>JAJSPD010000003.1:0-1355537 GCA_021307315.1 Bisporella sp. PMI_857
CCAAAACACCACCCCCCCTCTATACGCCCTCCTCGTTTTGTTCCTTACATCATCGTTTCGCGTGCATCTCCTATAAAAGCCGAGGCTTCGAGGCTTCGAGGTTTCGGAGGGATGTGAGGGATCCAATCGCAACTGCTGGAACGGTTAAGGTTTGGCCGATCTGATATGATCTGATCTGATCTGACCTTTTTTTTTTCCTTCTTGCGTTTTGTGTGTGTTGGTGTCGGCATTTATGAGAGTCCTGGATTTGCTGTCCGGGTTGGAGACCTCGGGTGAGGTCATGGCTATGGAGGGCTTGCGGACGTATTTGTGTGGTTTATATGCCTTTTGAAGGTAGACCTGGGAGGTTTAGATGCATGTGGATCAGGTAGATCACGTGGTTATACTGGGTTGGAAGGGGGTGGTGTTTTGGTTATCGTTTGATTTGTTTCTTTCTCTTTTGAGTTTGCGATGAGGTATATGTTTGTGTCATGTGGGTAAGGCATTGTTGTTCAAACGTATGGTGCTTTACACATTGTGATTTTCGCCCACCTTGATTCTCGATGTTGGATTCGAGTAGGCTTTAGCTTTAGGAAAACTAACAAGATATCAGAAATACCAAGCTGCAAGTTCTACGACTATACTACGACTCTTTTTAACCCGGTTAGCCTTAAATGTTGCCTGTTTGCCAATGATGAACACAACGTTAATAATCCAGTGGATAAAATAAGCATCAGAGGTCTAATTAGAAGAGGGTGTATATGAGAGAAGGGGAGAAGAGCGGAGTGGGTATTCGTCTGATATGCGTTCTATTAACCTACTTTAATTAGTGGTATGAACTACAGAAAGTAGTTATATAAGTCAGTCGTCCTTCCCGGCGCTTGAAATCGTATCAACCATTTTTGCGCTCGCTAAGTAACGACGTGAAATCATACCTTTTACAAAATAAAAGAACCCGCATCTGGGCCTGCAGGAAAATCTTTTCTAAGCGATGTTCCCGTTCCATTCTTAGAAGCTGCTACCGTGCTACTTGCCAAGGGGGACATTCCACGTCTCGTGCGAAGGGCAGCGACTCTGGACTTGTTTTCCTTACCGGGCCATGATCTACAAAACTCAGAGGCACTAGGCCTCAGACTTAGCCCGTACGTCTGAAGGACCAAAATAAGGGTATGGTAGACATTAGAGTTTGTCTCGTTGAGTTGCTGCTTGGCAGTGTCGAGACTAAATTAGAGACCACGATTACATTTCTCAATACATCTTTTCCAAGCCTAGTTGGGGCGGAGGTACAGAGTGCCATCTATCTATGAAATGCCGGTGCGGCCGATGAAAGACGAAGCAAAAAGTTCGGATCTGAACCACGAGAATTCAGTGATGCTGAAGCGTTAAAGGTCGACTTACGAGCCGACGAAGGGGCTTCCCATTGGATATCGATTCACATTCCAGGACATATAAATTAACTTCATCGAAAAGCTTGGGCCAATAAAGGTCGGGGAATTAATTCCAATATCCACATATTTACTTTGCCCACGTTTCAGAAATGTTCCCGATATCCCTTATGCTTCAGCTATCCTTAGCGGAGACAAAAGCTGGTGCCGCATTTCACCAAGCTGATTTTTCTAATCCCTTAGCTTATCTTTTTTATACCGTCGCCACTCAACACAAGGCTTAACGCACGCACAGTCAGGTAAAGTTAAACTACCATGTAATAGCGATAACAGTGAAGAGAATAGGATGTTGAATATCAAGAAGATGTTGCAACAGGGTTGCCAGCTGTGGGAAACTGAAGTTTATCTAGAAAGTTCAAGGTCTTCTCAAGGCTAACAGGAAATGCATCACCGAGTGTATTGTTGAAGCCAATCAAGAAGGTGAGGTTTGAAAACGACAGAGGCACAACCTTACTAGAGATGGAAACCAGAATCATCGCATTGTAGTTCTGCACCATCACCAATTCATGGCTATCTGAGATATCTTTCTGTGCAAACCGCAAACGAAACATCAGTACTCTATTTTAAATCGCCCTGTGTGTCACGCGACGCTTCGAAGGTCGCATCTTCGCCCACACAAGTAGTATATGCCAACTTTTCACATTGGGATGCGGGTGGTGCAAAAGCTGCGTACCCTTGATTACAAAGCCGAGGGTTCCTAGTGCTTTAAATGAAGTAGCGGCGACCATCGCCGCATCCCTTTGCTTGGAGTATATCGACAGTAGACGGGCATAAGGCTCTCTCGCAGCACCAGCCGTGGAACATCGGCCGGTGAGCGCCTACAAGTCTGATTAATGGTGGTCAAGGTCCGCTCAGCCTCGGCCGTGTTGACATTTGTCCCATTCAAAGTCGCCTTCAGGTCTCCAAGCAAATCTCTTCTCTTCCATAGTTTCTTTGGGGCGTTCTTCGAATCAAGGCATATTGTGCACTCGCATTTGAAACCCTGTTGTTTCGGACCTTTTTTCATCTCATAATGATCTCCTGTTGGGATCTTATACCAGAACGTCAGCTCCGTGTCCGTCGGGATATCACACGAGGCACGCATTATCTGCAGGTCGTCGATGAAGCTGTGGTAAACGTTGCTGATACAGGAGTAGTTAATTCTGGAGGCCATGGGCCAGATGCTGCAGGAATGATGCCGATTTCGCTTTCTTTGGTGCTATGTAGGTAATTCTCTTTAGAGGTGAGTGAACAGCCAAAGCAGTTGAGAGAGATAATTCTTTCAATTAGGAAGCTTTTTGGAGGGATATGTGTTAGCGTTTCTCAATTGGTTTCGCAGCAAGAACGTACGTGTCAATTACCGGCTTTCCATCAACCTCTGTCACGCGCACAGGCTCGTAAGATCCACGGAGGAGGGTCAGAAATTCTGACAAAAGCGAAGGGTTTCGCCACAGCTTCTGCACATCCGCCATGATTAGATTACTTTGCGTGCCCATTGTCATCCGATTTGTATGAATGTTCACAAGGGGACTGATCTTGGAACAACTATTACAACCTTCGTTCGAGCTATCAGCATAACAATGGGCAAAGGTTTTTTCACATAGGAGCAGTTCGTTTGCCTCGACAGACTTTGTGGTGAATAGCCCCCGGCCGCGACCTGGGGATTCTTTCATCACAACTGGTCCGACGAATGTTGCGTGGTCTAAGTGTGGTGGCGTTATCCTAGATACTTCTTTATATGTGGCTTTAAGGTCATAGGTGCCTAGCTACTACTCCGCAAGTCGCCGACGGGCCGCTCGAGCTCTTTAGTAGCTTCAGAGTTATTTGGGTGCTTCTCACAAAGCGTTTGAAGTATATAGCAGCACTGGGAGAATCTCTCAAGGCCGTATAAAGTCTTGCCGGTTCGGTACAATGCATTCTCTGAAGAGGAAGAGGCAGGGTCCAGGCACTGAATATCAGCTAGAGCTGCGTCAAAGCTTTCTCCTCGGAGATATGCTAATGCACGGTTGAGTCGAATAAAAGTCTCTTCCGAAGGAGACGGATGATTTGACAGGGTGGTGGCATAACTTACGCATGAAATGGTTGGGAACGGCCGTGAGGAGCAACGATGTTGAACTATAATACCTTTGAATAGCATCCTAGTATTGCTTCCTTCCCATTGCAATATTGCCTTCTTGCTTCAGATCGCCGATAATTCTGTTCAACCTAAATCGGTCTGAAACCCAGTGCTTTGGCCATAGTTTGTGCTGTACATTAATATGCATTATATCGCTCACATGGTCAACCTAGAGCCCATACTCACCATCGCCCATAACCTTTGAAAAATGGTTCTTTAATAAGGAAAGTATCGCCAGCTATTATACTCGAAGCAGACCGAGCATTCTCATCTGGCTGTTGGTAAAGCTGTAGCACAATGGCATCCCTATTCCCATCTTCAACAGTAGTAATAACTGCAGTCATTCTGTTCGGGAAATGTTACCGATCTGACGAGTAGTTACCTCGATGGTGAGTCCCTATTCTAAGACCCCTGATATAAATTGGTGTCAACTATTTGAAACTCGCAGTTGATGGCAGATATGGCGCAGGAAGGAAGGAACTGTGAATTTGCATTTCCCTTCCCTCAAGTTGCTGCAACATGGTCTGTATTTCCACCATTTGATGCTTGTTGACAAACTCACCTCGAGCTCTCTTGTTAGTAGGGAGTTGTCCTGGATGGTTATAGAGGCTTTCAGACTGGCTTTTGGTGCATCGAGGAACTGAGCGTAATGGTCAATATCAGAGACATCGTCGGTGTCCATTTCAGTTTTCTGTTACTAAGTTGACTTTGGCAAGATTCGGATACCTGTGGAACGTAAAGCTTGCTCCGAAAGAGGAGAAAACATTTGAATGTGAGGCCAGAATGCGCACTGGTCGCGTTCGAAATCAAACGGAGCTGTCACATTTCCTTCAGATTGTAGGTGCCGACTGCGATGGGCTTTGGAGACAAACACGTTCGTGCCTCATTGGCCCAAAACCCAGGTTACACAGAGCTAGCCGGGTTTGGACAGTGAGCGACTAGGTTCAGAAAGAAAAAAGAAAAAGCACAGATGACACTTCCATTGAGAGCCAGAACCTGTCATTGGCCGGGAAACTGGCCAGTATGTTGGAGGCAAATAGACAACCAGGTTAGAACCCATATCACCAGAAATAGATGATTGCAATTGACTCAATGGAGGAGAGATCAATCGTACGGTTAGCTGAATTTCAGGTAAATCCAGCCGCCAATAGATTTTGTGTGATTTGTATGTAGAAAGTGAGTCAATGGGAGGCCGCATAGTTGATGGTAGGCTACATTCCCAAGCGGGGTCGCCTAAATTATCGATTTCATTCTTGGTTTTTAGACAGACAGCTCGATTTAGCAGGATGAAGCGGCTTATGACTATACATTATTTTTCACGCCATGTGAGCGGTTCCACTCGCCCAATAGATCAACCAATACCAGTACCACTTATATTGTACTTAAGCAGCTCTGAACTACGATTGTTGTTTGCTTGAAATAAGAAATACAGTATGCCATTGTTTGATATCCGGTTTGCATCCTTCTTAGTTCGAGCAGCCTCCAAGTAATTGCTTTTTAACCACGTTCACTACAGTCGTGCCGTGGATCCTCAATGTTGAACATTAATCTGATACGAGCAGTCCTTCACAAAACCGTGAAATCTTCAACAAGTACGACTTAAATAGCCGATATCTCTCTGATTATTGGAGAGTTTCTTTATTATAGTGAAGTTGGTCTCTTGCGCTATGTTGCAAATTTATGCCAAGTAGAATCAAAACACTGAACTGCCATTGTTACACAACATGGCGGGACTAAACAACGCGTGACGCGTGAGTGTTTGTTTCTTAGGGGATGACTCGACTGCATTTTCACCAACATACGTGGCACTGTCGGTATTGCGGGTCTCTGGTGGCTTTTGCAGCTTCCCGGGACAGATGACTTTGCGGCTGGCGGCCCCTCCAAGCCGGTTTCCATATCCTGAAGCAGTTTGCTGATGGTCTATCTAGAATGCACCCCAGGGCCGTTACACGACCTAAAGTCGGCGTCGGGTTTCAGATACTATGCCGTGACAGATAATGGCCATCCTGATCGGACAATGAGTGCAGGCCAAGAAAGTCGCAAATCAGACTTTATATTCTGACTAGTTTACAGTCTTGGATGGATAGTGAGATAAAAGATGGATGAGATTGCCCTCTGCAACCTAGACACCAGTATCATTCAAGATTACTCCCTCATCTTGCCCTGTCTCGCAACCTTTGTGGCTATCAACTACAAATTCAAAGATATGATTTCAAAAATGAGTACTTTTGAAGACACCGAAATTTCTGGCCTTAGATCGCAAGAGCAATCAAATCTTGATGAGATCGATAAGCTTCGCCGATTAGGTATTAGTGACCACGCCTCCCTACCACAGATTGCTGTTTGTAGAGACCAGTCTAGTGGAAAGAGCTCTTGCTTGGAACCCCTTTCGGGGATACCATTTCCACCGAAAGATACCTTGTGCACCCGGTTTGCTACTGAGCTTGTTCTCCAGAAGAGTTCCGCAGAGTCAGTGATTGTGAATATTGTTCCGAGCCAACAAAGACTGAAGAGGAGAGGAAAGAGCTCGCCAATTTCCAATACAAACTTGAGTCTTTCGACAAGATACCAACCCTGATAGAGTCTGCTAAGGTTTCTCTAGGCCTTGATAAACCTGGGAGCGGATTCACTTCAGGTATTCTTCGAATAGAAATTTCTGGGCCTACACGACCTCACCTTACACTTGTTGATTTACATGGTTTGATCCATGGCAAGAATGATGATGAGGATGATGAGGATGTAGAGGATGTTGTATCTGAACTAGTTAAGTCATATATGCGCCGGTCAAGGACAATCATATTGGCAGTAGTCTCTGATCTGAACTATCGTGCTCTCCAAGCAGTTCTGAAGAGAGTCAAAGCGGTAGACCCGCACGGGCGGCGCACAATTGGCTTGATTACGAAGCCAGACACCTTGTTCAAAGATTCGGAGAGCGAGAAAGATTTTGTGAGGCTAACCTTGAATGATGTGACCCACCTCCGACTTGGTTGGCACGTTCTGCGGAATCGTGACTTCACTACAAGGAGTGTCTCATCTAAAGAGAGAGACCGGGATAGAAGAAGAGTTCTTCTCGCAAGGAGTTTGGAAAACCTTGCCTCGTGGAATTTTAGGAGTTGCAAAATTGAGAGAACGCCCGAGTAAGGTTCTCTTAGATCATATAAAGTCGGAGCTGCCGGCCCTTATCTGCAAAATCCAGGAACTCCTGGAAGAGTCACAGCAAGCCCTTGCCAAACTCGGAGATAACCACGGTACTGTCGAGTAGCAGCGTATGTATCTTATGAGGCATAGCCAAAGTTTTACGACTATCTGTAAAGAGTCATGCGACGGAATATACGAGGGCAGCTTCTTTGGAGATTTTGCCAGCGGAGAGTCCCGCAGATTTCGAGCCATCGTGCAGAATTTGAACCTCGCATTCGCTGAAGACATTCGCCTCAGAGGCGGCCAAATAGATCTTCGGGGTCAGGGACTCGAGGGGAAAAGTGTTGAGGCTATTTCCTGGGTTCGAGATAAACTGATTTCCTCAAGAGGGAGAGAGTTGCTAGGCACCTTCAGTCCGATGTTGATTGGAGACCTCTTTAGGGTACAATCGAAGCCTTGGGGACAGATATCCGAACTCCATATCAAAAATGTCTGACCAGAGCACGAAGACATGCAGAGGATATATTATCTACACTTATGGATGCCGGTGCGTATTTTGCATTGCTCGAACATTGCAGCGACCCCCTCCTGGAAGATATTCTCAAGAGGGCAAAAAAAGAGATGACTAGCTTATTTCGTAACCGGCAAAGACACGCTATCACCTACAACCATTATTTTACGGAAAATGCCCAGAAGATCCTCAATAGTCGTAATGAGAAAAGACTTTTGGAAGTTTTGGAGAAATTGTTTCCCCTAGGCTATCATGGAACCGAACGTACTGGGCCAAAGGATCTCTCCGCAGTGAGCTCTGTGATGTCGAGAACTCTATCCGTTGAGCTTCTTGACCATTTAGAAGCATTCTATAAGGTTCGACCTAGAAAAAGACACTTAATTTTGCGCTAACCGATCCATAGGTGGCAATGAAGACATTCATTGATAACATAGCTACCCAGGTGGTGGAAGCAGAAATCGTCGAAAATCTTGCCAAAATATTCACTCCCCTTACGGTAGCACAGATGCCGAGCGAACTTATTTCAAAGATCGCAGACGAGTCAGAGGAGAGCCAGTCTCAGAGGGAGCTGCTCGAGAGGAAATTTCGCACTCTAATGGAGGGCATGCATACCTGCAAGCGTCATAGTACTCGCTATATACATGGTACCCGTTCTGTCAAACACACCTAGAAACATCCTAATTCAAGGTATAGTAGATCTTGCTCCTGACGATCCTCCCTCACCCTCAATAGAGACACCGAAGACTCGAGCAGCCTCTACAGATGGCTCGCGTGTGGGGAGCGAGATAAATGTTGTTGAAGCCATTGTTGTAGAACAGGAGGAAGTAGGAAATGCTGTGAGAAAAACCTTCGCAAATCGTAAATGAAACCTCATTGCGATTGCTGATGATTGCATAGGTGGTGGTTGAGGAAGCCCCTCTGGATCCTGTCAAAGAAGACGAGATCGACTGGTCGTGCGTCAAACCAAAGAAAGATAAGGTCAAGAAGGCTTCAAAGCATAAGGGCCACGGAAACTGATGGGAGCGGATGCTCGCAAGAGTAGGATTTTGCTTAATTGGCACCTCCATTAATCTCATTTCTGCCATCCTCATTTTTGACTATGCGGTAACCGGAAAGTGTTCATCGGACCTGCAACAGATACCATCATGAGATCTATAGCTTTGAGAAAGCCACACTCGCTTGATATACCTTGAGGAATGTGGGGGATGACGTGAGGAATGAAAAATGAATAGAAGCTGGAGGAGGTCGCTATGCGTAGCTTTGAATACCGTCTTTTCATAATATATTTACCTGCTATGAGATCGTGCCCCAATTAAGTGTTTAAGGCCCAGTAAGTGTTATGTAATTAACAAATTGTAGCCACTTGCCATTTTCTCGAGCATTACCTTGGCCCGCAAAGTGTTGTAGCATATACCGCTTGCCCCTTGACTATGAAATGATCGACGGACGCTTAGGACTAGTTCGTTCTTTTTCTATACGTGATTGAAGCCTGCTACCGTCGGTCCTGGCTTCTTGCACATGTACATTCTTAACATGGCTCATCATCTTGGCTGGCGGGCCTATATCTTCTCTGTCCATGAAAGAAAACTACTAGCTAGAATTCTTGCCAATGAGCGAATGGGAGCTCGTTATCGGTAAGCGCCAGCTCTTGCTCAGTTGATTATTGCAAAACCCAATCGAGGGTCAGGGTGCTGCTCATGCTTGAAAGCTATCGCAAAGGTTGCGAAGCTTCTTTAGTAGTATTAGATTCTTTTCAAATGTACGATCGACCTCAATCTAGTATCATCTTAGAGCGGTCTTCTAATGGTGACCCTTGAATGTTAATAGTAATCTCTGAGAACAACATTCTTGCCCAATGTCCAAATCTCGCGTGAAGGCAAGGCTTGGTTGCCCCGTGGATGGCGCGATGGCGAGTTAGCCCCTTCAGAACGCCTCCCAATGCATGATTTCCGCCGGTCCCTATTTTGCCCTCAGATACCTGGCTTTTGATGTTTTTCTTACACTAAATATGGGGTTTTTGTTTGGAGCAATCATGAAACCACATGCAAGCGCTTAATCGATACGTTTTCGTTCATCCTCAGTTGATCAAATACAAAAGCGTCTCCCCTCACTAAGATTCCTGCGGCCTGTTAACCAGCGCTATCTATAGCGCTGACATAGCTACCATCCAAGATATTCGACAAGGGCTGGGGCTAGGATGTTCATGAAACTGGAGCACAAAATAAACTTCTTGGGCCGTTAAACGCTCATGTCACCAAGATGCGCGGCGGATTGTGCCAAACGCGGTTGTATGATTGGACACCAGAACAGGCGCGCGCGAAAATTGACCATAGCAACCTATCCGCAAAGATATAATAAAATAAGATGCCAATTGTTCGTCGCACTTCATAGATGCTCCGCTGTGCTACGCTGCGCATCGTAACATCACAAAGAATGTGGATCAACGATATTATTTGCACGTTCCAAGCAAAGACTAAAGCTCCCGAAACGATGATAGAAGATGGGATCGAGGCTGAGTGTAAGCCGCGGCTACTCGCGTTTGACGCGTTTGACGCCGCTCACCTATGGTCACCCGCACAGGCCCTCAACACTGATCCGGATCTCTGGGTGTTTCGGCGATTTGGGCAATTGCACCTCTTCAATCTCCTTCATCTTCAGCAACGCCTGACACACCTCGAACAACAGCTTCACCGACAAGTTGCAGATGCCGAGCCGCGGGATTTTAAATTTTTAATTCAGGAGATCAAACAAACTTTGGCAGAATATGGTATTGTATCCCTGCCTCAGGTGTTCATCCTATGACTGCCTCTTCTAATCCACATGCGGCGAAAGCTAAGATTTTCTACAGATGCGGCCTTGTCAGCACAGGCGAATTTTCATTCGTACAAGAAACCTACGCAGGACATCCTCAAGCAATTAGATACCTGCGCTGTTGATAGTGGGTTCGGAAATTGCCACCTTCTCGAAGAGGGGCTGGGCAGGGATTCCGTCCAGCTTAAAGATCTTGCTTCAATAGCTGTGGCTGATAAGACATGGACCCACCGTTTCATAGACAGACACCATTTCTTACGCAAAAGATTCACCAATGTGAGGCTGCTCCTTCCTGCTCTTGCTGCACTCTGAAGATACGCTCATATACTTACATGAGAGTCATTCTTAGGGAGAGTCTAGCGGCTTGCCGATCTATGTCTATTCTGAAGCAAATGTTCGCTTCGCCGAGGAGGTATTTGTCAACGCGACTTTCTGCTTTTTGTTGGTCTGCCCGGTCATTGTACTGTCATACCTATCAAGCAAATTGTGGAGGCTCATTTTTGTCACGCTGTGCTTACTTGTTGTATCAGCATTCTCTGGTGGGTTTCTGAATACTCCAAATCGGGCCAATTTAGCCTTTATGGCAGGGTTAGTTTTTCTAATATTTTGTACCCATTTCACTTCGACATTGTGTATACTGGGCTAACTGTAGGCTGGGATCCTAGGTATGCCGCAGTTCTAGTAGTGTTTGTATTGAATAACAGCGGATCGTAGAGAGTAAGTGGAGGCACTGGGCCTTACTTTCTGTTTACTATATTAGAGACAAAGCGATTATTTTGACCACTCGCCTGCATTTATCATGCTATAAACCTAAGGCGCTCGTGTAGTACGATATTACTGTAAATGTAGATTACTATTGCAATTTCCTAAACTTACAAAGCTTGTCTAAACAATATTGCCAAAATAACACATGAAGAATGAATACAGATATATAGTTCATGAACAACCTATAGTGTGCGCCTGGCGAGAGATGAAAGAAAGTGGTAATCAGTTTGTCAACTCGCGCACGAAACGATCATCATAACCTAATCCCTTCCTAACTAAACATGCACTCGACTGACCTGTCTCTTCAAACTGGAAATCCCGGGTTCGCCATGCCCCAAAACAGTCGATGGCTAGGCTGGATGAGTTATTTATCGGGAAGGAACAAATGCGAAATCCTTTACCACAACGAACAAATCTCATTGTTCCTGATTCCTTTGAGCCAATCAACTTTACACGCAGCATACCTCCCGCATCAAAAACTCGTAGGGACTGGTGCATCTCGGCGTTAACAAAGGTACCACAGATATTAGGGCAGTCTACAACTCGAGTGTCTGGTAGAGAGTCCTCTGCCTCAAGTTCCCTGCACGCCGCTAAGTTCTCTGTATATATCCGACGTGCCAACTCAACGTAATGGACCTGGGATCTCTTGTCATGCGGTGTCGTAGCCGGGCCTAGGAAAGTAGGTTCAAGTTTTCCGCTACTGGTGTATTTGGCGGGATTCAGATCAAGTATTTCGGAGAGACAGAGCTTAGAGATAAGGTCTGTGACGTCTAAGGGGCCAGAAGTATTACTCAGAACAATAATAGATATTTCTTGTTTTGGCAGAAGGTAAGCGGTAGAAGCCCAACCAGTCGCCGATCCAGCTAGGTATTGAGCCTCGATTTCCTTTCCGTCGGAAGATGTGCCTAGAACATAGTCTTTATATTGGCTCTTAGGAAAGATCGTTTGGTTAAGGGAGTGAGACCCTGGCCAGCACTCGTGTAGTTTCGTGAAAATTCCGCATGGTGTGTATCCGTTGCCATATCCATCCATATTGCTCTTTGAAGTAAGCAGAATTCTGGCAAACCTTTCGTTGAACCATGAAGGCTGTGGCGTATCGAACAGTGCCCGTAATATTACTTGAAAGAACATCCCAAAACCGGCAGCGGAGATATGGCCGCCTGCAACTGCGAACTCTACCGTATCCGCAAGGTAAGGAATGTGATCGAAAGCGACGGGATGGCGAACTCCGGTACCAGAGACTGTATTGCCTTTCGCAAGTAACTTATCCCCTAGTGCATCTAGTTTGTCCGCAGTCATGTAAATATCCCCCATTCCAAGGGGCTCGAAGACGTATTGCTTTAAGAAGTCCCGGAGAGACATCCCAGAAACAACTTGAATAAGAAGGGCGAGTAGGATATAATTCCCGTTCGAGTAGATAGCCCAGCGTTCTTTTCGGCTATGTTGCTTGCGCGCATCTATTGTAAACTGTGATATGATATCTCTAAAGTCATCGTCGGACAGGAGGGGTGATCCGTCGGGCGCCAGCAGGAGATGATTCATGTTGTATGCTCCTTTCAAATGGACCATAAGCTCCATTACAGTGGGATCGCCTTTCAAGGGTTTTATTTTGACGTCACTGGAATCATTGAAAACCTCTGTGAATGTCTTGTTCCAAGCGCCTTGGAGTTTGTGGTAACGTTGGTGCCCTTCAATACGAGAGACCGATAGATCTTCGATCATTCGAGCAACACCCACTGCAATAAACGGTTTGAATAAAGAGGCCACAGCAAAAACACGACTATCATCGCTATCTGCGATACGAGTTGCCTTGCCATCGTCCAACAAGCGGTATGTCGCAAAGAGGCTTTCATCCCTTGTTCGGATGTGAATCGTACATAGATCGGTCTTTGAGATCTTGTGGATTTCGCAAATGCTTGAATCAAGCTTTTGCAAAGCATGCTGGAGAATTTGTGGTTGAGGCATGTTCTGTGATATAACCAGGATATATTTGACTACCTAGCAATGGTACTTCGATCGTGTAGCAACCTTTCATAAGTAGGAACGCTGAGCGATGTGAGCGGCAATAAGGTTAGCACCCAACATTCCTAAACATTGGCGGCCCATACTAGCAAGAGGGGAAGAAAGGTAGAGCCGGATGTGGAGCCAACCTTTACAGGTGATCTTATCGAGTCGATGTCTGCATCTTCGCAACAACCTCTTGACTAATTAATGAAATGCTGCTGGACTCTATCTTTCACGGAAAGAAAGTAAGAACCTATCTTTGCTATTTCCTATTCCTATACTTTAAAGGACTTGTTTAAAGAAGTGGGGAGCACCTTCTGGAATAGTATAACATGCGGACATACGAACCTAAATAAGAGAAACCAACGTCAGAATAAATACATAATGTATTCCGTGTCCGATTAGATATGGAAACGGCATTTCCTTTGCCTGGATTTATGGGAGCATCAATCTTTGCAGAGATATAGATCATTATTTGATGGCCGGCGACTGTTTCTGGATTAGTGTCGTTTTTGGTACTCTAGTTAGCGGGGACATCTGTAGGGCTAACTAACTGAACGACCGAAACCACCACTCTTCTCGCCTTGAGCATCATTCGCATTCATTTGAGTTGCCAAAGGATCTTTTGCCTTCAAGTAACAGCGGCGTATTGATGTTATCTATTGTTGAATGCATGTTCTGCCGAGCTGAAAAGAAACATTCCGCTGAATGCGCGACACAGCGCTCCCTCAGATTAAGTCTGGCTATCCGATTGTCTGACTGTTATAATGTGCTGAACGACCCTGGGCGGTGCAGCGCTTATGATAATCGCAGAATGACAGTCTCTGATATCGGCGGATCGCAGTGCCTTGTTGTCCTTGAAGGCAATTCTAGCCCGAAATGCCCAAATTGATGCCCTTGGGCAATAACATGGTAGCTTGCACTTCCCAACGCATCCTTGATCGAGGTTGGCACCACAGTGACCGTAACAGACACAGAAGGCGCTTCCAGCATCATGAGGTAGAAGTTAGGGGAACCTTCAAAGGACAAAGACAAAGGTGCCAGTCGACCTATGGAGGAATTCCCTGATGTCGAACCCGATAACAACAAAACACCAAACACATTTCATCGTGTCCACGATCGAAGAGGTAGCTTAATCGACTAATTGCATCCTTACTCAGGTTGCACAATGAGCTACGACGGCTTCTCGAGATATTTCTTTCATCAAGAAATTCCGGACAAGTGCCATAACGAAGCGAGCACAACATGGTATGGGCTGCGTGCTTCAGATACATAAACACACGCTCTGGTGACACAAGCCTGGGAAAACAAGAGGGCTTGGATAATGTTACATTCCAAGCCCATAACGGGGTAGTACCGCAGGGGTCAGCTGTGGAATCTAAATGGACCACCAGCCTGGAAAGGGGCTGCTTAGGTGGAACGTGAATAGGAATGCCTTCTGTAGATCCTGGGGACTCGCCGATGCCACGAGAGTGCCAAAGCATGAGAGTTGGAGTCTTTCATACCAGCCCATAGCGGGACCAGTCACAGGTGCAGTTGATGCTTGCGAGACAAGCTATGCAGCCCTAGTGTGTAACCTCTAGTGTTATTGGTTCACACGGTCCCACCCAGACCTCTGCGCTCTTCATCTATCATCCGATATAGGTCCTGTGTCTTGTCGATTATTGCCTTCTTGTGTACGTCGAAAACAGCTGTCTTTATCTGCTCTAGGTGATGCGCATGCATTATCTCGCTAGTGGCTGAGGACCCACGAATGAAGTAACCGCACGTGTCTGCACATATGTTGCATTCGCAACTGAGTTCACATCATAAAAGCGCAAATTCGGTCGTCGTTCCTCTGCTTCATCGCCTGTCATTAAACTTGGACAGACTACAGCCAGAAATTCAAGAGGACGAACCTTTACAGAACAATGACGGGCTCTTCTGCTTCTGAGCCAACTTCCAAGACAGGTCACCAGCCCACCTACGAGCAAGACCTTACGAAGGAGTTCAAACGAGACGATAGCTTTTATAGAGGAAAATACGGCATTAAGAAGGGCGGCGATAGTAGCGGCGGCGATCCCGTACGCCCCCAAGGTCGAAGCTCCAAGACAAAATCGGTGAGATCTGAAATATACTTATGTGATGTTCTTTACACCAATCGACTGAGACTTTACTGTAGAATTCAAAATGCGTCATCTCATAAGAGAGTTTTTGAGAAGCTTATCCCAAATGGCCGACGATCTGTCTGCGGGGCATGGCCGCTGAATTCATGCAGGAGACGGCAGCAGTTTGTGTGAAGGATGTGATTTTTCTTTGACTAAGCGGAGTCGTGTAGGCAAGTGAGAGATGAGCACAAGCATGGGCAATATGTGAAGCAGGTTACCATCAAGATGCATTGTCCAAATCTCTCTGAGGCGAAATATCCAATGAGTTCAAGCAAAAAACCTTACTCTTGCGAAAATCATGAACGCTCAAGAACCTCGTGGTATCCCAAACTTTACTTGTCCTTAACAGTGTCTGGTATCTTTAGCTCTCGGTCAACAGGAAATTTCTCAGTCTCTTTTGCTGCAAGACTAATTCAAATTGTACAAGACCAGAATATTAGATACCGGTGATGCCTTGCATATAGAAAGCCTAAAAGGACATCCCAGTGAGACCATCAGAGCTGTGCAGCGGCCTGGTTATAGCTACCATACACGCGGCACCAACAAGTGCTGCTCCGGACAGATTTTGCCGCTATTTATACTGCAAAGGCCCTGCGCCAACGTTGTGTCATCAGACAATGGAAGTGTGTCTGATCGACAATGCGCAGCTAACCAACAGTACCATAAACCACAAGAAGAGAAGGCACTCAAAGACACCTCATACGCATGTCACAGCACGGAAATTAGCTGCTAGCTGAACGCACAAACAGACTTAGCATTGTCTTCATGATCCGACCTGCCTCTCTTCTTTAGATGCTTGCAGCCAGCTATAATAACTATCATCGGTTGTCTTAAGATCCCAATGTGGAAGGACGAATAGTGGTGTGCGGCCTTCTGAAAAGCCTCATAGTGGCAGATACTCATATACTGCTCGTAAGGGTGGAAGCCAGGCACCTATTACTTGATTTCTGATGGCGATAGCAGCAAGATCTTAGTCTTTAGTAGCATTATTGTACCTAGGAAAGATGAATATCATGCACGAAATCGCATTCAACTTTGAATAGTCAGAATCTACATACCAAATCATTCGATATCTGAATTTGAAAGCGCTATGGCAAGCTTCAAGAGGTTAGAATATGCCCAAAGTTCAAAAACCAGAAGCTTACCGTGCTAGAGCCTCCAGATTCCAACCTCTATTGCCAAGAAGCACAAAAAATTGGGGCGACTAAGATCGTACGCCTAAAGCCATGAAAGTGAGATGTACAACTCCTCTCACTCGTCATACTAGGATATATCAAAAGGAACGAGCGAGGCGATGAAGCCATTGTAACGAGGAATTAAAGAAGAGAAGCGAAGGAAGGCACTTTCATGTTTCAGAATAGATCGCAAGTAGCACAAATGTATTCATATCGAAGAGTCCTCGACCCAGAGCCGGAATGTAGGGTGTCAGGGCAACGAAGAAATAAACTACGTTGCCCATCGAGGCGACTGCAATGGTTCCTACATCCTTACCGCGACGCAATCGGTTGGTGGTTAGATAACGTCTTTCAGAATTGAGGATATTATATTTTCTGATGCCTGCGAAAGCTCGTCATTCAGATTGATAGATCCCTCACGAGACTTTGTTATGTGCATTTGCTAAACATTGTAAACTTTTTATGTGATATCCCTACCAAGACCAAGGCAAGCGCTAAGTCTAATAATTAATAACCAAAAATACAAAACTTGTACAAGTCCCAAACTTTTATTTTATTTTTTTGATCGTCGCTTTTTTGCATACACGCCTCCTCGTTCTAATCAGGCTGTCTTGCTTTTTTTCAACTCTGGCTTCGGTGACATTTTTGTCGTCTTGTCGGCAGTTTTGCTCGCAGTTATATCTTTCATATTGTCGGAAGCCTTCTCCGTCTTCTTCTCAGGTTCTGTCTGTGTTCCGGCATCCGCCGTCTTTGATTTCTTCAACGCTGGAAGGTCAACCACAAAAGCGGCCGCTTTCTCGGCGTAGTTTTTGTTATTTCCATATGTGAAGTGCTGCGGCGTCAATCCAAGCTTCATCAGATCCTTTAGCTTGAAAAGCCCCGCTCCCTCCGGAGATAATGGATTTACGCAGCTGAGAGCCTTGCCGATTGTCATTGACTTTGCGAATTCGCACATCGTTTTTGCCAGCTGTCCAGGGAAACCTTTTACCAAACTAGCTGCGGCTGCTGCTTGCTGCGCTCCTTCTGCGATAGATGGGAGATCGTTGAAAGCCTCAATGAGATCGCTGGGTCCGGTGGGGAACTTGAAGTCCGTGGGCAGTTCTGCGCAGAGGAGATCTGGTAGAGACCCTTTCACGCAGGGAGAGAAAAATTCTGTCTTCCCATCAATATATTTAGGTAGGGGAGTTTTCTCCCAGACGTGATTAGGATCTCCGAATGTGACAAAGCCAGCGATTTGTTTTTCTGTAGTCTTTGATATCTGCGCCAGAGCTTTGTGGGCGACTAAAGCTCCTTGACTGTGTAACGATTAGTTTGGGGAGAGGCAGATGGTAAGTAGGGAGTTATACCTCCAGCCCGAGACCACTATATGCGAATCTTTGCATTTGGCAGCATACGCATCAACCATTTTCGCCATAGACTCAGCTCCATCATTGCTCCCTCCTTGGAGCAGGTAACCTGGAAGATCAGCCAAATATTTTTTCTCGTCAACACCTTGAAAGGCGGCATCTTTGACTTTGGCTTTGATTGGACTAAAGAATTGCGGTCCGACCCACACCCCAAGGTTCCTTTCTCATGTTAGCTTAGAACATTTTAGGTGATGCGGAACTTACCCCGAATCGAAGGTTCCTTTTGCGAATATGACAGCAAGCGATTTGCACGGTGCCTTTCCAGCTATAATTTCGACCCAGTCATTGGCAGTGTTGCTGACACCCATTCGTGCCTCGAGCACAGGTGCGGCAGCCACAATACTACCAAATAGCAGAGGTAGAACAGTCCTCATAATTAATGATATTGAACTTGAGGCGTTGAAATATATTGAAATGTGATGTTCTTTTTGTGAACAGGTTCTTGATAAAAAAAGGTAAAGATCATTTTTGAGCTTTTGTATTGTATAAGGCATAGCCAAATGCTAAAGAAATCGAAGTTATTTCCAACAATCTCGCATCTTAAATCCTCATAGGAGCCTCCTCACATGCTTGAGGCAAAGCCGACCATCCTCACGACAGTAAGTTGACCTGATCCCTGGCCTCTTAGCTGGCCTGCATGGTGTTGGCCACTGCTTCGTACGGGCCATCATACGCAGCCATTTATGTCGGTGCACTCACCAAAGAGTTCTATGGCAGTTACCAGACGAACTAAAGAGGATGTAATTCTATGAATGCTATAAATTTGACCTTGTTCAAAGAATGAGCAACGGAGGTATGTAAGGAGCATGCGCTTCCGCCCAAAGTACCGAATGTCCTCTGTATAACCTTAGATCTTGTATTTCAACTTGAGGTAAGTTCTGGCAGGTTACTGGATGGACAACAAACATTGCTGGGTTGAGATAGCAGGGAAGGCAATCCAGGATCACCACAACCTGGAAATGAACTCCATGAGCCACCATTTGTCAGGTGTGTTGGCTCTCGAAATAGTGAGAAGCTTGTTTCAACAAAATTTTGATAGAAGGGATGAAGGCGATGCTGGGGAAAGAGGTCCAAAATTCAAGATTAGACAAGGCTCAATGATGTGGCGCTTATCATCCTTCGGAGGCGCAGCACCAAAACCACAGTAGGATCCGCATTAACAACCATTGTGACATGACGAATATGCCTCTTAAAGACTAGCGGTAGTCTATGCCTCAAGGAGCTCTCGAGGTTGGTGCCAGAAAGCTCGTGGTACTGAGTAAATGGTTGGGGTCCCCATCCAGATTGAATCACGCGTCATACTGTGGATCCAAACCTTCGCGTCTGACACAAAACATCTGTTTGAGCCTGTACCATATGCTTTCATTAGTCTCCACCACTGCCGATTACTCTTTGATAGAAGGGTACCTCGATAACAAATACTCATGAAGGATGAGGCTACTTATCCCCTAGGCTCTAAGGAATCCAATATTCGCTTTGCACGGAGAACAACCCTAAGCAATGACGTGTCTCACTCAGACTCTCACACTTGCCAGTCAATTATTTGTGTGAAGACACAATCTTATTCTCAGGAAATGGCCCTTGCCTTTCATCACATTAACTACCTCGAGTCTGTGAATCGAGCTTATTCCTACGATGGAGATATTTACTTGAACAGGGCCGTGTCTGGTTTTATAGCATTTTCGCTGAAATATATGGGCCACATGCTGGCAGGTTTGTACTTTCGAGAGTGTCTGCAATTACGAGAATAACGTGTATTGCGAGTTCATTTAACGGTACCAAATATATGGGACTGCTCAAAAAGATTATAAACTTTCTTTTGGAGATTTTGATGCTAGAGTTATCAGGGAAGCCTGCCGTTCTATCTTTCAGTCATCAGTCCTCCAGCACTCAATAGTTTGAGATGCTTGGATCTTATACTACAAATCCCTCTACAAGCTTCGAAATGATTGGTATTAATTTGATACCTTACAGACTCCTCAAATCTTGCCTCTTCTCAAGAATGAGTTCGGTATATCTACATACTTAGCCCTCAAATACTCGCAAAGGTTCTTCCCAAGACCATCGTATGTGCTCGTTGCATTGTAGCTGCGATCCAAATGATCATGTAAGAGGAAGTGGACTGCCTTGACTCCTGGGATCTCAAATCTTTCAATTAACTTCCCATTGTATTCTGGTCCCAGCAACTGAATCAGCTTGTCTATTGTCAATAATGATCGCAACCAATCCCACTCATCCTCTTCGCGAACAAAGAAGCCAATATTAGCATCGGAGGCCTTGTCTCCTGATCGGCCTAGGACTCTCCAGCCCATAGGCCCTCGAGTTGTTGGCCCGAACTTTTCTAGGGCGATGGGATCCTTAGTCTCATAAGACCATTGTCGATCTTTATACTCGACCATGCTTGGGGAAGGTGGAATATTTATGCTCTGTCCATTCCACAAAAGCTTTACCTCTTGTTTGATCTCCTTTTGAGGTATCAGGGCTGCCCAGTATTCAAAGAACTCTTTCCCTGCTGATTGTCGCAGATCATTCTCAATGGTAGCACCAGGACACGACTGTAGGAAGTTTTCCAGACACCAGCGATTAAAACCAGGTACTTCCATTGTGTCTTTCACTACCAGCGATCGATCCTTTGTCTGTGCAAATACTCGGAAGTTAACCGTTGCTACATCTTGATTGCGAGGATCTTCCGGGGAATATCCGTTCAGAGTGAACTTCAGACATGAGAATCGTTCAACATTCTTCCCCATTGAGTTCCGTACTTGCCGTTCAGTCCACTCCGCTTTCTGCTCCAGGTCAAGGCCCACAAAGAGAAAATGGAACTCGGCTTGGTAACCACCAGATGCGGTGATGCCGACTTTTGTCGTGGTTGGCGGTGGCTTCCCTTTCACACCTGTCACTAATACTCTGTCCTTCCCTTCCTGGACCATCTTGATATCCTCAATAACAGCTACCACATCGGATCCATAGTACTGCGGTCCTTGGATCTCATATAGCAATTGAGATGTAACACTACCAACAGAGACTTCCCCACCTGTTCCTGGCTCCTTAATAATTGCACAGCTACCGTCCTGGAAAATCTCAGCAATTGGGAAGCCAACGTTCTCACACCCGTCGAAAAGGTCCTTGAATCCGGAGTAGTAGCCGCCGCAGACATACGATGAGCACTCAATCAGATGACCGGCAATTAATGCTCCGGCAACTTGGTCGAAATCCTTCTCTCTGTCCCATCCATAATGCCAAATAGCTGCTCCAATAGTTGGCGCAGCATCAGCAACACGTCCACAAATGACGATATTGGCACCTTGACGGAAGGCCTCTGCTATTCCAGCTCCGCCAAGATAACACCTATAGCATTGTAAGCTTCAAGATAACTCTAGAGAACAAACATTACCTTACTGCGCAGCGAGGGGTTCAAATCCCCAGTTTTTGAGGTCGCCTCCAAAACATATATTTTCAAGTTTCTCTCCTTGCTTCAAGAGCTTATTCACAACATCCAATACCTCATCACCTTGGATCCAGGCAACTTTCAGCTTTTCGGTCAACCCTTGTTCTTTGATAGCTTTCTCAACCTCATTGGCTAACATCTCAGTATCGCTGGATCCGGCGTTCACTGCAAGCTTGATGTTCTTCTGGGCAAGCAGAGGCAAGGCAGGAATTAGATTGGCCATAAAAGACGGCTCGTACAACCCAGGTCTCTCCACCGTGTCCCCTTGCGCGAGAATTGCTGCTTTTGCTGCTCCATGCCATGACATGGTACACTCGCTCATCCAGTCGCCCACAATCACATCTACCTCGCATTGTGCGAGAGAGTGAATGGCTCGCTGTCTGTCAGTGAAACCACCTGATGCACCAGCAATGCGGATCGGCTTCTTCGTGGTACCATTGACGCGCTCATTGTTATGTCCGTTAGTTGCCATTGTGTCATTCGTTTTCAAGTTAAGTACTAATGCACTGTTCCGACTTTTCGTTGCATATACATCTATTCTGGAAACTTGTATCAGCAGAACTATGCTTCTGTCATATCTTATTGTCCGCTTCTGTACTACCCCTTCCCTACATACGACATCGCGAGGTTGCAAAACCCTGTGAGAATACCCCTAATGGGCCCCATTGGGGAGCACATTCTGCTTGCAGGCAAAGCTTTCTCCACCAGTTTCGGATAACAAGAACCGCAAACCGGGACGACTCAATTTGCGGAGGTGGATTTTAGTGGCCCGAATCCATGGTCACTGACTACCCCGCCACGAGTCAGTCCAAGAGCCTGACAACTACACTACGAGTCAAGCTTTGTACTCAACAACGAGAACACTCATCGCAATACTCATTGAAGGAATTCGACCCTTCGTTATAGCTTGTATTTTTATTTATTTTTCGCTTTAATTATGATCGTATCGTTATATACTATAAGAGAATAAATTCAAAACCGTGCGCCAATTTGCTATGGAAATCCGAAATGGCTTCAGATAGATGCTTAGAAGGAAAGGACCAATGGAAGTGAGGGTATCCTGTATACTCATCTGATTTATTTGGTACACTGTAGAGATTGTCAGTGAAATATCTTGGTAAAGTGGCAATACATACCCTGTTTCGTCTAGAGCTGCTTTGAATAATTTTCCATCATCTCTTAATGTATCTTGTCCAGCCCAGGTGATATAAGTCTTGGGAAGTTCTTCAATTTTCGTGTGTAGAAGTGGTGAGATATATGGATCTTTTCCATCTCCACCATACGCGTCTGCTTCTATGTTAGATCTTGTGTTTTCAGACTCAATATTAAGCTCACCAGCAAATGCCTTCATTGCTGCTGGAGTATCGATGGTGTGCTCGGCATGTTCCTCGTAAGAAGTGTACTTGGATTTCAAGTGCTCTGGAACCGAATCTCGAGCCACCGTTACGGGAACCAGGGACACAACTCCTTTGAGTGTGCTTCCTTGGCCGGCATCAATAATCTTCAGCGCAGTTGCCAGGGCCAGGTGACCACCAGCAGAAGTTCCAAACGTAATGGCTTTATTTGGTGTGGTATTCAGTGATATGGCGTTATCTAACGCCCACCTATATGCCGCAACACAGTCATCGAAACCGGCCGGATATGGGTTTTGAGGCGCAAGTCTGTATTCTGTCGATACAATAACTATGCCCACATCTTTAGCCACCCGTCGCAGAAACCCATCCTCTCCATCTAGATCTCCTAAAGCCCACCCGCCACTGTGATAGAAGACACAAACTGGTTTGCCGCCCACATAGTTGGTAGGAGTATATATGCGAACTTTAAGCTCCGGTGTAATCTGTCTATCCTCGGTCTTGACTGATGGATCTGGCGTTGGGAACGTGAGATGCTTGACTAGGACTGCGCCTATAGCAGCATATTGTTGACCAACTTTCTCTATTGGGCCATGGAGCATGGGCCGCATGCCAATCTCCTTTTCAAACTGCTAGAAAGTTAGGTTTGAGCATTACTTGACCGGAAATACGATACTGACCGCCAACCACGCTGGTGCGAAGCCTTCCGTATCTGTCATCTCGAAAACTCTCGCATTTTAAGATTTAAAAAAAAGACCTCATCGCAAAGTACATATCAATTCCTCCGTAAAAGCCGTTATGGCGGGGTGTACTCACGTGTTTTGCGGGGACGGGTAAGGGTTTCCCGCGTACAGAAAGTCCCCTGGAGCATTCATATCGACGAATTAAAGGGCCTCGGTAGCTCCTTAAACATTGATTCGTCTCTGAACAATAGCTAAAGCCGTGATCTCGGCTTAGAATGTTTTGAGCTTTAAATATACCGACAGCTCATTTTCTTATAACATTCTGGTCTGTATTTGGTATTCAAATTGTTCGCTCCAGTTCAAATATTCATACACCTTCCTTAATACCTTCTCCGGTTACCATGTCTAATCTTGAAGGTCCGGCTTTTGCCCATATTCCACCATGGGTGAAGTCAAAGCTTCGGCCAGTTGCGGTTGAGAAGATTCAGAAAGTTTATGATTTTGTTGAGACAGAATGTATTCCCGCGGAACCCATCATGAAAGCACAGATTGCAGAAGTTGGAAAGAGGTGGACCACACAGCCATTGATGCATGAATTGAGAGAAAAGGCAAAGGCTTTGGGGTTGTTTAATTTGTTCTTACCAAATCATTTTAAAGAGAGTCCTGGTCTTACGAATCTGGAGTATTCATGCTGCGCAGAGCTCATGGGACGTGTGTATTGGGCTCAACAGGTCGGTTCTCGGCCTAAGACTCATTCTGAATTTTGAGATTGACAGCATATAGACAATGAACTGTCACGCCCCAGAAACAGGAAACATCGAACTTCTAGCCAAATACTGCACACCCCAGCAAAAAAAGAAGTGGCTTCAGCCTCTGTTAGATGGCAAAGCATCATCCGCCTACTCAATGACTGAACCGAACGTTGCCTCCTCAGATGCTACGCAAATTGGTTGTCGCATCACCAGGGAAGGTAATGAATATGTCATTAACGGACGCAAGCTCTACGGAAACTGCATCTGGAATTCAGAGAGCAAATTCTTCATCCTCATGGGCTGTTCTGACCCCGGAAATCCCAATAAATGGGCACGTCATTCCACTGTCATCGTACCTACCAACACCCCGGTATCACCCAAGTGCGGAACCTGTCGATTATGGGCTATGACCATGCACCTGAAGGTCATGGGGAGTATATTTACAAGGATGTAAGAATTCCGGTTGAGAACATCATCCTTGGTGAAGGTCGTGCTTTCGAGATTGCGCAGGGGCGATTAGGGCCAGGACGCATCCATCATTGCATGCGACTTATCGGCCAATGCGAGCGTGCATATGAGCTCGCGCTCATTCGCTGCATTGACACGCGTAAAACACCGCGCGGGAAACGCATCGGCAATTTCGACTCTAATATCGAGCGCATAGCACAGATGCGTCTGGAGATCGACCAGGCCCGCCTCGTCGTCCTCAACGCCGCCGACACCATGGATCTGCACGGTAACAAGGCGGGCCGGTACGCCATTGCGCAGAGCAAGATCTTGGTACCCATGATGGCGACGCGGATTATTGATGAGTGTATGCAGCTTTATGGTGGCCAAGGGTTGACGCAGCACACACCGCTGCCGGAGATGTGGACGTATGCACGGTTCGTGAGGATTGCGGATGGGCCGGACTCGGCGCATAGGCATCAGGTGGGACGGGATCAGCTGAAGTTGGCGCCGGGGTTGGTGGAGAGAAGTAGGGAATATCAGAGGAGGTATAAGAAGTTGGCGGAGGAGAAGGGGGCCGAATATGTTGTTTTCCACGGGGTTGGGTATGATGATATCTAGGGGGTTCGTGTAGGTACTGAATATGGCTCGGATATATCGAAAATCAAAAACTATTACCAATATCAACAGCATTACGATTGATTAGGATGTTGTGGAACTCCTCCCATGAAGTATTGAATAGGTAAGCATATTCTGTCTACCATGAAACCATGAATGCTGAAGCCAGACTTAAACATCACGGACCTAATTCTTCAAAGGATCATACAATAACAAGCCTCCTACTGAAGATGGATTGCCGAAAAGATGACACCTGGTTATATCATTCAAATACTTTCAGTCGAAACAAGAGGTGTGACGCTACTCATAGCCATCCGGTTTTCACCGCATCGCCATCGGAAAGTTCAATTCGAAAACCCTTGACAGGAGGCACCCAAACCTCATGAATCATGCTGTACACAGACCAGGCCCCCAAAAAAGGTACTGAGGTACAAAAATGCGACATGCAACAAAGTCTCCAGCTTCTTCACCGTTCGCGGATCTTCATGACTGAAACGTCAAAGTTCCACCCGTTGTCACGAGTCAATGTGTGGAGAACACGAGCCCAGCTCATAAGCAGGCTTCGGCTATGGGTATGGCATTTTGTTGTTGCCGGCCCTGGACGCGTTCAGTCAAGGACTGAAACTACCTTGATATCCTGTCGGAAAAAGTCTTAAGATTAGAGTTTAGGTAGATCCGGGGTAGTTGAAAGCGGGAGGGAGTTGGGGGAATGGGAATGGCGGAGAGAAATCTGATGGGGGGCGTCAAGGTTTGAGGACTCAAAGTCAAGGGAGTTCTATTCGCCAAGCATGTTCAGGCATGTCAGGCACCAACAACTCCTTCCCAGTCGCTTTGGAGTTTTTGATTCTTTCTCTTCATTTGCCCCCTACATAAAGTTGGACTAGCATCTCTCAACCTGAATTATAATCACAGTCGGTAGATGTCAGCGGGAATGGCGGAGACTGGGGAAAACAACCCGCTTCTCCGCCAATTCTCCAGATTCCGCACACACGCGCGCCAAGCCGGCGAAGACCGCCTAGCACAGCGAGCATCGGCACCTCCCCCCTCTAAACAAATGACCTCGGGAATCTTCAACCGAGCCTGTCGTCCATAACCAAGCTCCCCTTCTCCAGCCGAATCTACCCTTTGCTGCCGCATGGTGGAACCAATGGATCGTTTGCATTACTCGTTAGAACAGGCTGGACAAGGCTGAAATGTTCTAAAGAGCAAGCATTCCTTGAGGGCAATTCCGATGATGCTGGTGGTGCCGTCTTTCCCCTCGGGAGCCCCTCTATTGGGACTGGGGTAAGTACCCTGCAATGACCTTAGTTACAGTATGCAAATAAACCCCGGCGGAGTAAATTTCTTTGTAGTTCCTGAATCGTTGATTAACTTCTTTTTTGGGGGCCTTTATTTACCTTTTGTGCGCTGCATTTCTCGTGGGAGCTTGTACCAAGTTTGTGGAATTTCTATCGTTTACTCTTGCAAGGTTGAGAGTTCCATATCAATATCTAGAGAGAGACAAAGTAATCAGAAAAGATGGCAGACATGGAGTTTGACCTCTCGCCTTTGACGGCTTTGGATGTGGAAACGCCAAAATTGGTGGAATATCCGAGCCCATCTGTGTTGGCCCAGGTTGTCCAAAGACCAATTAGCAAGAGAAGAGGAAAAAAGAGAAGTTCGAGGGCATGTATGACTTGCAGGGCGAGAAAGGTGAGGTGTAATATTGTCGCACATGGGGCGCCATGCTCGAATTGTAGACATGATGAGATTGAGTGTGTTCTACCACTTAGTCGGAGACAGAGGTGCGTGAATTTCCGGTTCTGATGGGCTTGCTGAAGCTGACAATTTCGTATAGATCAGCGAGGGAACGTGCAGAACAGTGTTCGCGCAATATGTCCATGACGGGCTCAGAAGCAGGAGATTTCCGAGAAAGCCCAGTTGACTATGAACAATGCACCGCCCATCACCGTGACGAAGGCTTAATCTCAGGATACCAAGACCGCCTGTGGGAAAGGGCACAGTCGAAAGAGCCTCTTGGACCGCACGGGATGAATATCTCAGATCATATTCTAGCAGAAATAGTTCCAGCCTCAAGCATAGCGCCAAAAGCCGACACCCTTCCCATACCAGCTACTTCTTCACGGACGAAGTCCTGGATTCAGATTCAAGCACCGCTTGCATCTGTGGCAAAGGAAGGCTCTACAGCTACCCTTCCACGAGTTTTCTTCTCATTCCCCCGACACCTCGGACCAGTAGATCTCTCATACCTCCGCTCTCGCGACGCCCTTACAATCCCCACCGAATCTCTACAAGTTAAGCTCTTAAAAGCATATATAGAGTTTGTGCACCCCAACATACCACTCCTTGATCTCGAAGAATTCCTCTCCGCGGTTAAATATGGCCACGAGGCATTTGATGGACAACGAGGCCGGGGGGTCGAGAGAGAAAATGCCTTGAAGAAACAAATCCCTCTCCTCCTATTCCAAGCAGTCATGTTTGCCGGTGTATCCTTCGTCCCACTTCGTTCCCTGAAGGATGCCGGCTACGCAACTCGTGACGCAGCAAAACGAGTCTTCTTTAGCCGCGTACGTCTCTGCTACGACTTGGATACCTGCCTAGACCGGCAATCTATCATCCAGTCCCTCCTCCTCATGACACTTACCCCAGTCGCAACCTCGAATGAGAATAAAGATGCTTATCATTGGCTTGGCCTTGCCATCTCCCTTTCCTACTCCCTTGGCCTGAACCGCGGACCGTCATCAAGCAATCTCTCGATCCGGAAGATGCGATTAGAACGGCGGATATGGTGGATGACATTCATCCGCGACCGCACCCTTGCTCTCAACACAAACGGAACCATGTCACGCCCTGTTCGTATTCAAAGAGAAGACTGCGATGTCGACATGCTGTGCCTCGCTGATTTCGACTTGACCGATTCGGCGAATGATTTGGAAGAAGAGGGAGGCGTAGAAATGAAGGAAAGACAGAATGCGCTGGCGTGTATACAGAAAGCTAAGATATGCTGGTGTAGCAGCGACGTAAGCATCATGAGCTTCGGCGCGTGGTGTCCGCCAGTGAAGAGTGTTGTACAGTCACAAAAAATACATTTACCAGAATCAACTTTTACACCGCATGAACAGATCTACACCTCAACCTCATATACCACTTCAACACCATTCCTTGAGTCCTACGAAGATACGGTCTCGATATACCGTATAGCACATACCAATTCTTCTCCCGCAACTAGTCTACACGATGAACCTACGACGCCGCAACCGATCACAAACGAAGAACCTGATGCAGAACTCTATTTTGAGAAGCTTATAGAGGACGAGGAATTAGGAGGTGGATTCGGCGTTAATGGGGAGTATGATGATTATCTGGAGTTTCTAAAGCCGGTTGGTGGAGATTTTGAGAAGCAGGCACAGGCACTGGCACAGGCAAAGGATAGACAGGCGCCGAGGGAGACGTGGGCTTTTCAACTCGATTGTGAAAATGATCGGGTTATAGAGGTTTAGCTTAGCCTAAAGACAAACAGAAATGAAAATAATATAAGTTGTGTGGGTCTTGCAAGTTGGGAGATTCGAATGTGGATATAAGACAAAGTTGTATCATTTTTTCAATCGCTGAGCCCTTTGTTGATCATTGCTATATTGAGGCTATTTATTATTTTTGATGTTTCTGCAAAGCGAACTGCGCAATTTATTTGAGAAGAAACACAAAATTGCTGAGCCTATGCTATTCCCGTTACATTCACATAAAAATGTAATTTAATAAATCTACTTGTGGCTGGAATTTCCTGCCAGCTTATGTGATATCAGTGAGTTCATTTTAAACACTAGTATAATTATCACTCGAGTTCTTAAATAGGAGTCGTGACACGTTTCCAATCTCAAAAGCAAGGTGCAATTCGTAGAACTGCGCTTTCATGTGTTAGTTTTAAGTGGAACAGATTGTATGGGGATATCTTTGAGGTCCATGTATATTGATAAGGTCTTATATACTCTTCAGATACTTCAGATACCTCTGCACAAAATCAAATATCTAATCAACGACAGGAATATACATGATCAGATTATGGTTACTGTTTTGGTTGAGTATGAATAGAATGCGAAGTTAAATGTTACATGATATGAATGAAACTCGGTGAATAACTGGATATCCACATGCTTGGCACTTCAGGCCTGGTATAATTTGAGCTCCAGGCTTATCCACCAATATATTCCTTACGATCTTGCCTAACCAGGGTGTTGGCTGTCCCAAGTACAACAGATCTTCGTTTATTCATTATATTTTATACGCTATCTTGTCATGAACCCCATACGAGCTCTCCACTATTGACTCGTGTCCCGATGTGGAGAACCCATCTAGTGGCTTGGCTCCGTACTTACTACAATCCCCTGATGCGGATAACCACTACCGCTCAAGACCGACAAACCTCACCCTCGTCAACTTAGTATCCCAGAAAGTGTAAACGGGTATGGGCCGTCGAATTTGATGAAGATTTCGTGATACAGGTTTGTATACTACCGCGGTCACCCACGCTCGTGAAAAGAAAGCCGACCTTCCCCCCACAAGTCGTGAGCTCCAGTGCGCCACATTGAATGATAGCTTCATATGCGGGGTAACAGGAATACCTAAGGTACAGTTCAGGAGAGCTGTGAAGCTTGTCACTTGAGAAGCAAATTTCCTTTAAAAGATTTTCTCTCCAAAAGATTTGTTCAAGATATCTGGGAAGCAGAGGATATGGCAGTGACACTGCTGAAAGGGACTGCATTCCTGACAGGTGCCGGCTCGGGTATGTTTCCGCATAAACAAAGCTTCAAAATTTTATAAGGTCTGACTTTCAGGAAGGAATTGGCCGGGCAACAGCGATCGCGTTTGCTCGTTCTGGAATCCAGCATCTGGCACTGACAGATATCAATGAGCCATCTCTAAAGACGGTGCAAGAGATAATCAAGAAGGAGTATCCTGATGTGGAAGTTGAGACGATACAGCTTAATGTTCGGGAAACCGATGCAGTAGAGAGCTCAGTTTTGGCTGCCGTGAAGAAATTTGGACGAATTGACGTGGCTGTCAATGTTGCTGGAAGTGAGTTATTCTCCATGAGGAATATGTTCCGAGCAAAGGATGCCGCTGTAAGAAATAACTGCTGATACAGAAAAATAGTTGGCGGATCAGGCAAACAGACGCATGAGAACACAGAAGAGGATTGGCAGCGCGTTCTAGATGTAAATCTGAATGGCGTTTGGAGAAGCCAGAAGGCCCAATTAAAAGCGATGTTAAAGCAAGAGTAAATGGCCCTTCAGAAAACCTAGAAAGCAAACTAATGGAGCTCTTCCAGAGATCTTGGACCTCGGTACGGGCGAGGAAACATAATCAACATCGCCTCCATGTATGGGATCATTTCGCCCCCAACGAACATCCCGGCGACTCAATACGCAGCATCAAAACACGGCGTGGTTGGCCTCACAAAAGGCGATGCGGTTAGCTATGCTGCTCACGGGATTCGGATCAACGCCATCTGTCCGGGATACATTGCGACTCCTCTGCTTGGAAATAATCCCATGAGTGGAGAGATGACCGTTGAGGTTAAGAAGACGCCAATGGGAAGGCTGGGTACGGTGGAGGAGGCTGCGGACGCGATCGTGTTTTTGGCGAGCCCGATGGCCAGTTTCATAACTGGTGCTTCGCTGGTGGTTGATGGTGGCCATACCGTTTCTTAGACGGTGGGCAGGAATTGATAGTTGATATCTGTCGCATGAAGTAATAATGAACATAAAAATCAGTGCCAGGACGCCACAGAGGCAAGAAGAGCTGGTGTTCTAGGCTTTTAATACCTGGCTATCTTTTGTGTTATGAGCTTGCGGTAGCTATGTTCCATGCAGAATCCGGACATACGCAACGAACTAGATGAGATTATAATCTGATACAAGCGCAGGAGAAATTTTTTGAGTGAAATTACTGGTTATGCTTTGAAAACTGCTAACGCCTGCTCCAACCTAAATGCAAGTGGAACTAACGGAATTATATACAATATCCCCATCGTCAAGCCTACAAGTTCGCTCTCGGTGCCGGCTTCTCCTCACTAGTCGGCTCATTCCCCAAAATATTATTCGTGATCCCCGCCATATTCTGCGTCCCGCTCTTATTCAACAACCTCAATTTGCCAGCCCTGGAAGCCGGCCCGTCATCGTCCGACTCCCGGATATAGTATCCCCAGTCCGCCGTGGGATCCAGCTCCGTCTGCGAGTACCCGTTGCCCAAATACGCGTACCGGTTGCCGTTGTACCTGACATCCCAATCCTCGACCCGCAGTTCCAACAGCGCTTCGATGTAGTGTAGCGTGGAGCCCGGCCAGAGCGCGGTGATCTTACCTTCCGGACCAGCGGCTTTGTACCACGACCGACAGGGATCCGCCCACACGGAGCGCTTCATGAACTCATCCTTATGCGCGATGAAGTCCGAGACGGCTTCTTGCGTTGGCGCGAAGGTCTTGATGTTGTAAGTCTGGTACCGGTCGATCCACTTCAGCATGTAATCGGCCTGGGCCTCGATGGCCGACAACACCGGGCCGTTTCCAATCGGCGAGTTAGGGCCCAGGAAGATGAGGTAGTTAGGGAACTCGGCGGCTCCCATTCCCCAGTAGGATTCCGGCTGCTTGCCCCAGATGTCTTGCAGATTGCCGCCGGACGGCCCGACGAGCGGGAAGCGTGGCTTGAAGGTAGTGTCGAAACCCGTGGCGCAGATGAGGATGTCGATGGGGTATTCCTTACCGTCGTCGCACAAACACCCCTTTTCGGTGATCTCGTTGATCTCACCGTACACGACCTGAACGTTGTGCTTGGTCAACGTCTCAAGGTAATTCACGCCCGGGGTCATGCGCCGGCAGCCGACGGACCACTCTGGAATGAGTTTCTCCTCGAGATACTTGTTGTTGAGTTTGGACTTCATTTGCTCTAGCATGTACGCATGCGTGTCGTTGCTGGGTTTTGAGTTCTTGAGGAAGATGCCGAACTGGCCGTTCAAACCGCGCTCGATCCCTCTGCGGTAGTCGAGAAGCGCTCCGGGGGTATTGTAGAATTCGTTCTTTTCTTCCCTGCTGTAGATGTGCTGTTCTAGGCCTTGCACGGGAGATACCCATGTTGGCTCACGGATGAATGTTGTGACTTTGCCGGCAATTGGCTGGATTTGTGGGAGAACTTGTACTCCGGATGCACTATCAACTGTCAGAAATTGTTATTCTAGAGGAGTTGGTGAAAAACCTACCCATTACCAATCAGACCAATGTGCTTACCTTCCAATTCAACCGTATCATCCCAGTTAGCTGTGTGAAGAAGCGTTCCTTCATACTTTTCAATACCTGGAATGGCTGGCCACCTCCAATTATTTAGAATACCCGAGGCATTAATTAAAATATCGCAGTGCTTCTTGAATTCCCTGTTTCCCTTAATGTCTTTGACCTGAACATTGTAACCTCCAGCTGCAGCGCTCCAGAATGCTCCAGTCACCTGATGCTCTGTCTTTATGTACTTCCCAAGACCATACTTCCGAGAAAAGTCGTCAAAATAAGCGTAGATCTCTCTACTGCTAGAGTAGACTCCGGTCCAGTCCAGCTTGGGCTCAAAACTCCATGTGTAGTTGTGGGATGGAACGTCGCATGCACAACTACAAGTCCATTAGAGTTATTTTTGGTAGGAACGAGTGCAGCCAGCCATACCCCGGGTATCTATTCTCAAACCATGTACCTGAAATTGCAGGATTCTTCTCATACACTGTCAAAGTGTAATTCTTGAAATGCCTTTGTAGTTTGTATGCCAGCAGTAACCCGGAAGCACCAGCACCCACACATATAATCTCGACATGTCTTTCGGCATGAATTGGTCCCCCTAGTCGTTTCCTCGCTTGCTCATCAGGTCTGGTATCTACTGGAATAACGAAGTCTGCCATTCTGATGATATGAAATACTTCAGGACAACGAGAAAAGTGCCTCAGAAATTGAAAAACAGAAAAGCGAGGGAGATAACGCTCATACTTGAACAAACAAAATATTAATTATCAAGTATTTGGCCCCCCACCAACTGTCCCGTGTTGTCAGGTTGAAGGCGAGGTGAACTAGGTTATGAAGGGAAGTGTGGGTCTAAGTCTAGGGTATGAAGCATTATTGACTCGTTAGCCAGATTTCAAGTCTCAAATTTGAGTCGTCGCCTCGTAGTAGGCTGGGGAAGCTCGGGTTTGGTTATCGGGAGAATCCACTGAGAATCCGCTTGTGGCATAATATTAAAAGAAGAGCATAACACAATGATTAGGCCTATTTGTCTTGACTCTGAAGTACATAAGGTGATGTTCCAGCACCTGTCAAAAAATGGATTTGCTTAGCCATTTGCTTAGCCAGCTTTCAAATCTCTCCTGGATCAGAGGGGGAAAGTTTTGCATCATTCCGAGAATGGCAACATTGGTACTCAAGCTAAGGTTGCAGATGGACCACTTGGCCGGCGCAGCTCTGCGGGGGAAGATCTGGAGTATCTCCAGCGGAACAGACTGTCGGGAAAAGATAACCATGGCTTTGTAGATTCTAACCTGATCCATAAGGACGGATCATCTTGGCAGACAAAGGTTGGAAGGCTTCGCTTAATATGTAACTGGTCATTGAACGCGGGGTAGCTAGGAGGGTTGTTGACTCGAGAATCTCGGCCGCGAGGTTAAATATGAATCATGATTAATTTTGTTGATTTTGAGGCATGATCATCAAAGCAAATCCAATATTCGAATTTCATGGCAGCGGGCCAAGAAGCATAATATTCTAGGCGGAAATGGTTCTCCAGCATACGGCGCACTCATTGGCTTCGCAATGCCAAGATTAGTCCCTCAATACCTTCAAGCCATACCACATATGAGTCTTCGTAAAACTTAGCATCCACCATCGAAAAGTTGGGGAAGAGTAATCACCCCGCAATTCAGCCTCGAGGACGAGGCTAAGAGGACCTTGTATAAACACTTCTTCATACAGACTTGTACTTGCATGCACATTTGCTATATTTGATGTACTGTTAGCGCGTGAAGATGTCTGGAAATCACGCTTTGGTTTTTGGTGAGACTTGGTTTCATCATCAATGAGACATGCGCTAATATTGACCAGGTGCCAGTGGTATTAACGGATGGGCGATTACAAATGCGATCCTGGAGGGCTATCCGGACGAGAAGACATTCTCAAAGGTCACGGCGCTCACCAATCGGCCACTGAGTCGAGGGACAGCGCAATGGCCAGCTTCCGAGAAACTTCAAATTGTGAGTGGATTGGATCTACTCACAAGTAAAGGGCAAGAAGGACTTGAGGCCGAAATGAAAGAATCGATCAGAGGGATTGAGACAGTCACTCATGTTTATTTCTTTGGTGAGTATACTCAACCATCCAAGCAGAGCAAGCATTGATAAATCTAGCGTATATCATGAACCCCGACCCTGAGAAGGAGATTTCAATCAATGTAAATCTCCTTGATCGTGCTGTAAAAGCAGTTGACCATCTTGCACCGAACCTCAAATTCGTAATTTTGCCAACTGGGACTAAGGTCAGTTCTTTGTAGAAACTCCCGCGAATATTAAGCATTTATTGAATCAAAACAGGCATATGGAGTCCATTTACTTGATAAATTCCCCTTTACTCCACCATTAGCAGAGTCCTTGGATCGTATTCCTGAACCATATGCGTCGCAAATGTTCTATTACAATCAAATCGACTACCTTGCATCCGCCAGTAAAGGAAAGAATTGGAAATACGCCGAGGTGATTCCAGACATGGTCGTCGGATTCGTGCCCAATAACAACATTTACTGTCTCGCTCAAACACTCGCTACGTATCTCTCCCTTTATGCTGCAGTGGAAGGAAAAGGCGCTGAATGTGCCTTCCCCGGCAATGAGAAGAGCTGGGTCATTAAGAGCAATGACTCCTCACAAGATCTCGTCGCCAAATTCGCAATCTATGCATCCCTGCATCCAGAGATCACGCACGGTGAACGATATAATGTAGCAGACAATGCTGTTCCGAACTCGTGGAGCAATAAATGGCCCATCATATGCGAGTATTTCGGGCTCAAAGGCACACCTCCGCCAGCTGGAAGCTCCGGACCACAGCCTGGCAAGTACATCGAGGATCATATTTCCGAATGGAAGAGATTGGAGGTTGAGATGGGCCTGCAGACGGGCAGGGTCGGGAATGAGCGAAGTTTTGGCGGCTTCCAGTATTTTATCATGACTATGTTTGATTTTGATCGTGATTTGGATATGAGCAAGGCTCATAAAGCGTGGGGAAGCAGTAAAGAAGAGACGGATGTGAGGGGTGCGTGGTGGAAGGCTTTTGATCGTTTCCGGAGAGCGAAGATTATACCATAGAGCCCGTGAGTTGTAGGGGTTGCATACAGTAAGCCGTTTTAAATATACCACTGAGTAATTCAATATTAGCTATCAACCTTGAACTCGTCTACTTGAAATAGCAGCATGATTGCTAGAATTCTGAGAGAACTCAAGGAAGGGCTACTACGTAAAATATCTTCCTATTACCGAAATCAAGCCATCTGAAAGTCTTTTAATTAGCTAACACAATATTCAGTGATGCGGTTGACTTTGTCAACTACTGTTTAAACCTAGAGGGTATCTTAACCCTCTTTTGTAATGGTTTAAATATGTAAGTTAAGTCTAAATGTGCTTGTTTTAATTTAGAATAAATTTGCATTATTTAAAACAATTTATTAGTATATGTAGTGAAGGAAGTGACCTTAGTTCTGGAATCCTTCTTATCTTTCAAGCTACTCTTGGCAATGTGTTTTAAGAAATTTATCAAATGATAGTAAGTCCTTGCTGGCATTTCATTTAACGCCGGGATTTTGCCATTACATTGTATTGCTCTTCTTGTGAACCATATCCGTCTTAATACATTGAAAAAAGTCGATTTTAGAAGTTTCGTCGCACTGCTTAGTATCCTACTTTGGACGGAAGTGAAAGGCAGAGCTGGCATCTTTCTCTCATACATGAAACCACTTCTATATTAGAATTTTATGTTTTCAACGACTTTACTATTAAGAAAGATATCAACAGAATATGGAGCTCATGGGCCAAACTCAAATCTTTGAAGTACCACAAATTCCTGCGTATCATGGATATCCGTACTCGAAGTTCCCACCGACGCATTATAACTCCCAGCATCTACAACCCACACATCTCTCTCTTCGTCCCAGTACGCCAAGTTGGACTTTTCAAAAGAGAGCCAAACCTCCTTCTTCTCCCCTGGCTCCAAATCAACTTTGACAAAGTCTGCAAGTTGTTTCTTAGGCCTTTTGATTGGTAGACTGTTGGCAGGCCCGACGTAAAGTTGCAGGACTTCGGCTCCAGCAACTGTGCCTGTATTAGTGACAGAAGCCTTGATCTTCAGCGAAGTATCGATAGAAAACTCTTTGCTGTCCAGTGTGATCTCCCCAACCTTGAAACTGGTATACGATAACCCATGTCCAAAAGGAAACAGTACGTCCTCGGCATGGCTATCAAAGTATCGATATCCGATATAGATATCCTCCTTATACTCTACCTGGTTTTTTTCCAGGTCACCAGGGAAGTTTCCATACGCGGGACAGACTTCGAGGGATTTTGGGAACGTGACGGGGAGTTTTCCGCTGGGGCTTTTGTCGCCCAGAAGTACGTCGATGATACTGTTTCCTGCTTCTTGGCCCGGAAACCAGGCTTGGATGATGGCGGGCACAGAGTGGATCCATGGCATGCTGATAGCGCTGCCAGTGCAGTTGATGACAATGGTGTTGCGATTCACGGCTGCAACCTCAGAGATAAGTCTATCAAGCGACCCATTTGCTGGGAGGGACATAGTGTCTCGATCTGTCCCCTCCGTCTCCCAGACCGTGGTGTGGCCGACGAAAACAAGTGCTATATCTGATTCTTTTGCGAGGGAGATAGCAGGTGTTAGGAGATCGGCTTCATATTCTGATTGGAGCATGAAGCCCAAGCTGAAGCCGATGCAGTCGTTGAGAATGGAGAGACCACTAGCATTGGTGGAGGCTGCGCTTGACTGGATACGAATGGAATATTTTTGTCCAGCGATGAATTCGTACTGGACCTGATCTGCGGTAGCGACTCCGAGCAGGAAGGCCATTGCGTCGACACCGCTCCCTGAGACAGAGAAGACCACGACGTCATTAATGAAGACAGTAGTATCAGCAATGGCGTGGAAAGCGAGATAGTGTGATCCGCTTTGAGAAGGAATATAGGTCCCGGTCATCGTAATTGCGGCGTGTCTCACGCCCTCGAAATTACGATACGTGGCACTCTCGATATTCTTGATATCAGGAGTTCCAGTTCTATCCTTGGAGCTGTAGCCCTGTAATGTGAGACCTGGTTTGCCTTCATCATCAAGTGTGTCGAGTGACAAGGGCTTAAGATTACGGACTATACTCGCACCTGTGTCGGTATTAGCATTGTAACCTTCAACTACTGCAGGTTCAAGTCGTTGAAAACAGTCACACTCGCCTTCTGCAAATCTTAAATCCACATCTTTACCCAGTGCGTGGCTTACGGCATCCCAAGGTGTGACTTTATAATGGGCATTCACAGTCGCAGAGCCACCCCCAGAAGCCAAGCACTCCTTTGCAAGACCTAGCATAGCAATAGATTTCAACTCCCCCCTTTTAAGCGGAAGTACCGCGTTTTCGTTTTTCAAAAGAACAATGCCCTGCGTTCCGGCTTCTCGAATGAGCTGACGATGTTCGGGACGATCGATAGCTTGCTCTTCAGCGACGGTTGGATCGGCGAATTTGCCAGCCTGGGCGAGAAGATCTAGTACAGCCCCGACGCGTTTATCGATCACTTCGACTGATATAGTGCCTTCTTTTAGGGCGGCTGTTACTTTTTCGTTGGTGCGTTTTTCGGCTGGGCCAGGCATTTCAAGGTCGAGTCTAGATGACATGTCAATGCTGGATACTCATAACCAAAAACGCAACTCACCCTGCGAGGAGCGATTCGGCCACGGAGTTTGTACCACCCCAATCACTCATGACAAGGCTATGTGGATTAGCGGTATTCTCAAGTATGACAAAGCACTTTGCCTTACCCTTTCCATCCCCATTGAACACGAAGGATATCCTCAAGGAGGAACTTGCTTGAATCTGAGTGAATACCATTGACTAGGTTATAGCTTGTCATCACTGCCCACGGTTGGGATGCCTTGATGGCGATCTCAAAGGGCTTTAAGTATAACTCTCTTCTCAATGTCAGCAGCTTTGCCTGAAAGAAGTGGGGGGTTCGTATAACAAACCTCAAGGCACGCTGGCTGACCCTCGAATCCATGGTGAATCTTCTCGTCTCCTCTTCGTTTGCGACGAAATGCTTGATACAAGCGCCCACGCCCCGTTCCTGAAGTCCTGTGATATACTCACCGGAAAGAACCCCACCCAGTAAAGGATCTTCTGAGAATGACTCAAAGTTGCGGCCACCGAGAGGGTGACGATGTGGACACACTGTTGGACCAAGTCTGGTTGTTCAGGTCAGTATTATTGAATGCAGAGAAAAAGCTGGCATGTTCTACATAATACTAGCACCCTTTGTTCTTGCTTCCTCTGCTAAGGCATTCCCAATCTTTCGAGCTAGCTTTCTGTCCCATGTTGATGCTAGAGATACAGATGCTGGGAAGCAAGCTGCTTTGATGCCGTCAGCGAAAATGCTTCCTCGGGCTCCGTTCGGGCCGTCCGTTACCTAGATATTAAGATTACTAATATATCTAACATCGAAATGGGAATTATAGGAAGGATTATTTATACTCTATAGTGGTCTGGTTTGGGCATGGACTTACTTTCAATGAGGGAATCCCTAGTCTCTTCACTGGGGCAGTTTCCCAGAAGTTTTGGCCTGCGAGAAGGGATATCTATATTTACTTGGTTCAAGTTTGTTCACACAGTGCTCGCTCACATAGATGGCATACCTTCTCCTCGAGGGTCAATTGAGAGATCAGAGACTTTACGTCTATTGACTGGGAGGCGATGACCGACATTTTTAGATCCTCTGGTATCGGGGAGTTCTCTCTTTTGAATGAAAGGTCAATTGATCCAATCTTAAAGTATCCCAATTTCTCAAGAATTATACAACTTATTCACAACATTTATGTGACCAAGCAGGCGCAAACTCGGGCCATAATATATCATGGCCCAGAACTTCCAAGTCAAAGTGATTCTCAAGCTACCTAGCGCTTAGTCAACATAACAATTCGCAAGGTAAGTGCCAGTCATTGTATTTTGTTTGTGGAATACGGGTTTGTCGAGCCGTGTAGCCGTGTGTGGAGGCTGAGTAGACTTATTTCAGTTGAACAGAACCTCATCCATAGTACTGTACTCACTCTCTTTCACAGTTCGTAAATCCGACATTCCGCGCGGATTGTGGGGTATACAGGTTGCTTAGTGGCTCAGTTTCTAGAATGTGGATCCCAAACAATGCAGAGGTCATGTACGAAGTATCATTCGAGTCTTGTAAGGGTGCACTCTGGGATATATCCCTGCTTTGACAGCCCGCTCCGAGAATTTTCCGAAGGAGACCCATTCGCTATTTTGGTTGGTGGTCCGGATAGTATACCAAAGGCGTTATTGTACTTCAGAGTATATTTTCGTAGGTACAAGAGGAGTTTGGAATGGGTCTGTTAGTGCCACTAGAATTCGTTGCCTTTATTTTCGTTTTTTGTTTTTATGGTGCTACTTCTAGAGAATAATGCCATTAGAGTCCCTGGTATACAAGCTCTACTGGTTTAGCTACTTACTTAATGCTGGGGAAGAGTGAGCAGCCAAGCGAGGGGTCTCATCCCACTCTGCATGTGCCTGGGTCCTCGAAATGATATATCGAAAAGGCTAATTAATTTACCTCCTACTTAGCAAAAACCTCATTCAGAATTGTCCTTTTTCTCATCCCCATAATCATAATATTTCACTCAATTGCAATAGTTCCTTTCCAGCAAATATCAAAATGTCATCAGGATCTCAGTCAGGAACACGGCCCAAAGACATCCCCAGTCTGAGATGGGGAATCTTAGGCACATATTCTTGGCCAGCTTGAATATGGTAACGACTAACTTTAAACAGGAACAGGATGGATGTCCAACATGTTTGTGCAAGACCTCCTTGTGCTACGACCCGAAGCGCTAGCAAAACACACCATCACAGCCATCGCATCCTCCAGTACTGAGAAAGCAGTAAATTTCGTAGAGAGGACCTGGAGAGACAGTACAGCACCAAAGCCACAACTTTATAATGATTATCACGGGGTTTACAATAACCCCGATGTAGATATTGTGTATGTGGGCACGCCTCATACATTGCACAAGAAGAACTGCCTTGATGCGATTGCAGCGGGAAAGCATATACTGTGCGAGAAACCGTTCACGATCAATGCCAGAGATGCAAAAGAGGTGATTGATGCAGCGAGAGCTAAAGGGATATATATTATGGAAGGTAAGCAAGATGTGTTGACAGTCCTTCATTTCATCAAATTCAACTGCTCATGCAACTTCTCTTTATGCAGAGCAAGTATCAATATGATAAGTGCTGACGCCTGAGGCAATTAGGCGTATGGACTAGATTTCTCCCCGTCATCTCCTCCCTCCAAGAGCACCTCCACATCCAAAAATCCATTGGCACAATCCAACGTGTTTTCGTCGATTTCAGTCTCCAAATGAACCTACAGGACCTGCCTCCCACATCCCGTGTCAAAGATCCCACCCTCGGCGCAGGTGCCCTCCTCGATATCGGCCTCTACAGTTTAACCCTGGCCTCTCTAATCCTCGGATCCGGCACCGTGGGAGACAAACACCCCACACCGACCGTTGCGAGCAGCATGGCTATCTTAGATGGAATTGACTATTCCAACGTCGTGGTGCTCAACTATCCGCAACCTAGCGGGCCCGATAGCGTCGCGGTCTGCACATCGACGGTGCAACATAAAGGGTCACCTGACTTTTGCACCATCGAGGGCTCCGGCGGCACCATTACTGTTTTTGGACCGGCGACAAGCATACCGCGAGGATTTCGGATTCGACGAGATGTAGATTCGTCTAGTGGTGTTAATGCAGGAGATCAAGCGGAAGAGACCTTGGAGTTCAGCCATGCCGGTGTGGGGTGGCACTTTGAGGCAGATGCAGTGGCCGTAGATATCAGCTTGAAACGGACAGAGAGTGAGATCATGCCGTTGGCGGAAACTTTGCGTATGTTAACTTTGATGGATATGGTTCGGAAGGAAGGAGGACTTGTTTATCCTCAGGACAAGTAGGTATAATATAAATTAGTGAGTTACAAAACATTAGATCGGAACTTTACTGAGTGCCCGTTTGCTTGTTTTCAATATGAGATATATTGTGGCATTGTGTGACACCTCACCTACTTGATCAAAGCAGTCTTGTTTAAGTAGCTACTTCTACACTTCGCTACTATCAACCTCCGCATATAAACCCTCAATGACCTCCCTCCCCTTCTTCACATCTGGGCTCTCTGTCTCCCAATACCCTAACATCCCCAACATTTCTTCAATAGACCCCCTCCAATGATCCGGCAATTCTGACTTGCCAGACTTTTTTACTGCGAGAATAATTAACGCCTTAGAAATTATCAAACGGCACATAAACCACGTCCCATGATGACGGTGAGTCGTCGGATACCCGACGAACTCATCCATGCAACAAGCGATCGCTTTGCGCGCGTATGCTTGGCTGATGCTATGGCTCAGCTGGTCTGTGGAGTGGCTATGGATGAAGTGGTAGAGGAAAGGTCTATATAGCCGGAACTTGATGCAGAGGTATCGACCGTGTGTCATGCAGCGAAGCTCATCAACGTGACCTAGCTGTTTATTGAAACGGAGTGATTCAGGAAGAGATTCTTTCCTATTGAGAGTGAGCGTACATAGACTAGCTTGGTGGTGACATTTTTCAGGATTTGGGAGGTGCAGTGTGAGGAGATAGAGATCTAACCATTCATCCAGTTGCAATTCGAATTGCTGCGCGATTTCGTGCGCTTCGAAGATGTTGAATGTTGCCCAGTATGTGTGATCGGAATGATAGAAGGCATTCGAGACGCGATTGCCAATCCGGCGGAGCGCAATCTCGGTCATGTAATAAAGCCAGGATTGTTGAGTATCGGATTCGGGAATTGGACTCTCTGCCAGGCTGTCTAATGCGCTGACATTCCAAGGGCCACTAGGGTTTGATAAAACAGCTTGACTTGCCGCCTCTGGGGTTCCTGAGCGGGGTGGAGACGGAAACATATATGGGTAGTGAAGCTCTGAAAGTCCTGACTCTGGAAGTGACATCTCCTCGCGCATTTCACTACCTGCGATATCAGCTATTTTAGAAATTCGGGTTTGCCCTACAAAATTCAAGTTTGTAACGTACCATTCAGATTTGAAACAAGTCCAATATAGAGACTGTTCAAGACGTCGAGACTCGGAATATCCACCCATGATATCTACTGTACTGCGAATTTTACATGCCATCTGGGATCTCAAGTACATAAAATAATTATTTGAAGCTTGCAGAAAGTCATTCCAGGCCCGGATTGGTTGCATGGTGTACATTAGGTATATCGCCGAGAGCATGTGACACTGGCTTTTTATTATACTGCACGTCAATATTCCAAAGCGTTTGACTGCCAATTGATAGAAGGATTCGGACATCTGTTTAGACTCTCGAGTGTGAGTGCAGGGTGGCTGTTGATCTTGTATTGTCTCTGGAGTCTTCACTTCAAATTCGAAAGGCAAAGCTAGTGACCCTAAAGCACAAGCAAGTAACTAGGGGCATGGTGTCAGACTACTCCTGAGCAATGGGAACCGAACGGTGCATAGAAAACCTATAGTAGAGATGGATGGGGAAATGGAAACAAAAGAAGGAGAGACTATACCACAAGACAAGATGGAGCATCCCATTGTGGCCCGTCTTCGGCCATCCTCCTGCCATACTGCTTCAAAAGCCTGGCATCCAGAAAAGGATTTTTCACGTGTACGAAAGCCAAAAATCTTTCGAGTAGGAAAGGTACATCCTGATCATTAACTACGCCATAGCTACTAGGCCGAATTGTGTGCCCATTGTCAGCCAAATCAGCCTCCGAGAAAATTGCAGCGGCAAGTACTTCATTCGTCAGATATTCTGGACCGAACCTATTTCCAAAGATCGGCCAAGTAAGTATCGAATCTGCTGAAGTTCGCCCACTTGGGATTTTCAAATATTCAAATGCTGAGACGTCAGGAACTTGGGTCCGGGGGGAAGGATCCTTGTCGTCAACAGTTTCTGAAGGGATCCTGTCATTATGCAAGACCCCTTGCTGGCTGCTTGGCGTCAAAGCTGAATTAACAATACTTTGCTCTGCATCAACGACAGGATTCCCATCAAGGCGAACGAGGATCTTATCAAGTTTATCGAGAATCAACAAACTCGCAGGATCGAACCTAACACAAGTCAAAATGGACTATCACGTGACTTGGTGTTAACCTATACTTACGAAGAGTGATCGGTTTGGTAAGAAGTGTAGATGCACTGTATCCCTATGGCTGTACACGAGCTACAACTAGGTCTTTCGTTACTACACTTAATTCTACGGGTTCTGCAGAATTGACAAGCTGCCACCGCTCGTTTTCGAGGATACTTGTGGGCGGCCCGAGACTCTGCCCTTCCAATAGGACGCTTTGGCCCGGACTGGACATTTTCATTATCCGCATCTGTCTCAAATGTGGACTTTCTTCGGAGGTTGCCCTCGCCTACTGGAGGGTTGGGATGTATTTTCGGCATAGATGTAGACGTTTGTTGGGAGGCAAAGTGAACGGTAACAAGGTCGACAAGCGTATTCATGTTGGGAGGTGGGGGTGGGTAGTCGCATGTGACTATCAACAAGCGAAAAGGGGGAAGAAGAAAGCAGACACGAAGCTTATGGGGTCGCGGAATTGCGCTCTTAAGAATCTTGGGGGTTGGACGCATTAAGCTTGTGAGAAATGAAAGATATTTTTCATCAAGACCAATCAAGCCTCCATCTATCTCAGCTCGTCCGTCAATCCGCGTTAGTGTCGCAAGCACAAGCTCGTTAAATTTCCAGGGACATTGACTAACGAGTGCATGCCCCCCGTTCAGCCGTATCCGGATCTTCCTCTTTCCCGTACCCCCGAAGAATCCACCATGCTACCCCAGCTTTCCCCAGCTTTCCCCGGTAATGATCCTGTGTCATGACTGGTGAAAGAAATGTTACTGGTATAGCCATACTATACAACGTGAAAATTAGCTATATTGTATTATCGTGGTCACGAATAGTATTACTGGAAATCCTTTGCAATGTTTATACTTTTCTTATCTAGGTAATCTGTAGTGTTGTTCTTTGATATTTAAAATACTATAAGATTATTTACATCATAAACCAAAATCAATGCTTTGCATGCAAAATAATTATATCGTAAAACGCCATAATACCATCATTATTGCTACCATGACTCATGACCATTTTACTGGTGAATGCTTTGGGACGTGCTACGCTAGCAAAGTATTAATTGAAACCTTAAAGTGGAACGCCACCTCCAGCCGCTTCCTAGAATGCTGAAAAGACCTTAAATTCATCTCTTGGCATGTTCCAGCACCTGGCATAACTAATCTAGTTTTGGAAAAGTGATGCAACTTCCCGCATGCCGGAATCCCACTATGTGAACATAGGTGAGCATTGTTTTATTTCGTCGAGTGCTTGAGATGAGATTGGCATCACTATATTAACATCAACACGGCAGTATCTGAGAACGTCAGAAATCTCACTTCGGACATTTCTTTTTGGTCCCTGTCACCATGGTTCAACGCGATGATGTCAACAGGGAAGAGCAGGCTGTCGGTGCTGCTATCGCGAAAATCGTTGGTCATGATTCCGTCCCATGGTACAAAAAACCACATCTGCTTCGCCTCAATCTCATGGTGGTGTCGCTGGTGATGTTTTCTTCTGCAAATGGCTACGATGGATCTTTGATGGTACCTCTCTCACCCTTTATCAATAATATCCCAAGTCCTGCGAGCTAACGTAGTGTTGTTCTTCAGAACGGCCTTCAAGCCCTCCCACAATGGCGCGAATTCATGGATAATCCAAAGGGAGCATGGTTAGGGTTTATCAACGCAATCCAATCCATTGGCGGCCTCTTTGTCTACTCCGTGTCAGCATACATCCTTCAACGCTGGGGTAGAAAAGCCTCTATATATTTAGGATACTTTTTTTTGGTTCTTGCCACTACTCTTCAAACAGCCGCGCAAAACCCCACTGCCTTCATCATCTCCAGAGCGTTTCTTGGTATGACAAGTGCCTTGTGGACTACATCTGCACCATTACTTATCACAGAAATTGCGTTCCCCACGCACCGAGGCACCGCCACAGCTTTGTATAACTGTGGCTGGTACGTGGGCTCTCTAGTGGCGGCATGGGCAACATTTGGTAAGTTTTCTCATGGACAATATGCACTGAGTTTGTTGACATGTCGAAGGAACACGAAACTATGATAACAGTTGGGCATGGAGAATTCCCTCCTTACTTCAAGCCGCCATTCCTGTTGTAGCCCTTCCTGGATTTTTGCTAAGCCCAGAGAGTCCACGTTGGCTTGTCTCCATTGACCGAATCGAGGAAGCTAAAGCCGTTCTTGTGAAGCATCATAATGGAGGAGTCATCAACGATCTCATCGAGTTTGAACTAGACGAGATTGTCACTACCTTACGCTTGGAACGCGACGCGCAAGAAAACACCAGCTATATGGACATGCTCAGAGGACGTGGCAACCTCCACCGTACTCTTATTTCTGTCACACTCGGAGTCTTTGCCCAGTGGAATGGTGTGGGAGTGGTCAGCTATTACCTGGCATTAGTGTTGGAGACGGTGGGCATCACTACCGTGACGGACCAGACACTCATCAGCGGGTGTCTGCAGATCTGGAATTTGATCCTCTCTGTCTCCGCAGCCTTTTCCGTAGATCGCTTCGGCCGAAGAAAGCTTTTCTTGACATCGGCAGCTGGTATGCTCGGCAGTTATATCATCATTACAGGCCTTTCGGGATCTTTTGCCGAGAATGGTGTTCCATCGGTTGGCATAGCTGTCATTCCCTTTTTGTTTATTTACTTCGGATTTTATGACATCGCATTGTAAGTCCCCGTCCGGTTCTCTGCAAAGACTGTAAATCTAACTATCTATTCAGCACTCCCTTGCTTGTCTCTTATCCTTGCGAGATATGGCCATATCAGCTCCGGGCTCGAGGTGTCACTGTTACACTTTTCTCAACGACAGTTGCACTCACCACCAACATTTTTGTGAACCCAATTGCGCTCGAGGCCATTGGGTAGGTTAATCCTTACCACCTCCCCCTTCCCTATAGTTGTATGCGATGCAAATGCTAATTCCTGAGTAGGTGGAAATATTACCTCGTCTTCGTCGTCATTCTCGTAGGCGTCTGCATTATCTGCTATTTCTATTACCCCGAAACCCGAGGGCACACACTCGAAGAAATGGCCGTGATTTTTGACCGTGAGAAGGCGCATGTCCTTCATCCCTACGAGTCTAAGGTTTTCGGGACCATCAAGTCTGCTTCGGATAACCACTTAGACAACGCTGTCGACGTCGTGGAGGTTGAGACTGCGAAAACTTCATAGAGCTGTGGCTACACTTCAAAGAGCGGCCGTCTACCGATTTTTCTGAAAATAGCATGATGTATTCGTTTTAAATTATTCAAGTACCTGTAACTCCAAAAAAAATGACGCTTCCAGCTTCCCTTAGTACCTTTTTGGCTTCTTGAATCATATATATCTGAAATATTGACTCAAAGTCTCGTGCCAGTTTTAAATCTCTCTCCTTAAATTACCTTTACACTAGTCTAAGAAGCTTCAGTATGACTGCACTCAGGTACCAATCTTAATCAAGTCGAAGCATAAAATCGGACACGCGTACCAACGCGAATTCAAACTCGGTTCAATGAAGCTGTTCAACGTCGGCAATTACGTTATCTAATCTCAGTCCAGATCGACTGAAAGTATCGCAAATATATATTAAATGAATCAATTCAAAAGAAAAGACGCTATTTAAAAGAAGTCTAATTTAAGGTGGCTAGGAGGGTATCAGAGTTTCAAACATATCACGACCTATGCGGTGGACAAGTAGCCATTGAGTCACTATATCCACCACATCCAGGACAGTCATGTAATCAAGATGAGTCCACAACACTTACCATCACCAAATGTTTCACAGCGCCAAGAATATGTTTTACATTACGTAGATTTGCTTAAAGGTATATGATTACTCAGTGGCTAACAAAGAAGGCTATAAAGCCTAAATCGAAACCTTGCAACGTTACCTCTCACGACCATGGAACCGTCCTCCCAGTTTCATTTGACAAACGCGCAAGTTCAATAAGCCGAATTCCATCCCTCGACTGTTCGGGCTTGACATCCAGCTCAGCCCTCCCTCGAATCGCGTCCACGATGTTTTCATAATACCCGCGGTTCCAGCCTTTAATGGTAGGGTATTTCCCCACGTATTTTTTCTCCGCGGCATTGTATGTTTGGGTCTTGCTATCGAATTGCTCATAAGTGGTTAGTAAACCATGGGTGCTTGCGTCTTCGATGCCGAAAGAGGGATCGGTGGAAGGCTTGCCGGAAATGGTGTGTTCTTCTTGGGTGTCTGTGCCAAACTGTTGGATTTGCAAGGTTAGTTAAAGGAATGCATTTTGGGGTTGAGGGGCTGGGGTAGGAATGTGTGCCTTTATATAGGAGCCTTTGGTTCCGCGGACGAGATATTTGAGTTGGTGTTCTAGGGGCGTATGGGTTGTTGTTTTAATAGTTACTAGTAAGGGAGTGTCGTATTGAAGAATGATGGTGAATGAATCCTCAACCTCACTCTCAATGCCTCGCAAGACTCTGAGAAACGCAGTGACTGATTTCGGGCGGCCGAAGAGAAGCAAAGCTTGGTCGATAGTATGGCTACCTTAAACACGTCGATTAGATCTTGAACGTAATCGGTAGATGAGGCATGCTTACCTAAACCAAACATCATCCCGCTTCCTGGAGTATATTCTTTTTGTGAAAGATATCGAAGCCAGGGCGGATTTTCAAAATCATAGTGTATCTCGGCCTCAGTGATAGTACCCAGCGCGTCTTCTTTAACAATGTGACGTAATGTACGAAAGTCCCCATCCCAGCGTCGGTCTTTTCAAAAGTCAGGATACCCCACTTTTGATTAAGGATTCGCTCACTTTGATATACTGTCAAGAGGGATTTCCCTTGCTTTGACACAGCAATCAGTCGGTCTGCTTCCTCGCTCGAACTTGTAAAGGGTTTTTCCACGACAACTGTACCGTGTTTTAGCATTTCCAAGCTATTATGTTCACTCCCCCTTACCATGTTTGCTATTCTTCAAAGCTTGCTCTGCGAATATTGAATGAGTATCCGTATGCGTGCAAATAACAACCAACTCAATATCCTTATCAGCGAAGAATTCCTCTGAAGTGCGGTAGTGCTTCGCAGTAGGGAAATCCACCGTACAATGAGATCCCGCCTTCTGAGATTTTGGATCTGGCGGTGCCTCAGCTCGTTGAAAGAACGCATAAACCTCTAGCTCTGGATGAGGAAGAAGGTAAGGGAGGTGATACGTTTTGGTAGAGCCGCCGTAGCCTATGAAACCAACTTTGATAGGAGCAGGCATTTCAATACCGAGGTGAGAAAAAGGTAATCCGACCAGTTGGATATGAAAGTCCGAGATGATTGATTGTGAAAACGGTGGATATCTATGCACAGTGGACAATTCGGATTTCACAACAGGTCAAGGACTTTCATAATTTTGGTGTTTTGGTGTAAAGTAGAAGTCCAGCAGCCCGCCGAAGTAAAAGCATACTGTGGGGCAGGAGACGCAGGGTCTAGCTGCCGGCTATCATTCAAAATGTCAGATGACTCGAGGAGACGCGGAGTTGCGGATTTAGCAAAGTAAACATGAAGTCGGAAAGTGGAAGGCGGGACATGGGAAAAGAGAACATAAGTTATTATAGCCTAAAAAGGTTAGAAGAAGGGCGATCAGTTTATGAAATAATAGAAAAGGATTTAGAAGGGCAAATCAAAGATTTAATAAAACGTGCTAATAAAACAAACCTTTACAATCACTAAATGATCTGTTTACACCAAGAGTTCGAAAATCTTAGTTCTTAATCCCTTATATTTACCACATCTCAAATTTCCTTCTGTTCTAAGCCTCACTATTACAACTTAATCTCTCTGGCGTTCGCGCCCCCAGATATAATCCACAGCACTATATATTCCTCTCAATGGATTCAATCGCCACGGAAACCAAATCCCGAATCCTTAATGTTGGGATTATCGGCTGCGGCGAGCTCACACAAGTCGTACATATCCCAACCTTAGGCTTCCTTTCAGATCAATTCTGTATCACATACCTCTGCGATGTCTCTCCTAGCGCCCTCCGACATTGTCAAAAAAGAGTTGTGGGAGGATTAGCCCCTCAACTTACAGACGACCCAACCCAATTATGCGCCTCGCCCCTTGTCGATGTGGTTCTTATCGCGAGTCCCGACGAATATCACGCGGATTATGCTGTTATCGCGCTGGAGCACGAAAAGTCCGTATTTGCTGAGAAGCCGTTAGCTCTTAATATGAAGGACATAGAACGCGTGATCGCAGCTGAAAAGGCGTCACAGGGTCAGTTAATGGTAGGATATATGCGTCGTTATGCCCCCGTATTCCAGGACGTACTAAAAGAGATCGGTGGAATGGACAAGATAGTATATGCGAGAGTACGGGGTGAGCACACATAACCCCGGAAAACTGTTAAGTTTGTTGACACGAGGGATGTTGTAGATATCATTGGCCCTAATAGTGTGTTTGTTGGACAATCGGGGACGTTTCCTAAGAAATTCACGGATATTACGAGCGGAAAACTTGAGCAATCAAGCCAAAAGGCTGCAGAAGTAGTGCTGCAAGGCCTAGAAACTGAATGTCAAGTGCCAGTGACAGATGAAAGCACATTGATGTGGCGAGTACTAAATGGACTGGGATCTCATGATCTTTCAGTCATGCGCGAAGCACTCGGAATGCCTCAAAAGGTATTAGGCGTATCTCTGGGGTTCCCCTTCTGGAAGTGAGTTTGCCTTCCTCTTACTCACCAGTGTCGAAATTTGTCAATTTCACTGACATCACTTAACTCTCAGCGCTCTCTTCAAATATCCCGGTTTCACAGTCAGCTATGAATCTGGCATTGATAAGATCCCGCGTTTCGACTGTCATCTGGAAGTCTACAGCCTGGATAAGAGCGTGAGATTGCAATATGATACACCATACGTCAAAGGGTTACCGACCACCATGCATGTGCAAGAGAATTGCGATACTGTTTACAAGGAGACGGTAGTGCGTAGGACATATGAGGATAATTACACTAATGAGTTACGGCAGTTGTATGAGATTGTAGTGAATGGGAAGAAGGTTAAAACAACGGCTGATGACGCGGGGAATGACCTCAAGCTCTTCCAAATGATCATGAAGGCTGGCCAAAGGGAAAAGTATTGCTAAATTATACAAGTTGAAATTTTCTGATTAACAAATTTGATGTTTAATATTTTTCGTACATAAAAAATGGTAGCATGCCCCAACACCTTAGTTCGTATATTTTTTAATATTTTTTTCCCCAACAAGTATCATCCGGCAGCGCTAGCCAGAAGTCCTTAAAAAGCCCTTCGTATCATCCTACACAGTAATAGTTATTATTTCTGTAGACGTACTAGTCACACCTCTCGTCGTTGTCCTCGAGACCGTATTCGTGATGCTCACATCTACAAATACCGTTGTGGTTTGTGTTTCGCCCCCGACAGTAACCTTCACTTTAGTTAGCCTACATCTTCTGGTGGAAAGCCAGTACTAAAGAGAATTCGGATTTTGGAATACTTACGGTACTAGTAGCTGTGACTCGTGACGTTGTAGTAACATAGGTTGTTGTTGGATCAGGCGGATGCGGAACCAGGCATAGGCATAGCAGCTCGAGTTCGATAGGGTCCAGACCAATGAGGAAATCGGGGATATCGATTGAGGCGTCTTTCCGTACCAGTGTACCTGCCTCTCGTTTACATGAGGGCTTTTTATTTGGAGTCAGCTCTTGAAACATGCTTTCTAAAGGGGGAGGGGATCTTAATGTGCGTTTAGGAAATGGGTAGCAATTCATACAGGAGAGTAGTCAGGACAGTCACGATCATAGAATATAAATGGCGAGTCTCCTTCAATAACAGTGTTTGGTGCAATTTTAACGCGGTAAAGGTTGCATTCCGGCGAGGAGACGGAGCTATCTTGGACTTGAAAGCTAGAGCAATTTGTATTTGCGAGACAAAGCCTGTTTTTAACATTAGTACAGCATTGAATGAGCTTTCTCGGGTAGCTTTGGTGCCTATATGGTTGAATCTAAGGACGTGCACTTACTGATGGCAGGTATTCGCATCGATAGGCTGTCCATAGTAGATGTTATTCTCGGCATATCCCCATCCTTTCACACCACATGTTTGACCCGTTGCTCCACTAGATGGACAGAGAGATCCTCCCCTAAGTTGGTGTAAGCTTTTATAAGATATACCATGCAAAACAGACTTACGGCGCTCCTGGAGTGGTAGTCGTCACAACGCTGCTCGTGCTTGACGTTTTCGTCGATGACGTAGTTGTAATCAAGCTTGACGTAGAAGAGGAGGTTTTAGACGTAGAGGTAGGCTTGGAGGAGCTGGTCTTTGACGTCAAAATCACTGTAGTCGGATATACAACCGTACTCGTAACGAGGGTCGTCTTAGAGGCTGTTCCTGTCCGGGTTGAGGTTTTCGTGGTGTAAGATGGCGGTTTTGTATAGCTTGTCGTGCGCGTAGTGGTAGCATATACTGTGCTTGTTCGTGTCACCGTGGTTTGAAGCCAGGCCGAGCAGAATGTTATGAAGTTGAATCCAGGTGGCCTATAACTTAGTCAGCAAAAGATACCTCCTAATATGCAGACCTTACGGAGGAAGGTCAATGGTGAAGCTCCCGCAGCCCACAGCCGAAGCTATACAATCATCAGTTTAGTTAATGATAAGAGAGAGAGAATAGATTCCACATCTCCTACATACCAATAGGATTGGGGTCAAGCCCTACTTCATCCCTGCCAATAATAGAAGCTGCAGTAACACCTGCCTTGGCAGTAATGATGAAGATCAAAGCAGCTTTCATCTTGGAGTTGCCGAGCAAACAAGAAAAACAGATACATTGATTTTAGATCGGTAAACCCTCCCCTTTATATACGAAACTTGGATGATCATATAGCCATGCCACTTTGGATGAATAAAGGTCATTCAATAGACTCAAAATTTGTTTCTAAAATTATAGGTTTTCAGCAATTTGGATACGGGTGAAATGCCAGGATGGAGTCCTGCAGGTACAGTCTGCGGGGTCTGGCCGCGATATTTATTTCAGCCTGAATAAGAACATTAAGCTTTGATTAATATAAACAATCCGGAGCCGGCAGCGAAAATATGTATTGAACGCCATAGGTGACAAAAAAGAATGTTGCAATGAGGTAGATACTTTGAACATGGTTGGGTGACCTCCAACCATATGTCCTTTCTCTTATGCCTTTGACAGTTTTCCACATCCATACTAGGAAGGTAGAGAAATTCGGATCTAAACACAATACTTGAGGACGTTTAAAAAATATTATTGGACTGGGGTTGAAAACAATGCTCAAGTAGCACTAATAACAAAAGTTAATCCCTGACTTGAACTCATGTGACTTCAAGGGTTGTCAGCATTGCGCAACTATGGGTATGGCTTGCCTTCCCTTAAAGTTCTTTTCAGCGTACAACAATCATCATGCATCTCCTCTGACATCTAAAATGGCTTAGAGTCTATATTGAGGTGAAGCACAACTAGAGAGATGGCAGGCTGGAGATGAATGCATCCCATCTCTTCAATTCTTGAGGGAGTTAAAATGTTGAATTCATAGCTCCCACATGAGGATTGATCTTGAAAATTTGTAATGACAGGATGCCGCCATATAATATCCTCATAACTGCCGAAAATATGGAAATATAAAAAGACACAAGAAAGCCCAAGAAACATCATATTCCGTCGCCGGTTTGTCTAACACTAGCCCTTAACTAACTCGGGAGCCTAAAGCTCATGGGCAGGTAACTTTCCAAGAACGAAGCTCCACGACAGTCCCTGCGGCTCCTTGGACAAAGTGGCAGTTGCGTTCGTCGTTGTAGACAGCACGAGGTAAGCCGGGACAGCCGGTGCTGTCGTATACATTGACTATCGAGAATAGTCAGCAATTATGTATCAAATTGGGTTGTTACCGATAGGGCCTCAGGGGAGCGGCATACGTGAGCATCTCCCAGGAAGGACATGCTGGTTGTTGTCGATTCTTGTAGCTGCGAAAGTCTCGTTGAAACAATTACCGACTTGAATAGGGGCAACATGGCGATCGCCGTGCCCGCCCAAATGCGGTCCGCATTTATCCTGACCAGGCAGCGCGGGCGAAAAGAGAGTAAAGTCAAGGAGTGACGAATCCTCTCGGCTGGAGATCAGTGTGGTAGGAGAACAGTTTACACTGGTCGCCAGGAGGACCATGGTAAACGACGAGATAATGGATGTTGATATAAACATTTTGTATTATCTATGAGAAAAATATACTGCACAGAGGCTTGTGGTTTTGAATTTGATGAAACTGTAGGATTAAAGTGCTCAACCTGGCCTTCAACAGTTTGTTGGAAACCTTAGCTTTATAGACAAAGATCTCGTAAGGAATGACTTCAGCTTAACTTTCTTCAAAGTCAATGACCTTGTTTAAATCCCCTCGTGATGCTCAATAGAGGAGCCTGAGCCGTTTGTGAGACAGTCACAACCGAATATTCTTAAGCTGTCGTATCAGCATCCATAAAGGAATGGCCTCCTGTTAAGGGGCTTTCATTGGTGAAATTTAGACTTCTTTACGAGTAATTTCACTAAGCCATACTCATCGACTATTACTTGCCACTCGAATTCGACTGATCACATCTAAAGATGCCGTTACAATCTCCTAACGTATCCTTCCGAAAAGATAGGCCACCTTATAATAGAAAATTATCACTACTAACAAGGACAAAATCTTGAATTGACGTATGGATTCCCGACCTCTCAGATATGGAGATATATTCCAGAGAAGGCGACAGCTTACTCAAAGATTTGAGCCTCAATGGCACCAGGTAGAGTATGATCTTGTTGAATATCCACATGTACGGCTGACAAGAACAGCAAAACCGTTTCCGGTTTTGTTCCAGTATGGGATCAATTTTTATTGGCTTTAAACTCGCTGCATAGAGAGGTCTCGTGTCACCCAAATAGGTTAAATCAGAGTAAGCCAACATCGAAATGCACTCAGCCATCGCTTGTTAAGCCTTTCGCTAACTGGAGTCTGACCTAAGATCAGCAAGACTGGTGCTCACACATTAGTCAAGCCATATGCATCATTATTAGGAATTCTTGTGCTGCAGGACTGAGATCATAATTAATGGTACTTTTTTAGACCCTGATATGAGCATTATCCTAGGTGTAATAAGCAAGCTCAAGTATTTCTAACCTGAGGAGTATCTGAAAGCGTGCTGTATTGAGAAGTAGTATTGTATGCTGTTGACGATACAATTTTGAATGAATTAGAGATAAGTAAAGATGGCACAGTCCATAAGGACGGGTTAGAATATCTTCGAGAGTAGAAGGATGACAGCTATGTCAACTGATTCCCGAGAGGATATTTCTCAATGCACTGAAACCATTCCTTACCTCTCCCTTTGGCGAATTCGCCTATCTCTCCCCGTATTGCTTATAATTAACCAACATTTACGAGCAAACGAGCTGGCTAGGTATCTTCAACCCTATAGACGTATTTACAGCACTAGCTTTGCTACCATTTGAGGCTCTTAAGCCTTCAATTCCAATTAAATCCACCTGAGATGGTCTCACATGGATAACCAATGAATTTGCCTAGTAGAAAACTTCGCCAGAACAAAGGATATGTCAGCAAGTCTGTCAGCTGTAGCTCCTTCGCCCATGAAATCTGTAGCCCGGAACTAAGGTCTCGTGCATATCTCAATGTGACGTTCCATTTAATATGTTTGAAGAATTACGTATATTCAGTGGGTTGAGCCTCAAAATATGACCTGTGGGGGACTTAATGGCTGTTGGCAAATTGAACTGTCATGATCTCCATATTTATAACAAAATCGGAACTTGTTGCAGAATCTGGATCAATGCTTTCCGCCTGGGCAGAGGCAGGAAGAGACATCAAGACAATCCTCAAAACTGTGGTCAGCCTCCGGATGGAGGCTGCGTTTTCAGGCAGTCTCTCCGTTGATGTCCCATCTGTTTGCATAATTGTCAGGAATATGAGATCACATGACTAGAATCAGCCGACTCCTCCGGCTACTAGCCGAGGAGGCACCTATATCTTCTATCTTCTTCTATCTATATCTATATCTATCTATATAATATTACAATATCTCCCAAGACTTTGCCAAGTTTTCCGGGTCATGTGATACCCCATCAAACTTGACCGTCCGAGCCCTCGGCGGCACGTCGGGGCGAGGCTACTTACGAGGTATCTCCTTCGAGCTTGCGAGAAGGCTGAACCTCGTCTATATATACTACGAAATCTCCCAAGACTTTTCGCCAAGTTTTCCGGGCCACGTGACACCCCATCAAAATTTCTCTGGACCGTCCGAGCCCTCGGCGGCACGTCGGGGCGAGGCTACTTACGAGGTATCTCCTTCGAGCTTGCGAGAAGCCTGAACCTCGTACTACAAAGGATTCTCACTTTTCTTTTGATTCTCTAAGGATTAGTCTTATTGCTATTGTATCTAGCTTGTTGAATACTATTGTTGTTCTATTGCTCTCAAGACTATATCACATAGTTTCTGAACCTCACAATAATCTGCATCTGTTTTTCTGATACGTCATAGAGGGATCGGGTTTGCGAAGACACTGTGCTAAGGTGTGTTTTGTTGAGCCACAACTAGCGCAATCACCAATATATTTGCATTGCCCTTGTGTATGGCCGGGGAAATTGTAGATCTTGCAAATATTTGGATCTTGAGCTTCCTTTTCGACGCATAGTTGATACTGATCGCCACATTCCTTAAGCGCCGCTAGCGTCCTAAACTTCTGGGAAAAGTCATGTTTAGTATTCATAGCGGGATAGGATGAGTGATCGAAGACATTCGTTGAGGTTACAATGGCAGGCAAAACCTTGAACCTGGTCAATCCAACCAATAAAACCAGCTCTGTTCGAGAACGAACTTAACTTAAGAGCGTTCGAAATGTCTATAACAGCTGCATTGTGTCCTACGCCTTGACTATCATGGATCGTAGAGGCAATAACACGAGAATCACCGATTTCTGTAAACTGCTCGATGTATCCGTTGCTTTGAGTGGCGTATGGAGTTACCACGCTGAGCGCATACTTCCTTGGAGACAAATTATGTGTGCCAAACTAAAATCCTTGGATCTATAGTGCATGGAGCTCTAATCAAATTTCGACAGCAAGTTCGTGAAGTACCAAGACCAAGTACAATTGGAACCATTCACAGGAAAAGTGTACAGGCTCCAAGAGGTCAACTACGAGGAGGAGGACGCCAGAATCGATCTTTGTTTGATAAAAGCATTCTTTCGTATTTGCATTGTATTGCATATTGTCTCTAGCACTAATCGATGTTCTAATAATCATCATCACTAAAGGCTAGCTACCACTCAAACGTGTTGTCACGGAGTTCGTCACATGTATGCTTTATTAGGCTCCAAACAAAGAGAACCCACAAATTAAGAGTTATCGGTAATATAGCTCAAGAATATTTCTTCAATTATATATGGGAGCTGCCTCGCGAAGGCTACACAGAGGTTTGCTCATTTGCCCACTAGTATGAAACCTGATCAAGGGTATCTCCTGACAGAAATATTATGTTTCCTTATCACTTACATTCAACGTGGACCGTGTGATCGCTCACATACAGAATTTGGAATCTTTGCCGAGGTGACAGCTTGTTTTACAGCGATATTCCACTACAATTGGGTGTGCACGCACATAGAATGACTAATAAAGAGCAATTTACGATCTGTCTTTACGTTCTGCAGCTGGAGCAAAGTTTATGCCTATTTAATCACCTATATATATAGCTATTAGAAAGGCTTCAGGGGAGGACTGAAGAAATTGATTGAACGAAGGTTTGTCTTTCAAACCTGCTTTAGTGTTTGCACTGACGTTACCTATATATGCATAAAATTCGCTCTGCTATACCATGATAAAAATTCACCACCAGCAGTGGTGCCTCTGTGGGTCTTGGGCTATACCGTGATTCAAAACGACTGGCTACAGGAACCGGATATGCGACGGAGTATAGATTTCCCATCTCTTCCCAATGCGCAGAGTAAATGACTCTCTCTATGACAAAAGTTTGAAGCGTCCGTTGACCAACGAAAACATGATCCCGCCTCCCTACCCTTCATCGTTCCTTTTCCATCCCACTATCGCCAGCTGCGTAGCTTCTTGGGCATGGCGCCGAAACCCGTAATCTTATCACTGTTGGCTATCCTGCCCAAGCAAAGAGGATCCTGATATGTCTTAAGTAATAGCGCACCAAGGCCGTCCTCGTGAATCTCAGGCACAAACTGACCAGACCTTAGAAAGTACACCTTTCTTGAACATGACAGCGATCTGTATTATTACGGATATTCTCCCGATATGGTGATCGATCTCTGGGCACTATGCTAACCCATCACATGGCGATCGTGTGTCGACAACAAGCTAGACAAAAGGTAGAAAGAAGAACAGACAAGAATCCCCCTTCGCAACCCGAATACGTTAAAGCATCACATACATTGTCGCCAAGGGAATTCCACGCGGACGAAAACATTATCCATCCATGGAGGTGGCAGGGAGGTTTGTTCAAGCCGATAAACGAGAAGCAGGAGCAGAACGAGAAAAACAAAAGTGCTGGTCAAAACGTAATACGGGTGCATTCACTCCTCCGACAAGAAGAGGGCATGATAATTTTTATAGGCCAAATCGCCATCTATTAGTGCCCCGCACTCTACTCACTGCTCTGTAAGCTGCAGCGTCTTCCAGATGGGCAAGAACTAGACAGAACAAAGAACAGATATATTACGAGTCTTTCACAATGCCCAGATAGACGATTAAAATGAAGAAAGCAGGAGTCGCAATAACATTGCCACAGGTTTGACCCCAGGCTCCAACCATAGGGTTACCTCCAGTGTCAACACCCGGCTGCCAACGTGTCATCAATACTCTTCCCAGTAGGACTGAGATCAATTGCCACACACAGACTAAGGGGCTATATTCCAAGCTTTCCTGATCACGCTCACCATAAGCCGTTATTCAACACTTTGACAGCTACTGCAAGTAACTTACAAAAGGAGCTGGCTAGTGGCAAGATCAAAAGCACGCAGATTGTTGAGGAGTATCATCGATCAATTGTTACTTACAATGGTGTTCTTAACGCAGTCTGGGAACTCGCTCCAGGGGCCATGAAAAGAGCTGAAGAACTAGATTTGTTGAGGGCCAAGGGGCAATTTCTAGGCCCATTCCATGGCATTCCGATTCTTATCAAGGTGCATTGAATCTTGTTCATTACACTTATCCTGGGCTAATACTGCCAGGACAACATAAACTTAGACCCGTCTTTTGGTCTGGGAACGACGGGAGGAGCGCTTGCTTTGGTGGATTTGGTGCCGTCCTCATCGGCCACAATCATCGAGAAGGTTAGATTTCCTGGATCAAGATGCCTAATTCGCAGCACTAACCTGTACATATAAATAGCTTTTAGCAGCTGGCGTTATCATCTTGGGAAAGACTACCATGTCAGTGAGTACCTTGTCTTCTTGGACTACTATTATTTCTCTGCGTTGACAACAGCAGGAAATGGCCTACTTCAAGTAAGTGTTCAACTTACAAATTTATCCCTTCACATTTGGCCGTTCCACCCAAGAGGAAGTGGTATCCGATGTGGATGGTCCGCTGCGGCCGGGCAATCCCAGTCGGCTTATGTTCGAGGTGGCCTGGACATGCAAGATAGTATTGTTGGTCACAGCGTAAGTTCCTAGTCTCTGATATCCTGGGTTATTTCTGACAAGACTTAAAGAGTCCTGATGGCTCCTCCTCTGAGAGCGGAGTGGCAGTGAGTGCCGGCTTTGCCCCAATTGCTCTGGGTACAGAAACCTTGGGTTCGCTCGTGAATCCCGCTACACGAGCTGCATTATTCACCGTCAAGCCAACCTTAGGTATCGTACCCAGTCATGGAATCATGCCAATCAGCACCGACTTTGATACTGCTGGGCCGATGACCAAGTCTCCAAAGGATGCCGCTGATCTCCTCACACTACTTGTGGACCCAGAGAAGACAAAGGTCCCAGAGGGAGGTTATGCAGTAATGTTGGGAGGCGATTGGAAAGATATCAAAGTCGGTACCCAGAGTCTTGGAAAATGCCCAGTTCTGCAATCAAATATGTTCAAGAGGCAACAACACAAATGGTTATTTCAAGATTGCTTCTCTCAACATAAGAGCTAACTCTCCCCGCAGAACAGCGAGGTTCGGGCAGTATTCCACAAGATCGAAACTTTGGCGAAAACCTACCATGGTAGTATCTCAAACGTAGCTGAAGAAAACGTGTTTGAGTTGGAAGATGACAGCGATGCTCTCCTGTCAATTTTAAGTATGCTTTTCTTGCGAGGAATTGTAGAGACACACAAATCTTTTACTGATACTGAGCTACAGCTTTCGATATCCAAAAAGACATGGACGCATTTCTTCAGGGGTTTGATTCGATCAGGGTGCACAGTTTGAAAGAACTTGTTGACTGGAACTTTGAGCACTCGGAGCTGGCCCTCACAGCAGGTGAGAGAAAGATATAGAGCGAATGGGTACGCGACTAAGGAGCCAACATGGTATTAGAATATCCCAATCAAGACTTGCTTGTTTCAGCTCTTGAAGTTGACCACGACGAAAAGGGACGCGAGACGATTTCCGCCATATCAAAGCGATCAGAGCGAACTTCATCGATCTTTTTAGCAAATATGATGTAGATGTTATTATTGCGCCGACGGACTCACCACTATTCCGTTTTTCTGGTGCTGGAGGTAAGAGCGGAACCTTTAGTATCCAAGTTCGGTTTCCTCATCTGACTCCATTCGCAGGATTCCCCACGGCAACGTTGCCGATTTCGTGTATTGATTTCAATGGTCGGCCATTTGGCCTTACTATTGCAGCTCTTCCGCATAACGAAGCAATGCTGTTCAAGGTAATAGGTGCTTGGGAAACAACTTTCCCGCCAATAAAAACACCAGAAGCCTACTTGTCACTACAGCCTCTAGACTAAGACCTTGTTCTATGACCGTGGCCTGACAAATGGTGCAGCCATAAGCCTGTTCTCACCTGACTTGAGTTGGGCGCTTAGGCATAATGGTCTTTTTTTGGACTTTCGGGGGGTTTCATTGATCCAGCTCATAATAAACAGGCAAGTAAATAGCATAATCCAAGAACCCATAAATTGAATACAGCGATATTTCCTCGTTACAACAATCAGTGCATTCTCTAGACTCCGTCTCGACTTGACATCCTTCCCGGCCGTCTTATTCAGAAATGAAGAATGCGGCATGACTGATTAGAATTGAAAACCTCTTTACCAGAAGCAAAATTTACAAAGAGCAAAATTTCATCAGGGGTCTGGTTGCTGATCCAACACCACGTCTGGTTCTCATTGTACTGCACATAGTATATCTCACCGACATATTTGCGAGAGGCCCTATCTGCAGCCTTGAGATAGTCATCAGATACTGTATAGTAGTCGCACGTAGCTAAGGGGCTCGTCCGCAAGATTGTACAAAGGTCGCTAGCAGTTGAGAATGCGGATCCGGTGGTTCCCGTCCAGGCACTTGGCAGCTTCATCGTTGGACATATGATGACGGGTTCTTCGAAGATCGCCAGTGCAGGTTTGATCTAGTTTTGGATCGTAAGTTTGAAATTTGAAAGACTTGATTCCACTACAGTGGGAAAAGGAGACTGACCCGTGTGCGGTGTCAAGACTGGTTTATCTTAATTATTGTAGGTTCCCACAGCTTCCTTAGGACCTACAGCCGGTACTTTTATTTCCCTGCGAAACTTTGATGATATCAGCAAGTAACGGAGCCTTGAGGATTTTTCGTAGCTTTCTGCGCTCGGGGAGTTGCCTACTTACACGGTAGTTGTATGCAAGAACAAGCTTTGCATTCAACTCTTTTTTGATGAAGGATGATATCTCTTTGAGATATTTATGAACTTGTTGCTTATTAGGATCCGTTTTTGGGGTATGAGTGGGAAGCCAGAATCCATGCTAATCAAGCTTCAGGTTGTGCTTCTGGCCACGGAGATCGCGGAGCTGGATATTTTCGTGTGTCGTATAGGCCAAATTTGTCCTTGCCTGCTTATGCTCCTTGTTAAGAGGCTCTGAGAAGTAGTATAGCTTCTCGCTATTGTAACGATTTGCTTTTTCAAGATAGTCGAAGGAGCATGTGATTGTCGGGCTGTTTTTGGCAAGATCTTCCGGGAAAAGTGTTGATATCTTAGATGGCATTGCGAACCGATTTCAGAACCTGGTTTGGGACTGCGATTAGGAGAAGTATTTAGCTACCTGCGAGAGAGGAGTGCAAGTGCGTTCAACGAACTCCGAAGCTGAGAGGATGCAGAAAATTACCAGAGAACGCGGCTTTGGAAGATGGAATACCAGTAACCGAATGACCAGAACACAATCTTGCCTCGACATTTCACATGATTTACCCCACAGTGGTGAGTTTTCTTCTAGAGGATGCATCCACTACATTCGCTAGGTGCTGGCCAGTTAGAGAGGTGCCGTGGCCGTTTATGCTTGTTCTACGCTCCGCTACCTATGTAGTGTTCTCGATAGTATTCTAGTGTCTTGGCATATGGCACCTTAGTTTGTATAATATCGGATTTTCAATACTATGCTAGTATTAGTATAAAATTCCTGTAAAAAATGTATAACTGTATATCGCCAAAAGCTTATTACAAAAATTAGAAAGTATTGTTTTAGTTAACACGTAATAATTATTAGGTAGTCAAAAGCTAAAACGTTCTAGTACCTAGTAAAATTACACTTGAAAAATATTAAATAACTGTGCGCAGTACATAATAATACATAAGGGCAAAATGAGCCTGAAAATGGAATAATGAGATACAGATCAAGCAGGAAGTAGGAAGTATGTAGAATAAACGATCATAGGCAGGGTAAAAGAATTGCAAGTCTTGAATTCAGAAGTACCCAGGCACTTGTTATGAATAAAATACATTATGCCGCACCTGCTGGTATATAATAATACTGTACAAATGCCCGCCCTAATCCAATTTCTATTATGCAGACTTATTAAACCTTGATCAAGCTGGCTTGATCACCAAGTCAGCCGAACCTGTAAGTATATCGTCAGCGCCTGTTGTTTCAAAGTCTTTAATTTCTGCGCTGCCTTGCTTTCCCCTATTACCCAAACGCCAAAAGAACCCATGAAAGCATCACTCACTCCTCGAACTACTTGGTCGTCTTGTTTGACCACTCGAGCTTGAGCTTCCCCTTTCCATCTCCACCCTTTGTCCGATCTGTACCCTGATCTTCCCCATACCTATGTTATCTTCCTCCTCACTCAATCCCTCGTCTCTGCTCGCTGAAATGTGTGTTGTGACCGTGCCCTCAGTATACTTCTCACCGAAGGAATTGTCAAACTGTGATTTGTTGGTAGGCTTTCCAGGGAGGGTAGAAAGCTGGGTGGCAGTTTGTGGATTGGTGTTGTGGCTGCTGGAGGAAGATGATCCCATGGAGGTGTCTTTGGATGTGACCCAATGAAGAACCACAACTGAGAAGAGTATATCGGCGTTGCAGAGCATTAGGCATATCCAAGCTGCTTCCCCTTTGAGAACCATGAGGACGGTGAGGTTTCTAGATCTTAAATTAGCCGATGAGTTGATGTCGGAAAGGGGACACGTACACGACGCTTGACGTCAGCGTGGCCAAACTGCCTATAAATGAACGAAGTGTGATGGTTCGCAGTGTTGAATTTGGCGTGTTTTGGTAAGAATATAACTCTGTCCGCAGGGTTAATCTCTGTCTTATCCTGAATAAGACAAAACTACCTACTCCGTAGCGGCATGACGAATAGCATTGTTAGGTAAAACTATCTTGTTTAGCTTCCATTGCCGCAAATATGATTTTGAGCTTACATTAATAGCGGCATCCAAAATTATGAGAGGCATGGTAGAGCGGACCTGCATCCCAATAATGCATGTTCCGTCTGTGTTAATGATTGCAATTCGGCTATAATAGTGGTCAGATGCCAATAACTGCAGAATAGTATCGCATACTCACTAGACAAAGTTGAGGATAATAACGCCACAATACGGAACTAACAAATTAACACCTTCCTTGAATGCTATGAGGAGCTTATCACGTACGGATTAATCCGAAGCAATTGAAGAGATAGAGCTTCGACTTTAACCGAGACTTGCGAACTTTTTGGATAACAAACTATCCCAGGTTAGCGCCGCAGTTGGACTTGCATTTATATCACTTACTACTTTTTCAACAAGGAAATAGAACAAAAGCTACAGATCTATGTTAACAGGTGCGCCTCTCCAAAGTCATGAATAACATACGGCTTTGGTAGTCAGATAACAAGTAAGGCAAAGGAGGATAGAAGCATCGCAGATCTGGGCATTTGTATTCAAGCCATACCCTCGGTCCAAAATTGTTGATGCAGTGATAAAAATGACTATCAAGGCTCATTAGTGACTGGTTTTCGAAGACAGCTGTCTAAAAAGCGATCGAAAGGACTCCGTGATATTAGGACTTACTTGAATCAACATAAACGGCGAAGGTAACTACGAGAAGAGAAATTAACTTGTGATTTCAAAAAAAAAAATTGTGACATAATCCACGTACTCCAACGTGTAAGCGGAACCTTCTTCCAATTTTTTGTGGCATTGATTCGACGTGCTAATTGTTCGGTCAGTTTTCTACACTCCTGTGCATACTCTTTGGTGAAAGCTTACTCAGCAACAAAGCTAGCACCACAATAGTGAACATGGACAAAATAGCTGAGATAACCTTTCCCGCTCTAGGGGTGTCTCCAGGCACATACGGGTGGAGGGCATCGCGAACAGACAACAGAGCATTCATTATCGCACGATTTCAACGGAGGTATCGAATAGCTTGAGTGAGCAGGAAGGTGGTAGCCACGGTCAGCGACACGGATATGGCTGTACTTAATGCATTCCCTCCCTCCCTCAGATACCTCTGCTCGGTCCCCCTGTCCCTCATACCTCCCCCTCTGCTACTAGCAGATAGGAAAGGTGTTGGCGCAGGCGTCCTGTGGCTACTATCGAGCGACAAGTGTAGCCGTGCGTTGTGCCTGGATCTCAGGAAACGAGATCCAGCAATCTAGTGATCGACATAATCCCTGCACGGGATCTCAAAAAAAAAAGATCGTCCTTACAGATGGCCAAGCAAACAAAATACTACAGACTTAGACCCTCGCCAAGCCCAGCCCGCCCTGCAAAAACGGCAGTCTAGCCGGAGGCTTCGGTATTCCAAAGCATCAGTGGTGAACGATAGATTGTGGATCTTACTTTGCTCCCGATTAAAGACCTATGCAGACATAAAGTATCCAGAACGAGCGGCTCTGTGTTATACTTCGTGGCCGATGAGAATTAAGGTTCAGATTTCGCGAGTTGATCTCCGTACGAATATTGTACCCGTTCCTGAATTATCACCGTGCACAAATATTAAAAAAAAAATAGACTTTGTATATTACGGAGGTATACCCAGTTATCTATTAGTGAGCTTGAGTCGAGAAAATATCCCGTAGCTCGTAGATACCGTGCATAAAAGTGGTGAACAGCAACGTGCTGGTGGTTGGTGGACGCAAGGGACTAGCCTGCGTAGAGGAAAATTGTATGTCCGAGCGTGGCTGGGCAAAACAATCACGATGTGTGCTTCTGGAATTTAGTACAACAATGGTGCGAGATGACTATCCACACTTGCTGGAGCAGGGTCCGTGACATGGATGGTAATCTTAGATCTCGGACTTCGGGTCGTTATTGATAAAGAGATGTATCTGTTTCTCAACCAATAGATGTTGGTCAGAAACAAAATAGTATATATATTCTTGAGCCAACCAAGAATAACTCTGTCGCAATAAATTGAAATCTTGCAAGCTGAGTGAGCCACTAGTCCAGCGCCGGCGTGGCCGTCCTCCACACATTTGCAATCCCTTGCATTTTCACGTTATCAAACCAATAGCCCGCCCCGCTTCCACATGTGCAAAATGTAGAAACTAGACGCGGCGGTGGGTACTTTTACGTTTTTGACAACTGATGTCTTCAAACATACGAAATCCAGATTACAACGGTCCATATCTTCATTGTAGACATGGGATAAAGGCCATGCTCTCATCAATTTCTTCTCTGTCTCTGTGTTAGCAGAGACAATGCAATTGGAGCATTAGAACGCGGCGCTATCGAGTGCGGAGAGGCTAGATTGGGTTATAATCCCCACACATCCTCTTTAGAGTTACTGAATCTTCAAGAACGGCCTTGGCTCCTTTAAATACAAGTTCTCAGAAAGGCTTATTGGTAGTGGTCGGCTAGGCTTCTCTTATCAGCCTCTCAGTCCTGAACTATTATAAAATGTCTGATATATGGGAGCATTCCTCGCTGGGTTTACACGGGCGTCTTCTAGCGCCATCCCATATGCTTGAGAGGATTACCCTTACAGGTGCTTGTACTCGAGGGGGAACCACTTGTACTTTCGTCGAATTCCCTGAATCACGGTTAGGAAGCCATTCAATTGTGGTCCACGAAAAAGCTCCCATGAACCTGAGCCATCCTCGGATTATTGTAATGCTATCAATGATGCCCAAAACCGAAGCCGAAATCATATTTTTCTGTTATGTTCGTCCAATTTTCAAGACTTTTTCAGTTCAGCTGAGCGATGAGCCTCGGATATACCTCCTTTGACAAGCACCCTAGAGTGGGGTTGGAGATGTTGAACACATATTTCTCGATTTGGATACCTTCTGCTCCTACGACACTCGTCATACACTGCCAGGAATCTCGGGTGATGTGTTGAATAGAGATTTGCACAAACACTCGAAGGACTTATCCAAAATAAGTGCATTACTGGGTGAAGTGTTTATGCTAATGACTTATCAATGATCAACCTATATACATACTGCAGAGCTGTTATTGGCAAGCGAAAATGTGAAAATGAAGGTCGGCAACCCAGAAGCAAGCTCAATTGACGCTGATTGAAGCTTAGGATTGATTGTCTTCTGAGAATAATCATCACAACTGCAAGCAAAAGAAATGTGTGGATGGGAATAGATGTAGGGCCATTCCTAATCAGGGATAGCGTAGTTCGGATATTGACTTACATAGTAGTAGTAGTATTTTATTACGCCCGGCAATATGCCTAAAAGGGCCTAGATCGATTATATACAATTCAAGTTCTTCTATAGTTGGCTTGGTCTCGCAAGGCCCGTACAATACATCTACATCCAAAGTAGTGCTTTTCCACATGTGGTCCATCGTCGTCTACGGGTTCTCGTGTAAAATGATTAGTAGCAAGTAGCTTGGAGGCGATTCTCAAAGTGTTCAGCGTCCTATCCTCAGCAGCTGAAGCAGAACCTGCTGCGAGCACGAGAGTGCTTTGGGGGTTAGTGAGGTAAAGGAGGGTGAAGGGGAGGTTTGCGATTCAATGGGGTCAAATCACAACTATTTCTCGGGCCGGGTGCCGTGAAGCACTCGACAATTCTTGCTAAATGATTCATGCGGTCCTTTGCATAACGCACACTTTGCTATCGTTTGCGAGCATTCCTTGTGGATGTGGCCCTCCTTGGCGCACTTTGCACATACCTGCGTCTTGGTGCAAGCATATGCCTTATGACCGACTTCTTGACAGTTGTAACATTGCGTTGGGCCCGCTCGATGTTCATAGACCCTGGTGTATGCGGATTCCCCAGCAACGTGGAAGTACTGCTCTCGCAGTAGTCGTGCTGCTTCACTGCCTTTAGTGACGTAGACTACCATTGACCCATACGCTTTCCCCTGATCTTTTCTGCTGAGCCATGCGATCTTGGCTATGTTGACTTCATTCTCCTTTCCCAGGACCTCGGCGGCCCCAGGTAAAATGTTTCCCTCTTGATCGAGAATGGCCGTTCGGTTTGCGTTGTCCACCTTCACTGGGTAGAGCTGGTCTCGTAACACCCGAGCATTAGGTGGGGCCGTTTTCCGAGCTGCTTCCTTGACCCTGTGAAGCTCAGCTTCGTCTCTACATGCTACCTTGACGCGTTCGGCATTTCTGGAATCCTTGATTACTGCCGCGCAGCGCCAATTCGCATGTCCATCTGTGGTGCGGATCTCTTCCTCGATTGCTTTTCTGATTGATCCTGGGTGCACCTTGCTCTTGTCTTCCTCTCCCATCCTGGACGTATCGATGGTGCAGTACAGCGTATCTGTCATTGCTGATGGTATCGTGCCCATCGAGGTAAGGGTCTGGACATTGCTTGGTTGACTGCTCGGTGGCGTACGGGCAACATCTGCATACGACAGATTGAGTGCCGACGAATTTTGGATGTTGGACCACTGGGTCTGGATCAATTCAGCCACTTCTGCCTTCAGTGTTTCGATCTGCTTCGTGAACAATTCGGAGAGAGTCTCGATCTGGTTGGCGTGTGCCCGTTTCTGCTCCGCCATTGCCTCCATCTGTTCTTGCTTCTGTTCCTCTATGGCGCTCAGTAGTGAGGTAATCAACTCGGTCAGTGCCTTGCTCTGCCCATTGGCCGTTGTGCTCGTCTTTCCGATCACTGATCGATTTGTAGTTGTAGTGGCTGCTGCCAATCGTTCTGCAACCTTCGCTGCAGATGTTCGGGTTCTCGTGGGCGCTGCTTGGTCCTTGGGTTGAGGCGTGATTGCGGTTCGAGTCGGTCGTGGTGCGCCGGGGGCCGTTGCTACGTGAATTGTCTTCTCTGGTCCGCTGTCATTGCTTTCGTCTTCATCCGCAAGGAGCATGACCCTTTCTTGTTCCAATGCTTTCGTTGTTTTGGCACGTTCACGACGCGACTGACGCGTCGGCCCTGGGTCTCCTTCAACCATATCCGCACCACCCTAACCTTCCTCCTTGATGTAACTTCGAATGCTGAATGTCGAGCTGGTTCTATTCGCTGCATTAATATCCGTAATTGTAGCTATCGGGTAGGCTTGTGCTACGTTCTAATGATGACCTTGACTTACATAATTCCCAACATTCCAGTTGCTACTTCCTTAATCACGTGTCTCAAGGCAATACCAACCTTTTCTTCGAGCGGAAATCTCAAAAGTTCCCCCTCAGCTGAAGCTTTTTCTCGATATATGACGTGTCGTTTCCTGCTAATTGCGCAGTGTGGCAGAGAGATCGCATGTATTGATCTAGAAGGGTGTTCATTTCGCTGTTGCCTTGCTGGACACGTCAGCCACAATTGAAAAAGCATAAGGGCATACCAGCGGAACACTGCCCCGCGTAGCATCTCGTGATAAGTTCCATGCATATACAGACAAGATACTGATCCTGATAATACATGTCATCTGCTGCAACTTCAGTTGCGTTAGTTCTTTCGATTTCAACTCACAATCTTGCAGCTTTGATCATCATACATTGCTCGAGTTGCTTCGGTTCATATATTTAAAAATGACAATGAACAATTTGAACGATCAACCGCCTCCGCCTTACTCCGCATACGCTCCAAGCGAGCCTCTTCCTACCAATTCGGATTCTAACGGCCCAATCTCTCATATATACTCGGCTTCTAGTTGCCCAAGCAGTCGCAATGGCGTGGCGCAGTCGCCGCCTTCCTCCTGGGCCCGCGAAACAGCGAACGCCAACACGAGCTCCCTCAATCCTGGACCGTCTCCCCTGTATCGTCCTTCAGAGAGCATCTCGACCCCAAACATCAACTCTGAGGATATAGAGAGATCCGGATTCGTCTCTGCAGCGCCTTATTTTGAGTTGCGACCTTACAATCAAACTAGACCTGTAGTTGTCACGTATCATCAGATATCAGTCAACAATGAGACTGATGCGTACAGTTTGCCTTTCCCTGAGCCGAGTGATCTGTGGCATCTCAGGGAAGTTCATAGTGAAGACTGGACAGCCTTTTTGAATCACTTGTTTCCAGGGAAAGAGCTTTCTGATCCGCCGACACAGGCCGCCGGGAGGTCCAGTCCAGTATGTCCGGAGAAGGCCAAGCTTCACAAACAACAACGTCCTCTGTCAAGGCCTGGACCTGTGGCATCATCCTCTTTTTCTCAGACGGAACATCTAAGATTGCGAGACGTGCGCATCAATCTAGTAGTTTCACAATGGAATACCAGTTTCTTTGAACCACGAGGTCTCGGCGTTCAAGTATACTTTTCTAATCAACCTAACTTCTCCAATTTTTCCAGTCAAAGAATCGTACAGACCAGAGGGGAGGAGGAGACCTTGCTCCACCGTGCTGTTGATAGAGGAAGTAAATCCACCGTCCGAGAGGCGCTGAAGAAAGGCGCATACATCGAAACATTGAACAAAAAGGGTGAAACCCCTCTCTACCGAGCTGTAACTAAGCGGGATAAAGCTATCGTCCAAATCCTACTTGAGTATGGCGCGAATCCAACAAGCTATCCTTTCGGAAGTTATACATCACTTCAATATGCTGCATCTCACGACTGCAAATCGATATTGAAGCTATTATTAGAAAGGTCTACAGCAGAGATAGATGCTCAGACCTCCTCTGGAGAGACTGCATTGTACTTGGCCGTACAAAAAAGGTATAATAGCTGCATAGAGGTTTGTCGTCCCACGCAATCTGAGATTCGTTTTCATGCTTTCTGAATCTGTCCGCTTCTCACATATTCTCAAGAACCTGCTAATCCTATACTAGGTGCTCCTTGAATACGGCGCAAGTCCTAATTTTCGGCCGCCCAACAAAGATAGCATGCTCCACGTAGCACTCGCAGCATCTAGCGTATCAATCGTGAAATTACTTCTCGAAAACGGTGCCAATGCAGAAGAGCGCAACGTCGATGGCGACCCTCCATTATTTCATGCAGCATCAAAAGGCGACTCCGTCTATAAAATCGTAGATCTCTTGCTGAAACATGGCGCATCAGTAAGCACACCTTCTGCAAAAGGTGAAACCTCACTGTCCGCTGCCATCTCCCGCGGCCACACCTCCGTGGTCAATCTCCTCCTCGCCCGTAAGGAGCTTGACGTTAATATCCCCAATTCCAAAGGCGAAACGCTGCTCTACCTAGCAGCATGCCGTGGCGATACATCTATCGTCCATCTTCTAATTCAGCAAGGCGCAGACCCAAATCTTCATCCCCCGGCCTCTGACCCCATGCTCCACATGGCGGTCGCCAAAGGCAGGACCTCTGTCTTGAGTCTCTTGCTCACCTATTGTGGCGGGGTAGATGTCGACCTGAAGAATAAAGACGGAGAAACAGCCCTTTCCATCGCAGTAGCTAAATCCCAAACTACATTGGTATCTCAACTCACCTCCCACGGCGCCTCCCCAAACACCACCTTCTCGAATGGCGAACCCATCCTGTACCGCGCCGTATCCCGCTCCTGTATATCCATCATCTCCATTCTGTTAACTGCGGGCGCAAATCCTAACGCTAAGTCTCCTTCCGACGAGTCTGCATTGTACCGTGCCGTCTACAAAGGCGACACGGCGATTGTAAGTATGTTGTTGAGCCACAAAGGTGATCCCGAAGGAAAAAGTGCAGAAGGGGAAACCGCGCTCTACAGGGCGATATCGAGAGGTAGCACGGCGATTGTGAGCATGCTTTGCTCATATGGAGCAGACCCCGAGGCAGTCAGCTGCCTTGGAGAGACCAGCCTGAAGTTTGCCGAGAGAAGAGGCGACAGGTCACTCATTGCGGTAATGAGGAGTTATGTCAAGCCAAAGCCGAATTACTGATGCTATGTGATTTCTCTATCTTGTATTTCTTGTATTTCTGCTTGGGCTGGCGTTTTGGGTCATAGTAGGAGCCGCGCTCTTTTGGGCAGATGGTCAGTTCCTGCGCCTGTGTAGTGATATGTTAAAGATATGTGTTCGATACCTAGAAACTAGGCAAGGTACTGACCCAGCGAGGCAGAATAAGGCAAAGTACAATCTACAGAGTACCATCTTAATCCACTTTGATAGAGAGAAGCATCATACGAATCGCAATCTCAAGCATGAATAACCACTTCCTCAATAATCCTCCTTTTCCCGACCTTTCCTTGCAAATAACCACACCTATCAAATAAACCTCTCCCCTTCCACAAAATTCTCACAAGCCTTCCTAGATTGTCGCAAAACTTACCCCCTCAGCAGAGCATAACATAAGACGGGCTCAACAGCCACAATTCGCTGACGGACCGAAGTTCTCATGGTTTGATGAAGATGATGAAAAATAAGACTTCTTGCAGTCCGCAAGAGACTAACAGATATAATTTAGGGGCTATGCAATGAAGGGCTATCAATAGTGGAGACAGCAAGGCTTGAATAAGAAGGAATATCGCAGCTGAAGGATCCAGTTGGCGAAAAAAAGCATGCAAGATCTAAAGCCGGTGGCGAGGGACCTGAAGAGGAGAGGGAGGAAAGACGGAAGATAGTACGTACTGGTGTGTGGCTCATGAGGAATGGAACCGCAGGTCTGAGGGCCAGCCGTATGAACAAGAATAGAGGGCTTTGCTCGGCCATACAGACGAACTAGATACCTTTGTGCTCGTACGATATTTCTCCGCTCACGGAAGTAGATATATGTATATACAACCAGATGGGAGCTTATTCGATAGCCTGCTTCGCGCCGATATATTTCCAATCACTAACACACGTGTTGAACTCCTCCGCCTCTCCGTTAGTCGTCGCGTACACACCCAGCAACGCACCTGATCCTATCAGCATCCGCAATCGCATTTTGCCATTAAATATTTGAGGAAAAGGAAATCACATACCGGTAAACCCCCAAGTGAGCCCCAGGCCAGGCGCATACCCAATAACACGCGCTTCAGCAGGTCTCCCTACCGGACCGACCAAAAACGTGTAATGCGTGATATTGGCAGCTCGAATCTCAAAGACCAATCTCCCCAACCACGTGATGGGGAACGGCACGAGAGCGATATCGTTGGAGATGAAGGTAGGCACCGTCGTGATTCCGCGGAGTCTGAACTGCGCTGTGCCGTTCAGGATTGCAATGCCGAGATCGTAGTGGTGCAGCTAATGGAATTAGATATGATTGGAGGCAGTGGAGGGCTGGGAAAGAGATATACCTGGTCTAGAAAAACAGAGACGCCGACTTCCTGCCCGTGCGTACGAAGAGATGAAATATCAAACGTCGCGCTGAACGTGAAGAGGGAATGCACCTGTCGTCTTGCGATGAACGTCTGTCCCTTCGGCTCGGCAGATCGTCCATCCGCACCCGTAAGGTTCGCAGAGGAGGATACAAGTTCCAGTCCCCTCGTCGTCGTCCTATAATTCCCTTCTTTCGGGATCCGCCAATAAACAAACTCGGGTGGGAGCTTGCTCCCAGCCTTGAAAGCAAGATGCACAGGCGAAGCATCCACCAATCCACCTTCGCCCCTCTGGACAGGGCCTAGATTATCAAGATGCCATCCTTCCGCCTCTCCACTCACAGGCGTGAAAATCGGTCATTTCCCTTTCTCCCACGTAACAGGCGTCAACACGGTTTCGCGTCCCATAGGATAGCTCCCATCAGGGCCCTCCCTCACAGCCAGTGCGACAGCCCACCACTTCCCTCTGCGATCCTGGAACAGATCCGCATGTCCCACGTTCTGAAAATAGCTCGTCGTATTGACATTCGTGAGCACTGGGTTACGAGGGTGGCCTTCATACGGACCATCGATATCCTTCGATCGACCCATTGTGACGCGATGGCCGTGCCCTGTTCCCCCCTCCGCTATCAAAACGTAGTAATAGCCGTCTCTACGGTAGATGTGAGGGCCTTCCGGAGCGCTCTCGCCGGTTCCGTTCCAGATATTGACTTCCTTGCCTACGGCGCCGGTTCGGAGATTGACGTCGATTTTCTGGATGCCCGGCGAGACTTCCCATGCATGTGTCCCCGTGATCGCCACATTATCATCATCGTCCTCGTCATCCCAGAACGGGCTGGTGTCATATCCGGTGAAGTTGAAATGCACAGGCTGAGACCAGGCATCCGCTCTATACGGATTACGTGTGGTAATCACAAAATTGTCGAATCTTGTGGTTGAGTTCTTGGGGAAGTCATCAAAAACAAGGGTGGTCACTAGATAAAATTTGCCTTTTCGGTAGCGGAGAGTAGGTGCCCAGATACCACTCGTTGCTCGTTTTACGGTACTGAGGATTGGGAGTTGTTCTGCTCGGCTGAGAGCATTCGATATTAGTTTCCATGTCCTGAGGTCCCGTGAGGCGTGGATAGGAACTCCTGGAAATACGAGAAAGGAAGACGATGCACAGAAGAAAGTGTCGTCTAAGTCTGGGACAAAAATACAGCTGGGATCGGGATGCTAGATCAATATTAGCATTGTGGCGGTTATTAAATAGGGTTTTCACAAATCTTTAGACGAGAGCAATCTGCAGTCAGAATAGGCATACAAAACCAGGGAGAATTGGATTATGATATGTCGAGTTGTGTTTGTCCCCAAGAGCCTGGCTCAATAGGACGAAAGCGATAACGAGGAATTCAAATAGCATGGTTGCCTGTCAGGTTCTTCTCTATCCTCTAGAATTTATCCCGCTAATCCCATATCTTAATGTGAGATATCCATTATATTTGTACCCATGTTTAGGCTCAATTCAGACGCCAATGCTGCGTAAATATCAACGTAGTATAAAGTAAATCCTTCATGCCTAGCTGGGAGGAAAATAAATTACTAGCAAATAGGAGTTCGTCGACAAAATAACTACACATCAAGAATGGGATGCTTTGAGCTACCGTTACAAGCCCAAATCAAATGAGAAAACAAACATGACTGGGAGAATTTGCATCATACCATGGGGTTCCATGATGGTGTTGAGGGGCGCACACTAGTACCTGAACCCCGCGGCAAGATCTGCACGCTCAGCTTTCAGGCTAAAGGTATTTGAAGTACTGTCCTCCGACTACCGAACGAGCAGTGTCAAAAGGAATACTACTAATACTGGACAGAAAATGAGATACTGGGAGTGAACTTCAGAAATATCGGCAGCAGCCGTAATTTTATTGTAAATGGGATGTTCTCCCATGTTACAGTTTAAAGTATGTACATAGAATGTATCGTCCTCCACGCCCAACGCCGGAAGACTTGAGTTGTCTCCACCTGCAGGCAGGTGGAGGTATATGGGTACAAATGAGTTCGAGTGAGTCAAGCTCTTATAGAGCAGCGACAACTGCAAAGCAGACTGCGAAGAAACCTCCAAATCCGGCAATTAACTTAGAAGAACCGGAGACAGGCAGGAAGCTGGCCGTGGGTGTCACTTGGACAATAGTTGAGGATCCGGTTCCCACAACTGCACCTGCTGCCGACGAAATGGAGGTGGTGCTAGGGAGGTATGCAGATATTGTGCCAACAGACGGAACTGGTGCTGGGATTGGGATGTATGCAAGAGTTGTTTGGACGGACGCATGAGTTGAGGTGGAGCTCGTTTCATTGTATACCGCCGTGCAGGCAGGAACTGGTGCAGGTGGTGGAGTGTAGGTGGTATAAACCGACACCGTAGAGTATCTGATGCTTTTCGAGAGTGTTGCGCTCGATGGAGTGAGCGAACTCGCGGCATATTGGCTGGAGATCGATGTAGTAACCTCTGCAAAGTTACCGCCTGGGACCCCGATTGAGGTAGAAGTGGCAGCTGGAACCTCTACTGCAACAGCAGAAGACGGCGGGGTAGCGACGGGTTCAACAGATGGTGCCACTCCGCCGGATGACGCAAAGTTGCTGGTAGCAGTAGTCGAAGCACCACTGCTAATGCCAACGCTATTCACGATAACCACATCCCCATCCACGCTCGTCACTTTAACGTCGACAGTAGTCGTTCCAAACCCGGAGGCATATTCGAAGAAGTTGTAAGTTTGTCGAGTCGTTACTGTCCAGCTGTTTCCGCCATCTGTGCTGACCTCGAGACTCTTGACACGCTTATTAGCGTTAACTACTTGCATGGAGAACCAATATTCCGAGGTTCCATCCTTGTTGTGTAGCTGGAGTGGGGATGTGATGCCACAATCTACATATTCCCATGTCACAGGAATGATACCTTCGCTGGCTTCCGCGAGCGCAGTAAATCCATTTGGAAAGAGATCCAAGTGATTTGTGCCACAGTCTGGACACTCATCGACAACCTGGAGTGAATGTTAGTGCAAGGATAGTTATGATCTACATCGAGGGATGTACCATCGCGTTGATCACATTTCCATCCGGCCCCGTAACAGCCACGCAAGCGCCACAGTTCGCTGAGTTGTCCCAATTCGAAAGAGCAACTCCAAAGAGGCCAGAAGGAATCGTATATGTAGTGAAGGAGCAATGTCCACCGGCAACATTTCCACCATAGAAAGTAGCCTCTCCAGAGAGCGCGGCGGCGGTGCGAGCCAAAGCCAAAGCAAAAACTGTAGATGAGAACTGCATCTTTAGTTAAATCCACGATAAAGAGTGTATAAAAGAATGGACGAAGACTGTGCTTCAGATAGCTGGCTGGCCTGCAAGTAGGAAAAGAATGGACGAAACGATGTTTCTGATGCGGTAGAGAGTGAGAAAACAAAGCAGATGAATAGCAGCAATAAAAAGAACAATGATGAAATGACTGCAAATACAAGAGAAATTAGCTTTCTCACTCTCAATCAACCTGATACATATCAGAGCTTATTCTGTCTCCACCGGCCTACAGACGTGAGGGGAGTGGCCACGGAGAATTTCCAGCAAGCAAGTTCCAGGCTCAGAAACATAGGCGTGGCCCCGTAATTTGAGGGTGCAAGATTGCACCCCACCACAGAAGGATCTGAACTTGGCATGGGAATCTGAAGCCATTTTGTTCGCTTACAACGAAGTCAATGATTGAAGATATAATTGCTTGATTTATTAACAAAAAAGGTAGAGATCGTCGGTATTTAAAAGATCGAAAGAGGACAAGAGTGGAAGAAACAGACAAGACGGAAGAGAACGGTAGATGGCACGTGATCAAGGAGCCCGTCTTTCTTGGCCATGCATCCCTGCAACATAATCGTTCAAGGATTTGCTGGTGCATTTGAGGCTTAATTTGGGTGTATATATAGTATATAGAAAGTATACAGATGTGCACACACAGGAAATAAAGGCCATCTCAGATAACATACCCGGCTCTCCTGACAATGTTTCCCTATTGAGAATAACTATCCATCTGTGAGTGTAATAAGTTCCAACAGAAGATCAGGTCTTGAAATCACCAAAAAGCTGGGTACTTCTCTGCTTTAAATTTTGCATTATATATTGAGCCTACAGCTCCCCATAATATACATAGTTTAGCCTCATACGGACGCGGGTTATTTTTTGTCAACCTCTATATGCCCAGAATCTCATATTCCTTGGCTCCCAACAGCTCACTAGCCCTCCTAACCTTCTCCAACACAACTTTCTCCTCTGTCTCCCATCTCCCCATAGCCGCCTCTTGCTTCTTATCCGCTCCAGAAGTACCCCACCAAGAGGCAGCCTTGCTACCATTGGCTTTCTTCTCTTTTTCCTCTTTAACCAGTATCCTGACCATTTTTGCCCAGTTCCCCAACCCAACTTTCATGCACTCCTTACATTTCTCCTCCCCCTCTTTACTAATGCTTTTCTTGTGCAGCTCAATTTCAGCGAGATCTACAGCTTCGCGGGTCCACGCTAAGCCATCTTCCCTGCTTGTTTTACTCGACTTGGATGCGTATAGGATTTCTCCAATGTAGGTCATTATGCCTGCTTCTTCACAGCGTGCTTTTGCGTTACGGACTGGAGTTGATAGGCCATCCGAAGGAGGTTGAGCGGGAGATGGCCAGGCGATAGTACTTTGAACTAGACCAACAAGCTTCATGACCCCCTCTTTCGGCTGTTCGCGTGGGACTTCTGGGGTTGTCGCTGCGGGAAGAGAGCGTCGTGCGCGAAGTATGGAGAGAAATATCGGGAGTGCAGCATTAACATTCCCATTGGCGGCGTGGTGTATTGCCAGTCCCGTAACCGCCGCAAGAACATTTTCATTCGGATTTCCAGCACCCACGTTCAAGATTCCAGTCTCGCGATCGACGAGTCCAGTTGTTGCATCAGCAACCGCCAACTCCAGAGCCCATTTATACATCTCGCCTGCCGCTTCAGGTGCCTTCTTGAAATCGAGCCAGTTCCCGTATCCTAGTGCAGCATCCAGCTTCTGCTTATTGGTGAATCCTTTCGTAGTGAGAATTTTCATATAGAACGTCTCGGGCGGCGGGTAAAAGGGTTCGCAGTTCTCTTCTCTCAATGCTGTCTTTCCCGGTGGAACGGGTTTCGGGTTTGGGTTAGAATGACCAATAACCATATTCCCCGGCTGTACCTCTTTCCTGCTCACATCCTTCATCCATCCATCCACAAACTCAGCACACCTCGCACTTCCAATCAGTGTCTCATAATACGCATTCCTCCACTCCTCACTCTTTGCACTGACATCAAACCCTGTTTTCCCTACTCCTTCCACAAGGAGGCCGCCCTCAACCTGCTCCTGTAAACCCTTTCCCTCTCCCTCCAAATTCTCCAACTGCTCCCTCACATACTGATACATAACCGCGCTCTTGACATAATCAAAGAACCCTATCGGATCCGGCTCCTTCTCCATAAACCTGCTCGTGCGATAGACTAGCCTCGTCAAAAATTTCCACTCGCTCGGACTCGGATACATCCTCTCAAATCTCTCCTGACAGATGCCCAAGAACACGACCCAGCCTAGCGTCAAGAACACTTGTATTATTATCAGATATTTCACAGTCTTCTTCATTTCTGAAGTAAACCAGCGACGCGTTTCGGTGGAGATGTAGCGCGCCGTGTGCCGGTTCGGCATGGAGAGGAATGACGATTGGGGACGCCATTGCGGAGCGAGAGTGTTTTGCGTGAAGAGGCGGAGTATTTGTCTCGATTTAAGGGCATTGGATGAGTTTGGTGGGCGAAATGGCCGGAGGAAGGCTATCCTGCGGATTGGGAGGGGTGGACGTGGTGCCATTGAGCGCTGGTGTTGATGAGATCTGATTTATTTCGAGGTGCTTAGGTTCATTCGAAAAGTGGTCAATGCTTGGCAACAGCTTATGCCAAGTAGGAACCTTAGGCTTCAACTCGTCCGTAAACATATCCCCAACAGACTGTATACTTTGTTAGCATCATTCAGGATGAACCACAGAGCCCAGAAGAGTCTATCTATAGGAAATAAGATTTAAATGTTATTACCACCTTCGGCCTTTAATAAGAAGAATTCATTGCCAGATATACTCTTACAGCTGTTGATAGGCAACGAATCTGATCTGCCCGCAGATTGCCTTTAGAACAACCAGTCAGGCATACAAAGATAAAGACAAGAGATAAAGACAAGAAAAAAAGGGTTTCAAAAGCAGGTACTCAAGCAGTGGGAGTCATTTTGAGAAAAATACCCTACACAGTCGGCGCATATGCCTTCCAATGTTATCTTGTTGTCTATCTTCCATCTACTTAAACTCTCCAAGCTTGATCTGATATGTCTATATCCCGCAAAATCGGAGTCTTCCGTTGCTTAAATAGCACCTCATTTCCATACCTTTCCACTTCCACGTGGCTAGAATGATTTTATAGCATATTCATTTCGTATTCCTTCACCTATAGTGTCATCGGACTGTTTCCTTCCAAAGTACATCTTGAGATCCCTATTTCCCGAAATGAATCTCGCTGATTCAGCAGGCTCACAGCATTCGGATGCGGCCCATTTCTTGAGAACACCGTGAGCAGTCTACAGGCAACTTGGTGGGGAAAGATTTATCATACCTAGTGGCTGCTGACGCTAAAGCCGCTGCGACCTAGGGGCTGGTGGCACATATCCCGGAATGCCAACAGCTTGAGGCCAACAAACTAAACAAGCGCATGCATCTGGCGCGCGGCATTCAATCCACGGAGTTATGGCTAAGGACATGATACTGTCAGATGGTCTGTTCGGCCCTGCTAATGGGAGGCCCGTCATCATACTTAACGCGTGGTCTCTGCTAGTGACTTGATGCTTCCAATTCACATCTTGGATCAGGATCATGCGCTCAGGCAGGATTGTGAGCGATAGCCTCATAACGTCTTTGAGGCAGGTGAACTCAAAGGTGTTATGGGTGTACAATAATTCAATTCCCTCACTGTATCTGTTGTACGCATTAAACTCTGGAACTTCATGAAATGAAAGCGATTTGACTCACACTCGGCGACAGGTTTGTAGCAGCGCGAGGATATCGATATGTCCCCATTTATCGGGTATGCCTTTACTTTTGACATAGCTCCGGCAACTGCATGGCCCTTCTTGACGATACTGGGAAATTCCAGCTGGAACATCATCTGGGTCCCTGAATATGCACCGCTGATGCGACATACATCTGTAACTTTCCATGAAGTACATATGAAAGATATAACCGCAAAGAGTCTCCTCCCATATCTGACGGCGGATCTCAAGAGGGAGCTGGAATAGTCTGCTTTGCATCTGGTCATCGGTTCGTCCCCTCATCTGCTCCAAAGGAGTCACTTCCAGAGCCTCATCCTGGTCAATGACATCAGCACACACATCCTGTTTACCATTCACCATGACCTCCTCATCAGCCAGCTTGAGCTCCCTCCCAATTGTCAAATGCTTCTCCAACCTTGGCGGGAGCAATACCGGCGTAGTTCTTACTATTTCCGTAGCATGTTGACGTTGAACATGAATCGCCCTCGCTTTTTGTCTCCTTTTCCTTGTGTGTCTTTTCGCCACCTTACGGAAAATCATCGTCACTCCCACTACACAAATGCAAGGTAGACAACAGCCTATTAAAGCCACTGTGCTTGCAATACTACGAGGTGAATGTCGGCGGCGAGCATCCATCGTGCTTAGTCTCATGCCTCCTCGGTCGTAAGTGATTACAATTCCTTAAGATCAAGCCGTCTCCTAAATGATTAACAATATATACAACAAAACACTAAACGAAGGATGAGATCCGGTCTTGAGTTCTGTCCCTGAGTTCGCCTGGCGTTGGTCCTGCGGCAAGGCAGACTTTGAAGTGAATCTGGCACGACCCTAGAAACAGGTTTCTGAAGCCAATAGCAAACGAGAGTGGATCGATAGGGGAGACCAATCAGAGCAATAAAAATGACACCACGGGTGAAAACTATGGACTTCAAACCAACAACTTCATGTAGGACGATGCGATAATTACTACGAAGCAGAATATGAGGCAGAGCATCCCTGACTCAGTTGGGAGTGGAGTACCCACTTCCCGCCTTGGCACATATCAAAAGCTTTGTGATGTCAGGGATCTGAACCTAGTCAAGTCCTTCTGAAAGAAGGAACGTGCAAATAATACTGGCTTGGTCGACTATGTATAGGACTTTAGACTTTTACCACCCTATTCTGTCTTAGATGAAGATGACATCTCAACATAAATAGCATTATGTTTCATAGACTCAAAATAGGCCCCCCCAAGCTGGTCCGTACTCTGGATTTGGTATTTTCTAATGGCACTCAGTGATTAATTGCAAAAATATTGGGGATGAAAATAATCCTTCGAGTGCGTTAGTTATCAACGCTTTGAACATAGTCAAGCGTGCACATACAAAGATATACTAGCTTCCAAAAGTGTTGTTAAAGACCAAAAAGCAACTGTTTCTGGTCCATGTCTTATCGTGTCTTATATTCTGGCTTCAACAAGTATTCATCTCGCCAGGTTCAACCAGTTTAGAATCATCATAGCCTTCACCATGTTCCCTCTCATATCCAGATGGACACCGTCATAGGTACGTGCCTGAATGCTCATGTTCCATGTGCCAAGATGCTCAAGACCTCTCTTCCGAGCCTCATTGCCCATCTCTTCTTCATATATCATTAACGCCTGCACTCAGATTAGCCAAAAACAACGTCTTGGAGATCTCGAAGCGCATCTAGTCTATAACGAAAGGCTTTTATGTAGTAGACTTGACACTGCTTACTTTATTTCCCTGCGTCACGATAAATTCATCAGGCTTCTTCCTCCCTGAAGCACTCGGCGTCACGAGAAGCCCTTTCCATCCGGATCCCACCTTATTAGTAATTGTTGTCATAACAGTATCAAGCCAATGAATAGAATCGATCAAGTTTAGGTTGCTCCATAGACCATGGCCAAAGATGAAAACCTTTGGGCGAACAGAGTAGCCACTGATGCTGGTGCGTAAACGCTCTAGCTCATCTGTTGGAACAGGTGATTTATTGATCTGCTCCACTATTCATTTGTCAGAAATACTTGAGGAATGGGTGGAAGACATACTAATCACATTTATTGGGTTCTTGCAAGATACACTTGCTGGATCATGGGTTTCCACATCCATCGTTTTATAAATACCTTGTACTGAACAAGACCTGACATCAAATTGCTCATTACAAAAACAATGTCTCCTACATCACATCAGTCCCCAATATGTGCCTTGTATGGGGGAACACTTATTTTTACCTCTCGTTGGAGTTAAAATTCCAGTCTGTGACAGCGCCGTATCCCACATCTTTCCTAATCAATATATTCAACGCACCCATAACATGCCTCAACATGCTATCTCCCACAATGACCACTTTGTCGAACCGTCCGAGTATCTCACATGCCTCCTCAGATGTAAACCAACGCATATCGCAACCACGCGGCATATAAGGAGAATCGTGCCCAATGCGGCCACCGGAGGACATCGCAGTGAGAAGACTGCGCCGATCGTGACAGAGAGGGCTGAATGCTGTATGAAGTTGAAGGGAAGAGATGTCACAGGTGCTACGGAACTTGTAGGTGGCGAATGTGTCAAGAGTATCGGGAATGCGATAGGAAATGGGCTCTGGTGGCGGGAAGGCAAAGTTTCCGAGGCTGGATGTATCGTGTGACTCTTTCTTAAGGGTCTATAGAGGAGAAGATTAGAGGAGCCAGAAGAGAAGATGGAAAGTTAGGATATACGAGACAAGTTGAAGGATTCAGGAACCAATCATGCAGTATCAGCAGAATGAGCACCATAAAAATTACACAAGCCCTCACGGGTGAGAGCCTCATGCCGGAGAATCGCGTCGAGGGAGTACTTCGAACCCATTTTCGCACAATAGCAGGTGGTGGCTTCATTGAGAACAAGGCATCGGTGGAAGGCAGTCGTTTCCACATTGTGCCAGAGGAGCATATGTGACAAGCCAAAGCAGAGCAATTAAAGACATCTGGCAAGTTCAGATATGCTTATGTGAATGAAGCATAGGGCTGAGACCCAGAAACGAGATCAATGGCAGCTACGTCTTTCATGGTTTTGGAAGGAGCGTGGCTGAGCCTAGAGTTTTGTCTTGGTAAAGCAGGTCCTCTCCCTTATAGAGCGATTATAAAGCTGAATTAGCAAGCGTTATTCTTAGACATAGAAATCGCGATACATATCCAGTGCCAGGATACATATTTCAACTACAAGAAACCAGAGAAGTGTACAAAGTAAGAAAATAGCCATCCCAGAAAACCAATATCCGCTTCAATTTCGTCTTGTCTATCAAATAGTGTTATTTTTCAACAGCCTTGCAACGAACAAAAGTCAAATAATTGGCTAAATTGGCAAAACTCCGGGGTCACCTTTTCGGGGGACCCCATAGAAACCCTTTTACTAAGGATTTTTAAGTCGCGATATTGGAAGGCGTATGCTTGGATTTCTTTGATATCCCAGTCCCTGATCTGGGTGGCACGCTACGCCAATTGCCTCAACTTTGATAATCCAGACAGGGCTCTGGGAGTAACCAATAAGGTAAGTTATGCGTTTGCCAAGTGGGCCACCGTGAGCTTCTGCTTCATTTTGAATTTGATCTGACCATTTGATTTCTTATAAGGCAGCGGTGTGCACAGATAGGCGTTGCGATCCCCTATATGACTCTAGCGTGCCCCAGCAGTTCCTTGACAGGGTGGTGTAAACAGTAGTCGTTGCATTGGGAGAATGGTTTAACATCATATGGATGATTCTTGTCCACAGATCACAGAACCGTTAAAGTACCTTTGAATGATATTGTGCTATCGGATCATATATAGTAGTCTGTAACAGTTTGCACACTAGACCATGTAACTAGCGTGCGACGGTGGTGGCTATGATTGATTCATTGACGCTTAGATGGTACGCAGCGTCCTCACTGTGGGCAACTCTATCTTCTCAGTGCCTTTAGTTGCTCTTGGTGAAAAGAGCACAAAAAATAAATGCCTCCAGGAAGATTCCCATCTGTTGGATAGAGGGAAAGCACTGAAATCACTGTTATACCTGCCGGTCTTGAATTTAAGATGTTTACTATTCATTAGCCTTTGCGTCGTCCAAATCACTAGATATAATTAAAACATCCTTAGGCTCTACTAGTCAAGTTGTCCTTCCCTCGGTCGTCCATCAAAATTCATAGTCATTTGCTCCTTGCCTGTAGATCAACCAACTCCTCCTGAGCCAACCGCTTTTATCACAATGGTGTCACCGTAGCACTCACGCTCACTACCGTGCTTGTGCTCGTCGCCAGCGTAGTGGCCGTTTTTGTAGGTATGCACTGGTAGAACCACCAAACAGAGGAGAAACATTCACTGCCCTCCGGACAAGCTGTGGGACCAACATAGTCTGTAACTTCTTGTTAGATATCATGTACAACGAGTATGGAGAAGGAAGAGGCTGCTCACAAGCACCGCCACATTGTCCCCACAATGTCTGTTTCTGGGATTGCCCTGATACGGAGAATAGAACAATTGCAAGAGTGAGGAGAGTTGGAGGGCGCATTGCGACGGTCCTAGAGTAAATGGTGGTATAGTAGATAATCCAAAGAGATGGAAGCTAATTGTGTGGCTTCGTCGAGAACAAAGGACACGACGGGTATATATACCGCCCCACGAGCTGAAAGCACTATGACAGCGGGATGGACCCATCCGTAACCCCCTAAAATGCAGAGATTCAAGACCTTGAGCCTAGTCAGCATATCTTATCAATCCCAGTTGGGTTCTTGTCGTGTCACAAGATCGACAGGTACATGATAAACGAGACGCACATCATTTAGGCGTCGGATGAACTAGCCGAGAAAGAAAAACATCGAAATGTTCGAAGCAACATTAAGCATTGGAAGTCGCAGGGTAGTAGCCCGAAGTTGGAAGAAGTGAATATCCCCACCAATAACTGCTGTTTAGAATGGCGTTAGTACGACGAAATAAACAGGATAATACCATCACTAGAGGCGTTGAAAAGAAAAGTCGATAAAACCAAGGCAAAATACGTAAACCACAATATCAATGCATCACAGTGCAACATCCCTTTTATTACCTAAGTTTTATGCATCGAGGTCCCTCTTCAAATGGTCTTTTGAAGTATATTATTGCCATATACCTTCTCTCATATATGAGACCATGATGCTTCACGGCCGTTCGCGCCACAAGTTACGCAGCGGATAGGCAAATGCACCCAATATATCAGAAGCCCATCCCACCCAACCACGCGTTTTTTCAACAGCGTTGAGAAGCTGGACAAAGCGTTGGGTGAACGCATCAACTTCCTCGAAGTCATGTGCGTATGGCTCCCAAATGCTCACCTGTTTTCCATCTTTGCTATCCTCTGGTAACAATTGCCCGTCATCATCGAGGCGAACCTTAGGCCCAACAACCAAAGCTCTGCCAACGATCCGAGGATCTGCCATAAGTCTTGTCCCTGCATCAACGACGTCTTCAGGCCTGCCGATCGCTGCTCCGGCCAGAAGGACACGTCCTGGTGCAGCGATGAGTGGTGTGTCGATGAAATATGGACATAACATGTTAACTCGAACTCCTTGGTTCATAGAAGTTGAGCGCAATGACCTAAACATGCCTAGCACGCCATGCTTTGCAATTCCGTATTGGACAAGCCCTGAGATAGGGCAAAGTGAGGCAACTGATCCAATTAATAGCAGATGACGATCCGGCGTATTTGAGCTTGGAAGTCCAGAAGCATTAGGTGACGAATTCTTATATCGAGGATTTCGAGGGAGGTAGAAGAAAGCTAGATGGCTTGTATACTACCCAGTCGCAGTCAGTCACCTATCTGTTCAAATTGTATTAAGCCATGAGTCCACCAGAAACGACTATGCATCAAGCCATCTTTTGGCTAGAATTAAGATATGCTGAGAGCTTCCCGGAAAACGAAAGTTTGGAATCGTTCATTTCACCTGTTACATACCATCACTCCTGACAATAGTTAGATATTAAAAAGCACGAAGCCCGAGGTTGTATCCACTCACCTAAGAGATTGACATCATAGCAACTAAAATTTGGCCTGTATCTTCCTTAGCACTTGGAACATGGCAGTTGAGGCACCTACCCCTAGCTGTTCACAACTAAATCACGTACTTTGGTGGCGCTTCAGCATCCAGATTCTCAGGCAACTGAAATGGGGTACCAGTGTCAATGATACCAGCATTTGCTACGACAGCATCGATAGCGTTGTTGGGACTGAGCTGGACGGCAGAGTGAAAAAAGTCCACCTGCGATTGCCATTCGGTAACATTGCAGTGGAGGTAGTGTAGATGTTGGTTCCCCGTCGCTGTCCGCACCTCCTCTACCAGAGCTTTGCCCCGCGCATCATTGATGTCCCCGATTATGACAATGGCTCCGTTCGCCGCCCATTTCCTGAAGAACCCTTCGCCAAAGCCCGATGCTCCTCCAGTTATGAGAATTGTTTTACCACCAACCCAAGCGGGATCGTAGGGCTCGGTGACATCTACAGGCTTCGATTGGCCGGTGAGTTGAACAACTATATACGAAACAATAATTAGTGATTGTTCATTTAAATCAATGCGGGGTATGGCCTCTGCAATTCTGGCTTGATGGTGCAGACTTACTGTTGCGGTTGTTGGCCATATTGGGAAGGGTTGAGCCAATTGCGTTAGCATAGATGATGTTGGGATTAGCCTTCAAGGACAATTGTACAAGATGATCTTTCTTTGATAGCTGTCGCTTTGGGAGCCAAAGAATATGCTGTAATACACAATTCTGTTCTTGAGCCTCAACCCCTTTGGGGCAAAGCTGATAGGCGTCTCAGGGTGGAACCGACGTCCCGATAATACAATAACTGCGAAAATCCTAAAAGCGGTGTGAACTGATGAAAGCGCAGACAGTATTATATGCTGCTGGCCGTATGCACCCCACCGTCATCATTATCCTGGGATTGCTACGTCGACAAGTTTTGGGTGAAGTTGTCTGGGTTTTGATGTTGAGTACCATTTTGCCTCGGCACAGCATATGTTTGTGAATATGGACGAGTAGGCAAAGGAGCGCCATGGTGAGTAAAGTGCGCTATAGTAATATTAAAGCCATCAGACGTCCAGGAAGAAGTGCTTCTAGGAACTTAGCAGATCATTTGGGGTCACATGTGCCCAAATTGTCCAAAAGGCCGAGATCCCACTCTTGTACGGGGTAACTCTGCCGTTTCTCCAACCCTATGACCTGGTACTAGCTTGATAACTGCGTCACCATTACAAAACTATCAAGATTTGTACAAACTACATAAAGGCTCATATCTTCTCTTGTAGCTCTGGATTACGTTAGTTGACAAGATTAGAACTCTCTCTCTCTCTCTCTCTTCAGAACTGGAGGTCCAAATTTATACCAAATGCTTCTGAAATTCTCAGGAGTAGAACCATGGTAGAGGATTGCATATTTGTCGAGTAGTGGCTGTCAAAGACAGTACAATAGCGATACAAACACGCCATGAGTCTCACTACGTACAAGTATAGCATTACTTGCTCGCCAAGAGGAGCGACAATTCCGCATTCATTTCAAACAGCCACCACCATGTTGCTCAGTTTCCAAGAGAACGAGCTGTTGATACTGCCAATTCTCCATTTACTCAAACTGCTTAAGAGGGCTTCTTGCCTCCCATTCCACAATTGGATCAATGATATTGCTTTGACCCAGGCTGATCTGAACACCAGTAAAGGTACAGTCTCCCCAACCACCACCACCAAATGTACCCTCCAATTCTGTGCCTCTTGCTCCTGTGAAGCTAATGCTATGAAGATTTTCATCCGACCCGAGATAAAGGGAGCCATCTCGATTCTCGCCTCGCCAGCGGTAATTCCAAGTGGAAGTTTGGCCCTTAGGTGTGGTTCCCAGTGGAAGTATGAATGCACGTGAAACACGATCGTCTACTTCTATATACTCCACGTCTGGGTCGCGAACCTCCCCCAGCCTTCTTGGTGGCCTCGCACGCAGCAATGGCATCTATGAAGCACGGTCAATAACCGTCTCTATGACTGAAAGCTGTCGCGAAATTCACCTACGTGTTCTGGTTGGTTCTCGAATCGAAAGATGCCTGATGCTATCCCAAAGTCAAATTCGGCAAATATTTGTGTATATTCTAGGGTGACGTTATCTTGTATGCAAATTCTGAGCCGCAGGTCGTCACATCCATCGAATTTTTCCTGAATTGCTGGGCAAGTTATGGACCAAGATCCCATTACCCTGTATCCTTCTCGACTACTCTCTTGTAGGCGGTAGCTCTGGACCTCTAGGTGTGCCTTCTCGATTTCGCCCTGCAGCTCAGTTTTGATTTCTTTCGAATTACTATCATTTTTATTCTCGCCATCCGACTTTTTCTCAGCTTGTTTCTCAAGTCGATCTTCAGAAGTATCTTCGGTTTCATTTTGGATCTTCTTTTTCCTCTCATACTCAACAGACATATCCTTTTCCAGTTCAGCCAGTGCATTTATGATAGAGATGTCCCCTAACTCCCGCAGGTACTCTTGAGCGTCTTCAATTGACTTCGCGGAAGGGAGACCACGGAATATGCATTGCGCTCTCCACCAAGCAATACTCCGTTTCGGTACTGCTGGAATCTTCAATGTAGTGTCACTTCCGTATACGCTGATAGGCTTAAGGGTAGGATCAAGCGCAGGAATAAATGATTTCACAGACTCATACTCAATTTCATACACCTTCAACCCACCATCGTAAGTAAACGTTCAACGGTTATGCTTTCGTTTTACAGGAGAAGGCATCAGGCCAGCTTACATCCCAGGGTCCTTCTATCAAAGACTGCAAAATGGGAGTCTGATGATAACCCTTCCCTGGTTTTTGAGTTGTAGAAAAGTAACGGGTTGAAGGATAATTGGGGAAGCAGGATAACAATTGAATTCGCATAGTTCTTCAACATGAACATTTCAAACGGATAATGAGTTCCGAAAAGCTGTGAATCATTGAAAAAGTCGATACATTTCTGGAAAAAGCAGGAACAATGTTGGCAGTGCTTACCTTATGTTGGGTTTCATTCGATCCTTCTCTTGCTTTCAAGCCATAGGAAATGTGGAGATTTTAAACAGGAATTTAAAGCGTACTATTTTGACTCACATTTCGCATTCTCCTCCAAGTATTATTTTGATCTACATAAATCCCAACATCTTTCGTCCCTTGAATTTCAATGAGCAGGGACAAGATTTAGGACCTCAGGAGTTCCAGGCAGACTCCTCCCTCCCAAGCCCGGCTCCACCACGCTCTCGCTCACCTCCACATTCATTGTCTCCCTCGACTCGCTCCTGACCTTCGAATTTGAGAGCCGCTCTCCTCTCTTCTGACCTTTCATCTCACCTCTGTTCCCAGTTGAATTGACTGTCCCATAACTCCAGCGTCTCCAAACCTTTCCACATATGCCCAAACTCGTCGTGAAGTAGATAACCGTATTCCAAAACCCCTGTAATGGCAACACCAGCGCACTTCCAATATTCAATAAATAGTTTGTATCCCGAGGGTGTCTAAGTCCATGCACCCTATTAACACTTGCGGGGACCCATGTGATGAGTATGCTCACAGCAAAGAGCATCGCCACCTTGAAGTAAGCCCACTTCACTTTATCCATGCTATTTCGTCTCTTGACACCAATGAATTCTGCACTTGTGGCTCGATGTGAATATTGTGGAAGGTTTTTAGCAGAGATAGTAACCGTGTAGTTTTCATTTTCTTTGCAAGCGGGTCGATGTGGGTAATTGCGCGATGGGTTCATAAACGATAGGGTGTCGGGGAATGCCCTGTGTGTGATATGAATTTCGGTGGTGCGGAGGCCTGTGAATGGGGAGTTAGATGGCTCGGGGTGCGTATACAAGGAGCTATTGTAGCTGCAGATGTTGTCGCTATTGCCCGCAGCTTGTAGCTCGGAGCGCTTTTGGAAGATCTCGATGCCGACCCTCGTGTAAATTATGAGGCTTGCAAGAATACAAAGCCACTGTGTGAAGAAGAAATTAGTTTATGCTCCGTTTGAATGTCACTCCCTATAATCCGATCCCTCCTAACGACAAATGATGGTGATCACCCTTGGGCTCCTTCACTTCACTTACCACAGGTGCATAGTATGAATAGATGCGCAGCGGTGCCCATTCGTTATCAATCCAACACCAGAGCTAGACTATTATCAGTACGTTTAGGAATAACAAGGGGGCAGGTATCTGGTACTGTGGCGTTCCCATATATCTGGCCTTTTCCTTTCACTCTCAACAGTAGACAAACCATAGCTGGGATAAACGGTATCCCATAGCACAATATCCCATACAGCCAGTACAATTTCTTGAGTCGCAGTGCATCATATCTGTGGAAGAAGACAAGATAGACATTGACCGCCATGGCAAGCGACCACATGGGATCAGATTGCATAAACCTAAATACCGTATCAGCTACTACCGCCCAATCGCCTAACATAGGCGTCTATACTTACATCTCGAGCAAGAAACCTTGAAATTGGCACAGAGGACTCGACTCTCGGCTTAGAGCACTTCCACCAATAAGAGCAGCAATATTCGCAAATAGATTTGCAAAGGATGCCCAAAAGATGATAGTATTTGACAGCGTCCTGAAATCTTTAATTGAAACGAATGTTGCTAGAAGTGAGAGAGTTCCAAGGACTGACACAGACGCTGTGACACGCTCAATGACGATAAGATTTCTGATTTCCTGCTTTGTTAATCCCATGATTGGCGTTGTTGGGGCGAGCTGATGGTAGAAATGTTGCTCATGGTGCTAGGTCCATCAATGCAAAGATTATCAGTATGAATAGTATGTATTAGGTTGGTATATTGCTTTAGGTAACTTGAGATGACGCTCAATTTCGCAGGTTGCAAACTGAGGGTAAGATCTGGACCTTCAGGTGCTGTGAGCCTACAGCTTGTGATCAGAAATCTCAAAATAGCCTTACAAACGAAAGAAATTTGACACGATCAATGAATTTCGAGGTATTACAGAAATTGAGACGGGAATTATTCGCATATGTTGCTTAGAGAATCACTAAGCTTAGTGGTACGAATGGATTTAGATACTCGGTCTTTCCGATGCAGAGAAAATTCCATGAAGTTATAAGACTGAAAAAGCAGATGCAAAACTGGAAAGCATGCATTTTTGTATGTGTGACTATTCTCTCTCTGTCCTGCGACCTAAGCGTAAGCACCGCAATTTTGTAACCCGTTTGTGTAATCCTAAAATGCGACACCACATCTTAGATACACAGCCATATTCCAGCTGTGTTTGCAAATGGTGAGATCATCAACTTCTTCAAAGATATTGAAGGTGGAAAAGAAAAGAATATAAAAGGAAAATATGGTATGCTTTCGCCTTGTTTTTGAAATATTTCGTCTATATTCTGTAAGTTGTGGCGTTAGGTGTAACATAGACCGAAAAGTGAGGGACCTTGAGAAAAATGTGCATCCACAGTGTGCCATACAATGGCCGGGGAACACCCCTGCAAAATGCTACAGGAGAGAAATCAACTGGCCAGTTTGGCCACCCACTGGGGTTACCTGCAGCCTTTCAGTGTTTAAACATCCACAAAACTTCTTAATTAGAAAAGATGGCGGCCAGAAGACGCAGACTACCTGTAAGCCACTCATTGGCGGAAATCAACTGGATTTCGCTCACCGTGTAGGAACCTTACCATTCGTGTGCGGCACGAGGACCAAAGTTGCAAAGTTCGGTATTTTCTATAGATACACGTAGTTATGCGCCAAGCAACCAGAGGGCATTTGACTTTCTATACCCCCTATTTAGTATTTCTTTCAATTCCCTCGCAATGGAAGTGCTTGAATTTGTGAAAGATCAAACGACATAGAGAAAGTCTGGACGCATGTCGCCCAGAATCTCCACTTCGTCTCCAATAAAACCTTCGATTAAGTGAGCACGCCTGCCAGCCCGTCTTGCGGCATTTTCTCGTCGGAGCAAAATAGTCATCAAGAGACTGCCACCAAAAAGACAAACAATCATATAACCCATGACAGTCGCGTGGCCGACAGTGAACTTTGGCTTTTCTAAAATAACATTAGTAGCAGATAAGATTAAAAGGTCACAATAGAACAAACCGAAGTAGATATTGCTAGAGACGACGCCATTCAAGTTGCCCCATCCAATAACGAAACCTAAAACTACGCCGCGTTTATAGACACCCTCGATGTTATTAGACATCCAAGAGATTGTATTGGCGATGCACGGGTAAATGCCGAGCGCCCCGAGGAAGGTACCAGCATACTTGAGGTGTGGATTTTGGGAGGCAAGCTGCATAGCAAAACCTGCAACACCAATCAATGAAACACAGATGTTGAAAACCCCACGAGTTAAGTAGTGATCCGCAAGATACCCAACGGCAATTGTTAGGACAGCAGCACAAGCGTAAGGAGGGACCGACATAAGTTGAGCTTGGGTCGACTTATATCCCATCTGAGCAATTACTAGAAGTGACCGGAGTAAGAAAATACTCAACCCAGAGTCGTTGATAAGTGAAGTTTTCAAGGGAAGATGTAATACGCGAATTTGATATAGAGATAAATGCACTTACTAGTTGGTAAGAAGAGCGAGAAAGCATAGAGAGGCATAACAACACCCATGTAAATGAACATTCCGAGCCACATCTTGTAGTCTTTGAGTGCAGCCCAGAAGTAGGACATCTTGAAATCTTCGTGCTGTGCACTTGATTGCTGATCTTCGCTAAGCCGATGAATAACTCGAGCACGATCTCGCTCAGAGAGGAATGTGGCGGTATCAGGAAAATCATGAACCATCCAGAAGGAAAGCACACCGAAAACAATTGTTAGAACACCTTCTATTATGAAGATCCACTGTGATATCAGTAGTTAGCAAAGGTATTGATGAAACTTGAGAATATGAACCGAGCATGTATGGCAAGAATGTACGCACTGCCCAGCCAGGTCGTCCGCCAATTCCATTCAATTTAGTAATAGCAGCAGCGAGTAGGCCACCAAAAGAACCCGAGAAAGCAGCCGCAGAGAAGAATATAGCCTAAAAAGTATATTAGACTAATGTCGCCATACAGTAACTTGATTGCTTACAGCTCTGATGCCGAACTCATCACGCTTATACCAACAAGAGAGAAGATAGTTCACACCAGGGTACAATCCTTCAACAAGTTAGCAGACCACCCAGGTTCAACGTAGTGTTAGAGTGACTATTGGTAGGCCATGGTCCCTGCTGCTGTGATAGACAGAAACAGTGAAAAGTAAGGCTCACCAGCTTCAGTCAATCCCAAGAACCAACGAGCAGTCATCAGTCCAGACCAGCTTCTAACAAACCCCATAGAAGTCATGCATACACCCCAAAGGATCCTGAGGCGACATTAGCATTGGTAGTGATTTTTAGCCAGCGTGCGATCCATACATGATGACAGGAATGAAGATCGAAGGCTTGAAACGCTTGAGTAACACATTGGTTGCTGGTTCAGCAATGGCATACGAAATGAAGAAAATTGTCAGGCAGGCATTATATCGGCCGGTTGACATGTTTCCTAGGCTCTCTTGTAATCCAGGGACGGCTATCTTGGCATTTCCGATATTGGTGCGATCAAGGAAGGACAATAGATACAATACACAAAGCTGCCAAATTGTTAGTCCCGAGTAGCTTTAAGGACAGGAAGCAGAACACCAACCCATGGAATCAATCGCCAATCCAGCTTACGAACTAAGAGTCGATCCTAAAAGATATCAGTCTCATTCATCTTCTTTTAGGTATGTTATTGAAAACTGACAATGCGCTCGCACTCCTCAGCACTGAAAATGGGTCCAGGATCAGGATCCTCATCTGGAGGGGAGGCAGCAATGTTGACTCCAATAGCTCCGCCACTAAGATTATCGGTCCGACTAACTCGATATCTTCCATGTCCATGGGCATGACCCACCTTTGTAAGGCCTGAGCCATGCTCACCAGCGCTTTGAGATGCCTTCAATTCCATGTTCAATAAGGAGAGAGTAAACAAAAGCACAGTTATGTAAGCGAAGAGAAAACGTCGTTCTTCCGTATTCACTGGCCTTCTTCTACTTCTGATAAGCAGCTTGAAAGCAAAGGATAAGTAGCTTAGATGGACTGATCCGAGTCTTTGTCCTTGGTGGTGTTTTGTAGAAGAAAGTTGGTTAGTTTCGATGGAAATACAGCCGGTTTGTACTCACACGTTTCGGGAAATCTGGGGGTAAACTCAAACGAATCAGTCACCAATCTGGAACCCGAGTTGGAAAGAACGAGACAGAGCTGCCATAAGCGCGGCTGAGATCAGCATAGTGACTCGATATTGAACGTCCCTATTCATCTCCCATTGGATTGATGTATTCTGGTCTTGCTATGATGATTCACCTACTGAGGCTCCACATTCTTTGACTGTATCAATACCTGTATGAACGATGCAAGATGAGGAGCTGATTGAGACAACTTTCTGTTACACATTGCAGATTAATATGTCTGGAAACCTGACAAGTTGAGTATAGCAACCACTAAGTCATCCTGTTGAAACTTATGAAACCCAGCACCTACATGATCTTGACCACAGCTCACCACTGAGTGGACTGCATGCTATCCCAGCAAAAAGCCCGTATTCTATGGAATAATGGCTGATTTGACACAAAGTCGGCGAATACTGGCAGCGACCGAAGAGCAATTAGAACGCAATATTCTAGCAATGAAGCGCGAGACTCTCCGGTCCTAAAACCAAGATTCCTCATGCCTGGAGTTTGAACAACCTGGTTCAGCCAGTGGCATTGCTGATCCATAGATCAAAAGAAAGAAAACACTTCGCATATACGAACATGGTGCAAAATACGGCTTGATGGCCATGCTACCAACACTTTCTATGCTTTCTCAGTCATCCTTGAATTAGGTTATGTCTTGCCACATAGCTGCCTCTGTTAGAAATGAAGTCGGAGTGTTGATTCTTGGACAATGAATAGTCAATAGTAAAGAGCAACACTATGGCAGCAGGCACCTATCACAATGGAAATGCTAACAGGCGCCTTGATTCTCAATAGCCTGTCACAGAGAAAGAGAGTAGTGCCTTACCAAGGAAATATTGTGAGTGCATAAATAAGAGTACGAAAGTTTCAAGGTGCATTGCACTAACTCGAATCACCCATGATGGAACAGTCGTTATAGTTGAACAACGTATGTTGTGCTCTAACTACCACTCGGCAGAGGTAAGGGAGATATAATTTTACACTTACAATCTCAGAAGTTGGCTCCTATTCCACCGAACGCCATGCGACCCGACATTCTGGACTGGCAGTAGTAGGAATGAGACTGGCGCACCAGGTTCAATACATCCTGCAGTTTCCGGTGCATGCCTTATCTCAACAGCCTAAGGATGCTACTCGTGCCTATGATCGACTACCGGTGTAGCAATATAGATTTCGCTGTACGCCATAGGGCTGCTCTACTAAGCTACAGCACCCACGGATACACAGGCTACACCCGACAAAGATTCTTTTGTCCAAAGTCCCTCAGAAACGAATTGTGAAATATCTTAGGGCACATAACTTTATGTGACCACATTCACAATACACAATAAAGCATTTGCTTTCCTCCAACCACCAAACACGAATTCATTTGGGATCAAGCCTTGGTCTGCGCCCTCTTAATTCGATTGCCAGCAACATCTTTATGATGTAGGGCATTGGTTTGAAAGTGATGCGCAAAAACCAATGATTAGGGAGTGGCTAGGAAGTTTTCAGATATCTGCTGTCGTTTATGAGAAGGTCAGCTTAAGCTCCAGACTTACTTGCAGAGCGTGTCGAAGCGGAAAAGAACAGCGGCTAACACTCACAAAGCAGCCTCATCTGTAGCCGAATTATTCCTGCGTTTCCTGCGTCTTGCAATTGAAAGCCTGAGGTCTTGGAGGCTTGAAATAACGTCTCTCAACTCATCTTGCCCCACTTCTTCCAAGAAACATCGCTGAGTAAGCGGTTGGACAGAGTGCATACTCCTTAATCCTTTCACACCACGAGAATTTGTGATTCAAACTTCTGTGAGGCTCTTTTCTATGCTATTTGATAAAATTGCATTGTATGCTCGCACAACTCTCCAAGATCCCTAAGATGTAAAACAAGTTACAATGTTTCCTCAGCATGTCTGACCTCAGTCAAGATGCCAGTCTTAATGTCAAGCTTCAGGCCCACGATCTGTGTCGTTTTCTTAATCAAAGGCGAGTCCCTAAGGATTGCGAGATCCTCCCTGATACTATCTTCGATCGTCCTGCAGTATGTCCATCAGTATGAGTCTGATCATGATGCTATCTAGCTTACCCTTTAATCTCACCAAACTTCATAGCTTCAATGGATGACTTTTCATCAGGTGCAAGTTCAGTCAAAGCAGCCTTGATTTGCTCGTCATGAAAGTGAGTCAATCCACAGTCTTAAGGTCTTAATTTTCTCGTATTATTAGGATGTCAAGGTTACTCACCGGTATGATGTATCACAGCAATTGTGCCTGCGGCTGCAACAGTTTGGAGTACGGCAAGCGTCCTAATTGCATCCATTGCTCTGCCTCCTGCATTTCTAATTATGGCTGCATCTAGGTCCATGATCAGAACCGCTGCCTTCCGAAAATACAAGATGTCTCAAGAATATACTTAAGGTTAGATCAAGTCCTAAAACTGCACCCGGGTCGACGCGAGGATCAGAACATGATACTTGAAACGTTAAGTCATATTCTTTAGGAATTAGAAACATGGAGTACTCACAGATAATTACGCCTGCTCCTGAAGTTCGCATTTGGTCAATTATATCCATCAAGTCAGGTTGTGCCTGATACTCCTCCGCGAGTTTGCTACAGCAGTCAGCGTTCCATTGTAACATTATGTTCTCTACCAAGTTACCTGTTTCGTAGAAGAATTTCTGCTAGCGGCCCTGTCGCCATGTTGAAGGTTGGATGTTTAATCCGACTTGATGATTTTTGAATCAAGGAGGCGAAATACCGGTGGGCTGAACGAAGTACCAAAGAATATGACTTTGCACTGAACACGAGAGAAGGCCCCTTCTTATATGCTCTTGCTCGAGCTATAGTTGGGTTGTACCAGATCATAAGTATGGCGTTGATTGTTCAGCATTCGGCTTACTGTCTACATAATATCATCATTAAACGTCACCCGCCTCAAACAATAATTTGATTACTAAGTCTTCATATATCTGCACGCTTATATTCAACTACGCTCCGAGGTTGCGCATCTAATATGAGAATATCCAACGACGAACGATGAAAAGAGGTGTACAACTGACAATCTGATCAGTAATCAGCAGAGCTTGGTCCGCATTTCTGTTTTGGCCAATACACTCTGTATAGTCAGCAATAGGACTAAGCCAAGCACAAGACACCATTGAATGAATTTTGCCTACGTAAATCAAGAACGGTTGAAGGGTATATGTTCCAGGCTGCCTCTTTCCCATAATGGCATATTCATATCTCGGTATCTGGATGTTGCAATCTGTACGGAGCCCAGCCGATACCACTACTGCTAAGAAATACAGTTTCTGCTAGTATATACATGTCACTAAGATCTTACTACTGATAAAGTAGGATGGTCTGGTGGCAAAACCTCTCACGGAAATACACAAGCAATGATGCGTATTGTCGTGTCATTATGTCTTACGTGGTTTAAGGTATACATGGGACTTCCATACTGCTGCATTGAGCCTCTACAGCCGCTGTATTTCTCACCGGATACCATCCTACTTTCAGCTGCCTTTGCTCCAGCCTCATCTTCGCAGGTGGGGAGCCTTAAGTTCTGAGCATACATAGGCTCGCAATCCTAGTTCTATCTTCTGGTTGGTCGAGTTTAATCGTCCTAGTCCAATGTAAGAGCATTCCGGGCTCCGAGGATTTCAATATCCTTTTCATCAGCCTCTAAACTTTTTCGTCTGAAACCCACGTAGATTGTATATCCTCTTGATTCTTCGTAATCGAAGAAGACCCCAAAGCCCGATCACCCAAATCCCGGCTATGCTTACACCTGTGATGAATGGGAATCCGTAGGCAGCATCCTCGAGACCATTGATTAGATTCATACCATAAAGTCCTGCAACATAAGTTCCGGTAGCTATGCTAAGCATGGCGACTGAGAAATGGACTTCAAGCATCATGATTGAGTTCCGGTGTGAATCGAGAATTGACCTCACGCTTCAATATGTTAACTTAGCAAGGCACAACAGGAATCTATGGAAATATACCTGTCATGCGTATACTCAACATCTGAGATAATCTTATCAGCCTTCTCCACAATCTCCCCACTCGCTTCGTAATAGTTTTCCAACAACAACTCCACCTCCGCATGATCCACTTCCGCCCTCGGTTTTCCAGACGCCTTCTCGGTCAGATACATAGCCGCCATATCATCATCTGCTTCTAACACCGTATGTAGCGCGGTTCTTACCAGTTTGACCTTCTGTCTGAAGGCACTCATTTGCTTGGAAACGTCAAGCAGCTTTTTTAACTTCTCCCGGTCAACAGACTTATCCAATTCCTCAAGAACAAGATTGACCGGATTCTTCTGTTCTTGGTATTCAACATCTAGTTCTGAGATTACAAGGACTAGGATGGTTTCTAAGGCACGGAACTCATAGGGCAGGGTACCGTGCTGGGACATGCCAAAGTTGAATTTGCCTTGCAGCCCATACATAAATGCTGAGTCATGACTCGGTTCCGACCTTGCCGTGCCAACATGAAGTACCAGCACCGATTTATCCGTGATTAAGGCGCGATGCTGTAGAAAGTTCACCAGGATTGTAGATTGTCGCACCAGAATTGCTGGGAAGTCGTGCGTATCATCTATCTTGCGAAGATCACGTGCTTGAATTCCAAACTACATCTACAGTCAATCTTCCAGATGATTGTTGGGGAAAGAGTAGACATACTTTGGATACTAGATCAGATTTCTTGATCTCCTGGTTCCCGACGACAATATTGCCCTTATCGTCAAATTCTGTGCATTGCAGCGTTCGATCTGTGGAGAGACGCGTCGCAAGACTGCTTCCGACGGCGAAAAGCTTGCTTTCTGATGTTTCTGCTCCTTGATATAGCACTTTTTCAGCCTCTGCCGGGCGCTCGCTCTCATCGGGTCCCGGGTCTTGCCATTTGTAACTGTTTCGGATCCTGGGATGGATATGACGCTTGCTTTGAATGAAGAGCGGTACAGATCTTGATGGCTTTGTGCCCCACTTAGGTAAGCTTCTCAGGACTCTGTACGAATATATGCTGATGGGGCTCCGTATGCACATCTTTATATAGATTTCCTCTGAACCTCATTGTCGGAAAGAGTGGTTGGTGCTTACAGTTCCGTCACATGCGCTTTATTGAAACCTTGCCAGATTTGTCAGCAAGCGAGAGGGAGGACCCACTATAGGGGCCATTAACAACCTTCATTGGGATTGCCGGAATCTAACAAGCATACAACGCAGATGCAAGGTGCAGCATCAATGAGGCGCTCATGCATGTGAATCGATTGTACAGGCATTGTCTCGAACCTGAAAGAAACGTAGCCTCTTTTGTGGATGCCTTTGGAGTATGATTGGCATCCAGCATCCGACTTGGAACCTAAGAACGGCTCTTGCATCTGGAAAAGGGCAAGGGTAAATACATGGAATTCAAAGAAAGTGGTAAGTTTGAGTATATTATTTCATAAAGATACTGGTTCAATTAAGATATATGTGTTATAGATTGACTTTGAGGCACGTCAGATTCCGTTTTGACCACTATAAAGAAGTGCAGCAAGCTTTCTCTATCCGGAACCAACATGAAGCAAAGTAATTATGATACAAAAGTATGGGTACAAATATATCCAAGGCAAATCTGTACTTAAATCAACATTCCCATGATTTCAGGGTTTCCTCAAATTCTAGAAGCATCCCAACAACCTTCAATCAGACTTCAAGAATATACCTTATGGCAACTAAAACTTGTTCTGTGTATTCGATTTTGACTAATATTGCGGTGGCTTCAAAGGAATTGAATATTGCTCCCCGATTGTCAGAAGCGAGACTGGAAGGACCACAAGTTGATATGCAAGGTATACACAGAGTTTATTTTCAACAACCCTCACCATCTAAATACCTCTGAGAGGGTTTTCAAGCTCGGAATACTTTTTCCCGTAGATCACCCGAGACCCAAATATATCCGGATTCGGTCTGGGCCAACTACTGGAAGAAATTCTGAGGGCGAAATGTTCGAACAGCCAGCTCTTGAGTCCATCTTCAAGGATCGAACATGGGATCGTGAATTGCCTCCTGCTAATGCATATGGAGAGTCTCTAGACCATGAACTTTACATTTATTACGAGTCTATGACTATTAGCCACTCTCTGAACCAATGCTTGAATGTGATATTGAAGAAAATATCATGTTACCACACTGGAGAGTACCATGGCTTGCCCTTAGCAAGCCGCTCCTTGGTAAGGAAACTGGAACTGAGGCGAAGGATTGTCAGTACATTATTCTCTCTGATTTTGGAGGAGCAGTCGGTCATTTTCGTCCCAAAGCCTTGGATATTTTTACAACATCGCCACATTCATCATCGGACAAGTTGATAGGAGCAATACCGCCTAGGGCGTTAGGACCTACGTTAAAAAGATAGGCCAGGCTTCGAATTCACTTCTATTCCCATCACAAGGGATGGCGAGTTTACAGACAGTAAGCTAAGCCATGTTACTTGTTGCTTGAGACTTGCTTTGGTGTTTCGGCAGGTTCAAATTGATTTAATTGACACATCGCATTCTTCAGCATCGTCAGATAGGACATCGAAGACTCAAGTCCTGGTGGCTCTTACCTTGTTTCCTCTGGGAGAGAAAAGCTATTCCGGGTCGCATACTACCGATGAGTGGAAGGATGGCTGGCTTCTCTTCCAAGGAGCGGCCCTAGTGTATGTTATTAGAGCTGATCGCAAAAGTCTTCACCCTAACCATGTGAGAAGCATATTGAGATATTGCATGCAATGCCTAGATAATATCATAAAGAGTGATGCCACCAAAGATACTTAATCAGATATCATCGAAAGCTACATGTCTTCTGTCAAATATAACGCGTGCTTCGAGGAGCCTAAAAGAGACAGGGCTTGCAAATGGTGATAACTCTTGCAATTTAGTTCTCTCCCATACTTAGCTTGATTGGAACGGAATATTAGAAGCCTACTCTCACTATACGTGCTGAAGATTGTCGTTCAGTAGGAGAGTGCTCATGAGGCATCAAATTGGTAGTAAATGTCACAGGTCTTTCGATGGTTATATGTAGCTATGCAGCGTGACATATAATGAGTGGAGCATATACACACAGATACAGCATCCCCAAAATGTCACCAAGTCCTAATAACCCCTTTTTTCATTTTCAGTCTCTCTTTACTTTATTCTCAATCATTTTTAAGGAGAAGGCATTCACGGAAAATACAAGTGACGCCTACTTTGAACTAGCTTAGAATAACACAACTCTTTTAGAACAATAGTCTTTGCATCTCATTCTACCTTCGATCTCGAAGAGTTAGAAGAACTTACAATTCCTCTATTTCACAAGTTAAACAACTCATAGCCGCTTTTTTATTCCAACTAACTAACCAAAATGAAGCCGCCTACCAGACTTCAGCATCAAAGCCATTTCTTGAACTTAGTTTTGACGAGACTGACCGGACCGACTTCAGAACGCCACGGCGACGACTAAGACATGCTCTGTCTGCGTGGAGCCTATATCCGAACAAGGATTCTACAGGCGTGGCTCACACAAGGCAGTAATGTACTGCTCAACACTGCCAATGAATGGACTAGTCAGCTCGCATATATGACTCCAAAGACTATACCGAATTTATGCACAACAATCCTCGTCCTGCAACTATAGACGGAGAGATTTTAAGCCTGCGATTTTGTTTTCTGCTTATGCGCTCAAACACCGTTTCATTTGGTTCGAATTCTCATGCAGATTTAACGAATATAAACCGTCGAAGGGTGAAGAAGGCAATCGGGAAGTTATCCATTGGAAATTGAAAGGTTTCGATGAGAAACCTGTATTGAATCCAGTCAGACTCGGTACTTGTGAAATGGTATCCCTGAACGAAAATGAATGAGGAAAGTCGACGGATCATAGAGTTATTGGCTGCTGTCATCAGTCAGGCCAGCTCGACTCGCAATTTGACACATGCATTGCTAAACTTCCGAAAAGAGGCTTCGAAATTCCCCTACTGGCATGGACCGTGGATGGTAATGGGCGTGCCTGGAGAACAGGGCGACGCTTTTAACGATGCTGTCTATCAAGATGTTAGATAATGCGATTTCGGAATTGCGGTTGACTCTCTCAAACTCCGCCACCCAAGATAACGAGAATGATGACAGACAATCACATTTCCATACACAATTTGAGAACAATTGGTAATTGATACAGTTTCTTGCAAGTATGAGAAAGCTTGCTACGTCGCACTGCACGAACCATATTTTATGATTGAGTACTAAAATCACACTTAGTCAATCGCAGGATGATATGCTTCTAAACTACTGGATGTCAAACTAACATACTCAATGCGACATGGGTACGACTTCAGTTGTGTTCTATGTAAAGTTGTTTGGTTGTATAATATTCCTCAATGTACTTTCGTTAGGCTTGTCATTTCCCGAGTCCAGACTATCAAACGGGAACTGTTTTGCAACGCCGTTCTGTTGATCATGAAATAGATTATAGACCACGATAGTACTCTAAAAAGGTTCTGCAAGTTAATCATGTTCAAAGTTGCGCTTTTGTGGTTCGAGCTTTGGAGGAGATGTCGAAACGTTCTGCTGGTATCGATTGTTTTGATTCGGTGATCTTTGATATTACCTAATTACCTTGGTTGACAACAATTTAATGTAGCAGCGTGAGGGAAATAAGCCATCGCTTTCACAATCAAATACTGGTGATGGCTAAATCTAAATCTTCCCAAGCCTCAAGAGTTCTCATTTTCCTTGCTGCTCGTCGGCCCCGAATTTTCTGCAGTCCACTCATCCAATCTCTTGACATTTTGCATCTCCAGTAATCTCAGCCGCCTCTCGTACCCCGTCTGGTCCTTCTCCAACTCAACTAGCTTCTCCCTGACCACCTTATCCAATTCCCCAACAGTACTCAGCACCTCAGCACCATATCTCTTACACACAACTTGCACATTCCCTCTCTTCCAGTACCCCTCCGGACAAACCACGACAACGCCCTCTCCACCCCTCTCCCCCATCATCAATCCCAGCTCTAATAACGTGATGGCGCCTTTGATCTCAGGATCAGATGGGAATACGACTACTACGAGGTCGGCAAGGGAGAGCATAGAGAGCTCCCAATTGGCTTGTTGCACGAAGGCGGGATCAGAGATGGACTCTTCCCAGTCCCAGGTTGAGCGGCAGGGGTTCAAAATTGTGAGAGGCAGGTCCTGGAGGGACGAGGTGAGGGATTCTCGCCATGTCGGGTACGTAGATGAGATGTAGCCTGACAGGAAGATTGATCTGGGATACTTCTCATCGGCTGTGAATGGATTGGGAGCCCAGATAACCCGGTTGAGGGGCTCCTGACCAGGATTCTGCCCATGCCTGCCTTGGCGGAGTTTTTCTTTTTCAGTCATGTCGGGAGAGGTGATTATGATAGAGGGATGAGTTTAATTCGAATGAACTCGAGTAACCTGAAGGGGGGGGGGTGTATTATATGCGTGATCTGGCCTATATCAGGCAGCTAGTGCTAGACCTTTTGATTAGCAGCCGCCTCGTCGTGAATTATTGTTTCTGTGACATGTCGCTTAGAAAGGGGGGTGCGGGGTGCGGGGTGCGGGGCCTTATCTTAGTGGTAGCTGAGAGCCTTTAGATAAAAAAAACGGACGATTAATCTTAGCAAGCGTAACATGGTGGCACACTGCTAGCACAGACCATGGTATGAAATATAGAAAATTGTGTAGAGTAAGGATTCCCGTTGAAAGTGGCGTAAAAGGTTTTACTCGAAAAAAGCAAAAAAGAAGGGTCTTACCGCGATTCGAACGCGGGGCCTCTCGCAACTTAGAAGTTTTGTAACTCAGGGTAAACCCTAAGCGAGAATCATACCACTAGACCATAAGACCAGATGCTTGTTTTCTTGTTGTGGAAAGTCTGAATAAGCGATAATATATATGCTTAGGCCAAAATTGTGGGCTCACTCCCCACAATTAAAATGAGCGGTATCGTTTATCTTAGCGTCCAAGCTCCGATAACAACGAGGTACCATATCACTCTCTAGTTGGCATGAAGAACCCCCGAAGCTGACAACACTGTAGAGCAAAATGTCTACAGACCCATCATATACAGTTTTCATACGGCTTCCATTCTCCCGCGATGACTTCATTGATCCTCCTTCGGTAAGAGAATAATTCAGTCCCACACGGATCTGTAATTAATGGATGTACTAGGTAGAATGGGATGCTTCTAAAGACAAAGCTCTTTGGAAAATCCTCGCAAAAAATCCGAAAACTAGTGATATAGACTGTGCGATTCTAATCCTGGCTCCTGTACTGTACTGACAAGTCTCCAGGGAATGAACTGTACCTCAATCGAAACCACAATTATAGCTCAATCACACTGACATGTTCTCAGAGCGACCAAATTCGAGGTCACCCTCCCTTTCCTTCTTCAACAAGCAGCTTGGCTATATGAACGCCAATTACACCAAGTTCGTGATCATATGCGTAAAATCAACACTACGACCTCAGCGCCTTCCCCCATTCCCGGCAGCACATCTGAGACGCCTTCGGGTTTGGGAGGAGAGTCTATGAAGCGCACTGGATCAGGGGGAGGACGAGTTGCTTCCGCATTATCTACACGCAGAGATTCTCCGATACCTAGGCTAGAATCTGCGACGCCAAATACAGGAAGGGGGGCACCTCCAATGTCGAGGACGAGCTCGGCAAATAATACAAATGCACATTCCCATGGTTCGAGGCTGGCTACGCAGGTATCTCCTCGGCCGGCGAATGCGCATCTTCGACAATTATCTACCGGGAAACCCCCATCTACAATCTCCCCCCATCGTTCGCCTCAGCCGGATGCGCTTTCCTCTCCTGCTGCGAGCGAAAGCTCCGCATCGGAGTCTTCGGAGTCCCCAGTACAGTCCCGCTTCATTCGTCGCCCATCCAAATTCCAAGCCCGAAAACTAGGGCAGAGTGAGGATGCGGACGATGATGAGGAAGAGCCTGCGTTCCTCCCCTTTACCGATGCTGGGCATCACGATCCATCTGCTACATTGCGCGGTGACCCTCGAGGTATGACTACCCGAAGAACAACACATAAAGGGAAGGGAGATGTAAGCCAGACTTCCGACTCGAGTGCGAGCTCCACGGCACCAATAGGCAGAAGGGTGGATGTGGGAGGTAAGCGCCCTGGACCATTGAGCCCGAGACGGACGGCAGAGTTATCTAAAGAGGGCCGTGAGAGCGAGGGAAGTCCGAGTATGGGAAGTAGTTTTGATGACCTATTAGATGGTATGCTCTTATTACCTTCCAAACGTTGCATAACAGGGCGGTGTATAGAGTCCAGATTTATGAGTCTCTATAGGCTAACGGAGGATATAGACACATCATCAGTTACGCAAAGCGCTCTGGAAGAAGCTGTGCTCAGCAATATGCAACGTGGTGGAATGGCAAGCAGGATGACAAACTTCACACATTCAGTAAGGAGTAAATATTTCTAGAAATCTTTGATGCGGTTGGATATTGGGCATGCAGGAATAAGGAATGGGAATGGAAACGGTGCATTATAATAAATAACAGTGTTTATGTGTCTGGTGGGAGGAGTTTACGGCTAAAGACAAGTCCAACATCAATCTCCCATTTCGTCGAAAGCACAATGCAGGCTAGGTTTGTTAGTCTTCTAATCAGGCTCCTACCACGAATCTCACTTCCATAATCGCTTTCTTCCCCATCAGTCACCTTCAACACGATAAATTCCACTATCAAATAATTCTAACTTTGATGTGTGATTTGGAGGATTCATAGGTCAGGTTCTTTGCGCAGAACGCTTGTGTGAGACATAACCGACATTTTTGATAGTTGAAACAACAGGTTAAATATGGCGGGGGAGGATTCATTGCAGCATGCGCAGCCCAGGAGGCTATCTTCAAGACTCATACGTATGAGGAGTTTGTTTCAGGTGGTTTGCCATGAGAGACTGAGACATAGATCTCTACTTGTTACCTCCTTATGTTCAGTCTCGTTGGGATGTTGGGATTAAATCCCATGTCAATTACTGCTCATGAATGAGAGCTGAGCTTAATATATAGATGAAGAATTCTCCTCTCATGGTGATGGTATGAATGTGTCCTAGTTTAAACACTTTCTACCACAGCATAGAAAATCGGCCCTGGACTACGAGGCATGAAAGAACAGGAGAAACTTGAGGCCAGATATCATGTTATACTAAGAGAAAGACTCATTCTGTGGGCTGGGTCTATCTAAAGTATGAGAATTCACAATTATCTTCCACTACGCATATAAGTACCACAACAACCACAAAACAGCAGCTTCCAAAACACTAGCAGCAGGAACGGCTTTCCGCAACACCCTCTTACCAGCAATCTTGACCATGATATTGCTCTTCCTCTGGAACTCCTTTGCTTCATTGACCTTAGGAAACGGACAATCTGGGACATCTACATCTAAAAAGCTACAGAGTGGCTGCCAGCCGTCCGCAAGTTTGAAGTCCAACAATCTTTCCTTCAGCGTGATTCTTCGTATTGCCTCATTGTGCTCGCGATATGCAGACTTGGCCCTGGCCTGAAGTTCTGCTTCGTATTTGTACCACACCAACCTCGAACCATCATTCTTGTCGTGGTAAAGAAACGACTTAGTGCATAGTTTAGGCCGATTACGGCAATGGTCACAGGATCAAAGACATTCTTGATGAATGTTGAATCGAAGCTTTTCACTCGACGAGGATGACTTTGGCTTCAGGATACGCAGCAATGGGCTCCGGAGCGAAAGCGAGTGGTGGAAAATCGCTGACGAGCTCGTAGTCTCCAAGTAGGTTGTCGAATTCCTTCCAGCCATAAGACGGCTCGGAAGAGGGATTGGACGAGAATATGGTTCTCATGAGTTCTCCCCACATGTTGACGTCCTGCACATGCATCCACATATTGAAGCCGTGGCATACTGGACCGGACCCCAGTATTTTAAGAGCAGCTTCCATTGCTTTAAGTATTAATTAGCGACCGAACGTCAGAGATGGGCATTAGGCTTACAAGCAGTTCCTGTCCTGGGCATACTCAGATGCAGAATCCTCATTGGTACAGTACGGGTTCTCGTTCGAGGGTCGACTTTCTTGTTGGCAACAAAAAGCGCTGGAAGCTTATCTTCATCCCTTAGGCTGCTCATATTGGACAAACCAAATGTTGCTTCGGATAAAATATTCCCCCCCCCCCCCCCCGGAAGGGTCTACAAGGCCATGAGAGATACAAAGCAGATACCGCTATACCACAATTGGACCCACCACAGTTAGCGATAATAATAGCTAGGAAACATGTTGGTGTTGGAAAATGCGCATCTGTAATTGCTCAGTTCTGATCCATGGAAGTTGGAATGCATAAAAGACGAAAGACGCGGGACTCTCTGTTTCAAATCGAAGGGAATTTTGGGCCGTAACTGGTAAACTTGTAGGTAGCACGTAGAGGAGTTACTAGTTTCTAGCTTATGGGGTTGATAAGCTTTGTGATGCTAGGATACTTGTCACGACTAGGTCTAAATTCTGTAACTAAACCGGGGAACCAATGTCGGTAGCAAATTAAAAGCATCTACCCTAAAATTTCTCCTATTCCAGCGACAGTGATTCATCGTGGAATATTGCAGATCACGGTTGTGTTACCCGGCAAAATGCCCCATAGCTCGAGGGTATTGATCCGAGTGGACATTTTCCACAGTCCTCGATTCACAGGGCCTCGTCAGGGGACTCGGTGGAAACGAGCAATTACCCCATGAAATGGCCTTGGCGTCTCAGCCCAGCCTTATCCAAGCCGCTACACCATACAAAAACAAACAACCAACGAACGGCGCATACACCGCTCAGCGGGGTGGCTAGCTGAGAGTAGTGATGTCACGCTCAGCTTCTGCCTGCTCTCTCTACGTCGCGAGGTCTCATCTGAACATGTCAGGCAGTCTTTGCACTCATTAGCCAACCTTGAAGGCTGATATTTGGCCCAACCTAGTGTAATGACTTGACCTGCGCAGATTTCATAAATAAGATCGCGAGGGCTGTTTCTCTACGACCCGAAGAATCCTTACCAACCTTGAAATATCGAAACCAACCAACCTGATTCGAAACTACCGTTTGTACCTAAAACCTATGACCTCGATTATCCGCAGAGCAACAAGTATGGCTGGGACCGCTCAGGCGGTCCTTAACGCCTACCGGGAGACAATGCTGGAAAAGAAGACAAGGGAGCACTGCAAATTTCATGACGTCGAGTCCAAGTTACCAGACGTCAAGAAGGAGCCAGCCGCAGACGGGCGCCCTTCTTCCAGCACCGATGTTCTCAGCATTCTCGGAAAATGGAACCCTCTACCTCACAACATCTCTGCCAACGATACTGTCTGGCTCTTCGATAACACTGCATATCGGAACCCGAAAACAGGGAAGTGGGAGGCAGAGTTCGTGGCCGCTGTTTTCGATCAGGATACGGGCTTGGAAGTTAGCACAGTGGTGGCTGATTTGGCAGAGAAGCTAGGGATTGGGCGGGGCGATGCACAAGAAGAGATTATTCGCCAACGCTTGATGCTGTTTATGCAGAGCATTCTCCCAGGCAGAAAGGTGAAGGTTACATTTGGGCAAAAAGACGAGTTGGCACTTGGTCCTGGGGGAAGATATGGTATCAGCAGCGATATAAAGCCTCTACGGGCAGATTTCAAGGATGGCGATATTGTTCCTAGTGTTGCGAAAGTGCCACAAGGCGCAAATGGTGTGTTGCACATGAATACAGCTTTCGCTGAGCCTGAGGGTTGGGCTGTGATCTCGGGTACGTTGTCTCAAACGCTTGCCATTCTCCACTAACAAGAAGACATAGACGTTGATGATACCATCAAAGTCACACAAACCAGCAGCCCAATCGGTATCATTCAATCAACCTTCGTTGCCCAAGCCACTCCAGTTGCCGGCATGCCAGAACTATATACTTTCATTCAGAGACTTATTAGCAATAGTGCACCTTGGTTCTACCTTTCTGCCTCCCCGTATAACCTTTACCCATTCCTCGCCGACTTCAGGCAGAGGTATTATCCTCAAGGAACACTGATTCTCAGGGATGCGAGTTGGATGAATCTTGCTGGGCTTCTCTCTAATCTCACGCTCGGTACCCAAGAATACAAAGTTGAGCGTATGACTAAGGTCAACTCTTGGCTTCCGAAGCGTAAGATGATTCTGATCGGAGATTCAACTCAGAGTGATCCAGAAGCATATGGCGAGATGTAAGACGCCTTCACCTAGTAATCGTGCTCGGCTGCTAACGTTGATTTAGATACAACAAGAACAAGAAGTGGGTGAAACTAATTCTCATCCGTAGAGTTGATGATATCGCGGCTGTTGGTATTGAAGAAAAGAATGAGCCACAACGGTTTGAGAAAGCGTTCAAGCACATCCCGAAGAACGTATGGCATGTCTTCGATAACCCTGAGGAATGCTACCCAATCATTAGTGAAGCGATCAAGAGGGGATGAACAGCAGGGCTCAATATGATCTAGCATAAGGGAGGCATTGGTGATTCCTGGAGTTGTGGCGTGGTCCACTTAAGCTTTGATTGGACGAGAATATGAGACTAATGATTGTTATGAAGATTTTTACCAAAGCACGAGAATAACAGAGACATGATTCTTGTGCCAACAAATGATCGGAACTGGGCAGTGTGCTGGTGCAATAGCCATTCAATTAAATTAGAGACAAGGCTCACGGGGCTTGGTCACCTGAGAATGGAAATACATAAATGTCATGTGCTGAAGCCTAAGTCTATGAGCAAGGTTCTAGGTATTCTAGGCGCACATCTTCCGCCTTTTCTAGTAGAACATGTGATAGTATGGAGACATGTAAGACAACACGACATTATGTTCAAGTAAAAACAAAGGGTATCAATTTACATCCGTCCCTGACCTGGTTATGTGCCCTGCACACTCTCTATATCTTGCGAATCTTTCTAACCCAAACATTTTTTGGCAACCCTGCCATTAGGCTTTCCTTATCCTTCCGTTCCATCTATCATCTTACTCCCATATGCCAATGACATGTGGCTCTTGGACCCAATATTTCTTTTCAAGTTCTCGACCTTGACTTGGTAACTGAATTCCCTATATCCCAACGCCAGTGTTCGTAATCGCTGCAAAAATCGCTCAATTGAAGTCCAAGAAAAACCACGGCCGACCATCCGTCTTCCTCGCTGCATTATTTTCAAAAGGTAAAGGAGGTTGGCCGTCCGTAGCGGCGGAGTTGTAGGTATGCAGCGCTTTTACATGAGCGAGACGTCGCTCTTCGTATGAAGCAGAAGACCATGATAGGCTGGGGTGGGAAGTGTAGAGGAGGAAGGTGGTTATGAATCTTTTGAAACGGTGTCAGAAATTGATGGGGGATCGATTGACGGAGGTGGAGGGGTGAAGTACATGAATATCAAGGCAAAGCTTAGACACCGCTGGACTCGTCGACTGGAGCGAGTGTAGTAGATGGTTGAGATCATGATTGTGGTATTTGAGGAAAGGATTGAGATCAAGGCCGGCACACGCGTCCTTCCACGGCGAGAAAGGAAAGAAGAAAAAATAAATAAAGAGCTTCGTTCAACGGAAGAGACTGACTGTATGATCTCGAACTAGAACAATAAAGAACGACTGCTGGGAGAGCGACTGATGAAAATTAATAACAAGCCCAGAGAGCATTAATCAGAAGCAACGCGGCAGAAACGAAATATATTACTTGAGCCCGTTCTCAAGCAGACTATTGCAGATCTTAATCTCTAATTCGTCATCAGCATATAAATATCTGGAGCTTTGGTCGTGGCTCAAACCTGGATGAAAAGATCGACTCAGGGATGCGCGCCGGCAGTGGAGCCCGCATGTTCGGGCCCCCGGCCGTCCGTTGGAACAGAGCTGTCAGTTCTTGGGTTGAAACATAATTTGTCAAAAGCAAGAGCTCGGCGGATGCTTGGAGCCTCAAAATTTGTAAGGGCTTTTGCCAGATCAAGTTGGTGATATGCGGCTCGGAAGGAGTTTGAATCTTCGGATAGGAGACCTTTGATACCGCCGAGAGATGTCAAAGAGATATTTTATTATTGGAAGTGACGTCACGATGGACCTGGCTCCCCTGAGAAAGAAGGTATTGGCGATGGCTTGAGATATGAAAATAACCAAGAAATTAAAATCAAAATGCTATGGATCCGTATCAAAAATCAAGCATGATACACATAGTATACACCTTCCTCTTTTTGAGCCGTGCTGACTAGTTTGTTGACTATTTACTTTACTCAGCCCCTGCATCCACCGTCTTGTTTGCATCTTATCCGCGCATGCCGGCAGTCGGTGACATATAGAGTTCGTCTAATGCATGGCTATTGTTTCTTGACTCAGCTCAAAACGGCCCAGCTATTTTGCCCTCAAGTCCATCTCTTGGCACATCAAAAATTCCTGGAGGCGCCTCAGATTTGTGTTATGGTACTTTCCTCCCCCTTTTTTGGTGCACAAATGGCCATCATCCACACAATCATGAGTGCCTTATCAAGAAAAATGGCTAAACAGAAGTGCCAGTCGATCTCCTCGCGAGTTGCATTCACGTTGTGGTTATAGAGCACAATTTCGAATCATTTTTATTGACCTTGATTGAGCAGAATGCGCTGTGACGACGGTCGGTAAACGTAAGTTTATCCCAATGATACAAAGCATCCGACTGGTGGCTTGCCGAAACATTATTTACGAAATACGGATGGAACTAACTGACTGGTCAACCTACCGTCTGTTTTATCTGTTATGCCATCTAACAAAGTGGCTGCTGCCGCTGTAATGGACCGCTACTTCCCTCCGTTACCATTTCCAGTTAACTCAAGCAAGAAAAATCAATCTTGTGGAAAAATATTTTCTGGCATAATAGCTCCCTTATCGAACGCTACTCTTCCAATCAAGCGTTCTCAATTCACATACTTTTGAGGTGGACGGTTCCTTTCTCCAGATGAATAGCGTGTTCGACATGAACGATGAAGACTTAAAAAAAGCTGGCTTTTATACAGAGAACTTTTAGGAATTCCGTCCTGGGGTGCGTACAGAGGATAATGCAACGGAGGCATTATTACATGAAAAAATATTTACCAGAGATCCTTCGATCAGAGACGGGACACCATATCCTCACGACGCTGCTGACAAAAGGAGCTTTTTGATACCGCCACAAAGGCATCAGAGCGCCGTGCAAAACCGCACATATAAGCAGTGGAATTATACTCAGCAAATCGGACAAAAAATAAATTCACAAATACACTAGTACACTAGTACTCTAGTTGCCAGGAAGACTCAGAAGCTTTGCCGGGCATTGGAGCAACATATTGCCAAAAAGCCTTAACTAAAACACTCGGAATATATCAACATTCAGTCTGTCGACTTCTAGAAGTTACTAAATTGCTTCAGGGTCACTCTGATTGGCGCTGCCATGGTATCAATGTGCATGAATATCTTTCAAGAATAGGAGGTCTGAGTTCAACGCCTGAAGCCATATTCATTTTGGCTTTGATATACGATGGGGACCAAAATCTTCAAGGAATGGAATGACAAAGCTGTCTTCTACAACAGACTTTCGCATTCTTTGCAAGGATCAGCAGGAAAGGTATTTTCTGGCACGGTTGAAAAGAAACGGGCTACCAAATCACGATGTTCAAGTGATGAATAACAGATATCTAGGCTAACAACATGAATGTGAATCTTCACATGTACTTTTTCTTCCGGAGGGCAATAAATCAGAAAACTCCCAAACGCCATTGCTGATTCCCCTAAGGTCGCAAACCAGATGTCAAAAAAATTCAAAGCCAAGCATACTTTTCTGCCCATGTCTTCCCCCCCCCCCCCCCAAAAAATCTCAACTGGCCCCAGGAAGAAGCCTAAATTCCAAACCTTAAGCCGTCCATAATTCTAATAAATTACCGTTCCAGGCCACACAGTTCCAGGCCGCTTATTACGACAGCCCGCGATACCACAGTTGGGGAGGGGCCACTTCATGTCGCTGTTGTAAATTTGAGGAGCTACGATCGGGTCTCGCTTGGCTACGCCCTCAACTGGTTCCTTGACTTTGGGGGCCGGGCCATCTTTTGGCCTTGAGAAGGGTCCGATGTAAGGCCTACAATTCGGGTTGGTCCAAAGGGCCAGTCCACTGCAGCTACTCTTAGTAGCTATGATCGGGTCTCGCTTAGCTATGCTCTCAGAGTCGGCGTCTCGCGGGATGGCGATGGCGGTGACCTGGGCGATGGCAAGGGAGGAGAGCGCGAACGCGGTGGAGAGTTGGAAATGCATGTTTCTGTTGTTTGGTTGTCTGCGACTGCTTTGATTGTTTGATTGTTTGATTGTTTTTCGGATTATGGAGACCAACAACATTGTTCTTTGCACTACTTATACACTAGTTGGACCTTTTGCAAGCAGCACCTAGTCGAAGGAAGTGACGAGCCATGAACGAAGTCGTGGAGCAGCAGCGTTGTAGGAACAAATCCAGCTAGGCTGTGTTGCGGCCCGTCCCGTTCTCCAGGGTTATGTTGGGGGCTGGATTGGCCCGGGGGCTCTGTCAGGATGCTGCAAAGCTGTTTGAGCTATGAACCCTGGTCTGCATAGAGAAGCATCATGATAAAGCCTTGCTCCTTTCGAGCCAACAAATAGGAACGAGCTGAAGTCGAGTTCTCTGGTTCTGCCCAGCCCTTCCTCATCCTGCTCTGCACCGACCCAAGATTCAAGATGAAAGAGAATCAGCCCCTGATTTATCTCAACGTAATGGAATATCGCATAACTGCCCACGTCCGTTCTTACCAAGTAAAACAAGAAAAGGAACTGGTGTTGTTGACGAATTTTTCTATTTATTGATGAATACACCTACACATTAAGAAATAAGGTTTACACTAGACCAGCGTCACCATTTTGTCAAACCAAGAGTCAAACCATCTATGATCGATACCGCCTATAACGCCAACCCGTTCGTACTCCTCAACTCCTTGCTTTATACTTTGTTTCAAAATCAGTCCCCAACTCCCTGCTGTTCGAGACTCAAGTATTCGTATGATCATGATTGGGTTTTCCTCGGAACAGTTCTCCAAATATCGGGTGTGATCGTCCTCGCGATAGAACGTAAAGCGCGAGGTGTAGATATGTTCGCTTGATGTCACCCACCGCACTCTACACTTCAATTGGATGGATCCGTACGTTACCCTTCCCTTTGGATCAAGACCCGCCGGAATGATATGAGGGTGTAACATTCTCGCTGCCGAAGAAATATTTTCATCCTCAGCGACCGGGAACATATTAGAAATATGGCGATAGGTGATAGGGTACCGATCGTAGGACGCCCAAGACCAAGTTGGGGCCGAATCGTCTGTTCTTGCTGCGCATATGATCGATTCGCCACCAATCGTCCAAAGAAGTCCTTTCAAATCTCCAAGCCAAATCCCAACCATATACTCGCTGTTCATATGAAGCTGCAGTTCACTTGCCAAGCCTGAGAGCGCTGGGAGACGATCAGACGATCGTGAGAGTTGACGTGAAGTAAATTCCTCGACAATGTTTCTCCAAGTCCGAAATGGATCAGATAACAACGATAACTCTGGTACATACATTTTGGTATGCGAGCTGGCTCGATTGTGCGAGCTGACTCTATTTTCCATGGGGACATCAAATGGTCGAAGTTTGTGAGCCTGCCATTCTTGGCTTGAGGCCATTCTTCCAGCTGGAGAGCACGCAAAAGTATCGCAACCTGCCAGAAGAACCGGAATATCCTCTTTCTGTTCCCTACATTCCCAATAGATGTGGGAGAAAGTGAAATGCAGAACTCTTCTTGATAGGTTTTGTTCCTGTAAAGTCCAACCTCGACGCTGAAGGGGACTTCGATGAAACCGCTGGTCGCAGACTGAGATATAGTTCCTCAAGTTCTCTTCCTGAGTGATGGTCTCATATATGACCTTGTTCTTTGTCTCCGTCTTCCTTGTTTTGCTTTCTAGCCATATCCCCCCTTGACAATCCTTTGCTGACTCCGCTGCGATCGTGCAGATTGCGCCAGAGTAGATCTGGCCCATACGAGCCGTCTCCCTTTGCCAGTCGTCTTCTGAGTCCTGTATGATGCAAAGAGAGTCGACCCACACAAAGCGCACATTGAGTCGTTTTGCAATCTCGAAAAAGTGCTTGAATGTTCTGGGTAACTTGGCACGACGAAGCCGTTGTTTATGCGCCGATATGGTTGACAAAGTCGTCTTCCCAGCTTCTGGCATATTACTTCCCCAACAATAACTCAGCGTTAGGTAATCTACGGGGGGATCATTCTGCGTAGATTCAATGAGTCGCGCTCGAGAGAAATCGAAATCCCATCCAAGGTCTACGAGTCGGGTTGGCCTGTATCGTGAATAGAGTACTTCTGAGCAGTAGTTATGTTTGCGCTGGCAACTGTGCAACCAGTGAATGGGATCCTGAAGGCATGGCCCATCATAGACTTTGCCTTCGTGAGATGTCTGGGTGGTGCTAATGCTTGGGCGCGAGGATGCGACATAAGGTGAGGGCGAGTTTAGACTGGATGCCTCTTCTGGAGTGGAGCTTGACACCTTAGAAGAGCCTTTGATGAAAAACTTGATCAGTGTCTGCATTCAAATATGTCAAAACAGGTTTTTGCGCATACCATATGTAGTGTGTGTTTTTTTCCGAGGCAAGATTTTCGAGATGAAGGCCATGATGAGGCGCAGTCAACGGGACCCCGCAGATTTCGTGCATGGCCCACGGTTTACCATCGTTTTGCAGATCTCCTTTAAACGCAGAATCTTGGTCGAGCTCTCCGCTATTCATGAAATTTTTGCGCGCCGTCAAAACCTTCATGGAGAATGAGAAGAAGGACGATAAGTGTGAATAGCGTACGTTGCTCGATTGATAAGATGGTGGGGTGGGAAGTTTATTTTGGGGTGAGCAAAAGAGGACTAACAACGAGGCTGCAGCCTGCACAGCCCCTCAGTGTTGGGAGGTACCAATCAGCACTATATCCAAAGCCACTACGAGGCTGAAAATTGCAACACAACCTCTTAACTGGTGAGCCTGCGTATACGTATTGGAAAATTCTATGCTGGCTTTACAGTCGGCATCGATTTCGGCGCAAAAGTCGATCAAAGCGACAATATCAATCTTGGGCAAGACATCAAAACGAATAGAATAGTCTCGCTTAAGCCCCTGATCAACCAAATGTCTACGTAAATCAATGCTTGGCCAGGTCAGCGTGTGTAAGGTCTGACTAGATCTATGAGTTCGCTACAGAGCTGTTGGACAACATAGACTACGTAATCAATCAAACGCATTCCAACGCCTCAAATATTTCTGGTGCCTCCACCACAATTCGAGCCCTCCTTTCCACCTTCCCACCAGTATCAACCACACCCATTATCCCCGCCTTCCGCCCAACAACATTCCGGTTCCTATCCCTCACTAAGCACCTCTCCTTCAACCCCTTCTGAAATTTATCAATCTGTGGACAGGGGTTCCTGACCCCACAAACCCTTACCACCGCGTGTTCATCCCCCATCTGCTTTCCCTCGTTCAAAAAATGTAATTTGGTTCCCGTACTAAGTGCCAAGAGATCGATCCCCTTCGTCGTGATATTTTCTCCGAGCTGCCCAGGCAGGACTTTGAAGGCGCCGTCAGCATTGGGGGTGAGGAACTCCGAAAAGAGCTCGGCGTGGATGAGATGTACTTGTCTCAGATTTGGGGGCGGGGGACGGATATGCAGCCGAGACCGGTGTTGTACAGTCACTCCAAGGTGGCAGTCTCCCTCAACACCAAGACCTTCCAGGAGGTTGATGGAGTCTGCTGGATCCTTGTGGAATTTGTGGTCTGATGATCGGGCTACGGAGAGGACTGACATCTTGTTTTGATTTAGGGGATACAAAATAGAATGGGAGAGGATTGTGGGAGGCTATAGTACAACCGGTGACTTGAAACTCTTACCCGATCACATGATTTTCCATTGGACCAGTATAGTTGGGCTTGTGCTATGCTTCCACTTATAGAAATCTACGTGTCAGATTTTCGAGAGGATGTAAAGTTATTTACCGTGCCAAGCGGAGATACCGAGCATCTCTTCACAACAACGTACACGTGGTACGAAATAATGCAAAGTTGAGAATGGAGACCAACCTAGAACATGTGTTGGAGCAAATCAGAAGCGCCAATATTGCCTTCATTCCACATAATCGTGCCACGGTACATAATATGCATTCTTACTTGTAAGAGAGCAAGACACAATCCCCAGGAACAAGATTGACTCCATGAAATGAGTTGAGTGCCGAGTATAATTCAACCCAATGGCTGGAGGTCTAATGCAAGTCCCTGAAATTTTGACACCAAGTCTCTTCATCGGATCCTACTAGTTCCCTACACCGGTTGCCCACGGCTTAGCATCATCCTCGTCCTCCTCATTAAAATCTTGTTTCCACTTTAGAGGACATTCCAACAAGCTATGCTTCTCCTTACAGTTAGCACAAGGCTGTATGCAGTCCGAAGTCCTATGGGAGCCGCGCTTTGTGCAGTTTCGACATCTGAAGCCCTCTTGAGGCAGGGCTGGTGGTGTTGGGATCCGTGGAGGGGTTGGTGTCGAAAGCTTCGGAGGACTTGAGGCCGTGGAGCGTGGAATCCTATCAGCGCAGTCCTTGGTCCAGTGGCCGTACCATTGGCAATGGGCGCACCACGGCTCGCCATCATAAGAAATTCGGCATTCTTTCTCTGCGATAGGGTCGCTGGTTCTGTTGCTACGCTGGGAAAGTGCTGATAGAGAGCTTCTCTGAGGGCTATCTGCTTCAAATAAAGTTGGCAAATCGCAGTCAGATGGAGGAGGCCTCTGTTGAGGCATATGTTGCTGTTGCTCGGCCTCTGTTGATGAGAAAGCCGTCTCAGACTGCTCTTCTCTCTCTTGAAAATATTTAAGCATTTGACTTTGTTCTTCCGCGGCCTCCTCGTCTTGCTTTAGAGCCACGATATTATTTCGGCGTGCAAGACTGTTGTACAGGGCCTTCTGCTCTGCCAACTCCTCTTCATCTAGATGAAGACCGTCAAAGCCTACTTCCAGACCATCCAGAACAGCACTGTCCTCATCACCTTGCTCGTCTCGGGCACGTATCTTGATCTCGTTCTGTGTCTCTTGCGCCGTCCCGTCCGCTTCGCTCAAGTCACCCATTTCCTCTTTCCAAGCTTCAACTGAAAGTTCTTCCTTTTGATTAGGATGATCTTCTGTCTGGCCGGGATCTCCCATCTTGCATCAACTAAGTTTTGCTAATAAGTATCAACTTGTGATACAGCCTTCGCTCGGATATGTATTGTGTCTGTAATTCCACTAATGCATTTGGCGGAGAGGGGCGAATTAATAGCTTGTAATAACAAAGCTTCGGTGAGTTTCATTTCTCAATAGAGTTTCTGCAAAGGAAACCAAGCCAGAGAGAAGCAGGAGATTCTGGAAGCAACTAAGTATCTGCTGCGCTGCAATTCGTAATAAGACACGATTTCATTGCAACCTCATGTTTATTGAACACATGGTGGAACAAAGAGTTCGTCTTGTTCGTTGCCATCATATTTGGACACTTGTTCTCCGATATCCTCTGCATCAGTCAACTCCATACTCTTCAGCAGCACATTTAGGGAGAATCGTTGGCTGGAAACAATAAATTTAGAATCCTCTAGTGCTCTTTCACGTTAAAAGACATGAATGGGTACAAAAACTACTAAGAGCGTGTTGTAAGTCAGTAATAGGGTGACCAGTTCTGGTGCAATCGCGAATGAAAGGGATGCATCAATTGCAGATGAAGTACATGTTTTACTTTTTCGGAGCGTTTTCTTTGATCAGAACATTTACGGAAAGGAGCATTAAGGAATAGAGGAAATATCCAAGGATTGAGATGTGAATTAGCTTGAATTTAAGGCCACATATTTTTAGAGTGATAGAACACCTCTACGCGATCTTTACAAAGAAAGGAGTGACAAGTTATACTTTCTACTAATATGCGAATACATTGGTCTCTAATGCTTTCACGTGACTCATCATGTCACCTCAGCTTTGAAGTCTACGCCTTTTCTGTGTCCCAAATGAGCTCAATCTTTTTGTCCTTGACACTTGAATTGAACCATTCATAGATCTCAATCTTATCTTTACAAGGTCGAGCACCAAGCAACACACCACTCTCAGCCACTTTCTCAGTAGCCATGTAGAGCTCAGTCAAAGCAAGGTTTCGAGCAATGCAAGCCCTCGATCCTGCTCCGAAACCAAATGAATGCTTGATCATTTCTGGCGTTACATTGGCTTCTAACCATCTTTCTGGTCTGAAAGCTTTTGGATCAGGAAACACAGTTGGATTAAGATGAAGCTCAAACGCGGAGCAGCCCACGAGTGATTTGGGTGGAAAGTTGGTATCCTTGAAGGTCCATCCACTAGACGGGACCACACGAGGAAGCCGGGTTGGATTTGCCATGCTGACTCGAAGCGCTTCCTTAATTACACCGGAAAGATAGGGCAGGCCTTGAGCCTCAACTTTGCCATCGCCAGCTGCCAGATTTGGAATGATCTCTGACCGAAGCTTCTCATACCTAAGATTTATGTTAGGGTATGACCAACCCATGGATATCTCTTGACTTACGTGACGGGATCACGAGATAGCTCTTGACATATAGTTGCCATGTTGTGGCCAGTGGAGTCGGTTCCGGCAAACATGAGGTCCTTGCACTGCGACTTCACCTCTGATATCTCGAGGCCTATGGCAAGAAGACGACCTGCATAAGTTTGTGCTGTCGCAGAAGTTCGTGCTACCATGTTATCCACGAATTTGTCAACCAAACCCATTGATTTCGTCACAAGTTCGTTCGGCCAAATGATATCGCTTACCCTACCAATCCATTCGAAAACGGTATTGGGTAGATAGAAAACGCCTCCAACGGCGACAAAGGCATCCACAAACCCAGATGCTGATAACTGCTTCTCAGATGTTGCATTGTAATTCTCGTGGAAGAGATGTGTTGAGACGGAGTCAAGGGCAAGACTCCTTGTCAAGTTCAATATATTGACCGGCCGCCCCGTTTTCGATTCCTCTTGCATTCTGCAAATCATTCTATCCACACACTTGTAGAGTTCTGCTTCGTTGTCCTTGATATTCTTGGTCGAAAACATAGGCATAACAGCTTTGGCCCGTGGTGATCTATGCTCAGGATCTGCTGTTGAAAAGATTGTGGAATGACCGTCAATGTCAAAGTTGGCATAACACTTTGGTTTGGCAAACCCGCCTCTCGATACGTATATTGGTGCTATGGCGTCCGCATCGCTGATATCGACCTCATTGGGAGCGACACGAACCAATGGGCCGTACTTCTCGTGTAATTCGTGAATAACCGTGGCTTCATCTCCAAAGTATGAGTGGTAATACAGCCAGAGAGAAGTAATCTTTGGCAGCAATGGCCCAGGTATATGCGAGAGCGGATGTAGGAAAATGCGGAAGATGACTAGAGAAAAGAAGAGAGCGGTTGTGATGACCGCGATGCTAGCCACGGGGCTTCTCAGCAGGATCTCGAGAACTGCCATCTTGGAACAGTATTGCAATTGACATTCTAAAGAGATTTTTGAACGTCAATGGCCTGGCTGAAGTGGTGAGTCAGTCCTGCGTATCCCCACTTGCACGGGAGCAAAGATAGCCCTTGAGCAAGCATATCGTGGTGATACATCCTCACCTTGTGAGTTCCATGAAGGTTCAACGCATCCTTGTTAATTCTCGGGCTCAACAGCGGTCAATTCAAAGTCCGCGGGCATCAACAAGGTTGAGAGCAAGGCGCTTTTAGTCCACTGATTGATTTTAATGATAACACACAAGCTTGGCATTTTGCCAAATGCGGTTAGATCAAATTTGTTGAGATGGACGACAGCTCTCTTCCAGTTCAATATTCCTCGAAATATCATGTCACACCTTAGTTTATTTCATTGTACATACCTTGTATCCCATAGGGTGCCCGAAACCCTTAACTCCAAGTAGAAAGTATTAGCAAACAGTGGATGATAGCTTACACTTACTCTACTCGTAATATGCTAGCATCTTGCAGTGCTTAAATTCATGTTTTTCTCTCGATTTGTTTCTTTTCTCTGTCGCTTTATTTTGTTTTCCGCACTCAGCACAGTAAGCATTATTTTGGGGGCATAGTTAATACGCGCTCTATATTTCTCGTGGTTAAGCGCAGAACGACTATCTTTTGACTCTGAACAACAACTGAAGAGTCCTCATAAGGTTGCAGTGGGGTGATATCTCAACCCTGATGACCAGAGTAGTTCTCTTTAAGGATAAATAATGCTCGTTGAAGCAATTTCACAATTGTTTCCGTCATCAGATCCAGATATACGCTCAAAAATGGTTTTATTTTCATCTCTTGCCCCGTTTCCCTTCATGATATCTCTCCTTCAATAACGAGGCGAGACTATGAACTGCATCTTCCCTTAGAACATGTATTTTGTTGATATATGCCGCCCATCGCAATCCTTCCAAAGCCCAAGTATCTCGTAGTCAGGACACTCCTGTTTTGGAGCCTCAATAATCAGTGACTGCAGCTGCTGTTTCCCATCTGCGAAATTCTTCTTCAATGGCTTATCTCCAGCAATATCAAATATGCGCCATAATTCTTGGTCCAATTCCATCACCATTATTTCTGAATCGTTCAAAATCCCTTCCTCATCAGCATCAGCATCGGCATCATGTCTTCCACCCATTCAGCCTCTGCCTCATCGCCCCCCAAAGCCAAATCTTTCAATGCACTATTCCCATTCCTCGATCCCTCATCGCTACTCCTCGGTCTCTTATCCAGAATCCTGACCCAGCACACCCTCTCTAAATCCCACTCATCAACTTCCGGCACCATGCTCCTCGGCAACAACCTCTCGGGCGCCGGCTCATTCTCAAAGTCCCATCTCCAAGGATGCCATCTCTCCCTTCCATCATTCGCATCATCTACGGAAACTAGCTCTTTCTCATCAACTGCTGGCCAAGTCTTAAACCCAACCACCGCCATCCTCTCCCCTCCCTTCTTCGGAACAAGTGGTTATACCGCAACGCGCTATTCTGCCTCAACGCGCAATGCCTATCCTCCCAACACCCCCTAGCCGCAAAATCTGGATCATAATCAGTATAATCTCCTTCAGGCTGGGCATCCATGAAAAACACGACATAAATCGAATATAGATCAGCCGTTATCTGCAGCGTGAGGTGCGTTACGAGCTGGTTCGGGATGAGCAGCGTGCGGTAGAGGCTACAAATCACCGGCTCTGGTGACTTTCTGAGTGCTATCAACGCTTGCGGGAACCCCCCTAGTATTTTTATATAGCTTTTTATTAACGCTAACAAGTTTTAGAACGCTACCTGTATAAAATGATCCACAACGCTTATACAAATACTCGCTTAGCTATAAATTGCAAAACAAAAAAGCATCACCACCTCTCAACGCCGTGACAAAGTGAAAGCTGGGGACAAGCTGGCCGCGGCCTATTAAAATGCAGCCTCAAATATCATCTCGCAAAGAACGTAGGACGTCCTCCACATCATCCCACTCATTACTCGAGCTCGAGGTTGAAACTACCTACCTTTCTACATCCTCATCCCTCTCCTCATCAGAACTGCTTGGAGAGATGAGTGCTGGGGTATCGGATCTTGGATGACCTCCACCGGTTAATATTTGAGCCGTGCCAATTCTGCTACAGACGTGATTACCTATGGCCTGTGGCAATAGATTTCCATCCACCATCATCTGGGCACCGGCCAGGACACCCTCTTCTTCGTCGTCAGAGCTATCAGAAGGCGAGTATAGACAGAATTTATCATCAGACTCGTCGTCATTGTAGGATAATGGAAGTAGAGAGTCTTTTCTTCGAACTAGTTCAGCTTCTAGTTCAGTGTCTGGCTTTGACTCCGGTTCTGGTTCTAGCGCCGCTGAAATTGCTTCATCTGAAGAAATGCTCGGTGAAGAAAACTCCTTCTGTAGCGATCTTTCAAGTGAATTCTGGGCTATAGCTTCCAATGCTCCATTTAGCGGTACTTCATACCGGATGGCAGTTCGACATTTTCTGAGAGAACTCGGTCTCCATTTCCATTTCCGTCGCCGTTCATTCAAACCGACATGCTTCACTCGCCTCTGCTTTTCATATTCTTCAGGCATAACTTTGACGAGTGTGTACTTAATTTTGCGGACTCTTCTCATCATGGGATGTGATGGGTTAAACGATGTCCATGATACATCCCTTCGAGGTATCAACCCGGGAGGAACCTTAGGTACCGGCCGTTTTTGTCGCCGCATCATCAATCTAAATTGCTCCCTGATCCTAAATTTCGCTATCTCCATGGCAGCGTTGGCAGGCTTATCCGTTTCTACTTCCTCCAGCTCACCTACCACATTCCACATTCGGGCAAAAAATGTAGGAACTCGAATAGCTGCCTTTTTCTGAATAGAGTTTTTGGAACCGGAATATAAACTCCGTTTACGTTTAGATCTCGTCACTAGATCCAATTTAAATAATTCAGGAGAGGGCGGGCAAGCGGCGATATTTTTGTCCCTCTTCATATCCAGCAACACCTCATCCGGTGCTTCAGTCAGAGCGCGATTTATGCCCAGATTCTCAATCTGTTCAGGTAGACCGTCTACTATAGGACAGACTAAACATGGGGGTACAACCCAGTGTGTGTTCAAAACATACGGATGTCCTGGATCCAGCCTGTTTTCTGCTTCGCGAAGTTTCAGCTCCAACTTCTGTTCGTCTGCAAAAACAAATTTCCATTCGTCACAGCGGCCTTCAACGGGATATTCAGGCGGAAGCCATCGATGGCCGCATCTAGGACACTCCTTGATATAGATGATGCACATCTTTGTAGCACTTTTTCACTGGTGGAGGAGAAAAGACTGAGGGTTGAATATTAAGCTCTAGGAGCAGAGAGGGTGTAGATCTGTAGGCTGAATAAATATAAGCTCCAGAGTAAGATTAAGAAAGGGTTGGTCTTCAAATTCTATAAACTTTCTTGTCTCCGGGAGAGATGAATCGTGGAACCGTGATATTGGCTGTAATAAGAGTGTCTGCAAAATGAAAGCGTTCAAGAAATAAGGCTTCTATAGATAAAATGAGTGTGTTTGATATTGAGATGGTGATATGAGAAGCAGATCAATGGAGCAGACATCAACCTCCATCTATCTCTCATCGTCGCTCTTGCCAAATACAACCCTGAATAAGTAGGTCCCCTCTTGCCGCCATACCGAGATGCTCATTCCCTCTTGCCTAGCGATATTCTTTCTCCTAATCTCACCCATCCCTCCCAAAAGCTCACATCATCGTCATCCGGCATGCCTGCTAAAACATGCCATTACCCCAGCTTAAAGGCTTACATCGTGACCTTGAGCAAAGGCGTATCACAACAAGGTAGACAGGATGGCCAAGAGACATGTTTGTGCACGACATGGTAATTCCAGATCAACTATTAGTTTTCTAGCAGCCGCTCACACATGAAATAATTGAGCAAGCACCGGAAAAACAGAACATTGTAAGAGAGAAAAAACAACGCGCGCCTGTCAAACCCCACCAATGTAACCTAAGCTACGGAGCAGGACACAACTTATACCCCAAGGCGAATACTTGCTCGCAAGGTCTTGATATTTCGAGGCATTGATGGCAGAGTTAGGCAGGGGACCCTAAGGAAAGTGAAGGGTGGTGGGTTAGAGACGAAAAGTTGGTAAACTGAGAGGAGATGGGTAGGCTGCTGTGACTTCAGGTCTTGGCACGGTATGCGGCGGCGGAAGATTCGAGTCATCTTTTGCGGGAGGTGGGCAGGCTGATTAATTACTTTCCACTCTTGAGCACGGCGTTTTAATCACATTAGAGCCAATAGTACCAATGCGGATCTATACAAATTTCATTACTGGTCACCACCTCAGATAAAGGAGTAACGCATGTACTGAAAAGAGGTGGAAGGACAAAGACCAGGAGACCCAAGCAAACAAGACCAGCCCTCCCAATCCCAACGCTAGAATATCCTGTCTCCAAGTAAAAACAGAGAGCAAGATCCAAGTTGGTATGTACCATGCACCCCCCCAAAAAACCGTAGCCACCAACACCTAAGACTCTCCTGTCTTTCTATAGCCGTCCTTCCCGTGTGGGTAGGCTATGCAAGTGTATCATGAAACGTAACTACCAGGCATAAACTAAACCATGCTGCTCCCCCGCCGGTGAAAGGGTAAGCCACCCGTCCCCCCTGGATAAGCTGTACCATGCATGACCATGAACGCCAAAAAGCAATTGCTAGGGGAAAAAAAGAATGCTTGCAGATCATCCTGCAATGTGTTCTCGTCAAAGATGTCGATCAGATAAGCTCGAATCCATCATCCTCATCCATACCTGTCACCACGGGAACGGGAGGCTGCTTTGGCGAGGCCTTCTTTCCCTTTTTCAGGACAACATCTTCCCCAGTGTTATCCAAGACGGCATACTCGGTACGAAGGATCTTTTCCGTCTCCTTGGCTGCCCACTTCTTCTCTGCCTTATCAATCAAACCACTAAGATCAACCTCACGGCCACGAGCATTTGGGCTAGGCCTATTGTCAAAGCTATATAGGAAACCATCGTCGGCAGAGCTCATCGAGGCACGGATTGCGGTCTGCACGGCAGTTTCAGTGTTGTTCGTATGCTTTGGAAGGAGCTCAAGTAGAGACTTGGAGAGTGGAGCGGTAGAGTGTGCGTGAGCATCGACGATAGCATCGGCCTTACGTGAAACTCGGTGGTTTGCGCTACTGTTGTCGAAATTCAGAGTAGGATAGGGCTTAGATGCTTTGTTGCCATGGGGCTTCTTATGGTTGCCATTCCTAGGCAGATCTGTTAGAAACTTGATCGTTGATGACGAGACATTTGCTTACATTTCACTCCAAGCCTTGGCTGGGCGGACCTTTGGGCTTGGAGTCGTGCCAACATCTGCGGACCATGTGCCAGCGGCATCAAGAGCGTCCCAGTTCTTTACACCACTCAAAGGTCGAGCGCCTTGGCTCCACTTCGAGCTGTTATCGCGGGCCCGCTTGAAGGCTTTGGCAGAGGAACGGATATCGCGGGTCTGAATTGGAGATACTGGGCTGGAAAGTGTGACAGACATGTTTGCGGCAGTTAGTTGCTAGTCGAAGTGGTAATATATAGGCAGATGTGTGGAGGGTTGAAGTCTGGCGGAGGCGAAGAGATGGGAGATATGTATGTAAGATACTCCTTATGGTGCTTTCTTTGTTCTGGATAGGCACGGGAGACCTGTAAAGTTGTGGATCTCTGAAGAAGGCCCTTTGGCGTTACAAAGAGTGAAAAGGAGCAGTTGAGTAGCTAGGTAGATAGGACGCGTCGAGCTTATGAGGAGAGACGAGAACCGAAGGGGAGGGAAGAGGAGTCACCGGATGACTAGTAGGGAGCTTGGGCTAAGCTGAAATTAAAAGGACTGGGGCAATCACACACAGTGAAGTGGTGATCTGACAAGACAAAGAAGGTGCTCGAACGAAATTGCAACTGCGTTCGGGTTCGGGGAGTGAGTCAACAACAAGGCGTCGGTAGACAAAGAGTGGCTGATGACCGATGGCCGATAAGATCGATAACGATAGTGATTGTGATAAGTGCCAACTAAATGGAAATAAGCTGACTTCAGATGATGAAGAGAAAAAAGTTGCCAAATATTGAAAAGTTCCTCTGATGATGTTTGATTGTAAGTGATGATTAGATTGAGGTAGAAAAAGCATGAGAAGAGGAAGATAGGATCCTCTTATGTTTTTGGGGGGGCAGCTCTTATCAAACGTGACACCGAACAAGGCGCAATGCAAGCAATCTCCCGTATCGCCATAGCCAAACAGGGCACAGCTGATGACCTCGGTGTCGGCGGCATCCTATTATACTATTGGGGTTTGGCGTCACCAGACCTGGGCAACTAGCACCCAGTTGGCTTTGGCTTTGTGTATAAGACGAGATAACTGTCACCACCCACTTTGGCTTCTCGCGATTGCCCACGGGGGGAAGGGAGACGTGGATTGGGGGTGGTTTAGAGAAGGGAGAGAGAGTGTGTGTGAAGCGTACCTTCGTACTGTAGAGGTTTAGAAGCTGTTGATACGCGCCGGTGGGGGGTCCATATTAAATGTTGGGGCAAGGGAAGGGAGGGGAGGGGGGGAGCTCCAGGCGATAAGCAAAACTGTGACGCAGAGTTGCATAAAGTACCTGCACCCGGATAAGAAAGCTCTCAATACAGTAGCCTCAGCTCTGCCAACGTGTGCGTGCCTAGAGACTGGAGATGAGCAACTACAGTACACTACAATACAAATCCAGATGCCGGTAGCTCTTTTGATATCCCCCTCCCTCTCACCAAGCACACACTGATACTTACTTAGCCTTGAGTGGTTTGAAATACAGTCAGGATCTCGATCATGGGTTATCATCACGTGATCTCTATTATTAGAGGGACTGCCCCACCATTGATTTGATACAGGAGCATGCTTCAGAAGCCCCATCACGTACAATGCTAACCCGATGATGATTATAATAGTAAGAATAATAGTAAGAATAGTAAGAATAATAGTAATAATAATAGTAATAATAATAGTAATAATAATAGTAATAATAATAATGATGATGATGCTTATAGCAGGACTGACTATGATTTCAGTGGAAACATACAACAATATGGATACGTCACTGGTCTTTTGGCTTGGTTTGAAGCCGGGCGTCCGGTGATACCGTGGCCAAAGCGATTTGTCGACGTGTTTAGGGTTTTGCGCGTGCTGGACGGGATGAGGTGGGAAAGTGCTCCGCGGGTCATCAGATACGCGCCACTGTTAGTTATATTCCGGAGTCTATGATGGGGGGGGTAGTGGGTGTTGGGTGTTGGATGCTGTCAGTTGGGGGGTCATCGTCATGGTATGTCCCTTTTGTAGCCAGTCCATTATGAAAATAGAAAAGACAAACAAACGTGATCGTCATGCTACGGGGTTTGAGCTTGATGAGCGTGAATCTGGCCCAGTTAGGTCAGGTCAGCTCAGGCCAGCTCGGGTTCCAACATCTCCCATTCACCAAGGAGCTACCTATACCCAAACCTGCTACACGTAGCATATCTCTGATTCACGATCGTCAAAACCTGCTCTTACTTGGCTCAGCATGTTCGAGATTCTAAACCTGGCTCACAGCAAATAACGCGTGCTTCCTAATTACCCAGAAAGAGGCCAAGCCGGGAAGCAAACGCATGGGTCTCGAATTGGAGCGTCCATCAAAAAGCCTGAACCCACAATGTCCAATCCTATAATCACGTGTGGGTCGAGGCCAGTAAAGTGTCTAAGAATGCTGCTTGTTTTGCCAGAAGGATGTTTCGCAGGGCGAGGGTGAAGCTCTTGAGTGTGAGAAACAAGGAGAGTTCTGCCCATCGGCCCAATTCTGTTGAGACTTTCCCTTGACAGAAATGCACGCTTAGGCAGACGTCGCCTCGCCTTGCATCTTCGGACTGCGACACTGTGCGCGGGGAGGGCTCATCTGACATTTATTTCCTCCATCCCGAACCTCATATCAACCCTTTTTTTTTTCTCAACAAATTCTAATCATTCTTGAACATCCGGACTGAATCTCTACCCGCCGCAAAAGAAATCAAGGAATGGAGAACGGCTCCTCATTGAAATACTATCGTGGAAGTTGTCATTGTTCGCTTTTTCAATTCACGCTTAACATTGCGCCCTTGACCACTGTATGGACTTGTAGCTGTAGTGTCTGTACCCGAGTAAGTTTAGCGATAAGCAACAACTCAATCGTGGCGTTCATGTTTTGCTGAACATTTTAGAATGGCTATCTCTGGATATACCCTGTCGAGGAGACCCAATTTGTCATTACTGCGGGCAATGAGAAGGCCCTACACTCATATCAATTCTCCATGAGAGGGACAAATCATTTGGTTGGTCCCCGTCCGTTTCTACACATGTCCGGAATATCATAGACTGAACCATGTAGTTCTGTCCCGAATGCGGATCTTCAATAATGGCAAGGCGCCGGCATGTTCTTCCAAGCAGATCCCTCCGAATCAATGTAAGTCCATCTCCCCTGTATGACCTAAATGGATGGATCAATTGCAAAAGATGATGGAGAGGCACAAAGTTAAGAATGCGCTCTCAAAACGCGCCTCTTTAGTTGAGCTCTTTCGCGACTCCATATTTCCAGGGAACCACAAGGGGCAAAATAAGGCACTAGCGCCATTATAGCCTCCTCCCCCGCATATCAAGTGTTTCTAAGTAAACATATAACTGATAGCATTTTCTCATAGGCACGTATGCTAGAGCATTTTGACATTGACCAAGTCGAAATTAAGAGCTTCAGCGGAGCAGATCTCAGTCCCAAGAACGAACCAACCCAACTTGCTTCTGTCGTCCCAATGGTCGAGTCTCAGCTAGAAAACTATAGCGGAAACTGCCACTGTGGTGGCTTTCGCTTCGATATCAGCATCCCTAAGTTGGAATCGGTAAGGGTATGCGATTGTAGCAATTGCGTTCGAGTACGTCCTCGTTCCAAAATTCTGTGAATGTAAGCTAATTTCGTGATAGAATGGATTTTTGTGGATCTCTCCTGTCCATACCGACAACTTTGTTGTGTCAAAAGGGGAGGGCTCACTGACCACTTATCAATTTGCAAGCAAAACCATGTCATATATGGTAGGTTGAGCATCCTGAGCCATGAAAATCAGAGCTGACTAAACCACCAGTTCTGTCCGAAGTGTGGGACGTCGGTGATGGCAGTCAGACACCTCGACAATGGCAAAGATGAGCTAGGTGTCAATGTAAGCCATTTCATTTAATTCATAGTGACAACTTCTAACTACCGGACAGGCACGTGCTCTGAAAGACATCGACCTTTCCGCCCTGAAAGAAGTCAGATACGACGGCGTCTCAGGCAAAGACTCCCTCCCGAAATATCAACCACCAACCACCTTCCCTAGCTTGGAGCTCACCTCCGACGACACGAACCAAGGGCTAACCCTTTATCACGGCAACTGCCACTGCAAAGCCGTCACCTACACCGTAAAAACTAAGCCCTTTCCCGATAACAAAGTTATGTCTTGCAACTGCAGTCTGTGCTCTCGCAACAGCGACCTCTGGATCTACCCCAAGAAATCAGAGGTCGCCCTCTCCGGTGCTGAGAACCTGACTGATTATGTATTCTTGCACGAGGATTCGCTGCATTCGTTTTGCAAAACTTGTGGTGTGAGTGTGGTGGTGAAGGTCACGAGCGGCGACGACATCATGCCGATTAATGTGAGGACGGTGGATAATATCGATGTGGATAAGCTCAAGTTGAAATTTTATGACGGAAAGAGCAATAAGCCAGAGTATAAGGTATGATGGACAGGCAGGCGTTTTTGTCTAAGATTTAGATTTGGGATTGAGCCTTTATTGTGGCAGGTAGGCGTGGGGTCGTTATGGAGTGAAATGGGATGGGCTGTCAAAAGCTTTCATGCGGCTTGTTATATCAGCGAAGATTACCTTTTTACAGGGCGCGTTGCTGTTTTGGATTCTTACACAGAGAGATTTAGTTCTTCAATCAGCCAATTTATGCTCATCTATCGATTTCTTAGGAAACGCGTCTTTCATGCCCATCTTTCGCCCGGCAGCTTCTGCCATACAGCTCCCCTAATCTGCTGCATGACCACGCTTCCTCGGCGCACATACCACCCTCTCTGGCGGCACATATCCATCCCCTCCAGCAAGCGAACCCAGAATCCTCCAAATAACCTTCTGCGCCTCGCCAAACCGTGTATTCGCATGGCCCGCCCCCAAAACCTCAGTCAGATGAAACGGCCGATATATCCTCTTCAATTCCTGCCATCCCGTCAGCACCCATCTCGTCCTTCCAAAAATAAAGGAGCCATCAGATCAAGGAACAAAGAGGAAGGGGGGGGGGAAGTTCAGAATCGTACCCTAGAGCATTCCACAGGGATGTTCTCATCCTCGGTCCCGTGCAGGGCATATATCGGCGGTTTGCCGGACCGCGCATTCAGAGCGGAGAGCGCGGCGCGGGTGTTGAAGGCCAGGGCTTCAGACGCGCCAAGGCAGGCGCACAGCGCAAGGAAAGCTCGACGGAGGCGGTCGAGGCCGAGCGGGACCTCGCTCGTTAGGAGGACGGAGCGGATGCGCAGGCCGGGCGAGATGAGGATCAGTGCCTTCGGCGGCCTAGATAGGATGGATAGCGCCGAGACCGCCACGAAGGATCCTGTTCGATCCGGTTAGCGATGTGTTTTTGGATTGATCTTTTTGGCTTTGAAAGAAGCTGGATGGTGGGGAGCTTACCGTATGAGATTCCTATGATGGTTGTTTCCTCCTCTTGCCATTTGATGATATCCAACACCGTCGCTAGGTTTGCTAAAATCTGCTCCTCGGTCGTTTGATGCCTCCTTGTCCTCCCGCTTGTCCCGCCATACCCTGGGTAATTCACCATACATAAATTAAAGACCTGCTCCCCGCAATCGCCTACCCTATCCGTCGTCAGATACTCCACCCAGGCCGTCAAATTTGCGTCCGTGTTCTCCCTCCCCAGGCCCGTCAGGAGCAGGATATTAGCGGGCGTACGGAGAGAGGAAGAGGGAGTGGCGAGATGCAGGAAATACTGGATGGTGTTCCCGGAGGACTGCTGTATGAGGCGACCTTCATTGGGCGAGGAGAAGCGCGTTGAGGATGAGTCGTTGGCTTTGCTGCGTTGGAGAGATCGTAGGATCCAGAGGACCCAGATCACACGGGCCAAGAGGAGGTTGAATGTCGAGGATAGAGGGCGGATGAAGCGCTGGATGAGGCGGAAGGGGAAATAGATGATGGTCCGGATGGTGGGCATGGTGGTATGTGGCCATCAGACTCTGAGCCGTGGGTTAAAGGCTTCTTGCGTCTGGGTATCTAACCAATGCTTGTCTTGAGATGTACGCTGATGGTACCCTTGGGATAAGGGGCAGCATCAGCAGCGTCCTGAGTTAGGGAAAGGCTAGTCCTGGGCCTGAGGAGATTGCTGATACTGTGCTTTTCTATGAAAATCAGGTTGAGAGCAACTTGTATTTTTTGGTGCAGCAAGCTTGGCTCCTTCATTTATTGACTAGAGAGAGATGTAAGCATTTAGCAAACAGATGTGTACTTGGAAACATCATTTTACCGGTCATGCCCACTTTCTTAACATAATGCTTAATAGAAGATTGTACAAGTATCTCGACTCCTGTCCTCCTTCTCAGCTCGACTTTAGCGGGGAAGGATCTTGGGGCTTACTCAGCGATAAGAGAACCACCAAATTTTGCAAACTCGGAACAAACGCTGAAGGGAAGATGTAGATAGATGGTGAGGATGTAGATAGCCTTATCGGTCGGTGGAGCAGGGTATACCTGAGGAGATTCTGAGCAGAGCTGGCACTAACATGAAGGTTGCCTCAGGAACGACATCGCCCCTTTTCTAAATGTGGGGAAAGATCTCGGCTTCAATGGGTTCTTCTTGTATTGCAAATGAGCCACAAATAGAGAAGTGAACTTTTGCATTAGTTTTCTAGAAAGCGACTTCTTGCATTGGAATTCCTTGATGGATGGAGAGTTATATCTCGCATCGTATCCTGGCATGTATTATAAATTAAATATATACCATTTGTTTGCTCAGTCTCGGGAGGCTATTCCTTGAATTAAAGCAAATTGTGAAAAAGGTGACCCATGGGATATGTCATGTAAGAGACTACATCCTTAAGTTGGTTCCCTGTGGATTGATCCCCAAGGGAGCAACTCTAGCAGGAAAACAAGCTTAGTCTTTCGGGAAAGCTCACGGCCGGTTTCTTTATCTCGATACCTCGGTATCTCGCTTCGCCTCAAACATTACCTATGCATTGGACGGGAGTTCCATCCATTTGTCCAAATCGCCTGGAGGTACTAGGTGTAGAACAGCAAGGTCTTTGACATAAGGTGGTCCCCTCGTGTTCTCGCTATACTTACTATCACAAGGACGGGTGGCTCCCAAAAGATGGTGTCATCCCTTAGGTGTTCTGATTTATTGCATCGGCCAAATGCCCTGATACTCTCTTCGTAATGAGTACTTGGCACTTGCTGTGAGGTTAGCACAAGGTGGATTATGCAGGGAGAAGGCAGACTTATCGAATGAGTGGATATGGTTATAATATGATTCACCTCCAAGATCTTTTATTATATAAGTCTATATACTATGAGCAGTCAGCAGCACATTAGAATATGCCTGTGCAATTAAGTATACCCACGCTAGACAGACCAAAAAGCCTACATAACAAGCTGCTGCCAGAGAACAGACAACTTTTGTAGGGAAAACTGCCTGTTTTAAACCTCCTGCCGTATACTTGGGAAGAGGGTTATTTTCCTTTTGTAGTCGGATTCGTTTTCTAACACCACCTAGCCAGGACGAAGAGTTATCCCTTAGCCTCTCTGTGATTAGCAAGGGGGTCACCGCACCTATGTAATCACCTGCTCCAGATGTAGACCAACTAGGAATCTCCTTGGGTATCTCAATTAAGCGTTACTTCCCCCAAGGAGATCCTACTAAAGGTGATCTGATTTACCGCATTGACCAAGTACTGCAAGGTTGATTACTGCATTTGTACTTGGTGCCTAGTTTCAATAAGTTATTTTTTTTTTTTTAAAAAAAAAGGAAAATACAAAGAAAAGCAACTTATGGAGGTGCAGTTTTTAGCACATGGACTAGTTGGGCTGAGCGTGAGATTTTGTTAACTACATGTTCTTATTCTTAGATATATAGTCTATTTTTAATAGACATAATAGTTTAGTTAGTCCTTATTTATTTAACTTTTCAACTTCAGTAATTACATTTCGATCCATTTTTACAGCCATATTCGTTACAATCTATCATAATAAAGTCTCAATACCCTGCTCTTACTTTAGTATATGCCAATTCGTAATCTATAATAGTGCAAGAACTCAACTTCCCTGTTTGTCTTTCAATAAGCCTTATAATTTACAGCCAATCCTCTGCTTAAGTTCTCACACACCTGATATTCCAGCTCATGACAGTCCTGAACCAGGTTACTGATATCCACCTGGCCAGAGGGTTTTCGTTAGCTTCAGCTAATCTGTTCATGGTGCCGGCTGAAGTATTATTATCAAGCCACTCTTTTTTAAAATTAACTATCTCTTGTTTACCGTCCCTAGTTCACTTTGCTCTGTCGACTCGCCAGGCATTGCTTGGCCCACCTTGTTGTTTACGTTCAGTCTGGTTCTTGGCAGGGGCTTATGCGAGCCTGAAACGCGTATTACTGCTTGTGGCAGGATTGCAGCATTGGACTACTTCATATTACAATTGAACAAGCGGTGATAGTATAGTAGACTCTATATAGACTCTATATAGCTCTCTATGTACCTCCTTCCTTCTCCGCATTCTTCTAGATAGTAGCTTTTAATAACGGAGGCTCCCTCTTTCCCTTCTTCGCCGCTGGTCCAAACTCTTCAGTAATCTTCGCCTCCCTCAATGTCCTCTTCTTCCCCTGCTCTTGTGCCTTCTCCATTGCCTTCTTTGCCTCCCTGAAGTCCTTAATCCTCCGTTTTCCAAGACTACCGTGCCTACGATTGTCGACCGCGTGGCGGAGGAGAGGCAGTTGGATCACAGCAGAGAAGGTATCGAATACTTTTTGAATGGGCTGGTTATGGCGCTCGGCAACAGTGGCAAAAGGGAAGTTTTGTTGGCATGTCTCGGCTATGTCTACGATTCTGTGGAAGGAGGTTAAGATCTGAAAATAGAGTGAAATAATATACTTACAAGTTGGGAGAGAATTTATGATTTGATCGCCTCCCTGAATGATGAGTTGTCTCGACTGAGTTTGTGGAATTTTGTGTTGAGTATACGCAAGGTTGAAGGCGCTGAGAGGCAAGAGGGACATGCTTCTGAACCTGTGAGTCTTTCGGAGACGGGAGGGATGCATTAGTGTATGCCGGATGCGGGACTGGCAGAAAGCTGTTTGAACCTGCAGCAGTAGATGAGTGCTTTTGGCTAGCATTGGAAGCGCAATTGAGAGGATATTGCTGCCCTTGGCTATGTAATTTTGAATCCGGAGGATGTTCGGGTGGTGCCCAAGCAGGAATTTTGTACAATGATGGTTTTCGGATAAGATCAAAACGACTCGGCTGAGAAGATGAGATCGGCGTGTTGGGCGATGGCGCGCTTATTGCCCAATTCATCTGCTGTGGTGTAAGTGGCTGATGGAGCCTACTCATATTTGCCAATGAAAAGCTGGTTGCTTGAGAAGGCAGTGATTTTGCTGAAACAGTCTGAGTCGCTTCGCTAGTATGTAGCGGATATGGTGACAGATAATGGCTGGGACTAAGAGGTCCCGAGAGTGGAACAGTTTTTGTTCGAGGTGAAACATCCTGGTTTGGAACCATGGATACTGGCACATATATACCTAATTTCTGTGCTTCATTGTTCTCCTTGGAGATCCCTGTTGATATCCTCGGTGTCTCCATTGAGGGAAATGGCTCATGATCGACGGTGTCTTTCATTTCAATATCTGAAGATAGTAATGTGGCTTTTTGTATCGAGTGTGAGGGCGCATGAGGTATGCCAGATACAAAATTTTCATCAGAGGTAGGAATTATACTCCCTTCTTGCCTATTTGTGGTACCCATTTCCCACAAATTAGCGCATCCTAGATTGAGGTCACTGAAGCCCCCAGCATCCTCAAGCATTTTCAAATATCCACCCATACGAATGATGGAGTCTTGGCGATCTACATGTTTAGCAGACAATTCTACCTCGCTAGAGAATTCTCCGTTTCTTCTATTCGTTGAAAGACTGCTGTTATAGGGTAAGGTATTCCAATAGCTTAGAGATCGGGTTTGGTTTTGGTCCTGTGGTGCATCATTACTCGACCATTGAATGGGTTCCGAGGAGGCTATAATAGGCACGGAAATTGATTGAGTATTGTTAAGGCTAGATGTTCTTGCAGATGGAAATTGACGACTCGGAGTGATGGAAGAGAGAGATGAGATTGTGGGAAGCGAGCTGGGCTTTGGTGCTGTGGATACATCTGAGCCAATATGGCAAAACTCAAACTTCTGTACCATTCCAGCACTCCCTCGACGAAGCTGGTCTGAAGTTGTTGGAACTGAACTTTGCTTGCAGTTTATTGAAGGCTCTCCAGCTTGCTGCTTGGAGCCATGGAGGTAGGGTAGATTCCTATTGGCTTTAGCTCCAAATTCTTATTCTATGGTATAAGGTAGATACCTTCTTCGCTTCTTCTTTCGTCGTCTCGGTGCAGAAAAGATAAATTGCACTTCATCATCGTCAACAACCTGAGCTGATGACTGCTGTTGAGTTACTCCCGAGCTGACATCCTCTACACTCTCAGAATGATGATCACTCTTCTGATATCCAGCTTCATGACAGATATGACCACTCGGAGGCAGACCTGTTTCAGGAGGACCGTTTGGAAGTAGATGTTGTAAACTAGGCGTTTCCAAGATTTCCATGGCAAAAACCAGACCATACAGGCAAGATGAGAAACATGCTAACATATGGGAGCAGGTAGAAAATATAATACTCCCGTGTCAGGAGCCTTGTAACAAAGAAACAAGGGTTTTGATCTATAACCTGTTTTCAACGACATACATCCTTTACGACAAATGAATCTGATGCATACAGCCTGGGTACTGGGTACGCGTCTACTCTTTGGACATAAGACTTAATACTTAAGAAACGTGCAGTCGAATGACCCCGCTCAAAGATATATTAATTAAATGTTAAATGCTCAAAGACAAATGAAGACCGTCGACTCTACGACGAACCTACATATAACATCGAGACGCTAAAAAAATAAACATGTAGGTGTGGGCTATCATCCAGTTGTGGAAGATGCATACTTCATACCTGAGGATCTGCTACATCAGAAAGAAGTAAAAAATGATTCCACAAAGAGTGCAATGAGATATATTTGCTGTCTTAATTCTCACTAAAAACTCGCATGATTCCGAATACAACAAAACGACCAAAAGTTTGCTTAATGTTATTTGGGAATCGTGCGACGAAATACCTATACAACTAAAACTTATGTTAATAAATGAGAGCAAGCTTTACGGTTTTCCAGAACTGCAAGAATATCAAGTCCTGTGAGCCCGACGTGCAGAACTTGCTATCCTGTATCAGATCTTCTTATGCTCTATATTAAACTGAATGATAAAAGCATGATAGCGGTGGCCTGGACGCCTTGCAGACTAGGTTCTAATTTGCACATTCATCTCTGCCCGGCGCTCATTCTGGTTTTTTGATGGTTGATCGGTCAACTAGCCATACATTTAGCTTGTCATCCAGAGTTTTACCCAAGACTGTATGAGATTGACACCAGGGTAATTCTCCAAAGCTTGCAGTCTAGCAGTTTAATGATCGTGTAACTGTAGAAGGATAATGTGATGGAAAGGACGGCGTTTGAACATACCCGGCTCGAAAGGTATGCTGTGTTTAAGCTGTCTTTGCCCTTAATTATATCCCAACTGCCCTATCCTCAGCTTCACTTAGCGCTGCCCCGCTATTTTTCGGCTTTAGCTACTTTTACTTTATCCCCGCCATGAGGCTTATCGCGATAACGAGGCGGCCGCCTAAACACTCCCAATGGAGTGTGAGCTTCATGTCCAAGCAGAAGAGTAAACACTCCGAAAATAGTTCTACAGGTGCGCAAGACAAGCAAGACGAGCACTAACGTGTGGGCGCGCAAGACCAGCTGCATCTTCCCATCAGGAGCGCAGTGCTACAGCCCAAAATGGCACCAAAGGCTACTGACAACCCACTTCTTTCCACCCAAAAATCCTCTGACTCTGGTTTACAAATTGCTCTCCATCCTCTCGCTCTTCTCACCATCTCCGACTATGTTACTCGCCATACTCTCCGAAATCAGAAAGGCCCTATTGTTGGTGCATTATTAGGTCAGCAAAATGGCAGACAGATCACTATTGAGCATACCTTCGACGTCCATATGATCCAGGTTGACAACGAGCAAAAGATTCACAAGGCATGGTTTGATGATCGCTTGCAGCACAGTAAGTAATCTACAAATCTCCTCAATCTGCTGTCGCTGACAGATAATCTACAGTGAAGGATGTCCACAAAGCTCCAGCCCTTGACTTTGTTGGATGGTGGACTCTGCTGCCTACCGCTGGACCACAACAGGTACACTTACCTCTCCACCGCGAGTTTCTAGAATCCTATAACGAGTCTGCAATACTCCTGGGATTTCATCCTACCGATGTCCAGAGTGGAACGGTGGGAGGAAAGCTACCGATTACTATATACGAGAGCAATTACGAAGCTGAAGGCACCACAACAACAAATGGTGGTGGTGAGGACAAGGAAATGAAGGATATTGAGATACCATTAGCACTTAGGTTCAAGGAGTTGCAGTATACTGTTGAGACTGGTGAGGCAGAGATGATAAGTGTTGACTACATTGCTCGTGGAGGAGGAAATGCAACAGCTGTTGAATCAGGCACCAAGGAGAAGGTTAAGGAAGATGCCTCAGTGATGGGTAAAGGCAAGGGGAAGGCCATAAAAAAATCAGGAGAGCCAGAGATGGTTACATCAAGGTCAAGCTTGACAGCTGCGGAGGAAGAGAAGATCGCATCTCTGACTGCTAGGGCCAACGCCATCAGAATGCTGAAGTCTCGAATTGATCTCATCGCAAAGTACCTCCAAAGCCTCCCACCCTCCTTCATCGATCCTAATATTCCTGAGGAGACCGAGGAAGAGAAAAAGAAATATATGCCAGTCGACTACTGTGTTCTACGCTCTATCTACGCCTTGCTCAATCGCCTTTCTCTCATCGAGCCCACGGGCGCCTTCCAGGCCGAACTGCTCTCCGAGACCAACGACGTCAGTCTAGTCAACCTTCTCAGCAACCTAACTTCCAGCGTCAAGGGAATACGAGAGACGGGCCGCAAATACCAGATCGTCAACGAAGGCAAGACCAAGGGTAGAGGTAGAACTGAAGATTCTCAGCGATGGCTTGAATCGGGTGGTACTATTACGAGCGTTGGCGATTTGATCAACTAGGGGACATGGGGTTTATAAAAGGCATTGCGAAGGCGCTTGAGGTCAAAACATTTGCATTTCAATCATATGGCGTCACAGAACGAGGGATCTCTTTGAAAGGCGAATCAACCTTTTCAGGAAGAAGATATAAGCACGCTGCGTTTGAGCTAGGAACATAAAATGAAGTAAATAAAGCGCGCAAGTTGTCTCTGCGAAGTATAGCTGTGTGATCTCCGCAATGCTCAAGTGAGAGATACACAGTTTCACGATATGTAACCTCAAACAGAGTGTTCCAATGCTGATATATAAACCTCTATAGTGTGCCCCGTTCCCAACTTAACGAAATGTCTAACTATCATCAAAAGGCATAACTCTATCTAACGCAACCCGACCCCATCCCAAAAAACTAAAAAAACAGCAGGAACCAAGCTTTAGCAGCCCAATCCACAAAGATAACGAGCAGCGGAGCAATAAAAGAAATCTATCGTCCGTGGCTTCTATGCCTCAATCACAACCTTCAAGACCAACTTCCCTTCATCATCTACCGTCCGTCCGGCAAGCTCAAACGCTTCCCTTGCCCCTCCGAGTCCCTTGAACCGATGCGTTACCATCTTGTCCAGGCTCGGCAACCCCATGGGGCCTTTCGCACCGAGCAGTCTAATGCCTGTGGGATACGTATTCGCATACCTGAAGATCCCCAAAATGTCCACTTCCCTCAAGTGAGCGGCACTCAACGGCAAAGTCTGGATTGGCGTTCCCATGCCTACCATGATGACTTTGCCGCCCGGGCGAGTCGTGTAGAGAGAGGTCTGCATACATGCTTCCTTACCTGTGCACTCGAAGGTGACATCAACGCCGTCGTCCTCGTCCTCTTCTAAGGGAGACATGTCATGCCTTGCAACGGCGAGGACATCTGCTGCTACCGCCTTCGCACCGTCTAACCTCTCCCCAATGCCACCACCTCCATAGCTAGATACCGGCGTCATCGCACCATCTGAGCTGGGGGTCGTGATTCCGCTACTAAAGATGGAAGATGAGGAGGCGCTAGAGTGTAGAGGCTTAGGCACGACATATCCATGGGTGGCGAACCCGTTCTTGACTGCGTATTCAACACGCCCTTCGTCGACGTCCATAATCGTGACGAACGTGCAGCCGGATTGCCGTGCCATGGCTGCAACAAGAAGGCCGACGGTGCCCGCACCGATGACGAGCGCCGTTGAACCTGGTGCCGGAGAGGCCCGGTTGAGGGAATGAATTGCGACGGAGAGGGGCTCAAGGAGGGCGGCAGCATCAAATGAGATGTGGTCAGGGAGTCTAGATTCCTTGCATTAGCTAAGACACGTAGAATGACGCTTGCCGTGGGGTGAGAAGAGGGACTCAAATCGTGGGGGAGAAGGCTAAGATCGTGGGGAAAGCTAAAGACGGAACGGCACGTACTTGTGACACCAGACCGCGGGATGGTTGATTCGTTCCTGCAGTGTTCCTTGAAAATGCGGCACGCTCTTTGCGCTGCTTCGAAATCTCATCTTCTTACAAAGGTTATACCGACCCTTTCTGCAGATTGCGCACTGCCCACATGGAATGCCAACTTCAAGTGCCACTCTATCGCCGATGCTGAAGCCACTGACTTGTGGCCCGATTGCAACTACCACTCCAGAAGACTCATGGCCTAAGGATAATGGGGCGCAGGCGCATAGATCACCGTTGGCAAACTTCTTGTAGTAGCTCACATCTGAGCCGCAGATGCCTGTGGACTTAATCTGGATCTGAAGTTCTCCCGATGATGGCTCTTCGATATGTCTCGTTTCCTAGTTCGTTGGTTAGTCTTTCTTAGGTTTTAGAGTTGTCCTATATGTGAATTCGCTCACCAGTCGCAAATCTGTTGGCCCATGTAGGACGGAAGCTTTGATTGTTGACTTGGAGGCTCCATGAGATGGGACCAAGAGTGGGAGAGCCTCTGGAGCTGCAGACGGCGCCATTGTGAGACTTGATAGAAGATGTATAGATACTTTTAGTCAACAAGTAGATAGAATTCCCAAAAAAGAAGCTGGAGGCTCAGAATGGGGGGCATCTTGCTCGAGCAAGTTCGTGGGGGTCTTATAGAGGGCGACATGTTCTCACCGATCGTCAAAATAACTGACTGATGAAACTTGGGAATGGCGTGTGCGCCAGTGAAAGAGCTCATAGTTATCTTTCTATCTTTCGCACACTGGGGAAGAAAAAAAAAGTCGCGGCCGATGAGAAAAGTTACCAGGGACGGGGTCCCCAGTAAGTTTTGCTACTGATACTGGAGTTTGAGAGGGTGAAGATGTACGGTGTGCTGCATACTCCGGGATGCCCCTGGTGATAGACATGTGGTGGTCAAGGATATTTCGGGTAAAGGCGAAGGAGTGTGCGCGCACAGGCGACCACCCGAGGATATAAGTGGTGGGCTCCCAGGTGCGAGTCGTCTTGCGAATCCAGTGCCGGGTCGTTCCAGCGAGCGTTGAAAGCTGGATAATATATTTTGCGAGGGCCCGGGCATCGCGAATCTCCTTTCTGGGACTTAGCCGTCTCCGATGTTATCGCAACTTGGTTCCCTTCTGGCCTGGATATTCTCGGGGGGAAATCCTGCGGTACACCTATCCTCCGTCATTATACTCAATGTGTAGATGTTCGTCCGCTCTGGCGGTGCTTCTCACGCAGGCGGAGGCTTGTGAGGTGTCATGATTGGTGCGACGAGCAGGCGATAAAGACGACATGGCAGTAGTACAGCAACATGTAGCATCCATCCGTGCGGCGGCCCTTCTGTCTGTCGACATGATGCGAGGACAGGTACCACAACTTTGCGCAGTGGTGGTACGAGGATACGAAGATGATTTTCGTGCCGCTCACAGTACCACTTTTCAGCGGAATCGGAGGATGAGGTGGCATACATGAGCCTAGCCTAGGCGTGTATCATGATTCACGAGCAGCAAGAAAGTTCACTAAACAGCGAGAAAGATAGAACTCAACTCACCCAATACGAGCACTACCGAAGTACCGAACTACCGGTTGCCAGCTTAATTAAACTTACAGTGCGGAGTATACTTCCCCGCGACTCAGATAAAGGGGCGTAGGAGGTGTGTGCGAGGGCAATAATCAGGAAGATCGTGAGATGCAATTCTGTCAGATTGCAAAGAGATCCGGCTCGGCTGTGATGCCTCCCAGTGACGGCCTTCGGAGTCGCATCCGTGTGGAGCATACGGAGAACAGCTCCTCATCTCACGGCTATTCCTGTAGACCCTAACCACTATGCTGGATAACGCTATGAGGAGTCCTGCCCGAGTCAATGCAAATAATATTTCAAATAAGGTTCCATGACATGGCGGTGAGCGTTATGCGCAAGAAACTACAGAAAAGGTGGCTTTTCCAGCATCTGCATTAAAGCCTTCGGTAGATGCGGCGTAGTGATCCCACAAGCTAGTCTATATCGTGCTCAGAGACATTCACATACCTGCATTCAATGTGCCTGAGGACTTTGAAATTAGTTGCATATGCTGTGTTCAGGGTATACAGGTAGTGATATGATTAGATAGTACACATATGGGTATTGGAATACCGTCTGAGCCCCATAGAAGACATATGCCGACGTCTGAAGTAAGGTAGGTCAAGTAGATTTATTCCCCAATTTAGAATGTGGACGTTGCGAGACGGGAGGCCGCATTGCGTGCGTCGATTCTATCCTCATCATCTTCCTCCTTCACACCCGTAAGTCCCCCGGCACTCGCACCGCTCAAAGCTCTTCCTCTACCAGAGCCTTGCTCATCCTCGCCATTTGCAGCCTCTGGAACATTAGACATAAAACTACCTGGTATAATCCTGTTCAGGCCCTCAGGTCGCCTGGGAACACCACTCCAAGAGTCCCCCTTAGGCCCTTGGGAGGCTGCTAGACTAGCTCGTCTCACAGCAGGGTGTCCCTCTCGACCAAGCCTACTTAGGCCACCGGAAGAATCAATTGACCGAATGTCGGGCCTAATACTTTCTAGTGTAGCCAGAGTACGGCGCTCGGCCTCTATTTCTCGGATCGCGTATTCACGAATGCTAAGTCGTAGATCAGCAGCAGTGCGTGCAAACCACCGCCGCTGCTCTTGAAGAAGGTTGGCAGTAACTCTCTGCGTTTTGCCTAGGAGGTAAAGCTCATTGCTTCTGGCTTCATCCAAAGCAGCTATAGCCTCATCAACCTTCTCCCGTCGCACTGAGGTGCTCGCCTTGAGCCTATCTGCGGCACTCAGCTTGCTCCGTGTCAGTTGTTGGGCTTGCAAGAGCTCGCGCAGAAGAATGTGACGATTCGTCAGTGTTTCTTTGACAATGAATGCATCTTGTGAATGATATTGTAGAGGGTCTCCAATAGTTGTGGCCTCGGCGGTACCTTGGGCTGCGTGATAGTCGCCTGATGTTTGTATTGTCTTTCCTAGCTTCCTATACGCATTCGCTAATCCTTGATGCGGCTCTTGGACGTTCATGGAACCCAATTTGACGCCGAAGTCGGACTCTGCAAGTCCAAGACCTGGAAGTATTAGCAGAGCACACCACTGCCCTTGCACAGGATGAAGACATACCCTTCCGAGCTTTAACGAGCTTGTCTACTTTGTGCCCAGCATCCATCGTGCCAAGGTAGAACAGCTTCACAACAGGCCGGGCATCTTGCAACTCAGGTGTATCATCCGGAGGTGGAGCAAATTGTTTGATTACCCTTCTACGAACACCAGTAGCAGGTTGCTTTCTCTTAAGCATCGGGCTATATCCAAAATCGCTCTCAACAAAGAGTACCATTTCGTCATCCTTCATTAGGACCTCGTTTGCGCACACATAATTGAGCCATCTCTGAAGGGACGCCTTCACCCGAGCTTCATCTTCGTCTGTGCCAGCTCCAGCCGATGTCAAAGCTGGGGGTACGGCAGGCACAAGTGCTTCTGGATTCGAGGATACGAGGTGCTCAGCGAGCTTGATGAACTCTGAATGAGCACGCCTCACGTCGCGGAATTGGGTTGTTCGGAATTTGGGGAGATTGGTCTAGCCAGTTAGCAAGTTTATGGTAGAAAAGATTAGAGAACACATTACATGAATGTCGAATCTCAGAATTGGGTCTTTTCGGCCAGTCCTTTCAAGCCCAGTAATTTTGGCTTGTAGTTTATATTGTGGTTGGGGTGGAGCTAGCTGTGAGTGCCGTGGGGCTCCATGATATCTTTGAGGTTCTTGTTTCTGCTGCTGAGTTTGCTTCTGTGGTTGCTGTTCGCGGCCGGGATATTTCTGTTCAGGTTCGGTTGTAACAGAGTCTGCTGTATCGGGCCTGAGTCCCTCATTATCTCCTACCGATGCAGTGCCTGCGCTGCTCTCAGGTCTATTGTAGCTGTTCCCTCCCAACGTGTCATCTTGCGAATATTGAGAACCGGGTTGATTGTAGGGAGTGGGCGATGACGGAATGTCTGAAGGATATGAGCTCGTTCTCGCATGCTGTGGCGATGGCACTGGTGAGTTGCCCCAAGGCGATGCGCCTGCTGGATTATCAGCATCGTGTATGGAAGAAGTGTAATCCATGATAGTAGTTCTGCTATCTCTATCAGGACCAGGTCTTGTTTGGCAGGGCCAACTTCCAGGTAGGATAAACTCGGAACAGGGTCGATATGATGCCCGCGTAGATTATATATCTGCACACAATTGCGATGACAGCTCAGACAATGAGCGTAAGAGGTGGTGTGCAAACAATGGTGCACTATGTCCTACTCTGATGGTCGATGTCGATAGTGCTGTAAGGCAGCTATTTGTGCTGACCAATTAGCGTTGGGCTGAAGCTCAATGGCGTCAAACTTTTCGCCAAGCATCTGCCCTGAGGCTTCACTAAATTATTGTTTGAATCTCATTAATGTTCTGAGCATTTGCACTCGATATAAATTCATGTGACTGATACAAAGGTTGTGGGATGAGCCCTTTGACAACTTATAGAGCTTGTCTAAAATGGCACCAGCGTCTTCGACGTCATTCATATGCTGAAGTCTCTTTATTTCTCACAAGAGCTTTCTCAAGCACCTCAACCCTTCCTTATCAAGATATAGAACATACCAAAAGAACAAGAAATATTGGAATTATAGCTCATATCGATGCAGTATGTTGCATGTGGGATTTCTACATTCTCGAGGTAACGATGAGTAGGGCAAAACAACAACCACGGAGCGTATGCTCTACTATAGCGGTTTCACGCGCCGAATAGGAGGTACGTCAGGTGATCTTTTAACTCTATCTCTTGAATTTTAAGAGCCTTAGCTCTTTTTCAAAGGGGGCCTTTCAGGGACTTCGAAACAGTTAATTTGCAAATGGATAAGATATATGATTTATTGTCTACTTCTGACATCGTATAGACGTTGATGATGGATCGACTGTAACGGACTTCTTGCCTGCGGAACGAGCCCGAGGAATCACTATCCAATCCGCAGCCGTAACTTTCGAATGGCCACCCAAGACCGCAGGTGGGACAGTGAGGGCCAAAGGACCAAGGTCTCACCAGACACACACCATCAATCTTATTGATACTCCAGGCCATGCGGATTTCACGTTCGAAGTCATTCGCTCTTTGCGAATTCTTGACGGAGCGATATGTATCCTTGATGGTGTTGCCGGAGTCGAAGCCCAGACTGAGAAAGTTTGGGCTCAGGCTAATAATTGGAGTATCCCGCGTATTGTTTTTGTGAACAAGCTAGATAGAGATGGAGCTGAGTTCGAGAGAACTGTTAAGGAGATCGGTGCAAGACTCGGAGGTTGGCCAGCAGTATGTCAAATCCCCTGGTGGGAAGGTGGGAAGGGGCGGTTCACTGGAGTGGGGGATGCAATCAATTTATGCGCCTTGAAGTGGGAAGAAGGAGGCGACGGGAAGGATATCGCGATATTCGATCTCGAAAGACTCCAGAGCGAAGATCCAACACTTCGCGCAGAGATCATCAAAGCGCGTGCTGCGCTTATCGAGTGTCTCTGTGAATATGATGAGGAGCTTTTAGAGACATGGCTAGAGTGCAACGATGACAGCATTGCTATCCCTCCGCAAGCTGTCAGGGATAGTTTACGACGATGTATCATTGACGGCTCTGGCAAGTTAATTCCCGTATTCGCTGGAGCAAGTTTTCGAAATATTGGTGTACAACCACTTTTGGATGCTGTGGACGACTTACTCCCTGATCCCAAAGAACGACCCGATCCCGAAGTCAGCCTGGGTGCCATCAAAGGAGGCTTGGGAGATCTTCTGTCAGGAGTGCTTGCTATCACACCAGTAGCAGGCAAACTGCTTGCCAAGAAATCTGCCAGTCCCAAATCTCTCGTCGCCCAGATTGAAGGTTGTGCCCTGGCATTCAAGGTCGTAAACGACCTGAAGCGAGGAGTATTAGTATATGTGCGCGTATATTCGGGGAGCATCAACCGCAACGCCAATCTATGGAACACGAGTTTGCAGGTTACGGAAAGAGCTCAGCGACTTCTCCAGATGCAAGCCGCTGACGCTGTGGAAATATCACATATTGCTGCAGGGCAGATTGGAGTGATTGCAGGTTTGAAATTTGCTCGCACAGGTGATACACTCATGTCTTGTACGGGTGCGAATCCAAAAACGGGTCCTCCGGCCCCTCTCAACACACTTCAGCTTCGACCCATAGAGGTTCCACCTCCAGTATTCTTTGCTGCGGTAGAGCCCCACAGTTTGAGCGAAGAGAAGAACGTGGCAGACATTCTCGCACTTCTTCTGAGAGAAGATCCTAGTCTGCATATGGCTATTGATGAAGAGTCTGGCCAAATGCAGCTCAGCGGTATGGGTGAACTCCATCTTGAAATCGCAAGAGATCGTCTCGTCAATGACTTTAAAGCCAAAGCGACAATGGGAAATATTGAGATCAGCTATCGCGAGTGTGTTTTAGCTGCCACAAATTCTCGCCGACTTGTCTTCGAGCGAGAGGTTGCAGGTAGAAATGGAAAGGCTGCATGCGAAGTAGCTGTGGCGCCTCTGGAGCCTGCCACCAGTCAATCAGATGAAATAGTATTCGTTGATGGGAATGCTATCACAGTCAATATACTTGCTGTCCTTGATGCTGAGGGAAAATTGATTTTGCCACCTGAGTTATCAGTCCAGATGATTCGTGCAGCACTAATCAATGGAGCAGCAGCCGCTCTTGCTCGTGGGCCTCGCCGCGCATTTCCTATTCATGATGCTCATGTTACTTTGACATTCGATCCATTGCAAGACTTCTTTGGTGCAGATACAACCTCTGCAGCACTCTCAGCGGCAGCAAGACTCACAGTACAGGCTGCACTGAAAGATGCATTTGATCACGATCAGGTGGGCCTCATGGAGCCTGTGATGAATGTGGTAATTAGCTGTGACGAGTCCTCTCTTGGTGCCATCGTTCATGATATATCTTCTGCACGCGGAGGTCATATATTATCTCTCGATAACCAAGACAACATCTCAGAGGATGACAATTTCCAAAGTATTGACACGAAAAAAATTTACGCTCCCCCAGATCCGTTCGCATCAAATGACAGGACAAAGTCGTCGGCCCCGGGACAATCGAGACAGGTTACTGCAAGAGTTCCGTTGAAAGAAATGGTAGGGTATCTGAAGCACCTTAGGTCTTTAACGGGTGGAAGAGGGACGTTCATCATGAGTGTTGATAAGTTTGAGAGGCTGTCCGGACCGAGAGAGAAAGCTGTATGAATATACCTTTGTAAGTAAGTTGTAAAAATACCATTCTGACTATCGTTTGGACTTATCGCATGCATTTGTGCCTCAATGAGTTGTGTCTAAAAGCTGTTTAAACAAACGTCAATATTCACAGCGACCCTACAAGGGACTTTTCATTGCGACTCATCGAGATAGGCTTGTGACAATATCAACAACGCCTTTTGCGAAATTCATCTCAACACACTCAAAAACTTCAAATTAACAGCTCCTGTTATTGCAGGATTCTTCTCGTACCATTTAATCCTTTTCTCTCTAGTTTGTTTAATCACCAAACTGGCCCCTTTTCCTTTGAAGCGAGAATTTCCCTTTCAAGCTTTATCACCGAAAATCTTCACCTTACGGCCGAATGTCCCCCTAGGCCCTGGCAACAATGATGCCCCAGGAACCGGTGCCAGAGCAGGGCATAATTGGTCATGAGGTTGAGGAAGTCGAGCAATTGGATGCGACTCAGACAGCGAAGAAACCCTTCAAGGTCATAACCTTTCTCAGAAAGTATGGTGCTGGAAAACTTACCAAAGAAGATTTTGCCGAGTACAATGAATTTGACAAGAACTATAACTGGGCAGCGGGAATCCGCAAGGTTGAGTCAAGCCACAGCATTGGAGATGGTATCGTAGCGATTGAAGGCATTGCCGCGTCTTCGATACCAGGTACTCGACAGATCATTAAGGCTGAGGCGACGTCTGAGAGGAACGGCCCGTCTTTCACTTCAAGAACGTTCAATGCCAGCGATATATCGAGCCAGGATGGATCACATGGCGATTTTACTGGTAATAGACTCATTGATACGATAGAAGACTTTAAAAAGTTGTAAGTATAATCTCTATAGAATTGTTATGCCCCACATCTCAAGCTATGGTGCTGACATCCCTAGTGGACAACTACTCTCGTATGACGACCCTTTTGATACCCATGAATACATCACTGGGACTGCCATTTCAAGAAATGGGGAGAATACAGGGATCAAATGCGACGAAGATGATATGATGCAAAATCCACTAAATGATAGACTAGCCAGCGGGGATCAATCACAAGTACCGGGTAGGTACAAATCTGTTCCTCGGGCATTGACAGTTCTTCTACGAAAACGTTTCTTAGGTAGAGACTAATATCAGTATTCTAGAGCTCAAGCTGTCGGCCGCTGTTCGTCGGAAGAGAAAAGCACAGGCTAAAATTTTGGAGCTGGAGGAACACAATAACTCGTTGAAACTGGAGAATGAATTGCTGCGGGCACAACTCAATGAGATAGGGATGATCTTGAGCAAAACCCCTGGCTTAATGGCTCCGGAGGATGAATGAGTCCACAACTATATTCATGAGACCGTTTCGTATCATGCATGTTTATACCTCACGCCACCAGAATGTGGAAGGATAATAGAGATGAGAATACCACAAAAAGTGTGCATACAAAGTTGTCCTATTTCAACACAAAATCCTCCAAATTCAATCTGTGGCAATGACTTCTCTCTCCAAATAGCTCCCCATACATGATTCCATGTACATAAGCCTCACCCATGAACCTCCATCTACCCTCCACGCTATGTCTCCTCAACACGTAAGGAAACTTCGCTCCCTTAAAAATGGCTATCACATCACCCGCCTCCGATCTAGCAGGACCCAAGCCCACAAGGCCGTTAGCCAGAAGAATCGGTCTACGGTAAGTCTGAAAACTCAACATATTATACGTGCCAACTACGTCGAGAGTCTGTGCGCCACCCGTAGCGCCACCAGATTTACCGCTGCTGATTTCTTCTCTCACACCATCGTACCCCGATTTAACATTATCAAAGTAGCGGCCTTCGGAAGGAGACTCAGCCGCGTGGCGCACAAAGCCAATTCCGTATTGCTCCATATCTGCGACTGGGACGCGGATGGATGCCGTCTTACGGTCTTCTGGGTTGGGATAAGGATCTGATATCTGTGATGAGGAGACGAGTTTGTCGTCAGAGAGCTTGCAAAGCTCGAGGATGTTGTCTAGATAAATTGGAAGGTCTGGATATTTGAAATTTAGTGGCGCTGAAGTAGGACACCACGGGTTGGGCGCGACGCGTTCGATCGTGTCGAGGAGATATCCAGAGAGTCTAATCTCGTCCTTACCCAGCAGATCAACCTGTGGTGGGGATTCATGTGGTGCAGAACCCGAAGCCTTGAAAGACGTATCCCAAGGCAATTGCCCACATGGCCTCAGGAGATCTTTCCTCCAATCCGGCACCCAGCTCGGAAATTCATTCTGTTCTTCATGATACTGTGAAAAACTCAGCACATCTACATCTCCATTCTCTATCATTCTGCGCGCTGCAGTCGTGTAAACATCCACGCATCTTGAATCTTTGCTATAGTTAGGAATAATCCGCAGCATCTCGAAATCACTTGCCATGCCAAGTAAAGCAAAGACTCGATCCCTGTCATCCGTAGCATGCGATGCGTTGCCAACGTGCACGTTTGCTAGAAGCTTGATTAATGACATGAAGACATTGCCGCTACCTCTAGAATGATACCGCAATCGCATTCCAGAGATGCGAGTGGGCTGCCCATCCAAGCCGTTACTGGTAATTCCCATAAACAGGTTGTAGAGTTCAGTGACATCTTGTGTCGCTATTATGCTCACGATGTGCGTGTGGAGCTTTTGTGCAATATTAACGGTCATCAGCGCGAGGTAGAGGAGCATGGCATGAAAATGGTCGTATGGAATTGTCTGGTTACCACACAGGATTGAGACGGATTTTGAGACGATGTATTCTTGCAATATCCAGACGCGTCGCCAATATGGCCGCTCTGAAATAGCTTTGCAGCCTTTCAAGAACTCCAGCGTCCCGGGAAGATCGAGATATGCCGCGTCGAAATAATCAGCCAGAGAGTCGTTGATGTTTTTGTCGAGCCTGCTATACTCCTCGCTCGCGCTAGGCGGTAACCTTGCAAATTGAATCATCATGTCGCGAATGCCATTCTCATTGATTGACTTCCCTATTGTTTCAAGCTGCTTAATAATCTCGTCACTGGTATCATCTGCTGGTCCAAGCCAGAGAATCGTCTTCGCGGCATCAGAGTAGATATCCCTCATCTGCCCCACCTGATCTCCCTTCTCTGCATTGTCACTCTGATTGATACATAGCGCATCTATCCAGAGGAATGTATCAATAGAATCTTCACGAATGTGTGTTAGAGCATCATGAAGATTCTTGGTCACTTGTACTTCGTGGCCATCGACCACTATGGGAGCGGTTTGTCTAGCGTCTCCCCACGTATAAGAAAGTGCTTCGTAGTATGGTTTCTCTCCTCGGTATGCGTGTTTAAGCTCGCAGAAGATCGGGACCTTATCGGCACTCAAAGGGCTGGAGCCAACTGTGTGAATAGATGAGTTGAGTGAGTGCAAACGTAGAATTCGGAATTCAAGATTCTCGGGATTTAGTGGACGGTGGATCCCCATCTCATTCTAAACTCCAGATTTTCTCCCTAGCTTAGAACTTGGAACTTCAGTATCGATCATGAGCCTTGCTCAACTCGTTGTGATGGACGATAGTGACTTGCGAATAATTGTTCGTTGTCATGAATTCGCCAAGAAAAGTGGCTTTTCTCGCTTTCAGCTTTCAGTTTTTTAACGAATGAGGAAGCTTGGTCAAGCTGCAATCGAATCAGCAAAAATAGAGTCCCTTGGCCATTGATCCTCAAACTGGAATTGAAAGTCACCCCACACCCTCAAATCCAGTGTTCCAGAGATGAGTGATGCCCCTATTGGGGCTCGCTTACATTTACAGTAGCCAATCAGAGGTTTCAAGCACCAGCCTTTCAACACCTAGCCTATCTCTTTATTTTAAACAAAAACATTCAGTTCTTGGACATGCCAACAACAAGGATTGTCCCACTCCTTGAAGGCAAGTTTGATATCTTACCTTCTTTGTATATTCTGTCTACTGTAATGTTTAAAACCTAAACTCCTAGGGAGGCAACAAGGAAAAGGTGCGGCAACATCATCAAAACACAATCTACTCCTTGAACTCCATACGGCAGAGCTTCAGATCGTGCGGATGCCAGCAGGGGAATACCAACCACTTTTATAAACTGTGCTTCAAAACTATATACACAGGCCACTCCACCGGGAGCAGGGCTTTGGCAGCCTCAGAGCAAATATATTGAGTTTCCGAGGAGGCCTGGCTTGCCGGGGGAACTCCTAGGCTCCTGGAAGTTTTTTTGGGGGGAGGGGGACTTTTGTACAAGTTCGGAAGCCAGAAGTATGTAGGAGATACATGAGCTGTGGGGTTTTATGGGAACACATTTACTTCACATACTGAAGCATCAAACCATGTGCTTGTAGCTTGTTCTCCACTACCGCTGTAGTTTCACGCAAGTCCTGCAATACAGTGAACCAAACTCACCCATTGTTGAATGCTATGTATAATTGTATAATAAATGTGTGTTTATTGATGGAAGTATGCAATGGTCTAAAGCATCTTCTTACTGTTAATAACCTTGAAGCAAACATCACGTCTCCCATCAGGCCCTTCCTTCATTTCTGTAACTAACCATGCGAAAATGTGTAACAATCATAACGTTCTTGTAGCTCAAGGGATATGAATCCAGCTTTTAGTTAATTAGACATTCCTTATATGACTTAATCAATGATTGAATATAGCATGAAGAAGTACCTTATGCTTATTGTTGGAAGCATACGTAATAAAGCTGTGTTGACTTGAACTGTTCATCAGCTGTTCTGTTAAACAAAATAATGGGTAGCGGTAAAACTACCTTCAGTAAGCAGAGAAGCCTATAATAGCAACTTTCGCCAGCTATCCATACGATAAACTATAGAACAGAAATTTAGGGGATGGCAATATTTACAGGTCCTGGTTTGATTTTCACTGGTTCCGCCATTTCTGTAAATAAGTGTATCAATTTCTTTAAAAAAAGGACACGGAATGTTGATCTTCCTTCAAACTCAGCCTCGACCGCTTCAAAATACTTGCGAAATTGGCGCTATTTGCTAGTTGTATATTCCATCCCCATTCTATTCTCTAAACGTTCCCTTTCTGGCCACACGAGTGCTGACTAGCTAGGGAAGAGATGGATCTATGGGATCAGGTGCATGGGGAAACACCACAAGAGACCATGAAGAGGCTGAAATTGGAAAGAGACATGAGGCACAACATAATTATAGGAAATAATTAAAGTATTATATAATAAGTTGCGCGTTCATTTTCATCCCTGGTATCGCTGGGTCACACAGTTTTCAACAGGTCTTTAGCAGCAGTTATCTCTGATTCTACGACCCGCTAACTCCTTGATAATCGGTATGCCGGCCACTTTAGCAATGAGCTAAGGTCGTATAATGTCACTCCGCCCACTAGACCGCCGTAGTATGCTACATAGCTGCCGTAGGCCAAAATTTACATCTTCAACGCCAGCCTCTGTTAAGCACCAGCGCAACAGAGGCAAATTTGCTCTCTTCTCACCGCGAAAAAAAATTGCTGGGAGGGTCGTGCGGCATAATTCCCTAACAATTTTAAGAGCAGTATTCTCATAGGGATGATAAGAATCAGATTGAAATGTTTCTTGCTGCTGGGAGTCATCGCTGTACGCTGACTGCTTTTCCGATTTGAATCAGAATCTAGGCTGCCGAGAATCAGTGCTGTAGGCCGACTAGATCCGAGCATGAGAAAATTGAATTGAAATGAGCTCTAGATTCTAGCTCTACACCAAATCTTCCTTTTATGCCTTCTCTAAATACTAGTTACTATGCCATCCTTACTATTATCATACTACTATCGACTTAAGAGTTATTCCTCTCCTTATATGCCGCAACAACATCGGCTCAAAAACAACTTTTCCACCTCGTTGGGCTTTCCCTGGTCTGCATACAGACTGCCCAGATTGTGACACGCCCATCTATGTCATCATCTATAACCAGGCTATTCAGTATTATATATTGTGCCGGGATGTTGGTTAGAGGATAGAAGAGCGGACAGGTAGGAGCATGAGAGAGGAAAGGAAGAGAGAGGTGGCAGCAGGAAAAATAACGAGGACAATAGAATCCACATATAATCCAATTTCCGAGCTGACTATGGTGTGAAAATTAAGAATGATATATACAGCATCAGTAGAGTATCTTCACTTTGAGGCCCTTGATAAAAGAGTATACCTTCCATTCTCGTGTGGCCACCTACCAAGCCAAGTGCCTCGCTGGCAACGGACCGATAAGGAGACCCAGTGCAGGCTTTGGAAGGCGGTTTGTTGCTGAACTTTAATGGCTATATATACGAGTTAGTAACTTTGGCTAGCGGATTGGAGGATTAGAAGCAGGCCGCAAGGGCGCTGGCTGTAAAGGCCCAAGGTGAAGAAGTGAACTCAAAGGCATCTTATTCAATTGCAATGAATTTAACGAGCGCTATAGGGTACAACGTGTTTCCTGAGAATCGTAGGGCGTGGCGATTGGCGGATTGTGTTGTTGCTTGCCAAGCAGGGGTATTACTACTAGTTCGGCGGGAGGCTGAAAAGGTGCTGTTTTCCCCCGCACTACTAATATACAGTACAGCTCTTTCTGCCATCAGTTCGGGAAACAAACGGAATACTGTCGGCCCTTCTTGCTTTCCTCGTATACGGCCTTAGCGGGCTTTACAGGGCTTTACAGGGCCTTACAGGCCTTACAGGGGCGTGGCAGCGCGCCGCTGGAAATGCTTGCGGGTGCTACTTCCATCTCCAAAGCTCCCGCCGCTCCAGCCCACCAACATATCAGTTCGGGCGGTAATGGGTTCGCAGACCCTCCCGAGCTATCGTGCTATGGGGTTACTCTAGGCTCTCCAGTAGTGTCAACTGGCTGTTCCAAGCACCTCAACTCATATATTATCCTCGGTCCGATTGCGATGAGGTAGTTTGCCGCTTGGCAGAGGTGTTCACCGGCCACAACAGCCCTGTCCCTGTCCCTGTTCCTGTTCCTGTTCCTAAGTAGTTTCCTCCCTGGACCATCATCCCCTGGCCTATTCCCCCAGCTACCCCAGACCCCACTTTTGGCAGTCTAGTTGGTGACATCACATTAAGGAAGAAGTTTAATACCATCTGATCTGATGAGGGTTCTTGGGGAGCTCGAGCCTGGCGCTTGTAGTACTGCAGGAGATCAATCGACATGACTAGGCTGTGACTAGCAGCCTGGACGCATCGAAGCATGCTTGTCGGATGCTGCATCGCCATCTGCTCACACTGCATAAGATCAGAGAACGGCCGAAGCGTCGTCGATCTAATGTTTAATGCGCACTGTGAAGTTCGGTTCTGCTCAGGGTCTGGGCTATAAATCCGAGATCGCCCACCGCAATGTCTTTTTTTTTCGTTACGCAACTGAACCTTACACAGTCTTCAACATGTTGTGGGCTTCCTCCTCAGTCACAGTCGTTGCGGCGTTAGCTGGTCTTGCCAATGGCCAAAACACTGACTTCCAAAAGTCTCCACCAAGCTATCCGGCTCCGTGGGCGCGAGGTGGAAATGGCTGGGACGATGCCTATAACAAGGCGAAGCAATTCGTCAGTGGGCTGACGCTCCTCGAGAAGGTCAACCTTACCACGGGTGTTGGGTGGTTAGGTGAAGCCTGTGTGGGCAACACCGGATCCATCCCACGTCTCAACTTTGCTGGACTCTGCCTGCAGGATTCACCATTAGGTGTACGGATGGGTAAGCATATGGAGCTTCAATTGATGACTCTGGACTGACGACTCGCTCAGCGGACAAGGTCTCGGCATTCCCCGCTGGTCAGAACGCAGCGGCAACATGGAGTACTCGAATGATGAAAACTAGAGGTCAGGCAATGGGTGCTGAAATGAGAGATAAGGGCGTCGATGTTCAACGTAAGATGATTTGGTCCCTTCTGGCGTCTCCTACGAGCTGGGCTGGATGTTAGACTTCAGGCAATTCCCTGAATCTCTCCCGCCTATCCCTTGCCCCCTAGAAATGGATGAAACACGAATGCTAACTTTTCTCTTTTAGTTGGCCCTGTGGTAGGCTGCCAGACTCTGTAGATCTTTGAATATGCTAACTCGGGAATATTCAGGCTGGCCCTCTAGGGCGTGTCGCTCTTGGTGGCCGTAACTGGGAAGGTGCGCTGAATATTCCGAATCATCTACACATCTAGGCTGACAAATTTCAAGGCTTCAGTGTTGACCCAGTTTTAACTGGGGTTGCCATGACCGAAACTATCAAAGGCATTCAAGACTCTGGTGTTGTGGCTTGTGCAAAACACTATATCATGAACGAGCAGGAGCACTATAGAGACCTTGTGCACGCAAATGTGGATGATAAAACTATGCACGAGCTTTATCTCTGGTATGTACAATCTCAAGGAGTCATTGAGAGTTGTGGGGCTAACATAAGCCTGAAGGCCATTCGCAGACTCCGTCCGTGCTGGTGTTGGCTCTATCATGGCGTACGTATCCTGCACTGAACACCTCAGGTCTACTTTCTGAAATTTACTAAACATATATGCAGATCTTACAACTTAGTCAATGACAGCTACGCCTCTCAAAACTCTTATATCCTCAACTACTTGCTTAAGAACGAACTTGACTTCCAAGGTTTCGGTAAGAGTACACTGGGGAGTACGCTGCATCTACCTACTGAACTCTCCTAGTTATGAGTGATTGGTGGGCACAGCACACTGGGGCTGCCTCAGCTCTTGCTGGTCTTGATATGACCATGGCTGGAGACCAGGGCTTATCCTCAGATAATACATACTGGGGCTCCAACCTTACAGCTTCGGTTCTCAATGGCACAGTTCCCCAATGGCGGTTGGACGACATGGCTGTCAGAATCATGTCAGCTTTCTACAAAGGTACGACTAAGTCCTATATTACTGGATTATCAGTCTAATTTTGAAAATCGCAGTCGGAAGAGACAAGGTGAGAGTACCAACGAACTTCAACTCCTGGTCGTCTGAGACTTTCGGCTACCAACACCCCATGGCCAACGAAGGCTACCAGCAAATTAACTTCCACGTCGATGTCCAAGCCGACCACAAGAACATTATCCGTGAAATCGGCGCCAAGTCCTCTGTCCTTTTGAAGCACAACAACAATGTCCTTCCACTTAACAACCCAAAGAGCATCGCAGTCATCGGAGAAGATGCCCACGACAACCCAGCTGGGCCTAACGCATTCGGAGATAGAGGCGGTGACGTCGGTACACTTGCGATGGGATGGGGATCTGGAACTACTAACTTCCCGTACTTGATTTCTCCCAACACCGCTCTCAAGGCACAAGCCGCTAAGGACAAGTCTAAGTACGTCAACATTAGCAACAATTACGACTTCGATGCCATCACTAATGCTATTCGCGGCACCGAAGTCGCTATCGTTTTTGGCAATGCCGATTCTGGAGAAGCGTACATTAATGTAGACGGCAACCAGGGTGACAGAAACAACATGACCCTCTGGCAAAATGCCGACGCAGTCATCAAGCATGTTGCTTCCCACCATTCCAACGTCGTGGTTGTGCTCCATACCGTGGGCGCCGTCGAAGTCGAATACATGAGGCTACATCCGAACATTACCGCCCTTCTCTGGGCGGGTCTTCCAGGCCAAGAATCAGGAAACGCCATCACCGACGTTTTGTACGGCAAGGTCAACCCACAAGCCAAGACCGTTTTCACTTGGGCTAAGAAGCGTGAGGACTATGGCGTTGATATCATTTACGATTCCCCTCTTCCCAACCCACAACAAAACTTCAACGAAGGTATTTTCATCGATTATCGCCATTTTGACCGTGCTGGAATCGAACCATCGTATGAATTCGGATATGGTCTTTCATATACGACATACCAATACTCCAACCTCCAAATCCAAAAGAACAACCCTGGGCCATACGAGCCAACAACCGGAAAGACAAACCCCGCACCAACATTCGGAAAAATCGATATGGATCCCGCCCATGCTGAGTTCCCTGAGGGCTTCCACGCTGTTCCATTCTACATTTATCCTTACCTTGAGGCTGATGTTCCTTACAACAACAGCGAGGCATGGATCCCAAAAGGAGCGAAGGATTCGTCTCCGCAGCCGAAGGTCCCAGCTGGTGGATCTGGTGGTGGCAATAGGCAGCTTTGGGATGCCCTATATACAGTTTCTTGCACTGTCAAGAACACAGGCAAGGTTAAGGGGACTGAGATTCCTCAGATTGTAAGCCTTCCTTCTCCCCCCTCTTCCCCCCTCAGAACACTAACGATTTCACAGTATGTCAACCTTGGCGGCCCGGACGACCCCAAAGTTGTCCTCCGGGGTTTCACCGAATTAATCCTTGGACCCAATGAGTCCGGGACCTTCACTTACCAGCTCACAAGAAGAGATCTTTCGAACTGGGATACAAAGAGCCAGAACTGGGTTGTCTCGCGTTATCCCAAGACTGTGTATTGTGGTGCTAGCTCGAGGAATTTGCCCTTAAAGGGGGCTTTGTACTGAGTAAAAGTGGAAAGTAGCAAAGTTTGCGAGAGATCGTGGCTTTGTGGCTGTTAGTAACAATTTACCAAGTATTAGTTATTACACTACATAGCTTTCTCAAGCTCTTTGGGTATTATCGTACCTATTTCTTTGTGTATTTTCGATACCCATCCTAACATATATTCCTTTTCAATTTTTGTATAGGTACCCCTCACCAAACTCGCCATACATCTCCGTGGTTCCTAGATCGTTGCTCCGTTCACTTAGAGCATGGAAAGCGAGTGCTGTAGGATAAGAATAGCTCTGATCTTTTATAGTTGCTTGTAAAGTAAAATCATTACGGATCTCGCTGGATGCCGAACCCCCCAAGTTTCTCCGGTCCTGATGCGTTGAACCATCAAGGCGTATCTCCTAGCTTGGCCTAGCAATTCCTTAGCGCTCTTAATCCCTTTTATCCTCCTATTGATAGAGATTCAATTATGGAGCCAATCAAGTCAATATACCATAATACTACTTTGACAGGATGAGCCCTCCATCCCAGTCTGATACGCCACTGGATTAGCTGCTTTCCGCCAGGTTATCCACTGAGAAATTCGAGCGAGCCTTTTTGGTCATGAATGCGAAAGAGCTGTAGGAAAATAAAAGATTTCCAGATCTAAGAAAAAAAGCACCATAGATTCCATGGTCGCTGCTTGCGAAAAATTAAAAAATTAATAGGTTTATGAGTTTAAAGGTGAGTAGTAGTTCGAGCGTAACAAAACGAAATGAATTAACAAAAACAAGGTCTAGCGTATTACAGTCCGCGAATAGCTTAGCTAAAGCGTAAATCGGCATAGTTCTGCTTTGAAATGTGTTTCGGCCTGTGCAGGATAAAGACCAGGGCGGAGTAGTCTTAATCTTAGAATATGCATATTAATGCAAAGTCGACAAAATGAGCTTCCAATTATTCGAATACTTTACCGCAATCTCATTTGCGCTTACCGATGCCTCCAATTTTGGCCTAAACACGGCGAGTTCTCCCCAATAAAAGAATTAAAAAAAAAGGGAATTAAAAAAGGGGAGGGGTGGGAGATACCATCCAAGTTTTGCCTTCTCTATACCTCTTGTATTATTGATGTTATTGATGTTATTGATAAATTTAGTTTGAATAAAGCCTCTGGTGTGCTGTAAATAATTCTTGGAAATGTCGATTTTATGGAAGAAGGTACTACTGAGTGGCCGCTCTTTACCACCACCAACCGCCATCTCAATACCCAGTTGTGCTTTATGGGGCTTTAGGCATTCTATATCTGAATCGAAAGCTTTCTTTATTAATAATAACTGCTTCTTTCGCTCTAGAAGGCAAAGAACTGTCTGGTTTCGAGGTTCAGGAGTTTGTAGGTAGGCTTAAAGCAATTAAGATGGCTAGAAGCTTTCTTTTCAGTCGTAGACTTAATCGTATTATCATCTTGATGTCTCTACTACTAGCCTTTTCTCTCCGTCTCTTGCGCTGTACAGGTTCATGGGATATAACGAGGCTTCTGAAGTATTTTCATTAGAGAGGGGTCCATTTCGGGTCGGCCAATCGACTACGTTGGAGGCTGTTGGATGTTGTTTGGCTACCTGGAGATTCTTGTTGCAAGCGCTTTGAAGCAACAAGTAACCAACTTCGTGCTTCGCCTTAATGCTATTAACCATGCCTCACTCCTTCTCTCAAGTTCCTCCTTGATTTCCCTCGAGTGGAGACGAGCGCTGCCTGATCGGCTGTCTGATCATCTGATCGTGCGATCATCTCTTCTGCTCATCGTCATATACCAAACCTAGCAAAAATCCACCACGATGCGAATCCTGACACGCAAATCCAAAAAAAAGTCTACGCGAAACCTGTCGTTTATGCTTTTCACAGAGCTTCCACCCGAGTTGAGAATCCAGATCTGGGTCTTCAGCCTTCCGAAGGGACGCATTGTAGGTCTCGAACAATACTATCAATGGATTCCGAGGCCCATCCAACGAAGTGGCACATCGGCCTCCTCGATTCACGAAATCCAACACACGACTTCGACTAGCCAAGCGAATGACCAAGAGAGCGTTGTAGTGTATAGATCACAGACTCACGTTCCTACCATCTACGCGGTCTGTCGAGAATCTCGAGCCGTTGTCGAGCAGTTTTACACCAAGGCGTTCGGAACCGAGAATTCCCCCGGAACGTGGATTGATTTCAGGACGGACGCATTATATCTCCCTCGGGAACTGTGTGAATATGGCAGCGGCTTCTACGAAACTTTTTGGAAGGATATCAAACAAGTGAAGAGCCTCGCAATCAGCGGCATTTGGAGCCCATATTCCGAGGATCCCAGCCCGCTCCACCAGCTTGACACCGTAAATGATATCTCAGAGGCTCTGGCAAAGTTTGGGAACTTGGAATGGCTGATGTTGGTGGATGCTCAGCATGAGCCGGGCCAGACTGCGGATTTGGGCTGGATACCTGGGAAGTCCGCCGAGGAGTATGAGAAGTGGCTTCGCCAGTGGGCTCACCCTGCGTATTGTATTGGGCAGTACTTGTGGCCATGTTTCTTGTTTGGGACTTTCATAGATGATTCAGATGGCAGCGGACGGTGGCATGAGGAGCTGCGGAGGAAAGCTCATGCTTGGAAAGAGATGTTTAGGAGCATGTTGTCTACTCGTTGGCGGTTTAGTCGATCGTCTCCGTAGGACCTGTCAGGAGGCCGGCGATTGAGGTGGTTCGTTATGTAGACACAGATATTGATATTCCCTACATGCTTGTACGTACTTATGTACATCTGTCTAGATGAAACTGATTTCGCCCAAAGGAGACCTACCCCGCCCCATTTATTGGGCCCCGGGAGGGTTATCTGACAAGATAGTTTAAATGTTTAAATAGACAACGAAAGGGTGCGATTGTATCTGGCTTTTTAGCATGGATTCCGACAGCATGCTTTCTTTTACATATCATTGCCTAGCATAATGATTGTTTATCTGAATTGCTAATCAAAGCAATGATGCAATAGTTGGGAGCTGAGAGTTCGCTGAAGTCAGGTTTATTAAAACCCTTTTCTACATGTGTTTTAGCTCCCTTAGCGTCTCCTAGAATTGTGGCTCGGGTGGATGCACATTTGCTTCACATGCTGAAGTGACTCATTAACTCGTAATTTGTCCTGCGCTACGTCGTGGTAGCTTCTTAAAAGCCCAGCCATGTATGGAACAGATTCCTCCATAGGAGGATACGATGTGGAATAAATGGAAGTCTGTTGATGGATCTGGGTAGGGGCAAAAATAGAACAGTGTACATGACGGAATCACATCAAGTTGAATGGAAAACAGCAGCTGGACCTAAATTAGTATATCACTCTTTCTAAACCTGCGATAGGAGCGAACCCTCTCGGTCCCTTTGGCACTAACCCTAAGCCTAAGCTAGAACACTCTAGATTAGTTATGGTAGATCGTTTTACGGGGATGATGCCAGTGGAGGATAACAAACCTCTTCTTACCTCCTAAACTACAATGCCATCCTAATTTCTATGCCATTTAACTTGTCGCTAGGAGTCATGTTGGATCCGGGCCCTGCTAGATCTGGAGTTGAGAATGGCATGTTTCCTTTAGTCGGTCGGATCACGACTATTGTCTGGCGCAAGGTTTTATGCGAAGTGTGGTTCGCAGCAGGGCCATTCCATAAGTTCTGATATTTTGATTATCGAGTAGGAGGGTGGGCGAGGAGTAGGTACTGAATGCTCTTGCTCAAAAGATTCGTGATTCACTCTAGGCGAGATTTTTCTGAGATCCTAATCATTGTTGTTCACGGTGTTAAATTTCTACTAATGTGCAAATGTAGATGTATCTATTCTGTGGGAATAAATGCCATATCGTATAACTCCATCAATGCAATGAGAAAAAAGGTCGTCATTCCGCGCCATCAGCAAACCGACCCAAATCTAATTTACCTGTGCAAGTCTTACAGTATCTGTTTGTTTATCTTCAGTAATCGCATCCTCTAGTCCTCCCTTGACTCTGGATGGCTGCTCCTTTAGTATCCCTTGCACAACCGGCTCTCCTTGAATCGCGTCTACTTGCGCTGTGCCTGGCTTCTTCCCAAGAAACTCGTCAATTATCTTCTCCTTCTCCTTCTCCTTCTCCTTCTCCTTCTCCTTCTCTTTTTCCTGTCCATTGTCCTCCGTCCCTTGCTGGGTACTTAATCCTAGAAGAGGACTTTTGCCAGCGATCACCTCCGTCCAGTTCCAGCCTCCCTTCTTCGCGTCACCAGACAAGCGTCTCAGTTCCTCCTCATCACTATCATTCTCACTGTCCGCCCAATCTCTCTCACTCCAAGCGGCATCAGAGTCTGTGGGTGTCCTCTCGAAAGATGGTCTCCTCAATCTAATATTGATACCTAGATTTCCGGATTTTGATGCTGAATATAATGCCGGGACTTCGTCCGAAGCTTCTCTAGCTTCCGAATCAGTGCGGTCGGAATGAACAATAGGAAATATCAAATCCTCTTGAGATTCTTTGGTCTCTTTTCCCGTGACATCAGGGGCTACCTTCTCATCTTTGGCCCGTTCGACATTACTCTCATCTTCATCTCTAGTGAGTGCTGCTTCAGAATCACCAAAATGCGTGTCGCAAAGATGCTTGACGACCGGCCATCCATATGCATTGGAAAACATACGCCGCACAATCATATTATTATGCGCATCGGGCTCTAGTCTAACAAGAACTTTACGCCACGAAAGATCACGATGGTACGCTCGCGCGATCTTCTCCTCGACTTTCATTGCGGAGCTGTCGATGACATCTCGAGGATCTTTATCGGGGTTTGTGTGGCGAGTATCATCGTAGTCCCGGGAAGAAATATTGCTGTCTGTATGAGGCGGGATCTTTGGGATCTCGCCACTTCCTCCTAGAGACGAGCGTCTTCGAAGCAAACCCGAACTAGTAGAACGGCGTTTCAAAGGCGGTGGTGGAATATCTTCTGGATGGTAAACTCGATCGTGGAAGATCGTTCTTTGGCGAGATTCTGGATTTATGAGAAACTCAACAGGTGGCAAGGGGGGTTTAAGCAGATCGCCAGCTGACTCAAAGAAAGTTGTTCTAGGTGGAGCGGCCATGCGGTCGAAATCTTCGCGGCCCAAATTGCCGGACGTAGCCTTGCCTATCCGCTGAGGAGATGGCTCTCGTGGCGATAAAGAGCTACTAGAGTCATCATTGACCTTAAGGGTCTGAGATCTCTTGTATATCTTGCTTGACTTGGATTGATGATTGTGAGTGGCTGGAGAAGGGACAGGCGTGAAGAACTTGATAATGCTGGCGAGGGGTCCGGGCCCATCTTTTGGTGATGTTGATGTAATTGTAAGACTACTTATGTCGTTGCGTTCGGTAGATGGTGATACAGGAGATTCAATACTCTGTGGGCCCGAGTTCTTCGTGTTTCGAGCATTATCTTCAAGCGTGGCGGAAGGAGGAGGTTGAGGAACATCAGCTCCATGACCTTGCTTTGTAGGCGTATTGGTGCCAGTCTCATTATCACTGGTACCTGCATCCGAGAATGCCCGCCTATTTGGAGAGCTGGAGTTCTGACCAGTAAGCTCAGCCCATCCCCAGCCAGCCATCGTTCCAACAAGACCGTTCTCTCGACGTGCTTTCTCAACGCGACCCAGTCCTTGCCAATCGAGAAACAGCAAACAACTTGTTCTTAGAGGCACGATACCGTCATTGACCACATTGGAATATACCGTTCGATTTCTGAACTTCTTCAGCACGATATGCGCAGGGCCAGTAGGCAGTACCCTTAAAAGAGGTTTCGACTCCGGAGCTGCCGCACCCTCAATCTTCTTATCAAGACCTCCAACTATAGCGCCCCATCCACTTCGAGCGAGTGTAGGTGCGCGCCAAGTCAATCCAAGGTCCTGTCCTGTTCGTCCAACCAAACCAAAATCCAGCGCAAACTTGACGTAAAGCGGATTCTCGTTACTTAACCCGAGGAACGGCGAGGCCATGGAAATGAAATTGATAGGCTCTATAATGTCAAAGAACGTTGGCGAATGTTTCTGTATATATGCCACTGCGTAAGTCTGAACAAGACCACCCAACGAATGTGCGATGAAGCTAATGCTTGTGATCTTATATGCCAGCTTCTTGTCATGGTAGGGTTCTTTGATAATTGTGCTATCGTGATGTGCGGGCTTGCCTGGCAGCTTCGCAGCTTCTGGCTTCAGGGCATGGGAAAGTGATTCAGCTGCAGATTTCTTGCTCACTGGTCGATATGGCTGATCCGGATACGTCATCTGTAAAACATATTTGGCCAACCGTTTCCCCAGATACTTTATACCTCTCTCTGTACGAACAGCATTTCCAGAGAAACCTCGCACGATGACCTCTTCCTCATCATCGTCATCCCCAGGAACTTTAGCTCTGTTCTCGTTACCTTTTCCCCCCTCATTCTGTTTCGTGTCAGAAAGACCCTCTCTCTGCTTTGATCTCCCTCTAGATTTCCGCAATCTCGCATCTATCTTTGCCTGTTTCGCCGCAGCATCTATGCTCTCTTTCAAGAAAAGCATATCCGCGCCAAGATTACTATGCAGTCCATGCGTCAACACGACTAAATGCACCTTCTTCTGTCGCTTCTGTCTGTGCTCCCCTTCCTCTCCTCTATCCCCCGTCGCACTATCAACAGGCGCATCCTTATTCATGTCTGCCGCCCTCTCCTTCCCGTCATCATCCCATTCCGGCATGCGTGGCGTATTCCACAGGCTCGCTGTATCATCGACCCTTAACTTGATCGCCTTTGAATATATGCCCCTCGGCTGCGCATTATGGTACCTGACCTTCGCGCCATGGCTCTGCTGATGATCACTCACTTGTCCCGGCGTGGGTGCCGCATTCCCTGTTAAGCCATACCCAATCGACAAACTTTTCTCGTCTCTCCCCAACAGTATCTCATAATGCACACTGGCGCTTGTCGAAAAGATGACTTGCGACGAGACCTCTACAATCCACGTAACACTCTTCACCTCCTCCTCTTCTCCATCCTCTCTACCTCTTCCCCTCCCCGTACCCGCGCTCTGCCGCACATCCTCCGGAACAAAAAGCTCTGTACTGAATGTGCCTCCCGCCTTCAAATTTGGCTCAAATTCTGGAACGCCATAGCGTTTCGGGTCTTCAAATTTCGCGTTCGGGTTGAAAGTTGCCGGATAGGCTGCGGCGTAGAGTGTGTATGGCCCGTGGACGAACGCTGCGCGCAAGGCTATTGCGGATGTGTTTTTGATCTTGAGATGGAGTTGTGTCGGGGAAGGAAGGATGCGGTCGTGTGCCGGAGTATAGGTTACTGTATAGCGCACTACTTCTCCAATTTTGACGCTGCCGGCCTGGTGCAGGAGCAGCATATTTGTGGTGAGAGAGCGGTGTGTGTTGGTTGTTGTTCGAATTAGAACGGTGTCATGACTCCATGTCTGGTTAGGAGGCTCAAGCGCAGTCCATGGGCGACTGCTCGGTCCTTATTTCGAGCTTCTCTCTGTTGTCGATTAGCAAACGGTGGTAATTCACATCTTTCATCATGTCCACGCGACGGTTGACAAAATGACCGGGTATCCGAGAATGACGCTGCTGTGTGGCTGTGCATCAGATTCTACAGGGGGGTTGGAAAGTGGCTCCTTCTAGGGATACACTGTTCTGATTGAAGGTAATGAATGCTGCACATTTATTGAAGGCCGTTATCATTATATGTGGTTACTTCTCTTAACAAAGGAGCTAGCTAGGGTATATTCTCCAAAATAAAGCATACTACATAGAAATATACAAGTGTTATATCGTTGATTCCGGGGATTCTCTGTTTTCAACTGTTCGGACATTAGAGCCTCGTTCAGTCAAGGGAAGACATGCAAGCTTTCCTGAGAAGGTTTGCGTACCCCTATGCTGGAATTCCCTTGCTGGGATGAGTTATTTTCGGTATCCCGAAGCATAAGCAATGTTGGACAAATAGAACAACCAGGACTTTTAATTGTAATTAAACAATTGGAATCCTAGGTTTCTTCTAACTCTTGTTTGTTGCAGTGATAGGACTCATAACCAGATTTTCTTTAAGGCATAGTAATAACACCGTCCTCAGGAGGCCCAGCTTCCACATGTCGTCTCCATGCTCCCACTCTATTCGCGTATCGCCCAGTACCAGCGAGTCCGGCCAAGACCGAGTCTGGCGGCGTAGCTGCTGGTAATCTCTGGGGAGATCTCCTTACTGGATCATGCACAGCAGCCTCGCTAGCGTAATCAGTCCTGGTTCTCCTAGGCACGACTCTCTCCTCTGGCCGTGTAGACTGCGCAGAATTGTACGCATGTTCCCTCATCGTATGCCTTCTCAAGATCGGAGGCGGAGAGCCTCTTCGTTCTATGCCTTGCCAGTATGCTTGTGCAGGAGGCGGTGGGACTCTCCTCGGCCCAGCAGCAGGCTGTAATGGCCCTGGAGCAGGTCGGACTGGTCCACGAGCTTGTGCTATCTGCATCACATAGTTCGCAGCCCTCGTGGCTTGATCAAAGGGTCCTGCTAATATATTCTGCGCAGTTCGGACATAGTTCTGGTTCATGAAATGAGCGGCTCCATTTCCGATGCCGTGAATATCGCCTATTCCTCCTTGGTAACCGCCATCGATATCGTCGGCTACGGCCATTCTTTGAATTCTGCGCGCTAGTCGCTCGTCCTCAAGCTCCTGCCGCCGACGAGCGCTCATTTCCTCGTCGTAGTTTGTTGGTGGTCGCGGCGGCCTGCGTAATCGATGGGGTCGCTGAGGCTGATCTTGGTTTCGAGGCTGTTCGTTTTGAGGCTGCTCTTGTTGATGCTGCTCATTTTGAGCGGCTGGATTCTCCGGTACACGCATGTGATTCAAACGATCAGCTTCGTGGACCCTACGGTCTTGTTCTACTGCATCGTAATTAAACCAAGGGCAATTACACGTCTTCCACTTTAAACCACAAATCATACAGAACTCTGCTGTACAACGACTATATTCAGTTAGCATGTTGAAGATGAGCCGCATTTGGAAACGCACCAAGTCATATGATTACAACCCTCTTTCAGTTCTACCATAGTCCTGCAGCTATAGCACCTCTGCCATCCAGCTTGCTTTGCTGCTTCCAATAAAGCATTCGTCTCTTCATCCTTTGGACACTCTTTTGACCCGTGCCATTTGCCATTACACAAACAGCATACCTTCAGCTTGCAACGGCTACACTTTCCATACTTGCGTCCATCCTCCTTATGGATATTCCCGGGCTTAATCCATTCACCACAGCGCCGGCCCGGACAATAGATCCGGTTTTTGGTGGTATATTCCTGATACTTCCTATTCCAGTTCTTCTTGAACTCAATACTAAATAACCGCTCCACATGTTTCAGTGGTATGCAATCAGATGTACAACATTTTGGCGGCATATGCTGGGGATCGGTGACAGATAACTTAAATATTCTTTTCAAGCAAGCATGGCACATTCGATGTCCGCATTTCAGCTTGGCCGACTTAGATCGGGGTATATCGTCCGAGAGGCATGTTAGACATTCGACCCTTATGAATATTAGTATCATCAATATGTGCGGGATTGTGCACTTACAGTTTTTCTGGCTCGCGGTGAGGTTGTGGCGAAGGACCCAGAAAGGCATTGAGGAAGGTAGAGCGCTTGTATGTAGACGTACTATTGGTAGTAGATGTTGCGTGTGTCCCTCTCATCCTCTCACTAGCCAAAGTTGTAGTATTACTCCTCCTTAGACTAGGTCTAGGTTGGGAGGGCAGCTCTCTCGTTGATGCGCTTCTGCAAAATGTATAAGTAATGCATATAAAGTACTCAAGAGAAGGGTGATACCTTTGTAATGGTGAAGGAGGTCTGATATTTGGAGTTGATTTGTGTCTAGTATGCGATACTCTACTTCTACGAACAGTTTCCGTCCTTTCTTTTGGCAGATCCACAGCGTCTCTGTCTTTTCTTGATCTTCGTTCTTTGGGTCTCGACCCTAGATGTAATACCGATTCGTGCTCAGTGACATATATTATTGTAGTCCTCCTCTTCCTTGGCTTGACCTCAACAGGCTCTGAGACCGTAGACCCCGCGTCTGACTCTCTGGTCTCTGAATCATCCCCTCTGCTTCTCTCTCGTATAGATCTACGCGAAGACTTCGATCGTATATGCGATGAACGAGATCGGTGAACATGATATTCATCATCCATCGCAGATGACTTCCTCCGTCTGCGACGCACAGCTTCTTCAGAACTACCATGTCGCCTTCTCCTATGATTTGAACTGGACTTTAGGGTATTGAGCGTCGTTCGAGACTCCGAGACAATCGCCGGCATTGTTGCAGATGAACATTTCCCTCCACGGTGCCCATCTTCCCTTTCCAGTTCGCCTCTCTGGACCTCCTCATTCTCATGACTTTGTGTAACCGTTTTCTTGCCACGGGACCTATGTCTCTGGCTGTCCTCCCATTCGCTGTAGGACCTTCTGCGTGGCCGCGTGCCTCTTTCCTCGTCTATCAAGCGTGGATATGCCATTCGAGAGCCAGCCAGCCTCAAAATGGAGATTTGAAGCAGGCGAATTGTAGCCTGGCAGATTTTGCAGAGACTCTGCAGAGCAGAACATATGTCTACGTTTGATTTGTCGTCCTTTTATGCGGCTGAGAAATGGTTGGTGGAGGTCAGTTCACCGACTGCACTTCACGGGCATCTCCTGCATGTAAGGCGAGTAATACTCTTAGGAAATGCCCAACTCAATGCAGCCTTGCGAGGGAAGAAACTTGGGTAATATTAGGGCAATGGTGCCCAAATGCAATGTAGAAGGTTAAAAGTGCAGAATAGTGATTCCATAGCTATGGTTGGCTGCGCCACACCTCTGCTACCCCTTTTTTGTTGGAACATTCTGCCTTTCCCGCCTCCCCTTTTTGCCTCACCTAATGAGCAGGGCGAGCGAAATGCTTGGGCGGACATCCTAAGTATGCGTAGCATGTCAGCCTCCTCGCATTAAACCTCAACCGCCTAGTTGGCGCTCCATTCCTCTAAAGGACCAAAAGGGAGAGGTGTGCGCCACACCAGACAACTCCCCGCTCTTCCTGAAGAAACTTCTTGCAATGCTGTTCCCGCTCAGTAATACAATACCACAACAGCGCTGGAGAGCCTAATATCCTCTGTTACCGTGTAGACAATAACTATTACATTGACCGCACGCCTACAAATCCTTATGGTTTCTCAGATTAGTTCCCTGTGTTTGACACCGACACAACGCTGGTGGCACGGCGTGCCAAGAATTGGATAATTTGAACCCTGCCAAGAATTTGACGCGTGCGGCTCATCCAACGATGGGCCATCCTCGTGGATTTGGGGCACCACTGTCCTGGATATTTTTACGATTTTGATTGCGGGATAACACATTCGGGATGTGGCATAACGTCAACACCAAATTCAGGTGCGTGGCAGACTGCTAGTACCACAGGAGACATATATGGATAGGCTTCTACTACAAATGCAAAGGCTCTTTGTTGCAAGAGCCTCACGGTCATCTTTGAGTCTGTTCATCCGCGAGTGCTAGCGGGGTGGAGATTACTCCTATAGCGGCTGCTTCCGCAAGCCGGACTGGGACTTCGTGGAGATTGCAGAGGAACGCCATGCTTTTCGGAAGTATGCTTCTTGTTTCACAAATTTCGAATTATACATGAAAATCTTGGTACTCGAAAAGCAATGTTCAATGGCGATATGGTACAGGTGTGTGCTGTGAAAAACTACATTTACCAAGCAGAGATCGCATGTTAGGCATTAATGATGATATCTGAGGACATCGTGGCTCTGTGTTATAAGTTATGAGAGACGATGGGACAATGAGACAATGTTTAATAGTAATGTAATAAATAATGTATTATCCGAACCTCTTCCTTCAATCGCACATCATTAGGGACTCCAATAATCTTCATCTTAACAGCCAGAACCCCTTTGCTAAGCGAGCCCCTGACTTTAGCATACCCTTAAGCCTGTACCGTAATACCCAAGCACAAAGTATCAAATTATATTTCATAGAAATAATCTGGGCATATGATTCTGGAAATACATTGGAATCTCTTACTTGACCTCCTGTTTCTTCGCACGATACACTTCCCCAGTCCTGGCAATCTCGTCCTCTGCATTCTTTCCCCTGCCCTCTTTCTCCAATTCCCTAACAAGAGTCAACACTTGCTCGCCGAAGTTCTTGATATCTTCCTCATAATGCAAAAATGCAAGCAGCACAATATCAATCCCCAAGCTCTTCAACAACAAAATCCTATCAGCAACCTGCTCCTTCGTACCAATCAACTTTGTTTTGAAGCCATCATTGTATTGCACCAAGTCTTCAAACTTAGAATCTGCCCACATGCCTTTCTTGTTTCCCGTTGAGGCGCCGGCTTGCTTGACGGCATCACCGAATGCATTGACAGCCTCTTTGTCGGCTTTGCCTTGAATCTCAGCAAGAAGCTGGTGTGCCTCTGCTTCCGTTTCTTTGACAATCGCGAAGCCGTTGACCGCAAAATGAATCTGGTCTTCACGGCCGACTACACGAGCTCGTCTCTTGACATCGGCGATTTGTTCTTGGAAGCCTTCAAGAGTGTTCCCGTTCATAAAATAGTAGTCTGAGACATGGGCACCATTGTCGCGGGCATCTTCCGAGTTCCCTCCTTGAAAGATGAGAGGATGAGGGCGGCCAGGTAATTTTAGTGGTTTGGGTGATAGTGGATAGTCATGAAACTGATAAAAGTCGCCCTTGAACGTGAACTTCTCGTTCGTCCAGATACCTCTCAGACACTCGATAAACTCTCGACTACGTCGATATCGTTCTGCATGCTCTAGCCACCATTGTCCAATACTTGTGAACTCTGCTTTGAACCATCCTGACACCACATTCACTGATATACGTCCGTTTGTGTAGTGATCGATACTAGCAATTTGCTTCGCAGCCACAGCAGGATTCCAAGGCCCTGGGAGGAGGGCAGCGATAACGTTAAGTTTCGTGGTAGCATGTAAAAGAGCTTGAGAGAATGATACAGACTCGTGTTGGTTTTCCTGCAAGGACGTTAGCACCATAGAATCATAGCTGCAATTGGAAGACCTACAGCCCCGTATCCTGCCATGAAACGAATTTGTGACAAAGCATATTCGAAGCCAACCGCCTCTGCGGTTTGAGCATACCTGACATTAGATTCATAGTCCCACCTGCGTCGATCAGACCTAGATATCCAAGAGGGGGGAAAGAGCAGTAGCAGTTACTTAGTTCTTTGGGGAATCTTGGAAATAACCAAACCACCAGAAACATTCGGGACCCAGTAGGCGAACTTTACACGGTCTGGTGCATCATTAATATCCGTTTCAGCAACATAGTTCTGCGAGCGGTTCTGTACACTATTGGCATGCCCATTCTCCAGAACCAAGTTGCCACTATTAGCAGTTATTGTAATAGAGTCAGCGGCCATTTTGTCTTCTGATAACCGAGCCCTCTTAGATGGACGTCTTGACATGATGAGGATATTTTTTTGATATAAGAGTTAGAAGTTCAACGATTTGAGAGTCCCAGGAGCCACAATTGCACGATTGTGACGAAATATTTGCAGTATGGAACCGAGTGAGATGCGTAAACGTTAAAATTTGTTCTTTGAAGATAGTAGCCTGCGAGATGTGGAGGTATTGGTAACACTGCCCCAGTTGCTGGAAAGGACGGAGGGGTAGCTGCAAGCAGAACTGTCGTGCTCACACGCCGGTGACGGCATTCTGATGTCCGACCAACGGGACATTTGTATGCATCTGCGTGAACCTGCAATTCGAACAAGAGAAGCTTTTGCAGTGGGGATCCTTACTAGGAAGCTATGGTGCAATCAAGCCGACTATTGAGAACAAGACGCTCTAACTTACTGTCCGGTAGAATTGCATTGTTCATTGTTGATCCCTGGGGAACAGAAACCCTATGGTGCACGAACTTTGCTCTAGATATCCATTCCATAGCCTGTGCAGATTGAATGGCAAGTGATGGGCAACCAGAAGAGGGCATCTAAGATTATCCCAGCAAACCCCAGGATCTGAACTGCGCTAGTCCTGATCAAGTATTATGTCCCTTTTTAGCTTAGCCTCATCAGCGAATGACTAATGTGCCGGGACTCTACCAACAGCAACCACCAAAAGTCAATTTTATAGAGCAGAGCACATCAAGAAGTAGTCATGTACTATTAATATGGCTTACTTCGCCCTCTATACAGTGATGTATACTTCTATATCATGCTTTCTTATGCATATGCTTCCCGAACTCCGACACGATGCTGGTCAAATCTACAATCATATCTCATCTCTCATCACTCCTCTGTTCTATGCCTTTAGAGGTACCACAAGTCGAGGGCCATTGACCGACCCGTCTCTCAACCTGTCTAAAGCCGCGTTGATCCCTTCCAATCCTCCATCCGCGACCACGATATCTGGCGTGTTAATTAATTTGTTTTCAAACAGCTTCTCAAGCCAAAGCATCAAGCTCTCTCCCACCTGAGGTGCCTCATGGAATGACTTGATCGGTACCGAATGTGACGCTACACCGTCTATAGGTGGCTTTGGTACAGCAACAAGTCCAACGAGATGGGCTCTCTTCGTTTCCCCTTCTAGACTTGGTTGCATGGCTTGAGCTAGCAAAGTTGCTGTGGGCCGTCCAACAGTATCTAATGCGAATCTCAGCTTTCCTTTCGTGATCCCCTTTACAATGGCAATGGCTCTGTCCGTATCCAATCGATCAACTAAAAGATCGGCTCCATACTTGAGCATACGCTCCCCACTTCTTGCAACATCTACTACAGCGATTACTTTGAGCCCGGCGAATTTAGCCAATTGAACGGCGCAGCACCCAGTAGCCGAAGAGCCCCCCCAAATTGCTATCCAATCACCTGGCTTGGCTCTCTCTTCTTCTTTGATTCCATCAAAACATTCTGCTTGGATGTCCTTTGGTAAAGCGTCTCGTGCTAGACTTCTCACAGCACGAAGAATATCTGGCCCACGAGCCTTATCATTGGTTCCCAAAAAGTCAACTCCAATGCAGATTCCAAGAGCGAGTGCTGCTGCTACGAACGCAACCCCGATAGGAGCTGCGTCTATTGCTGAGAGGTGGGGTGCTAATCGACATGCGTTGTAGTCGGATACCACGGAGTATTGCTGGTAAGCTGCCTTGCGATTATCTCTATAATCTGTTGAGATCGACATAACCTGTTCGACTTAGCATTGCTTCACATTAATGGACATGGCTTTGGAAAGAAATTACTCTATCACCCTCTCTGAATCGAGACTTCAACTTTGGTGCAATGACGACTGTTCCAGCAAGATCACGTCCAGCAATGCATGGTAAGGCCGGAAGGCCCCATCCAAAGTCTCTATACATGAGTTAGTCAAAAGGTTGCAAGACGATTGTGAATCCACCTACGGAGCCTTCCAGTCAATTGGATTTAATCCCACAACCTCAACCCTAACCAACATTTCCCTGTCATTGTTCAATGCTGGTATTGGTTGTTCCTTTGTGTGTGCATATCTCTCTTTTGCTGCGTGTAACAGAAGTACTTCCTGATGTGTGACATTAAACGTTTCTGCGTCAGCTTCGGCTCTTACCACATCAAGCGCTGTGTCGATTTTCCGTCTTTTTGAGAAGTCTTCCTCGGGTTCCGTCTCTGGCTCTGGCCATGGGTGCACGATTTTTGTCTTTAGCTCCTTTTCAGCGCATGGTGGTGTTTTTGGAGGCGTGAAAGTCTGTTCGTGAGCTGGGCCAAGAGACTGCGATCGGTATACCTCATGCTGGACACTCATCTTGCTCGCTTGATGGAGATGGTTAGGAGAGGTTGTGTTTGAATTCTGCGAACCTCTATATCCTGAGGTGTTGTGCTCACTCAAGCTGCTAACTTTATTCCAGTACCTCAATAACCTGGTAAGCCGCAAACGTCACCGTCACAATACATTAATGCTACCAGGGTGATGGATGGTATTGTAAAATGAAAAATTCGAAGTTTATTATACTATCATTTTGATTTCTAACCATCCCACTTTCAGATTGGGTGCTCTTCCATGATTATTCACTTATCGAGGGATGGGAACATTATCGGTACATATTGCGTGCTACGGCGCTTCTTCCGACCATTACAATCCACTCTCAATCCCCAAGCGGCCCATATTTATCGCCAAGAACCATAGCGATCTTTCATACCCCACACTATCTGATGCCATGGAAAGCTGGTTAGGCTCGCATATTGTTTGCGAATTCATTAGTCCCTCTTTCTAACGTAGCCTTTCAAGTTGATGGGAATTTTGAAATGCATTGCCGGAGTGCTTGTCGTCATTTTGCAACATGGCGTCTTAACAGCCCTAGCAAACACAATTATGCACACTCAAACGACCTAGAAGATCTTCGATAATTAGTTAGGTGGGAATTCCGATATGTATCTACTGTCATCACTCCCTCGGACAGTCTTGCCATCAGAACTCCTCCATACACTCTAGCATAGCCGATAACGGTACTTCTCCTCAATATGTCTTCAGATGATAGCATCAAGAAACAAACAGTCCAACGAAGCAGTCTGGAGCTTGCGCATCGAGAACTCTATCCCAACCTAACCCAAGAGACAACCACAAATGGCCATGGCAAACCATATCCATTTTTTGTACCGAGTACGGTTAAGAGTACAATAGGAAGCCCAGTGAGTTCTAGTACTTGTGGAAATTTGTAGCCAGATTAGCTGATCATAAAAGACGGCGCTGGCGATTGGGGCTTTTGCGACGACATTGACAACGCTTTCATTAAGTCTCATGGAATGGCGTGGGGTAACGACCACGAATGCCTATATTGGAAATTTCTTCTTCAGTAAGACTATTCCTACGTAAATATCTGAAGGCACTTTTGTTAACGGGGTTTAAAGTCGCTGGACTTGGAATGGTCATCTCAGCTCAATGGGAGCTGGTCTTAGGAAATTCATTTGGCTACACGGTTCTCAGTGCATTCGGTTTGTATTCTTTAACAGGCTTTCAGTGTTTGGCTCTCTGACCTGGCTTGAAGGATTCTTCTACGCAGGGTTTGGCGCGATCATAACCCCAGGCTTCGGAGTCCTCAATGCCTACGGATCCGATAGCGTAGAATACAACAATGCGCTTGGATACTTCGTTATTATGTGGACTGTTTTGAACACTTTCTTTTTGATCGGCTCTCTTCCTATGTACGTTTTATTTCCCTTCTTCTTCATTATCAGACTGCTGACAGCTGACAGTAATCTGGTCTACATTGGAATTTTCTTCTTCGTCGAACTCGCTTTCGGTTTGGTGGCCGCATCTTACTTCGCCACCGCAGATGGAAAGACCGCTCAAGGAGTCGCTTTGAAGAAAGCGGGCGGCGTTTTTGCCTTTCTGGCTGGATTATTGGGCTATTACACCGTCGGACACCTGATGTGCCAGACTGCGCTCTTCTTCAGCTTTCCCATGGGCGATACAAGCAGATTCTTCATCAGGAAGGAACAACAGGAGAGGAAAAATGAGTAGAGCAGAATGGAAGAGGGAGACGGATTGAAAAGTGTGGATAGTAACATCCTCGGATCGGCGGGAGGTATGAAAATGGAGATGAATCGCATTGGAATTGGTGTAGATGGGGAGAAGAGTAAGGTTAGCATGAAAACAAAAGAATTCCGCAATGTCACATGTACAGTATTTTTTACAGCCCGGGCGTTATAGTTTGGGTTCGAAATCAATCACTTTCATGTCTCAATTTCCTCTGCCAACCAAACAGAATCCATTTCACATAGACTTTCCGCTCCATTCCTGCACAATTCATGCGTCTCTGTAGTCCTGAGGCTTACATGCATCACATGATCCGATTCTAATACAAGAACAGGAATATCCTGTATTGCACACCCATCTTCTTTTCCAAAGAGTCCCTGGCCAGCCCCGAAAGACCTCAGAAACCTGGTGCAGCGTAGGATCTGATTAATCCCAGCTTTGTGACTCGGCTTGCATGGACGAATCTAGATCTTCGGTATCCCGCATACCTAGATCTCCATAGCATAGGCCATGGTCCCAACAGGCATGCACCCCATGCCTATCCTGCGTTTAATTTGCTTCTGCCGTCTACGGCCTTGGACTTTGTCCAATACCTGATTGGCGTCCCAGGCGGCTGGGATATCCCGACGGAAGACGGTGAACCCGGATGATCTTTAATGGCCGGCCGCGGGATAACGATTCGCGGAGCTTAGAGTGGGCGAGAAATTTATTATGCTAGCAGGGCTGATGGCGAATAGCTATCTGAACTTGCTTTTGGGAAGTATGTTTCAGGCTCAATGACACGCAGATCGAATTGGGCACTGAGGAAATCGCGACTTAAATTCCATAAGAGGAAAATCATTGAATTAGGACTAGGTTTGAATATATACAGTAAAGAGAAGATATACAGGCGCCATTTATAGAGGTCTCGACTTTTATCAGATTTATCAATACTTTGTTTTGCTTGCAGAAGAGCGTATCCTGATGTTAAGAATTATTGAAGCTGTGTACTGTACCGCACACTTGGAATCACTACTTAGATGTAGGCAGTAACTAAGTCAAAGGACATACAGTATATGCAGTACAGTACGACAAAAGATATTGAAAGTTTCATTCAGCCTTAACCTTTGCCAAGTGAGGATGCCGAACGCCTGCCCGATTTGTGTAACGTTCCTAACAAATGGCTGGCCCCGCAAATGACCCCATGTTTCTCCACCCCGCTAAACTACAAATGCTTCCCCTCAATTGCAACATCCCACATCTATTTACAGTCTAAATTGAAGGCTCAAAAGCTCCCTTAAAATATGGTCCCTGCGTTACCAAAAAAATATATATATATCTCTCATGGATCTTGATAGAAGAGGCAGGGGCATCAAAGATCCATCTCAGCTCAACTGCCGCATATGCCCATCAATCATGGAAGCCACTTTATTCTCTCATATACATTCCGCTCTTCTTGCAAAAAATTGCGTGCTCAAGGGATCAGCATCGCACAATAATGCGGCCAAAACTTAAAGCGTCTTCCCAAGTGGGTGGAGAGCTTGCATCGCATCGCATCGCATCGCATTGCGTCGCACACTGCATCATGTAGCACGTAATTCCTTGGTTGTTGATCTCGCCCTCAAGCCTTTCTTCCTCATCCCCTTCGATTTGGAGACTTTTGACTTTGGCGCAGAATGGCGACGTCGCCTTGTCTCGTTGCACCATTGCACTGACTTGTGGGCTGGCGGGATTATCGGGAGTATATGGATAGCCTTTACGTTTCCATTTGATCATGTCTGAATCAACTTTTGCTATTCCCTCCGAACCTGCTAATCTGAAGAAGAAAAGAAAGATCATGGCCCCCTCCGTGACAGAGGCCCCATCGAATGACCACCGTGTGGCTCATGATCCAATCCCATCCAAAGTGGTCCCAAAGCCTACCACTGATCCAGCAGTCTACGATATCCACCATCAAAAGTTCATTAGTGATGGGCTTCCCGCTTCCCCAGAAGCGTGGGTTGAGCGCTCTCGCGCGGTAGCTGAGGTTCTCGCAGCTGATGCAGCGGCGAGGGATATTGAAAATAAATCTCCCAAGGCTGAGATTGCGCTGCTGAAGAGCGCTGGACTGCTAAAGGTTCTAGGCCCAACGAAGTATGGCGGAGGTGGCCAAAGCTGGGAAGTTGGCTACAAGGTAATCAGAGAGGTTGCCAAAGGTGATGGGAGCCTAGGCATGTTGCTTGGATATCACTTGCTCTGGTCTACAACTGCCAATGTCGTTGGAACTGAGGAGCAAAAAGAGAAAACCCAGAAGTTGATCATTGAGAATAACTATTTCGTTGGAGGTTCGTAACTCTAACTCGGATATGTGGGTGGTGGCTGACTGCATAGGCGCTGTAAATCCTAGGGATAATGATCTCAATATCACTGATCAAGGCGACCACTTGGTCTTTGAAGGGTTCAAGAACTTTAATACTGGTGGTGTTGTGTCTGACTTGACTGTCCTGGAAGGCGTTTTCTCAGGAACAGAACACCACATTTTCGCCTTCGTGCCAACAGTGCAACCTGGCATTCAGTTCGCCGTAAGTGGTTTCTTTCCCTCTGGTCATAGATAGGAAGCTGATAAGCCTAGCACAATTGGAACAATGTCGGCCTCCGCCTCACCGAGTCTGGCAGTGTCAAAATAGATAAAGTGAAGGTGCCATGGACAGATGCTCTCGGATGGGACACCAATACGCGACTTCCTGACCCAGCAGTACTTTCAATTCCATTTGCTACTCTCCTACTGCCAACCATCCAACTTGTCTTCTCCAACTTCTACCTTGGCATCGCTCTTGGCTCTCTCTCCTTCGCCGCGAAATATACCAATACGTCGACCCGTGCATGGCCATACGGCGGCGACAACAAAGACTCTCCAACTGAAGAATTTTATATTCTCGAGAGATATGGAAACTTCTTTGCACACCTCCGTGCCGCGGAAGCGCTCGCTGATCGCGCGGGCCAGGAGATCGCCAAGGTGTATGAGCGGCATGGGGGAAAACGTAGTGTTAACGAACGAGAAAGAGGCGAAGTAGCAGAGTGGGTTGCGAGTACGAAGGTTGTAACCACGGATACGGCGTTGAGAGTCACGGCAGGCGTTTTTGAAGTCACAGGGAGTCGAGCGACGGGCAGGAAGGTGGGACTGGATAGGTTCTGGCGGGATGTGAGGACTCATTCGCTGCATGATCCCGTGGCATATAAGAATCGCGAGGTTGGAGAATATGTTTTGCTTAACAAGGTATGTTCTGAAAATTGCTATGGTGGCAGTATGCTAATGATGGCTATAGATTCCGGAGCCAACTTGGTATACTTGATTTAGTTGAGAAGCAACCATGGAGCCTCCGTATTGTTTGTAGCTGAGTTTGCCTATACCTCGAAACGCAGATGCTGAATGCTAGCACGCTTTTCCACATATGGCCTGTTTGTTCTTTACCCTTAGTATTTTCCTGCTTTGCTGAAAGAGCATCTAGGAAATCGGTAGGCCAAGGAAATCATGCAACTCACATGGTCATACAGGTGTACCGATTGCCAACCAGTCTAGGTTGAAGCAAGTGCTATCCTTTCTCAGCCAGGTGCCAGCAGATGGTTGCCACCAAAGGGAACAATGTTCCCCTTTCATACTGACCCGCACTTGTGATAATGTAAATAAGCTTTCATTACTTTTGGTCTCGAGTACAGGTTCTGCGGCCATAGGCTTGGGGTGCGTGTCTCGTCTACTATAAACATTTGAGGCTTGCCCAAGCTCCCAAATTCCAGGCTATCAGCCTGTCGCATGTTGTCTCCACAGCGGGGCAGAGGCAGTCCTTTGTTCATCTGCAGAATTTAGAGCCATTTGGCTTGTATGTTGATTTCTCAACTAAATAGATTTCCAATAGCGTGATGGGACGGAATGCGTCTCTCCTCAGCCAACCAGTATCAAGTTTGCACACCTAGAAGGAAGGTTTGTCCAAGACTTTTCTCCTTTTGCCCAGTCCAGCGGCGAAATCAAGCATTTTGATTAGTGCAATTGGCGCATCTCCCTTTCAGCCACGGAAGTCTGCCGACGTACCCGCATCTGGGCATTCCCAATTTTCCCGCTTCCTCAGACTGTCCTCTCTCGCAGCCAGCTTCTGTTCAACGCCGCACTGTATCGCCAAATCAAACTTAATCCCATGGCTGGCATTTGAACGTTAGTTTAGAAGCCTCCACGCCCCCAAGGCACCGCTAACCAGACCCCGCGTGGAGTTCTTGGGGGGTGTCTTGGAGGAGTGATTGGAGCCCATTCTGGGGTATCGGGCGTTGGAGCCAAGGACGGTTAGTCTTAGGACCAAGAACGCCATGCCATTGGCGCTTTTATTCTCTGGGATTCTTCCGTGTGGCATCACATTCCGGAACAATCTCATGTCACGATTTTTTTGGGATTTTTTAAATGGGGACGAACTTTGACCAGGTCGACGCGACCTCTACGCATATGTGTGCGTGCAGCAAATCGTATATATTCATCATGCAGTCGCATGTTGAAGCCCGGTTTCTTCTCCCAAGCTCTCAGCTCAAACTCTGCATCCACCGACAACTTTGAGTCAGGCTTAAACCGGAACACGGTTGAAGGATAAGGATAGCCAACATGATTTTCAACACCTCCAAAAAGCGGTGGTACAACTGGTAAGTTGTTGTTGCTTTGATAACGAAACTTAACACGACAAGAGATCTGATAAGTTGTACAGGTATGTCTCGCTGGTAGCAGCAGCATGTATGGTTCTGTACGGATACGATGCTTCAGTGTTCAATGCCTGCCAAAACTCCAAGCACTGGATCGCATATTTCAACACTCCGGTAAGCTGCACAACTCAATCTGGCCAGCAAACCCGGTCGCTAACATTCGCCAGGATTCGTATACCCTAGGTCTCGTCAACACTTCATACAATATTGGTGCCATTGTTGCCGGTTTCTTTTTCGGAGGCCCTATTGTATGTTATCTAACACCCGCCGCATTCCCGAGTCGCAACTAACAGTGGGTAGTCCGATAGGTTTGGCCGACGATGGGGCATGGGTATTGGTTGCTTCCTGACCATCATTGCTACCTTCATGCAAACGTTTGCACCTCGACACAACCTGGGAGTCTTCATCGGCGGTCGTGTGATTATTGGTCTCGGCCAGGGAATTGCTCTAAGTATGTCACATCCCGTTCTCAACCGAGACATAGTTAACAAAACCCTTCAGCCTCTGGACCCATCTATATTGGTGAACTTGCCCCTCCTGAGATCCGCGGTAAGATCATGGGATTTTGGCAGCTCTTTTACTCCGTCGGCTCTTTTATTGCGTACTGGATCGCTTACGCAACGGGCAAACACGTGAATACCCTTGGAGAATGGGATTGGAAGACCATAGTTATTTTCCAGATGATGGTACCAACCCTCATAATTGCTCTGCTCCCCTTCATTCCGGAGTCGCCACGTTGGTATGTTCAGCGCGGCAATCAAGTCGAGAATGCTCGTGCTTCTCTCCTCAGAATCCGTGATACCGCTGAAGAGGTTGAAGATGAACTGTTAGTCATCCGAGAGGCTATTCAATATGAGAAAGAGAACGCCCAAACGGCTGATTACAGAGCGCTCTGGACCGACAAGAGTGTGAGGAAGCGGATGTGGATTGCCTTCATTATTAACGGTGGACAACAACTCACGGGTCAAGGAAGCTTGAACAGTTACTCCTCTCAGATCTACAAAGGTATCTATAAGGATGCTGAAACGATCAATCTCATCAACGCGATTAACGGTACCTGCGGAATCCTGTTCACATTGAACGCCGTCTGGACCGTCGACAGATATGGCCGAAAGTTCCTATTCATCATCGGTGGTATCGGAATGGCCGTCTGTATGCTTGCATTTGCCTCGTAAGTTTACACATCTTTCACCTCCCAGACCAAAACTCTAACATCTCAAAACAGCGTTGGCATCGCAACCCCAAATTCCTACTATAAATCAGGCAGCACCATGAAACTCACCAAAGAACAACCCACCGGTATCGCTCTCACCTTCCTGTTGTTCCTCTTCATCTTCTTCTACAAGCCCACCTGGGGCGCCACAACCTGGATCTGGACCTCAGAAGTCTTCTCCATGAATGTGCGCGCGCAAGCTGTGGGCATGTGCTCGCAGTGGCAGAACGTGTCCAATCTCGTCTTCAACCAATTCTTCCCAATATTCCTCGCCAAGTGTAGTTTCTATACTTTCTACTTCTTTGGTGGAATCAATTGTTTACTGGCGCTGTTTGTACTGTTCATTGTGCCTGAGACCAGAGGCATTGTGCTTGAGGAGATGGACGTTTTGTTTGGAGGTGTCAATCATGTAGAGAAAGGCGGTGCGCAGATGGGCATCGAGGATACGCATCACATACACGCGGGGGATAACGAGAAGCTGGAGAGGGGCGCTCAGCATAATTTAGGTGAGATTGAGGAGGTTGTGCCGGCGAGACCTGTCACTGCGAAGTCCGACTCTAGGGTTTAGACCCGCTTGTGCAAGTGTTTTGAGTAGTGTCTTCCTGTCATATATGTACCTAAATCAGTTATATGGATTGAGAGCCCAACGTGCTCGTAGGTATAGCTAGTACCTATCCATCAATATATCTAAGTAGCTGCACAATGAAGTCATGTCTTAAAACCTATGATCATAAATAATACAGTGAATTCATGTGATATGTAACTTTCCATACCTTCTGTTACAAAATAAGTACGCTTTACTCTGGTCTCGGTACAATGAGTATCAAAACACGCTATCAGAACGCACCCGTGTTTAGTGAGAGCTATTCATGCCCACTAACTCCGTCTAGAAATCAAACAGTCCAAAGGCATCTCCACTTACGAGCAATTAATCCACAAATGAAATTTCTCCCGCGTTCTGATCACATGATATCCGACCTTTCTCGACAACATGCATCCCATGAGCAGCTTAAAGTATCCCCTATGCCATGCATCTAACTTGCTTCATTCTCACCAAACCATGATGTCAACCCAAATCGGCACCTACACGAACCCCATCATCCCCGGCTTCAACCCGGACCCCTCCATCATCCGCTCCGGATCCTCCTATTTCCTCGTGACAAGCTCATTTGAGTACTTCCCGTTAGTGTTTCCATACCCTTATCGTTCCCTTTTTTTTTTCTATAGTAGGAAGGGAGGAATTGGGTTGTCATATATTCCTGCATCATTCTTCATATTCTCCATTCTCCGCCTTCTGTTTTCGTCCCCCACAAAGCTATCACTAATAACCTGTGCGCAGCGGGATCCCAATTTACCACTCTACCGACCTCGTTAAGTGGCGGTTAGTAGGCCATGTCTTGACTAGGAAGAGCCAGCTGGATGTCAGGACCCCGGAACCGGGGGGTGGGATATGGGCAGCTACAATTCGAGAGGTAAATGAGATTTCCTTAGGGTATAAAATCTGCTGTCTCAAATGCTTCATAAGTTATATAATACTTTTGCACTCTGGGATATCATGGGACGGAAGATATATATACTGATTTTTTGTTTTTTTTTGGGGGGGGGGGGATTAACTGTCGTTACATCATGCGCTCTATGCCTCAGCGGGTTGATTATCCTTGACGGCATAGATTTATGAAATACTATTAAACCAATGCAACTAACTTCCAAACTCCAATATAGCATAAGGGACGATACTATGTCATGAGCACATGCTATGACCGGTACCGCCCTCAAGCCGATGACCGCGTGTGGCCGCGGGGTTTCTACGTCTGGACCGATGACATCTGGAAAGGAGAATGGTCGGATCCCGTGTATTTCGACCAAGTGGGCTTTGATCAGGATGTAAGTCTTTTCCCATCTACACCACATAGAGAACGCGAAAAAAAAAGTTGATAAAAGCAATAAGCTATTCTGGGACGACGACGGAACGGTCTACCTCTCAACCACATACCGGATGCTGAAACGCACCCCGTGCGTCCCGCAGATCAAAGATTTCGCCATCCATATTTGTACCGTGGACCTGCCCACCGGCCGCTGTACCTCCGCCCCAAAGCTAATCCGCTCTTCAGCCTCGGGCGTAGCGGAGGGCTCACATATTCTTAAAAGGGGCAGGTATTATTATCTCTTTACGGCCGAAGGCGGGACGGAATCTGGGCATTGCGAATGGGTTTCCCGATCTGAGAGCGGGCCCTTTGGACCCTGGGAGCTGGGGCCGAGGAACCCGCTGTGGAGGAACGGGACGGGTGATGAGGTGCAGAATACCGGGCATGCGGATTTTGTGGTGGATGAGAGCGGGAACTGGTGGGCCGTATTGTTGGGCGTGAGGCCGGTGAATGTGGGGGGGCAGTGGAAGGCGAGTGTTTTTGGTGAGTATTTGCAGAGAGATAAGAGCTTGTTAACGCTGTTGAGGCTGATTCGGATCTGGTATAGGGCGAGAGACATTTTTGGTGCCCATGGCTTGGGAAGATGATTGGCCTGTCATCAATGGAGGCCAGAAGATCACACTTCACAGTTCTGGGCCTGGACTGTATCAGCTCGAGCAAGAGGTAAAATGGAGGGACGACTTCACCGAGGCGGCTCTGACCCTCGGTTGGTATCGGAAGAGTATAATTCATCTGCTTTTATTCTCATAAAATTCTGGCTGACAAGAGCTTCTAAGATACACCACAAAGAACAGACTTCTCTTTGTCAGAGAACCCAGGCAATCTCCGTCTCTGGGGCGGCCCATATACCCTCAGCGTACCCACCTGTCCCACCCTCTTCCTCCGTAAACAGACATCCCATTCCGCAACCTGGGAGACACAGCTCTCGTTCAATCCCACCACGTCGAACACGGAAGCCGGGACGGTGGTATGGTGGAATTACCTCACGTACAGCAGTATCGGGATACGGCTCTCACGCACCGACCCCAACAAGAGAATCCTGAGCCTCAGACCCGCAGAAGGGGAAGAAGTACTGCTAGATTTGCAGACCCAAGATGCGGATGTGCGGCTGGTAATCGAGTGCGGATCACGGTATCGATTTGGGTTCGTCGAAGTCATAAGCGGTGAAGAGATCGGCAATGTGCAGTGGGTCGGTGAGGTGTCAAATGAGGCGATGACCGCGGATCCACCTGTAGGAGCTGCGTTCACCGGTATGATGCTTGGACTGTACGCTTTTGGAGAGCTTGAAGGGAGCCTGGTGCCCGCCGACTTCAGGTATGCGGAATTTCGGTGAAATATGCCATCTCATACCTAGAAATGATAATATTTCACGTAATATGAGCTTGAAATGTAGATTTGAGAAAGCAAATCGTCATGCAGGGAAGATTTGGATTCGCTTAACCCCTGAATCACGCGGATGTGGTTTTTAATAGTTCATCCATATAAGTGCGGATCTCCAACTTGATTCCAATATATCATAGGCGGTGATGCTTGCTTTACTCCAGCCAAAAGGTGATATGCTTTCAAGATTTATTTATATATATATATATATATATATATTGGAAATAATGATTAAAAGACCAAGGCTCCACCACTTTATGGATGCATTGGATCATATAGAGAAACCCTGGCGAGGCCATATCGAAATAGCACCCTTTCAGAACTCGGATACTCGTATTTAAGTCTACCCAAGTGAGTCGTCGTATCTCTGATTTGTTGAGCGGTTGAGACTACCCGCGTATGATACCTGTTTTGGAAGAATCACTTGCTATCATTGTACGTGCTACCTGGATGAAACAATTTAGGCTTGATCAGCGCGAAGGCAATTTCTGTCTTGAGATGGGTAATAAGAGAGGAGGCATGATATTAGGCTCATCTCGATCAAGGATGATAAGCTAATATGAATAACCTTTGTTCCAGTCTTGGAACTATGGCATAAATACTTTTTAATGACCATCCTAAAATAAAACATGGATCGAGGCGAAGCAGTATGTTTAGTGCTTGTATATCACCGGCATCAGATTCCTCACCTCACGCCCGCTTCTCAGTCGCTTGACAACGTCCACATCTTATGAGCATGATCAGCTCCATAAGATCCTGTTCAACCTACTCAGACAAGGAATAGTAACAGTGGACTTAGGACGGAGTTAGCGAACACCTTGCAAAAACAGCTACAACTCGCACAGCATTTCAAAATAGATTGTAAGAAGTATAAGATATGTTGCTTTAATTTCAAACTTGAAAGTCAGCAACCCGCATAATTTATATTAAGCAAAGGCATTACGGAGTAGATTGCATGCTACCGCACAACCGGGCATACCTGCTGCCTCGGCGGGTGGATATAACGTAAGATAAGAAGCAAGAAACGGTGAGAATAGGGTTACTATTAAGGGTAAAGGCGTACATACGTGTATCATGCCTTTTCAGACGAGACAAGAACGTCAAAGGAGGCCACGACTGGGGATAGAGAATTAGTTCACCTTTTGAATCTGCGGCCACGATTATAAGCATACCTCTCTCCCTCGCAAAGTCCCTTTCAACAATACTAACAAGGAATCAAGCCCCGCAAGGCCGTCCTTGAGGCCGCACGGAGATCACAATCTACGCCTAACGCAGCATATAATCCCTTTCCTGACCTTGCCGTACTCTCTGCAATTTGAGCGTTGTTGATCTCTGTTTTACGATTTAGGGACTTGAAATCAAGGTGGGATAGGAAGGAGCACTGAAAGGAAATAATGAAAAGTGGACTTAGATCTAGATCAGCCAAGTCGATATTACAGCACCCCGCTCTCGTTGAAGGCTACTTCATCGCCAGAATTAAATGTAAGGACAAATTTGGGCTCCTGCCGTGATGCCGGTGGAGGATCAAAGCTGAGGCTGTTATGTAGAAGGGCGGCACTAATTGCAACACTCTGACCTATATTGTTTCGTTTGGAGGTGTACTTGCAAGCGAAATTTATATAGGAATTTTCGGAACATGATCAGATTCTCGCCAATTTTCAGTGATGCTCAGATTATGGCGAGAGATTAAGCATGACCAGCAAGGACCAAGAGATATGGAAAGAGATATGGAATTAAGAGATAACATTATCATAGAAGTGGAGTGGAACGTTTCTATCGCGTTATCAGGATACAACTTTTGCTCCGAGATGCAATGCATGTCAGATAGCTCGAGGACTCCTGAATATTTGCCGGCTGCTTCTTATTGTGGGTAGATCTTAAGCGTCCTGAAGTGCTTACTACAGGCATACAAGCATCTACGACGCAATCACAATGAGCGATATATTCGCAGCCACTGCAAAATTTGCGACGGGTATATCTTAAAACCTATGATACCGATACAAGTCGGGTTGATTCATATATGTCGGTCTCCGTTACCTAAAACTAGCCTCTAGATTCGCTGCGACCTCCTCGCACTTGCGAGCACAACAAGGTTTATCGCAACATTTGAGCTAGATACTGTGAAACAGGTATCTACAGAACCAAGCCGAAGGTTTTGTATAAAGGGATTTCACTCTTTGGCACCGACTTGCTTGCAAGCATTATATGTTGGAAGCTAATGGCCGGTGAATATTCGAGGACATTATTTTGATGCAGAAAGAGAGAAACAGCACAAATACTCAAGCAAAAAAATATCTGAGGTCATGAGACCACTTCCAACATCTTGACAGGAAGATAAGCTCTGCTCTCTAATTGGAATGACTCGCCAACAGATTTGTCCCAAGTATGAGGAAGCAATAACCGGCCCGGTGCCTAATGCACAAAGACCAGGTGACGAAAGCTCCAACTAAAGAAACATTTTGGGACGGAAGCGAATCAGAATGTAGAATTCGAACATGAGTTTTGGGAGCAAAATTCCAAAGCTCTGGAGCTCCTTTCGTCCAAGGGAACATGCTGAAAGACATCCGATTAATCACTTGCAGCACGGTGTCAATCAAAGTACCTGATGCTTTGTTACAAGGGACTACACAGTGTGAAATTGTATAGCTCTATTATAAAATGAGAAAGCATATGCCAAACACTTTCAATGGGCAGTAACGCATTTGGTTTCTTCTAGATTCTGAAGTAGAAAACCTGCTCGAGGCCCCTAGATGGCTGATGTATGCTCTTTTCAAAGTACTCAAAAGAAAATGGGGGCATGCACCTTAGTCGCCGATAGGGTCTGCGAGTTATGGTGGCCCTGCCTGTCTTCGCGCATTACTGGCATGTAGAGCCGGAGGCGCATAAGTATGGGCCAGTTGGTAGCAAGCGGGCTGAAATTGTATGAGCCCAATATGGCAATTGCGTTGACCTGAAGGATATGAGAGATAGTGAGATAGAAGGTAGAAGAATGCGATGGACTTACGACTTCGACTTCGACTGGCGCTTAAACTTGACAGGGTGGGAGAACAGAAACGCATCACAGAGATTGAGGGCATCCCTCGTTGGTCCACGTTTCGTGTCCAAACTATGTACGCTTTTTATTGTCTGCATTCCAAGTCCAATCAAGGGCGGTACAATATGAGTGGCTGCTTCGTAAAACTCAAGAGGTGAAAATTAACAAATGGTAAGGGAGGAGATAGCACGTAACTCGAGCAAGTGATCTAACCTCCCCCCTTCGTCTTGGCACTCCAGACCTCTTATCATCAAACACAAATATCTCTTTTCTCTTCAGAGGACGATACTCTAGTCATTAATCGCCAATTAGCAGCATGTAATACACACCTAAAACAATATGCATTGACTGCCTAAGCTGAACAATTTGCGAGGCCGATCGAATGAAGATCACGTGCTATATCCGCAAGCGCCAGTCGCACTAATTCAAGATGTTCGCAAGAGAAAAGAGTTCGATTGCGGCAAACCGAACAGAACGAGTGCGTGCAGCAGAGGAGTGGGGGTTATGTTATCTGCTGTGGCACCTGACCAGTGTCTGGTGACCTGGGGGAAAGGCAATATTTGTGCGTTTCATCGAATAAGAATCCCTTGTCTCATGCACTATGTTGAACTCGCTTCTGGACTCGAAACAATTGTCGAATTAGCGTTCTCCGCAACACATCCATCAATATCTACCAGATTCCTTCTTGGCATATCATGTTGTCCTCTGTGCAAATAAGGTTATCTGGTATGTCGTGCTTCAAATGACACCCCACTACCCCAGACGCTCCTGGACTTTTAATGTCCACGTTTGCCAGAGGTTTGGCTTCATAGGACCAGTGGGAACTCATCCGAATAATAAGGTATGTGTGCATATCGCAGCACGATTTGGTTGGAGTCCCCCCACTAGTGCAATTGAGGTGCCGTTGCCTAACGGTTGTCCTGTAAGGAACCCGAGCGTGGCACCTTGCCTGACTATGGCTGCCCGACCTGTTTCCTTTGGAGTTCTCCTTATCTCCTGTTCTACTCAAGGCCTCTCTATATTAATCCCGATTAAGTATTTCAGGGACCCCTTCCTTGTTTTCTGAAACATGCTGAGCGTGGAATAACTCCGCACCAGCGTCTTGTTGTACAAGCATCATACCTACCTCCTTGCTAAGCTAATTGATCATCCTGTACTCACCCTCACTGCCACTTGAACATAAGATGTTGATAGCCTCACCACTTACTACCGAAGCTGGCTACCCGCATAGAACCTTTGCTATGAAGAGAGAAATTTACCTAGAGTGAGTACCGTATAGAACAGTTGTATTGTCCACGCGACTAACATTGGTGAAGTGGCCCTGCGATACCGTTCACGGTTGGGACCGATTTGTATGAGCCAAAATACTTCTATGTACCTCTTAGTGTTTTGGCCGAATATTCAATATTCTTTCATGAGCTGCATAGCCACTGCAGTCTTGATGACCCCGAAGCACTTAAATTCGATGTTGACACCGACCCCAAAACCTTCAATCGATTCACAATCTGGCTCTATTACCAAGGAATCTACGTCGATGAGTCGATATCTGAGCCATTGGATTATTATGAGCAGTTTGAATCATTGTGGACACTTGCAGACAAATATCGAGTGCCGCAGCTGCAGAAGCAGGCTGCGGATATAGCTATTCTGCTGCTGAAGAATATGGTAGAGCAGTACGATTTTGATGTGTTGGCATATTGGCAAAATGTTTACCATAACAGCCATGTCGGCAGTCCACAGCGTCGGTTCATTGCTGGACAATGCGCATATTTGTTAACCACTGGGCAAGAAAAATTTTTGGATCCCGAAGTTATACATCCGGCGTTGAGAGGTGACATACAGAACATTCTCTATACAATGTACGCTTATTAAGTCGAAGGCCCAACAGTACACAACATCGACCAGACCATATTTGGAGTAAAGGGTGTACCGTAGACATCTAGGATTTGCTTTGCTTTGCTTTGTTTGGCTAATTTTTTTTCGAATGGTTGGTGATCTGAGAGCCGCAATCTCAACATTTGGATTTAGGTTAAGGTGACGATTGATAACTAGGTCCCGCCCGGGTGTGGCTTGATGATGAACATGACTTATGAATAATGACAGCATGGTATACCGGCACGGCGCATGAGAGGGCTGTTTCACAACATCTATCAGGGCGGCATGGGTGGGAAGCTCCGCAATTGGTGGCCGCTAGGGTGGGATTGTGAATGTTGGACCCCAGCAGTGTAGTTATGCCACTTGACGATTGACGGCAAATGACACATGTAGAAGATCCGCCGCTTCGGGCTGCATTGTAAATCTGTAAATAGAGAACTCTGTTTAAAGCTCCGCCTCTCAAATGTATCATCGAAGAGAAAGATCATTTTGAATAATAACCGAATCAGTCTCCGAGCTTCAAAATATCTGCTGGTTCCTGGCTGCAATACCATGATGACATAGTCATGGCTCCAAAAGACCCCGCTTACAATAGCTGTCCACGTAGACATGGAGAAACCCAGATGCATGTGGGTAAATGCGTTGCTGGCCTGCCTCCACCGATCTCTTGGCGTTTTTCACACCAAATTTAAAGTCTTCCTAAGGGCTTCGCAGAGTCCCCAATCCTCCTTGATATTGGCTGTCATCTTCCAATGTTCGGTTAGTCAGGAGGCGGAATTGCTTATGTTATCGTCGTACTAGAATGATGACCTCCTGGACAAAATGTTGCATCGACGATACTCAAATGTAAGGAACATAGTTCCCGCCAAGCATTTGAGCACACACCCAGCATATTATATTCTTCAACCCTTGCTGTTGACGAACAAAACAGAACCACCCAGTCCATTATATATTCGTTGAATGCATTACTCATCGTTGCACTCTTGTGTAGATGCCGAAGAGACTGTGTTGTCTTGAGTCCCCATATCTCTTCTCAGCCTCAAGGACACACATGTCCGACAACGTTAACATTGGGGTGAGCCGACATGCCTATAACATTCTATCATCTTTGGTCTCGTTGTTTTAATGTCCTGTAGTCGGTTCGGAACACAGGAACATAGTACGAAACAAAGCTTTTCACGGATCTGTAACGATTATTGACCGAGAGGAACTTTTTACTGGAGGTATGAAAGCATTTCTGTGGTCGCGAAGCAACAATCCTTGAAGCCGGATTTCTTATGGCAAAGGCATATGCTGGAAGATTATTCTCGTATTGGAGAGCATCATGCAGAAGGGATACTTCCCCCCAGATTTACACAAGATATAGCAAATCAAAAGGCATGTTTGGCGCGATCACTCCTATTGGCATCATATAAAAAGAAAGGTTGTGAAAATGATTCCTGGCTAGGCATCAACGAGGTTGATGGATCAGAGGGCAAAGCTTTCCTCGACATCCAAAGCTCCCTGAGCCGAGCCCGCCGCAACGAGAGGGTCACAAATGCGCATAATCCTGGAATCGAGCTCCTAGCTGAAGGGATCTATATCGTAGACGCGTAACTTATCCCAGCCTCTCATTGACTGAGCCATCGTAGAGTATATTTTATGGGCTTTGATGTCGGGATGGTGGAAGATTTGGCGAAATCTCGAAATGAATTATGGGAGGGGCTAATAAGTGAGAAGTACAACCACCGTGGCAACAACAATACTCCTAATGGGCGGCACGGTAGTGCCATAAGAGAGATAGAGAAACGAGTGCGGGAGACCCGCGAGGCACTGCAGGAGACTGTAGCAAGCATTGGTTTGTTTGAGCCAAAGGAGAACGAATTTGGAGAAAGCAAGGAAGAAGGGCGGGCGGAAGGTGAAATCTGTCCAAGGGGTGATAGCAATCATGAATTACAGTACCAGATGGTTGATACTACAGAAGAAACGGAGAAATGAGCTAGGGAAGACGATGGTAGGGATCTCAAAGCCTCATGTAAGATGACTCAGTGTAGCCTGCCTATGTGGAAGGATCTCCTAAGTCTTTACTAATTACCTGAGCCACGATGGTCGGATCATCTAATATCACCATCGCTTGCACTATACAATAGTCTCGGCGATTGGTCAGAGTCAGCGTTTTATCGTTAGTCATGTGTACGACAGAGCGTATACGCAAATTACATAGCAGCCAAAAATCAATTGACAAGAGCGTCTGGGAGATCATCTTATAACCCAGTATTATGGATTTGGAGAGAATAGATTTAACGTTTCCCCTTCAAGTCTTCCACAATCCGCTCCATCATTCCTAATAATGCCTCTTCTCTATACCTCCTCGTAACAAGCTGCAAGCTTACAGGTGCATCACGATACTTCTCTGGCCCATTCTCGCCAAAGTAATTTTCATACCGTGCATCCTCTTCGCCCATCAATCCCTGCGTCCTCGGGTATTCTGCCAAAGTATCGCCGTTCTCAACCTTTCCCACGGGGAAGATCGCAGCGCTGTAATCCAAAATATTGAACACCGAACTGTATCCCCAATACGTGCTTTCGCCATGAGCACTGGCCACACTCGCGTTCGCTGGACACAGCAGGACGTCAATCCCCGATTCATTCCACTGATGCGCATACGCGGCCTGCAAGGCATTACGTAGCATATTCAGCTTCCAAGTTTCGGCTGCTGTGTATGGTGTTGAGTCGGCACGATCGAGGATCCACTGCATGAGAGGGGATGCCGATTCGTTTCCGGCACTCATGATATCTCTGTATTCGGCACCGCCGTCGAGGAAATACATTTTGTCGATGCAGCTCGTGAGATCACGATGAAGTTCCGATTCCCAAGGGATGATGATGTGGCCGGCCTCTTCAAGGGAGGCGACTGTTTTGCGGAGACCGCGGGTGATAGAGGGATGGGGATGAACAATGCCATCGTGGTAGATCACGCCTATGCGAAGCGTCTTTGGTGTGTTGATGGAAGATTTCCAGGGTATTTCTACAAGCGAAGGCTCATACAGCCATGGCTCAGAGTCCAAAGTTACTTTGCAGAATAGCCTCATATCTTCCAAACAAGTAGCTATAGGTCCCACACAGCCTATAATGTTTTCCATCCCTCCATGAGCGCCACTGAGACCACCGTGAGGTAATCTGGCAACACTAGGTTTCAGTCCGTAAAGCCCACAAAATGCAGCTGGAACTCTGATCGATCCCCCTAATATAGAAATTAGATTTGATTCCATTCGATGATTACAATGACATACCAATGTCTGTACCTATGCCGAGGAGACTACCTCGCATTGCAATTAGTGCAGATTCGCCACCTGAGCTTCCTCCTGGGGTAAGATTCGTATTGTACGGATTTGTTGTGGTTCCGTAAAGATTGCTCTCCGTCTCAAGAGCCTAGGTAAATGTGAGTACTAGCGTTAAGACGGAGGCAAAGAAGCTTACCATTAGTCCCTGCGGATTCGTCGTTTTGACATGAAACACAGCACCCGCATCTCTCAGGACTTGCACGATAAGAGAGTCTACCGGGCTTACCTCATCTGCCCATGCAATAAACCCAGAAGTTGCGGACGTGCCTTCAAGAAACACATGCTCCTTCACTGAAATGGGTAGTCCGTGGAGCGGACCTTTCGGTTTACCATGCAAAGCCATATACTCGTCCAGCTCCGCTGCAGCTGAAAGTGCTTCTTCATACATTATTAAAGCTAGGCAATTCGTCTATGCTATAGTGTTAGCAAGGGCTATTGTACGGCTCCAAGTTCTCTCACAGCTTGATGGGCGATTGCGGAACTTTTGCAGAAGGCAATCGTTACCTCCACTGCGGTATATAACTTGTCGCGAATTGCTTCCAAGAGGTTTGTGGCCGATAGGCTAACTATTGAGAGTTCTCGTTGGGTGAGTATGCCACATGTTTGTACAAGATTTGATAAGTTTTTGGATTTGAGGAGTTCTGGCGAGATGGTATAGTGTGAAGGAATCTTGGAAGAGATTTCATCTCGTCTTCGGGCCGCCACATTTTTCCAGTCTGGCAGGATATGTAGCTTAGATATCGTTGGGATCCTCAACTCATTTTTTTCCGTTTCGAGTGATGTGACTGTCATTTCGATGATGATGAGTCTTCCCTGAGACGATGAAAATCTAATTGGAAATGGTGAGGACCCTTAGAAATCAGCTCCAGATATCCAAGCGACTTGTTATGGTCTATAAAGGTTTGGATTAAGAACTGTAATGGCTTTTATTAGGGCTTTCAGGAGCTTTAGGAAAGGCACCATCTTCTGCCAAGGCGGAAGGTCTGCGAATCCCACACTGTCATTGAATCCCACTTTTTCAGTAAGCTCGTCTCCACTTGCCCAAATCTTGGACTTGGGAAGGCTTTGTACGACTCCGTAATTTTACCCAGTATCCAAATTTAGGGAATTGTTGACCATCAACTAGCTCCAATTCTTCAGACTAGCAGAACACATATCCCGAGATTCTGGATACAGCTTCCGCAATCTATCAATCGCCCTTGTCGCTTTTGCATTTCCCAAGAATTTTGTAGGATTTCCATAGCTTTTATCGAGTTTCCAAAAGTTCGCGCATCTTGGACAGCTCCTGTTGCTTTGCTTCTGAAGAATTCTTGATCTTGCGTCGATGAAGCCATACAACCAGCAACGCAAAGTGGCCATATCATTCCCCTCACCATTCGAGGATCGGGTATCATGCTCATTGCGTTAATGGCATCTCGTAAAGGATCCTGAATATGAAACACGGTTGGATGTGTAGTGACGACTGTTTGGAGATATATGACTGCTGCACAGGCGAAAATATGCGTTACCACCAATGTAACGTAGTGCTTGTAGATATCCATCAGATAATGCGGTGGGGCTCCGGAGTACTCGTTGTGGAATTGAGCAAGCTGATGGTGTATCTGGGAGTTTCTGAAGTCTAGCCGTTGCTGGATATCCTTTGCGGCTATGGCAAGCTGATGCATATCAATAGTCTCGGCATTAAACATCGCTGATAAATGCGCTATCTCGCCAATTATGAGCATTACCCAATTCTGACACCCCATAATCTGGTCTAAATGTATCCCATAATCGTTATCAGATTCTCCAAGGCGTTCAGCTAAGCAAAGAAGAGGCTTGTGTTGGCCAACTAGATGTGGAGATGATCCAGTGGAAATGCAGGCAATAATATCAAACCATATTATTGCAGATATGAAAAACTCAAGCGCTCCAACGTTAATAGCACCAACATTTCTGTCTTTGGCCGTTTCGATTATATCACATCGAGAGATAGCTTCTTGCAACTTCCGTGCTTGGCTTGAATGTAGGTCAAGAATTAATCTTGCGGCTGCTCCTAGGTGGACTTGCCATTTTCCGGTTCCTCCATTGAAAAGCTGCTCTAGTTAGCCATAGAGAAGTTCCTGGACAAGACAAGAACTGATTCATACCTCAAAAGATATCAATTGCACCATACAAGCAAGTATCTGAACATTGCCATCGAACGCCCCTTCTCTAGCGGTATTCAGATTTTGAGCATGGATGAAAAGCTGCAGCTCTTCTAGAGTGAGGTTGTGGTGTCGCTCAAGTTCGTGAAGATAATCAATCTGGGCTTGATCCACTTGACTCTGTGAGATCAAAGACTGCCAGTGGAACGCACTGAGGCTCATAGCAGCATGATATAGTGGTTTTGTACGATTCAAGAGGGACAAAAGCCAACCTCGTCCTCCCGTCGAAATGGAAGGGGCAAAGAATCGAAATTGGGTGTAAAACACATTGTCAAGATAGTGCATCATCAAGTTTGCCTCATTGCCACCCAGTATTTTGGACTTTTTGACGTCATCTGGGATTTCCGAATTTGTGTCCGTATAAGATGGATCACCACTAGACTCAGAGTTCCCTACCCTCGATATATCTTTATGAGGTTCAGCGCGCGAAAGTGTTCGTGAATGACTTTTGACCTGACGAACTCTTTCTCTATGAGCTGCTCGTTTATGACTGGCAGCAGCTCCGACTAATATTTTGATGCGTTCGAGTTGTTCTTTGCCTAGAGTTGTATCTTCAATCCATTTTGGTTTCGTTCCATAATGACACTCAATGCTGACTGAAGCACATCGCTGGCATCCGGGTCTCACTTCGTCACATTCTAAGGGGAAAGGGATGTCAGAGAGTCTCTATGTCAAAATAATAAATTACAATTTTTAAAGCCTCCAAGATGCTTACTCTTCTTGCGTAGCCGGCAGGTCCAGCAACCTTTGGTGCTTCTGACAGGAAGATGAGGCGGCTCGGGACTGGATTGCATAAGAGGCTGTTCCATCTCTCTTTCCAATCCAACAAACAGACTTTTAGGTTTATTGAAGCCCCTGGAATCCATCATCCTAAGACGAAGCCATTGGGCATGTGGAGGCGGCTGTCCGAACTCATGTAAAGGAAGCAAAGCCTGTCACGAAATTTCGGTCTGAGTTTTTACCCGACTATGCTTAATGAGAGTGGCTGGGTAGTCGAATGCACGTCTATTGACAATACCACAAGATAAAATACATCTCAATGTATAAGGAAAATGTTTGGGAGAATGGTCACGAAAGTGGGGTTGTGCCAAGAACATGATATTCCTTTTATTGTGTGTGGACCTGGGCAGGCAAGTGGAGACTGACCTCCGTTGTCTCTAATTGCACAGCATCTCCATATAAAAGCAGGTTCAAGCAAGACAGCAATAAGAGATTCATCACCATCACCATCAACGGGAAAGTAGTCTTTACGATACACAAATTCCTCAGCAAGAATGAATATAGGAAATATTGGTTAACTGACTCAGCCGAAATCAAATTTGCTGGCATTGCTTGACAGTGCTAAACCAACCCTTAACTTTCCATTTGAGAGATTAAAATGGCACTCATGTTCTATTCTACCTTGTTGATGGTTACATTGGCCATATTGAGCTGTAATTGCGTTTCAGTCTTTTGATTGTGTGTGCAACAGTCTTTAAGGTTTAGAACCAGTCTCCTCGCTGTAGGCTCAAGAGATTCGGTGTGGATAGATGTAGGTATCTTGGAACTTCCCTCGGCTTCACGGACGCATATCCCAAGTGAGAGGCTTATCTGGCAGGACCCAGGCGCAATTTAGGATTCATATTGATGACTCTATGTGAAATTTTAGTCAGAACAGTTCGCTGACGGTGGAAAGATCGAACCGAGTCGTGATATTAAACAGTATAGACTCTTTAATGACTTGGGATATGCGAGGTTTGATTCGAATAAGCCCCGCATGCTTTTCTATGTGCAGGTTGTTGATGCGCCAATAAAGAGGTTCCTGTTGACTAGCTGAATCCGTCAAACAGTAGTCGAGCTGTATTTGCTATGATATGGCTGCCTACCTCTGGGAAATCAGAGTTCAGCGGACTGGAGTTTGTCAGTCCTAGTAATCAGCATCAAATATAGCTAGAAAATCTCTGATTTTGTGAAGGAGGTCCCGGTGGCTCGGGCATAGGCACGGTAAAGTGTATTGACAACTCGCATTCAAGTTATGTGACACTAAACCATTTGTAGATGTTCTACGAGAACACGGCTTCTATCATAAATTTTTATGCATTCCCAAAGCTGGCGGGGATCCATTGGGCGGTCAGAAGGCTTCCAGATGACAGTGAAGTGCTCGGCCCCACAGACCATGCATTCAGACCATTATGTATTCTGACCGGGAACATATGAAGGACAGTGTAAAGGAACTTAACCAATATTCTTTACATCTCGAGAATTAGAGTAAAGCAGGTGCAACCAGCTTGTTGTTTCAAATCAGCTGCTCTGGTTAAAAAGCTAAAGTTAAATGGAGATTCCAAGGTATGCAAGTTTCCATTTTTGATCTAAACGCTCATCGCCGTAAGGTCCTTTTGTCACAGACGCCAGGTTGCATATCCCCTTCGGTTGACATATAATAGATAATATGACGCCGTTATAAAGTACAAGAAGGAACGCACAAGGCTTCAATAGCTCAATAATTCTAGTTCAAAGGGTTTGTGAGCGGGGAAATTCTGCAAGCTGCTGAACACAATGCTAATTGGTGCTGAATCACACTACGCTGGCTTATCCTTCAAATTGCACAGCACCTTAAATTCAAGCGTATTTTCAAGATGGAACACCTTCGAGGCCAGGTACCCTATGCGAGGCAAATATCTCTCCATTTGACGACGTACAAAAAAGCATTGGTGCTGGCGAGTAACACACAAAAGCAGTGTGAGAAATGATTTGATTACTTGATTACCGAGCCTATTAATCAAAATCAAATGAACTCTATTTATTAGTAATCAAAACCAAATGAAAATCAAATCAGAGTAATCATTAATTACTTTGATACTTTGATTACTTACTAATTAAGCAAGCGGTTAGTCAAATTAGGAAAGCGGTAACGAATTTTGGCCGGCAGAATTCTAGAAGTACTAATAGTTCAGTTTTTTTACACTATATAGAAGTTTTATAGTAGTTTTACTATAACAAAGTTTAATAGTTATAGCTAATTTTGAAATAAAATTAACAAACATTAGTAAATATTTAAATAAACATTAATTTATTACTATTTAAAAAAGAGTTGATTACTGCTTTGATTTCTTTGATTACTGAAATTAGTCAAACCTCCTAGTAATCAAAGTCAAAATCAAGTAATTAATTAGTAATTAACTAGTAATTGATTACTTGATTACTTTTTAGTCACACTACACAAAAGGCCACGGAAGCTTTTTAGCATCTCACGAACTTGATAAATCCTGGTTCATCTATTAGAATATGTCGGTAAAGATAATGATTTGAGCAGTACATACTAATTCATTCATTCCTATGTTTATCCTCAGTCTGCAGGTTGCAACGGCTTTGGTACTGATCTATCTTACCCCTAGCAACGAGGTCACTTTCACCGACATTAATCCCACATTATGATCGTAGTTCATTCAAACATTCCCCAATGGCTCCAAATATCACAGCAGTATTCTCCCTGCATCATAGCGTAATACATCTATCTAAAGTAACTGCTATTACTACTTCCTGAACATCCGAGGGCAAGGACTATTCAAAATCTCACGATTATGCAGCGAGCTTAGATGCCGGTAATTTTCATTAGACTTCCGGGTGTAACGGCGCCTCGGATGCATTCATCCAATGGTTATGCGCATGTCAAGCTCAACCCATGATGGTGAGTTGACGTTGTTGGCACAATCATTTCTGCAATCCAATAACATTCAGAACTAAGCACAAGCTTCGTCAACACTCTCTTTCTAGATAAGGCCTTCTTCCAAAGCAAGCTTCCGGATTAGAATCATGTTGTCTCTCACTTCTTAAGCATGGGATTGGCATGAGCAAGACCCCACTTTTAATCATTGCTCGCTTCCCCCTGCCGACATATCCTCTAAACCGAAGCATCATCATTGCGGCGTACCACTAATATCAGAGCAAGATCTCACTTACACAACTTTATCTTGTCTTGAAGATAACGTCTAGTGACTACACGCATCGTGGCGATATCTAGAAGATTTAACAAATCCAATAGGACGGATGTATATATAGCTGTCGAAATCACAAGGTAGATTAGTCGAAGCAGTCCCAGCAATAAGACGTTCCTCCGTACCACTATACTACCAATACAGTCATCATGACGATACCCAACTCAGTCACAGGGCGCTTCCACTCGCCGCCTGAACTTGAGGGGACCGATGTTACACCAGCACCTGCACTGGTCAACAAGAAGGAAGATGTCGATGTGGAGGTCCAGAAGCCTAAAGCACAAATTCTGGAGCGCGAACCTGGTGTTGCACGTGTTGAGGCACTTCAGGCGCTATGGGGAAAGAAGGGTAAATGGTTGGTGATCTCAGGGTTGGCCATGGTTATGATCATATAGTAAGTATTCCATACAACTTTTCATCAAGATATATCTGATTAAACAGTGAATTGGACAATACAACATTGTATATTTACCAAAACTATGCAACTTCAGATTTCAATGCACTGTCTCTGTTGGCTTCACTCGGTACAGCAGGTTCCATTTTGTTCGCTGTTATCAAGCCACCTCTTGCCAAACTGTCCAATATCATCGGTCGAGGAGAAACGTACTGCATTACTATTGCCTGTTACTTACTATCCTATATCCTCTGTGCGGCGGCGCCGAATATCAACGCATATGCAGCGGGCTATATCTTCCATGTTCTCGGTCAATCTGGCACTAATATCATGAACGACATTGTGATTTCCGATATCTCGACAGCCAGGCAAAGAGGACTTGCCATCGCCATATCATTCTTTCCGTTCTTGATTATTCCTTGGGTTTCAGCCTTCATCATCGATTCTGTGATTGGGGGAATTGGCTGGCGATGGGGTATTGGGATGTTTGCCATTCTTATGCCATTTTGTGCCAGTTTCATCATCACCACATTACTCTACTACCAGGGCAAAGCAAAGAAAGATGGCCTGGTTTCCAAACAGAAAATCACGTTCTATGAGTTCTGCTCCCTCATCGATCTCGGGGGTGCAGTTCTTTTCACTACAGGGTTTTCCTGCGTGCTCCTTCCCTTCACTTTGGCAGCCACATCGACCAGAAAATGGAGTACTCCCTATCTCATTGCTCTTCTCGTGGTAGGTTGCGTATTGCTCATCGCCCTTCCTTTTTACGAGAATTACTTTGCAAAGTACCCTCTCGTTCCAATCCACTACTTCAAGAACTTCTCCATTCTCTCGTCAATTCTGCTCATCGCGACCGACTCATTGGGCTTTGGATGCTCACACACCTATATCTACTCCTGGATCACAGTTTGCCACAACTTCAATGTTCGAGATGCGACTTTCTACGTATATACAAATGGAATTACGCAATGTCTTTTTGGAATTGTTGGCGGTTTCATCATGCTGAAAACCCGACGCTTCAAGTGGCTCCTCATAGCTGCAGCAGTGATCCGCCTCATTGGATATGGTGTCATGATTCGTCTTCGGGGCTCGGACAATAGTCAAGCAGAACTATTCATTGTACAGCTCATCCAGGGTATCGGGAGTGGCATCGTACAAACAGCCGTTCTGGTTTCCGCTCAGATTCAAGTGTGCCTCATGCACAGATGGCACAGATCACTGCACTGGTCATTTGCTTCTCATTCTTGGGATCAAGTATTGGATCATCGATCGCTGGGGGCATCTATACGAATACGTTCAAGGATGAATTGCGAAAGCAACTCGGTACCGGTGCCTCCCAGACCCTTATTGATAATACCTATGATTCGATCATTGGCGTTCTGCCAGTTTGGGGCACTTTTGAACGGACTGCGTTGAATCATGCTGTAAGCTCTGAATCATACATGGAAGTAGAGTTGCGCTAATATATTTCAGTACTCTAACGTCATGAGATATATGACATATACAGCTTTAGCAAGTTCAGTGCCCGCATTTATTCTCGTGTGGTTCATGCCTGATGTCGAGCTACCGTAAGTTGTTTATCATGAACATTCAGTGCTTCGGTACTAATTAGTTATAGTGACAAAAACAACCTCATAGAAGATTGACCCACACCGTTTCATTTATAGATAAAGACCTATCATTCAGTCATCCGTAATACCACGAGTTGCAGATATTTGCCAGACGATACCAGACATATCTCACTAGCAGGACCATAAGTCTATCTTCTTAACACCACCTATGTGTTTATAACCATTCTTTAGTGATCTCAGTATGCAATTGATGCTTAACTGCAATTACGTTTCATGCACCATTCACCAGACTTATTTTGTTTCGTAGGTAACAATGATCGTATGAGCCCTTGGCGGCATGTAAAGTACCTATTCTTCTTAGTTTCTCTGAATCTGATATAAAGATACTCTTCCGTATAGTTTAGCTACAGGTGTCCAAAATGACTTCAATCAATTCAATACTCTTTATTAATCCTCGATTTAATACTCAAACACCTAGTCTCCTCGTGAAGGATTGCATTGAAAAACTTTTGTCTATAGTGGGAAAGTTTTCAAATGTTGTCATACATAGTAACTCTGATCCCCTCGGGCCTCAAAAGGTTCTATGTAGTATGAATCTATTTTTTCAACTCTGTTATCAACCATTCAACAACAAAATATCCCTAATATCTCAGCACACTCCTCCAGCAAGCCGCCGCATGCCGTTGTCTTCCTCGGGTTCGAAATATTTCCTCTGCAGAAAGTCGACATATCCACATATCCTCCGGCACTTGACGCTTCTCGGGAAGCTAAATGCCCACAAATTTATTTTCAATATCGTTATAGCATCGGCCTCACCCCCAACATGCTTAACATTTAGCACCTGACTTTATAGCCATGAATAGCGTAGGTGCCCCATCTGTTTGTGGGACTTTACTATGAGCATCAAGATTCAACTATGCGGTCACCAATATGGCCTTCTCTGCATCAACAACTGATCTGTCTATAGGCAGCAAGCGGACAATCTTTACCTTATCCGCCATAGAAAAGTTGCACATATTGAACGAGTTCTTGTTCGCGAGCTACCACGTGCAGCTGTCGATGAATAAGGAGAACCTATTACCATAGTTATGACCACACCCAAAAGTTATATTCCCCCTTCAATGAATAGAGGACCTCCTGCCAAGATATCACTGATCTACAAGATCTTGGATGTAAAATATATGTAAACTTAGTCTATGTGCAAATGGATTAATTAACAAAATAGACTGTTATCATAGTACAGCAGATTTATTCAAAGCTCCTAGGAGAAATTGATTGGGCAATGGTTACAAAGCGCCCTTTGCTCTTCGGAGAATCTCTACTTTAATGATAGAAAATCGGGAAAATTCCCAGCATACTTCTACTATCAAATTACTCCAATAAGTCTTGTTGGTATTACCTCACCTCCTTGATTATGGCAAAAGTAAAACATCCTTCAAACGCCATAAACAGCTTTCAGGAAATTAATTGGTAGCCCACCAGCTGCCAGCCCGATCCGACACGTAAGTTCAGTCGTTGAGGCACTTCTGATCACCAGCACTGTATCTATAGAAAACAGCTCCTGTCAAATATATTACGGCGAGTTCTCAGTCAAGGCCTTTCTACAACCATGTAGACATGCATTTAATCTCCTATGTATCGAAGAGTGGTTCGAATAGCGTGTGGACGAGAATAGTCCATGTCTAATCTGCTAGATCAAAGTAACTGTATCAACAGGGCCACAATCAAGAAACTCCAGAGAACAGATATTTGCAGAATGGAAGAATAAGATGTTCCGGAAGCTATGCAAGTTGAGGTACAAGAGAGACCGAGATCGCCGGTACCCCCGAACACCATTTCAACACAGAAGTGAGGCCGGACAAGCAAGACAGTGGTCGTGACCTCCACGAGCAGTAGGAGATTTGAGCAGATAATAACGAAGCAATTCACGTGGAAGGTGCTAGATAAACACAGGAGAAGAAGGAGAAGCACAGAGAGGTTAGGCTGGACAGAGGGATAGGGAACAGAGAGGGCAGGAGGAACGTAGGAGTGAACGAGAGTTAAGGCATAGACGTCGGACAAAGAGACTTTTGGAACTGCAAGTAATAATTATATCTGAAATAATTAAGGGTAATTCCAGAGATACTATATAGATGTTCATGGGAGCACAAGGAGGCGTAGAGTGAGCACACAAAGAGATATTAGGACAATTAAGCGTTGAGTAGAGTAAGAGATGAATGACAGAAAATATGGCATAGATTTGAACAACCTTCCTCATTATTTACAGATTACAAATACTCACTTCTAGGGTGATGTTGTCCTCAATGAGTTGTATTTGAAGGAACTACCTACTGGTTAGGATGTTATTCGCCGAGACTCCGAATGGAGTAATTTATAAATAATACCGTTCTTGACACTTGCACAAAGTTTACGCAACCACCTCATCATTGAACAAGTTAACTGGATACAATTACATCTAGGTCGATGAGGACATTTAGTGCGGAATCATATTGAGAATCAGGTCTAGGTTGAACAGCAATCTGAAGTCTCAAGTTCCAGAGTACCAGCCCACGTCCCACTGCGAAATATCCGATATAGCTCGAACCAAGAGTGCATAGGGTCCACAGCATATTACGCGTATGTATAGCCTATATAAAAAAGAAGAATATTCCGGAATCACAAAGGCTTAAATTCTAACCCCTGCGCAGTCTGAATTGTTAATGCACTCAGCAGCATTTCCATTAACTGACTCGTCATCACTTTTGCGATTTCGATCGCAATCACGATCACGGTCACGACACTGCATCCAAACGACAGCCTAGCGGCTAAAACTAGTAAGTAAGAAGATTTAATTTGTTTCTATTTTTCTGGTCTCTTGAGACAAGCTTTGCAACTAGGAACTTGAAATCTATTGTCTTTTTTTTCTATACGAAACAAAGCTGGTCTGTCCTCGATCTCTTTTGTGCGTTCTATTTTCGTATTTGTTGCTAAGGGGTTTACTAATTGCACATAGTCCAACAATATCTCGAAGGATTCGATCATGGAAGACTTCAGAGACAGCAGCTGCCCCATCTGCATGGAATATTTCACCACCCGTGTGACTGTTAAGCCGTGTCGACATGAATTTGACTTCCATTGCATCAAAGAGTGGAGCAGAGGCCGTTATCACAATGATAGGAATGTTCCCTGTCCACTATGCTTGGGTTCCATCGCCTCTATTGGAGATATACCTATACTTGAAATAAATCATGGTCCGATTTATGACGGATTCAACAGAGATGAAAATCAAGCACTGACTGGGCTCGATTCACTTCATGAACAGACAAGACGCCAGTACATCCAAAACGAACAACAAGTGGAGCAGCTGAGAGGAGAGCAGCAGATAATTTCGGAAATTTTAAGGACCGGGCTTCAAAGAATGACTATATTGTTGGATCGTCATAGTAGAGATGTCACCGACCGCTTGGAACGCGTGATAGTTGCTATTAGGAGACTTGAATTCTTGAACGAAAGTAGCAGTGACAGGCAGGGTCGAGCGGAACTGGCAATTGATAGGATCATGGATATTGTTGAGGAACTTCTGGAGGGCAGACCGGGCCAACCGCAGCATCAAGAACAAGAGAGAGAGTCAAGGGAAGCGAATAGCGTGGTGCAACAAGATCTACAGGCAACAGTACCAGGTCCAGGACAACGATACTCAGCGTGGGAGACAAGATTTGCGCAAGGTCCTGTGGTAGGGGTACGAAGACAAGCTCAACAATATTTAGAGCGAGCCAGAAGGCAGTTAGAGGAGAGAATTGGCCAACGAGTTGTGAACAGTGAGAGCCTGGAGCAAGACCGGAGATTAGAAGAGAGAGACCAGATGCAATACAACGACGGGCGATTCGAACTGGGATCACTACCAGTGGAAAGAGAATATAATTTGCCAGGATGATGCCGTACAAGAGCATTCAAGAAGAGTACATTACACAAATCCAACCTCTCCTAAGACGGGTTTATAGGGCCTATTTTGAAACGAACTTGTCACTTGTTTTATTTCCAGTTACAGTTAGGTGGATCTCAGCATATGGAAGTCTCTCGGGTGTTCTATATGAAAGCTATGGGATAGTAAGGCGTTGTAAAGACGGTTGGGAATATGGCAAACAGACGAAAATTGTGGCTGATGGGGTGATTGCATGATTAGTATAGAGTATAGAAGACTTTGTAGATACTATAGCAGAATAAGGTGATCAATATAATCACCATAGGCATAAAACGGAGATCTATTCTTCCGATCACAGTCAGACAACGATCGGGATAGATCTACTTCTCAACAAGTCCGCGAGAGCTTCATGTTTTTACTTCTAAAATATCCATGCAAAAGAGTAATAATTATATAAGGTCAACTTTTTTGACTTTGTTGCGGGATTACATGTGAGGGCCTACCTACTACATCAATCTTCTTGCCTCCAAGCTCCGGGAGTATCACAGATTCTCTAGCTTTGGTAATTTTTATCTCTCGAGCATTTCGGTGTTAAAATGCAATGCAAGGCAGGCTAGCGAGTTATATATATGACATTAATAGCAGGTCACTGCAATATCACAGGAATTTTTAATACAATGCAGATTTAATTTCTAGGTCTTCACCCAACTATAATACATATTGATTCACCGCAATTTTTTTAGAAGCACAACGCTAACGGGCTCGCATAGATAAAACCAATCTTAGAGAATGATTTCTGCACCTGTTTCTAACATTTTCTCATGTGCGATGCAGATTAAAGAGTTTCCCAACCCACAGCCTTATCACAACTTCTCTGGAACCGCGGCAATATCTTGTTTACGAATCCTCAGAATATTTGCACCTTCTTAATACTATCTATCAAAATTTAATATCTCCATTAAGCTACTATTCTTCTCGATCTCCCTCAACAAACTTCGAGATACAGATTCGTTAGTACGTCGTTTCAATATGCCAAACCCTATATCCAGTCAGGGCGTTTCACGGGCTCCAACTTCAGTTGGAGACAACTCATGTCCGATTTGCTACGATAGTATCAAGAAGCAAGTCACTCTAGAACCTTGTAATCATATATTTGATCTTCGATGCATCACAAAATGGTTTGGGGAGAAACGGATTGCTGTTGAGGCGGAGGAGGAGACTGTCAGTTACACATGCCCTATCTGTCGCACAAAGAGCACTCACATGAATGGTATCCCAATGGCAATCATACTGCCCTGTCCTCCTGAGCTGTATGAAGAAATTGATAAATATGAAGCTATATGGGGAGTAGAGGAGTCATCATCTCAGTATCAGGGAAATCCCAGTGCTACTCAGGTCGAAATAAATCAGGAAGCAACTCAGCATGAGGGTCGGAATGGTGGTGGCTCTGATGAGCCACAAAGCACTGTATACGAACCCCTCGAGCTTGAAATAGAGCAATCAGAAGCAGGATCCCCAGGAACAGAAGCACAGCAATGATCCCGCTGTGACCGGCTCCGTCACTGGCAGTCTAGGCCGGTGTATGGAGGACTCAGATTCCCAGTTGCGAGGTATGGGTATCCAAGCGACGAAGATTGTGGTGAACAAGATGATTTATGATCTGGTGTATGGTGTAGAGAACGCCATGAGCTTCGGAGACAACGAGCCCAGGAGGTAGCAGAGATCAGGGTCGAGAAAGCTAGACGTCTAGCCGAACGCGAAAGGCATCGAGAGCATTGGATATATCATGAAGAGCAAGTGCCAGCCATAGTAATAGACACGGCCAGACTCCTGACAATGGAATGGCTCACTCAACTGGCTCGGACTCAGGAGTCACAAATGAAAATGACAGGACCGAAATCTCTAATTGTGAGAGTGAAGCTTTTCCAGTACCACAGACAAGAATTCATGAGCACTTGCTTCAAGCAGTAGAAGCAGCTCAGGCGTTCCAAGATCAAGAAGTTTCACATGCCTTATACGAGGATGGAATGCTACGAGCTGAGACAGATATCGGCCATGAAGATATCATGTCCTATACTGCAGAACAATAGTTCGAGGATGGGGGCCAGTATTTAAGCGAGGATAAAGACGAATTGAATTTAATTCCAGAACGAGGACTACATCGCGAAAGTCATAATGCTCAGAGTAATAGGTTCAAAGACGATGCAAAACTTCTACACAGCAATTTTGAAGGGATCAGTGCTGGGGATCACTTCTTGGAACATGGAGACCAGCATTTCAGACACGAAGATAATATTCAAAGAAACCAAGGCCAAGAACTCTCAGATGCTGAAGTGCGAGAAGAATGCTTTATATTCGCTCAATTGGGTTTAGCAGAAGACTGAGATGATGATGAATCGATTACTTGGGGCGGGCCATCGCGCTTGAAGCAATTGCAACTTCATGAAAGTGCTCCGTCTTTGAATTTATATAGAGTATTGCGTCAAGTTGGCAACCATCACAATAACAAAGCTCAAGAGGTCGCGGCAGAGGATTATAGCGAGGCCCAAAGGGGCAGAGCAATACATATGGGGGACCATCAGTCCATAGTAGATGAAGTATGCAGACGACGGTAGAATGGTGAGTGGGCTGAGGGGGCCGGTCGGACAGAAGCCGTCGTGGCCGATCACGATCCCCTAGGCGGGCGGGCAATGGGGAAGAGCACAGATACCGGAAGATGCCGCGAGAGAGAGCATCAGCGGTTTGGAGAGGTGGTTGGATATTTCCAAGAGTCGATAGGCGTCTCGAGGGGTCACCAAACGCCTCCGAACCTGTAGAAATAACGACGAGCCTTGAGATATTGTAAAACCTTTGCTAGCTTAATCACAATTGATGTTTTAAGGGACACAAACTTTGAACTCACTTTAATGAGCTTCAGAGCTGTATTATCGTTAACCTTGAATCTATTGCTTGATGCTGTCTTTACATAACATCTTTGGAACATTGTTGTCTTAGCCACAGACTTCCGAAAAGTAGGCTAGATCAACCCCCTTCCACATCTAAATCAAAGCTTGACCCATGTGAATTCATGAGGTATATATAGAGACTTGTCATATAGAATTGGGCAGAAGCCGAGTAACAGTGGAGTTCATGTAACTTCATCATAAAGGTTGTGATAATATTCACAGGCAATTCTTTTAAATCGTCACTTCATCTTGGAACCTGGCAGATCGCTAGGGGTTTCAGGTGCTAGACTCAGTCTTAGCAACCTTTGAATATGTTAAGAGAGAATACTCACTTTCTCTGACATTTGAATCGATGGATAAGGCGGCGATCTGGTGCTGAGCTTGTAACTGGACAAAGACTCGCGGGCGGTGAAGGTGAATTCTGTTAGGCGCGGTCTTGCTGAGTTTAGAGATAGAAAGCGGCGACAAATTTCCCATTTGTAACCATAAAATTGGTTTAACAGAACATCATCAAAAATCTCCTAACCTTGAAAAGTTGGCAGACTAGAAGGCTTCAAGATCTAGAGTGCTCTTAGATTAAACTCAAACCTAGGTTGCATGATCAGATCACGCCCTTCTAGGATTCAGATTCGTCTCTTCGCTTTCCAGACGCGCTCCGGCGTGACTCTGTATTCCTAGCGCCGTCTGCTGTTAGTATGTGATGCTTGAATGAAGATATAACGCCTTTATTTCCTCTAACATTCAATTAGCTCTTTACAACTCTCTTACCGACAAGACGCTTCAAAGAACCAAGATGTCTGACCCAGGCACTTCCGCAGAGTCATCCCCCCTATCCGTCGATGATTCGTCTTCTCTCAATATATGCCCGATCTGTTATGATGAATTTAGTGTGCGTGTTGTCATTCAACCCTGCAACCACGAGTTCGATCTCCACTGTATTGAGAGATGGCATCAAACGACCACGCGTCGATTGACGCAATGTCCAATGTGCCGCAGAGAAATTACTACTATTGGTGAGAATACCATTGATGATATTGATATATCTCGCTTCCAACAATCCCACCATCCTTTTTCATCACTTCGAATGGCCAATTTCAATCTGCAAGAACATCTAGCCAGATCACCGCTTAGTCAATTCCTTGAGCACATAGCTGAATTTGGGAGGCTAGATTATGAGATCACCGATGAACCTCCAAATCTTATGGATGATGCAAGAACGCAGGAACAGGAGAGGCGTAGGATTGTAGAGGAGGAGGCGCTGGCTGAATTGGAGTTTGAGCACAGTCTTATAGACGCACAAAGACGCCTGGTTCAGTCAAGTGTTCGAACATCTGACAGTAACTTGGAAGCATTGAGGTACCTGCATGATCAGCAAAGAACTTATCAAGGGGAGGAAGATGAAGATTATCCGCTGTTGAGAGGTCTCCAACCGCCACAATTCGAACTCGATGCTTCAAGACGACAACTTTCTGATCTTGACATGGAAGATACACAGTCGAGTGATGTCCCTGAAAGAGATTCAGCGCAAGCTTCGGCCACCATACGCGATCTGTCGCCTTATCAGATGGCTATTGACTTTCAACACAGAAATGCTACGGCGAACAGAAACGCAGATTTGGGAGAGGGTGAGGTATTGGCACAGAACTCAAGTCATCGTCCCAGATCTCTTTCGCGAATATCATCAGGATCGCTGGGAAATAACACTCAAGAAGCAGCTTTGGAGGCCATACACCTTGGATCGACTCACATGGCTAGATTCTCGGGTAGAGAGGTAGAGCAAACAAGTTCCACTACAACAGAAAGACGTGTACTCGCAAGAGCCCAAGACAATGACACCGCCTCAGCTGCTCAAAACCTTCACGGAAGAGTGAGCAGAATACAACAACGCTTGGAGACAAGAATAGCACGACATAGCCCTATGAACAATGAGGTTACAGGAGCCGCTGAGCTTGGCCCATCCGGCTTTGATCCACTTGCCTTTTCTGTCCCTTGGCCCGCCATATATCCAGAAGATATTCAAATATATCGCAACAATCCAGAAATGAGGTACTCATCACAAATGTTAGACCCACTTGGTCTCACATTGGGTTTTGTTGTTTCTCGTTCTAGTGTAGTAGGTCGATCAGCTGAGGAGAGAGCCACAGGGCAGATTTTGGAACCCGCCGAGCCCGCCGTTCCAGGCCAAAGACCTCACTTTCAATCAGCCCAATCCCAACAGGGCACCGACATCGAATAATCACCAGAGCTAGGCTCGAGCGGTGGATGTGTACATCACTCTCAATCTTGATATTTGAGATATTTCTTCATGGTGGGGAAGTTGAACATAATACTTCGCGCATAATTGGCAATACTTTTAGGTCTCTCAAGGATGCATCAACACAAAGCAGGCTACTCTAGCTAGCTTGGCATCTGGCATTTCCTATGGGCTGGGTAAATCAACGCACATAATTCAGAGTCCCACAGGTAGAGATAGCTAAAACGAACTGTAAATAGCATAAAAATAGACATAATTGCTTCCAGAACTATCTTACTTCTTGTTCTAGTGAGTCTTTATTTCAAGTTCTTCCATTCAGGGGCGCAGAAGGCCGCTTGGCCATTAGGAAATACCTGGCAGTTCACCTAATAATCCTCGCCACAATACAAACAGGCGATAACTGTTGTTCCCAGCGGCTCCCATGGAAGCTCCAACAATACCATCATTTCAAGTAAACCAGATCCTTAGGAAGGCATATCGAGACATCAGACACAATCATGCAGTTTGAGATGCGGAATAATGAGGAGAAGCTGAGAGATTGCATTAAACCCAAAACAAGTTTGGATGTCTTGGCATGATTTAAGACAAGGCCAGACTGTCTTTGTCTTTGTACAATGTCTTTTTGAACCACTGGATACAAATGGATCATTGTAGGGTGCTGCGGTATACTATTAGCAATGTGCAAGTTTATTTCAATTGCTTACCCGTAAAGAAGGATTAGTGAGAGGAGAGGGAGCAACAGAGTTCAGTGTAATGGATGCTTTAAAGCCAGCGAAAAAAGTTCGGCACTTAGTAACTGCTCTATAGCTAGCTAGCTTACATTCCTGAAAGGCGACCTATTTCCCTTTGAAGATACAACCATCCATCCTTTAAAGAAAAAAATTCATCTAAACTGCTATCTTCCAGCTGACATTTTAGCTTAGCCCGACCTTCTTTTGCTTTTCAACCTTTTGGATATGGTATTGTAATAATTTGTATTCTTTCTGCTGTGAGGCTTCGATATCCGTACGACAGATCCATCCATCTGCTGCAGCCTTCAATCAGCCGCATGACATAACGCCAAGTGTGGTGGCTGGCAACCAAAAAAAAACCTCTTATTCAGCAAACTGCATAACCAACAAAAATTGCCGGGATCCGGGCATGAGTCTTCCTCTCCACCACATTTCTATCACTAGAGTTCTATTGATTTTGGGCTGTGTATATGGTCAAGAATGTCGACTCCGCAGGGGACGCAGAATGGCGAATCTTCGCAGAATATGAGACGGCTGTCCGTTCCTGTGCAGACCACCACAACAACCACGACCACATTAGGGCAGGGAGCACCGAGAACGACGACCGTAACGACTGGGCCGCAGATTCCAATCACGACTACGATCACTAATGCATCACCACCGCGAGCACGTCCGGGCCTGGGATCATGGCAGCAACCAAGCATCCGCATACGCCGGATTCCCTCCTCACAAGCTTTTGGTGGCCGACCACGATCGGGAAGCGTTGATGATCGACCCGTCTCCGGAGGGCAGGTGGCAGAACAAGGTAGCATAATACCAAGAAACCCGCTGCGAGGGAGTGCGTCTGCGGAACTAGAGAGTGCGAGAGCAAGGGCGGGCACAATTGGAGTACCTCCTGGCCCTGGGTCTAGCCGTCTACGACATGAAACTCGACAATTGGATACAGTAATAGAGGGGAATCGAAGGAGGAGTAGTTCAGACCCAACAAGATCTTGGAATCAGACTCATGATAATACCGGCGCTCTGCGGAACTCCGGGTATATGCCAGAAGTAGCAGAAGAAGGATACTTCAATGCGCAGAGTCCGCAGGATGCGAATCCGGTAACACAGGAGAGCGAAGAAAGTCGAGGACCGATGGCCAGAAGATTAAGCGCGGCAGGCCAAATGCTGAGGCTGCCGACCTTTGGGCTGGGTGGACGACCGAGGAGTGTGAGTAGTGCAACAAGGGAATCGAGTCCCCCGCGATCTACAACAGAGGAAGAAGCGAATGCGCAATATGACAAAGAATTGATTGATATACTTGATACTGTTGGTATGTAGAGCTTTTCCCCTACCAATCTATGCTAATGCATTGTGCAGACCCCGAGGTGTCGACTCTTAATACTCTTAATAATGTACAAAATTCTCTATTCGTTCCCAATCTCGGTAGCTGGGTCAACCGTCGACCTACGTACACACTTTCTAGATACCCAACACGTAGCACAGTGCCTGTCGCCCCAGATCTAACTCCAGCCGTAGAGGCTGAAGAAGAACCCCTTGAAAGAGGTACAATTGGGCGCACGTACACTGCGACATCTTTATCCTCAAGATTGGACGACTCCCACTTCGCAGTTTTGCCGCATGGAGAACGGCTTCAAGGTTGGAGTAAAGAAGAAAGAGATGAACTGAACGATCATGTGCGTCATTTACTCCATTCTAGGAAGGAGAAGTTAAAACGATCGTGGATGGGATTTAAACAATATGTGCGGAAGCGTTAGTATTCCATTCCATCTTTCATAACGTTGCTGACATGATACAGCTCTTGGATTTTTCGTAACTGTATATGCAACTCTTATCACACTCTTCGGACTTGCATGGGTCCTATTCTTGATTGGCTGGATCAACGTCGGTGGCCGCAAAGAGTATATTGTCCATGTCATCGACAGTGTGCTGGTGGCTCTCTTTGCCATCATGGGTGACGGGCTCGCACCTTTTCGTGCAGTCGACACCTATCATATGTCTTTCATTGCACATTACCACCACTTAACTTGGCGTCTCCGGCGAGAGCGGGCTCTCCCAAAGCTAAAAGACCATAATGATCTTCCGAATCTAACCGTTAATGATCAAACTGTTGATGTTGAGTGTGCGGAAGAAAAGCTTGGCGAGATGAGTATGCTGAGTCCAGAACAACAACGGAAGCTCGTGCATCATCAGAAAAAGTTCTCCCGCTCGCATACATTTTACAAACCACATGAAACAGAAACGCATTTTGCCTTTCCACTGCGTTTGCTTGTTGCGGTTGTTGTTCTCCTGGATTGCCACTCTCTCCTTCAGATCTCTCTCGGAGCATGCACTTGGGGTATCAGCTACAAGGTGCGGCCATTCGCACTTACGACCGTAATTCTGTGTTGTTCGATTACATGTAATATCACTGCAGGCGTATTGATTAGTGTAGGAGATCATAAGACGAGAAAGAAGGATGTCTTGGAGAGGATGTTCAGGCAGGAATTGACGGCGCAGGCAATTCAGACGATTACAGAACGAAAACAAGGGGAGAGGAAAAAGGGAAGTGAAGAGCTATTGGCGGAGAAACAAAACACGAACGAGGATCCAATAACGGAGACGCCAAGAACAAATGAGGAATTGATAATAGAGAAGCCAAGGACGGGCCTATCACCAATACTGCCGCCAAAGGACGAATAATTGTATTATGTAGACTTTATGGTTATAAATAAAAGCACGATTTTCATGCTAGGCATGGCGTAGGATTGGACTTTTCGCATTCGAACATGTGTAAGTGGAAAGCACACGCGTGCAAGAGTCCATCCACTTTGGCCTATACATTCCTCAAAGTTCTCGTCTGAGATTTCTCATTCGACATTATATTCCTGCATGTCTTCAGACGTTGTATTGCAAAGGATGCGCTCTTGGTTCTCACCACGCCTGAACCCTTATCACATGACAAGACAGATGCAGCCAGGTCACCTCTTGCGTATTCGAGGGAAACCCATCTCCCCAAATCTTGTGTTCAATCCTTTTCCTGAGGTTACTCTTCACAAGTCACTCGTAACAAAATACAACTTCATTTACTTGAACATTTCCAGGCTTCCCGGGAATAAACGTGCTGGTTTGGCTTTTCTTGTTTCTCTCTGCATCTACCTCAGCATAGATATAGTTAGCCTTACATTCAACAGCAAGAACATCAATATTGCAAATTCTCCAAAGACAATCTCCTTTAAATCAGACCCACATTTCTAGACCATGCCTAGCATTACATTTAGAGCAAACTCCAAGTAGTTCTGTACGTTAGATTTGTATACAAACACGAGAGATCCGGCGTCCTGTACCGGATACAGCTCCCTACAGTTCGCTTCACGACATCTATGGCACATTTTAGGGTATTAGAGGCTTATGTGAGGTTGGGTCGCTTCTCGCTAACAAAAACAATCGATATGCTGCGCTTCACAGCATGATGCATACCGCCACACATGCAGCAACCAAAACCATCCACGTCTTCAACACTATACTCTTCTCAACAGCTCCAGAACCCGTCTCACTCGCAGCCGGGGCAGCCCCGGTGGTAGCCGACGATGGTAGCGGCGTCGAAGCTGTTCCTGCGCTTGAACCAGCCGTCAAGCTCGCCTCAAAAGCAGACAGCTTCTCGAGCCCTGCCGTAATCTGCACCGGGATCCACGGCGCCGTCGTGTTTTCCGGCCGCCAGGTCCAGGTCGTGGACTCGCTATAGGTCATTGGGTCCCTGAACGTTACACCCTCGCTGTCAACGTTCCACTCTGCAAGCTGCGTGACCTCTGCCGAGCAAGTCACGGTTGCTGTGTTGGTGAATGTGCAGGCTCGGGTGTAAGCGCTATGGGCTGATTGTTAGAGACAGAGGCTTAAGGGGATAGGAAGGGTGATATACTTCGTGAAACCCTCCTCGGTTATGGTATCGATTTGGGAGAAGTGAATAGTAGAGGGGCCTTGGGCGATGGTGAAATGGGGGAGGCCGCTAGGGCAGTATCTTCTGATATATGTCGCATCATCAGCTCCTGAAGTTGCATAGCTGTCACAGCCTATGTCGTATGTTGTGGCCGTTGCATCCTACATCTGCCAATCAATTTCTCGTCTTCATCCTAGATTCGTGTGGATTAAGAAGGGAGCTTACAACTGCAATAATAGATCCAAAGACATCTCCGAGTCGATAGTTATCAGTGCCTAATATGGCCCCGCCAATGGCAAAACTTACAATTGGCACATCAAGGAGTGTGGCTGGATTATTCACAGTGTCGACGGTTCCGGTACGGCGCGTAGAAGGAAAAGGCGTGAGGGTAGGTAGGGAAGGGAAAGCCGTTGATGTGACCACAGCTGTTTCGGTGCTTTGGGATGCTGAATCAGTCTGGGTGACGGTAGCAGTGTTTGAGGCTTGTACGAATTGTGCAGAGCCTGCCGTGAAAAGGGAAAACACAAAGCATGTCAGAAAGAGCAAGGCACTGCTTGGGCTCCTAGAAAGAGCTCCAAGGCCCAATAATGAGGACAAACCAACGATTTGCCAAGAACTTGCGCCAGGGAGTCGAGAAGAGCCACCGGTCTGGACACTGGTTGATGTCGGACTCTGACTTGTTGTCGCAGCATTAACATTAGGTGCGGAAGTTATAGATGGCACGGCTGCGCTCGTCACACTCGATACACTGCCAGTTGAAGCCGCAACCCCGCTCGTTGCCTTCAACTTCTCCAGCCCAGCCGTGATCTTCACTGGAATGAATGGTGGCGGGCCATACGCACTGGCCGTTGGATCCATTACCGTTATTGTAGAATCATCCATCTCTATCGTGACCAGCTTGCCATCATACGTTACTGTCTCTAGCGGATCCTGCGTAGTGAATGCATCAGAATAGGGCGGTTGGCCGTCTCCATAGGAATTTGTGCAGATTGCTGTTGCAGCTGTAGTTGCGGCGAAAGTGCAAGACTCTGATAACAAGCTGTCATTTGTTAGACGAGACTTTGGATGAGTTCCTAGGGGATGAGCAAATACTAGTCACCAGCTTCCCCTCCCCTTTCGGTGTAGCTGAATTTCATGAAGTTTGCGCCCTGTGTCACGATGATGGGGCTTGCCCAGTTGGCGTAACCACAATAGCCTTTCTCCGCACGGCCAGTCGCTTCAGGATTGCAGGTGACCTGGTATGTTGCTGCTGTTGCATCCTGGCATGAATATCAGAGATATTGTTACCAGATACAGGATGAAGAGAGGACCACATACAGCATTCACAACAGACGCGACAAGATCTCCAGCGCCATCTGCAGCATTCTGAAGGAAGAGGTTCACAACATCTGGTGGCGTAACCTCTGGCAAAGGTTCTGGGATCCATGGTCCTTGTGCATCAACTCCCTGTCCTGCTAAGCATAGTATAAAGGTAAAGACTGTAATGGCGAACATCTTGTCGCCTTCTATTACTTAGTAATCCTACAAAACGAACGACAACGCAAATGCACGCAAATAATCAGAGAAAGAAGGGACGTCAACGGCATTTTATCAATTTTCTAGAACAATTTCATTACCTCGGCGGCTTACGATGGGACATTTCTCATTGGCAGAACGCGATCTTAGGTATACTGTGCCGCAGCCTTTTTGTCCATTTGAGGCAACGCTGGTCTTGGCGTTACTTTAAGCTTAATGCGCTTTTCAGGCACCATTCGCTTAAAGCCCCACCTGTTCAGGGGTAGGGAGAGGAGTTGGCGCTTTCGCCAGGATTCAGATACCGTAGACATTTGTAGAGCAATATCGACTTAGTTTTTCTCTAGTTCTATCCTGAGATATTACAATATCTGGAAAAAAAATAACTCAATGCCACATCCACCCAAAATCTATCGAAATCCCCCCTCCCCCTTATCATATTAATCATTACGATTACCATCTAATAATAGTCTGTAAAGCCTGGATACCAATATATCTTATTGTCATAAAATGGCCACGCGCAATACATAACTTCCCCCTCCACCACATCATCGTAGTCCGCCACATCCCCTGGTGCCCATCCACCAATTCACTCGTCCTCAGCGTCCCTACCGTCAAAGTTCGCTCCTATCGTGTAGCGGGAGGCTGAGACTCTGATTAATTCGCTTTGATAGTCGTAGTCCATGCCGGACATGATGATATCCCTTTTCGTATGGAATGGAGAAGATGGGGGAGGGGATGGGTTACTGGTGGAGGACGTGGTTGATAGTGGCGAGGCAGGTGGTGTTGGAGATGAAGGGGATGGGAAGAGGGTTGGGATGTGTGGCGGTCGGCGGTAAAAGAGCCCTTTTTCGGGGCGGGGCATGCTTAGTCCACCTGTTATACGTCAGTCTGAACATACACTCTAAGTGGATAGGAGTGGAGAGGAGGAAATAAGCCCTGTTCCATACGTTCTGTTTACGGGACTCATCCCGCGTGATTGGGATATCCCAGGATACCTTTTTGAGGGCAGCCAGGCCGTTTGTTCAGATATGGCATTCTGGCTTGAGACTGGCGACTTTGAGTTCTGTTAGATGGGGATATGCAGGTAGGTTGGTGATTATGTGAACTGATAAATGGTTTGACATATGTGCTGCCGTTGAGATATCTCAGATTTCTAGCTGCTTTGACGAGCATGTCTGGCGTTCTTTCCTAAGCGGTGGTGTTGTTAGCAATAGGGTCAAATTTATAAGAAGGAATTTTGGGTGCTCCAGCATCACCGAGACCAACATATAAGAACAGCGGCTTAATCCGCCACATTTTCGAACAGCAATCTCAATCATCTAGAAATTTACGAACGAAGGAACATCCTGTAGGCTCCATTCGTTTCTTCAGTTACACCATATCTGGGATCTCCTTGAATTTCATTGACTAGGCCACCCAGATCCGGATTCATATAAAATCTGGTCAGCAACATATCCGCCGCGCATAAGGACTACATACTCGGCGATAGATGTAAGCAGTCGAAACTGCCTTCGATCATTCTTCTCGTCTTCCTCCTCAAAGAACCTCATCTCGGTCCACCTAATAAAGACGTCAATTCTCAGGCTCAAATAAAAAAATTCCTCGACATGACATCCCGAAACCTTTTCATCGGTCTCATCACGGAACCAAAGTACTCAAAGAGATGAGAAACTTTATTCTTGAACAATTTGTGGGGAGGGTCTTTGAAAGACCGACATACCAATCAATCTTTCTATATAGCGCCGCATTCGCAATTACGCTCAAATCCTTACATACCAAACTCATTACATACAGGTATTGAAGCTCATTATCAAGATGGGAAAAAATCTCATGTAACAGTTCACGGGGAAGATCTTTCATTGAAGCGGCCCCTTCATGCTTGTAATCCCCGCCACAGAGCCAACATCATTTCCCCTTCTAGTAGGCTCATCGGATTCAATTTAAATAAAATGCAGAAAGCTGCTTACTGCCTGACAGGTAGCTCTACCGTAGGTGGCGGATTATCCTTTAAGCTCTGCTCCTTCTGAGCCTGCTCCCCCGTCTCCTCTCCCTCTTTCGCTTCCTGCTCCGCTTGCTTCTCGAGCGCCTTTATTTGGGATGTGCGCCCCATTGCTCCTGACACAGAATGACAATAACGATTTCGGAGTCCACGACCAAAAAGTATGAGACTGGTCAGGAACCTATATAAAGAGGGAACCTAGTTTCTGATATATCGACGACCATCAGGATTGGAGGAAAGATGTTGTACGTCGTGATGGATTTCTAGGCAGCATACGTGATATCCCGTAACCGTTGACTAATTGCTGTGGTCGTAAGGCGGATAGGAGGCTGTTCCGAGGGTGTTTACGAGATGGGAATCGGGTCTGCCCAGATCTGGCGCGCAACGAACATATTTGTTCATGAGCATATCAACAAAACGATGCTAGAGCACGAACGAAAAGAAAGAATGATATTAGTTAAATATTCTATTTTGGGATTCCTTCTAGGATTGATCCAACACCGGCGCTAAAAATATCCAAATGGGGGTATCAAATTTTGTCGCTGCTCCAAGCAAAACCCTTCATGCCTCTTTCATCATTTGCTTCACCTCCTCGAGTATTATTCCAAGAGCCCATCTCACTGTCTCCTCCACATCATCTCTCTCCCCGTCACTTTGCTCTTCTTCCAAAACATAGATCTTTCTGCCGTCGCCTCCCAGAACGCCTTCTATGCTGCTCTCCCAGTTCTTCCACGCAATCTCCTCAAAGTAACCCTCCGTCTTCCAGCACTGCCCCGGCACGCGTTCGCCTCCATCTTCTGCATCGACGTACTCGATCCTCTTGAAGCGTCGTCTCTTGGCCTCGCATTTAGTAATCGATAGGAAGAGCGGTATGTCGATGAGGTCTGAAAAATGTTAGCCATGTTCAAACGAACGATAAACATTAGACGCAGAGGACCAACCCATGAGCTGGCGCTTTTGCTCAGATGTAGTTCTGTGCTCGTTCTGCTTTGCATCCGCTGCGGTGGGAGGTTCGTTGGAGTAGAGCAGGAAACCCTCAACGAGCACCACTGCTGGCTTGCCATAGATCCCCCCCGCGCTCTCTTCCCGAAACCCATCCAGCAATTTTCTGCCTTCTGCGATGACGTCACTGAAGTTTTCGAGGCAAAGCTGTCGTACTCTCGCCTTCCTCTGCTCCCATATGGCGCTATTCGGGCCCTGGGGGAGCTGAGCTTCTTCGCCATCTTGAACACTTCTTATATACATAACAAGCCCTCCAACGTCAATTGAACCCCAACAATCCGTGTCCGGACCTGTAATCTTCCGTCCCTCCTCCTCTTCTACCTCCAAACTCTCAACGTGGTAGAAACCGACACCTCTCTCCTTCGTCTCCTTTAAGAACTTGTCGTCTCGAGGTCGGCCATGGAAAGTGGCAATGGGACATCGATCCTTCGTTACGAAGAAGTCGTCTATCGATACTATCTCAGGCTGGGCCGCCTCTCTACCCCAGGTATCAAAGATCTCGGATAAGATGGTGGAGAGGGTTGTCTTTCCTGAACTGGAGGCACCTGAAATGCCGATTGTGACGACGCGAGGTTGAGATATGGAAGAGAGTTCTGCTGTGGCCAGGGTAGGCAGGATTGCACTGGATGAGCGGGGAGTTGGAGATGTCATTTCACTTTTCGTATTGCAAGTCGAGAAGAGTTCATGGACGGAGGGATATGATTGCGCACAACACTCTGATAGGCACTAACGACATGGTAAAGAGAACAAGAGATGGGAAGGAGTGGTGTATCAAGCACAGCGTAAGTGATCCGAAAGGGAAGAACAATGTGAATGCAAAATATAAAGGTAGTGAATAGACATTTCATGACTGAATAGTCATATGCTCGAAAGGGAAGTGTGATATCAGCATTCATGAGACACTTGCTAACATATAGGATTGTGCGATACAGAAGAAAAAACACAAAAACTACGGCCAGGTCACTAGACATATGCACAAGACGATCGAGGCACAGAGTAAACATCATAGGAAGGTCGTTATATAATACTAGACTTTAAAGTAACAACTTAAATCATCCGCTTCTGTCATTCCACTGCTCTGATGTCCTTCCAACGCCGGAGTGCAAAAACTATCAACCAAAAGAGAAGACAGAAACTCAAGCAGCTGCAGCTTGTAACAAGTCGGAAGAAGTCCGCGCAGGTTGGACACCAACCCTTTCCTTAGACAAGATGTCAACAAGTAGTGGTGAAGGTCGGTTATCCTTGCTGACTGGGAAGAGCTCGGCATTCTTCTTGTAGCGTTGCACGTTCTCAATATACATGTCAAAGAGGTAGGCTGAGTCCATTGGACCTCCTTTTGCTTCAGGGTGGAATTGTGTTGAGAAGATTGGTCGAGTCTTGTGAATCATGCCTATGATGATGAGTCAGTAAGTGGAATCTGAAGGCTACTATTCATCATACCTTCATTACTGCCGTCGTTCAAGTTGACAAAGTATTCTTTGTAATGGCTTGGTAGAGTGGTGCTATCAACGGCATAACCGTGGTTTTGACTGGTGATATGGCACTGACCAGTAGTCAAGTCCAGTGCTGGGATATTGTGAGCACGATTTCCGTACTTAAGCTTAATAGTACGGGCACCAGCTGCAAGAGCTAGGAGTTGATGACCAAGGCAAATGCCAAAGACCGGGATCTGAGAGGTCTCAACCAAGCGAGACAAGTGATAGACAGTCTCTTGGCAGTGGGTTGGGTCACCAGGACCATTCGAGATGAAAACACCGTCAAAGTGGTGGGCAACTTTGTGAATCGGGAAGTCGTATGGGAACACAGTGACACTTGCTCCACGGTTAACCAAGCTTCGCAGAATATTCTCCTTGACACCACAATCGATGACTGCGACATGCAAATCTCCATTCTGCGCACTAACATGGAATGGTGCTTTCGTGCTAACCTTCTTGACCAAGTTGATCTGCTCAGGATCGATGAAGGCCTCATCCTGATCAGCATCATATTCCTCACCAATGGTGATTCGGGCCAACGAAGAGCCCTGCTCTCGAAGGAACGTAACAATAGCACGGGTATCAACACCAGAAATGGCCGGCACACCCTCACGAGCACACCATTCGCTCAAACTCTCCACGGCAGTCCAATGGCTATATCTTGCTGCATAATCCGCTACAACAATACCGACACATTGTATGTTAGGGGATTCGAAATATTTAAGGAGACCATGCTCGTCTCGGGCCGATGATGGGACTCCGTAGTTTCCGATCAAAGGTTGAGTGAAGACGAGAATCTGTCCACGGTACGATGGATCGGTCATAGATTCTGGGTAGCCGACGAGTGAAGTGGTAAAAACGGCTTCGCCGGAAATGTTAGATTTGGCACCAAAAGATTTGCCATGGAAAATAGGTCCGTTCTGGAAAAATTAGTCATACTCCATCTGGCAGTGCCCTTTGATTCCTTACCTTGATTGTGAATGTTGCTCTGTCGTGGGAGATAGGAGTAGCTTTGGAACCAGTTACTGGCATAGCACGTCCAGCACTTCCTCCAACCGTTGCAAGGAATCGTGCTTGTTGAGCAATCCGACTGCGGATAGCAAAACCTGCTGGCTTGAACGCCGCGGGCTTTGCAAGTCTTCCAAACATTTTGTATAATTGAATTGAGTAGAGGTACAGCGTTCGATTCGACTCTTATTTCAGTTCACTGAGGCTTTCCAGATGTGATCTGTCGGGTGGGTTAGTCTCTTTATGCAGCGGTGAGCAACGCTGTGGGGTAACATTGTTGTTCTGACCTGAAAGATAATCCTATCCCTCGTTAGCAAAAGGTATCATGAACGATGAAGGACGAATTGCCCAAGAAAAAGGTGTTCCGGGGATTTGGTTCAGCTAGTCTAGTCCCGTCAAGCGCTGAAGTTTGAGTATAGGATCTCGTAAACCAAACTCACAGATAAGGAGCGTGAATGACTCCTCAATGATGGAAACAATTGTCGTCATCAACATACCTGGGAAGTGAAGATTGACGGGCGTGCAGTCATGCGCGCGGCTTTTCAATTGAAGTCCTACTTGGATGAAGGAGGAGTTTCCAAAAGAGTTGTGGTCAAATGCAAGAAACAAATTTTGCTGAAGCGTGGAGGGGGGGATGAGGGAATGGATTGAAGCAAGTCTGCAAGCCCCAAGACCCAAGCAAAAGTTTGGATTGGAAAAGATAGAGATAGCCGAGCCCTGATTGGTCCATACTATGCTGTAGGGATAATAGAAGCGGGGCGGGACAACAAATGAACGAAAGCCCTGGAAATTTTCTGGGTCAGCAGCAGCATCCTGTTCCCACGTCCACCACGAGAAACTTTAAAAAAGATACGGAACGCTTTGCGCAACATTGTCTACTCAGGCACCGCAAAATCATACAGCCGAGAATAGCATTCTTTTGAGGGGAATTTCTGCTGCAGTCCTGGTTTTTCTCCTCACCTCATCAATATTATGTTAACATAGATCCAAGCCCGAAGTCAAGCGATATCGGCTAAGCTTAGCTTACGCTTTGAGAGACGAAAATGTATGCATGCGAAGTGAGAATGTTTGCTGGGGCGAGCTGATGGCCTGTGGGGTAATATTATGATATCTAAATCATTATACTGTTGTACGACTGTCTGACAGGTTATCTTTGATACCTACTGTTAAGAACTTGAAGCGATATACTGGACATCATATCTGATGAGTGAAAGGCTATCCATCCATCCATCCATCCTGGTCACGCTTGAGCTGGCGTTGTACGACTTGAGCTACAAATACTCTGGCAGTATAGTATATAATCACTAGAATGATTTATACCTCCATGGAATTGAAATGCTTGCTTACATCTTTCAAAAACCCCAGGCATTTGGAAAATGGAAAGTCGTCTAAAATCTTCTATTCATGCAGGCAAATATACAGTCGTAGCATCGTACTATGCAGACGCTCTTATATGGCTCCCAGCTCTTTCAACTTTGAAATCATGCCATCTACATCCTCTACCTTTCCTCCACCTTGTCTTGTGGGAGGCTCTGTCACAAGTATCAGCAATGTGTTAAACTCGTCCCAAAGACCAACTCACCAGTGACCTTTAGTGTCTTCAACCTTCTCGTGATGTCCACCCCCAAATCTCCCACACTTAACTTTTCAATCTTCTTCTTCTTTGCCTTCATAATATTCGGCAAGCTCGCATATCTTGGCTCATTCAACCGCAAATCCGTCGTAATGATCATTGGCAAGCTCGCCCTGACGGTCTCCGTCCCTCCATCCACCTCCTGCGTGACACTGACCTTCTCCCCTTCAAAGCTGACTTTGCTTGCCTGAGTTGCCTGTCCCCAGCCCAGCAAACCCGCCAGTATCTGTCCCGTTTGCGCACTATCGTCATCAATACTTTGTTTGCCCAGGATCACCAGATTAACATTCTCCTTCTCCACCACTGCTTTCAGCAGTTTCGCTATGCCGAGAGGCTCGATCTCATCACCCTCCTTCGTTTCAACGTGAATTGAGCGATCGGCGCCCATTGCCATGGCTGTTCGCAGTATATCTGCAGCTTTTGGAGGGCCTGCAGAGAAGGCAATGATGTCCTCTACTCCCCCTCCATAGCTCTTTTTCTCGCGGATTCTTACGGACTCCTCAATTGATAGTTCATCAAACGGATTCATGCTATGTTTAACGCCAGCGGTCTCAACCGCTGTTTGGGCTTTGTTGACCCTGGGTTTGACCTATAAAAGTAGTCCAGTTAGCTTACATTGAATTATTGCAGGGAAAGAAGGCCAATTGGTGCCTACGAACAGCATAGTCAATAACCCGTTTGACGGGCACTAGAATTCTAAGCCTTGCGGACATGTTTGAGAAGATAATCGATGTTGCGAAGGTTATGTACTAGGAAATAGGAAGCTTCAAGAGCTGTTCGGCGAGAAGGCCTGGGTCCGGTCGGTTCCTCCCTCGTTTTGCCGAGGGGTACCCGACGCTACCCTTGCCAGTTGTTACCTCAGGCATAAGTAGTTGCTGTCATGCTAACGCATCACGTGGAGTCCCGAAGTCAGATCCCTGTCAGCGCGTCAGAATCATTCACAATCAATCTTAGTCCATTGTTGTCGCAAACAAAGAAACATCTGCGTAAAACATCTGCGTAGGCTACCTGCCGCTATTTTTCGTATTCAGACTGCTCTGTCTCTTCAAACAATGCTCTTGTGCTTGGACAGCTCAATTGCGTTTCATAATGACTGATTGGAACAAATTTAAGGTCATCGACCTCAAGGCTGAGCTCAAAGCTCGTGGCCTCTCTCAGGCTGGTCTCAAGCCAGCTCTTGTTGCAAGATTAACAGAAGCTGAGAATGGCGATGGGTCAGAGAGTGAGGCGACTGTGCAAGGTGACAGTCTAAAAATTGTTTCTGCAAGTGCTGCCGCATCTCCCGATACTATTTCACCTACTCAACCTGAAGACGTCAGGGCCATACCTCCTACGGTATCTTCTCAGGCTATATCAGAAGTACAACCCACACAAATTGATGCGAAGACTTCACATTCGCATTCTCCAGATCCTCCTTCAGTACCAATTTTTACCGACGCAATGAATGTTACAAACGAGGATCCTACAGCTGTCAATAACGAAGCTCAATTCTCAGGGTCACCAGTGGTAATCGAAGTAGCAGACACTCTAGCACAGACTAATGCTCACGGATCAGCGTTGCCATCGGTAGAGCCGCAAGAAGCCATTGAAGATCGTCTAAAACGAAAGCGTCGGTCAGAGAGCCCTCCAGTCAGTACGCAAGATGTTGCTCGAAAACGAATCCGTCAAGATGAGAAGGACGAATCAAGTATGCCGTTGATCGGACTAGAGCAGCAGAGCATAGAAGTCACAGATGGTCATGCAGGCGTATCCCAAGATGAAGTAGACGATAAAATGGCTCCAACACAAAAGAGGGACGACTCGATCAATAAGAGTTTGGTAGATGAATCTCCATCGCGACCGCGAGATTCAAGATTCAAAGATCTCTTCGCAGCGCCACAAGCTCCAGCCATGGAGAAGTCAGGATCACGCGATTCAGGTCCAGACTTGCAGGACCACGAACCAGAACGTGCTATATCACCTGCCATTCATCCAGCTACTGCAGCGCTTTATATCCGCGACTTCATGCGACCTCTCAACCCAGCAACATTGAAAAATCATCTTGCAAGTTTAGCGACTCCACCTGGCCATGATACGGATCCTGATATTGTCGACCAATTCTACATTGACAGTATTCGTACGCATGCATTTGTCTCATTCGCAAACATATCGGCAGCTTCTCGTGTTCGTTCAGCCTTACACAGCATAGTATGGCCGGATGAGCGCAACCGTAAGCCTCTCTGGGTGGACTTCATTCCAATAGAAAAGGTCGCGAATTGGATTGATGAAGAGGATGCAGCAAAGGAGAGAGGACGAGGAGCAACAAAATGGGAAGTTGCATATGACATAGATGAGGATCGCAACGTTACGCCTTATCTTCAACCTCAAGATAGTACAAGGCCACAAATAGCCCGGCAGCCGTCCATATCTACAACAAACAATTTATCACTTGCCCTTAAAGGCCACGGACAGGTCCCTACCGCTCCTCGCGGGTTTGCCCAGGAATCTGAGCTAGCACCGAAGCCTGTAACTAATACCAACTCACTTGATCAGCTATTCAATTTTACTGAAGCTAAGCCCAAGCTGTACTGGAAGCCCGTCAGCAAAGAACTAGCCGATAAGCGTCTGGATCACTTCGAAGATATAACCTCCAAGTCTTACGATTCTCTTGAGCCACCTGGCTCTGAAGTCAATAGATATACTTTCGAGGATGATATCACGTTGGTTGATCGTGGTTTGGAAGTATTCCCTGGCTTGCGTCCACCTATTGGCTTCAGAGGCCCAACTTTTGGTGTCCGAGGTCTAGGTCCAGGTCCAGGTCCAGGTCCACGTAGCTCAGGATACGAGGGCAGACGTGGCGGTGGCCCTCGACGAGGTGCATATATGGATAGCTACAGGGGTAATGGCGGTCATAGAAGCCAAGGCAGGAGAGACGCTCGCCATGATGATCGATATTAGCAGAACGCGAACTAGACCCAGATCACATTGTTCTTGTCTATACCGCTCCATAGTAGATAGATTTGAACTTATGGAGAACCTCGGCTTAGAAGGGTTTTCTAGATTTGTAGTAACCTGTAATATATAGAGGCGCCGTATGCTAATGATACCCGGGAAGCCAAACTCTTCCTAATCTATAACACAATTCTGATAATCATCTACTTTATTTTGTGTTTTGGATCTGAATGACCATTATATCATACATGGATAATGGCTTTGTTTGCCTTGCGCACAAGGCTGCGAGGCTGTATACAAGGGCCAAAGTGCAACGCTCTAAGAAAAGACATCCTTCTATTGTATAAACACCAACCATGTCGCATCTTTCGAATCCACTTGCAACATCTGATCAACTGTATCGCAAGTCTTTGAACTCTCTGCCGGAAGAGCTACAAGATAGTATACTATACTATACTGCTCGGCTAACACAAGCTGCTGGCCTCTTGTTGAGACTCTCGCAAGACATAACAGCACAAGCAAACGTCTTACTACTAAGATATTTCGCTGTTGATGATCTTTTACAATATGAGTTTAGCGTACGCCAAATCATGAAACCCACTGAACATCTTTGTCAGAGTCTAACATATACACAGGACGTCTCAGCTGCAACGATATACCTAACTGCAAAAATATCTGCCTCTCCACGGTCCCTACGCAGCATCACAAATGTCTATGCGTATCTGCTCTCATCGGCTTCAAAGCTCTCGGCGATAGATAAGACGTCGTCGGTTGATCCGGAGTCTTACTACCTATCCGAACCAAATTACATTTTGTATCGTAATCGGCTTTTGAATATCGAAGGACAGATCCTCAATGCCCTAGGCTTCAATACACACGTCGCACTTCCACATCCTCTTGCTATCACATATTTGCAAACTCTTGACGCCTTCACGCCAGCCTACAACCAGAAATCGAAGACGGCTGGACAGGATGTCGCCCGCCGTACAATCGCATACCTAAATACAGCTCTTTTAAGTCCTCAGATGTTGTATCTTACACACCAACCATGTGCTCTTGCTACAGCTGCAATTTATTTAGCTGCAAGGGATCAAGGTGTTAAGCTGCCAGATGTGGAATGGTGGGAAGTCTTCGACTGCGAGCGGGAAGAGCTTGGTTTCCTAGCTGTGGGGATGCAAAGTCTAGAGGGTATTGTGAGGAGAGAGTTAGAGAAGTGGAGTGGGAAAGGGATGATAACTAGAGAGGATGTCAAAGGAGAAATGAGAAAATTGGGAAAGAGCTTGGGTAGTGGTATGGTCGAGGATGAGGAGGCAGAGATGGCGAGGATGCTTGACGCAAAGGTCACAGCATGAAGTTCGACCCTGCCGCATGCTTGGACCCGACACGCTCACATACCAAATACAACAATTCATTATCGACCATGGAAGGCTTTCGCCCAACACGACATTTCCATTCTTGTTTTTTCAGCTCTGATATTATCTTGGCAAGGGTTTGATTACCTGAGATCGCGTCAAGTTCGAAGCAGGGAGAGAGGCGCTTTTGACCAGCTTACGCCAAGGATTGGCTTCGCTATCTCCGTGTCTAATCTGATCTACTACACCAACCAAAATTTTGCTTTCATCATGTGCATCTTTAAGTGATGGATGAAGGTCAGAACTGCCCCTTAATTTGTCGTCCAAAGCCGAAAGCCAGTGTCGACTGCCGACCAAATATTTCTGCACATGTCATCGATTGACCTTGCCTCCCAAGATCTTGCGAATATGTTACATGTTTCTTACTGCCTCGTACTAGTGGTAGGATAACAGTAATACATGTTGCTAGAGGTTTTCGAGAGATATCGATCAAAACCTTTTGCTTACTGGTGCGCACATCGGGCTTAGTCCGCTTCCTTAGCGAGCTTATATAACTAGATTACTTGCTTAGTCGTCAGTTTAGACGTTAAATGCCTCTTTGTCATTTCAAGGGTGGTTGGTACAGCTCCATTTTTCTGCTAGTCGCTGACCTTGTCGTCAGCTCACTTCTCATGGCTGCTCACTGAAAATTTTGCACTTTTGGTGCTATTCATCGAGCATGTCTGAAAAAGTGCTCTAGAATATACATTTACTTCATGTTTCAATCTCTTGGTTGATTCATAGCTCGAATCAAACTTCAACATGGATATACTCTCCTTTTCGGCCGTGCTAATCTACCTCACCACATATTTCCTCGTAGAAAAGGCAACAAAGAAGGTATACCGCTATTTCAGTCCCAGCTTCTATGACCGGCTCCTCAGCAAGAGAGATGATCTTCAGTTTTTTGTTTTCATCATGGGCATTCTCATAACTCTCTTCTCAACGCCGATCTGCCTCAAAGCTTACCAGGGCTCTTCAAATGAAAATGATGTGCTCGGAAAACCTTTTAAATCAAGAGCCGGTGAGATATGCATCGCATCAAAAGGAATACTCTGGACATCAGAACTCATCAGACTGGATCACTCGGTCGCCTATGTCATGCACCATCTATCATCTCTAGGCTTCCTTGTTTCTCACCTTGTAATCGACTTTCCACTTCGCCCAACATACGCGTTATTTGCGTCACTCGTTACTGAGCTGGCTTCCGATACAGTCGCCATATTGCGACTTCATGGCAAACTCCCCGAAAACTCCTCTCTGGCTTATAAAGTACAAACGATTAATACATTTGGCTTGATCCTGTTACGTGTCCCAACGGCTATTTACGCTGCGACCTTTTTACCTCAACACTCTTTATCAGATCCTAGGTTCTGGATGAATTTTGTGATGATAACAGTCTATCTTTGGTTTCTATTGAACCTGATTTACGCGAGCGCTACGCGACTATGTTTTGTTCAGCGTTCCCCTGGCGACTCTACGAATCTTTTGATATTTCAAAGATACCATGTATCTCTATACAGCATATTCTTTGCCCTCGGGTCGTTTATCATGGCCATATCCTCCTCAAAACTTTACATCAAGAGCTCTCCAACGCCTCTAAACACGACCGAAATATCTCGTCTGAACACACAACTCATACTCACCGGCTTCACCGCTCTCTTCGGAGCCTACAATCCTTATCAAAGTCTCATAAACCGCAACGCAACTGCTAGAAATAGCCTATGGATTCAAAGCGCTGTCTTCACAGCTACGCTCGGCATCTTCCCATCACTCCTTGTCGATCGTTATCGGTTCTTTCTCGCTCTTGCCCTTGTTCTGCCACTCGGAGAAGCTGTTGGAAGGATTGGCTGCCATTTTGCGGGTTGCTGCGGGGGCCCCGAGGCTACGGGGCAATGGATACCGATTCAGCTGCGATCCAGCGCCATCAACGGGGCTCTTGGAATAGCGGTGTTGTTTGGCTATGAGCTTGGCTTCATTCAATATGAGAAAGGGGGTGTTCTAAGTCTTGCGATTAATGCATTGATCAGACTCGCATTGCGTGCGAACGTGTTTGCCGTTGGCCAGTTGATATTTTCACTTAGCTTGTTTGTTACTGGACCTCATCTTGACGGCCCATCTGGGATTATGCGACCTATTGCCGAAAGCGTGATTTCTCTAGATGTGCGGAAGTACGTTCTTTATATGGTAAAAAATGGCGGAATGAGGCTTGATTTGTCTGAGGCAATTTGGATCGCATGCTTTGCGGCAAGCACGATCATAGCCGGGGGTATAGTTCAGAGATACAGCAGCTCTAGGTCAGTTCAAGATTTCGGCAATGTCAACTTTACACCACCCTGTGAGCCTATACGCCATCAAAGAACTGCAACTTTAGAAGAAGATAATATGGAGAAGAAAACAGTCTCTGAGATTGTGAGATCTGACAAGGCCCCATTTTAGAGAGGCTCGACTAAAGCAGCCTACAGCGCACAAGGATATCGTATGGACCAAGGTACAATATTTAGAAGGTCGAATGGCGGTGTCTCTGATAGGTTGTATTGTTCGTCGCTCAGTAAATAGTAGGTCGTTCATTGGTTAAATCAGTTAACAACTTACAAAATAGTATCACTGATTGACCCAAGCCCAACTTCTTAAGTCGTTTACATGCTAGACATTTATTGGCTAGTTTGAGGTATCGCTGTCACAGACTTGTAACACTCCCTCCTCAACAAATTTACGAAGACTCTTATGTAAATAATAATAATATCAACTGAAATTCAACTTTGACCACTACTAACAGTAATATATTATCCTTTGGTCTAAAGAGAAAAAGTCATCCACGTGATGAACATTACCTAGCATGGATTTTACATCGTATCTCAGATCGGGGCTCGGCCTTCTCCAGCACCAACCCATCGTAGATGAGCCGAGAAAATAGCAAAGACGTTTTCATTCGGAAAATTAAGTTTGGTGGAATTAGCGGTGCCGTGCCGTGCTAAGTCGCGGAAGGTTCTGATTACGACGAGCCGTTGGATCTTGAAGTACGTTTGCGGCACAGCTGGATCCTGGCGGGGTTCGGACAGAAGGGAACTTGTCTGAGGGAAATCAGCACTTGGAAACTCTCTAGTACTGGACCTTGACAGGTTCCCAAACTTTTCAGGAATGCCCAGTGGTCTTGGAACACAGACTGGAAAGTCTTCCTGCCGACCGCATGCGTAAAACTGAGACAGAAATTCACGCGTCTTCGTACTCATATAAAGAGACAGTTACACTATGGCACAGGGTGGCCTGGTACGAATTGCGCTCTATATCTGGGACACATGTGCAACAAAATCCAAGGCGAAGGATTCTAGAACACCTACGAAGGACCCCTATCTTAAGCGAGCACTAATCTCTGGGAAAGCCACTATAATTTCGTAAGGCAGTCAAGTAGGATCTTACACCGAAGGATTTTCAATTTGCTACGTACTCTTATTAAAAAATAATTTACCAGCTATCTGGTTCTCTGCTTGGGTTAAATTAATTGGATTTACCCGGTTCGGAAGCCCGGGTTCGAGGCCTTTCCTAGCCAACCGAGTACGACCTCGAGTCGTTGCATATGTTGTGTGCGTGTTCAGGGGCGCACTTATTGGGAATTGGGAAGCCAAATGATTTGAGAAATGTATGCACGTCAACCAACGTATTGCCTTATCGCGCTTCCCAGCTGTACGTAGGGCGGAAGACCATCTGGTGTGGGAGTCATTAAAGTCCTTGTCTATAGCCTAGGCACCTGAAGGATGACAGTTCCAAACGGGCATTACCCCTTCATTTTGCTAATGCACCAAGAATGTATTCAAAGACCCGAGGATCTGGCTTACGGACCGAAGGATAATTCAATACCAAGATCACCTCAACATGAAGTTGAAGTCGTGTGCGAATATAGCCCACGTGATGTTTACCTGATACAGCATACGACAAGCCGCGAAGGCGTTCTTGCTCAACCAATCCAGAGTAGAATTGACAAGCATGAACCAACCGGATAAATGGCCCCACCGATGGTGATCTTACTTGGTGGTACTTAGTGAGAATGCGGGCAGCCATTAGTTTCGGGGCTTCATGTCGGATTGGGGCGTACGCGGGGGCGTTTGCTTCTTTTCTATCCCGCACAGCCTACCGCCCACTGCCGGATCCAAATTTTTTACTTTCGTACCAGAGACATCTTTTGTTTTTGTATCAACCCCAATGGTATATAGGTTGATTCTTTAACTCAGCAACGGACTTGGCGTTCAGCCCCCGACGTCGACGCAAACAATGTCTTCCCTCTCTCCTAGACCGGGCCCTAGTCACCAATAGCCGCGAACATCGGATTGGTAGTGAGTAACTTCGTGGCTTTCTCACATAAGCATTGTCTCGTGTATCTAACACTGCACTTCATATCGAGTGCAGAAGCTGGCTTGTTGGAAACCATCTCAATTGGCAGCTGAAGCACGAATGCCTGCCACATTTTCGCCATCCATTGGCCCGACTTGGCCAGTACCTAAAACGAACATGGTACTCTCTTGGGCAACGCATTATCAAAAATACAGTCCGAACCACTGGAGGGCTTTGCATTTATCCGAAATCTCTGGGCTGACCAGGCCCAGTCCTGCCAAGAGGTTACCCAGAAGCTGCTTACTGCATAGACAACGCTAACCCACGGTAGAACATCTCGGCAGAAATCCGATTGCGAGTGTTTGTGATGAACTTCATTGACGACCTCACCGTCGCTACAAGTCCTATTTTGGTATCACCAGCGAGCTGAAATCATGCAGAAAGCCGCCTGAGGTAAAGATAAGAGCCAAAGCAAGCATTGGTGCTATTGTGACGAACCTGAATGCGCTACATGCCAAATAATACGTGTCGTGTACCCCTGGCTTTGTGGCTTGTCGGCCATGTGTTAAATATCTCGATATCGAATTATTGAACGTCGCCAAGGTATGCTAAGATGACTCCAAGACACGAGCATCTGGGGCCCCATGAGGAATTGCTCCTAACAGCACGGACTCCGGAGCCTGTGGGTCATGTTGGCAAGTGGCTTGCATTCCCAACTTTCGAGAAGCCTTTAAATCCTTCCATCCCCCGTTTTCAGCGAGCCTCGTTTTTCTTCTTGTGTACTTTCCCCGTCCCGTGAGAATTTCAGTGCGAGAAAAACGTGATCCAACATGATGGAGAAGTCCAACATTACCCCCAGCGATACCTCTGTGGACCTAGAAGTCAAGGCTACGGGACAGAACCATGAGGATATACCGGCCTCGACAGAGGTGTCAGGAGAGCCAGAGTTCGACGCAGCACGAACGAAGAAACTCATTCGAAAGTTAGATTGGAATATTGTCCCCTTCCTTGCACTGCTCTACCTGTAAGTCCTCCTAACTGGGTCACGTACCATGGTAAACAATTGCTCATCACTGTCAGACTGTCCTTTTTGGACCGTACCAATATCGGAAATGCCAAACTTTTCAGCCTTCAAAAGGATTTGGGTATGCCCGAAAAAGGCCGTGGCGCTATCGTATATAATGTCGCCCTTGCAATTTTCTTCCCTTTCTACGTAGCAGCTGAGATTCCTTCAAATATGATGATGAAGCGTACTCGACCCAGCCTCTGGCTTACAATTATCATGATGTGAGTAGCTATGAAGCTTCTGAGTGGGTAGTATCTGACAATGTACAGTGGCTGGAGTGTTTGCACAATCGGCATGGGATTTGTTCACAATTATCATGGCTTATTAGCGGCGCGAGTTTTCTTAGGTCTCTGTGAGGGTGGTTTGTTCCCCGGTGTCACCTACTACATCACAATGTGGTACCGACGTCACGAGTGTGGTCTCCGCATGGCGCTCTTCTTCTCAGCTGCTACCGCTGCTGGTGCATTCGGAGGTATCCTTGCCTTCGGTATTGGAAAGATGAGCGGCAAGGCTGGTCGTGGTGGATGGTCGTGGATTTTCATCTTAGAAGGTATCCTTACCTTCCTCGTAGCCTGTGTTGCATATTGGGTCATCAATGATTATCCTCGCACGTGAGTATTGACCACCTTGGACCACAATCCACCTACCCATTTCGAGTTGCCAAACTGACTATCAAAAGTGCCAAATTCTTGACAGAGGAAGAGAAACTCGAGGTAGAACGTCGTCTTAAGGCAGACCGAAGCTCACTTGCCGACGAGTTCGACCTTAAATATTTCTGGGACGCATTAAAGGACTGGAAAATATATGTCCACATGTTCATCACTATCGGCATCTACACACCTCTCTACTCAATCTCACTGTTCTTGCCCACGTATGTATTCAGCCTCTGATTCATGTTTTTCATATACTCACAAAACTATAGTATCATTAAGAACATGGGTTACACCGCAGAAACAAGTCAGCTTATGACCGTGCCCCCCTATGTGGTTGGTTGTATCTTCACAATCGGAGCAGGTTATCTCGCCGACAGACAGAAGCAACGTGGCATCTTTATGGCGATCTTCGAAATCGTTGCCATCATCGGCTTCGCAATGCTTGCCTCCTCTGGCAAACCAGGTGTTCAATATACTGGAACCTTCTTCGTCGTCTCAGGAATTTATCCTTTGGTACCCATGGGTGTTGCTTGGAACGGTAACAATATCGGTGGAAGTCTTAAGCGCGGTGTTGGTATTGCTATGCACGTTGGTTTTGGTAACTTGGGTGGTGCGATCGCCGCATTCTGTTATCTACCATGGTACTCCCCAAGGTATGCTTCCTCTTTCTTCTCAATCATGCGAACCATAACTGACTGACGGCATCAGATTTATCCCAGGACACGCTACACTTGCCTCTACAATTTCCATGTCCCTCATCTTAACGACTATCATGACAGTGTACCTGCGCCGTGAGAACGCACGACGTGACCGATGGGCTATCGAGAACAACCTCCGACCCGAGCAATATACGGAAGAACAGAAGCAAGAGGAGAGACAGAAGGGCGACTATGCTACCTTCTTCAGATATACGGTCTAGGTGGGTAAGAGGAGGAGATCTACCAGATATGATTATTAACCGAGCTTATGACTAATTTAAATGGATGTAAGAAAGTTAATAAAGTTTAAGATTAATTGTATATGCTAGAAGATCATCTGAAAACATTATCCAATTTGATCGTTTACTTGGAGGGGCATTTCAGTGAATGGAGACTCTACGTCTCCCATGAGCATGGGCTTTTCGAGTCTTGTCGCTGTTTCGATGAAGTGAAGATCCGGCACGGCAAGTGGTGCCATGGCTTCCGGGCATGTACTAGTCAACACCACACCGTCATCCCCCAAGGCCGTGGCGTTTATTCCGCCCTCCGAAAACCCCTTCCGAAACCGGCAACATCTAGCTCCAAATCTGCCGTTCGCAACATTTTGTTCACCGCCTATGCTGTGAGGACAAAGGATTCCGTACATGCTCGACCTTCCTCAATCGTAGCTCGCACGCTCTTTCCGCATGCAAATAATGTCGTCACAAGCGCTTTCATTTCTAGTATTTCGGCCTCTAGATCACGAAAATTACCGCGCTGCAAACTTGTGCCTACAAACATGACGAACTCTATAAGCTTAGCCTTCCCTTTTACGCGCTGATCGTGGCGTCAGAACAAGATGGCAAGCGTGGATTGGGCTGGTGATAGGTTGGGCATCAGCTATTGCAATCCGCCCGTTCTCTCCGTACAGATGGCGTCAGGATCAACCAGATCGAAGACACCAATATGTATGAAGTTGGATGGCCTTCTCGGACTCTTTCGGGGGACACTAATAATTTTTAAAGTGTCAACTATCAGAGATCTCGGCAAGCTTAGGAGCGACTTTATTGGTTGTACCGCGATTTGATCTTCGTGAAGAGGAATATTCACGTCGCAAAGCTGATTTTTGCAAGCATGGATGATGCAGGTTGCTCTGAAGAGGATTTTCATAACAAGTGCGAGTTAGAAGACACGCCAATGAAGAAAATCCAGTGGGCATGCCATGTGGTCGCTTCTGAATGTATGACGAACCGATAGGGCTAAAATCCAGGGACCCTTTGGGAGCCTTCCTGACGAAAAAGAATCACTTTGTAGTAGTTCTTCAGAGACAATCTAGTTGTCACTGTATTATAGGTTGGGGTGACCCCGTGACAAGCGCCTGACTTAGTGAGGCACACGGCTTAGGCCCATTTTAACCAAACACGTCTTAGTCCAACCTTATTTCCACTAGTCTTGTCTCATTCCTTGAGTACATTACACAGATCTCGTTGCCATCTATTCACCGTCTAGCCTAATTGACTATTTCACTTATCCAGTCCTAGGTATGTAGTCCAGGCGCGTTTTTACCTCAACAGCGGGAGCATCATCCCTCATCTTGTACCACCTGGCCATCCGACCGCAAATCAGGGACGGCCACGCGATTTATCCAAAGTATGATATGCTGTGGATCATATACTTGCATTGCCTGATGCAAGCGCGCTATTGAGTGTAGTTGCAGGCGGGATATACTTTCTTACACGGTGACAGAAAGGTGGGGTGATGGTTGAGAATGCAGTCAACTTCAACTTTCTGAGATTTGTGATGCATTCTCACAATTCATCATTGATCGGTATGAGGACTATTCTAGGAAGAAACTGGAAGGGTACTCATTCATTCCTGAAACCCTTTCAAAGCAGACTTCATAAATTTCAGTCAGTTCGGGCAGGAATAGCTACTTATAATAAGCCGTTCTTTGAGAATGAGCCTAGCGTGAGTGCGATTCTTTGTATAGTCATATCTTGAACCGCAAGATGTTGAGATATCGATTCAGCGCCACGAAGTGGCGTTTTGTCGTTAGCATCTCCTAAGATCAGTTTTCGCTACTCTCGTACCAATTTCTACTTTCTACTCTTCGATAACGGATTTCCGAGAATCCAGCCATAGCTTATCAGCGAAATTTCCTATGTTCTTCGTTAATAAATGCTCATCTGAATTCTAACTCCTGTTAGCCAACATATTCGAAGGGCTCTCCGGAGCGAGCCGCCCTAACAGAGGCGCTCAGAAACCTCAAATCAAAGCTTCCCGTGAAAATTCCACTTGCGATAGCAGGGAAATCCGTATGTGCTTTCCGTCATTTCGGTCAGAATTTTCAACTGATATTCCAGATTTTCGACAATACCAGCGGCAAACAACTCAATCCATCCGAGCATCAGCAAGTCGTTGCTCGGTGGGTACCAGCAAACAAGAATCATGTCGAAGAAGCAATCGAAGCAGCATTGGCTGCAAAACCAGCCTGGGAGGCTCTATCTTTTGAAGACCGTGCTGCAATTTTCCTCCGTTCAGCCGAACTCGTGACAGGTAAGTATCGCTATGAGATCGTAGCAGCGACCATGTTGGGCCAAGGCAAGAATATCTGGCAAGCGGAGATAGATGCAGCTGCTGAGGTTGCTGATTTTATGCGGTAAGTGCAGACGGGAGTGTGGAACTTTTGTCAATTCTGATACATTATAAGCTGCTATGTTCAAGCGGGGATGGACCTCTTAGCTCAGCAACCAGCTGTCAACTCCCCTGGAACCTGGAATAGACTAGAGTATCGCGCATTGGAGGGCTTCGTGTATGCAATTTCGCCATTTAATTTCACTGCACTGGGAGCGAATCTCGTCCTGGGTCCGGCCTTAATGGGAAATGTTGTCATTTGGAAGCCATCACTTTATGCACTGCACGCCAGCTGGATTCTTTACAAGATCCTTCTTGAAGCTGGGTTGCCTGAGAACGTTATCCAGTTCGTTCCTGGAGATGCAGAAGAAATCACTGATACAGTTTTCAAGAGTCGGCATTTTTCAGCACTCAACTTCACTGGCTCCACACAGGTTTTCAAGAGTTTGTTGGGCAAGATTGGAGTGGCTACAGCTCAGGATACGTATTTGAGTTACCCCCGTGTTGTTGGAGAGACAGGAGGCAAGAACTTCCATATTGTGCATCAGAGTGCGGACGTAGAAAGCGCTGTCAACAACACAGTTCGAGGTATCGTCGAATATCAGGGCCAAAAATGTTCCGCAACATCACGAATATACGTCGCTCGGTCCATATGGCCAGAGTTCAAGAAGAGAATTATAGCAAAATTTGAGAAAATTAAAGTTGGAGGTGTGGAAAATTATGAGAATTTGGTAAATGCAGTCATTCACGAAGAAGCTTTTGATCGACTTGCGGATGTCATAGAAAACGCCAGATCTGACACCTCCCTTACATTACTTGCGGGTGGGAAAGCGTCAAAGGAAGACGGTTTCTTCGTCTACCCAACAATATATGAGACAAACAATCCAAATCATGAGCTACTAAAAAAGGAACTTTTTGGACCTATCGGAATATTCTACGTATTCAACGACAATGAATGGAATGAGACACTCAAGCTCGTCGATTCTACCTCAGCATATGGCCTTACAGGTAGTGTCTTTGCCCTCGATCAGAAAGCGCTTCACGAAGCAGAGATAGCCCTTCGTCACTCAGCTGGCAACTTCTATATAAACACTAAGAGTACTGGGTCAGTTGTTGCTCAGCAACCGTTTGGCGGAAGTCGTGGCAGCGGAACAAATGATAAGTCAGGGACAACGAATCTTTTGATTCGCTTCTCAAGCATACGGGCCATAAAGGAAGACTTCAGCAGGTTATCTGATATTGAGTATCCCAGTAACGATATTTGAAAAGAGTCAATCTATAACATATGACGTAGTCTAGAGGCACTTTTGATATTCAAAATATCTTTAAGTTTCATGAAACCGACCAAACTTCAGTAAATAGGTAACACAGCCGCTGAAAGGACTGAAGTCTGCAATATGTTCTCTATGTTCTCGATCAGGCAATAACCTTCTCGCGAAATCGGGAAAGCCACTTCAGACCTCTAGGCACATATTCCGATGAAGGCTTAGCGTGGAAGCTTTATACCTTCTTTAACCGCGTACGGAAGCCGTCGGTGCAGACTGGCATGCATGATTGTGCTGCACTAGAATAGGGAGTGGATCTTATCTACCACTCAATAAGTGTCAACGCTGTGTCATTAACTTGGACACGAGTGTACCCCACTTGTGAGTTGTAAACCTCTTTAGGCGGGGGATTTGTCCCGAAGGTTACAGACTACCAGAGATAGACTGATAGCTTGATAGACTCAAACATTTGTTATGAAGAACAAAATTTCCTAAAATTCTTTACATAATTACTACTGGAGCTCGCGCCCATAGGAAATATGGAGTTATGGAGAGCAGTTCCAAGAAACTCGAAATACTCTATCACGTGCCTTTACCACCCGTTACGAATTGCACGTTTAGCTCAGTGCCGCGGAATATCAACAAATCCAATCACCGGAGGGTCTCGCCGTGAAGAATCCAAACGACCAAGCGTATCACAGACTAAGGAGGGAAATAAATTTCAACAGCTTCCTCCGCTATCAGTCATGCCAACCGGAATTTTGCTCCGTACATTGATGGTGACATATATCTTGTCTTCACCTCGCCTTGTGAGCTTGAGCCTCCCAATTATGGACCGAATATCCAACAGCAATTCCTGGTTTCTGAACCCAGATCGAAACCCTATCTTGCATGCTATCATCAGGAAGATGTTCTATGACCACTTCGCTGCTGGTGAGAATGAGACAGAGATCAGAAGAACGATGATGACCATGAAGAGAATGGGTTTTGAAGGTGTTATCTTGGGATATGGAAGAGAGACCCTTGTTGATCATGATAATTGCTCCAGAGCTTCGGACGTAATGGAGAAGTGCATTAAAGAATGGAAAGATGGAACCTTGAGAACTTTGGCAATGCTTGGAAAGGGAGACTTTCTCGCGCTGAAGTAAGCACGAGTCTCGTGGATATATTTAACTGGCGGCTGACTTCCCAGGTTTACCGGGGCTGGCCCAGAATCAACTGAGGCTTTAGCCAAAGGAAAGCCACCTTCACCTGCCATGTCAGAAGCCATAGCGGAAATATGTGATCAGGCATCGAAACAGGCCACTCGAATATGGGTCGATGCTGAGCAACAAGTGTTCCAGCCAGGTATTGACTCATGGACAACCGATATGATGAGAAAATACAACCGCAATGGGAATACTTTGATCTACAATACATTCCAAGCGTATCTGAAGGGGACACCTAAAAATATTTCTTACCATATGAAGCTTGCTCAAGATGAAGGCTGGGCACTTGGAATCAAGTTGGTACGGGGAGCATATATTGCGAGCGAGCAACGGCATCTGATTCATGACACCATCGAGGAGACTCATGCAGCATACAACTCGATCGTCCAATCGTTGCTGACAAAGTCGTTCCCGGGTATAGAGGGAGAGTTTCCCATTGTGCAGTTGATGCTTGCATCTCATAATTCAGAAAGTGTCAAGCGTGGCTATGAGACCTGGAAATCACGAAGTGAGCAAGGACTTCCGACCATCAAACTCGAGCTTGGGCAGCTTCAAGGAATGGCGGATGAATTGAGCTGTGGACTGGTACAGATACGGCAGCAAATGGCAATCAGCGAGAGCATGAATACGAATTCGTCGCTGTATCCAAGGGCATTTAAGTGTCTGTGCTGGGGACGGACACAAGAATGCACTCAATTTCTCATGAGACGAGTGACAGAGAATAGAGGATCGTTGGACAGAACGAGGTTGTGGATGGTGGGACTCAAGGATGAGCTAAGACGACGTATCAAGCTTAGCATGAAGTTTAGTTAGTCTATAGTGGAGAACCAATACACTTTATCTGTTCCTTGAAGCCTAGATCCAACACTTTGCGTTTGATAAAGTAGTAAAGGGGTTTAAGCGAGGTAAGCCTTATCACAAATTTTCTGAAAGGATCAGTTATACTATCCGTATTTCATTCCAACCAGTCAACAGACGCGCCTTACTTACACTGCACAAAAGGCTGATTTGCCCTTATTGGAAATATGTTGGCTGAAATGACTTTGAGTTGTGCTTGCGGTCTCTTTATGTGACCAAGTAGAAAGTTCTACTGTCCAGCAACTTTTTCAAAATTCTAGAAAGGGAGAGTACAACTCTCACATAGTTGAATGCCTCGACTTCCGTTTTGTGTTGATATACTATATCCTCGTACACTAACAGGCCCTCCTATGCAAGGAGGTGGCATCTAATGCCACTCCTGCCGCAATTGCCAAGAATTCTCACCGCTTAATTATGCCATGTAAACATCGTCATACTACGTTGTGTTTGATTCTCCATCTTGGTTCGAAATTAAGCGCAATTGCTCTCGACGGTTAACTATTACTTTATATATGAATACTGGATCCCGTGTTGAAATATAAATACGGCCGGACAACCATGGCTCTTGACGCGCAAAGCAATGTGAGGAAGCTCTCAACGTAGCCCCTCCAATCTTGTATTGATAATTTTTCTAGTGGAACGTCGAGATGTCACAACCTCTCAAGATATCCTCGCATACTCGGCGTCGCACGTCAGCTCTAAAGTCGCCGATCCTTCTCCCTATACGCTCCAACTCGACCCGCGAAGTCCCTCTGCCACCAGAAATCCTCACTCAAATATTTCGTCATGTCTCTGACTTGGAGAATGCCCAAGCAGCATTCTACTCCTGCAGTCTGACATCGCACATCTGGTACACGATCTGCACACCATACCTCTATGCTCGGCCTATACTTACAGGCGGAAACTTCTCGCTTTTCACGGACACAATCTGCCCCTCAAAGAATGCGAAGATACGGCACTCACCCCTCGCCCCTCTCGTCAAGAGGCTAGACATGGGCCGACTAGTACATAACTCCTCGCGCTCCCTCACAGCCCGGCTGCTTGGGCGGCTAAAACCAAATATTGAAGAATTCGTGGCCCCGCAAGCCTCCTTCGCCATAAACAGTTTTGCAGCGCTCTCAAAATGCACCATGCTACGAGAACTAGACATGAGTCTGATAAGCGCCAGCATATCTAACAAACAACTCTTCCAAACCCTTGCGCCTCTGCAGAAACTTGAAACTCTATTCTTTCCACGCACATCAACCGGGTTAAGGGATAAACAGGGAAAAGAATATATATGGCCGCCAAAACTAAAGGTTCTCCATCTGGCGGGGGGAGTAGATGACCATTTCCTGCGTCATCAACTCGTTAACGTGCCTCCATCTCTCACCAGACTGAGTATACAACACTGCTCTCAAGTCTACGCACCAGTCCTCCTCGAAACCCTCTCCAAGATTGGCCCACAGCTGCAGCACCTCACAGTCCGACACGGCATGTCCAAGCTACAAGTTGGAGTCCTCGACACCCTCTTCATCTTATGTCCGAACCTTGTTGCCCTTCGGGTTTCAGCGGACTATATCAGCAATGAAATGTTCCGAATTATACCGGAGAGTCACCCTCTCAGGATATTGGACCTGGATTGCTCGCCTCAGGCGGGTGCTGATGTGGGCATTGATGCCGGCGTGATATACAAGGTTGTGGAGGACGGGCAACTACGGGATTTACGGAGAGTCATAGCCAGCCCGCGTCTTGCATGGTCAGCGAGCAAGAAGACAAGGAGAGATGTGGGGGACCTTGTTGAAGTGCTTGAGGATGCGGAGATGGAGAGACCACTTGGGCTGACGCCAGGCGTGTTTGTCATGAAAGACTGATCTATGCTTGGCGATATCATGCAACATGCATCTCATAAGTTTGAGAGACCCTCTCAGCCTACATCATATTCCATATGAAAGGTAAGTCATCAAGTTTAATCACATACAATCGCAAGGTATGTCATTTGGAGTTCGGTAGTATGATTCTGCAGCGTTTGCTATGGAATATACTCGTCTCTCTGACGTGGAATACAATGCTTCATGCTAAACTTCGATAAGCTAAAGCAGCATATGCAATACTTAGAACCACCACATTAAATCATCATTGTTACTCTCTTCTCGGACGATCAATTGTCTCTTTGCCGCATCCAGAATTCTTATACTTTCGTCATATACATTCTTATCATCATTTTGGCCGAACGCAATGCCATTCTCGCGGTCTCTTCGCCGCTCATCGTTTACCTCTCGAACTCTGGCTTCATATGCATCGCAGATTCTGTGTTTATTAGTTCAAAGCACCCCTAGCTGGATATCGACTAAGGGTAGACGTACTCCATCTTTGATACGCCTTTGGTTATGCCGAGAACGAAGTGTGGATCTTCAATGTGATCTACCTTACAGGTCGTAGTCGATCCTTTCTGTCTACTTCTATAAGATAGATTCTGCCTAGTGGTGATATCGCTAAGTGCTTGCCGCGATTCCTGTTGATTGAGTTGATCTCGTGGCTGCGGTAAGTATTGCCTGTCGTACTGTGGTCGATAAAAGTCTCCTCGGGGCTCTGGTAGATCTCTAAAGCCTAAGCTGTATTAGTGAAAGTTTCCAGCTAACGAGAATTCGCGACGCTTCGTGATTCGTGTTCTGAAGAAGTAGTTCATGCTTACCATCTCTACTAGACCGACTTGGTGAGCAAGATCTCCTCCTTAATGGGCTTCGTTCTCTTACACCTTGAGTGTCTGACTTTCCTTCTCGTTGTGGGGACATTGAACGGCGCCGATCTCTGTCCGTATGGAAATGTCGTTCTTGCCCTGCCAATAGCCGTCAGATCGTCAACGCTCCCTGTTAAACTAAAACCTTGCAAATATGGTTTTCAATTTTCCTACCTTCATATATACATTTCCCATTATAGGAGATAGCACTGCCGGGTGATATCTTGATACTATTGAGAATCCTATCACATAGGACAGGATCATTATCTAGGTCCCATTTTCTGCACCACCGGCGCGTTCCTGGCAGTGGTCCTCTATATCTAACTCGGCTCTTACGAGGGCAGTATCTTTCGATATGGTTCAGGCCTCCGCATTGGTGGCATATCCGTGGCCCATGGTGGCAAGGGCCATAATGAAATCCTCGGCAATTTGTACATGGAACAGGCGCAGAGGGCATCTATAATCATGTGTGTTTAAGTTGAAGATTCTATCATACCAGCCAAGGACTGTTCACCTTCCTTCTCGAAATTTTTATTCAAGCAGTTAGATAAAGCTGGGTCGACAATCCAAATAGATCCAGCTCACAAATCGATGAGCTCCGTAACCACGGCCTGACAATTAGCTGGAACGGTTGATAGGAAAACACTTAATGATCTTTCATAAGTTGAAGGTATTATACCACAACATCAATTCTGGTGCGCTGCTACTATTCTGACTTGGGTTCGATTGAAAATAAGTTACAGGAGGGAGTGAGGATGGAAAGGTGAAAACATCAATATCGTCTGAATCTTTCCTCATTTGGACAGACACACATGACAGAAGGACTGCCACTACCTCACGTCTTATTCTGGTAGGCACTGCTTACGTCAGCGAACTCTCCTTGAACTTCCTTCGCCACCGCACTCCAACTCTGCTCCGGCTGCATGATTTTGAGTTCTCTCATTGCTGGCAATGTCTGGACAGACTGAACCCCTGCTAGAGAATACCACTTCTGGGAGGTATCTCGACCATCGATCACGTCTGACACTTGATCCTCTCCCAATTGACTAGTATACGGAGCGCTGGCCAATATTTGCCGTCCCTACATTCATATCTTTATCAATTATTCCGGTAGGCGGGTTTCGAAACGCTTCCAGTCACCCTTTTTGCCTCTGTTACGTGGCTCAATATATCCATGTCTCTCGTTGCGAAGTCGCAATAATAGTATTCGGGATATGCTATCTTTAACAACCTATCCAATGTGGCGGAAGTCTTGCTCATATGAGCCCAGCGAGGGCTGTGGTCTTCCCTGCCATTTCTTTGCTAAATCGCGTCTATTGGTAAATGCTGGACCGTTGACAAAAGTCAAAATTCAAGTGGTCTCACCAACAAGTGACAGAAATATCAAAGAATTGTTAGATCATTCTATCAAACTGCATTCTGAAAAGTTCAAAACTTTCGTTGACTTCACTCACGAGAGTGAAACATCGGCATCAGCAGCCTCTGCTTCTGCCTCGTTCAAGTCCATATTGCCGACCTCAGCTGAGCCTTCCTTTCGCAAAGAAACTTTAGAAGACTTGATACACGTGTCAGTACCTTGGGTGGCAGAGAGATTCTTGAGTGTAAATGGCTTTCATGAGAAACAAGTCAACGAACACGGGGATCAACTCGTAGTATCAAGGGCGCCGCTCCCAACATCTAAAGTCCTGTATCAGGAGGAGGTTGGCATCGAATCGCCTCAACCAACATCTACTCCATTAAGTACGAATAGTCCTCCTTTTGATTTCCTTCCAGCTCGCTCAATTGCCAGTATCATTTTATCCTATGCCGCAGATGACCAACCCAGTTGTCCAGACACACCAGACCATTTGCCAGAAGTTGATGCAGGTTACCGGAAGGAAGAACCAGCACAAGCAATACCAAAATCAAATCCCAAAAAGGAAAAGACCCATTTTTCGCAAAATTCGCTGTCCGTAAATACGACTAACTCACTCGCACTTAAAACCACCGCATCCAAAATATCACAACAGAAGCTACCGATCAAAGACCGGAAACGAACCATAATTTCGCCAAGCCGGCCATCGTCTTTGACAAAGGCCATGATACACTGGGTCAGCAAAACTCAAGGTCTTCTCGATCCTTTCCGTGAAGATGAGGACTGTTGGTTTCATCCGTCACCTCCAGCAGCCCGATTTGGACATAATGGCATCCAGCGACCTTTTGGCAGCCTTCAAAAATCATTCGCTTGGCAAGGCCAAAGCGGAAAACATTCTTTTTTCCTGAACTACGGGATTGTGTCCAAGCTGATTAATTTCAAGATGATAAAGCAGCAAAAGGACGGCTTCGTGAACAACCGATGGCACCTCAGCCACTTGTGCGGAAACTGGACGTGCCTTAATCCCAGTCATACCACGATCGAGCCAGGAACAGTCAATGTCAGTCGCAACAATTGTTTCTCGCACCGATCAGGATGCCTACATACACCTCAATGTATGAAAGAAAAGAAGATATCACTTGGAGCAGATGGGAAGCCCATTGATCATATCTCTTCTTCAAATAGCTTCGTCAGCATAGTCGAAGATGATATGGATAATTGGACTCAAAATTTCGATGATAATGGCGATTGTGAGACGGAAGAATACGGTGATGATTCAGGACTGCATGATAAGTTCAGGAGGTTAAAAATGACGAAGGCATCCTTAGATGACGTTGAGATGCCTGAGACATTAGAGAATGAAATGGTGGACCCCGCTGGCAGGGACCAACTTAGTCATGACACGGAAATCCCCCGTGCAGACTTAGAATTACCGGATACATACCAGGGTGAGGACATGAAGGGAGACTTGAAAAAATTACCAGTGATGGTAATCAAGTTGATCAACCCGAATATCAAAAATAAGCACAATGCTTGCTCGCATACTTTATGCTCACATACTAGGGGAATTTGCAGAAGTTGAGACCAGCTTTCACAACACAGCAACATATAATTACATATATTATTGTTCTAACTATAGCATATGATAACATGCGCAGGGTGGAGGCTTGCACCGCTCATGGTCTAAGGCAAACACATAAATAAGCTAAGCACTTCAAATATAATCTAGCCTCTTCTGGAGCACATGAAATTGCAAAGCTGTCGTATCATAGAATTTTAGAGAAACTACGGGAGTGCCCTGGATGTAGTAGATATATTCATAACTTGATGAAATTCAAACTTGAAACTGGAGGTATCAACAAAGAAACCCTTTGCTAGGCGATCTCTTTGTTTGCTGAGAAGAATTAAATATTATTTATAGACTATGGCTGCAAAACTCGAAGGGGGACCTAGAGTCAAGACAACGGCCCGTCCTGCGATATATAATCAAACTTCAGTAATTCAAAAGACTACTATAAGATCCTGGACTTATCTAGGAATCGCAGTCTAGTCGAGACTACAGAAGCCTACTACACTTACCAATATCCCGCCTCCTCATTAATCTCTTCAATTCAACAGAAGCTGATACAGAAAGCATACAAAACCTTGAAAGACCCAGAAAAAAGAAAACTTATGACGAAAAGTATGAAGCTATCATAAGATTCCATCGGAATTACAATGAAAGAAAGCCGAATTGTAAACTCTTTCGGGGAAGATTCGGTTGGGAAATAGAGTACCAGGCTAGGGCTGAGAGGAAGGAGGGGCCAATTGCTGGATGGGGCCTGGAGAAGAGTGCGGCTGGAGAATAGGATGAGATGACGCTTGAAGGGCTTGGTAGGAAAGAACAGGCTAAAATTGAGGATTATCCATAATGGCGTTCGAAAATAAACAAATAATGCGACCCTGACCTTCGTTGCCGCTCGACATTGGAATATTACGTTATCGTGCTCTTTTTCTAGAATTAAGCGTATGAGATGGACTATCTGAAAGTGTGCTTCGTATTATGCTCTGCGATACCTACGCTGCAATCATGACACAAAAAATTCGCAAGATGATATAAGCTCTTAGCTGCAGATGAGACAGGATACTGCATTGAGTACGTTCCTAGCGCCGTAACTCCAACCATGTCCAAGATCCTAAACCTGAAACCAAACCTAATGCGCGCTGTGCAAACGCCAGATACAAAAACCAAACCCAAAAATGAAAACAAATGCTCGCTTTTCCAAACACCAGTCTATATAAACTTTCTGTTGTAAGAACTTTTCCCTCCATTTCCTTGTGTCCAAACAGTCGATTCCCTCCTAAACTATGCAATCTCTGATATCCTTTACAAAGTCTTAGCCTTCTTTGGGACGGGTCTGGCCTTGGGAGCTTCAGGCTTCTTGCCAGCAGCTGGGTTAGGAGCAGGCTTAGGAACTTCTTGAGATTTCTTCGGGTCAACCTGGCCCTTCTTAGGATCCCAGGCACCCTGGACCTTGCCAGGGTTGTTATGGTCCATTGCGTCCATAGGATGCGAGTTCGAGGGGCCGGCTTGAGGAGATTGGGGAGGAGGCGTAATGGGGCGAGCGGGAGCCTGAGGCGTGCTGGGACGAGCTGGTGGAGGTGAAGCGGGCCGGGCTCCTCCTTGCTCGGCGGTGGACTCGGCGCTGGGCTGCTTCTTCTCGTTTGCTTTAGCCCATTTCACGGCTGCTTCTGCGCTACCGGCTGCAACGGCCACAGCTGCCGCGGCACCGACGGCTGGTCGTGGAGCGCCTATCTGGTTGAGACATAGGGCTGTGGCCGTTGCGGCGACCCCGCAAGTCTTATAGCTATACCGATCCCACGTTAGCAATTGTCATTTCGCCACGAGTGCTCGGGGCTAGTCCACGGAAGGGAGCAACTTACATTGCCTCTGCTTTGGCGCTCTTCCAGTCAGGGTCGCGTTTAGATACTAATTTGCCGTTGGGGAAGAGAATCAGGTCGGTGGGCTTGTCGGTAGAGTGGCTTCCATCTGGTGCAATAAAACGAGGAATGAGAGACACTGTGTCGAGAACATCCCGTGCGATGAGCCCGTATGATCTTCTCTTCATGGGGCCGGCGGCTACCAAGTCAGAAGAAGCTGCTAGAGCGTAGAGAAGGAAAGTATTGTAATGCATTTTGAACGAAGCTAAAAGTGAACTTAGGACTGTAAGGAGATGGAAGGGAATGCTATGGAAGTCTATCGTTTTTGTTGTTATTGTGTGCTTGAACTGCTGATGATATTTTGTAACAGGCTTCTATCTCTTTACTTATATACATTTCATCTCACGATGTCTCTATCCAGGAGGACTGCGCCAGCGAACTCGATCTCCCATAGAATTCCCGTTGAAATCTATTTTATTCTCAGGAAGAATGGAACAATCCGTTTCGCAAGCTCATAATCTTCGCAAATTCTGCGTTATCCTGAATGGTATCTCACGTGGGTTACATCAAGCGATAGTGTTCGCTTCTCATCGTACGTTGTCACCCACGTTGGTCGCTCACGTTGAGTCCGTGATTCAGATCATTGGCTAAAGAGAAAGGGGTTCGCTTAATCATCACCCCGACCCAGGGTCCATCCTCCGTTTCAAAATGATCCCCTTGTTTAAGCTTAACCTTTATCGTCGTCTGTGAAGACTTGGCCAGCTTAGATAACAGAGGCTCAGCATATAGAACCAGCCTCATCCTGATCCTAGAGGCGCAGATGTGAATGGAACGGGCATTTCCCATAACAGACCTCAGGTTGCCGAAGCTAGGCTCTTAAAAGCCAGGTAATTGGTTCATTTTATGATGTAGTCAGCAAAGCTGTATCCTTCTTCAAGCATTGTTGATAAAGACCTAGTCTAAGCTCAGTCACGGAGTAAACAAACTGTAACTTAGAGCCGGTTCGCTTCCGAGCAAAAGACCCGAGCCGAGCCCAAGCTCTTTAGCGCAAGGCTACAACAACCCTTAAAGTTTGCGAGCTTCAAAGCTTCACAACTACCATGTACATCTCCCGTTGTCCCACAAAATGGAGAGCACAAAGCGCAAATTCGAAGAAGATTCTTCCGAGATACTCTATAGCAACAAAACACGCAAGAAGGTCGCTGTTGAGGCGCCGATTCACCCAATATATGGCCAACGAAGCGCGCTGCCTGGGCTGGATGATGAGACGACTATGGACGGAGAAGATATAGATCTTGATTATGATGAGGACATGGATGCCATAGCATATTTACGACTCGTAAGGTTAGTATCCTCCTCTCCTATGCGACTAGGTTTTTGCTGAGGTATTTTGTAAGGGAAATGCTGACTGAAATGTAATTACAGACAAGAAGCGACCGGCATCCCAAATCTCCTAGTCGCCTCAAAAGCTGCAACCGATCGCGATATATACGAGGACGGAGTTGGAGATTACAGAGGTAAATACGTTGACGGAACATATTACGCTCCCGATTCTGAATCAGCCTCGGACGCATTCCAGGCAGAGGAGGATGCTGAGTATGCGGGCGGGAGATTAGCGTACTTCGACTCAATACTGTCACGATTCGAGACTCTGCGTGCCCAGCTGTACCTGACTCCCCCAGAGGAAGCCATCGATAAGCTAGGCTCAGACCACCCTACATTTTTAGGAAGGCTTGAACGACCCGTTGTGACATGGTGGAGATGGAAAGTGCGGGGCTCGGATCCGTTGCCGGTTCAAATAGCATGTATGGATAAGAATACAGTGCTCAGGTTGCTCAAGTTGATAACTGGCTGGTTGAAGCCGTCCAAGGAAGTGGATCTCTGTGTGAGTCGATGGATATGGGCGCTTCTCGCACGACTACCAGACATGAGTGAGTTAACCAGTGAGCAAGTTGGTGTGGTGAGAGAGCTGGGGAAGAAGTCAGTGTTGATTGGGATCAATTTGCAAAAAGTTGATATGTTGGAAGGCGCATTGGAAGCGAAAGAGGACGACGAGGAAGACACGTTGGAGGCGTCCTATGAGGAAGAAGAGTATGAAAATCTTTCAGATGACCTCGATGAAGCAGACATCCAAGGTACAGATGGTAAGCACGATAAGGACATGTCTGTACCGTCCAACTTGATTGGGCCTCAACTGCCCAAAATCCAGGAGGCCGTTGAGCAAAAGCAAATCACTAGCGCTTCGCCATTGCAAGAAAAATACGAGTTTGATAACCCTGCTCAAGGTGAGCAGAATGATGAAGTTGCGGCTGCAAAGGCTCGGATCCTCGCACGGCTTCAAGAGCCACGAGAAGAAGCTCAAATAACAGAGCCAGAAATCGACCCACAGAAAGACCAAATCAGTCAAGAGGCAGCCACTGCCGAAAACCTAAGCTGGAACACGAGAGCAACGGTGGATATGATCATCACGGTGGCAGGTGAGCTCTATGGCCAACGGGATCTTCTGGAGGCCAGAGTCCTCTGGGCCTGAGTCGTGTAAGTTATGTGTGGATAACTGTTTGTATATCTATTTCACAAAGACTACTACTAATCACAGGTGATATAATTTGCTTGTTACCGATGTAACTACAGGTGCTTTATCGTACCTCTCACTCTCAATCCAGCTGCATACATACCTTCTACCATAGATATATCACATATGAAAGGGTGCTCATTTAGGCGAGCATTTGCTCACTTTCCCTCGTTTTCGGACCTTTATCCTAATTACAACTCTTCATACAACACTCCCTCTCTTCTCTCCACCAGCGACATGAGTAAACTGTTTGTATTCTGACACGGATGCTCGAAGTTCTGTGCTCGAAGACAAGATGGCATGAGAGAGTATAAGAGGTAACTCAACGGATTTTCGCTAAATATTTTCAGGTTTACACGTACTAGCTATATAAACCTGGCATCAAGATTGCGTCACAGCCACACTTTCTGTTTATGTGATGAACATGATGGTGCAAAAACGACTATCCTTCTACATTTTGTGTCTCTGTGGTATATATGCGCCTCAAATATGCATGTCTTTCAAAACCCCTCTAGACGCCCATTCCGCAACTAGTAAAATTAGCATTCACAAATCTAGCTCTAATTTATCGTTCGGCTCGTCCCGGCCAACCCTCTACCTTCAAGGCCCACTTGACCGCCTCAAAAACATCGTCCACAATGACCTTTGGGGAATATTCTGGAGTGGTGCCAGAGCGGAAGACCCCAGTCTTGACTAGAACGCTTATCCATTCCGTGCCAATAGGGCTTTTGAAGTTATTGGCGCCTCTGATATCACTCTCGGGGTTGTCACCGACCATAAAGACGCGATTCAACTTGCGAATGTCATGCTTGGTCTCACCCCTGCCTCCGAGCAACTGGGTGCGGTGCTTGTTCAGAACCTTCTCGGCATAATCGTAGGTTTCTTGGCATGGCTTGCCGATGGTCGTTCTGGCTAGCTCAGCACCACCCGTAGTCGCATTCCAGACGCCTTCCAGGGATGCCTGGAAACCACCTTGACCAAGACGAGGTAGGTGATAGTTCGTGGCCCAGAAGAGATCTGGGTTCGAAAAGTATAACGCAGGCTGATTGTCTTGTTGCCAGCCATTATTCGGGAGGCTAGGATCGCCATTCTTGTCTGAATATGTACCCAGGATGCCTTCTTTGGATAGCAACAGATCTAGGATAACTTGGGAATCGAGGGCCCAGTCACGTGGATCGTTGAACACGAAAACTGCGTCGATCTTCAAGGAGTTTGCGGGATTGTCATGGTCGACAGGACGAGGTAGAGGCCGGGTTGACTTTTGATAATAGTCTGAGAAGATCTGGTTGAAAGGCCAGATGCTGGGGTATGCCATAAGGATGTCTCCTGGGGTAATCACATTCTTGAAGCCATACCTATTGAACTAATCAGCTGGGATACTTGACGATGGAAGTAGTACTTACATTTCAGCTACTTGTCGACACTTGTCCCCATCCCCACCTGTAACCAAAACCGTTTTATCCTTTAAGCCCTTTACCTCCTCTGACCCTTGGACGAGCTGCTTGAAAGGAGTATGACTCTGCACAAAGTTCTCCTCTGAAAGTGGTACTCCCAACTTCTTGCTGAGCTCTAAGACTCGAGCACTTTCGTGCTTCCCACCCCCATTTGTTAGAAGGATAAAAGGTATGCTGTTATCATGGAGAAACCTCAGCGCTTCTTTTGCGCCTGGTATTGGCGAGGAGGACCGAAGAAGGACGCCATCGATACTACGTGCTATGTTAGCTTGCATTAGCTAATATTGGGTGGAAGGACTCGTACTCGAAAGCAAAAGCAAAGCTAGGTACTCCATCTAGCGCAATCGTAGGGGTGCTATAGCTACGAGAATATGAGTCTGCAGATAGAGTTGCCGAAGGAGCCATTGCTTTACATCGTATCCTAGGCAATCGAGAGTGGCATTGCCTTAAGGAGGTAGAGGTGTGAAGATTGTTGCTTTTATGATGGAGAGAGGTTGTAAGACGGAGCTCATATACCTGGTGCTGTGTGTTGAACCTTGGTATAGGGAAGCGGGAGGAACCGGCTCCCCGCAGCGGCATTAGAACCCTCATTCTGCCTATCTGTCGTTGTCAAACGTCCCCTTCCGCCTTTGCACATGTTAATGGGAGGTTCATGTCAATATCGATCCCGTTTCTTGGCAGGTCCGATAAGTCCCAAGATGGCCCAAGCTTCTCCAGGGGTCAGTGGCTCAACTGGTTATATAAGCGAGTCTAAACTGACTTCACCTAATTCTTTCCAACAAACCAAGAGACATTTTTAGCCTGGGACCAAACATATGTGATAAACATGAATATGCCTTTGGCGGTATACTATCGAGCCATTATCACAAGAATGGTATTATTCACCTCATTGGGCAACGGCACCTTAGTGGATATGTGCGTGTCAATACCCTACATAAGGCCAAGAAAACCGGCGCTGAACTATTCCATTTACACATATCCTCATCATTCACACAGTCCGCCACAGCCATGAATGCCGTATGCCCCTTCCGACGTGCATATTTAACTTGTGTTATCGCCATCCCCCTCCTCCCTAGAGGCTCGAGATATAGAGGATGTTGGCTCGAGGTGTAGCCCTCTTTCCCTACCCTCCATGTAACCTTGAATGATTGGCTCGGTAAGCAACACTTCGGCCGCGTTCCCATGGCATCCAGCAGACAACAAAATACCATAGAGATACTCATCATCTTCAGTTGCTTCCCGCTTGGCGGCAGCCTCCTCAGCTAATGGTGAGATATATCGATGTCCCGTCATCTGCTCAGGTGTAGGCAGGGGTCGACCGGCGGATCGGGGGGTCAGGATTTCGTAAACGCTTGGACGAACAAGGTCTTCTTTAGCAGGTGCTAGATCGACTGGGCCAGGTGAATTGAGGTAGTCTGATATCTCCGATAACGTGAATGTGTTGGGGCGAGCAGCCTCCAGATACGTGTCATCGACTGGCAGGCTTAACAAAGTGTTTCTAGCAATCAACGCATCCATGGATCTCGTAGCCTTGCTGTAGCGGCTTCTTAAGCTTCCCGCCGTAAGGATCTTTCGTTTCGCGGTGTCCACACCCCGGTATTTCGCAGCGACTACTTCCCAGATGCTCTTGCAAGCCTCGATCTCGTCATCAGTTAACACGATTGTGTCTACTGTGTGTACCCCTGTCATGACATCATTAGCTTTAGTGAGCGTTATTGCTACGGTTCTGTTACACGTACATTTGTAGTCCGATATGTATCTTGCTAAGTCCTGGTCATCTAGATATTCAAGCTCGCCTGGGTGAGGACGAATATTTGAGCTGTAGGCCGGTCCATCAAGTTTTCCATCCCCATATCCCGCTGTTGGAAGCGAATATGAGACCATCTTGTGTTCTCTAGAAATGTGAGGATAGGTCGACAATCAATTATGGCAACTGAGGTAAATTTTGAAAGAACGCAAATAGTGTTGAGACCGGCTGTATTCAATCAAGGAGTGAGAATATTATCAGCTTAATTCCTCCTTGATAAGTTGAGCTCATTGAATGTACGAGTAACTTCGAGCTGAGTACAACGTCCCAGAATATTCTCACATCCGTTCTTGGGGCTCTATTATTCACAGCCTTGGGAAGAGTGACTCAGCGCTGCTATTGCATCTAGATGTCAAAGTTGATTATCAGTTACAACGGGCTATACGCCAAAATCTGCAGAGAAGAGATTTTCGAATACCCTGAGTTCAAACGCCGATCTCTTTACTTAAGATCACAATGTGTAATGCCACGAATTGGCGTGAGCTAAAATATGAATATTTCGCAAAAGGCTAGATTTCAGATATATCAGATAGACGCGAAAAAGTGAATAGAAAAACTCACCACTTTCGCTTGCTGGATTATAGTATCACAAAGACCATGTATGCCTTTTCATCAAGCGCGCCACTAGAAGCCAAACTTCTAAGGACTGCAAATATTATGATTCAGTGAATAATCCTTCTCGTAACTTCTCAGGCATCTATGGGCGAAGTAGATTATGTCTCTTTAACCTGTAAGTTAAAACAAGATATTATCCTAAACAACAGACTTATTCTTGCTACAGCGGAGAAAAAAGAGACAGACTGTATGGGCATGACTTCAATTAGTGCAATGTTAGCTCAGGAATTTTCGAGCATGATCTCATGAGTCGTATTTACGACTTCGTTCCTATCTCACCGGGCGATATTTATGTCATGGTAGTATGACGCTGTTGATATAGGCGACAGTAACTCCATGGTTAAGGGAGCCATTATATTTGAGAATGCACAGTTCCGGATACACTAAATACAGATCTTATCCTTAGATCCGGAAGATCGTGCATAAATGTCTGTTGTCTCTCTCTGAGGCTTCAGCTCCCAATTTAAGCTGTTATGCGTGAGAACAAGTAGATATGCATTCAGTAGGGATATAATGGAGATTAGAGAGCAAGTGAGCATGGTACTTGCCGCGTGCGTAGACGACACCAGAAAGTCAACATACGTATAGAAGACTTGAGGACTTCTCCAGTGGGACCAGCTTCTCAAATAAAATCGTCAGGCTAGCTCGGCAGCATCAATATGGTGCCATAATTCCGAGAACGTTGAAAGACGAAGGATAGATTCTAGAATCGTGGACTGCGAATAGATCATAACTTGGCGAAGCACGCAGAATATCAAATTGGCAAGGCATGTTAGTGAGTGGAAGTATAACCCAGTTTAGCACGTCTGTGGTCATCAAAACCAGACTAATTTTCAGTTTAAGACACAAGCATACTATAAAATGAGGAGATATCGTAACACTTCATGTGTTACCCTAGGTTATCACTTCAGCAAGGAGAACGAGGAAAGTCATTGAGTACTCTACTTCTTTGCGTAAAGTCTCTCTTCTGAAGAGTGTGTTTTACCAAGCAGGACGCCGAACTTGTTAAAAATTACAAGAGTTTTGATGACATTGGGATAATTTGTGTATGCACCAGACTCAACGATATTATTATTAGATTTCTCTGCAACGATTACCAATACGAACCCAACTTTTCAGCAATATTCGCAAGAAGCTCTCCCATCACTATCTTTCAAGCTTTATGAGTATCATCTCTTCTTGATATCGCATGGCAGGTATGCGGGTCCGCCATTCGCTCCACAGCACCACTCATCGCCGCTATCAAGAGCCCCCAGAAAGTCGATGTGGAAGCAGTTCGCAGTTCTCCACGTTTTAATGCCAAAATTATACCCTCCCGTGCCTTGTTGCCAGCAGCTGTCCTGAATTAGCACTGCGACGCTCAAAGTCCCACAACCGCGAGTTGCAAGATTGCAATGAGCAGAAACTATCAAACTTACTACGAGTCACATTTGGAGGTCGCAGTACAACCGGACCCATATCCACGACCACAGTTGTAGATGCTTCCTGTGTTGTAGTCCTTCACATACAGTGGTTCGTAGCAGCCTCCTTCCCCTGCACACTCCAGAGGTCCATAGTAAAGCTGGCCATAGACGGCGGTGGCTTTACCAGTCAGGAAGGCCAGGACAGTGGCGCTGAGCAAGATTGCTGCTTTCATTATCTCACTGTATGCGGTTGTAGTCGGTTTAGTGGTGTCTCGGTGCTCAGTTAGATGAAAGACGGTCAAATGTGAATGAGGAGATCAAGCATGTTCATGGCTGGGAAGGAAGATGAGAATCACCGCTTATATAGTTGAACTTGTAGTGAAATTGACATTATTGAAGTGTCACGCTGCTAATGATAAATTCAAAGAGGACAAAACAGACCTCCAGAAACTTGCTCGACCGCCACTGCTGGCATGCATTAGGTTTGATCAAACAACACTTCTTCTGGATTTGGACTTTATCCATTTCGAGGTTATTTCATCGACCTTTGAGACCACATGTGAGAGTGGTCCATCTCACTGTCTCTATTTGGTTACTTCACGTCCTTGGTGTGGCTTAGGCTAACTAGGAGCTGCAAGACGACCAAATAGTGCTGAGAAGAGTTGATTAGTCAGGAATTATTCGAAGTCAGCAAACATACATCTCAAAACAAGCCAATCAATTCCAGGTAGTTGACCGCCAGAACAGTCCTGCTGCAGAATCAGCAAATTTCTTTAATGTTACATCAACAATTAAGGTGGTTGGAATCCCAGCCATCTGTCGCGGAAGCTGGTCATCTGGATGTTCATATGCAGTATTTCGACGTTCGAGATTGTTGGAACCATGAGTAACTCCTCCGGTTATTGGCTGCCACTGTAGCGGTAAGGACTCAGCCAAGGATACATCTCTAGAGTCATGTTGACCAATGAGAGTCACCTGGAATGGATTGTCATATAGTGAATGATTACTGTACTGATACCCGAATAGTGGCGCATTCTGGTGGCGTCGGCCCCTTTCTCTATAAGCAATCACGTGATATAAGTTGGAGTTAGATCGGTCATCCGAAGTGGGATAGAAGGTACAATTCACTGTTGGGCTGAGCAGGGAGGTAGATGAAATCGAACGTTGAGAAAGATGATGCAAAAGGTTGTAGCACAGCTGAATAAAAAGAGAAGTTAAATTGTTCTTGAACGTATTTAATTCTAGCCCAATTTCTCTGTCCAGGAAAGTTTCACAATACCTTCAAGGCATGTGCAAACGATACCGAAGGACACCGGCGAAAATGTTCTGTATCAAGAAGTACCACCTATTCCCATAAGAAAAGTTGAAAGTCCGAAACCAGGCATTGAGGCGATGAGAAGCACCAACAACTGCTGCATAACCATTCAAAATAAGTAACATCGTGAGACTGATGCTCTGCAGCGTGAAATACCCCTCATTTGAATGAATCACTTCTCTAACGTTATAATCCAGAGGATACTGCTGAACCCGTCAGCAAAGATGAATATCTCCTTTCTCCGTATCTAAGGTACAGAAGGAAAGAGATCAATGCTGATATTGAAGCCACAGCTGCCAGATTGTACTGATCGGAATATGGAGTCAAGCGAAGCCAAGGTCCAACCATTACGAGAGAAACGGATTGAGCGGCTATGACGTTACTAATTATTTATGACTCCGCTTAGAATAGAGATTCTAGAATGAACCAATGTTGAAAGCTCGACGGTGATGGTCTGTGGGATAGAGAGTTTCCGAAATAGAATTCTCGTCTTGCAGCAGACGACAATGAGTCCGGACGTGACAAATGACGGTCCATCGCAATAGGGTTCAAGAGATGTGCCATTACCAATGCAGATCGTACACCAAGTTCTGCGAATGCTAGTAAACTACGACGCTCCATCGGACTTGGGATGGAGAAATACGAGGCTGGCTCTGGCTGCGTGAGAGGACCCCCTCGCTGACGGGATGTGATGCATTTGAAAGCCTTCGAGGATAGATAACGAAAAGTTCGAGTATCAGAAATGAGCTTGCATACATGGCTGCTAAAATCTATGTTCCGAGAATTCCACTTGCAGCGAATATTTTAGCCGTTTGTGGAACGATGCCGAGAATCAATAGAACCACTCGGAAATCGACATTATTTTCTAAGCACGAACCACTTTCATCACGCTGAAGTCAGAATACTGCGTGGCAATTGAGGTGATGGAGTTCCTCCAGGATTTCTCGTCATGCCGTATGACTTGATAGGAGAACCCTGAAGCATCAAAGAAACACATGAACGGCAAGCTCCGCAAGAAAAAGCCATATTAGTTTGGTGGACCGCACACTTTGCCAGAAGGCTGAGTCATGGAATTCAGTGCCAAAGGGACAAGAGCCCAGAAAGCAGATTGCCAGGAGACAGTTCCAGGCACAGAAACCGAGGATAACGTTGCTTTAGCATCGCTTCAGGTAATGTTGAGGCTCTGGCCGACGTGTATCCCTGAAGACAGCTGGCTCCATATTGCAAGGCTTGTGGATGTCCTTGTAAGAGCGAATCTGTTTCAAAGTTTAGCAAATCAAGTTTGGCACTATTCAATGTGGCTTCTTAGTCAATTATCACCACAACTTGTAGGTAGGCCACTGATACCATTTCGTTCTTGATGGCTAAGTGCAGAAGATGGAGACTTAATGAGATTTATTCTTGAAATAAAGATAAGATTAAAGGTACGGGTTGGTTCCATGACGCGACATTAGCTCTATGCTTAAGAGTGCGCTCACCGAAGCACAGCCTCCTGTGATATGCCACCTGAAATGCATTGTGGATATCGATAAGCCAGCAACGGAACACTTGTGCTGTATGACCCTAGCCACATTCCGATGATAGTCCTTGGAGGATTGAAATATTGAACAAGATAGGAGAAAGAATATCAAAACATCTCTGTACGTCGAAACAAAAAGTGGAAACGGCATACACGTGATCGCGGGGTGCTTGCCTTGAGCATCATCAAATGTCTCGTCCGACTTGAGAACCTCGCAAGAGAACAAGGATCTTGTGAGCTCCCATTGAATCAGTCACCTTGTCTCTTCATGGTCTCCGAAACTCCCAGTAATATATGGACAACATGACCGCACCCTTCAATTATGAGTCCTCCGCGGGCACAAATAATCTTCAAATAACCAGCTCCGTTCCTTCAGAGGTCGCCCAATGTCTCCAAAATGCGCGCTTTGTATATACTTTCTTTCCCTTCATGAGAGCTCAGTTAATGGTCACAGCTCCATCTTGCAACCTGCACAGATCTTTTTCCTCACGTCTCACTCATGAATTATACCTACCTCCCTTCGACACCGTACTCCTCCTCGCCAACTATCATAATGACCACCAACCCCTCCTCCAAAAAGACCCATAACCTGATTTCCAACCCACACGTCTCCCTTCTCGTCCATGACTGGGTCTCGCATCGTCCGCTTACCACCGCGCGGCGTGGATCTACGGTCGAAAGAACGGGGTCTCCGCCCCCGGAAGCATCTAGGAGCTCGTTGGCGAATCTGCTGCTGAATCTAAATACGAGCGCATTGAGCAGTATAAGCGTGACGATCAATGGTGATGCGCGGTTAGTGGATATGGGGACTGAGGAGGAAATGTATTATCGGGAACAGCATCTAGACAATAATACGTTCTCAGAGGGAGAGGGTGGACAAAGGATATGGGGATCAGAAGGTCAAGAGGGTGATGGAGGAAGAGGCATATTTATTGAGGGGGAGGAAGTCAGAGTCGTGGTGGTCAAGATTCGGGACGGGAGGGTATCAGACTGGAAAGGTGCTGTGAGGGATTGGTCATTAGAAGACAACAGCGAGGTGATAGTGAATGGAGACTGAAGATCATAATAGAGTAATGGTATCTATGTTGCTCTGTGCAAGATACTTAAAATTATCCAGTGCCACATTGATATTACATAGTTTATTCATCTCTTTGTAAACCGTGCTTGCCTCTGCCGATACGGTCTGCAAGGCCCATTTCTCCTGCCTTCCTATTCAGATTCATGGAAAACTCATCTCTATATTTAGACGACTTCGCTCGTGCTTTATCATCTGCTTCCTGAATCTCTTTCTCGCGTGTTGTTATCGCTGCTAAACGCTTCTCTCGGTCCACGTCTAAGCTGGCTGCTGCTTCCTGCATCTCAGCTATTTTCCGTTCTCTTTCCCTTTCCCTATCGGCGTCTGAGGTGTTGTGTGCAACAACACGCTTCTCTTTTTCTCCAGAACTTTGGTGTGATACTGGTGTTGTATAATTATCATGTCGTCGAGATCTCGGATGCTCATTATAGCGTCTCGAATCGTCCCTCTGGCGTTCCCTGGAATCGTCTCTCCTTCTGGCTCTGGGCGAATCATCTCCTCTCCGTTCTTTAGGTGTAGAGGAACGCCGTCGACGTTCTGACCTAGAATATTCCTCGGAATGTCTATGCTTTGTTGACCTGCCATCCTCCAAATCGCCTCTTCGTCTACCTTCATGTGGCGAGCCCCTGCTATGTGCGGACTCACATCTCCTATGCCTCCTCTCATCATCGTCTCTCCTTCTCCGCTTGTACCCTCGCTCTTCCTCAGAGTCCAAAGAATCTCTTCTCCTCCGTCTATGGTGTCGGTCGTCGTCGGAGTAATCGTTTCGTTGACGATGATGCCGACGATGATGGTGACTCCGATGTCTCTTCTCTTTCACAGGCTCTTCTGCTTGTCCAGCCAAGGCAAGAAGTTGCCTTCTCTTGGCAGGATCATTCATCAGAGCCTCATATGCCGCCTGTTCTTGTCTCTTGATCGCTAACATAGGATCCTCTCGTATCTTTAGAGCCGTGTCGCGTGCCGTATTTGCAGTTTGCAGGGCCGAAAGGTTTTGTTCACCAGCAGTTCTTTCCAAAGCCTTGTGCTCATCGCCCTTGATCAACCCGTCGATTCTTCTTTTTCCAAGTAAATAGCCTTCCATTTCCTCCGTAGTCCCAGCTTGGCCACTTGATGGTCCTTGGTACATCCAATCCACGCGATCCACTCGCTTTCGACTCCCTGCTGCTTCTAGCTTTGCTTGTATTTCCTCCTTAGCTCTCTCCTCCTTCAGCTCCTTGATGCGCTGGTCGGTGCGCTTTCGCTCATCTAAGGCTTTCTTCTCCTCCTCCCACACCTTTTTCTGATTGCTCATGAGCACGGGGTGCCATGACTTCTTTAGATTTAGATCACCACCCATCTTGACGGTGTTTGATGCTGAGCGGATGTAAGATGACTATTTGGTTAGACAGCATAAATGTAGGAATTACCACCTAATATTTCGCAAGTTTGCTGGAACAGTGCTGCGGCCTGAGTTGGTTGTTTCCCAAGTTGGAGAACGGGAGGCAATAATTCATGGGAGGCTGAGATCTGAAACTTAGGTGGGCTAGCCTATCATAGACTAGTGCAGTTCGATAAGGCTACGGCCCCACCGTCGTGGGAGCCTTGGAGAACAAGCTCAAGCTTTACAAACAACTCCAACAACGATATATTTCCACGCTCTTGTTGTATTTGATAACTGCGGGCTCGAGACTCTTGCCTCAGCTAAAGTCTTTACACTACAAATTTTCCAATCAAAATGTCTGACGATGGTGATTTCATGCAAGATTCGGATCAAGATGGGTCTGTTATCCCCAAATCAACTTTGGCAGCAAACTAACTTGGGTAGTTTTGACTTTGAATACGAGGACGACGATGACCAAGAGGTTGGTGACGCAGATGTCGATATTGAAAATAAATACTATAACGCAAAGCAAATGAAGGCCACCGAGCCAGAAGCTGCCATTGAGGAGTTTCTAGGCATACCGGCCTTGGAGGAGGACAAGGGCGAATGGGGGTTCAAAGGGCTGAAGCAAGCTATCAAACTGGAGTATAAACTAGGACATTACGAAAAGGTTGGTGGATTTATGGATTCTACACATAAGAAAGGTGTCTGACCAGTCAAAGGCTGTCGAGCATTACACCGAACTCCTCACCTATGTCAAGAATGCCGTCACCAGAAATTACTCTGAAAAATCTATCAACTCTATACTCGATTATATCGAAAAGGGATCTGATAGTCCAGAGGCTAATCGCTGTATGGAGGAGTTTTACTCGAAAACTCTGATATCATTCCAAACGACAAACAACGAACGTCTATGGCTCAAGACCAATATCAAGCTTGTAAAGCTTTTCTTAGATCGCAAAGAATATGGTCCTGTTGTAAAGAAGTTGCGGGAGCTACATAAGGTTTGTGAGAAAGAAGATGGCTCGGATGACCCCGCGAAAGGCACACAATCCTTGGAAATCTATGCACTGGAGATCCAGATGTATGCCGAGACCAAAAACAACAAGCAACTCAAACGTCTGTATGAACGAGCCTTAAAGGTAAAGTCAGCTGTTCCTCATCCAAAGATTATGGGCATTATCAGGGAGTGTGGAGGGAAGATGCATATGAGTGAAGAGAACTGGAAGGATGCGCAAAGCGATTTCTTTGAGTCGTTCCGCAATTATGACGAGGCCGGCTCTTTGCAGAGAATACAGGTTCTCAAATACCTTGTCCTGACTACAATGCTGATGAAATCAACCATCAATCCATTCGAATCTCAAGAAACGAAGCCGTATAAAAATGATCCACGTATCACAGCCATGCAAGAGCTCGTTGACGCATACCAAAGAGACGATATCAACCACTACGAGTATGTTCTGAATAACCACAAAGACCTTCTCGAAGATCCATTTATTGCCGAGAATATTGACGAAGTTACTCGCAACATGCGCACCAAGGCAGTCCTCAAGTTGATCGCACCGTATACCCGCTTCAACCTCAAGTTTATCGCCAAAGCGCTTAAAATCCCTATTGCCGAAGTCCAGGATATCCTCGGCTTTCTAATCGTAGACAAGAAGGTGAATGGCAAGATCAATCAACAGGATGGTACTGTAGAAATTGCCGATGACAGAGATAAGGAGCGGTTGCGTGCGATACAGGAGTGGACTGATGCGATAGGAACGCTATACCACACGGTTTTTACGGACGGAGATGGCTTCAAGGTGTCGGAACAGCAGATGCTGCCAGGCCTGGATAATTCACTAGACTTTCATGGCGCATCAAGTTTCGGTCCTGGCGGTATGATGGGCGGTGGACGTGGTGGGAAACCGAAGGCAGGGCGGGGCAGGAGAGGAGGTGGTTTGGGAATAGGAATGGCATGAGTGGCTGATGAGTCTGCCACTGGAAAATTTTGCTCAGGCTATACGAAGGTACATAGCGAGGGAAGTATAGGCTTCACCAGACGGCATTACATACCCGCATAAATGATGCAGCATTGGGGGATTAAATGCTTTGTCTACGGGGAGGTCCGAAGTGCGCATAATGGTAGATAGATTCCATCGTCCTCCGCCATACAAGAAGCATCGCATTAGAAATGCAGGTCATCGCTGATTGACAATACACTTTACGGAATATACCTCAATTCCATATCACTTTCTCTTGATAGGCAAGTATTGATACTATAAGACGGGTGCTTGATCTTCCCTTGCCCACGTCCGATGCGCTGCAAGCCGCTGGTTGGCGGCCCCTCTCCAGGAAACACAGGACCGACTGGCCACGACATGCTGCAATAGCAAATCCTTCTGCACCAAGCATCGTCATTTCCGCTGCCCCTGGGGCCTCGCGTAGAGACGAGGTTTTCTCTCCAGCTTGGTCGCGTTACCAGTGGCCCGGAGCGAAATGGTATCTCTTCCCCATCCCCTGTCCACACCCTCCCAATGTCTCCTTACCCTTCAAGCATAGTTTTGGTAAACTACGGGAGCCCAACCTTCTTTTCGAAGCTTATTCACTTGTGTACTCCTTGGGTCAATTGTTTCGGTTTCTTTTTGCACTGGCAGTTTTTCACCCTAACCGTTGACTGAGAACTAATCCTTTACCCTCCCCATGCTCTGAAGTGCTGGGTACCCCTTGGTCAAATCTGGAACCCTACTTCCCCGGCGACGCACAGGCTTCCCGGGGTTTTTGGATTTCGGCGCTAATCCAAGCTGCGGAAGAGCCTGCCTGGGTGAGCCGTCCCGCTCATTCCTTGCTCCCGTTTCTGGCGTTGGTTGTCACCATTCACAAGGCCGATGCGGGCGCGCCTTGTGCATGTTCGCTGTCAACTATGAACTGGGGTTTGCCTGATGCCACGCCGTACTAAGGGTGTTTGGTCGAGCTTCCTCGAGGGATGCAGAGGAAAAAAAAATTATTGTTTTTGGCTACACAAAATGGAGCCTCTTACAGTAGAGTAATCTCGGCCAAGGGCCGTGGACCCTATTGGCACGGTTGCATCAAGAGATTGAGTGCATGAGAGGTCTGGGCACAGGCAAACAGCGATGCCGTCGTGGCTTGCAGTGATGGACTACAACATCGTATCGAGAGATTATGTTTCAAGTCTCAGATGTGATGATCGAACATAGATGTGAATTTACGCACTGACGATATCCTATATTCAGCTCACAGACACCGAGGAATCTTTCCAGTATACAGAAATGGGCAGGTGAGAGCAATTAAATGAGGGGAAGCTGCAGCCAACCGCCAAACGGCACATAATGATTATTACTAGATAAGCTATATGGCGAGCAACGAATCCTTATGTCTGGACCCCATCGCGATCCAGAGAGTCGGACACCACTTGGGGTCCGTTGACGCTGACATTTAATCGTCATCATTTTTTGGGTGGTAGAGTAAGACATGGTACGATCTTGATTCGATAGCCATTTAGATGTGATCTATCAGAACGCCACGCAGTTCTGTAGCAGAAAGTTGGGGAGAACAGACGCCATACACGCGCGGTAGGTGCAGTTTCAATGTTTGTTGGCTGGAGAGCTGGATCGTGCTAAAGTAAGTGGAGAACGAGACGAAATAAGACTGGACGATCTTGGGCTTGTGGCCCATCGAACTTGCACTCAATGTGATCATGAGCTTGCTGCTGTAGCTGGTAAGACTGAATAATGTATCTGCGTACAAAGGTCCAAGGTAGCTGCGAACACAACTCTTCTAGACGCATCTATCGCCTTTGTATAGGATTGTTGTGTTTTGACAGATGCGAAGCCCAAAGGCGACACCGACCCTGTCATGGAGAATCAGTGGCGAGGTTAGCTTTCTAATAGAGCATTCTTGTCATGTCTCTCTCCTCGACAGCCGCACATGGGACCAGTTTTGAGATACGGGACAGTACTTGCCCCCCATTCTTGTGGCTGTTGTAGACTTGCACTTCAATGACCACCACGCACTTGGCCGTCTATATGACTCTCGATGATAATACCGTAACAGTACCCCTCCCGTCTCGTCATTCAGATTGTACTTCGCACCTGAACCAGGCGTAAAATTGGGTATCTTCGCTAGCAGCATCCTGCCCTCTTGCTCCTCAGACTTCCTTGCCCACATCCACTAACGCCTCTGCCTTCGGGAAAGCACATGTTCTGATATTACCACTGTGAAGTGATTGACACTGAGCGTCTCGCTCCCGAGTTACTAAATTTGTTGAGCGGAGTTGTTGTTTCGATAAACCGGAACGACGCAGGAAGAGTGGGGCAAGCACACGTCTGAGTACATAGTCAAGGCCAGAGCCATATAGCGGCCATAAACATAGCCATATCGATTTTGTACAAACGGCGCAGGAAAAGGACCGTCCACGGCCACCGGTCCCATGTGCAGCTGCTTTCTGGCTGAAGTGTTTTTGTTAAAGCACCCGAGATCGCGCGAATCGCTTGACTGAAGCACTACAGGGGCTGGTGAGCTTTGACCATTGAGAGCAGTTGAAGCCGACAGTTGGAGTTTGAGGTGAAGGCTTGGTATTGGTATGGTATGTATGCCAGCTGCATATGAAGTCGAGACATATATCTGAAGATCAATTGCAGAGGCAGAGCAGCAGAAGTAGAGAAGAAGAAGTACGGTGAAGAGAAGCTGTTGACCTCCTGAAAAGATCTATAAGCGTGCTACCAGGGCACCTTCCCCTCCCTCAATCCCTATTTATCCTCTGCAATAAGAAGGCGTTGCACCGTTGCACAGCGCATACCTACTCTCGTTGTACGAAAAAAAAAGCTCCGTCGAGAAGCTTCACCAGCAGTAGCTGCATAACGGCGCCGCGAGATCTCTCGCAGCCTCGGACTTTGGATGGAAGAAGGAATGTTCCAACCACAACCTACACCAATCTCTCCTTTTTCTTATGGAGTAGCATCTCCCATCATCACCTTTCCTGGATTTCAACCAGCTCCTGGAGCTACTGTTGCAGAGACTGGAGGTCTTGGTGGTGGTGTTGGTGTTGGTGCTGGCGTCGGTCGTGCACCTGTTTTCCGCGATCCAGTTTTCTCGCCCATCAACGCCAACGCGAATCCAAACGGGAGAGTCCTGAATTTTAATAATACCACCGTGGGTCGACCATACAACATGGCAGGCAACGACCTGGAAGAACAGCAGCGTCTAGCCAGGGAGTATCAGGCACCACTAGAGGTACATCTGTGTGACAGTAAGATGAGAGCATATTGCTGATCTATGACAGGGTCCATTGGTGGGGGAGAAGAAGAGCAGCCAGGCCATTACAGAGGAATACGCAAAGGCAGACCCTATCTATATCGCAAAGACAGCTGTAGGTTGACCTCGCAGACACCAATTCGGACTACGCTGACAACAATCTGTCTGTAGGCTTTGCCAGATAGGTATTCTCACTATCGGCCTATACTTGGAGATGGAAACTGTGGATGGCGGGGTAGGCTTTCCCCACAACCTCATGGAAGACCCCTTTGCGCAACGTGCACTCCGAACGATTGACAATCAACTTACAATCTGTTCATTTCAACCGCTAACGGGTTGCATAGCTGTCGCTTTCGCGTATTTCGAAACCTTACTATGGCTCGGGGACAAGGCAAAGTTGGAGAGCGAGCTCGCCCGCTTGATCTCTATGAACAACTTCATCTCATCAGTTGGTGGTCATGACCTTGGCATATTTGAAGACTTTGCGGAAGAGACATTTGAATTATTGCGGGGCCTGATAGCTTTATGGGGAAACTCTACAGCAGCAGAAGAGCTACTTGTTTCCCGGTTCAACGGTGATGCATCACCAAACATCATTTACCATATGCGCTTGTTAGCCTCGACGACTTTCAAATCGAATATTCCTCTCTATGAGAATTTCATACCAGAGGGTGGGGTGCAGGAGTTCATTCGGGAGCTCGAGGCTTTGAGCACGGAAATTGATCACCTAGGAATAACACTCCTCATCGATGCTCTAACAAAACCCGCTGGGCTCGCTGTGGAGATCGTCTATCTGGACCGAAGTGAAGGAACCCAAGTCAACTCTCACACTTACCAAGATGAGGATGAAAATGGAGTGCCACTCAATCCTATGGGACCCATTATTCACCTTCTCTACCGACCTAGTCACTACGACATTCTCTACAAAGATGGAGCGTCCTACTCTTCACAGCCAATTTCCACCACTGCTCACAATTCAAACATCCAAGTCAACCGAGCAACAAGCTTTAGTCAAAGGCATATAATCCAAAATACGATACCCAACTTTTCCAATATCAATGTTGACGACATGAGTCTTCTTTTCAGCATCCCAGGATTCTGCCCGCCACCCTCATCCCATCATGGCTTCCCATCACAATATTCTGGAATTGAGCAAACTTACGCCTCCTCTCCGATCTCGGCTTCTGTTTCCCCTGGCCCATCCATAGCTAACTCGTCAGCCACATCGAATCTATCGGTGTCTACCAATTTTGCTCAACAACCATCTGCGCTGACAACTCCGACCCTCAACACACCACATTCGTCCCATTCACCACTTGCCACGTTTCCTCCTACCCAATTACCAATCCATACGCAAAATTTGCCACAATCTCAACAAATACGGCCATCACTACCTGCACACTCATCCATTTCTTCGCACTCTTCGCACTCTTCAGACATTGTATCGACCCTTTCTGCGAATTCCAGTTTCCGTCCGAGTAAATATGAATGGGAGGCCATTGCCGATTGGCAGGAAGGTCCAGTAACCTTCCAGACCAGTACGTTTAAGAATAGCCACTATAACACCGCGCATTACAACAACCCTAATTTCCAACCCGAGGAGTGGAGCCCTGACTGTGAGGAAGCAGTGAGCATCAGTGGACGTAAGAGAAGTCACTGAGTAGTCTCATATGTTGCCGGTGACGATAAAATGTAGTCATTGAGACACCAACATGCATAGGTTACACAAAGAATTTTATTGAGCATTGGGAGGCATGTTAAAAGCCAAATTACTTGATTCAAAGAGACAAGACGATATGACGAATTCATATATTCACGACCTGGAATGACGAGATGATGGCGAAAATATGGGGCTGGCATTGATTTTACTCTTTTTTTTTTAGCCTGGACTGCATTAATTCATTTACATGGTTTTTCTATCTTCCTCTTAATTGTGCTCTATTGCTTGTGTAGCGAATACCATGGCGGTAATACTTATTGCATTTTACAATGAGAGAAGAAAGCACTTGTCATGTGCAACATCTGGGATTAATATGTCACTGTCAGATAGACATCAAATTGAAAACAGCTTTTCTCTCAACATCGTTCCTTTAAGTCTCAGTCTTTTTTATTCCTTTATACAGCGATCTCCTGCATCCTCGGTCTAGTCTGACCCGAAAGCTTTGTATAACCTGGTTTCCTCTGCCAACTTCATCCATTGCCTCGTAACCTTAAGATCCACTCTGCTTCATAAGCAACCTTCGTGTATCAAGCTTAAGTCATATGAGCTTTATACACATGAGTTGTTGAACCTCATTGATTTACCAGGACCTGTCGCTCCTCTGTCCCTTCCTCATGCCTGACTCTGCGTTCTGGAACAGATACCCCCTTTCAACGTCTATTTCTCTTCCACTTATCAAACCTAGCTTTTATATACTTTTAAACAATGCTGCTACTAGATATAAAGTAAGCTGTTCCACTCGGTAGATGGATTTGAGGACTTGATTCACGGCATATCATTTAGCTGACAACATAAATTCAATCACAAAACGGCGTATTGTCTATTTTAATTTCCCAAAGCTGATGCCAGAGACACCATTGGTGAATATAGTTCTAATATTTTGACTTACGTATCAAACGCCTGATATAAAGGCAAAGTCTTCTACCCAAAGACTTCACAATTACGTTTTATGACATTCCTCAAAATCCGTTGGCCCTCCTCGAAACACCAAAACATAAGAGCATTTTAACTTCCAAACAAAACCTAGGAGATATTGGAATAGTTTCCAAACCAACATGTCTTCCCAGAACGCGAGCTATTTCTCAATATCAGATGCTTTACGGAGAGCTATCCTTTTCTGGAGCAAGTAATCTGAAGCCGAATCTGATATTCGGTCCTGATACGAAGGCAATTTGACATCTGGTTCGCGGGCGAAACCCATTCCAGCCATCGAAAGCCTGCCACAACATTGAAGCTAATCAATTCAGGCTCAGCTTTGGTACACCGAAAGTCATACATCCCTGGAACCAATTTGGGCTTCACATGAGCATAGCTATCTATACTCATTCAATTCTACATCACCCTTGTTTATTTAGCGAGGTATAGTTGAATGGTCATAGCTTTGGAACTTGGACTGTCAATGGCATCTATTACCTTCTCGTTGAAATTGGAATTCGAAAGGATTCTGCTAAACTTGTGTCTGCGGAGATTGGACGTGCGGAGGATGCGGACGTTACGGCTGCTAAACCCCATGGAAGCAACAAGGCATCATTAAAATAATGGCAATTCAGTTTATGAATAGGTCAGGGCAGAGGAACTATAGTATTGGTGGCATTGACCCTACAATTTTATAACTACTTTGAAAGAGTCAACGATGTAGCTGGGATAGCGTTGATTTTCTTTTAAGAAATATTTCATCTAGTGATCTTCTGTCTAGAATATTTTTAGTTATTTCCAACATGTGAATACGAAGCTTTCTATGTGATGAGCTCATATGCAAATTAGCATTAGAAGTGCCTGGATCGCTCGCTAAGGGTAATGTACCAACGATGGGTCGGTATGTTTTGCAGTGAGTGCCTGCTCTTATGTGACAGATGCGAACAGAAATGCAGTGGCATCAGCCATGGTTGGCAGTAGTTATTGAGCTGGAAACTACAAACCTGTGCAATTGGACAATGCACTTGCTTCTAGTGGATTAGCCTCTATGGCCATTGATGCGTTTTGGAGTATTTGCTTGGTAATCACAGCTACAGGGTAGATTTAAGGTTAGGCCACCCGCCTTTAGTGCTGAATAAGGCCCTTACCAAAGCAAAGTCAGCATCGAGACCTCCATAACACTGAAAACATCCTCAAATATGACGAGGTCATCCACTTGTATAAGTATTATTTCCAAGCATTAAGTAATTCTCCATCTTCTCCAATCCTCTCCAAGCTTCCAGTCGATTGTCAAAGGTCTATATATGAAGCTATTTCTTCTGTCCAGTACGATTTTCATCGCTTCAATTTCAGTGTATTTTTCTACCCCACTTCACGAACTATTTCAATATCTGAAATATCACCACTCACCAAGTATAACACCAATTGTTACAGAGGAATCAATAATTAAGACGCCTTCATTATCAGAGCCCATGAGCACATTATCTGCCATAAAAAATACCATGTCCAAAGCTCTTTCCCACGCCAAAATCGTACCCCGCCGCTCGAACGACAGAGGGCATGCGGACCATGGATGGCTGAATACATACCACACTTTTTCCTTCGCAAACTACTATGATACCAAATTTCAAAGCTTTGGAAATTTGCGTGTTCTTAATGAAGATCGTGTCGATGCTGGACAAGGATTTCCTACACATCCTCATCGAGACGCTGAGATCTTTAGCTATATCTTGAGTGGCGAGTTAACGCACAGAGATAGTATGATTCAAAAGGGCAAGGAGGGAAATGAAGGAGACGACTTCTATCGGATGAAGCGAGGGGACGTACAATTCACTACTGGTGGAACAGGTATGCAGATCGACCTCCGATTCTTAATCTTGACAAATACTGACCTAATATAGGAATTGCCCACTCAGAACAGAACGAATCGAAGGAACAGGTGCACTTCCTGCAAATTTGGGCTCTGCCTTGGGCACGAGGTCTAGCACCACGATACCACACAAGAACGTTTTCTGAGGACGCCAAACGCGCCGCATTCCTGCCCATCCTTTCGCCTCTGAAAGCAGGACGTGGTGCCTCGGCAGCAGAGGAAAAGGAAGCCGAGCCCACCCTACCGGAGACAATTCCAATACACGCCGATTTTGTCATGGCAGCTGGCATAATCGGAGTTGACAAGCGGTTCAAGTGGACTGTGGGAGGAAATGCAACAAAGAAAACAACTGGACGAAACGTTTACGTCCACCTCCCGATGTGCAAAGGTGGATCTGCAAAAATTAGATTGGATGGAAGAGAGGATGCAGTTTTGGGAGAGGGAGATGGCGCTTTTGTGACCAATGTAAATGCTGGCGATGTGTTGAGCTTCGAAAGTATAGGAGAGGCAGAAGCTGAGGTGGTCGTGTTGGATAGCGATTAGATTGTTGTACGAGATTAAAAATAAATAAATTGAATATTGTTTGAAAGTAGTCCTTCTCTTGTGTAGTTCCTCAAGACTGAAGTCGACTCTGGTGAGCCATGGCTTAGTGGCCTTTTGAACTTGGCATCCATGTTCTACAAATTTTTCTGCCTTCTGGCTAATAACATCGGCATAGTGTGTGCTCAATTGTCACTTCACCGCCTACATGTTCCTAAAGCTATAGTTGTCTATCTTTGTCCTACCGATGATAGGCCTTCACTCTTTGTAAAATGGCTTCCCATGACACAAATCTGGCTCGCCCAAACTGTGCTGTTGCATCTGATACATGTCCGGGAAGATCACCAAATTGCGGCGAATCCGTTCCAACGAACAGATATTCCCAGCATTAACGGCCGCATGGGCAGAAACGGCACCCCTCTATACTTGTCCTCTGCGTGCCACGTCTCACCGTCGTGCGACATGGGATTCTGTCTGCAAATGTTTATCGTATCTTTGGCCGCCGAGTTGTCATCTAGTACTGCAGAGTGTTTGCGTTACAAAAACATACCTCAGGGGTTGTTCTGCAACCATGCTGAGGCTCCTTCGATTGTCTTTACAGCGAATTGAGGATGTGTAGGAAGTAACTAGAGGTATTATGCCATGGACAATTGAGAAACCCTTAGCCTCTTTTTAAGTTAGAGGTTGTCTACTCACGATAAGGTGACACCGACCTTAGTGAGATTCTCTGCTGTATGTTTGCTCAAGTTTCTTATTGATGGCATGTTGGAACGTTTGTTCGCTTGGTTATCACAGTACAGGATGCGATTTTTACTTCAACGAAGAGCGCTTTGCGGATTATAAGCAGCGCTTATGGCGAATCGTTCATGGAAGAGTCTATTTGAAGGCGCAATCAATGCTGGCTAATTGCGCTGCTATTGAATGTTCCTCTAAGCCTTAGTTAATGTGTGTTTGGTGCTGTTCCCGTGGTAGAAAAATCGTGATTCTTCTGGACCAGATACTCTTAAATTTATACTACCAACTGCCTGCAACAACGCGATTTGCTTCCTCCCAGGTTGTTATCAGTTTTATTGGCGGGCACCTGAGCGCTTATGCCTCAGATAACATGTCAAGCCGCCATCGCCACACTTACCACGAGAACCAATACAGTAGGGTGCAAAAAGTATCGGACCCCCCCCTTGTATGCCAAGAGCTTTCTATGCCTAATTCGTACGCGTCGACATGGCCGCTTTTTGAGAGGATTTTGTAAACAATATGGTGTTTTGAAGTTTTAATTCTCAATATTTAGTGTACCATCCTTCACTATCTATTACAGCTTGAACTCGATCCCCCATAGTAGTAGCTAATCTGTACAAAATCCCATTATCTATAGCATGCCATGCTTCCTGAGCACCTTTAATTAATGCATCTAACGTCTCATCCGTATCAGGAGCATGCTCAAGTTCAGGATGTAGCCTATACAGCTCTGCTTTCATTAAAGCCCATAGATTTTCTATAGGATTCAAATCAGGAGAATACGCAGGCCATGTCATGACTCTGATATGCATCTCACGTAGAATATCCTTTACGATTTGCCCTCGATGTGGCCCTGCGCCGTCATGCATGAATTCCCCTCCTTCAACCATAATATCAGGAAGAAAAGCTTGATACAACGCTCTAATCACCCATAATGATACTCCTTGACGTGGAGCTAAAGGATCACCATCAAGAGGTACTAATCCCGTACGCCTATTATGCCCAAATGCTGCCCAAAGCATCTTTTTTACTCCTTTGCCAGAAGCTTGAACTGGTTGTACGTCCCCTGCTCGTATTTGATCTTTTGGGCGTGTAAAAGTCCAAATAGGCTTTATTCCGACTCCTCTTTCTACAGTGCATTCGTCCGACCATGTAACTTTTTCCCAGTCATTCACAGTATAGTGTTGATGATCGATTGCCCACGTTAATCGAGCGTCTGCGTAGCGTTGTTGAATAGCAGGTCGTTTTAATTGTAGCCACTTCCTTTTGTTCATTTCTCGTAGTAAGCCTTGAAGGGATCGCTTTTTGACTACATCGTCAACTTCGCGCAATAGATCTCGCAACTTAATATAAGGATTCGTATAATTAACAATATCGTATACGTGATCGCGTTGTTCGTCAGTAAGAGCACGACGTCGGCCAGAACGTGGTTTCGACGTAAAATTGGCCTGAGAGGATGCGCGTCGAACTACGCCTTTGATCGTTGATAGAGGTATCTCGGGGTATTTTTGATGAATTCGATTGTATGACCATTGAATAGAGCGTAGCTCACAGATTCGAGCCCTCATTTGAGGGGATACTTCACATCCACGAGCCATTGTAGCTGTAGCTGTAGCTGTAGAACGTGGTGTTGTTTACAAAATCCTCTCAAAAAGCGGCCATGTCGACGCGTACGAATTAGGCATAGAAAGCTCTTGGCATACAAGGGGGGGGTCCGATACTTTTTGCACCCTACTGTATCTCAAGACATATCCTCTGCGCCACAGTCAAGCGCACTTCTCGATTTAAAATGAGTTCCATGGCAGGGTTAAGAATCTCAATCGAAAATTCACGTGATGCTGGATAAAGTTGGGGGCGAAAATTATACTAGGAGGACCAAAAGCCATACAAGCATCAAGACATAAACCGAAGGTAATGAAGCAGGATCGGAATGCCTTCAAAGGCAAACAGATACTAGGCTTGCATTCACGAAACCAACTTCTTTAAGCTTGACTTAAGTACATTAACTTCGGTGAGTCTTTTGGTATATTAAGGCCAGCGTAAAGAGGAGTATTCCGTGTTAAGATCCCTTGTAGGGCGGTGCATTAGCGACTACAAGGGTACTGTCAGCCGCAATTCTATTTCCGCAGAAGGCGCGTGCTTGTGACTAGTCTTCCGTCGCAACTTGGATTTCGTTTACTCTCTTTGAAATATCACTTATATGTTTGTGTTGCAGAGAACCCTTGAGTTTGTGTAAAAAGGTGCAGTGTCGAGATGGAGGCGCTCGGTGGAGTTAGTGCGGTGATCGCCGTAGTCGACTTGGGGTTTAGCCTTGCGGCCGCACTGAACACTTATGTAACACAAGTCTCAACGGCTAGTGATGATGTCTCCAACCTCTCCAGCGAGATAGAAGCAACATTAGCGCATCTCCGTGGCCTAGGAAACCTGGTTAAGAAGAATGAGGAAACAAAAGCCTGGGATAATGATGGGCTTGAATTGGCCAAGCTGTCCATCAAGGACTGCGAGAAGATCATCATAAAACTTAGAAGGTTGTTGCAGAAAGCAAACTGGAAACGGGGAGATGATGATTTGGGAGGATTCGAGAAGAACGAGATTGACCTTGGTAAATTTGAGAGAGCCACATGGCCAAGGTTAAGGCCAGATCTTGAAGCGTGCAAAGTAGAGCTGCAAAGGATCAAATTGAATATTGTATTTGTGACAAGCGCGTATATGTTAGGGACTGTGTAAGTCAACCCCAAAGCTTCTCACAACGTTCCAAAGCCATAGGATGAATCTAACAAACTCTTCAAAAGTACGAGCAAAGCCGAGAGAGACAAGCATCGAGAGAGGATTCGTGACCTCAGCGAAGCCAGGAAATGGAACTCAGAAAAGATGAAGAAGCTTCATGAAAGGCAGAAAGGCCCTCTCCCCGTCTATCTTTCAAGTCGGCGTGGGCCACGTCTAGCACTACATGACAATTCTGGCTATTCTTCGTATGTAGATGAAGCGCTGGAAGAGGAACTTCAGGAAGATTTTGAACGATTCTTGGCTGCTGAGCAAGAAAAAGAAGAGGAAGAGAATCGCCTCCTTTTTCTCGCTGAAGAAGCCAGGAAACGTGCTGTTGAAGAGGAACAAAGGAAATCAATTGAAGAGAAAGCAGTTGAAGCCCATCTGCAAAAAATAAGGAAGGCTGAACTGGAGATGAAGGTTAAGAGAGACGAGTTACGCAAAAAATTACAAGAACGAGGGGGGCTAACTGCGCAACAAATCGATATGGTCATCGATAATGCTCTTCCAGCGACAAGAGGACTCGCTTCTTTGATTGCGCGAGATATCGAAGCGTCAGAGAAGGACACTACTCAGGCAATCATTGCGCCACAAAATGTCATTGGTAGTAAGGATACACCCCAGCTTGCCCATCCCGTAAAAAAAGTCTCAATACTTAGGTACGTATACTTTGCTACTGTAATACTTTCCATAGCTCGTATTATTTTGTCAAGGCACTAGGCGGCGGCGCTGTTCACCATAAAAAAGTACTTTGTGGCAATGTGACTGCACCACAACATTGAAGGTGATTACTAAGACGCAGTTCTAGGAAAATATTCCCGTCTAGAAATACAGGCACTAGTTCAACTTCCAGCCAAAGCTTAGTCTCAGCTTGGAGAGATCCTGCTACCAAAACTGGATTTGCGAAACTGGAAAGCTGGTATATCTCGCGCGAGACTAGATGGGATCAGGAACTGCAGCAATGGAATGCTGGTCGACATGTACCCGCCCCTTTACCGCAAACTTGGATGATCAACGCTCTCATGGAGGCCGAGAATGGGGGTTCAAAGCCCTCAAAAGCTTTCAAACCTGTTTGGGAAGTATTGCAGTCACTTTCTCCACAGTTGGTGTATTCAATAAATGACCTTCTCGAACAACGAGCACTTCAAAAGCCAAACCACGAGTGGTCTATTCTACATATTTCACCGGCAAACCAATTCGAGAACAATAGAACATCAGTCAAGATTGGGCCATTCAGATTTCATGTAGATGACGAAGTTCAAAATATCAACGACATATACATAATCCTAAAATTTGAAGAAATTTCTGGAGGTGTGATTGGCAGAGGGCTTGAAAGGGAGGACGGGTTGAGCAGACGCGGTAGAACTAGAAGCCGTAGCCGAAGCCCTGTCTCAACCATCAGCGAATCTTCAGTGAAGAATCGCTTGCCAGAGACCAGTGTGGTCCCGGCACCTCGAGCATCTATCGGAAGGCGCTCGAAAAGTATAGCCCGGCGCGCCTCCAATTATTACGGAGATGAGGAAAATTATGGCAGCCCTGGGCCAATATTTCCTGGCCGCCGTCGTACTTATTCTGGGGTGCCTCTTCAAACTAGCGTATCGTTCATGGATGACGCTAGGAAACAGCAATACCCTGATCTAACGGCGTCACGTGAGCGTGAGCGAGAACTCGAGCGACGTGAATATTCGCTGCGCGAACAAGCTGAGCGCAGGCGGCGTGAACTGGAGCTTGAGCGTGAGCGTGAGCGGGATCTCGGGCCACGCGAATATTCGCTGCGTGAACGGGCTGGACGCAGGCGGCGTGAGCTCGAGCTTGAGCGTGAGCGGGAGCGTGAATTGGAGCGTCGTATACTTGAGCGCCAACGTGACCGACTAACCGAGCCTGCTCCAGTAATAATCGATGAACGATCCTACGGCCATACCCGAAGTCGAGCTAGACGAGATTCATACGACGCTTATGAACACCCTTCCACTCAAAATTGGACAGTAGTGAATGACCATCTTGCACCAACCTCGCGACACTTACCTGTTGAAGCAGAAGTAGTACCTAGAATGTACCAGCCCGTCTACCCTAGCGCGTATGGGCCTTCATACAATCTTGGCGCATATCCTATGCCGCCTCCAGCACCGGCTCATAATCCCTATGCACCATCTCCGGCGTCTGCACCCACCCGCAACCACGAGCGATCATACGGATTACACTCTCGAGATGCGCATGCTCACCACAACATGAGTCTAGTCAGCTTTAGACAAGCGCAGCAACTCAGAGCACCAAGCATGCCGCCTCTCCAGAGCAGTTTCGATGACTACGATCTAGACAATAGCTATATACCTAATCGACCCACCCCTGTTTACGTCCAAGACGCCGATGAGTATGGCGAGCCCATCGCGGGAACACGACGGTCTGCTACCGCACGACGCAGGTCTTCCTCTCAACAAAGACGATCTATCAATCGGAGCGACTCATATGGTCCGGGGAGAGTCGAAATATACAATACCGTAGACGATGACGCTGACATCAGGATCAGAAGGCTTGAGCGACAAGATTCGGTAGACACACCGCCAAGACGACGGTCCTCCTATCCTTACCCCAAGGCCAACGACACATTTGCTGGAGATGAAAACGATGCCGAAAAAGAGATTCTTGACAGGTTGACCGCAAAGCTTACAAGAAATCCAACGACAAATTTAAGAGTCTCTGAGGACGGACCATCCACTGAGGATGCGTCCGATCAATTACCTAACCATGTAAATGGTGCGCATAATCCAACAAGGCTGTCAGATATCCTTGAAGACAGCGATGAGGACAAAAGCAGGAACGAGCCAAAGGATGATGAACATGATGGTTGGGACGCTGAGAACCTCGAACTCGGGGACGAGCGACATCGTCGAATCACACGCTCCCCGGAGAGTTTTGATGGCGAGGATTCTAGAAACCCGGGGTACAGGCTATACTTGCCTTAATTCTTGACTCATAGAGATATACAGGGAATGGAAGATGAAGGTAGCGTTTCAGGTCTCGTTGTTTTTTTTTTTTAGGAGGGTTAATTTTTATTTTTTTGTTGGTATATCGCGACAGTTTTGGAAACGCTTGCCAAGGATATAACGACGAGAAACAAGAACTTCCGTTTTATGGGGAGATTTTTGGCAATTTGTCATTGGTCGCATAACAGCTGGCATTGCTTAAGGATTGTATATCCTCTTATGTGTTTATAGTTTCCTGATGAGTGATTTTGCACTCATAAAGCCCAAATTATATGACTCTCCGACGAGCTGCACAATGGGTCTATCCGAAAGCGCAACTAATTCGTGGAGATGAATGTTCTCTTTGTAGCTCATGACAGCCTAGATGACACTAACAAATTCTTCTGGAGCCTTCCACGGCATGGCCGTTTATTAGTATATTTGTCCAGATAGAGTATCTGAGTCCCTGCCCGTTGGTGAAGATATCCTTCGGATGCAGCTAAGAAAGCTGTCTATTGCCAGCTAAACTGTTCCGCGCTGGAGGGTGGAGGCTTCGAGAGCGAGATAGATGAGTCCAAGGTAAGTGATTTGAAGCGAGAAAATTCAGACCTTGCATAGCCGTTCAGACTATCGTACTTCAATTCTTGTACTCTAACTACCAGCCGACCGGCACAACCGGCGAGTTTTAAGAACAAGGCGCGGTGCATCGCAATGGTGAAGGCAAACATTAGATGGTAGTTTTTCCTGGCGATCGAATGGTGGGTAGCAACTGACGGGCAGTGCTCCAAGTGGAAGCGCTACAAAAGGGAATGAAGCGGTAGAAGGAGATATATCAGCCACGAAGGAATCGAGAGGCTCCAGAGCCCGAAGTTATCGAGCGCCAAGCACGAGACGAACCCGGGGAAAAAATATGGGGAGGCAACTGACGCAAGAATTGCAGTGTAACTCAAGCATGATTGGACATTTGCTAGATAAGCATAGTGGACCAAGGTAAGCGTCAATAGTGGAGGGAGTCACATGCGTGGTATGGGTGGAAAGGCTGGGTGGAAAGGCTCGCTGGATCGAAATTGCTCTGGGTGGCTGGCATACATAATTACTGCCATGTGCATACGATAGCCCTTCCATCGATCCATGAAAGTCGGTTCTCTATTCCACGTTCGCTGCTGTTTGTTAAGAGATTATGCCAGCCATACTAGAGTATCCCTTACCAGATTTCATATTTGCTGTTGGGAGAAGGCGGGCCGAAATATTGATGCCAGATAGTACATATTGTTCGAACTTGGAGATGTTCTCTTCGCCTCAAAACAGTGCCAGGAAAGCACATAGTGCTATGTAGGGACTGTAAAATAGTGAGACGTGCTATTTTTCAAGACGCAGCCTACAAATTTGAAGGTTCTGAAGATACGAGAGTCTAGGCAGTTCTTCATGCAGTAACAGACCACGGGTGGAGGAGGTGTAAGCACTGCGGTAGAGTTATAGATCGTAGGTAAGGTGGCAATCATTGAAGGTGGTACTATTTCCTACACGCTCAGGGACAAGCATAGCTAAAATTTTAAGCGATATTATTTGTACTAATTTGCTATGCATGTGTGGCCATTTGAAAGGGTTGCAGGTGCCTTTGTTGTTCGCTTCCTGCATATTTAGAGCCGCATAGTGTGGATAAGTGCATTTGAACCGACAAGAACTCAAGCACAGAGGTTATGAGTTCACCATTGTGACTCAGCCAACTTTAGAGCTGAGAATCTACGATCGGCCAGAAGAAGGTGGCCAGAAATGGCGATGATTCATATGTGAAAGGGATGAAGACCGTGAAAGGCCTTCCGGAAGATATATAATATTTCATCCTGAATGAGAAGCAAAGTAACAGACTTAATCTGACCCTTAGAGCCAATGTAGAGCGTCGCATCAAGGGAAACTCAGCATCTCGACCTTCATAAAAAAACCAGCCATGTAGCGAGATTTTCTCACACATTGACATAGACGAAGACTTGCTGGGTATGAATTCGCAGATGGCTGGGAACTAGAAGCTGTTATACATATCTCAATCAGCCTCTTCCAGCGGACGAATATGCCGACGAACGCGAATGGGTTTTGAGGTTAATGCACCTTCTGGGTCAAGTGTACCCGCTAGAAGCAATTGGCCAGCACGCACTAAATTTCTCTCATACACTGTTGTCTCGTGACTAGCCATCAGAGTTATGCATGGAGTTCTCACGATCGTGGACGGAGTAGAAAGTGACGATTGTAGATAGCCGGGATGAGTCGTGAATGTGAAACCCGCATATGCTTTTTCATTAACACCTTCTATACCTCGATAATCTTATCATCGTCGCCAGATTCTGCTTCTTCAGCTTCTTGAGTCGCCCAGCTCCCTCCTCCTCCACCACTCTGTAATCGTCCAAAGGGTTTGGGAACGCCACTAGGATTTCCGGGTTTTGGTTCTCTTGTGAGTGCCTTCATATCGACATCAACCTTCTCATCGTTTTCTTCGTCCCGCATCAAAACCTGCACCAGCCTTTCACAAGCTTCTCGGACATCATCGTTCTCAACACGCAGATGCGTTTCTCTTATTATTGGATATACTTTCACCTCCCGAAGAATATCCCTTCCTTTCCGACTTGTCGTGAGAAGCATGAGCGTTTCGACATGTGTTTGTATTATTGCTGGATCCGGTTCTCTCTTTTTGTCTGGTGGCAGTAATTGTAAATCTGGTAACATGTTTAATGAATCTTCCTCATCATATTCCTCATTTCCCATAATCGGGAGCAATAAATATGGTAGAATATTGATCTCGTCATCGTCTAAGAACCTTGGATGGGCTTCAACTTCGAACGCAACGTTTTTAATCGTTGATGCAACTCCTTTCCGCCGGATGTCCGATTTATGTTCGGTGAAAACCACTAACTTGGAAAGGGGAACGACTCCGTCATAGTCCTGCTTTGTAAGAAAGTATTGTCGTCCTTCGGAGTGCTTTGCCAGGTCTGCAAATAAATAGGACAGGTAATCGAAGTTAGCATCTTTATTATATGTCCCATCTGCACCCTTAACAAAAAGGTCAAGTAATTGATCGATTGAACGGTTATTGCTCTTCAATTCCTTTGGCGCAGGGCGTTCGAGGTGCAGGATATCTTTCATTTCGTCATACTTCGCAAGGTTGGCCAAAAGCATCGAGATTTCATTTGCATTGGGTTCAGCAGGATTCTGAAGTCGAAATACTGTTAGAAAGCGTAAGATGGGCGGGTATGGCTCGCTGACCTACACTTATTCTGCTCAAAAGTGTTTTCATAAATTCTTTGTCTCTCGCTAGGCATTCCAGGATTTCCCGACTAGATGATAGGTTTATAAGCATAGTAAGGGCATTTTTGGCAATTTCCTACAGTGGTTTAGTCAGCGCCAGAAATCCTTCAAGCCTGGGTTTGCAGGAAATCTGTACCTTGTAGTCCCGAACTAATAGCTTGAGATCCTTTATGGGTAGTAATTGGTTTGACTGAAATATCAAAGGATGGGATATGGAATACGGAACAAGGTGCTCAACGGCTGCGCAGATTAGTTCGTCGCCATTCTACGTAGCCATGTGTGAGGAGTGCTCACCAAGCTGGCGTACTTGTGTATTTCCATGGGATATGAAATCCACAAGCTGCGGGAATTTTAGTTGCTAAGGATATATTAGGCTTAAGGGACGTACTTCTTCTAATTCTGTAGGCATGGTGCTTGGAAATTCTGGTAGACAGGGTGATCTGACCTTGTTGATAGCGCAAGTCGAAAATAAAAATTTGGGATGGAGGGGTACGTGGGGCAAAGCAAGCTCGCTGTAAAGGGAATAGTGGTCATAATTTTACCAGGTTCACCGCCTTGAATTGATATGTTTGACCTACCTAAGCCATAAGACACACGCACTTAGTCCTACCTCTCTATACGTTGTATCCTATGCGCTTTGTAGCACCACGAAGTTCAATATTAGGAGTTTGATTAATCGCAGATGTTAGATTTACTTTGCATGGAGTTCGCGATCCGGGCAAGAGGGCCTCTCCATACTTTAGAGCAATAGCAGAGCAGTGTCGTCAGTAATAAATTCAGCGAAATGCTACGGCGAGCTTACGACTGAATCTAAGCTATGTCTGGGGATCACCCTTGACCATATCCGCAGGTCCATTTTTGTTGTTTCAGGTAACTACCTGCCTCAAAGCACCTGTGCCAAACCTACGACGGTTGACGCCCGTGAAGAAGATCTAATAACTCTTGTAGCCCACCGCCGTCGCCTCTCTTAGCAGAGACAGGTTCCAGTAGCTCTTCCCGTTGTTCCCTGCCGATGTTTGATATGATTCTCCATGCTCTTCGGAATTCATCTCTAATTTGGACGATGCCATCATGTGTCACCGTCCTTGCAACATTATGATCAACTTCAAAAGGATCTTCGATTGCAAAAAGGTAGCGATGACGAATTTCCTTTACCTCTTCGATCGTTTTTTGTTTGACTGATTTGGCTTTAGACTCGTCTTCTGGAAGTGCTGATTTCTCTAACTCCGGATTGTCGTTAGGATGCGTTGAGTTGGCCAGGTCTATTGGCGCAGCAACGCTTGTAACCTCGACAACCGTCTTAGCACCTACCCAGCCTTTCTCCTGCTTTGTCAAAATACCCCTTTGTGTCCTTAAGCTTAGTACCTGCCTACCCCAGTCAAAGCCTCGATTAGGTACAGTGGTCATTTGTCCTCCTTGGGCAAAATATTCAAAGAATCCTCTCAAAAGCAGTCCGGTAGGATCTTTATTATGGTTGAGGTGACCACGTTTCGCAAGATCAAGAATCCCTGATTCGTTTCTCCAAAACCGAACATCATGTCCTTTGCAGGTAGTCTGGGCTGCGATTTCAGCCGGTGAGAGAGTCGGCGGAGGATCTTTCTGCACAATCTGAAGGTTTGGACAAACGAATGGTTGTGTGATGTTGACAAGATAATGCAGTACCATGAGGACATATCCGTAGCTACTTAGCGTTCCTCGATATGGGGTGTTGATGCCGCGGACTTTGGCCCAATGCTTGACGAAGAGAATCAGTTCTTTGACACGTGGATCGCTATGCGAGTAACAACGTAGCAGTAACGTATTATGCAGGGCTAACTCTGCTGAAAAGTTGATATCGCACTGAATACCAATATCTGTTTTGGGAAATTCAAGGTGATCTTTGTATTTGTCTCGAGGCTTGTTCTGAGAGACGCTTGTAGGGTCCGGCAAACTACGAATATTAGTTACAAGAAGTATGTTTGCTTCATTGCCGAGTATATCATTGATAGGAGTTCGAAGTAGACTGATATATTGTTGGATATAAGAATGGTCAGACTCTTCGAATAGACCCTTACTAAGGGCATGCGCATAGTCATCTTGAACACGTTAGAAATTTCAATATACTAAACTCCGTTGTAACCAAATATGTTACAGTGATTATTCGAGGACTTACTAGCAAGTTGTAGTGCCCTGTGTTGCAGACAGATTTTTGCTAAGAGTGTCTGGCCTTGTACAAGCTTTCGCATCGCTTCCTGCATTTCTGTGTTGGAGATGCCAGAAATGTAGTGGGAAATGATGATAGGCGTAATGCTATCCTGCCCCTTCTCGGTACCGCTGGTTGTGAGATCCGCAAGAATCTTCGCGGCTCTTTTATAATAAGAAAATGGGTCTTCATGCAATTCTTGCTCGAGGAAGACAAGGCGCAAAGAGCTGACTGTGAAGTTGACAGAAAGTTAGGCACATTTTGGTAATTTAAGAATGATTTTGGACGATACATACTGTGCTTGAGCTTTTCTGATGCAATAAAGAGCAGCCTGTTATAAGGAACTGGGTCTTCGACACGCTTATCTTGCAAAAGTCTACATTGGCTGTCAGATTTATAGCAATGTAAATATAATCCTGTAGCGTACCTCCATCCTTCAACAACTTTTAGACACTCAAACTCACGTCGATCATTCGACTCAGTGAGTGGGCGATTGTCCCACGCCATCGCCAAACGTTCTCCTTCAGCTTGAATCCAGATCCCATGAATAGACCGCTGTAAGTACGGAACTGATGTATCAAACAAAGGCTGAATGGAATGATAGCTACTCAAACGCGACTTCAAATCTCCGTCACTCAATCCGAGAATAAATGCCTTACAAATCTCGTTGAGTAAAACCCCTTCTTCTTGACTGAGGTTAGGCGAGCTAACCAGAACATCACGACCGCTGAGTTTTCGTAAAAGTCGTTTTGTAGTATTGTAGTAGTCTGTTAAGGATTGGCTCTCCTTTTGCTTAAGCTTCGAGAGCTGATTTTCACTTAAACTATTGTTGGATACAACAGGCTCAACAGGAGAAAGCTCTGGGCTAGATAAGAGTTTCTCCTTGATAATAGCTGTGGTAATCGGTGCTGTCTTTGGTGGAGATTTAGTTTGGACAGTCTCTGTAGCCTCTTCTTCGACAAAACCACTTTCCCACTTGGCACGCTCCTCCCGCAGGTCTGCTAATAACTTTGATGTTGGCTTTTGGCAAAGCTTGATGATAGGTACCCTCGTCCGTGTGAGTAGTCTTGCCCCGTACCCCATATCCAATAGCTTCCTCTCTAGAAGACGAGGTATGGGAGATTCTGGGTTATCGGCAGCAGGAATTGAAAGGGGAGTCAAAAGCGCCAAATCCATGTCTGATGCTTTCGTGGCGAATCCGGAACTCATACTTCCGAAGCATTGAAGTTGTACCGTAGCCACATCAAAACTTGGATTTACTAGATCTATGGTCTCATGTTGAGAGATTGCCTCTTTACAAATATCTTCGATGACTGCTCGGAATGCTTCCTTTTCAGCTTGCTCCACAGGGCCAATTCCAACCAAGGGGACCGCATCTTGAATAAGAGAATCAAGGTGACTGATTTGTTTACCAATCTCCTCTGCGGTATAATTGAATCCTCTCCCTCTTCCATGGGCACCCTGGTGGCTAGGCTGATAGAGCTGATTGTTTTGAGGAGCGGGCCGTGAGTAGCTCGATACAGAGTTTTCTGAAGCGACATTTTGCTGATACTGATGTTGTTGATGATTTTGGCTTTGCCTTGGTTCCATCTGGTAGCTTCCGTTCTGACTATATTGATTGTAGTGTCGTTGTGGCTGCTGAGACTCTGGTAAATAAGACGCTGCGACACCCGAATCATGAAAGTGCGATGGGCCCTGTTGCGGTTGGTACCCATAGTTTAGATCACCAGGAGGCTGGAAGTTTTGATTGTAGTTGCGGTTAGATTGGTAATGACGAGACGGACGATATTGACCTTGAGGAGTGAAAGCATGGGATGAGTTGAAGCCAAACCCAGATCTACGAATATGAAGTGTCAGGGTAAAGCTAGGATCCAGTTGGTACACAAAATTGGCATGTACTTACTGATTCGCTGCAGCATAAGAGACTCTTCCATACTGCTCCTGCGCTTGCCGGGGATCTACTGGGATGGACAGTTGTGCATTCATCTGCCGTCGCTGCGCTTGATTTAATCTCTTTCGGCCAGACTGTGGCTGTGCAGAGCTTGATATATCTTGAGTCTGACTGCTTGTTGTAGCGACTCCTAAATAGGCGTGTTGGTCTACCGGACTTGCCGTAGTCATGTGTGGAGGCAAGGCAGGCACGGCTAGCTGGCTGTTTGCAGCAGCGGCGTTGCTAAGAATTAGACCTAGCAAAGTAAGCAGCTTTATTGTCAGGCATAGTATCTCGCATACTTACCGCGAAGGCGGTCTTCTAGCGGCTGCTCCCCAGCACCTGTAGATGGAAACATTGTGGGGCTGTCGGAATGGATTCCAACACGGGACTCCACTTGTATCTCTTCTCTAAAGGCAGAGTTGGCTGGGCGTATGATGTGAAGTGATTTATCTCATAGGAAGAAAATATCATGTGATTTGCGACAAGGCTCTTCCGATAAAGATTTCACGTAGCGGAATAAAGGTTAACCTGAAGATCCTATGGTATGGGCAAACTCGCCAGGTATACTTGACGCGTCAGTGACCAGAAAATTTGTGCGTTCCTGTTGTTGTAATATTTCTAGCTTGGTTGGGCTATTCTCAGAAGTTTTCGAACCGTAATTGTGTAGAACCTCCTGGCCCATGGTATAAATAGAGAGTCGACCAAGCTAGTCTCAAACAATTGATGATAAGTCCTTCCTCGGTGGTGAGGGGTCCACAGTGTTCGAGATCAATTGAAGGATACTACTGCTATGGAATCGAAAGTGACAGTTGAAGCTCAATATCAAGTGCAATGTAGTTGGCCGTGCAGGGATGGTGAGTATTCCTTGGGATTCAAACGACAGGGATTGGCAAGTGTGGGGCTAGACCACAATAGGCTACCTTATTTTGGAGTCATTGTTCAGAGTGAAGAGCTCCCCGGAACTGACCTTATTCTTCATGCTGCTTTCTCGGTGAACCATAACACATCCGCGAACAAAAAACAATGACCTTTGCCCTTAACCTCATGCTACCTTAGTCTTTGCCGTGCAACAATACATCGCAGATACAACTGCTGCACATGGAATAGTGAAGACACGCAAGCATATTCTCTAGACGCCTGCATCGCATCGCAAACTTCCAGCTCTTTTTTGCCTACGACGCCTCATGCGCTACTTCTAGTGATCACAGTTGCGCTGGCGATAGCCTTTGAGCGCGTAGCTCTCCAATTCGAGGTTCCTCAGCATCGTTAAGACTTCATACAACCTCACCATGAGTGACTCTCCTTCAGGCCTCTCCAACGGCCGAACACCTACCCCCAATGGTGGCCCTCCACAGTTCGTTCGAAAGCCCAAACCTAAAACTGACCCTCTGGTTGCGCGCAAGAAGAAGCCAGTACGAAGAGAGAATCTGCCAATCCAGTCGAGGCTTGCTCCAAATGAACCACAGATGCTCCGAAAGCCCTCTCCTGCTACATCAACCGCACCACGCGCGCTGCCTCCCCAGCCTCCGAGAATGAGTGGTGGCTGGACTCAGCAGCCGTCTGGTGAATTTCAGGACTTCCCTCTAGTCACTACCAAACAAGCTTTATTAGAGGGAATGCGGCACCACATTGCTAGATTCGCGTCTAGGAAAGATATCGATCCCACCGATCAAGATACCTTTTTACGGCCAATATCGTTGCATAGGAGAGATCCGCGACAACCGGTTGGAAAAGCAGCCAAGGAGGAAGAGCTCATTCAGGACGTAGTTGTAGATTCGAAGGAACAAGAACGGCTGGACATTCTGAAGGCTGAAAAAGAAGCGCAAAGGGCTGCTGATCTGGCACAAATTGCGCCTAGTGGAAAGGGCCCGAATGCCCCTGCGTCAAAGAAGAATCAAGCTTTTCGCAACGAAAAGACAAGTCAGGTCTTTAGGTTAGATAAAACAGAAGCACAAAATAAGGAGTCTCAGTTACGCTACGAGGAGGCATTGCCATGGCATTTGGAGGACTCTGATTATAAGAACGTCTGGGTTGGCAATTATGAAGCCGCACTTTCTGACACTACCGTCGTATTTGTTGCCGAACATGCCCGTTTCAAGATGATTCCAGTGGAGAAATGGTACAAATTTACTCAGAAGAACCAATTTGAGGGCAGTTTTACTATTGAAGAAGCCGAGGAGGCTTTCAAGAAGAAACATAAGGAGTCACGTTGGGCAAAGAAACAAATACAAGAAAAAGCACAGCAGGAGCAGCAGGCTCAAGACCGCGCGAGGTATACCAAGCTCTTCACGGTAAAAGCTGAAAGTGCTACTTTCAAGAATGCTACCAAGACCGAGACTCAAGATGCTGATGAGGTCGATTTCGATTTAGCGGAAGATTTTCAGGATGATGATGAGCAACCGGGAGTGGTTCCCGACGAGGATGTGACAGAAAAAGAGGCTAAAGAGCGGATTAAGAGAGACCAGCTTGCGGCTAATGTGTTCAACCAGACTAATGAAGCTGACGTAGATGCCGAAGAGCAGGAAGACGAGGAAGAAGCAGAGGCGAATAAGAGGTTGAAAAAGGAAATCAGAAAGGCGTTGACCAAGAGGGAGAAGATGACTATTTATGAGTCAGATTCCAGCAATCCTTACGCATCGTCGAGCGACGATGATACTTCTGATGAGGAGAAACAAGCCGAGATTGACAAGCGTAAGGACGAGGAAGCAAAGAATAAAGCTAAGCTTGAATCTAAACTTCCTTCTGGCGCGTCATCGAAAGGAACGAATACCCCATCTGGGCGTGTAAAGCACGTTGATCCTCTTCGAAAGTCGAAGAACCTAAAGCGCTCAGGATCCCCTACTGTGTCTGAGTCTAGCGGTAACGAATCAACTCGCAAGAAGAAGAAGATCAAGCATTCTTCACAGCCCACAGGCAGCAATACACCTCGAGGTATGTCCCCTGCACTATCTTCCTATGCCCCAACTAGACAACCGCCCCCCCGAGACTCTCCCTTGTCAGACTTTCAGTAAGCTCATCAAGTTTGTCAGAAATCACATCAACAATTCTAAATCCTAACCCGCCCCATGGCGGCTCTATGAGCGATGGTGAAGCTACGGGAGGTGAGATGTCTGATGGGGGCAAGCGTGCCAAGAAGATTAAGATTCGCCTCGGAGGAGCATCCACCACAAGTTCACGTGCTGGTAGCCCTGCACCTGGTAAGGTCCATGTTCTAGAGGCGATTTTAGAAGCATTTTCTAACAGATATCAATTATAGGACGAGCTGGCTCGATAGGAGCTGAAGGTAGCCGTGCGGGCAGTCCAGCCATACCAAACAACACAGGTCCGTTGAAACCACCTTTCCTAATTCAAAGCAAACCTACTGACAATCTACAAGTGCGAAAGACGGGCCCTCTACAAGTCCAGGAGATCATCGACGCGCTAGGCGATGAAGGCGTCACGTTGTCCGACTTCATCAAGAAATTCCCTGGAAGGGTGGGCGATGACCCGGTGACACAGACCAGCAAGAAGCAGTTCCTGCAATATGTCAAGGACTACGCGGCGTATGGTTCTGACAAGAAGTTGAGACGCAAAAAGGACGGTAAATAGACGATGCTATTAATATTCCTGAGGATGAGGGATCAGGGGACGTTTAATCAGATACCGTAAAATCGCCGTCTGTGTTCAAGTTAGAATGGCAGCTCGGAAGCGGTAGCCATAGAAAATGAAACCAATGATTACCATGATGCTCCTGAGAGCTAGATATTCGCATCTAAGTATTATATTAAGTATCTATATATAAGAAAAGCAGGCTCAGTCCCAATCCTCATCTGCATCACATTAAGCATTAAATCGCCTTCCTAAATCAAGGCCATCAATAGGATGCAAGATCCCGCAAGCAGCGACGAAATTGCGTTCCTGCTACCAGCACCAGTGAACTCAGTAGTCGTAGGATACCTCGTAGGAACCGTCCCATTTGCCTGACCGCCAACAGTCGCGGTCCCAGCGGACGGAGCAAGATGATATGATGCTGGCACCGCGCCAGATTTTGTGGTCAGCGCTGTAGGAAGCACGGTAATAGTGCTCGCAGTCTGGCTCGCAGCGACCACACTCGATACCGAGGTGTATGGTCCGATAACCACAGAGCTGAGAGGAGTATAAGTAGGAAGAGTGGCGTTCCAGTTCGGGTGCGCGACGGTGAAGATGGTAGCTGTTGGAAGGATGTAGGTTGGGTTGACAAAGGTGGGTGTGTAGATTATTTCGACGTTGGGTGTTTGGAGGGGTTGAAGGGTGTGTGGGGCGGTGAGGTGGGTGACGGTTGTTGGGTTGTTGGGTGGGAGGGCGGCGATGGTGTTTTGTGCAGAGGAGAATGTTGAGAGCGTAGTGGAGGGAATGGTGGTAGGCAGGGTCGCGCCAACAGGGCAGACGGTTGTGTAGAGGATCTTGGTAGATGTGATTACTACCTGGGAGGTGAGTGATGCGGGACAGTGCAGGACGGTATTGGCGCAGGCGGTAATAGTTATTAGGTCGGTGGCATAGACAGTGGATGTCGTGAGAGAGGCAGCAGAGGTGATGGTGCCACTTGGGTAGGTGTTGTTTCCATATACTCCAGTGGGCGAAGGTAGAACCACGACGGAGGTGGAAGATATGGCTGAGTTTGAAGATTCGAGGAAAATACCACCTGAAGAAGAGATAGTAACTGTAGATACGACTAGCGAAGAAATCGCTGGAATCTCGACAGGAGATGCTGTGACTGTAGCTTGGGAATTGGTGATTGAAGCGGCTGCAGTAGGTAGTTCCAGAAGAGAGGTTGCCGCGGGACGAGTGATGCAGAGACTCGGTAGTGGATATTCCAAGAGCGTTGTGATGACAGCGGGGCTTGCGCCGAACTCCTTGTAGTTGATAGACACAACTGCATGAGCATACGCACCAACATTAAGATCTATGCTCTCAACGATTGAAAGAGCACAAACATCAGTTGTACTGATGGTGGCAACGTACTCGATGAGGTCAGCGAAGACTCCTAGTTCGAAGTCGAAGCCAGTTCCAAAGAGCTCGACGGTTGTTCCCGCCTGCACTCGGACACGGAGAGCAGCCTTGAGTGTTGCAGAACCTGTATTGACTGTGACTGGCAAGTTGTCAATCTCTCCATTTCCACTAATCCTATTAGTCGTTTGAACAGAAGCAAGATAGAGGTTCCACTTACAAATCAAAATCAACAATGTTACCAGATATTGGGTCGACTGCAATATAAGCTCCCTCCGGGAAAGCAAACTCGAAACCAGCATCAATATCGAGAGTAGCACTTAAAGAAAAAACGAGATCAATCGACAGAATAGCCCCAAAGCTGATATCTTCACTGATCTCCAAGCCAGAGAGTAGGTTGCTAGTGAAAATAGGGAATGAGTAAGATCCGGTGTTAGTAGCCAAAATGTTGAAATCAAAATGTCCGCCGACATTGTCAAGCGAGACTTTCACATTCAGATCGAATGCTTCCACAATTGCATCCACGGGGTTCTCAAAAAATGAGATGATGTCACCAATGATATCCTCTTTTTTGTCAACACCAGCAGTGGAGATGACTGCTTGTCCCCAAGTTCTACAATCGACGCACTCGACCTTCAGACGGTAGGCATCTCCAACCCGACCGGATGTGGAACCAGCACCACTAATCTGATCAGCAAGACCAAGGGTGAGAAGAGGTGTTTATCCTTAGGTTGATTGGATTGAAAAAGTTAAAGTCACTCACATATCGAACAGAACCTGGTTAACATGGCTTGTTGTGAGGTCGAAGTTGCCCAGCCGAATAGAAGGGAGGCCTCTGTCCTCCAAAGTAGAATAGACTTGCAAATCTGTAGAACGGACAACGACTGGACCTGCGGTCACAGAAACGGCCAAGGCGCTAATGAGCATGCATTTACGAAGAATGGACAACATGGCGAGCAAAAGAGTGTATAGCTGGGCTATATTAGAGAAAGACTATAGTTGGAAATAAAGCAATAAACCGCAATATTAACTGGGACCAAACGTAAAGAGTGAGAGAAGCCCCGTTGATCTTGAAAGCAAAAACAAAAAGGGAGATAGAAAGAACTTATGGAAAAGACGACAGGAAGCCGTACAGCTTGCCACTACTCAGTGATTCTGCGATACAGGCATTTACTGGCACCGCAACATGGTGAACGTGTGGACGCTGCACTGCAATAGGAAATCAACCCTTGATAAAACTCATGCAATCATCCCATGTGCCATCGAATAGGCAATATGAGACAGCTACCGAGCATCCCCTGGTTGCGTTGGGACGACAAAGATCCATCACGCTTGGACGTTTCTCCATCCCATTGGATTCTCGTTCGGGAGATTCTTTTCTGGCGATTGACCATTGAGATGTTTCTTTTCAAGATACTGGGGTCGATTGGGTTCGTAATATGTTCAAGTTTGTTTCAAGACCTGGCCGTTGAGGCTGGGCGTGAAGATGTGGTGAATGTTGCAATCTGAATCGCAACCGTGCGCGTTGGACTTGAGTAATATGATTGGCTGTCAGGGAGATTGGCCTAATTAGCATGTGAACTGATTATATAAGCTGGATTTTTCCTAGACGGCCAATTATCCGCTTTCAGCCTCATCAACAGCATGGTATTCAGAACCTTAGCAACTGTCAAAGCAAACCATATCAGGCAACAGATATTCCCGCTTCTTGTGCCAGGAAACATTTAGCATTCAGGCTAGTGCATCCTAAAACACAGGGACAGTATCGGCATACCATTGGGAGGAAAACCCCATAGTAACATGTCTCTTTCCTCCTACCTTGCCTCCAAATATCTCACAGCCGACGAGCGCCCTTCCAAAAAGCGTAAGCGCAGCTCTAAAAAAGCCGAGGGCCTCATAATAGAAGACGATGATGCCCTAGGGTGGTCTACCACCGCCCAAAACGCCGACGACGATGATTCTACACCCGTCACGGTAAACGCAGGCAGTGCCGAGTTCCGCAAGGCTAAGAAGAGCGCGTGGAAAACAGTGGGCGTGCCGGTTTTGCAACCTAAAGATGATAGCGCAGAGGCGGAGGCGGATCGCATTATCAGGGAGGCTGGAGAGGAGGGACGGGAGAGGGCAGATGATGAGACGCCGGTGATTGAGGACGAGGATGTGGTGAAGATGGGCGATGGGACGCATGCCGGGCTGCAGAGCGCGGAGGATGTGAAAAGGCAGTTTGAGAAACGGAAGAGGGAGGAGGCGCTGGCTTGGCAGAAGGAGAATAGGAAGACGAAGGGGGAGGAGGAGACGGTATACCGGGATGCTACAGGTAGGAGGATTGATATCAGCATGAAGAGGGCGGAGGCGAAGAAGGAGCTTGATGCGAAGGCGAGGAAAGAATTGGAAGAGAAAGAGGCGCAGAAGGGAGATACACAGATTCGGGAGAAGGAAAGGAGGAAGGAGGAACTTGCTGATGCGAAGTTTATGACGCTCGCACGAGGGGTGGATGATGAGGATATGAATCAGGAGTTGAGGGAGAGAGAGAGGTGGAATGACCCCGCTGCGCAATTCTTGAGTGAGAAGAAAGAGAGCAGAAGCGGAAAGGCTGGCAGGAAGGGGAAGCCGGTGTACAAAGGAGCGAGTGCGCCGAATCGGTATGGCATTCGTCCCGGGCATAGATGGGATGGTGTGGATCGAGGAAATGGATGGGAAGGGGAAAGATTCAAGGCGATGAATCGGATAGAAAGGAACAAGAACCTGGATTATTCTTGGCAGATGGATACATAAAGTAATACGAGCACTCACAGGTCAAAGAATTCATGCTGTGGATCATTATGTGCCAATTTTATAACCGAACTAAGTATTATTTCTACTTTATTCCATACATTCACTGCCTCTAGCACCATTTTCAAGGTTGGAGGTATCTATTCAAGATGGCTCACAGTCTAATATTAAATACATATCGGTTGCATATAGCATTCTTTGAGTAGCTGTAGGTTGTTCTGCAACTTATCTGGTAAGAAATGACTCTCAGACGCCATCTGTTGGTAGAAAGTACATATATGGCAACATATAGTGCATCCTTGATTCTTTCAAGCTTAGAATCATATGCAAACTCGGTTTTTGGTGACAACGAGAATATATCGAGCAGTGCGGTCAAGGGATTGTCAACCAGCCTAGGATATGGAGTTTGTTTTGTCTTACTCCAAGTGTCAAAATAGCTAACGAACGGGCGACTAGAAACTTCACCATTAGTACTCAATGTATGCAACAAAGATATGGGGATGCAGAGAAGCTTACTGTATGAGAGCTAGGCTTAAATCTCCTAAATTTTCCAATGTCCTCGGTTTGGTGATCTTTACCTTCCAACTCCATACGCTGCCGCTCAGCCATCTTCAGATTCTCAAGCACCTTTCCTATTTGATCCTCAATATCTTCAAACTTTTGCTCGACGGTCTCCTTTTATCTTCTTAGAAAGTATCGAGCTCTTTCTTCATTTTACGCCACATCATTGGGCTTCTATTCAATTAATATAGGCATTGCTATTTCTCCTGTGATAATGAAATGATTAACAATGCTACCGTAAATACTCAACGTTTAAATCCAGTAGTTATCACGGTCCTATGTATTGGATTGTATTTGTATCGGGTAGGTGAACATCAATTTTTCATGAGGGTTTGTGGAGAATTGCAGGAGGAAACCAGTCGACAATATATCATCTTAAATTTTCAAGTAACTGGTGAACTTTGCAAGCGTGAATGTGTATAGTACAGTCTGGTTTAGTCAGGACTGGGATCCTCAGTGCCGTTGCCAATGGTGTGGTCGACGGACACTGGAAGCTCCCGTCCCTCGCTAGAAAGCTATATACATAACTGAGGCATATCTTCGCATCTATGCCTCAGCGGACTGATGACCTCGGCCCGCTTGACATATCGCTCCTTGTGGCATCACACTGGTGAAAAGAAAATTATCGTGAGTCTGGACTGGCTTTATTAGGCTGCTCCAATGGCTCACCTACTGCTTACCAAATTTAGACCAGTATTGAGTAGAACATGCAGGTATCACAGGCCGAGGACAAATCTGAAGTGGCAGTACGACCTTGTATCTAGATATCAAGGCGCTATGAACCTTGGTGGGGTATGGAACCCCATCTTTCCACGACTTGGAACGATAAACGATAAAAAGATATCGGAGTATGAACGCTTTCAGGTACGTCGATACGGCAAGGTGGAAGTCACCCGTGTGTGATAAGCGATAAAGAGCACGCGCCGGCAGTCCACGGTTTTTTTGGCGATGCTTTCGGACACCGCAAGTGCTGAGAAGGAGGGGTTTTGGTCTACTACTTGCAACTCTCCCGCCATCAAACTGGTCATTCAGACGCCATTATTGGCAGCCTCACTTCTGGCTGGTTTTCTCTCAATTCAACGAGAAAAACAATCGACGATGCATCACCATTCTAAAATCCAGGAGCAACAAATTTCCTGTTGTTTACAAGATGGGTCACGTGCCAGGTCCCGGGGCGTTTCTTAGCTGTGTCTTGGCCAGATTGGCAATCTTGCTCTCGTTACTCTATCTCTCTCTCTCAGCCTTGCGTTTGCGTTGTGTTGGCTCGCCCCTGGGCGTGCGCAATGAGATCACCCTCATCTCTCCATATTCATGCCCCCGTACACGAGCGCGCATTCCGTGGCCCATCATTGGCCCATCGCTATTGGCATGTTGCTTGCTTCCGCCTCCACACAATCCACACGATCGCTTTTCCTCTCGTTTGGCAGGTCGCATTTGACTTAAACCATCGAACAACCACCGTAACCATCCCTGCCCCTGATTTTGTCCCCATGAACAACGCGAAATGGGAAGGGATCTCCGATGTTGCCCCCTCGCACTAGCACGACAGGCTGCATTTTGGGCTCCAAGAATGACAAGGAAAAGAGGAAAGAAACAGATTGAGAGTTGGGGTTCGGGGGAATAATTTGCATCTGGTCACACCTCCACCAGCCATGGTCAAGAGATCGATAGACCGGGGAGGGGCCTACTATACTCAGTAGTATGGACGTGCCCCTCTTTCACTAATGAACAGGTTAGTGTAGCCCTGCTACCTACTTTCATTGTGTATATCTTTCCGAAGTCTCGCTGGGAGTCCCTGCTTTCCTTTTTGCTTCTTGTGGTCTTCCTCTTGTCACCCTTCCGACCACTCCACATATTCTCAGGAACTTTCTGGGAAGTGAGCCTGGATCGCGCTTGGTCATATCTCGACCCGCCAGCCTACAGCTTCCATTTACCATCAGACTGAAAATAAATTTGTGGTGCAAATTTTTGGAAAAGTAGTGTAAAGAGACAGCCGTTTTTACTCTCAGTATTACCAAAAGTGCATATCAATATGTATCCTTCGCAACATTCCGAGCCTCTCCTGTCTGAGGATGAGAAATTCGACAATGAGATTCCCGACCTCCCAAGGCGCTCTAAATGGAGCAAGAAAGGCATGGCATGCGTCGCGTCAGTGGTATTAATGGCTGCGTTGTTTCTTGTAGTTGGAACCACAGCCTGGGTGGCGAAAACGCCTGACGTTACACCCATGTCAGATAAACCAGCAGAGGAATGGCTTGCTAGAACCAGAGCAACAGGCGATACGTACTTGCTGGGAGTGGGAAAAGCAGACATTACGGGGTATGGAAAACTGGAGCGGTTTTGATGGTCATGACTAATTTGACACAGGCCCGTTGTTGAGATTAATTTCATGGTGAGTAACGAATGGAAGCAAAATGAGAAAAATCTTTATTCAGGTTCTCAGCTGAGCGGGAACTTAATACACACGGAAATCAGCTGCTAACAATATATAAAGGGCTATGCCGATAGTTCTCAAGTCGGTACCGGACTTCGTCAAAGAATTTACTCACGTGCTTTCATCGTTGGAGACGTGAACAATGCTGCCAATCGCTGGGTATATCTTGTGCTTGATACTGCTAACGGCGACACCGCCGTTCGAAATGGCATTCTTGAAGGTGTCGCTGCTCTTGGTTCGGCTTATTCTGTCTACGGCCAAAGCAATATTGCTGTGACTGGAACGCATTCCCATTCTGGACCAGGTGCTTGTGAGTATCACATCTTTAGATCATAATATTGAGCATCTGTTCTCCAGATCATGGCAATAGGCAATCTGTAAAGGAAATTTCGCAGAAACGTAGCTAATACGGATAGGGTTGAATTATCTCCTGCCACAAATTACCAGCATGGGATTTGATCAGCAATCCTACCAAGCAATTGTTGATGGCGCAGTCCTCTCTATCAAGCGGGCTCATGAGTCTCTTGCCCCCGGCACATTAGCCATTGGTGAGACTAACGTAACAGACGCAAATATCAATAGAAGTCTTTATGCCTATTTGAACAATCCAGCGTCAGAGAGAGCGAAGTATACTGACAACGTGGATAAGACCGTCACTGTATTGCGATTCAAGCGAAACTCTGATGGCCTGAACCTTGGCATACTTGCTTGGCACGCCGTTCATGGCACCAGTATGCTTCAGAACAACACACACGTCTCTGGGCAAGTAAACTCAACAATTAGATCTTGTGCTGAGCTAACATTCCTTCCAGAGATAACAAGGGTGTTTCAAGTTATTTGTTTGAAAAGGCCGTAGCTACTGAGAACCCAAACTTCGTAGCTGCATTTTCTCAAGCGAATGTTGGAGATACAACGCCTAATGTTGGAGGAGCTTACTGTGATGACGGATCAGGATTGCAATGCAAGCTATCAGACAGCACATGTGGAGAGACTAACTACACGGCTGGAACCTCCCAAGCTTGGTCAGTGCTCGCCTTACCTGTGCTTACAAACACAACTAATACTTGCCAGTCATGGACGAGGTCCTGTCTTCCAAGCTCTAGACCTTGGTGTATCCAGTTGCTACGAGATCGGAAGAAGAGTTTTTGCAGGGACCAAGACACTCTATGTAAGTCGATCTTCGATCTTCTGCATTCTCGTTTGTGATCACAAACTTACTTCGCTTGTAGGACAACTTTGATGCTCGCTCAACTCCCGTCACGGACTCAAGTGTCAAGGCTTATCATACATTCCAAGACATGACATTCTTTCAATTCCCTCTTCCTAATGGAACCCAAGCTCAATCATGCCCCGCGGCCCTGGGATTCTCCTTCGCTGGAGGAACCACTGATGGTCCAGGATTCGCTGATTTCACCCAGAACACACCTGATACCGCTAACCCAAATCCTTTCTGGTCAATTGTGGGAGGCCTCCTGTCAACACCAACTCCAGAACAGAAAGCCTGCCACTCCCCGAAGCCCATTCTTCTGAATGTAGGGCAAATGTCGACGCCATACGCTTGGACGCCAAATATCATTGATGTCCAAAGTTTTCGCGTTGGACAATTTATCATCATTGTCTCGCCTTCCGAGGCAACCACAATGGCTGGCCGTCGCTGGCGCGATACCATTGCTGCCGCAGCCGTCAGCACTGGTATCACTAAGTCCACTCCTAAAGTTGTCCTCGGCGGCCCAGCAAACACATATGCCCACTACGTCGCCACCCGCGAAGAATATGCCATTCAGCGCTACGAAGGAGCATCCACGCTCTACGGTCCTTCTGAGCTAGATGCTTATATCCACCTCTCCCTCAAGAATCTCGGCTTCCTCTCTGCTACAAACACCAGCACAGTCCCTACAGGACCACTTCCACCTGATAATAGGGAGGCAAGTAGAAGCATTAGTATTGTGAACAAAAACGGTGTTGTGTGGGACAATCCCCCTTCAGGGAAGAGTTTTGGGGATGTTCTCGTTCAGCCAGCTGCTACCTATAAAATCGGATCGGTCGTAAATACTACCTTTGTCGGTGCCAACCCACGCAACAATCTGAGGCTAGAGGGTACATTCACAGCAGTCGATCAACTAGTGAGCGGAGCATGGAAACAGATCCGAAGCGACTACGATTGGAGTCTAGTTTATACGTGGACACGAACCAATGTTATCACTGGCGAAAGCCAGGTGGTTGTTAGTTGGGAGACTGGGGCAATTGATGGTGTAGGGCCAGGAACTTACAGGGTCAGGTATATCGGGGATCGCAAGGTACCAATATTAGGGACGATCGTAGCGTTTACAGCAACGAGTTCAACTTTTACGTTGACAAATTAAGTGAAAAATGATGGGAACGCGTAATGCTTATGTATTGGATAATGAAGAGAATTGGGTATATAATGAGAGCAATAAGCGTAAAATTTTATATGTGCTGATGAATACTGGACTTGAAACGAGTTTGTAAGTAGGGATTGACCTAGACTTGATGAATCTTATGATTGACATCGAATCCAAATACAGAAGGGCAAAGACGTCAAGAGAACACTTTGTGTCACCAACTGTTTGAGATTCTTATTGAGCATTACTCTGTACGTAGATAGTCACAACATGCCAGCATAATCATACATTCTAAAGTAGACGCCTGTAACGCCGTCCAATATTCCCTCTTACATTGGTACGCCCTTAATTCCTGGTCCGTAATAGCATGTGTACAATCATGATTTATCGTCCATTTCTTCATCTCCTTACTCATCTTCATTTTCGTCTTCATCCGGCTCTTGCTCCCTACCTCTCCTACCCCCATCCCGCCCGGTACGCATTGGTGGCGAAGACATAGTCTCTTCTTTCTCCTCCTGCTCTTCTTCTACTTCGTCCCTCGTCCTTCTCCTGACAGCCCCAACTCCGTTTCTCCTCTTCTCTCTCAGATACTCTTCTGTTCTCGTGATGCACCTCTGTCCCACATAATGCCGATCCTCTATCCACTCCGTCTTACATTTCGGACATTGCTTATTCGGTTTCGACTTCCAAAACGCCCCTAAACAAACATCATGCAGCCTCATCGGGCATTCCACCTCGGCGCACCTTTGTCCTATCGTCACAATCTCTTTACACGCCTCACAAAACTTGATCTTTTGTCCGCCTTCCTCTTCCTCCTCCTCATTAGAATTATACGTCGCGACCAGCCAACCCCTTAGCTCCATCAACGCCCGCGGAGTAAGCGAGTAATAGCTATCCCTACTCAACTCCAGCCAGCCCTCTCCCACCAACTGACCTAAACACTTCTCAGCCTCTTGAACCGTCAACCCCCTGCCTTCCTGCATCCCCTCCTCCACATCCTCCCTCCTCGGCTTCACAACCTCCTTCTTCAGCGCCTGCATCGACGTGATCGCCATCACCTCCCTTCTCTTCGTATTATACGTTTCGAACATCGCATCCAGCACCCGTTTGATGTACCCGATCTCCTCGGGGGAATGCGTGGTCGCGAGCTGGGTCATCGCGTCCGACTGCAGGTTGGTGACAGCCCAGATGCGGGTTTTCGTGAGCTGGTGCTGCGCGGAAGAGATTTCGTAGTCGAAGGGGGAGAGCGCGCTGTTGGCGGCTGCGATGTAAGTTGCGAAGTCTTGGGAGGTCACGTTATCGGCGTCTACGCGGCGGCCTGGGGGGTGTTAATTGAGAGGGAGAGGATCGGGGGTGGAGAAAAGGCACCTTCTTGGATGGAGAAGATTTCGGCGAGGAGGAGTTGGCCTTCTTTCATGGTTATGGTGCCGCGGGCCATGACGGCTTGGAGGAAGGCTCGGTTGCCATTGTTGTAGTGGCTGTGGTCACCTTCGTCATCGGACATGTTGGAAAGGTTGAAATGTAGTTTTGTAGATACTGGAAAAATAATTTGGGGATGGGTGCCTTGGTTGAGCATTTGGGTGACGCGACGAATGGCGGGGACGCGTTTTAGCGTGCGACCAGGGGATCTGACGGTGGCGTTGAAGAATGTTCCATCCAGAATGCACGCAATATGATCTTCGTCACCAGAGATCATTTCCAGAATTCATAATGCAGGCTATCATATCATGAGGCTTATTTTTCAGTAAAATCTGGCCTTCCTCAACCAATCCGAGCACTTAAATTCTCCCTGCAGCAGAAGTCTATGGACCTTGTGACTTCAGAGGGGGAAACAGTTCTGCACCAATCTTTCGGAATGACCGGCCAAACACAGAATAGGTGAGACGTGGGAAACGAATTTATTATTGCTAATTAGGAACCTGAACCCAGCAACTACTACTGTCCTGCAACTTGTTTTCCAACAGCAAATCACTTCTGCAACATCCTCGAAAATATTTCCTCACCTATTCCGTAGTCACAGTCACTATATTCTTATCTGATGACCGGAGAAGTCAGTGCTCATCTATTGGATATCTAGGGGAGAAGAATACGCACAAAAGGCAACATGATCCTTGATATTTGCAGCCTTTTCCTTAGGGGTTGGATAATACCACGCCGCATTCTTGAACTCGGTTTCTACATTGCATCAGCAACGACGCCACATTCTTGATTGTCTCTCAACGACGACATACTCTCGACATTGATGGTGTAGTAACTTGCATCTCCCTTCCATGGACAGTGGGTGCTGTGGTCTGTCTTGCTCAGGAATGAGGTATTGACCGAGCTTGGCGGGAACTGAGTGTGGTTCAGTAAGTGTAAATGGAGATACTCAGAAGAACTGACATAAACGTTGCCCTCCACAAGCTCATAGTTGTCGGTTTCCGCAATGGTGCGGCCCCCGATGGTCGCTTTTGCTTTTCCTTCGACCATATTTTGCGTTTCCTTCGTTATCTCTTTTCCAAATTCGGAAATTTCTTGGTATTATTGTATCCTCAAGCTTGGTGAAGAAAGTTCTGTAAAGGGCTTTTGAGAAATTTGGGCCGGATACTTAATCATCTATTCTGCATTCTTCCTCGAGGTGAGGGGAAGGAGGGGTAGATTAGTAATTGTCACGTGCGATGATGAGCAACCATAACATCATTCGCAATGTATGCATACCTTGTCTGGTGTTGCAGTCTTGACTTTGCTATCTGCGTGTCTCGCCATGTGCATGAGAGTTGAGGAAGGATCATCTAGAAGCGAAATATTCTAGATCAGATTTACCAGCACAGTTTCCGGATCAGCCCAGACGCACAACCCCAACTCACAAAACTTTCAAAGTAGCTAGATAATCCAATTACTGGAGCAACCTTCATACACAAAAAAATAGATCTTATTGTAATTTATTTTACAATAAGCTGACGAAGCCTCACAAGCAACCACTGTATAATGTAGGGAAATTTTATGTAGACAGGTTGTTTTGATGTCTCAGTCAGGACTACTTTCTGTTTAGACCCCATCATAGAAGTTGGACAAGTGACCACCTTCGTGTTTGACTGACGGCCGACCATCGAAATTGTTGCCCTACCAGCAAGCCCACCGCTCCTCACAAATCGCAAATGGCTCTATCTCCCATTAAGCCAAAGTTGTCTCCTCCAAGTTTATTCGTTTTCTTTCTCTGATCTACATCCCTCCAAAACCTACAGTTTCACCACCCCATTATCCGGAAGAAACATCTCAATCTCTTCCGATACGGGTGATCCAGTGTCCTGGGGTTGCTTGTTGTAGTCTCTGACTGCAATTAAGAAGTCGATCATCGAGCCAAATAGGTCGTTTCGTAGTTGTCCATGCTGAGACAGACTTTGATAAACCGATTAGGGAGAAATCCGGGGCTTCAGATCATGTTGGATTTCCTGCGGAAGATCCTTGAATTTGTCAAACGTTGAGAGGTGAACTAGATAAATATTAGGTTTTGCAATAGGGGCAGTAGATTTGTGCGGGTAACATACTTCCATGGACCTTATATAAGCCTCGAGTTGACCAGATAAGTCCTCTAGTAATTGCAAGTCTTGTCTCAAAGATGGTGTACAAATCCCGCAAAGACTCCAAGCTGCGAAAATCCAGATGAATATTGCAGCATAGAAGACAGAAAATTATGTAAAGCAACAAGAAGAGGCACATGAAGAAGGTATTAGGGCCATCAATGAATCGGCAGACCATGAACATTATGCCACAGAACAACGAGCTGAAAGTGTACTAGAACTCCTTCGGATAAACCATTGTGGTTGTGTAGCATAGAGTAGATGCAAATCAAAACACATGTAGCCCGTAGTTGAGCAACTAGCACGCGAGAAGATGCCTTGCTAAGTTGTTGTGTTTGGGCTGGCCGATCTAGCCCTCCGCGATATCGAGGCTACAATTATAACACGCCAGTAAGTGCGAAGCACGTGCACGCCTTACACATAACAAATGGTCCCTATATTTTTCGCGTTCTAGCAATTTATGGCAGCTGACGTGAGTGCACCGCAGCAACATCGCTCTGTGCTTATTTTTTGTAGCTAATGTTTAATCATCACACAAAGGCTTTGTTAGGGCTTGCTATAACTGCCACCTCAAATGGTTCTTCGTTTCTTTAAGCACTTTAAAGTATTAAATGTGTTTGTCACATTCGGCATCAATATTTCTCTTTCCCCCCCATATTCTTCGATTCTCAGGATGCTGGAAAATTACAGCACATTAAGATTAGAGTAAAAAGAAAATTTTACAGCAATGCATTGCATTAGAGCAAGGTTGTTCTTCTCATTATGCTACTATAATCCGAGGACTACTCACTCCTTCATGTTTTTGTATGCCTTCCCTCCTGTAGGGCAAAGTAATACCAAAGCCATGGCCGAAGAATTCGCGTGAGCAGCTTTTTTTTTTAATTTTTTTTTAAATTTTTTTTTAAATTTTTTTTATATTCTGACCGTAGTTTAAGTGCAATACTATCATATATGCTGCTTTCCTTTCTAAAACAGAATTGCAGAAAAGAAGAGTTCCAATTATGTACGGTTTGTCTTTAACAAGCTTAGTCAGGATAGGGGTCTCGGCTAAATCTTGCACTTTATCACATGTCGCTTGTTTATTAGGAATGGGCTTCCCCTTCCCAAAGAATGATTCCTTCTCCTTCTCATATTTTTATTTTAGCCGGGTTAAGATATTCTCTTGGTCATTCTCTCTCTGTAACGAGAGTCACATTATTTTCAATTCACAACCACCGTTACGCTCGGAGAATCAATATGGACCCTTGTCTGATGCAACCTTATCACGTCATTATGAATGCATCCCACTCATGGGTTCATGGAATTCTTCTCAAAGTTTCATTTCGACCTTAACCTCGACAATCAGACCTGCCAATAAGCATGTATCTCCTTACTGCGTTGAGCATGCTCTGGACTAGCATAGCGTTGCCTGTGCTTGCATACGATTCTCTCCAACAACCTATCCTTGGCTCAAGACCTCCCTTGCCTCAGCCACTAAGTGGGTTTGGAACGTGGAACCTAAACCTCTCTCCAGAGAACACTACAAAAGCAGTGTCTTTCGCAATCCAAGCCGGCTACCGTCAAATTGACGCCGCTGCCATCTACCGAAATGAGGTAGCCGTTGGAAAAGGGATTGCTGACGGACTAAAGAAGGCAAATATCACGAGGCAAGAATTATGGGTCACATCAAAGCTCTGGAATGACCAGTAAGCTTCTTCCACCATAAAAGAAGAGGGTGCGAAGTGGTAGCTAATGAACTACAGTCACGGGAATCTTGCTTTGGCCGAAGAAGCATTGGAGAAAACTCTCAAGGACCTTGGTCTTGACTATCTCGATCTGTACCTCATGCACTGGCCAGTAGGCGCTGTTAGAGAAGACAAGAAAGCACCGTACGATTACGTCGAGACCTGGCGCTCTCTGACGGCCCTTCCCAAGAACAAAGTTCTCAATATTGGAATCTGCAATTTTTCACCGGCTCAGCTCGAAAAACTGATCGGTGAAACCGGAATCAAGCCTTTTGCTCATCAAATGGAGCTTCATCCATACCTACAGCAGAATAGCTGGCTCGCAACCCACAAAACCCTTGGTATCTCCGTGACGGCGTATTCGCCGCTCGGAAACTCCAACCCAATTTACGACGGCAGAAATACGCTTCCGCCGTTGCTGAAGAATGAGGATGTCCTTGAGATCGCAGCTAAAGTAGGGTGCTCTCCAGCTCAGGTCGTCTTAGCGTGGGGGATTCGTCGGGGTACATCTGTAATCCCGAAATCTGCTCACGAGGACCATATTGTGGAGAATTTGGAGGCACAGAACTGTAAGCTCAGCGCTGAGGATTTGGCAAAAATCAGTTTGATAGGAGAGAAGCATACGAAGAGATTCAGCGACCCCAGCAAGAACTGGGGAGTCAAACTCTTTGAAGGGCTTGAACATTGAAAATCCTTGGATTTTTGAAGAGTATCCGTTAAACTGCGAGCCTGGATGACTCAAATACTGGTCAGAAGTTTGATATATTACCATACTGATCGATGGTTTAAACATATGTGATTATTTGTTCCATTAATGGTAGTTCACTAGGTGGGGAATATCATCATTTGAAAGCACTTCACAGCAAGAGTTTACAGAACTTTGGATGTACGAAGCTGGAGGTTGTATAATTCGTCCCGCTACAGGAGAATATTAAATAGTGGTATAAAATACAGTGTCTCAAGATAAAGTCTCCTTCGTTGCTGATGTGTCATCGTTGCCTCCGGTCACTTTCCCTTGGAGCCTTCTTGCAACATCGTTCGTGTTATATTCCTCCACGTTAGGACTTATTACAGCGGCCACCAAAATGATAGCACCGAATGGGAGTGTGCAGAGGAACAAAGTTCTGAAGGACATCGAATAGGCGTGCTTGACTGCATGTCCGACTGCAACTCCAATTTCTGAATTGAAACCTGGCACAGCGGTGAAGTTGCCAGTAGCGATTCCAGCAAAGAGCGCTGGGAGCGAATCGGCAGGAAGGCCGGCCCCTGTGGCCGCAGGAACAACATATGTTGGCAGATGTTTCGGGAGCTCATTTGTAAGAATGGTCAGATAAATCGAGGTTGCGATACTGGAACATGCTGTTCGGATAGAGCCTAGGACACCGGCAACCAGTCCAATGTCCTCAGGCTCCCACACAAGAGCCATCGAAGACAGCGTCAAGTTCTCAACGTATCCCGCGGAAACTGTAGCAATCAACAGGAAAGTTACCGTTCTGCCCCTAGAGTATTCGTTGACGGAAGCCATCGCGGCAGCAAACGTTACCATGATCACGGAAGCAACGGTCATCTGAATCTTCATCCGAGGGAGGAAACGAATCCCGAAACCACCGGCTATCTGGCCGAGGAGAAGTCCCCCTCCCACAGCACAAGATAACCAACCGATTTCTGCTACATCTGCTGTGAAAAGTGCTCCGCAAAGGGTTGGCCAAATCACTGTCATGGAGTAGTACACCATCGCGCCGATACTAGCACAAGCCACAATCGCAACATACTTGATGTTTCTGAAGAGTGACATGGGGATAAGTGGCGCCTCTACGCCGCTGTATGCTTCGTAAAAACCAAAGCCGATCAAGGTTGCGATGCCCAGGATAAGTGTGCAAAGGACCTGTTTTGAGCCCCACGGATATGCTTGCCCGCCCCAGTTAAGACCGATTAAGAACAGAACCAACCCTGCGGAGAAGAGAAAGATTCCAATAAAATCTAGAGTCTTGAGCTGGCGCATTATCGATTTACCTCCGACGTGCAGCTGCTGGTACCTAGGCGGGAAGTAAAAGAAGAAATAGGCAGCTGCGGCAACAAAGTTGATAATGCAGCCGAGAATATAAGACCACCTCCACTGCAGGGCCGTGCTCTCATAAAAGGATCGAGCGACTGGGGGACCAAAGACAGCGAAAGGAATCGACGTGGAAAGCACGAGCGCGTTGAATGGTCCTCGCTGCTTATTTGGCACGAGCTCTCCAATGATGACGCTGAAGGAGAGCTGACCAGCAGCTGCGAGACCATTCAAACAATTCGTACCAATAAGTTGATTGACTGATTGTGCCGACGCTCCGATAATGTTCCCAACAAGAGCCATGATTGAGGATCCAATGAAGAACCATCGACGGCCAAAAATGTCAGAAAGGCGACCCACCAATGACAGTCCGATTGTAAATCCCAAGGTCCATGATAAAGCTACCCAAGTGATGTTGGGACTTCCACCCAGCGCCTCATTTATTAGAGAGAGGGTGTTTGCCGGCAAAACCCATCCCAAGTAGCCCGAGATTTGGGCAAGGCATGTTGCCTAAATTTCTATCAGTTGCAGTCAGGAGACGCAATGAGAAATGGCTTACAATCATTGTCCCTACAAACCCTTTACTCCAGTAATACCCAGCGGGCATCTCCTCGTACAGGCCACCCACCGCTTCTTGTGCAACAATGTCTCTATTATGGAGGACGATAGAAGGATGAGGAGCATGTATGCGGTGGCCAGCCTCATGGCCGCCTTCAACATCATCTTGACGCTCAAGTTGATGGTCAAGGACAACGTCCGTCTTCTCTGGAGTCGAGGTCATGATGGCTGCTTGACCGATTCTTTCCAATAGTCTATACAAGGAAGCGAAGCAGTCAACAAAACGAGGGGTTGAACAGAACCAAAACAGTTCCAGATGGGGTTTGACATGAACGTAACTTTATAGCCATGTCGCAAATTCCCATCTCAAGATTTCGATGACCCATGGAGTGCTCTTTTGATCCGAGACTAGACCAGGGAGGCTTGAACGGCATCGAGAATGCCCACTTCCCCGCCGCGGCTCCCCCGGACATCCTGTTACCAGCCTCAGCATCCGTCCCACATGGTTTCATACGGGCCATGCAGCATGAATCAGTCAAACCTGAGGTGAGCCATTCTTTTGAGGCGCTACAATGTCGGGTTCAGGTTGTGAATGCGTGGAAACAAGGCTCATTGGTTGCTGCTTTCGCTTAGATAACCCCTTGAGGAATTTTCGTTTCGCTAAGGTAGCAGTTAGAGGATATACTTTCCCGTCTTCTGGAGGCAATGACTCGTATCGACATGTTCCAGGCTTCATAGACTACCAGCAATATGGATGGCTGAATTTTAATTGCATAGGCTCATTCTAGTGAGTTGAACCGGGCGGGTCTAGCCCGATCCCCTGGTTTGCGAAGAGCTTCCCGAACTTCCCTAGAATTTTAAACCTTCGGAAGACACGCTACTTCATGGCAGACACGAGCATTGCAAATGGCATATTGTCTTATATAAGATACGAAGATTAAAAAAATTAAGCGTGATAGATTTCAGGCTGCCCATCCACCATCAATACTTTGTATGGTTCCCGTCATATAGGAACTGCCATCACAAAGCAGAAAACAAATGAGTTCCGCAACTTCCGAAGCCTTTCCTTCTCTTCCCATAGGAACCATGGCTAACAATTTGTTCTCGTTATCAGGCCCCTTGGCCATCGCCACCATAGGCGTATCTATCGGTCCTCTATAGTTATATGCTTAGCGACTTACCTCTCTGATGGGAAGAAAGCATAACTTACGGCGCGATGGCATTCACCCTGATGGCCCTCACAGCACACTCGACTGCCGCGGCTCTCGTGAGTCCAACGACGGCGTGCTTGCTGGCGATATATGCACCGTTCCTCGCAAGCCCTTTGATTCCCGCTATGCTTGACGCATTTACTATACTTCCACCCTTCCCCGCTTTCGTCATCTCCTTGATTTCTGCCCTCATGCAGTTCAGGACTCCATTCATGTTCACGCCTAGGATGAAATCCCACTCCGCATCGTCTATATCCTCGACATTCGCGATTCCGATCTGCTTTCCGATCACGCCGGCCAAATTCACCGCGCCGTCCAGTTTCCCATATCGCGAGACCGTGGACGCGATCCAGGATTCCACTGCTGCGCGGTCTCGTACGTTCAAGACTGTTCCGCTAGCCTTGCCGCCAGCAGATTCGATTTCTTGTACAGCGGAGGCAAGAGCGCTTTGTTGTATGTCGGCAATGGCCACTGTCGCACCCCGCAAAGCCAACATTTTGGATGTCTCCAACCCAATCCCAGAAGCTCCGCCTGTCAAGGCAATTACTTTGCCTTCAAACAAGGTTGACATGATTCAAATAAGTTTCGCGCCGAGCCTTGAAGAGACACACTTTGGACGATAATTTTCCAGGCGCCGGTTTGGTGAGATGGACAATATCTCTTGCCTTGTTTACTTTCTTCGTAGCCAACACACATGACCTCGGATATTCCGGATAACTGGCCATGACCGCATTCTACCCTCTGCACAGTTCGTAAACTTCCCCATCTTTGAAGTGGAGCGCATATTTGTGGCGTACCAAACCTTACCCGTACATATGAAACCGTCGCCCATGCGGACAGGGTTCCCCGGATCTCGTTATCCACTTCCCCACAGCGGGAGCCCGGCTATGATTTTCCATCCAGACATCCGATAACTATATTGTGTTGACGACAAGTAAAAGTACTAACTAAATGGAGACCCCCCCTATGATTTTTTTTTAAATAAAAAAGAAAAGAAAAGAAGATAGCATCCTTCAAAACGTGACTCATTACAGCTTTGCTAATTTCAAATCTCCATAGTTGAATCGTGTGATTGTGACAGTGATTCAAGATCTTTCGCCGACCCTGCAGACAGCTAAAATAAGCATGGCTCTTGAATATGCCTCTGATGGAAGTACTGGACAATCGCCGACGGACGTATGAACGACGTCCTATGAGTGCCCAGCTTTGTCTTCAGCGTGACAACCCTGCCTGGGGCGGAGAAGAGGCAAGGGATATATAGATCTCAAGCCCAAGCCCCTTTGCTACATGATTATAGATGAAAACTATCTGCTCTTTTTAAATACTTTCAAGTGCAACGTGACGAATCTGCCATGCCCACAGAATTTTAGCCTAACCTGTCCTTGTGAAGTGCTAATATACGCATTTCATGAAGATTTTCTGAACTAAATGCGGCGATCGTGAAATAGACAGCAAACAAGACCTTAAACTTAAAAGAAAGAAAGAGGCGGTCAATACAATGGTAGAAGATAGATCCCCGAACAAAGAGCATAAAATCATAAACATGCCACTTGACTTCTTTTTTGTCATGTTGTAACGGCATATGTTATTGTCCAAACTATTATGTAGGGATTTGGACTGAAAATTGTTATCACATTCAGGAACTGTCCGGGTAATTAAGACACAATATCATTTCGCAGCGTATCATAGCTTGCCCAGAAGTCGTGGGGCAACCATTATGCACAAATCTTCAGCAACGTCCTGCATTATAACCATTGATATCAATCACCAGTCACAGTCTAGCCTTCAATACTGCGATTATCTCCTCTTGAACCTCAATCATCGCCGCATCAGCCTCATATGCTCCAACTAGCTCCTCTAAGAATGCTTCCTCTCTCTTCAAGCGAAGTGCAACAGCTGAATTCTTGGGCTTAAACACACCTAGATCTAGATGTCTGCCGATGCGCTCAGCAAAAATATGTTGACGCTTCTCATGAACCTCAAAATGCTTGACTGTGTCGGCCTCCTCTGCCTCCTTAACCTTCTGGGGCTCCAAAACATGCTCTGTGATTTTTTCATAAAAGGCAATTGGTTTGAGATGCTCAAGCTCTGTGTTGTTCAAGGAATCGGTGGCAATCAAAATTGTTTCAGCCTTTTCAACAGATAAAGTATAGTCGACGCCTTCCTCAGCTAGACTACACTTCTGAGCTTGACCATCACCAGCCTCAACCTTGATAGGAGAAGTGTTACGTCCTTCAACCTCAACATTTGGAATTTCATGAATGATGGTAACAGAAGTGTCATTTCTTTCGACCTGAAGAATTTCTGGAGCATCCGAGGTAGCGATGATAGGAAAATCCTCAATGATAGTTGTAACCTCTCGTGTTGGAGTCTTTGCGCGTGGGCGACCATACTTATTAGCCATGCCTGCGGCAGTTGCTGCTGACCAACCACTGGCGAGCAAATTGGCGAAGTGCTCTGTGGAGGCTGCCATATCTTCGACTGGGAATCCGCTTAGAGAGCCCATGGGTTGGGCGGTAGCTGGAATAATGGTGGTGGAAGGATTCTCCGTGCCTGTAGGCACAGCAGAGGTATATTTTGGAGTAGTGATAGTTGAGATGGTAGTGATTGCTGCGACATCCTTAAAGATTGGCTTCGTTGGTGTGAGTTCTGGGATGGTGATAGCTGGGTGGCCGCCAATCTCCGAGCCTCTGGAGAGATCGGGGGTAATAAATTCAGGCATCTTAGCAGCGGGGGCAATGTCAGTCTCATTGTCTTCCTCAATGACAGAGTTCGCGGGCTTGATAGGGGTAAGCTCTGGGCTGGTCGCAGCCGGTGATGCAGCTTCAGGCGTAGTCGGGTCTGGGCTGCTGATAGCGAATGAGTCCTTGGTTGTGACGGAAGAGACGGTGATCTGATCGCTCTCTTTGGCAAACAGGTCGTCCGCATTAGCAACAGTGGTTGCAAAGCCATTGTCGAGCTCAGCAGCAGCCTTCGAGACTCCAGTAGTAATTGTAGGCTTCGCCAAATTGACTGCAACGTACATGTATGGATTCTTAGCAAGGGTGTCGTTATCCGTGGTAACGATCTCAGCGCCAGGAGTATACCGATTTTGCTGGGTTTGGGCAAAGGAGGGATGGGCCTCTTGCTCATAGTATGGTTGACTCATTTCTGGATACTCGAATCGATCTTCGGCAGACGGAGAGTATCGGTAGACGTCCGCAAGTTGGACTTTCTCGAGCCAGCCAATGGGCTTAAGCTGCTGCACTGTAAAAGATCAGCTTGAGCCAGGAATGCAAAGAAATACAGAAAAGGAGTCTTAGGGAGGCATTGGTATATGGCGATGGGGCATGAAGCATACGGTGGCATGGGAATCTTCGGCACAACCTGAGCGGCGAAGAGAGGGCAGTTTGATGTGTATTGAGGTGAAGATCCAAATAGGACGGTGATGATGAATGAAGATGTAGAAAATTTGATGAGGAAGGAGAGTGAAGATAGGCTGACATCCCAGAGCTGGACTGCCGATACTTGGGCATACTGACTCTGGATCAGGTAGGAACGATGAGGAAGCAAGAAAAGAAAGAGCGTACGCTTAACCTCTGGGTTCAACTCCTTGGCACCCTCGACAGGAGGTAGACGAATGGCAATGATAGGTTTCATTTCAACCTGCATCTTGAAGACTGTATAACAGGGAGAGATTGTAGTAGTGGCAAGGTATGCGTACACAAAAAAGAAGAAAGAGGCGATATAATGGACAACAGTTGGCGGAAATACAAGGTGGGGAAGATGGTTGATTGTGGTTGTGACTGACAGGATGTGCGCGAAGATATTGGAAGAGTTGTTGTTTGATGAAGAATAGAAGAGGAAAAAGGAGAGAGAGGCTGTAGATATATACTCTGGGGAGAAAAGGCAGGCTCGCTTAGGATGTGTCGTTGTCGCTAAATATTGAGGCTATTCGGACAATAGGCCGGAGATTCTCACCTTTGAAGGTGAGAAGTTATGCGTCACCAACATTTGTCTCACGCCAGGTTAGCCTTAAAGATGCGATAGCCCAAACGCTTATCAGGTGTAATTTAGCCTTGAAATATGATTTTAGAGATCTAAGTTTGGACTGTCATGGATGGCGATGCCATGCTGTGGTGTGATGGCTAATTCTAGCATCATTCTACCTTCCGTAATTCGTGCCTATTCCTTACCGTAAGAAAAAAAAACTTGACTGATTTATCAAAATGCTATAATATGCGGGATGACTCCGTAAAGTTGTCTTCAATTCCTCCATCTCCAACTTACGATCCAGTCGGAGGAGCAGAAAGTCGTCAGTATTAAAATCCTGCTAACTCACCAATATCTGACCTCCTCCCTTTCCAACACACCGCCAAACTTCCACCCACTCCGCCTAGAATATCGTCTCCCTGTTTTCCTTCTCTATCATAGTGAGGTCCTTCGGTCTAATGCTCCGCATCTCCTTCTCCAATGCTGCCTACCTAATGTAGCGAAACTAGGCGGTGAACAACCGGCACAATTCCTCGCTCTTAGCCCAAAATCAGGAAGTGAACTGTTTGGAGGGGCAATCATGTGATATAGAGGGGTCAAAGTATTGTGTACTGAGATGATTAGGTGAGTTTAGAGACGAGAGGACGAAATCTTTTAAGAGGAGCATTAGACAAAGAGGATAGCTGGAGGCTCTGCATGTTGATAGGGAGCTTTCAGATAAAACCATGGCAGTAGTGCATATGTAAAAGCAACATGTCTGGTATATAACACTGCTACCAAGATAGCAGAAGTAATGATATAAGGTGTGCTAAACACTGTTAAACTGTACATTGGAAAGTCTTGAGCTCGGAAGAAAAACCATGACGATGAAGAATCCTATGTCTTTGGAATTTTCAGGCTCCGCTCGAGAAAATGCCTCAAGTCTTCACCCTCTTGAAAACAGGTGTATACATCTAACTTCCTAGGAGATAATCTCTACAGGTGGGTGAAGTCATACTGCCACACCGCGGTTCATGTCATGTCTGTAACACAAAGAGCACTCATATTATAGACCGTGTTGCTCAAAACGTGGGAAGAATTTGAATAGATCTAAAGATTGCAAGTAATATTCCCTAGCTCAGCGGTGCTGAAGCAGAATGGCTGATTTTCATCCGTGCAGAAAGTCGCAGTTCGAGCATAGAAGCCTTTTATTTTGTTTCAGCAAGAAAGTTTCAATACACAAACATCTAACTTGTTTAACAAGAACCCTTGCTTCTCGCCACAACATACAGTACTGGAGGCTTGTCTTTAATTGCTATCGCCATGAACTCCAGTGCATAGCTCACAGCGCACGTGATACATATCTCCAATCCCGCGTTCGGTAGTATCCGAATTTAGGCACATCAGCATCTGAAGTCTATTTTCCACCATCACCCGAATCACGAAACCCCAACCCACACCGCGGATCTCCACCTGATCATGAGTCGTCCCTCATCTACCCCCGTCCTCCATACAAGAGATGCCCTGGAACGAAAAGGCCAGAAACGGCAAGACGACGTGCATGTTGCGGCTCCAACCACGCGGCAGTCGAGTACCGACATCCATCCTTGAGGGCTGGGGATCTTGGATGTGGGGTAGAGCTGGGGAGAGCAGACAGGGACGGATGTGGATAGACGACGTGCAGATTGTGGGGTTGTTCGTCTTGTTTCAGGCACACGTTGGTCGTAAAGTGAAAGGAGTGGTGTCAGCTGGTGTAGAGGAAAGACCTGACAAGAGCATACGGAAAGATGCGCCCAGGTAAGCATGAGGAAGAGAGTTAGACCGGGATGTCGTTAGAGACGCTACGCTCAGTAAAGAACCTTCGTACCTGAGGGCCTCCTATGCTCCATAGACCCATAAAAAGATGTCTCGTGAACTATACAGACATCTCCCAAAATGCCATCAGATCCTTGACTTACCCCTGGAAGTGCCAGGTGATGCTGTGTAAGTATATGCACCCCATTATGTATCTTTTCGCTACCAAAAGATCTTCCCTGCTACGGGAGTGGACCCTCGCTCGTCTACAATCTATTTCTGCATGAAGATCGTTTGAATTATGTTGACTTTAAAGCATGCGCGTCACTATCTGTAATCCGGCTTGGTTAATCTACGAAAGGGGACAGACAGGGAAAGCATCGGCAAGCGCGGGGACAGGCAAAGTAACGGGGAATAAATATATGGAGCGCAGGACATACTACATCACGCATGGCATGTGCAGACGGAAATTATCAGAGGCGCAGAAATCAAGAAGCATGTTCCATGAGCAGTTCTACATTTGTTTGGTGGAATGAGAGACGATGTGGAGGGCAACTCCTGTCTTGATTCCGGCATGGAGAATGCAGATACATGGTTTCAAGGATTCTCCACGCATTACACCGCAGCAGACAGATCTGCGTGATAAGCTTTGTGGAGAGGCCGAAGAAGTTGGAGAATGCAGAGATCGGTTGTGGCTTTGTGCTGAGATACTTATCTCAAGTATTTTTAAAAGTTGATAAATCACGTTACAATGTACAAGCCATTACACAAGAACCTGCGCTTACAAGTTATAGTCTTCATATGCGTTTCATGGCCTCAGCCACAATGCTAACTAATTGTACAAAGCTAGGGGAAGTTATCATCATCAGATATCATGTGTTCCGCCACTCGTGCAATGCTAAATCAAAAGTCTTTTTAGCTAGATGATACATCAAAATAAAACATATCAATGATGATCTGAGACTATCAAAGCCTCAGTCACTATCCCAAATAATACTGGCGTGAAACCCGTATAACTATACACCACCAGTGATATTAACCACGTGACCCATCCTTTCGATCACCAGTTTTAATAGATGGAATCCCACGAGGACAAAGCAGAGATATTGCACCAAGATACTCACGTTGTCATCAGAATTCGATAGTGTGCATAATCAATATCAGATAATTTTCCGTCGCGGCGCCTTGATGATTGGCGGAGACAACCCCTCTTCAGCGGTCCGATTTCCCGACCACCACTCTGCATCTCCCACTCGACACACGAGAGCGAAGGACAATCTCGTGTATCTATATTGGTGGTACTGTATGGTGGCGGACACTTCCGAACGAGGGCTTTTCCAGTACCGCGGATCCGAGTATCATCAAAAGTCGGGCCTTTTGTATAGTGGTGGGCACGTGCAAACTTGAGATGTGGTGTTGAGCATTCACATGGCTGAGAAGGCAACATCCTGAGTAATCATCTCATATGGATTTGAGAGTCATGGAATGTGTCGTCGACGGGGTAATTGTCCGTCGATACATTATAGGTTGGCGTTGATTTGATTCCGTTCTCTTTCGTCATCAGTGGAATTTTGGTACTTATAACCACAGGATTGATTCCTATCAACGTATGTGGCATCACCCCATGACGTCTAGTCCTTTTAGACTAGGGCTTTTCCTCGCATGTTGCACCGGCGTTGACCAACCTCCAAGAAATGATCGCCTGCGCATCTCAGCTTCTCGTATAATCTCGGCAGATAACAAGAGAGACGGCGCAAGGTGTGCATAGCGTTCGATTTCAACAACGACATTATTGATTATTTGATCAATGGTATCATTGTGTGGTACCAGAGTGCTGATGATCGCGGATAGCGATGGTGACATTGACGCTCCCATTAGAAGGAGTGTCTGCGAAACGATACTTAGAGCTCCCTGCCAGAGATAAGGCATATGCCCTGCGTGACTGTTCATGCGCGTTAGCTTTGAATAGAAAGTTATAATATGTGACAAAACATACTGTGCCGTAATATGCTCTAATTGTCGGATGGAAGCCTCGAGACACTTCCTGCAGTTCTCTCGAACTGAGGGATCCATGGCTGCATGTTCGTTATCCAAAACAGCTAAGATGTACGGTCTGAAAATTATTGTACGGCAAGCGAAATATCGTAGCCGCAGAACAGTCTGAACCGGGTCGCCTGGAGTTCGATTGAATGGGAACTGAAGAGGTTGAGGAAGGCTCTCGTACCACTGTGATAGCTGAAAGTCCAGCTCCGCAACCACAGGCTCAAGCGAGGAAGTCGATGCCATGGAATCTTTTGAGTAAATCAACTGTGAAACGCGATTCAATAAGCGGCGGAGCGCAATCTCGGCAAGGAAATACCAAAGCTCATCGCGTCCAACAGATTCTTCGCCCTCATCCTCGAAACCACCTGGTAATCCAACCGATTCCTCAAACTGCACAATGCCTGAGTGCGGTAGGTCGAGTTCAGCTAAGAGATCACTCTCAAACAATAACGAGTTCCAGTACACCCTCTCGCTCAACTCCCTTTGTGCTGGTGGAACTCTGCCTGGAGCACTTAATAAGAGCTGCAGTTTGGTGCTGGTGCTGCTCAACAAAGTCCAAGCCTCCAAAGGGCGTACTAGGTAGAACAAATAAGCGGAGGCTAGTACAGTGCATTGAGCTGAAAGGACCGAGTTTCTTGTCATCAAGCCAGGCAGAAGTGCCCATGCTGCAGCAAAATAAGGCAGTCCTGGGGGATCCTCATTTGCAGGAGCTCTTGAAATGCTGCCGCTACAGCTTGCTTGTCCAAGAGCAAGGACAAGAAGAACGATGCAACTTTCTGGTCCGTCTCGAAAACCGTTCGACAAGGCCACGCGATAATGAGCCTGCCAGTTGAAAGGATTGACACAGGCATACCACACGTTGACTTTGGAGAAGAAAGCCTCGATATAGGCTGATGTATTTGAAAGGTCCAGACACGGTGTTTTGGAAAGTGTTAAGGGCTCTCGAGCCATTTCCAACTGAAGTAGAATTTGAGGATCATATGGACGCGAAACAAGATCTCGGATCAATGGCCATTGTAGGAGATGCAGAGCAGCATTTGTGTGGACCTTTGGCATGGTTGAAATATTTGTGGGTGTCGTCCATGTTCCAAGCCCAGAATTTGGAAGTATTGAAACCCCAAAATTATTCCCTGTTCCCAGCATCACATCATCATTACTCATTTGTGTTCCACCATTGATAGATGGGGATCCTGCCGACAAAGCAAGGTTTGAAGTCTGCCCAAGTAGGTTTGACTGGAGCAAGCCCTCTATCCTAGCAAGATGCTCCAAAATGAGCTTGTCTCCAGCATCAAGTTTGATTCCGGGCTCCCGGTAGATACATTCTGCTCCAAGCTCGCTGCAAAGTTTGCATTTTGGCTTTGTTCCGTCACACCTTGACTTTCGTGAACGACAGATTTCGCACTATGAGAAAGTTTAGCTAATGCTTCAGCGCGAAGGACTAGCTTTTCTTACAGCTATTGTTGCCCTTCTTCGCGGATAATCAATCCCAGCATCAGTGCTCCTCCTCTTGAGAGGATTGGCTGTGTCATCAGAGTTCCCATTTGGCCGGGTTTGCAGCCCGTTCGTCAATGATTCTCGGTCAGCGGATGACTGTGAGAGATTCCTTGCTTTCTGAGCCGAACCTAGGATGCCCTCACGTGAAAAGTTTGCCATACGTCGAGCTGTAGGTGACTTGAGTGGATTTGGTGAGTGCAAAGTTCCATTCCCGTTGGTGACTAAGGTTAGATGCGGGGTAGGGACGTCGATAGAAAACTTGTCTCTCGTCATGGAGAATTGTCCACTTCGTCCTGAAGCTGAAGTCGGTGACGCCTCTGGAGAAGAGCTGGACATGGCGGTAGCGTGGTAGTGATATTGGTGATGTAGAGCGCCTAGAAATTACGTACGAACAGCACTCAGCCAGTGATGTTGAAAATTCCGTAGACAGGCATAGATAATTGTATTCTGATCTCATTCAATACAAATAATAAAAAATGCAAGAGGTTCGCAGAGGAAAAGCGAGGTCATGATATGATAGAGCTTGCGTATCTTTTTCTATTTTCGACGGAAAACATTAAGTGTACATGCTGACCAGTTGGCGGATCTGATGCAGGGGATGAGTGCTTTGCTTCACTTCGATTGGTATATCAGACGATGTACTGCAAAGGGTGTCATTTTTTTTCCCAGGGTCGAACCCCATGTGCCGCTCATGCAGGTTCACTCCATGCTGGGAGGGGTGTAGAATGTGGGGTCCCCTCGGTAGGTGACGGGCAGACGGAAATCTTCGAGGAGCCTTGAGCTATACTTCGTCATGACATGATACTGACCAAAAGTCAAAATCCTCATAACGAGAGAGAGTTATTAGGGTATAATCGCCGGGCACTGAACATCACTTCACCAGAAACCATGGGTTCGCTGCATCTCTCAGGAGACAACAGCCTCAAGGATCTCAATGTAACTGGAAACGCCTCCAGGCTTACAGTATATGAAATGGTGGAACTCTCAGATTTGGTGAAGGGAAGGAAAAGTAATCTCTCACTTGATCCCCTAGTCGGTCCTATCTGAGGTCTTGTAGGTGTGCTCGTATATTTTGGGGTTTATTGTTTGACCACGGCATGGTTCTTGGTCTTGATCCTGGTCTTGGTATTCGGGACGGCGATGCTGATGGTGACGAGCTGACTTGTCGACTGTTCGTATATTTTTCCACAGTTGCTTGCGGATGGTTGGCTTTTGTGCCAGCAAAGTGGACTAAGGAGGAGTGTTTTTAGTTAGTGAGGTTGGGAGGTTAGACGCGGCTGGCGGGTTGACGTTGAAGCTGAGCTGGAGATGAATGATTCGTCCAAACCATCCTTGTCTTACGACGTGCATTAGCCGCGCTCTTACATTTTTCCGTTCCGATACTGCTTACCAAGCCAAGTATGTTGTCACAACTGGTTCTCTCTGTACCTCCTCTAATGATTCATGAAATACTGGAGAGCAGCAATGCTTCGATCATGCAGCAGCTCGCCAATCTCACCTACCCCAGGGCCCAGGACTGTCAATCGAGATGCCTTTAGCCTGAACCTCCACTCTCGTCTACCGCTTTGGGACAGGCATTTCATGCCTTCCTTTCATCTCGGCATCCTCTAAAAGAAATAACCCCATCAAAGCCAGAACCATATTAGAGGATCATATCGATTCTTGTATACAGTATCACACACACTCACACGACCCTTTCGGCATTCAGCCTATTTCGCCACTGCTCAGATCTTGGCGTCACCATTCGCACCAAATAACAATAAACAAAAGTTGAGCAGAACCTATAGCAACTAGTCGAAATTCTTGGTGCTCGAAAGGCAGGCTTTTCCAAGTGCCAATTCATTAATAGAATTCACCATCTTCTGAACTGCCTCCCCAAAAAGGATATCATGGGATGCAAGACATGTGTCTGGCCAGTTCTAAATTTCAGAAATGGATTCTCTCTGAAAGACGACAACTACCTGTACTCATTGCTTATACAGTTTTTGGCCCTGTGGAGATACGCGTTGCGTAGGCCAGCATAGTTGAGTGAGTCCCCAACAATTGATTACTATTCTGGACCCGCGGACGCTTATCTCGGGAAGTTCGACCTGACCTGGCAGTCCGATAAATAACACGCTCTTCTTCCTGGCTCTGAGACTTGGAAGCAACAGTTCCCCACATTCTGACTTCTACCGGTGTCAAAGATAACTTTACCCAATCCTTTGGTCGTCATACTGGTGTAAAGTTATAGACAACATGCTATGTGAGTGACGAAGCGAATCATCCGGCTAGAAACCCCGGTCAGTTTGAGCGACAGTGACGAATCGTTTTTGTCGCTACCAAACTTTCATACGAGTGGCGCCGGAGGACGCATTGCGAGGACTTTGATAAACCCTTTAGTGAACTGCCTTTCTCTGATTTTCTTCACGTATCGTCTGATCAAGGTGTGGATCTCTATGCTTCGTTTAAGTGTACGCAATTTCTGTACTTGTGGCCGAAACCGGTCGTTTCGCATGGAGCCTGCTTCATGTACATTGCAACATGACATGTGTTCTAAGAATTTGTCAAGGTTTTGCCACCAGCGGCGAGATGTGGAAGACCCTTCCCTCATTACTAATAAAGGTGATGAAAAAAGATATCTTTTGAAGAATAAGCATACTGTACAACCTCTATCTGTAAGGTACATTGTGCGGCCTCTGCTTTGTTTATTACAATTGGATCCACATGGGCAAGATTAGGTAAGGAGCATTGGTTTTGATTGTGACTATGCATATGCAGGCTCACAAAAATCATAAAAGCAAGTGCAGGGAGTAGTAAAGATGGGCTATGAATAGATGTGTGAAAAGTGGTTGTACAGTATTGATTCTTGATGGGAGACGACCTCTTGCGAAGCCTCCCTCTTTCTCATTACATCTCGAAGCCAGAGCGTTTCAAAAGGCTCAGACATTCAAAGAAAGCCCTTGCCCAAAAAGGTTAGCGGGGAAACAAAGAAAGAAAGGAAAGCGATGTCAGTACGAGAAAGGGAGGATGAGTCAAGCAAGACATGGTGAAAGATGCGAGAGAGGCAAAAGTGAAAAGAGAACTCGTAGCTGACTAAGCAGAAGGTAGAAAATCAAAGGCAACCGCTACAGGGAAGATCGAACGGCGAGAATAAGAACGAAGAATCATACTCAACAACTTTAGTTCAAAGCGACATCACGATGCACTAGTAGCTCATAGTTCTAGTAAGCAATACCCTCCATCTCTAATAAAGGTTTGTCAGTATCTCATAAACTATAGTTTGGTATGAACTTCGTGATAGATCTGATGTAGAGCTTCTTGCCTTAAATTGAACAAAGAATCTATATTCGAAGACGAAGTTCCGGGAAAGAATACCTGTCGAAACGCGCATATGTATTCGACCACGACCCTAATAGTAGCGGCCGAGGCTAAGAGCTCTACTCTGATAAATGATAAACCCTGATATGGTAAGCGTATGTCCCTCAAACTGCTGTCGACTGAATGGCCTTGAGAAAGAAGAGTTGATTAGCTAATTCTTTATCTGGAACAGATGCCAATCTACGGACATTGCACGCATAGTTTGTCCCAACGACAGTGGAAGTCGGAATTGCCTTTGCCTGTCGCTGGGGAACTGAGATGCAGTTTATTGTTGCGAAGATTTACTCATCGGCAATATAAGGCGATGGACTTCTCGGGTATGGGAATAGTAGGTTTACTGACTTGGGTGGGCATGGACGAGGTACGAGGTGTGGCCGAGTGTGAACTTTACGGCAGCCATGTAATTTTGGAACCGTTATCTTCAAGTGTCGATAGTTTCACGCTGCCACAGAAAAATATTGCTGCAGCATCCAGTATGTATGAACCCGATCATGCGCTAAGGCCCAGATTCTTGATTACCATGTTTAATCGCTGCGGTGCAATCGAGATAGCATTAGACTATTAGCTGGAATAGGCCATGACAGGTTCACTGTATCTGCTCTCGCGAGCTCTTTCCTTTCTACGAGTCTAGAGACTTATCTTCTATTGTTGTGGGGGCGAACCCATTCTTGATAAGATGATAGTGCATTCTCAGTTCATGGTGCATTCTTGGAGGTCGCGTTGCAATTGCAGATCAAAAACATTCCGATACAAATCTAAGGTCCATCCCCTTTTATTTTTCTTTAACATCCACTGCTCTGTTTTTACAAATCATTACAGTCGTTCATTACCTCTTCGGCTCTTCTAGAAGTACGCGTTTAGTTCCTTTTTGCCGATTGCTATTTGCATGATTTCCTAGCCCAAGCGAAGTATACAATGCGACGCTTGCAAGGAGTGCTCCGAGTCTCTGTACTTATAGCAAGCCTGATATCAACTTCAGACGGTCAAAAATGCCCAACAACATCCTGTTCAACAGGCTCAGTGCCCATAATTGGTGTGGTCTGCGGAACAAACGTGGACAACCATCAACGGAGAGATGTATGTGCAAAAGTCGACTCCTGCGAGCCCTTCAGCAAGTCAGTAGTCGCTCCTTTAGGCCCTGTTGTGTCAATAACACGACTTGTTGAAAAGTGCCGCCTATACGACAATAAACTTTGTACCGGTAAAGGGACGGACCTCTACGGATCTGCAGGAGTCGGATTCCTTAATGGATTGGATTCAAAGGCGCCCACATATATCAAGTGTGAGGGAAACAGATTGGAAGATCCCTGTGTACCAACAGCGTCAAATGGTGTCACTGGTGGCCCCATCAATGGAAACCTTGTCAACGGAATTGGGAGTCCCAATAATGGTAACCCTAGCAGCGGGAATCCTATCAATGTGAGCCCTATCAATGGAAATCCTATCAATGGGAACCCTGTCAGCGGGAATCCTACCAGCGGAAATCCTGTCAATGGCAACCCTGTCAGCGGGAGCCCTATCAGCGGAAATCCTATCAATGGCAACCCTCTAAGCGGGAATCCTACCAGCGGAAATCCTGTCAATGGCAACCCTGTCAGCGGGAGCCCTATCAGCGGAAATCCTATCAATGGGAACCCTATCAGCGGGAATCCTATCAGCGGAAATCCTGTCAATGGGAACCCTATCAATGGAAATCCTATCAATGGGAGCCCTATTTCAGGCACAGCTGGGGGCGATGCCACTGTTAGCATTACACCAATTGTCGACCCAATCGGAACAGATATTGAGCCAACAGGTGCTGTTGAGCCCGGTTTAATTCCAATCGATATTTTTGGGCCTATTCTCGACCCTACTGGCATTCTTGGTCCTATCCTCGATCCCACTGGTATTGTTGGTCCTATCCTCGACCCGACTGGCATTGTTGGTCCTATCCTCGATCCCACTGGTATTGTTGGTCCTATCCTCGATCCCACTGGCATTGTTGGTCCTATCCTCGACCCGACTGGTATTATTGGTCCTATCCTCGACCCGACTGGTATTATTGGTCCTATCCTCGACCCGACTGGCATTGTTGGTCCTATCCTCGATCCCACTGGCATTGTTGGTTCTATCCTCGATCCAACTGGAGTTCTTGGTCCAATTCTCAATCCTACTGGCATTGTTGGTCCTATCCTTGATCCCACTGGCATTCTTGGTCCTATCCTTGATCCCACTGGCATTCTTGGTCCTATCCTCGATCCCACTGGAGTTCTTGGTCCAATTCTCAATCCTACAGGTGGAGCGCTCTTGGATATTCTACCACTTCGTGGGATCCTTAGCGGCGATAATGAACCAGCAGTCTTCTGCTCAACTAAAGAGGACCCATGTCTTCAAAATATTTTGAGCCTTCAAGCCAAGGTTTTGACTGACATTCTTGGTTCCGAATTGATCAATCTTCCTATTTGTGCACGGGTGAACGCTTGCGTGAAACTCCCAATTGTTACACAAACAGTTATCGGTGTCATAAATGCAGTTCTCGGCTCCGACAGTTCAGGGTGTAAAATATATGGTGACGAGCTTTGTGCTAAAGTCGGCACGGATGTTAATACTAGTCCTATGGTTTTGGCGAATGGGTTGGCTGGACTGTACGCCAGATGTGAAGGCCCCACCAATCCAATTTGTGCACCACCCTGCCGTACGAATACATGTCCTATCGGCGAGACAGCAGTTCTTGTTCTTGATACACCTGTTGATCTCGGTATTAGTATACCAGGGCTTCCAGTTGGTGCAGGGCCTACAGACGTGGTGAACGCGCTGCTTCCTAGTGTCGAGGTGTGTGTCAAGTTGGAGACTTGCACACCGATTAATCTCAGCACCATTCCCACCATCTTGAGCTCTGCCTTGCTTCTGGTAACAAAATGTACTATTTTCACCGCTAATAATTGCAACGCGAATGAAGGCCCCCTTCTGGAGCTTACGGCAGGTATTAATCTTAAAGCATTGAATAGCTTCTTGGCGGATCTGGTGTTAAGCGCGAGGATCGATATTTCGATCGAATGTGAGGGGCCACCTGTTGTTGAAGACTGTCAAGATGGCGTAGCAACGACAACTAATCTAATCGCAACAGCGACTGGATCAGTCGATGTGTCTACAACTGGAGACTTTACAACAACCCAAGAACCGCCACCTCCCACAGCAACAGAGAGTGTTGAAACCACCACCCAAGAGCCTCCACCTCTCACGACGACAGATGATATTGAAACTACTACTCAAGAGCCTCCGCCTCCCACAACGACAGATGATATTGAAACCACCACTCAAGAGCTGCCACCCCCAACAACGACAGATGATCTTGAAACCACCACTCAAGAGCCTCCACCTCTCACAACGACAGATCTTGAAATCACCACCCAAGAGCCTCCACCTCTCACGACGACAGATGATATTGAAACCACCACCCAAGAGCTGCCGCCCCCCACAACAATAGAGAGTGTTGAAACTACCACGCAAGAGTCGCCGCCTGCCACAACAACAGATGATATTGAAACCACCACTCAAGAGCTGCCACCTCCCACAACGACAGATGATCTTGAAACCACCACTCAAGAGCCTCCACCTCCCACAACGACAGATGATCTTGAAACCACCACCCAAGAGCCTCCGCCTCCCACAACAACAGATGATCTTGAAACCACCACTCAAGAGTCGCCGCCCCCCACAACAACAGATATTGAAATCACAACCAGAGGTTCAGATGTCCTTACACGGACTGACACAGATACCGTTACAACTTCTGAGGAGCCAGGGACTATGACTCATAGTGGGATCGATGTTACAACCACTGCCCCTGAAGCTTCTGCAGCAACTAGTGAATCCATACTATCTACACACACTGGAAGTGAAATTATAACAACAACAGACTCATCACTTCCCACAACTACTAGTGAACAGCCGGCATGCTCTGATGCACCTTGTATCGACTTGGCTATATTTTATGAGCATTATGACTTCCTTGGCAGGAATTTTCCAGTTTGTGGTAACCTTAATGAATGCTACAATTTGCCTGCAGAATTTGCAACAACAGTTTCCAGTATTAAGTTCCGAGCAGCCACTGGATGTCTTCTCTATGCACAGGAAAACTGCGCAGGTGGCGGTATTCAAGCCCCTGGTCCAAGTATCCGGGATGCGGCCAGATTGGAGAACTTCCAGGATCGCGTGGTGAGCTTCAATTGCTTCGTCGGATCTCCTGGCAGCTTGGCAATTACGACATGTGGCGGTGCAGAGACGACAACTGAGGATTTATCTTCTGTTCCAGGGGCTACTTCGGCTGAAACCGAGACGATGATACTGAGCGAAACCGTATCTATAATCACGCCGATTTTTTCCCTGACAGAATCTCCAACTGATCTACCAACATCGGCCCTCACGGAGCCAGGCATTTTATCCACTAATTCTGCTGTTGATGTGTCTACAAGCACGATCACAGAACCTGAGTTGACACCAGTAACTTCCGTCGAAGTATCTACAACTGTGTTAACCCAATCTGATAGCACTCCCACCGATATCCCAACAGATATTTCTAGCTCCCCATTGACAGAGTCGGAAATTACTTCTACAACCGTGATATCGGAGCCTGAAGTATCGACAACTAATCGTCCAACATATGTATCTAGTTCGTTGTTGACGGAGTCAGAAATTGTTTCTATCTCCGTGGTTACAGAACCTGAAATCACCTCTACAGCATCTGCAATGACAGAGCCTGAAGTACCGACCACTGTATTGTCTACCGAGATTCAAGAAAGTAGCGTTACTTCAGGGCCAATTGATATTCCAACTACTTCAGCGTCAGCAGATATAACTAAAACAGACGAGCCAGTAACAGGTTCAACTGAGTTTGTAACAACAGAGGCTCCAGATGCTACATCTACAGAGCCACAAGGACCGGAAACAACGGAAACCGAGCCCGTAGCTACGCCAACTTCACCGCCAGACGAATGCTACGATGTGCCTTGCACCAACATGGCAGTATTCTATCCACATATCTTCTATCAAGGACGACCCTATAAAGCGTGTGCTTACTATGACCACTGCCAGAACGTACCTAGGAATTTCCGAAGGAAAGCCGGTAGCTTGTACCTTGACGGCGCTTCTAGCTGTCGTCTATACGCTCGTTCAGATTGCAGAGGTGCGCCTTATAAGATCGACAAGCGTCGGGCCCTAATACTTCCATTCTTTGATGATTTCCTGGTTAGTTTTGTTTGTAGTGGACCGGATGGACCTGAAGAGCCAGAACCTACCGAAATCTGTGATTATGAAACTACAGCTACGCCAACATATCCCGTGACAGATTTTACAACAGGCATTCCAACATATTCCCCAACAAAGACTACTCCTTATCTACCACCAACATATGTGCCAAGACCGCCCTGGTGGAACAACGGTGGAGGTGGTGGTGGAGGAGGCGGAGGAGGTAAGTTTCAATCCTTATGTGTTTACTTTCGTAAATCAACGGTTAATAGGTGGATCTGGAGGAGGTGGTGGTGGTGGTGGAGGAGGGGGTAAGTCTCAATTCAATTCAGCTTTCGAACTGGAATTTAATCGCAATTAGGTGGTTCTGGAGGCGGCGGAGGAGGTGGTGGAGGAGGCAAGTTAACACTTGTTGCCTTTGTTTTTGATGTATATTTGCTGATAGTTCCTAGGTGGTAATGGATATGGCGGCGGTGGCGGCGGAGGTACGTCCTAGTTATTAAGATTGATTTTGTGGGATGTGGTGGGCATTAACAAGCTACAGGTGGAGGAGGAAGTGGTGGCGGAGGCGGCGGCGGCGGTGGAGGTAAGTTTCTATTTCCAATATCCTCTTTTAGAATCATGTTGATTGACAGGCGTAGGCGGAGGAAGAAATGGTGGCGGGGGTGGAGGAGGAGGAGGTAAGTTGCGCAAAGCTCCTAGTGCTATATATCCTGACTTTATTAGGTGGCAATGGGGGAGGTGGTGGCGGGGGTGGAGGCCGAAATGGAGGAGGTTAGTTCCAATCTTCAATGGGGTCTGAAAGCTTGAATTCTCACATAAAGTAGGTGGAGGTGGCGGCGGCGGCTACAATGGTGGAGGTAGGTTCAAATTCTCAGCACATCTGGAAATGATCAATATCTTATAACATGTAGGAGGTGGAGGCGGTGGTGGAGGCGGCGGTGGAGGGTAAGTCTATTTCTTGTCCCTCACAATTTCCACATGACTATACTGTTGGTGCAGTAGCTAACATGACCCCGTACAGTGGTGGTGGTCAAAACAATGGCGGCGGAGGGTACGTCGGCTTTCTTTCTAGTCTGAATTGAGTGAATATCCCAAGTGCAAGTTGACTGACAAACGGGTGTAGTGGCGGTGGTGGAAAGAACGGTGGAGGAGGAGGAGGTGGTGGTGGTGGGTATGTCGACCGTTCTATTTATAGCTTGTTGAATGAACAAGTGCGTATTGGCTAACGAATGCAAACAGTGGCAGTGGAAACAATGGCAACGGTGGAGGAGAAGGAGGGGCCGGCGGTTCAGCCTCGCCACCTTACTCAGACCCGAGATATGAGCCTTCTGGATACCCAATCCGGACACTCCATCATTGGACAACATCAACTGTATACACTACACACATACACACTATTACATCCTGCCACCCTGCCATAACAAATTGCCGGCCCGGAGATGTGGTCACAAGGACAGTCGAACTATACACAACAGTCTGCCCAGTTGGGGAGGAGACAACTCATTACCCAAGTTACCCGGGGACTCGACAACCATCCTCCCCCTCAAGCTACCCAAGCTATCCGGAGACTTCTAGACCAGCTCCCCCCTCAAGCTATCCAAATTACCCTGAGACCCCAAAACCATCTCCTTACCCGAGCTATTCAAGCTACTCGGAGAACCCTCAACCAACTCCATCCTCAAGTCACCCAAATTACCCTGAGACCCCCAAACCATCTCCTTACCCGAGCTATTCAAGCTACTCGGAGAACCCTCAACCAACTCCGCCCTCAAGTCATCCAAATTACCCTGAGACCCCAAAACCATCTCCTTACCCGAGCTATTCAAGCTACCCGGAGAACCCTCAACCAACTCCACCCTCAAGTCATCCAAATTACCCTGAGACCCCAGAGCCATCTCCTTACCCAAGCTACCCAAGCTACCCAGAGAATCCTGAGCCATATTACCCCTCAAGTCACTCGAGCTACCCAGGGACTTCGCAACCAATTCCTTCATCAAGCTATCCGTACACGCCTCAATCATCTCCTTCCAGCGGAGGCCCAATTCAGAGCTATCCAGTGCATACTAGCGATCTTCCTCACGGTTGGACGACGTCAACAGTGTATACCACCAATATTCATACAATCACATACTGTCATCCAACCAAAACTGCATGTCACCCTGGAGACGTTGTTACAGAGACAGTTTCACTCTACACCACAGTATGCCCAATTGGGGAGTACCCAACTCCTTACCCAGGTTATTCAAAGTCTTCCCAATCAGAGCCTGAGTTCTCGATTCTTCCATTTCCATCCTTGCCTGAGCCTCCTACGCCTATTGAACCCAGCTCTACAGATCTTGGAGATCTCCTCGTCGATCCTACCGGCCAGGCCGTAGGGTTGGTGCCAACAGAAACAGCACCAGGAAGTGCAGAGGATTTGCCCGAATCCGGTGCTCGTGGCGTCGGTTCAGCATTGTCACTCAGCATCTTAGTTGCTGCGCTCTTCATCGGAGCCGTAGTGGTTGTTTAGCCTCAGCCCCTCCCAAGTTATGAGACTGTATAACTTTTTTTCGAAGGATCATTATAAATTGCAATTCTTAGTTTTCGAAGATGTTATGATGTTGTATTAGAGGATAGTAATGAGGTCGATGTAGTGTAGTTTGCTTTGCAAGGATAATAAATCTGCTTTACCTATCTAATCTGTATATCGCAGTGACTACCATACCCCTGAAAAATCTCGCTAATTGGATTCTTGGCGTTCCGTAGGCCCAACTTTAGGTCGGCAGGTCAAGCGTACTCCTTGAACAATAAAGTGAAGATTGTGATAGTTTAATAGCTTCCTAGATCGAATATCAGGAGAATTATTCTCCTTGATCCAATTGAGCTGGTAGTTATTCTACTCTTCACAGCTCACACACCCTGAAAAGTTCGCATCACTCGCCAAGATTTCCCATTATAGTTCCCAGCCTCTTCTAATAGTACCAGTCCATTTCTTACCAGACAGCTCCCTAATCGCTTCTTTTGGTCCAGATTCCTTGTTAATAACCCTGCCTATTGCTATTCAGGGTGGTAATCATGAAAATCTTTTCGGCTCTAATTTGATCATGTGTGAATTTCATCACGTGCTTTTAGCGCCAACATACGGCGGATGAATTCGAGGTGCTTTCACTTCACCCGCAACCTTTACACATGCCAAGGGCGGCGCCATTGTAGAGCAGTTGGTTATACCTTTCTGATCAACCCTTCATTTCCTATAAGCTCTCATAGTTACTAGAACATTACAAGTCCACCACGAAAGATGGATAACTTCTCTACAACAGCCCTTTTCGTGCTGTCAGCACTTACTTTAGCAATATACTACATTTTTCCTCGTCATGGACTAGTATCTAACTCCCTCGAGCCGCCTACAGCACCTACCACCATCCCATACTTAGGTCACATGATTGGACTCGCACGAAGAAAATACAACTATTACTCAGACCTCAGCTACAAGACTAAAGAGCCAATTCTCACGCTCTATCTACCAGGCCAGAGAATGTACATTGTGAACAGCGTCGATCTGATACAGGCGATCCAGAAGCAGCATAAATCCCTCGCCTTTCCGCCCATTGAAGCCAAGATCTCATCTCAAGTGTGTGGTGTCAGTCAAGATGCAAAAAATAGATTGATGAGGAATGTGAATTGCGAGGAAGGGGAATGGGGATTGGTACATGACAGCACGGTAGCGATGAAGACTGCTCTCGCACCTGGAGAAGGGTTAGATGAAATGAACAGGGTTATGATTGGATGTGTCGCCGCCAGTTTGGATGAGCTCATGCCGGTGGGCGAGAACAAGGTCGTTGTTAGACTGAACGAATGGATGAGAGACATCATCACGGCAGCAACAACGAGCTCAGTTTATGGCGAGAGAAATCCTTTTACAGATAAGGAAGTCCAGAATAACTTTTGGCAAGTTAATATCAGTCACTGAGTGTACAAGTATTCTAATGGCGCGTCAGGCAGTTTGAAAAGAACATCATGCCTATGATTGTGGGTATTTTACCATCGATCACGGCTCGAACCGGAACTGCTGCTCGTGATAGACTCTTGAAAGCTTACGAGCATTATTTTCGTACGGGAGGCCATGAGAGCGCGTCAGTTCTTACGAAAAATCGGTATGACGCTTTAGTAGCGAATGGACTTGGGATCGATGATATTGCGGGTCTCGAGGTCCTTGGAGCATTTGCTATCTTGGTAAATACGAAGTAAGTCATTCTCTGTGCCAGATTCCTAGCTACTGACTTCTATTTACATAGCCTCGCAGCATTTTGGTTGATGTTCTTCATTTTTTCAAAATCGGACTTGCTTGAAGATATCCGAAATGAACTTGGAGCAATCTTAGAGACTACTTCTGACAAAGACGGTAAAATTGTCCGTAATCTCGATATCACAACCATGAAATCAAACTGTCCCCTCCTCACATCAGTATACAAAGAGTGTCTTCGCTACAGAAGCATAGGGACCTCGGTTCGACAAGTGATGCAAGACACGCTTCTAGACGGAAAATACCATTTGAAGAAAGACAGCATGATTCAAATGCCAAGTCGCGTCATTCATATGGATTCTTCAGTTTGGGGCCCCGATGTAGAAGAGTTTAACCCACGTCGTTATCTAAAAGAGGGAGATCTGAGAAGCCAAACTACTAAACGGCCGCCTTCAGCGGCTTTTCGGGCGTTTGGCGGTGGCACGACTTTATGTCCGGGTCGCCATTTTGCAACAAACGAGATCTTGGCTGTCATTTCCATGTGTGTTTTGCGCTTTGATATAAAACCTGTTGCTGGGGGTTGGGTTCTACCAAAAACTGATAGCACGAATCCCGCTGGGATACTCATGGAACCTGATACTGATATCGAGGTTGAGATCTCTCCTCGGGACATATTTGCTGACGGAAAGTGGTTATTCAGTCTTAGAAACTCCAAGATAGTCTTTGCAGTGACGGATGAAGACCAAGGAACCTGAATAGAGGCCTTATAGGTGCAGTTGTTTCAAGTTGAGGAAAACTTCAAGAGATACCCTGGATGGATTGCATGGCTTCTCGCGAAAATTCGAACAGATCTTAATATCTCAACTTTCATATTTTACTACCTCTACCTGTTTGTGCAACGCTGTGTGACTGCGAAAGTCGTGACATTTTGCATTTTCGATCTGTAATATCAAAGAGCTTACTCACCAAAGGAAACCTTACTGAAGTTCGCTCCTAATCTTTGAGATACTCGTATCAAGAAAAATGTGCATTTAGTCAGACCTCTCCAAGTCTATTGCATATATTTAATATTAAAACTAGAGCTGCTCATGTAGGTTGGCTTCGCTTCGAGGAACTCCCCGTTAGGATTAGGGCAGCCGTTTGGGAGTATGCTGCTTTGAGCCCTCAGGTCATAAAGTTCCGGCCGCACGACAACGTTATATCCGCAATTTGTGGCATTGGCGGATGCGATTTGGCATTGTTTGTGACAGTTTGCATTGAGTTTGAAAGCAATGATGAACTTCAGACTGTTCCATACGCCGGAGCCGATTCTCGAGGCTTCATTTCAACTAGCCTGCGATACCGTTTGCTCGATTAGGCCGTCTAAAAGATATCATTACAGGCGCATACCCAGGCCGCCTGAGGCAGCCAAAATTGAAGTTCTTGACGCTGCTTTCGGGTTATGTGTGAACTGGAGCGCGGACAGTGGAGTTTAACGTGCGGTAGGTGTAGGTTTCAGAATCGGGCGAGGTTGTAGGAGGTGTGCTTGCTGTACCATTGGAATGATGGAGTATCTGGTTGGTGGTTGCTTGCATTGCCACTTGGGGTTGCTGAGAGAGGCCTGGAAGTTGTTAGTTCATATTCCGGCTTCTCCCCTCAATCCACCTTGCGCCTGCCTCTATCAAGCATTCCACTCTCCCCCTAACTCTAGAGAAAAGTAGAAGGAAGAAAATGAGCTCACCACCCAAAGCTAAAATCCCCTTCGAGCCAAGGTAACTAAAGAAATTCGCTGCTAACACGTCACTATTTCCCGGTGCCGATGTCTTCTTACTGGAGATTAACACTACTGAGGTTCCGTGAAAGATTATTAGTTGGGCTACTAAGGCATGTTCGGATGAAGGGAAGGAGGAGTATAAAAACCAACATCCAATTCCGTGGTTCGGTTCGGAATGTCAAAGTAGAACTACTCGGTACCTATCTCTTCCCTTTTAAAAGTCGGTATCGGCGACTTTACGAAAACCAAGAATCAATACATGCTCCAACCAGCCTCTTTAGAGAAACCAACTCGCCTCCCATATTAACATATATGGGCTGGTAGCAGGGCAACTTCAGCCTGAGTGGGGTATCTATCTACTTACATATCTTCTGGAAATTTGATTTTATGGTAACCGAAAACCTCTCCTTGTACGACCTAACAAACACGATCCATCATCTCACGATCTCCCCTTAAGCATCAATGCAATACCACCGAAATGCACTCCTTCAACTTAGCTTTCTACTATCCGCGTATGGGCTATCGCGTGAGCATACGGCTGGCGTGACGCGATCGCTCTATCAACCGACTCTGAGATGTTGTCTAAGAGATGAAGCACGTACTGTCCGAGCAAGCGGGTGGAGAGCGCCTTGTCTGTTTTGGGGACGAAGGGGCCGAAGTAACCTTTGACATAACTGCCTAGACAGCCGAAGTCGCGTTCGATGAAGACGACAACTTCAAGGATTTGAAGACGCATATAGCAGCTTACTATCATGAGACCTGTTGCTGTGTCGACTTCGACGATAGAGTTTGACTCCTAATCTTCTCTTGACTCACTCGCGGCATCAATCGATATGACTCTGGGCACGATTTCGTGAAACCCGATACTGACCTAGCCTATCAAAGCATTGATGAATCTTTCTGTGGTTCGGAATAAGCCTTGTAACCAGCTAGTATCGATTTCCCCAACCTGCCCAGACATATTATGCAGCTTTTGTTTCTTGAGCTTTCCAACGGCCTTGATTGAAGTGAGGCATTGGTGAAGTTTAAGTTGGAATCTGGAAAGTTGTTCGACTGGATCATAAAGTGTATCGTCAAATGGTGAGTGTGGATTTGTAGTATCTTTTGAGTTGAGATTCAGCTCAAAGCTAGTGGCATCAATGCCACGAGGAAGTAAGTCTGCTGGAAGGTCGTCAAAGTCCGGAGCTATAGAATTCGAACCTCCCACACCAGCCATGAGGGAATCCGCGTAGGATGTAAATTTCGTGGGACTTGGCCATGATGGCTATACATCTAAATTCAAAGCCGTGTATGGGGTTAGAGTGAACGGTGTGGTAGAGCTACTGTTGTTGCTACGGTTTCTTTTATTCCCATTATGCTCCACAGGTATATCCACGGACATGTACGTAGAAATGCGGTTGTCGCTAGAAGGTACACTGGCAGACGTGATACCAAGACTAGTTGGCCTGCTAGTAGGCAGTAGCGACCACGACGGAGTTCCGTGACCATCATTCGCCGTGAAAGGACGTCCCTAGCCGATTGCAGAACTGATTGCATTACGATTTCTCTGGCTTCTATACCGTGATTTAGGCTGGGATTGAACACCATTTTTCGTGTTGTCGTTGTGGTCTACTGGTCTGCCCATGCGTTGCACCCGCCGGGCAATGCACTCGAAATGTGCCGTAAGACAGCGGTCACAGGTGTGAACATTAGGTGATTTCCGAACACTGCATAGTTTCTGGGTATGGCATCTTCTGCATGCGAGCTGCTTCAGAGGCTTCTGGTCGCCGCCATTGATACTTTGGTTTCCATTGCGAAGGGCGGAGAAATTGACGATATATTCGAAGCCAAAGATACCAGAATCGGCCATAACGAAGAAACATGGGGTACGGATTCGTTGAGGGGGTTAAGCCTCAGTTTGTGGAAGTTGGAGGGTTGAATTACCAAATTTTATAAGATAAAATGTGAACCTCCCCAACACAAGGCTGATTGGTCCATCTAAGGATGACTGCATTAACACCATTACTATTACAATACTCTCTCGTATAGACGGCCGATACCAGCGATAGCCTCGTATGCCGTCTTGAAGATATAAAGTGCGTCGGAATGCACATCTAACAAGAACAATGGGCCAATAATCCTGTTAAACAGCCACATAAACGGTGCCTGAAGGGTATGCATGCTTATCGTATTAAATTACTCAGCAGCTCATGTCCATCTGTAGCACAATCGACACGTACGACCCTCCATACACTCTCTCCTCAGATAAAGGCTATATGACAGGTCACGTAAAGGCAAACCTCCGAAGTTAGTGTTCTAAGCAGTTAGAACTCCCCTTATAAAATTTTTATCGAGGTCCTTTTCGTTACTTTCGCATGAACTATAGAAAGAATTCCGACTCTTGACAAGCAACTAGTATATGGAATTTGAATAGCTAGATCGTAGTCGAATAACGCTTGACTTCACCCGCAGCTTCCACCGTATAGCCTCTGTTATGTAGATTCGTTAGCGCCATGATTTACCCCGTGCCAGGATATAATATCCCTTGCCCCTGTCCCTTACGGTGTCGACAAAGCCTCGTGGTTAGGCTAGTCGTGATATACATATATACATAGCTTTCCAAACCAAAAGAATTTGAACAACAATATTTCTTTACATCTGTACGCCGTATGAATGAATGAAAATCCCAAATCTGAAATCCTTAAAACACAACAGTTATAGGTCATAATACATCTTAAATTCGTTATTTTCTAATCAGTGATGGTGGCTTTGTACGTTGCTAAAACAAGCAGCTGTTATTAGTGTCTCATGACTAAGCAGACCTCCACGACATATAACTATCTAGAGCCAGCGTTTTTAAGAGAAAAAAAAACTCATCGCCTTATCAGAGAAGTGCCTAATATTACAACGGAAGAAGCGCATACGAGTAACTAAAGAACTCGATGTACACCGAACCAACACAAGGAATTGAGTAGGAAGAGACATCACCTCTTCAGCAAACCCTTCAAACCCTTCGACTGTAACTTCTTTGGCATCAGGCCCGTCGAAGAAAATTCCATAGATAGCTTCCAACGTGTGCTTCTCAAAACCGTTTACGAAGGAATCGAAATTGCTGGACTTCGTTCAAGAACCTAATCTCGATTCTGCAGATAGATGGCACTGCTCCTTCCCCCTGGAATCATCTTCATTGCATAGCTGGGTTCAAAGACATCGCCTACATGCTTGAAATGGAACATAATCTGTACACCAATCATGGGCGTCGTATCGAAAAGATAGGTATACACGTCGTGGCTTGCCAAGTATCCATCATGCCCGTGGCACGAATTCGATCATACGGAAAATGCACCTCAGGATGATGACAACCGCAGCAGCAAAGAGGATGATCAACAGATGCTTCCAGCTGTGCTTCTGATATGCAGCGTTCGCCACGTCCGAAGGGTCTGAACGCATCCGTTTTCCGAAAATTTTGGAAATATGCTGTGATGCACTTATGACAAAACAGGCGGCTCCAACGATGCATACTGCCTTGTTTGGTATGTAGTGGTATATGCTAGCTTCGACATCCATGTTTAAGTAGGTGGAATATTTTGTGACCTGGCTCTTTGAATATCGATAAGGAAAGAATTCAAGCCGATTAGGGAGGCGCTGAATAGTGGTTCTGAAAATATTTTGATCGGACAAGCAGCTGTAATGTGGGGAGAACAATATTTTGAAAGAGATGGGTTAGCACTGATTTATGTATTTATCTTACGAGAATGGTCTTCCTTAGGCTTCTGAAAATAGGACTCTATCTATTCGTAAGGCCTTCTCAGATCGCGCCATAATGCAGCTGTAGCTCATGCCCCCCGCATGCGCGTACAGGCGCTCCATATCCTCTCATATTTCGCATTCAGAGCTAGAGTAGTAGCCGTCCCATTCGAAGAGTGCAGACGTAGACTTCCGAAAACATAGCCACACAAAGGGTTCAAAGCTTGGCGGTTCTGGATTCTGGCCTCGCCGTCGTACTCGTATGCCTATCTAGTCAGGATTTTAAAAACGCTTTGTCGCATCCCTTTTTCAGCTTGTCTAATAAGCTTTAGGACGACTGGGATGCGCTGGGTCCATCTCTAGCAAGCAACTCCAAGTGTAGCTCAAAGCAGCTGTATGTTATGCATCAGACTTCTTATATTCCTGATATATCTAGTGGAGAATTTTGTCGCGAGTTAAGGACTGGTTATGCGTTGTCTGTCAACATGTTACTAGACAAACTAAACCTAAGCTTTAGGAGCAGCCTTCTAATCTCGATTGGAGTGATTTCTATTCACGTTCAGTCCAAGACGAAGCCACCGTATGTTACAAGGATAGGAAGCACCAACAAATGCTAGGAACTATACTCCACTGTCTTTTGTCGCAATTATAGGTCTAGAAATAACTGCAAGGGGGTAATTGAAAGTAGAATTAGTTAACTTGCAGTAAGCTTATGTACGTACTACCAAAGGCAATACTGCAAAATGTGCCTACAATTACTAATTCCTTATTCTTTATATCAGAAGATGCTTACCTGTTGACCAAGTCGACTATAACATCGTATTGATAATAAACTAGGCGGTCTCCATTAGCTGTTATTGCTAGTGACAGCTTGCCATTATGAAAACTTAAATCGTCCTTTATAGACATGAGGAAACGTATTTCTGCGTTACGCCCAACTCTGGCGGCAGAGTTTACCGTTGTCATCCCTGGCCCAGCCTTCGCTTCCTACACAGTAGTCACACCACAGAAGCTGCTCTGGATCGTATGTCTGCTTTATAGCCGCCAGATGAGGATAGTTCGTGCTCCAGAAGGCCGCCTGCCAATTCGGCTCATTGAATCCTGGCTTACAGGTCTCAATTAGCATAAGTACTAGAGACCACAAACCCAGGATTACTTACTTCATTAAGATAGACTCCAGAATCTGGGTCAAGCCGCCGCAAAGAGTGTCCCTTATTGTGTGTCATATCGTCGATTGCTGCCGTTTGTACTTCAGCGGGAACACTATCTTTCCAGCTAACACTGGTGATCATATGTACCACAGTATCCCTCCAGTCGGGATTCAAGCTATTGTCGACAGACTTAGCACTAGAAATCATACAACCAGCATGGTAGGGTTCGAAACACCGTTCTGTGCATAATTTAGCTGCTTCGCTCCTTTACCGCTTAAGTTAGAACTCACTGTTGGTGGCTCGAGCTTAGGACCGATATCCCGAAGGACTCTCGCCAGCAACTCCACATCTTCTGTCAGTGCTCTATCAGAAAGCAGTCTAGAAGCCGATGTACCCCTCCACCAGCCGCGCTATTTAGTTCAGGGAGACTATTATAGAACTTGATCCAGGTCGGGATAGGTATTGTTTGCGAGGTGTAGGATGCGGTCTGGTTAGCTCTGCGTAAACGCAAATCTAGTGAAGTAACAGTGCTCTTCATCCCTTCCACAGTGCTGTTGCCGTGTAGAAGAAATACTCCATGCATCCTGAGGCTGTCACTGCTAGGGGGTCCGGAAACAGTATAGTATCCTTGTACTCCCTGTCGCTTGATACCTGGCAACTGAACTGCATCAGTGTTGTTTCGGTTGGAGACTTCAAAGTTCCAGACCGCCGTGCTAGACATAGGGAAAGCTTTCAAAGTGAGCTGAGTGATGATGCCGGAGGTGCCGCCACCTCTTCCACGAATGGCCCAAAATAGGTCGGGGTGTTGGCAGGCATTTGCTACCACGATCTCACCCTTAGGTGTAACGACAATGGCTTCTAAAATATTGTCGGCTCCCATGCCGTAGGACTGAGTGAAATATCGGTGGCCACCTCCGGTAGGCCAGCCAACAAGGCCAACATCCTACCATAGATTAACGAGTAGGTTCATTACATCGAGGAAGCCGGATGCCCACCTTATTAGCACTGCCAACAACAACAGCGTTGTACTTAGCTGCATTCTGGAAAGCCTCGTAGTCCTGGGTACCAGCGCCAGCCGTGGCCGCCATGATGTTTCGTGAGTCAGAATGACTGCATGCTCGAGCCTGGAAGGTCTCATGAAACTCGAAATTTTTCATGTGATGGGTCCAGATACTTGAAAATGCGTCAGCTTCTTTTGTTTACGAAACTTAAATAGGGACGTACGAGAGACTACCGTAACCTGCGCTCCTAAGGACCTTGTCAGCTTCAGCTCGGAGACGACCTCTAGGACTTTCCTACGTACCGATCTCCCCCATGCCCAGTCCCCTTAACGACCAACCTTAAGTTATGTCTTGTTGCAAACTTCTTAGCTGCTTGAACATGGCTTGCCTCGGTCGCGTTAATAACGTATGGTGGATACTCCCCCAAGGAGCATCCGCGGCGTCCTGCGTCAGGATCACCAGACGTACTCGTTCCATTAGGATAGATTGGATTGCAAGTACTGTTAACTGAATATGGAGATTGTAGGCTAACTGGGTTGCTGGAGTGGAATTCGTTTGTGTGCCATTCGGCTATAACAGTCTCGCAGATAGCTTCATTGTAATTTGGCTCCGACTGGTAACAGGCCGAACGATATCCATTCAGCTTCCGCAGGCCAGCAGGCCTCGTTGGGCACCTGAAAAAATTCCGTAGTCTGCGTGAAACTCTAGCGAGATGTGAATGATAGCACTTACGCATTTACATTGAGTTATGCCGGCTACAGCCCTAGCCAAGGCAGCAACAGCGGGAAATATATGGCTTGTTTTGATCATGTTAAGCTGAAGGACAGAAGAACGAATGAATGTAGATGCAGCGCATTGAAGGCTGGAGGTACGAAGAGCCTATATACAAATTAAAAAAAATTAAAAAAAATTGTACGTGGGTAGAAGCGTTACAAAGCTGATGGAGGATCATGGTGAGCTCATAGCCTTCCATTTAATCTTACAACGGCTTATTGCACGACCGAAGATAGGCATAAATGGAGACGTTTATCAATATGAGAGCGCAGTTTTAACCTACTTTCTGGGTTTACTCGGGCAGATTTAGCTCTGAACAGATATTCCTGAGTAAATATGTTTTACCATGGGGGAAATCCTGGTTACTTTGTGGTTCTGGTCATGTATGGCTTAAGATTGACCTATGCGGCTGTATTCGGAGGCTGGGTGAACATCCACGATACGATACTATTTCCTCATTAGGATTAGCTTCTCTTGTTGGCTGATGTCACGCTTGTTAAGTCCTTTGCCTTATAGTTCGGTTAAAAGTGTTTGCTCATTAGAAGTTGGATCGACAGGCAGAAGTTAGAGGTAGTTCAAGGTGATGGAACTGTTCGTTTACGATGACACCACAATTGCTTTCGGCAAAGATGCTAGAAATACGTCAAGAGACTTAAATTTCTAAAATGATGCTCGTGCAAGAGTTCCTGTTACTGCTCAAGCCACAAGAAGAGGTTTTTCTGGAATAAGTTTGTTCCCTCTTCTCCATTTAGATAGATAAGGAGCTTTCAGCCCGTGATGTATACCACAGCTCGCAGCAACTCCCCAGTCTCATTTGAAGTTTGTGTTTCATGGTGGCATTTGGTGCGACTCCTCCGACTATATTCATACAGCATTATTTCCATTCTTGTATTGTAGTCCACTAGAACAGCGCTTTCAAAAGTCCGCAGAAAAACTTGACCTGTCTTGTGTAAGAAGTACTATTAACCGAACATTCAACGCATGATGAGCAATGACCGTGTGTGGATTGTAGGACCATAGAGTGACAACGGAGGTTACAGCTGTTGTGCCCTCTGAATCAACTTTATAATTCTCTGCATTAGAATGGCTCGATAAAATCAAGCCAATATGCTCACGCCATATTTTCGCACCCCGGCTGACGAAGTTATGGCAAATAATAACTTTTGGGAGAAAGCACCCTCTCTAGATTTGTACGACTCAATTTCAGTATTCTATTGTTGACCAAATGTCATACATTCCGCTGCGATCGTTCCAAAACAAAAGCATACTGTGCAATGATGTTAATAGCTAGAACGATCCCCCAACTCCTAAGTAAACAATCAAGTAAGATCTTATTTGGCAGATCTATATAATCTATACAAGATGTCTCCCCTGAAACACCGCGCTGTCACTGCCACTGTGTGTGCACACAGAATCCTCGTAACACTTTATCATGCTTATTATCTGCAAGTAGTGCTCAAGGCCACTGTGTTACCTGTTCAGCAAATATTTGGACTCAAGTATGGTCACCTCCATCCTTCAACTCCACCTGCGTGATTGGCCAGTCAATCCATGAACGGTAACGCAACTCAATACACTGCCGGATGCCGTACATAATATGCTCTGGCCACCCTTGTAGGAACCAGTAAGTACCCGCGTCTAACTTTTTAAGCAAAACGACAAAATATGCATAAATGATCAGCGCAAAAGGTTCTTTCCGGCGAAGGCAAAGGTCAAAACTATGAGGTATGCGATAGAGCCATGAGAAGACTACCGTCCAGTCTTGGTGCGTCTGTTGCAGGTTTAAGTGGGATGATATCAAGGTAAAACAGCAAGACAATCTGTCCAATACGTGAAGATGTTCATTTAAAACGTCCTTATCTAATACATTTTCTTTGATGAGGCGGCATCGAAGTTCGTGCAAAGGAGAGTCAGAATCTGGCTGATGTCGTCCTTCAGCATCTAGGAGTAGCCTATAAATTTCCGGGATCATGTTTTGCTGCTCCGCGTGGTGCTTTTTCTCACGGAGGGCTTGAACCCCTCGCAGAAGGCTTCTCCAGCTTGATTCACCCTCATCGCTCAAGAGAAGGTAGTGGCCGGGGCGAGGGCCTTTGCCCAGGTCGAATAAGCAGATCAAACTAGATGCTAGACGGAAGGCTTCTAGGTGTGCGGTGTCCAGTTGGTGCAAGTGCGCCCGCATTGTTGATACTGCTATTGCATGGTGATGGTCAGCCTGATTGATAGAGTCCTCGTATGACCGAGCACAGATCTTCCCAATATGCAACGCCGATAGGGCGAGTACGAGATGCAGGACAAACGGGTACGACTGCCCAAGCCGAAGAGCTTCTTCTCGCCAGTACGTGTCTCCACCGACATAATAACCAGGAGATATGACACTGGAGGTGGAAAAATGGTAGAATAATTGAAGGTCCTTGTAAGAAAGCGTCGGCATCGAATTCGTGTCATCGGTTAAAAGGGGTATATCTCTGAATGATGGGAAAGTCTCGACGGCTTCTTTATCCTCGCATCTTCTGATTTTCGACGCCTTGTATTCGATTATCCGAAGCTCTGGATTTGCGAAACATTGGGAGAGACCCGACGCAGTGTCAAAACTACAGTGTAGCGAGCGCCTTGTGCAGTTGGCGCAGGAAGGCTTCGATTCATCGCACTACTATGCGCGTAAGTGTGCCTTGCCTAGCCACCTGGAATCACTGCTTCACAAGCTTCTGTACAGAGTCTTACCTTGATCTTGCGTCTCTTGCAATTCTGACATCCCGTTCGCGCTTTGCTATGAGGCTTCCTGGTGTACTTTCGGCTGTGCTGCAACGGCATCAAGTTCATCAACGGCTCGCGATATCAAGATGTTGATTTTTTTTTTAAAAAAAATAAAAAAAGAGAAGAGGGCAACGGAGGTGGAGTGCAGTATAGATGGCGAACGCGCGTCAAACTCGGAATATTACAGTAACAAGCATAAATTTTGTTCCGCGCTTCAAGGCCTGACATTTGGTACGGGAGATGGTTTCAAACGGGGGATGTCCTAATTGAGGAATGTTTTACGAAGTACGATGAAAGTAACTGTTCGGCTATGCAGGTCATGGTTGTGCAGGAAAAGCTTATTTATCAAGCTACTCGACCCTTGCAAATTGACAGGGATCAAACCCCTGATCTCTTGGATCTACTTCGTACTTCGTACTTCGTAAAGCTCAATACGTACCGCAAGTTGTAGGAGAGTAAGTAGTATGCCAAGAGGGACGGTAATGGTCTTTGCTACTAGCCACCTTATTGTAGGTTCCTTTACCCAAGTATTTGTATGAGCTTGTGTCATGATGCATGCCGCTTGCGGCTGAATCATGCTAGTCACCGTTTCACGCAGAGCTCCGCTGGCATCAAAAACTAATAATTTGAGCCGGCTACCCTCCCATTCTGTATGTATTGCCCAAGTCGCTTTCGAAAGTCGTTTCCTCCTTCATAAGAGCTGTTTCTGTTTCAAGCCCGACCTAGTCATTCTTTCTACGCAATGTCCTTCTCCCCAAGTCATGATGTTATACATGAATATCCAGAATCGAGTATTGATCAGCCACCTCCACCATACGAGTTTATTTCATCCACCGCAAACGTCCGATGTGGGTGTAGCTGAACTTCCAATATCAACAGATTACTAACAGCGGTTTTCGTTCAGTTGATGGCCGCGTAGATATTGACCTCGATTCGGGTCTATATAAAAGGCTCTCCAAACTTATTTCTGTGCCGATAGTAGATGGGAACATTGAACTGACACCGGAACTCCATGAAAGACCGACGCCTGCCGAGATCAGACTCAATATTTGTATACAAGTAGTCGGGAGCCGCGGCGATGTTCAACCATTCGTCGCCCTGGGGAACGAGCTTCAGAAGTTTGGCCATAGAGTACGAGTTGCTACCCATGACGTTTTCGAAAAATTCGTCCGAGATTCAGGTCTTGAGTTCTACCCCATTGGAGGCGACCCAGTTCAGCTGATGGCATTCATGGTAAAGAACCCTGGGTTGATCCCCAATATCGAGACCCTTCGATCAGGTGAAATTCAGCAAAAACGTCGCATGATCAGCGAGATGCTGACTGGCTGTTGGAATTCTTGTATCAGGCCAGATCAGAAGACCGGAATGCCCTTTGTCGCGGAAGCGATTATCGCAAACCCACCTAGCTTCGCGCATGTTCATTGTGCGCAGGCCCTACGCATACCGCTTCATGTTATGTTCACAATGCCATGGACCAGCACGCGTGCCTTTTCGCATCCTCTAGCGAACTTGAAGGGATCGCGGAAAGATCTTCAGGTCGAGAACTATGTCTCGTATCTGCTAGTTGAGTGGCTAACATGGCAAGGGCAAGTAGACGGATCACAATGGATAAAAGGCGACTGCTGATTTCTCCTCTCCCTCTAGTCTAGGCGATCTAATCAACAAGTTCAGGAAATCAATAGATTTGGAGGCGATCCCTTTCACTGAAGGGCCACTCTTATTAGAAACGCTCAATATTCCATTTACATACTGTTGGTCCCCAGCACTCGTCCCAAAGCCCCGCGACTGGCCAGCCCACATTGACGTCTGTGGGTTCTTTTTTCGGGATCCGCCACAATATTCTCCTCCAGATGACTTACAACAATTCCTTCAGGCTGGGCCACCTCCCATATACATTGGATTTGGTAGTATTGTTGTCGATGATCCCGAGAAACTGTCGGCCACCATCGTTGAAGCCGTCAACATGGCGGGCGTCCGCGCTATCGTCTCTCGTGGCTGGAGCAAATTGAATAGTTCTTCTCAGTCTTCAAATATTTTTTACATTGGGGATTGCCCTCACGAGTGGCTTTTCCAGCAAGTAGCAGCAGTAGTACATCACGGGGGCGCAGGCACAACCGCTTGTGGACTACGCTACGGAAAGCCTACAACCATTGTGCCATTCTTCGGCGATCAGCCCTTCTGGGGAAGTATGATCGAGGCTGCTGGTGCTGGCCCTGCGCCCATTCCACACAAGCAGTTGAACAAGCAAGTTCTAGCGGATGCTATGCTTGTATGCCTACAACCTGAAACTCAGGTTGCCGCGCAGGATATAGCGAAGAGGATGTCATCAGAGCAGGGCGTCAGTGCAGCAGCACGATCCTTTCATGCAGCACTACCTATGCAGCATATGAGATGCGATGTTTTACCCGATCTGCCAGCGGCTTGGACCTACAAAACCAAGGAAAGGAAATTCAAACTCTCTAAGAAGGCTGCACAAATCCTTGTGAATCACTCGTTGATAGAGGCAGACAAGCTAAAAAGGTAAGAACTTGATTTTATGGTTTGATCCCTGGCGTCACTTACTTACGAGGAAAATGTGTAGTTATGCAACCAATCTCTTCTTTATAGAAAACCGCAGATGGGACCCTGTGACTGCCACCACATCCTCGGGTATTGCGACCGGAGTCGGCATGCTTAAGGGTGTAGCCGGTATCGTCTCTAACCCCTACAATGAATACAAGAAGTCACGTTCCTTAAGTCACGTCCCAGAACCGATAACTGACCCATTGCTGTTGTCGCCATCCGCCGAAGCCAGTAAACAGGACAGTAGCTCTCAATTTCTTGGCGCTGATACGAGAAGCAGTGCATTAGCCACGAACATGAGCGATAGGAGCGGGCTCCGTATAGCAGGCGCAATGGGTGCCGCATCCGCAAAAGGTGTTGGCACCTTTTTTGGACATTACGCTAAAGGAACCGTAGTGGATATTCCACTTGCTTTTACAGAGGGTATGCGTGGCCTCCCAAAACTGTACGGGGAAGAAATCAAAGAGCACGGCCAAATTGTGGATTGGAAATCTGGAATGATTGAAGGCGGAAAGTGGTTCGGAAAGGGTCTTGCAGGAGGTGTTGCCGATCTTTTTGTTCAGCCGTACAAAGGTGCGAAGAAGGAGGGTCCTTGGGGAGCTGTGAAAGGATTGGGGAAAGGGGCTGTTGGCTGGGTTGCCAAGACATCTTCAGGTAGGTTCTTCTCAAAGCTGGGTGTATCTGATAGCCACTTCTGCGTTGATGAAGCGGAGGCTGACCGTGCGCCATTTCTAGGTGCAACTGCAATAGTCGCATATCCTGGACAGGGAATTTGTAAGAGTATCTTTGCCACTGTACATTCCAATACCAGCAAAGGCATTAATAGTGCGATTCGACAAGAGATGTTGACTCTTCGCATGGATGGGAAAGAGAGCGTAGCAATTATTGAAGCATTTGAGGATATGAGACTAGTATAAAATGAACATTGTCGAAGGATTTCCATGACCCAAATTTCCTCGAGAGAAATAATGCCATATAATAGGTTGAACTTATTCTACCTAATCTCTTTGTATTATACCAATGTAAGAAGAATAACAGGCTTTCCATGTCCAGAACGATAAGGTATATGAACTTATCGAACTTGTGCCACCATAATCAGAGCCAGTTTACTAGTAGCCAACAGCAAAAGTCGGTAGTATGTATAGAGCGGATTTCCAGATGAGCAACTATATGTAACTTGGATCCCTTGTGTTAAGGACCACATGTGTCACACGATCTCGCATGTGATCTATGTACGGAATAGGTTTGGTCTCAGCCTGCAATGTGTATATAACACTCGTTTTCTTCTCTCTTAGATGAATCAAGGTCCTTCACTTCAATACCTTCCAACTTGTGTGGTATTGCCTTCGTTGCAATGATATAGGTCCAAATTATCTCCTCATTAGGAAATACAGATACAAGTACGAATCCGAGAAACAGGGCTAGGATATTTTTTCCCCTGTGAACTACGTGTTTTGACGTATAATTCATATAAAACCACTTTTACCACTTGTGAGACGAAAATCTGGGGACGCTTACTCCTCACAAACTAATATAACTCATAGTGGCAGCATGCTAGGCAACGGGAACGATGGTCTTCAAATACTTCGGCGCTTTGATGAAGCTTTCATTAGTGCCTAGCAGTCATATACATAATTATGAAAGCTATGCGCTAAGCATCGCCATTGCCGCCAAAATGAATACCGCTTATTTCTATTCATATTTACTCTTCTTATTATGCTTGCTTCCTTAGCCGAGGGTCATGGAGGAGGGTACATTCGAAACTGCATGATATGCACATTGACTCTTTCCTTTTCACTGTTTATTTTGTCAGGCTAGTATGATATATGTGATTACGAGACTTGCGCAAGACCGCGGACGATCGTTGCGTTTTGACAGTGGACCGGGAGAGCCATGCCCCTCTTATGTCACTCTACTATCCTCGAGAACCATCACTGCAGAGAGTCGAAGTCGACGGGATTTGCTGATGTTTGATGTGAGACAGCATGGTCGAAATAAATCTTGCCCAGGCCGTCGTGAAAGCAAGAAGACCAGAGGATGCTAATATTATTTGCATCGCGATGCATGCTCGGAACAAAAACAAAATTTGGTGTTTTCTTTTTCTTGCACTGAATAGAAACACTGACTGGGAAGAAGCGCGTGGCTCTCCTCGGTCAGGTATCTGCGCAAACAAGGCGATTGCCGCCTAGCAGACGTTGCCTGAGTCAGACGTCCAACAGAATGTTTCGGCAGGCGAAGAAGATATTTATTCTTCAATCTCCCAACCTAGAAGGCTGGATGCAATTTGAGACGCAAAATACGATTCCTTTCTACCGGGGTCTTCGATACACACTAATAATCTGAATAGCGTTAGTGTTGAACGTATTTTTGAAGACAGCTAGGATCTTTCTATGCTGTAAGTGAGGGAAGCGAGTTGTTTTGAGGACCGAGTATGTCACACGAAGACGAGCAGGCTATCATGCAGCCCGGGTGGTGGCATTGATGCACTGCGAGGAGCTTGATGCATGAAGCCGCCCAATCGTTTGTCAAATTGACGAATATATAAGAACCCCACGGGGGGAGAAGCTCTGTCACAGTTCGAGCATCAAGTTCAGTATTTTCTTTTCGAAGCACCGCGTTTTTAACATATTCAGCAAAAAGGTCTGCAAGTTTTCAATCCACGGCTCAAGTCCTAAACTCTGAGAGGGTTCATAAGATGGAAACGAAAAGATCTCTTATGACGCAACGTTTAGCACATCCCGCTCTACGATGATGTAAATTCTATTGCCTGATTTTCCACCTTACTTGTCTTGCAATCGAAAGGAAGGAAGCAGAGATTTGAAGGACCTCTGTCAAGCATGGTAAGGTATATTACTTTGGAATTGTATCTGCGGGCCTATTATGCTTATAAGCCACTCTACTTAGGCAATGGAGGCGCATAAGGAAGAAAATACAACCTATGGAATGCTAAACGCTGGATTGGATCTCAATCAACTAGATAGGAATGCTTTCGAGGATTCAACAAAGTTAAAAGGGCTCAGGTTGCACAAAGCGGAGCGCTGGAGAAAAAAAACGTACACTGCCTTGTTCAACAGTTAGCAAGCGGCCTTAGATGCTCACAACTTGGGCGCACGGATGCGTCTCTATTGGGTGCTGTCAGGGTGTTACTGCTGACCGCATAGAGCGAGCAACCTTGTACCACCGTATTTTGTAGCACAAGGCAAACCGTAGGAAGCAAATGTTTGCCTTCTCCGATGACTGCCTAGGCCAGATTCTCTTCTTGCTATTACCTTTTCTAGGTTGTTATCACTCACCTTGTTCTTTACAATGTTTGCTTGGTAGACTAGAACGCAATGTTGGGATGTCGTTTACATATATGTTAATTTTCAATATGTAGCTATGTATACAAACAATACGTCATAAGCTTGCGAGCGCAACTTAATTTCCTTCAAAAACACGCGGGAATAATTGTTTCTGGCGAGATGAAGATCTCAGGATCACGAGAGTTGATGTAGTCTTTTCCAGGAAGGTCATATATCTTACTCGTTTTGCTAGCTGCAACGATATTTTATTCAATCACTATTTCTTCATCGCGTTGCATTTTCCGCCGTTACTCAAAGCATTAGAAAAGGGACATATCTCCAATTGCTATTCCATGAACGGTAGTGCGTCACTATGTCGATTATTATAGGTCTTAGGGCGAATTCACAGTCCAAGAGGAGCAAGTGCATTGTTATTCCGCTCTGCAACTTGAGATAATCGTTGTTGGATCTGTACCATCCTTCATAGGTGCTGTGCTGCTGATTTTTCTGGTAGATGGTGACCCATATATATGGCACCGTGCTGCTGCCGTTGAGATTGTGGGGACCCAGTTTACATTGGTGTACGGCAGCTTTTGGAGGGTGCTGCTGCTGCTGCTGCTGCTGCTGCTGCTGCTGCTGCAGCATGATTTAAAACTATTGTTTGGAACTTGGGGGGAACCATCCCCGCGAAAGAAATTGGAGAGCAATGCGGAAAAGTTTACCATTACGCAGGATTGTGCTTTTGCTTCCGGAATCAATCGGCTCAGACATTCATTGTCTGAGGACCGCATTCGCGAAACCGGTCAGATGAATGTTACCCGGACGAGACTTATCTCTGCTTGCTAATCACCTCTACTTTATCCATTATCCAATGTTGATCCGACAAGGATGGCAGCTCACACCATCACAGGACGCGACATTGGACGCGGTCGCGCTTGGTGCATCAACCAAGTATCATGATGAGAAGCAAGAGGCAGAAACACACTTGTGGACCAAAGTCTGGGTCATCAAGTATGTATGCACAAGACCAGCCTTGTTCTATATAGCACTGCTACTTTTCACCGACATTTCATTATAGCGAGGTGGATTGGGGCATTTGCTGATAGTGGGTGGTGGTAATTACTATTATTTAGACGGCTTGTTCATGGGTTTTCCCCCACATTACGGAATGCTTGCTGTATTGGCCACCCCTCCCTCCCCTTCCACACACGCGAACCCCTGCCAATTGGCGTTTTTTCCACACACATTCGATTGCAATCAAACTCAATCTCCTCCTGTTTTTCTCTCTCTCTCTCTCTCTCTCCTTTGCAATGGAAATATGAACCCGGTATTCTTCAAAGGCTTAAACTTCTATCTATCATAGCAGCTATCCTATCTACCTAATTTTCTTCAATTTTTCCGCAACTACCTTTACCTCAATCCAGACCGGCTCAAAGACTGCCCACTTTTTACAAAACTATCACCCAGATCTACTTTGAGAACCCCAATATCCATTTTGGGAGACCTTCAAACCGATAGTCGCATTTTCACAAAGGCCAATTGCTTAATCTTTCTGGCAGATTACCTCCGTTGAATCCGACTAGCTTAGAATACTGCGAGCATAATGTCATACTCTTCTAATGCCTTGAAAGCTCTGCAGCAGGTCAAAAATGTGAGGAGCGCGTGCATCTCCCGCGTATGATAGGTTATGTACTAACTAATTACTACTCAGAGCCTGCTCATACTATACGGAGCAAACTATTTCACCGAAGATGACTGGGCTACTATAGATCGAATTATACACAAGGGAAAATATGTGTTTACAAACGGACCACCAGCAAATATGCTAGATGACGATGAGCCTTTCATTACATTCGACGAAACTGGCTTTACAGCCATTGAGTCCGTCAAGTCCAAGTCTGACAAAGCTCCTACATCTGCGGACACGTCCCTAAGCCCAAACAGCGGCACCACTTCTCCATTAACAACAACATACACTCCTGTAGAGGAAGTCCCAGAAATGCCTAGGCCGGAAGAAGTGAAAGGCGAGATATCCTCTTGGGCATCTAAGGTGGGCGTGGTAGAAGGAGGGATTTCACAGCCCGCAGCCACCACGAGGTTGCCTCATCATGTCCCCCCTAGCTATGCCTCCTCAGTACATTCGTCCCCACTCTCTTCATCTAGTAAGTGGACTCTGAAGAATAGCAAGAAACGACCTGGACAGTCGAAAGGTGGTTCCTCGTCGGGACCACCACCGCCTCCAGCCGGCTTTAACGCCAATTCAACCTATGTGGCCAGCAGACCACAAGATACGTTGAAAAGTAAGATCGAAGTGCAACCTGGGGATCAGGTTCTGCTTCAGCAATTCATCTCAGGGACGATATATAAAGGACGAAATCTGCGGACGAAGAAGGAAGGCTTCGTCTACTGTACCATTTTTGACCTGCCGCAACCAGCTTCACTACAGGTAACTGGCGCTGACAGGCTGATGCATGTACAACCCCCGTTGCAAAAGGATGTAAGTACCAATCTGGATCAGAAGAGCGAACGAATGACGTACTCAGTAAACATGATGCAGAGCTTGAATATCACCGAATGGAATAAGGAATCAGCTTCTCGAAAGAGAGCTCCGTCGATCGACAGAGTGGAGAATTCAAATGCGGCTACGTGGAACGAAGATCCTGCTCCTCGGCCGACACCTCCAAAGTCGCCCGAAGTCCAGACATCAACTCAGGATGAATGGCAGCAGGTTCTGAGCCCTCGCAAAAGTAGTACCGCATATATCCCACCAAATGCACGTCAAGGATCTCTAGCAGCCCAGAACACTTCCCAGAACTATCCACCAGATGTTCAAGCGAAAATTGATCAAGCGGTTCGCCAAATCATCAGTGAGGAGGTATGGTTTCCTCGTCTCATCTGATGATGAGTACACTAACAACTAATACAGGTCGATGGTATTCACCATACCCCATCTGGTCCGAAATCCATGCTGTATTCAAAGTCCGCGAAATGGGAGCCACCGCAAGAGCCAATCGCCCCCAAGACTTGGGTTTGCCGCTTCTGGTACCAAGGTACCGTAGGTGGCGGCGATGGGTGCCGCTTCACTGACGAAGAATGTAGAGACATCCACGCTCGAGTTAACGACAAAGGAGAGCCGATTATCCTTCATCCAGGGAAACCTACGTGGGCTGCTGTCGCAGATTACATCCCGCCTCTTGCGCATCCGACTCCAATCATTGGAGTGGACGGGGAGGTTGTAGGCGTAGAACCAGTCATGGAAGAGGGGATGGAAACGAAGTCGTGGACTTGTTACTTCTGGGCCGGCAAAGGGTGCACTAAGTCGGAATCGGTGTGTAAATTTGCACATAAACCTACGGTGAACGGGATTGCGAAGACGAAGGCGGCTTTTAAGGCACGATTTCCCCACAGTGGTGGATATGGAGCAGGACGTAACCCCTGGGAGACGGAGACTGTTACGAGCTGGCGACGAGGAGTTGATGGAGAGGCGAATAAGGAGCCAATGATCGATGCTTGGGGCCAAGACGCTAAGCCTGTACATTTGCTTGACCAGGAGAACAAATTGACGCAGCAGCAGATCGGCTGGTGAGTATAGTTTAGTGTTTGGACTATGCCTTGTCCATAGTTTTGGTTTGTTCCCTTTGGCGTTTGGTGCTCAGTAGGACCTAAGTAATTGGCGTTGAATTTGATGATAATATGTCCTGGATAATGAGTAAGAAATGAGTTTGCATATGATATCTTTTGTTCCTCAATCTGAAACCTATTCTGATATGTTTGTCTTATATAATTATGATTATTTTACGCCAAGGAAGTCGCATAATCCTTCAACCCCTATTCCATGAGTCAAATACAGGAATCCCTTGGAATCTCAAAGTCACAAAGAGAAAATCACGTTGAATACTTCGAGTGCGTTTCTCTTAGACCAGGATTTTATTGCGTTGCACCACATGTTATTTTGTCGTCATTGCCCTTTCTGGTCGTCTCAAAACTTATGTGTACCAATGACTGAGACTTGTGCTACGCGAGCTCCAATGTTCCTCAGTCTACCATCTCGCAGCAACTCCTTCCGATACATTATCTAAGGTCGCCTACATAAAAACTCTTTTCTTTAGATGCCCAGAAGCTCGATTTCCACCAAGTTCCCCTTCCCAACCCCCATCGCTACCCGCAATCCTCTCCATCGGGCAAAGATGATGTATCTAGGCTTTTCCCCAGGAGCGGGAACCGTGCCGCGCAGATCGTCCCGATGCATCCAGCACGGCTACCTACATGCCCCAAGGATGCGACAAGTCCATTTTTCATCTCATTGCGTGCTCTTGGGTCGGGATCGGATATTATCAGCCTACCAGGCCGTGGATTTTCAAATCTTGTTCTGCTTGGTACGACCTGTAAAGAGAGCAAATGAAAAATAGAAGAAGAGAGAATATTGCTTGTTGGGGGGATGGGGAACCGATCTATGTGGCGCTTTGTATTGTACAGTACCAACAATCGGCGCATTAATCAAGGATGTCCGGGGAGCTGTCCTGCTGAGCCGGCTATGTTCCATTTATTACTACCGGTCTTGCAAGTCTCCTGCCGTGCTGAGCAAAACGAGAAGTCAATGCCATCAAGAAGGGCATGGAACACTTGGATCTCGCACTATATTAAACACCTGTATAGAGTACATAGCAACCAAATAAAGCATCGCCTAGTAAGGCTCGGAGTGAGGCACTAAGCCGAGTTATCACTTGATACAATGCTATATACGTAGATACGGAAAAGAAGTGACAAAGAAACAAAGTGGTATTTGTGATCGCTAACCAAGCAGTCAATATAAGAACACAGTTCCGCCGTTCATACAATCATCCATTTTGTACATATACATGTGCCACCATCACAGCTCCCCTTTCGTCTGCCCTTTGATCGGCTCCACTGGCAGTCCGCTCTTCCCTCGATCTGACGCCTTCTTCAGCTTATCCTTCCCAACTATATCCTTCAGCACTCTCAACCTCTCCTCTGTGACCCTGATCGCGTGATCTACCTCGATCGCCGCCAACTTCTCGTCTTTTAACCTGTCTTTCACGATACTCGTTTCACCAGTTGCAACATCGCGTAGGCGGTCCATGCCCACTCGGTCTTCGAGCCATTGCCATAGCTCGCTTTCTTCTCGCCGCCAGATCTCTTCATACGCGGCAACTCTCTCAGGTGTGTTGACTCCCCACCCAATGTCGTGCTTACCGCCCCTCGTACCAAACCCAAACCAACTTGCCACTAACAGGCCAACGAGGAGACCATACATCATGTTGCCCGTCATTAAAGGACCTAGTATGTTGACCACTGGGCCAAGCACCGGCTGCACCGGCTGGAGAAGACCCCAATCAGCATTTTCAGACTTGACGTTCGAGCTTCCTTCGGTTTCTTTTGATGTTGACGGTGCTGTCCTGGACTTCTTGCCTTTCTTCCCTTTCTTGCCAACTGCTGCAGGAGCTGCACGCTTGGAAGAAACTGCGGCCTCTAAAGATGTGATGATGTCTTTCGCATATTTAATCTGGCCATCATTCGCGCCTTTCTCAATAGGACCTAAAAACCATCAGCTAGGAGAACAATCGCAGAGCAGAATTAGTATACCTTTCAGCCATGATTTACCAGTCCACTCGATGGCGCAATTCATTTGCAGTCGAGTGGCATTGCCTTCTGCCCATGAGAGGCAGTACTTCGTTTTCGTACTGAAAACATTTCCGCTTGGCACATCTGGAGTTTGCGTAGAAATTGTGACCGAAACCGCCTTTTCAAGATCTAAGGCATCCAGAGTTTCTGTGCAGACACACTTCGTCTGCTTTGGGCCGATAGAACCATTAAGCGGCTTGATGTAAGAGTAGAGACGGACTTTATTGTCTAGACTGAGTGGCTTTTTGGAATTTTCCCCGTCCATCGTCAAATCTAAGCATTTCTGTTCCACTGTGAGCCAGTTTGCCATCCACACAGTGGAAGCTGGCCCGAACATGAGACTGTAAACTTTGCCAAGGGGAGCTTGAATGACTTCATCCGCGAGAATTTTTGCGTAATGTGTAACACCATCAGTACATTGCGTGGGCGCATGTGTAGCAGGTCCAGGGAAGTCAGCGGCTGGACCGGCAGTTGTAGATTCCTTTTTCTCCACATCTAGACCATTTTGGACTACAGCTGCTGAAGGTTTGCGGCTTACAACCTTATCTCCAACATCACTTCCAGCAATACTACCCCCGGCCTGCTCATAGCTCATAGCATCTGTTCCATCATCTTCATCATACATATCGCCTTCTTCGTCATCACTCTCTGACTCTGATGCACTCTGACCGCCAACAGTGCCATCGTCCTTCTCGGTTTTGTCGCCGCCACCAGCGTCATCAAGTCGGACGCCATTAAGGGATGACCGTAAGTTTGGATGGCCAATCCTCCAGATACCCACGATTAAGTCGTATGTAGAATCCCGACTGGTGAAGCTGGCAAAAATGTGCTTAGCATGTAGAGTTGAGATTTCCAGTCCATTCTTGAATAGCAAGGCAGTACTTCGTTTTTCGATAGACACAATCTCGTCAAAGCTCATGACTAAGGTTGTTACCCAACCAAAGATATTGCTGCTGAAGCAGAGATGACCTTCCGAAACGTAAAGTCTACCATGCGCCAAAATTTCCTTTTGTAAAGCGCAGCTATAATCTTCGATCAAATAGTCATCATCTGGAACGCTTCTAAAAAGTTGATGATAGTCTCGATTTCTCTTCTTGCTGGCAACTGCAAACCCTGTAATTTTTGGCTGTGGCGTGACCCCAACTGCAGTAGGATGAGCTACCGAAGAATGTGCTGCCGAAATCATTGCTCCAATCGTTGTACCATTTGTCATACCTGTCGCTGCCGAGCTGCCTCTTTTTCGTCGACCTCCTATCGCGCTTCGGATGCTGCCACTACGATGGATACCAGTTTTACCTTCGAAAACACTGCCGTTTGGAGGGGTCTGGTCTCCCATAGATGGTTCATAGAACGAGCGAGGGCGGACTATGGTAGATACATCTTCAGCCTCTGGAGTATGATTATTCTCCTTGTTGTCCGACGCCAAATTGGCTGGCGTACCTGCACGAATAGTTGAGTCATCGTTTGTAGATTCGGACCTCCCTCTTGTTTCATCCGATATTTTTGATACTGTCGGCGAATTGGCGCCGCTGCTATTCTCTGAGATACCTAAATGGCTCAAGCTGAGGTCTCCCATCCCTAATGTCTTTACTGCTAGCTCCTTCTCCTCAACCTGAGAGCCTGTATCGTCCTTTTCACCAAGCGTTTCTACCTCTGGATTTTCTGGCTCTTTAATATCTTGCAGAACAGTTTTATGTTTTCCGCCAGAGGCAGATGTGTTTGATATAGTATTTCCTAGGGTTGTCGCCGCGTTCTGTGCAGCTGAGAATACGGACGAAAAGAAACCACTTCCTTGTGTGGAGGTGTTTGGTGTTGTCGATCCGTTTTCGTGTAGTGGAGTCAGCGGCGCGGAAGTGATGTTCGATAATTTGCTGGGTCCTAATGTTGATGATCCTGATCTAATTCTTCGGTGCGATATCATATTCCCCGAAGGGGAGGTTACGACATTGGGATTCGTGGCAGGGTCTGAAGAACCTCGCTCTCTCTGGGCGGCTGGGGAGAAATGTAGAGGGTCTGAATCTGTGGGCGTCGGCGGAGTATTCACTATCATCGGCGCAGGTTCACCTGGAGGTGGCGGCGGTGGTGTTTGCGGTGCGCTGGTGTTGATAGGCAGCGGAGCTTTGGCGGTTCGAGGACGTTCAGGGGAAGACGTCGCAGAGAACCCCGATACCTGTTGCGGTGACTGCGTAAGTTTTTCAGGAAATATTGACCCAAGCCTAGATGCGACACTTCCACGTCGACTATCTGTTGTGATCTTCTCCGGTTCCTTCTGCACTTGTTCCACCCCGGCCCCTCTTTCAGGGCTCGTATTAGGACTTTGTGCTCGTCGCCCAGGTCGGAGAGCTTCTTTCAATCTGCGAGCTGGAGATGGGGATCGTCTCTGTGATCCGTCTGTAGGTGCTCGAAGAGAGTTCTTGAGCAACGCCGGTTCAACTTCTGAGGCCGCCAGATTGTCGGATGTATTGGAAACCGTTGAAGTCCGGCTGGCTCCGTTTGGGTCGCCTTCTATATTAGAAGGATCTACCGGGACAATGGCAGACTGAATGAGAGGAGAAGATGTGGTGAGATAACCGGTGTGTGAAGGATGCGATATCAGAGGAGGCGGAGCTGTTCTAGTCGACGGTCTACTCGGTGGTTATTATTAGACAAGTACACGTAATCTGCCAGCCTTTCACTGATGAAGGCCGGTTGCAAACGATGGAGATCGATGGAGACCATAGAAATAAAATAACAAAGCAATGAATCCAGGAGAAGCCTTGGGAGTTGTACCAATGAACTGTAGAGCTGAAGTTTCCACCAAGAAGGAAGCCGTTGTTAGATCCTCTATGGTGGAACAACGCCGGATTCTCGCTTCTGCAGTGGCTAGGATCATCCGTTACCGTATTGTTTTGCAGTCGTATATCGTATTCGTGCACCCCATCCATCGCAAGCTTGAGAGGATGAAGCTTCCAGAAAAACCATGAAGAAAAGAAAAGAAAAGGGAATCAACTTACTTCTCGTAATCTGGTTCTAAATTCTCTGCGAGATGGCTAGCACTTTCCGAAGAATCGTGGTATGTCAGTGTTGGTCTGCCTTCGCTCTCAAGAGTTCCTCGGTCCGCAACACTTCTCCCTCTAGCAGCCTCTTCCAACTCGCGTTGCTCATCTTCTTGCTGTTGCTTCTTCTGCCGACGTTTTGTTCCTATCTTGGGTATTAGCTTCTTAAGCCCGCTGGTTTCGTCATTGTCGTCGTCTGGGCCCTTGACCCGATCAGTGATGCTATCGAGAGATGCACGAATACCATGGCTGTCGCTATCGGTGCTTGTTCCTGTGCCCACTGTAGATGAAGCGCTCCTCAACGAGTTGGTGGCAGACTCTCGTTGCTTCTTGTCACGGCGGTTCTTGGAAAAAATGGTTGTCAAACCATTTCTGGCGGGCGATTGCGAATCTCTATCTGCCATGATGCATATATGTATTCGTGAGTCGGAACTGTGGTACAATTCCCCTTAAATTGGTAGGACAAATATGGATGTCTCGACTGGAAGCGTAGAGCCACGACTGAATGGAGCAGAATCCAGAAGATAACTTGCGACACTCCTAGGATGCTTTGATTGAAGATTATCACACAAAGATGGATGCGACTGTATGACGCTGTGCCTCAAACGCAGTACTGATTATACACTTCGTGTAGGAATAACATGCTATTCGTATTAGTCGCCCAAATGGCGAACAGGAGCTAAATCCTGGGGCTCATGTGGCGCTGTGAATAGCCTCAAATATTGATTCAGGAAGAAGCATAGACCAAGGTGTCCCAAAGCATAACAGTAGGATGGATTAAGTTTCTGGTAAGGGGTTGTGTTTGGGTGTACAGTACGAACTCCCCATGCCTGTCACATACCATAACTACCCCTAAGTAACCAAAGTAAAATACAGTACTTGTCCCACACTGTACACTGCCTCGCTGCCGTCACTGCCACACTGCCCACCCGTTCCAAGGCCAAGGTTCCCCACTGAGAATTGCACCTTCCTTTCTGCCCACAGCATCATTGGTCATTTGATCGGCTCTATGTTTAGCCTCTTATCTTATTGCCGAACCGATAAGACACGGACAAGAATGGAAGTCGATGGCTTGGTTTCAGCCTCATCTCGTGACCCATTACAAGTTTACCTCGTCTACTTTCCGCTTGCAGCAATGACCTAACTCTATAGAATATCACCGTCTAACAGAGCTCGCAGATACCTAAAGTTGGGTTGTGATATGTCCATGAGATAATACTGCCATGGAGTCTGCATCTCTTACTCAGGCAAGCTAGCAGGCAACCCTCCCTGCTTAAATCAACCAACTCTAATCTATCTTTAGGCCCACGATCATGCCCGTGCTGCCTCCATAGCTACGCACAGCTCCGAGACTACTGTTGCGATTAACGAACATGCTCTTGCTGCTGGAGAATTCTCCAAGGCAGCGTCTGGGACTGGAAATGTGGAAGCGTTAAGGACCTTACGATTGCTGGAGCAACATCATCAGAGACTCTCCGAACTTTTACGATATCCAACGGAACACCCCCCCGCTACAGCATCTGATGCAGCTGAAGTCCAAGCAACTACAGAAAAACCTCTGTCGACGTCTGCCGCAGTCGCAGAACTTCGTGCCTCCAAGTCTGACCTAGGTCCCAGAACGGCTTCCCCGCTCCGGACACCTCCAAGCCTTGCACATAACCGCCGTTTACCGCCTCGTGAACTCAGCTCTTCAATAGCAAGCAATCTTGCATCTGCGCGTGGTATCAGAGCGAACTATACCCGTCAACCTCTTTCTCCAAGCATATCTACACAACAGGCTCCTGGAAATCTTGAATCCCTGCCTCGTAAAGACTCGAAGATATCCAAGATACCAGCCAGTATTCCGGAACACGGTCAGCCATCATGGGTCCCACCTACTCAACCCAAAAAATCCGAGGCCCAAACGTCTACCTCACGTACACCTATGGCTTCACAGCCATCTATCGCTGCTGGAAATGAGGAGGGCTTTTCGAGATTTTATAGCACATTCGAAAATATACTTCATAGGTTATCTGCACCTCTAGCTTTCGCGGGACTTCCTCTGGTCTCTGAAGATGGGCCAAAGTCTCCAGAACCAGACGTTGTCTCACCTAAAAGAACTAAACTGCCAAGAGAGAGGACAGGCTCTGATCCAGATCTTACAAAATTTATTTCTCGCGCTGCACTTCGAGCTTCAGCTCGTGACGGTCATGCTGGAACAGACTCATTCTATGTTGTACCCGCCACAGGCCACACAGTATCCTATGCTCATATTTTGTCTTTTGCCGAAAAAGAAAAACGACGCATGGAAGCCACTATGCATAGCGAAAACCCAGATCTCTTTACCGACCCGAATGAAGAAGATGACTTTGTTGATGCTAGGGAAACACCAATGCCAACCTCACCATCTTCGTCTAAGACAACTAAAGGCAGAAAACCGAATAGCAAGGAGCTAGAGAACAGGGTAGAGGAACTTAGCACAGAGAATCAGAGCCTCAAGGTTGTGGTGGACAGGTTAAGTAAAAGACTTCATGCGTTCGAAATGTCCGCGCAGAATAGTAGCATGGCCTTACAAGAGAGCATGAGGATGATGCGGGATATGAGCCCTGTTGGACGCGCCGCTCCTGCGCTATCACGGGGAAACTCTGCGGCAGGGGGTGCAGATGAAGGTCTTCGGCGACGGATCACAGAACTGGAAGAACACATTCGTCTAGGTGGGAAACAAATGGCGCAGCTAGAGAAGGAAAACGCTGGCCTAAACAGCAAGCTTGGACAGTATCGGGAGAAATGGGCGAAGTTGAAAGAGAGCGCGAAGAATCGGCGGGGAGGGGATTTTAAAAATGGATCTTCGGCGCAGGCTTCCCCGCAACCCGATGCTGATAGAGATGTCCCTCCATAGTGGTGATTTATTGGAAAGCGTGACATCTTTTCAAGAAGAATATTAAGGAGTTAAGTAGCTAGTATTTTGATGAGGATGACCTTGTTCTGTAGCAGCATAGGTTATGCTCCAAGCCGCCCTTGGCTTTGCTACTATCTATTTGGGTTTTCACTCGTTTTCTAAGCTGCGAGAATATAAAATTAGGCTACTATTTTCATGAGATTGCCACCATTGGCGTAGTTTCCCCAAGTCAACCCCCTAATTATTATAGTGGTTTCTGAGGTACCAGTACATAAATCAAGACAGAAATTTCGCAAACCGAAGCAAATATCCCACAGAGCACAGGCAAAATCATCACAACCAGCCAAGTCTCCTCTCCACAATCTTGTGCTGATCCCGAGATCGCGCCGCAGGCCTTCGCCTCGGGGTTAGCATATGCGCTCTCTCTTCGCAGCTGTCGCGATATTTCCCTGTGACATCCTTTCTGTTTGCGATTTCTTCATTTCCAGAGTGACCTTTGGCTTATGAAGGTTCTTGAATCATCGTGCTTGACGGTTCGTCCGATTCTGATCGCCCCTATTTAAGCGAGAAACTGATGACTAATATACATTTTGCTCGCCCTGGCATACGAAGGATAGGATTAAAGACTCATTACAAGGTACGAGGAATGCATCCGGTGTATTGCTCTACGGTTGAGACTGTTGTATGCTCCGTGCAGAGCTTCAAATCAGGTTTCAGCATCGAGAAGGAAATTGGGCGACCGAGGTATCATAGCCAGATTAAGTTGCACTAACTCGAGGATGATATTCTAAATATCATCGAGCCTACGCTAGGATGGTAATGAGACATCACATTCGTAATTGACAAATCAAAAAATCAAATAAAAGGAAACTTTTCTTTCAGATCTTCGTGCATTATTTACACAACCGTGCCCTCCAAAGAACGAGAGAGTGGTGAAGTATGTCTCGAGAAACGCGACCATGTGGCTATAAATGCAGCACCACCGCAGTGCCAACGCCGGCAAATGCATGCAAAAGGTATCAAATATCATCGTACAAGTCCTGAAATTCCGGGCGAATAGCTCCATGCAAATTCATCCCCTTGAATCTTAATTCCTTCTAGGCCTTTTTTCTCGACCTCTATCTGTGGTACCTTCCTCGGTGTGTCGCTTTCTCGCTCCATCCTCCCCTCCTCTACGATCGCGCCTGTCTTCGCCGCGATGACGACCACCTCGCTCGCCTCCTGCAAAACCTGTATCATGCATCTCTCTTGGAGCTTCTCTATCCCGGCCATTTCTGTTTGGGTCTCTGTGCTCCCTATCACGTTCGCGTTCCCTACCGCTTACATTGGCCATATCTCTTCCGCCCATCAGATCTCTCGACATATCTCTTGACTGATGACGATCGCGTTCGCTAGGATCGCCTCTTCCGCTGTCTCTCCGATGCTCCCTTGGACCATGTCCTTCCTCAACAAGACCACGCTTGGAATCCCTATGACGCTCGCCTACTGGGCTTTTGGAGGTTCTGCGACTGTGTCGACCAGAACCATGGCCGCGTCTACCACTTCGTTCTCGGTCGCGTTCCTCGAGATGAACTGCCCCGGTGCCGGTTATTAGATCAGCTCGTTCAGGATTTACCATATCTCGAGATGGGTCAGATCTCCCGCTTGACGGTCCGGGAGGAGGTGGAGGGGGTAGGATTGGAGTACTTGGTGTGGATGATGGTGACTCCATGTATCCAGAGGATCCCATTCTACTTCCCCTGCCACGAATTCTGACATTTTCTGATCCATTCTGTTGCCCCGCTTGTTGTAACATATTATTGATACCAGCAAGCTGTCGCTTTGGTCCTCGAGCAACGCGTTCGCTCGCCGAGGCTGGCCCAGTGGGTGCATTAAACCCATTTACGCCTGATGAAAGTGGGCTTGATTGTGAGCCCTTGGGGCCAGCAGGAGGTCCGCTCGTTACCACGGCTGGCACTGATGGTCTCATGCGATTATTCCCAACATGTGCCGAAGGCGGAGTTGGAGCTTGATTCAATCTGTCATCTCTCGCATCATTTCCCATGGCTCTGAGACGGTCTGGATGTACACCAGCTGGGACTGGCGGTGGAGGTGCAGTGTGTGACTGTATAGTCTGTCCAAGTTGTTGTAGGCGACTAGGATGGATTGGCGCAGAAGAGACAGGTGCTTGAGTCGGGGCTGTAGAGGTAGTTGGAGAAGAAGCATCAAACTGTCCAGACCCCGCATGTCTAGGATGAGATGGCTGATTATGGCGTGTCGATGATGGCCCAGTGGGAATTTCGGGGGTGGGTGGCCGAGGAGCTTCTGTTGGACGGGGAAGATCAGCTCTACCCTCACGACGCGACTGTGGAGCACTGGATAAACGGTTGCCGCGCTGATTCCTATCACGGGGTCCGGATGGAATATCATTTGTAGACGCATTCAAACGACCGAAATTGGGATCAGGCTGTTGTCGCCCACCCGAGACTAGACGCCCATGATCCGGATCCACTACTCTAGGAGATGGCTGTGAACCTTGAAACGCAGATACATCTCGAGATCTATCCGATTGTGGCCCTCTTTCACTACCTCTATCTAACCTCTCACTTCGAGGTCCCTGAGGAGGTGGCAGAATTTCATCTGGCTGACCGTGTGAGGAGTTATATGGTTCTAGGGGACCATCTCGGGCTAAGTGGTCATTACGTCGAGGATCAGAATGGTCTCTCTGGGAGCCATGTCTTCTTGGTGACTGCGGTCTTGAGCCCCGCTCCCTATTATCGTCTCTGACGCGTCGGGGGGAATCTGAGCGCGGAGGAGACTTGGTCCCAGCGATAAGAGCTTGGCGCTCTGGGTTGATAATTTCTGCTCTATCGGCATTGACTAAAGGAAGTCTTTCTGGATTTATGGGAGGTCCCCGGTCTGCATTTCCAGCAGCGGCTCCTGACCTGGGTGGTAGCATGCCACTCTCTCGGGATAAGCGTCCACTGGACTCAGATGCTCTATTTTCGATAGCACGTTGCTTCTCTTGGTTCTTTTGGGCCGATTCCGGCGTCCATCTTGGAGGAGGGTCTCGGATACGTTCTCTATCTGGGGTCCTATCCGAGGGTCTAGCAAAATCCCGTGAACTTGATTCTATAGTCCGGCGATCTCCGGAGAAGTCTCGTGGCCGATCGCCAGGTCTATCTAGGCGATTTGGATCGTGTGGGCGAGAATCTCTGCCATCCCTGCGATCCCCATGTCGTAGGGGCTGGTGTCTATCAAGCAATATGTGTGCAGTACGATGTGGTGGCGGAAGTGGAGCATCAGGGCGGGTCGGTAGGGTGTGATTTGCTCTTTCAGGCAAGAGCTGGCTTCTGGATGGCTCTGTGCGGGAGTGACCGAATGCTGCAGCATTTGCCTGTTTCTCGCGTAATATTTGTTCTCTTCTTGCTAATACTTCCGATTTTGGGGCAGGCTCGCTAGACGGAACTGGTAGAGCTGATTTATTGACATCGGCTGCATTGGACAGTGACGGTTCTTTGCCAGTGTTTTGACTAATAGTGGTGGAAGATGTCTTATTGTCATCGACCTCGCCGTCTTCTACTTCAGCTGGTATGGGCTTTGGAGTAGTAGCACCAATGGAGCTGTTATGTTAGAAAACGAAGAGTCAGAGGGAGATAGGAACTAACCTGGCTCGAGACTGTGGCTTGAATTCCGCTGCAGTTGCTTTCAAAGTGGACGTAGGCACTGACGGAACTGGGGTAACAGCCTTGGCTCCGCCGTTCGTCTGTCCAGCCTAGCATAAAATTAGTATTTGTCGCCTTTTCATTAAGCAGGTTCACTCACTATATTAGATCCAAAGGCCTGGACAATAACCCACTTTGGTGCCTTCTTCTTGAGCTGCACCAAGACAGCATTGCCAGTGAGAGACAGATCCTCCCTGATGTCTTTTTCCCGCTTAGTGATGGTTTCTAGCTGGGTAATAAAGCCGTTGCCCATGAAGTTCACGGCTGGGAAAACATCAGCCACGGTTTTCAGAACTGTGATCGCATTTCGTATATGCATCCATTCAGTTCCGCCTAGACAATCGCGGATGGCAGCATTTAAGCCTTTATGCCACATCAGGAGAAGACTTTTGAACCCTACAGAGGGTTTGCCATCACCGCCAGCTTCAGATACAGTGTCATGCTCCAGAAGCCCCTTTGGCTTCCCATCAGCATCAATCGACTTTGCAAATCCATGATATTCGCTATCTTTGCCCCAAGCTTCTCGCTGATATACCTGAGAATCGGCATGCCAGCGAGCGAGATCTGCAAGCACTAGACGTAAAAAGCGACCGAAATTTTCAGCTTCTCGAACTGTACAGGTGAAGATAATCGACCTCAGGCGATTGGCCTTGAATAGTTTATTGTAAAGGGAGAGCGTTCTAAAGTTAGGAGTAGAACTCTCATGTAAAAACTTGACGATTTTGAAACAGAAGGTAGCGTCAGTTGGAGAGAGTAAGATGCGTGGAAGAAGACACTTTTCGAGAATAGCATCGCTTACGGAATCGGCCTTGCTACTCTGCTCGAACCAAAGTGACTTTCGAAGCAAGATAGAACGCTTCATCTGAGAAGACGCGGTCATTTGTTTCCCTGCCTCATCCAGAAGCGACTTCACAAGTGTTTTTAGAGCCTTCACTTCGGCGTCCCTCTTCTCCTTAGCAGGACGAGTCAAGTTTGAATCCTTTTCAAGTCGTGTACTCTCAGCGGTGAGACGTACCATTTCTGCCTCATAACTTTTGTTGGGTGTTGACAAGTCATTGAGGCCAATTAACCAAAATGTCACGTAGAACTCAGGGGTGAGGTCTTTCCAAGTCCCGAGAGGCATCGCATGTTGTACAGCGGATATCAGTGACTGAATGAGCTCATGAGAAAAGCTTGAGGGTCGACTATCTGAGTCGGGAGCAGGACTGCCTCCATTTGTTTCTATAGTCGACATTTCAGTAGTGCTGGGAAGATTAACACCGTCCATAGCCTCTTCCATTGCTGTGTCGCCATCCGTGTCGTGGTCTACAGAAAGAGAAGCAGATGAGGCCAGGCTATGGAGTCCCCCGTTGATCTTAGGTGACCCTGGATTAGACATGCGATGAGAGAAACTAGTACGACCAATCATAAAAGCGAGCGATGGGTCAAGACCAAAGTCTGTAAGAAGTTCGGGGATACTAGGAACGTGCTTATCGAAATCTTCGACTGGCAGATTGCTACGGAGAAGGTCAAGATATTGAAACAACATCATTTGGGTATCGTCAATCATCGTCGCCAGGACCTTGATATGAGCGTCGGAATCGGATATGGAGTAGATCGCGGATTGACGATGCTGGGCGATAGATAGAAGGAGCTGACCTGCAAGTCGTGTCTCGGTCAGGGCTTTCATCAGCCTTTTGGCTGTTTTTTCTGACTCAAAGCGCCTATCCTGAAGGTTGATAAGTGTCTGACGTCTCAACAGTGCACCGCCTGTCATTGCAGTAAGTTGCGCATCTGTGAAATCTGTATCTGGTACAACTCCAGCCATTTGACGAATGAGCTCTTTCAGAATGACCAAATCCGTAGCGTTGCCCCTGTAAAGCTGGTCATTGACGTAGTGCAGGATGGGTGATGGGTTCATGATCGAATATCGTTTGAAGACTTCCCCTGAAAATTTTGAGAGAGCTAATAGCCATCGACTAGGGAGCAAAGAATATTCGGCATTGGTGCGATTTCGATCTTTGCCGCCAAGCGAGCTCATGAGCGACCAAACAAGAACATCGTATCCAAGGTCACTAAAATACCTCGCGCATTCCACAACGACCTTAGTCAGATTGGTATATGCTTCGATCTGACTAAGAGCAACACTGAAGACGATGCCGGGTGATGCATACGCTGCTTTCGCAAGACTTTTCGCCATCGCAGTAAGGTTTGTCATACTGATCCTTTTCATAATACTCAACGTCTCCAGTCTAGTCCTAGCGAATGCAGTTTTCATGGCGGGTAGTCGAGAGATCTGACCCTCGAACCATTCAGCATAAATTGTGTATCTGATGGATGCTGGATAGAAGCGAAGCATTTCGTATATCTCATTGACAACGCTAGTATTCGCTTTCGTCAGGCTGAGGGCAGGTACCAGCAACCGCTTCAGGAGATCTTGCCAACGATCAAGATTCGATTTCGATTGGTCGTGTGAAAGACTTGCCGCACCAATTCTAGCAAGTTTTGATAATAAAGCCGCGTCTTTACCAATGTTGACACCCGAGTAATTCAGTAAAGTGCCACACAAGGTAAAAACATCCTCTACGCATTGACAAAGCGGAATATTGTCCGCCCATTCATCCCAGTAAAAGCGATACGAACTGCTCTCGTTGGTATCATGTTTATCTGGAAAAGGCCAACGCAAAAGCTTCCGTGTTGGTGTCGACGCAAGTCGTACTTGGCCTCTAGGTATTCCTGTTTGATCCTCTGCAGCGACTTCTTTAGTTGTAAACGGAACATCGAGGTTTGACGGAGGACGAATCGTTTCGTATACATCTTTCAACGAATAATTCAAGATCCGATGGATCAGATCAAGAAGTTCGGGGTATGCTTCTGGAAGCCACGGAAACCGGCCCAGCATGAATAAAGCTTCTGGTAATGCACCAATAGTGAGCAGATTGATAAGAAGCTGCACCTTCTGATCCAATGGCTCATCCGGCTTATCCTCATCCAGCGCCTCTGGCGCCCCTTTTGCAACACTTTCAGTCTTGGGTGCTACAGTCTCTCGGTTACGACCACCATTTGGTAAAGTATCGTCTACAAGAGCCCCCGCCATCATCAATGCATTTGTCGCACCGCCTGGCCTGTTCAATCTCTCTTTTTCCTCGAGTTCTTTGCGTCTCAGTTCACGGACATTCTCCATATCCTCATCAAGGGGCCAGAGGTGGGGATACAAGTCTCGCAAAGATATAAAGCCGATTTTGATGAGTAATGCTGTGAGATATATAAGGTTGTGTGGCAAGATATCTGCCTTATCTCGAGCAGGAGAAGAATAAAAACGCAGCTTGAACCCGAGTAGCTGGGCGGCAGTGCGATTTCCTGCAGGTGGCAAAGTCCCAGTCCCTTCTATCCATTGAAGATCTGCATCAAGTTTGGTATCGTCTCGCTTGAGGTTGAGCAGCCGTTGTTTTGTCTCTGAATCAACGATTTCCCTTCCGCCTAATTCGAAAAATGCGTCCAGGCCAATCTCGCGCGCCCTCATCCAAAAATTGGTGTCTCGAATCACTCGCTGCCGCCTCGCCTCCTCTTCATCCTCCTCAGTGGGAAGCCATCCTGGGGAACTTGGTAAAGCCCATTTAGGAAGACCGGTGCACTTGGCAACAATAGCACCATCAGTTTCGCCTTTCCTCGGCCACCAAGAGCTGACTCGTAAAAGTTTGATGAAGAATCGATAATGCTTGATGAGCAGAGCAGCAAATACATCCATTGTGATATCAAGGACTCTGCCCACGTCTAAGTCGAAGGTTCCGATAAGCCCTTTCACCCTTTCAAAAGCATCTTGAATAGCCTGAGCAGAAGGTGGTTCAGCCCCGCTTGTGGTGAACAACTCGGTAACCAATTTCGAATATCCTTCAGTCTCCTCCCGCAAAAGATTGTAGTTTGCCTGCCGGTAAAGAAGATGCGTAGCTTGTCGAATCCCAACGCGGATGAAAGTATCCCTTGTGAGACCAAGACTTTGTACTAGCGTAGCGTCAAGCTTTTGCCGAAGCAGTAGAGGTGATATTCCAGTGGACACAGTAAGAGTGCGGAGGACCTGTGTGCAGTTTCGTGACTTTGGCGCGCTCGCGATAGTCTCGATATCAGCGATCATAGAAATCGTATCGATGAATAAGTCCTGAGCTTCATGTCCAGAACTAGAAGTCTCCTCGCTGGCTGTATCTGGTCCAAGAATCTCTCTGATGCAGGAACCCACTTCCGCTGCTTCGACTTTGCTGTCCAATGCTGCTCTAACAAGTTCTTGGAAGATGGACGAGAGTTCCATTCTATTCTCTATCTCTTCAGCATCACGAGCATGACTGCCAAATTCAATTATTTCCCGGCGCCCACTCGTGTTCCACAAAGATATCCGGCTATCAGTAATATAAGTATAGTCGTAAGGTTCAGGGTCGGGAGCCATGGCAGGACTATATAGATCCGTGCTTAGTGTCGGAGTCTGGTGTGCGCTGGATGGTCTCGGAGGTGGAGGGGACATTGGACCTGACGTCGATTCGATCCGCGAAGACACTGCGAGATTGTTGGGATTCTCGTGTGTAGATTCTCGACGGCCTCTTCCTCCCTGCCCTCCTTGACCTCCTCGACTCGATCTTCTTCCTCCGCCTTCTCGCAGATCTGGCCGACTGTCATGTCGACCTAGAGCTGTATTACCTGGCCGGTGTGGTGAGGGTCGATTATCTCCATTGTCTACAGAGCCACGTTCCCTCTTTCTCTTGCCTGGGGCCATCGCCGCCTGAGTCTGAACTTCCCCCTAAATGCTACACATGTGTGGTTATCGCAAGAATTGTGTCTGCTCCAGAGCTCAAAACGTGAAGAACCAATTAGCAAGAACCGGAGTCTTTGATCTTGAATTATAATCGACAAGAGCTCACTCGAATAATGAAATCTCGTCGTCTGAAGTGAGAGCAAGAATAGACTCCTTAGGTCCTGTGCAAAATGAATGTGCCGGGCTACTTGACAATTGTGAATTGCTCTTGTCTTTGAACGCGACAATAGCACTCAGCGATTTACTGCGCTAAACCTAAATTGGTCAGCACCAGTGGCCAAGCTGCAAGGCTGCGAGGCTAGGCTCACCAATTCGTGATTGGCAATGGGATGAATTTCTTTTCTTTTGATCACTCCATTTAACGACCACTGCAATTCTTCTCATGGCAGATCAGTTTTGATTGTTTTTATTGTCTTTGTATATCATTTTCACAATGGCCAGCAACAGCTCTTCGAGTCTCGAGGTCCTAGATGCGCCTAGATTTGGTCAGTTCCCCGCGTATCCCCCCACCATTAGGTTTGAGATTGTATTTTGAAGAAAGATGACTGAATACTATCAAGAAAGAACGCGGCATCAAAATGAGAATCCCTTTGCCGCCTTGATACCTGACCAAAGTATTGCTATTATTCCATCATTCACATTGGAATCTGGAGTTATATTGAAGAATGTCCCTTTGGCATACAGCACAAAGGGAAAGCTCTCAGCCGGGCGCAATAATGCTATGGTTATCTGCCACGCTCTGTAAGCACGTTTAGGGACTGAATTAGATTATGCCTTTGTAGTTCGGCGGGGTCTCAAATAAACACAATTTTTTTGCCATAGATGTTGAGGTAACAGGCCACTAATCGAGACATTCAGAACCGGCAGCGCAGATGTAGGAGACTGGTGGGGACCTCTCCTTGGAGGCCCAGGGCGAGCTTTCGACATATCGAGGTTCTTTGTCATCTGTATGAACAGTCTAGGAAGTCCATACGGCAGCGCCAGTCCTGTTACTTCGAAAGATGGAGATCCGGAGAATGAACGTTATGGACCAGAGTTCCCTCTAACAACTATTAGAGACGATGTAAAGTATGTATAAAAGTCACCGATTGAAGCAATAGCTAATGTGTGTAGTCTCCATAAGTTGCTTTTAGATGAGCTAGGGGTTAAACAAATAGCAGCAGTTATTGGAGGATCTATGGGTGGGATGCTGGTATTAGAATGGGCGTACTTTGGAAAGGAATATGTGCGATCGATCGTCCCAATTGCAACGTCAAGCCGTCATAGTGCTTGGGGAATCAGTTGGGGAGAAGCACAACGACAAAGCATTTATGCGGACCCGAAGTATGATGATGGGTATTACCCATTCTCAGATCCGCCTTCTGCTGGCCTCGGCGCGGCACGCATGTCGGCTCTGTTGACTTATCGAAGCCGTAACTCCTTCGAAGCAAGATTCGGACGCAATATCCCAGATCCATCCAAGAAGCAGACAATCAGCGAGAACCAACACCCACCTACCCCGTCAGAAATACATTTGGCTATCCATAATGATGGTCATCGAGGGACTAGATCGCCAGGATCCAGATCGCGTAGTGCTACAGCTGTCAATCCACTACATGTATCTTCAACAATAGGTAGAGATAGCACCACATCTCAGTCCACCGATCCTCAATTCCATGGTGCAGCAATGCCAATTTCGCCCCCTGAGCCCAACCCACTGAAAAAAAGGGCAACGTCAACTTACTTCTCAGCACAGTCATATCTTCGTTACCAAGGAGATAAATTTGTGAAGCGCTTCGACGGCAACTGTTACATCGCCATCACGCGCAAACTCGATACACACGATGTATCCCGCTACCGTGTGCCTGCCGACTCGGAGGCCCCCATAGCCGACGCTCTAGCTCAAATTCAACAGCCTACGTTAGTACTTGGTATTGAAAGTGATGGACTATTCACATTTGATGAGCAGAAAGAGCTCGCTGCCTCGATACCTAATGCTCGGCTTGAGAAGATTGACTCGCCGGAAGGACATGATGCTTTCCTATTGCAATTTGAGCAGGTGAACAAGCATATTTTAGAGTTTTTAAAAGAGGTTTTACCAGATATTATGGATGTACCTGGTGTGGATGGCATAGATGCCGAGGATGGGGTCGGTGCGATAACAAAAACAAGTACTTTTGGGGAAGCAGAGGTAGACGATATTACGGCATGGTAGAAGACAGAACATATATAGGAGCGAATTCTTATGTATGACTTATCACATTATTATCGCTCCAACATTTGCCAAGTCCCTCTTCATAGTGTCAGTCGTCAATTTTTAGGAAAGTAAGAAGATTCATCTTCGTCATACAAGTTCATTTAGTAAGTACACATACACGGGACTCCGACCAAAAGAGATAATAATTCCACTTGGCTACAACACATAACGGCATGTGCAAAGGTAGGTAGGTATACCACAATAACTCTCTTTCCCTAGACCAACTTAGCTTTTAGGGCCATACTAGTCCCACGCAATCCTAGCCAAAGACAACGTATTCAATAGACACCTGGAATTATTACCCAGCGCGCACACTACCATCAAATATGCCACCACAGTTAGGAGGAAGCCATAAATATTGGCTGCAATGATAGAGCGCCGAAGTTCACAGCAATGAAAGCAGAATCAAAGTTCCACGGCCACAATCCGTATGCCTAAGCCATATGCGAAGAGAAACAAGGTTAGAGTCCATTTGTACGATATTTGAGGATATTCCCACCTGGTGTAAGCTGTCTGATTCTGGCCTTAACTGGAAGGAATTGATACAGACTGCCTTAAAAGACCAACCAGCCCATATATCAAATGCTTTCCTGCATTGAACTCCTACAAAGTCTTTCCGGCTTTTGTAAACGAGCCATCAAAATATTGAATTGAGATGGCATAGAAAAGAACAAGCAGAGGCAAAGAAACATGATGCTGGCAGACCCTGCTGCATACATAACAGAGATATGATGATGGCATCGGCCCCCAGGCGCCATCTAATCCGTAGCTTGTCAAGGTTGCACGTCGTCATCCTCGTATTCTAGGCATACTATTAAGATGTTCTACAGTCTGCATTGTCTAACTTCGTTAGGCGTAAAATCCGGCTTGCTTAAGAAATAATAGTTGGCTCAATGACGAAGACAGAGAAGTGGCTCGGATAAATTTAGGGTTCTAAGCACAGATAGAAAAGGATGCCTGTTATTATAGGAAGTAAGGGGGTCGATATCAATGGATTAAGCATCCCTTTCTATGAGGTATAAAGAGTAGGGATCGAGGTAGGTGGATATTAGAATGCTAGGCAAAACAGAAAAGAACCGTGGTATGGAAATATTTGTCAATTGAAACTGAACAAATGGACCAAATCAAGATGTGAAGGAGTATCTGCCATGCTGAATGCATCTCAGAAGCAGGCAGTGTTGGCTACAGCTCCCAGAGGCAAGAGCAATATCCGAGATAGTTGTACAATCCGCGGGATGCATGCCTTACCTTCCGATGTAAACCACATCTGCCATTTAAGGCACGACTCCGTTTGTACATTTGTATCCTTCTTGGAATATAGTCCAACAGGTTTTCCGTCCATTCGGGCTCACTGGAACCAAGCAGATTGTCCTAGGATCATGCTGCAATTACCTAGAAGCTGTTGAGTAACTAAGCCGCTATATGATAATTAATCGTGCCCTCTCTTCGCGGGCCACTGAAGAAAACGCCCGCAATGAGGTTCATCACTGTGACAGTCGGAACGAGGAACTTGAGTGAACGACGACCAGATAAAAAGTAAGAACGAGGTTGAGGTGTAGATGCCACGTGACCAAGAACTCGTCGCGTAGACTTGCCCATGCCCATCCTTTGCTCTAGCGAGAATGCACTTCATCTCCTGAGCTCCAAAGTATTTCGATGTATACATGGAGCATACGACCAAGCCTGGATAATACGAAAATTGAAAAGCGCTCGCTGCTCGGTCAATACTCCTTTTCAAGACCATATTCCTTGTGGGCTGCCAACAAAGTATGGGAGCTTCATGCTCTAAGTTGAGTGTATCACATCACCCTTCGCAGCATGTCAACCTTATTCGAGTTCAAATAGCTTTCCGCTCACCATACCAGCTGAAGGTATCCGCTTCGATTCGGCCCTTAACGCATCTGAAATAGTAAAGGCTTATAACGTGACTAGAGCGGAAGTCGAAAAGCGAGGCAGTTAAATCATTCTAATCTCACCCGAGGGTCAGACACTATGTACGCTTCTCCGTATCCCAATTTTCAGCCCCATTTGGCATTGAGTGCATCGTACCTCGCCTGAGTGATGCCAATCACAGAGCCATGTCTTAAATTCGTCGGGAAGTTTGTTCGATCTGCATCAACCCAGGCATTCGCGTTGAGGTTAGTTGAAGTAAATGGCCTATAACCATCCCCTCCATAGTAATCCAATAACAGATTGACCTTCCCTGCAACAAGATTGTCCGCATAAGCGTATGGTCCTTCGACACTTGTTCTGATGACTGCTGTCGACCCACCCGGACGAGTCCAAGTTCCAAACAGACCAGTATCTGACCGTTCCATGTATACGTTTGATGCGCTTTCGTTCTTTAGGAATCTTGCATAGGAGTTTGTTCCCAGCTGCAAGATTGACAGATCGATGATGGAAGTAGGGGAAACATCAATAAGTGTTTGTGCCGTGGTAAAGGTTTTAAAGTCGCTGGTATATGCATAGCGCATAACTGAGGCGCTGGGGGTGCCCGTGTGATTGGGATCCGATGCAGGATACTGGAGCACTTTTAGCAGGAATCTCATGATCAGGAGTAGGTACTGACGAATCTGGACGCCCAGTGGACCAAATATTGCCCTATAAGGCAAGTTAATATTATCATGCTGTGACTTGAGGAAAGTTACCTTTGGCAGCGTCCCAATATGCATCCGGTGCCCATACCATACCGGCATTGCTGTTCTCTACGGTAACAAGTCGCTCAGTTCCCCAATTGATCAGATCTGTACTCTCCCAGATGTAAATACTGCGGCTGCCCTTTCGCTGAGCGGCGTCCCAGGTAGTCTGAAACCGTCAGAATGTATTTCAAGGTGGGTATTGATTCTTATTTACCTTTGCGATATCCAAGTCAGTTCCAATGATATACCACTTCTTGCCAGCCTCTGATCCTCCGCCATTGATAATGGAAGGATCGCGCACCCCACCGGTCCCCAAAGTTGGATCTAGTATCTTTGCTCCCTTATTTAGCGCCTTAAAGGACAAGGCATTGTTTCCGTTGCTTAAATAGAAGTAAACATTGGGTTCACTCCCGAGAAAGAATACACCAAGATAGCCGACCAAGTTGGGGTCCGCTCTTGTCGCAAGGTCGCGTGTGCTACCTGACTGAGTTGGGATGGCGCAAGCAGGGCTAGCAAGGAAGAAAGTGAAGAAGTTTAAAAGCTTCATCTTGTTTATCTTTTGGGCGACAACTTAGAAGGAAATTTTGGTGACCTCTAGGGGCGGGCCGTGTTATAACACATTTCAATGGATAGAGACGATCACGTCTTTCCTATGTACTGTACATACAGCCGTTGGCCTTTACTATCTGCCATACAATATTCCGGGGAGACCTGACCGTTACGTAGCATTCAACCGGATGAACTGCAACCCATGATAGTTAGAGACCGCATTGGGTGGGGTCGAAAGCATGGCGCGTTTGTAAATTTGGGTATATGGTTTATCTGCACGTGTTATCCATGTTCTGTGATATTCACCATGTGGATCAGAAACGTGAGAAGAACGTGTATAATTGCAGGAAACTGAAAACTACGATCTTGCTTACAATCTCAGCAATAACGCCGCTCCGGAGGGAGGCATGAGCACTGAATGGTGCGCCTTTTCGATAGCCTACATTCGGTAAATATATGCCGAGATGGTGTCCGGGCAGTTGCGAGTCCGGGGGATCGTCACTTTGAGTAGGCAAGTCTCCCGTTCTCCTGGAAATAACTTTGACAAAGCGGCGACAAACCCAACAGTCTTATTTAGCAGGTTTATATTGTTGTCGCGCGATCCTTTGCCCTCTACTACGATTACGAAATTGTGATTCTCGACATGTTCTCCCTCACAAGGGCATTCGAATTACTAACGAGAAACTGAGAGCCAATTTGGATGTTATACATTGTCTCCCAAAGTCGGCCCTATAGGTATTCCAAGATTTCACCCCATAGTATAAGTGAAGTATGTTCAGACAAAACGTGAGAACCACATGATGCTTACTCCGGGGAAGTCGGGGCCGTTGCAGCAACCTTATTTCCCCACAATCCCCGCCCTGCATACCTGTTCGCCCCTCGTCACCTCGTCTGCCCCTGTTTTATCATATGCACATGACTTTCCAATATAATATTGCTCAGGCTGTCCGCCTAAAACGGCAATTTGGGAGATATAATCCCACGAGCCATGAGAAACAAGTCCTCGGCAGAAAACGCTAGGTCATTCTGAGAAATCCAAGTCCGGAAAAACTGCATTTTAGACATCCACTTCGTTGTAAAGAACCCCTCCCGCATGCGTCATTTGATCGTTTGTGTATCCACGATGTGGGTTGCGGAGGCAAGGTACCAAAATATTTCTTCACAGAGCAAGCAGATGTTTCCTTTAAAGCTTCACTATGGTTCATGTTTCTCCGTAACACGCTCAGCTCAAGCTCACAATGGTGTTCAATCTTTTCGCTCGTCTCATTTTCCTTTCATCGCTCCTCTCGTCTATTGTGTATGCCCAAACACTCCATACATCCAGCCGATGGATTCTCAATTCAAGCAACCAGCGTGTTAAGCTGCGTTGTGTCAACTGGGCGGGACATGGAGAAGTAAACATTCCCGAGGGCTTGCAAGCCCAACCAGTCGACAAGATCACCTCCTGGATCAAAAGTGCAGGTTTCAACTGCGTTCGTCTGACATACTCCATCGATATGGCCTTGAACCCAAATCAACAAGTTTCTGCTTCATTTACTGCCGCAGCATCTTCAACCGGCGCTGGGTCATCCCTTACCGCGTTGTATACGACAGCAGTGTCAAAGAACTCCTGGCTCTCGTCGGCTACCACACTTAGCACTTATGCAAAAGTGATTACCTCGCTGGAAAGCGTAGGTATCATGGTGATCTTGGACAACCACAACTCTCACGCTGGTTGGTGCTGTTCAACCAGTGATGGAAATGGGTGGTGGGCTTCGGCTTCTGGGTATAACGACGCAAATTCGCGTTATTTTGACACTGCAAAATGGCTTCAAGGTCTAACCGCCATGGCCACATTTGGCAAGCAATTCTCTAATGTGGTCGGCTTGTCTCTCCGAAATGAGCTGCGCGCCGTCGGCAGTCAGGACGGCAACTCTCACGCAGACTGGTACAACATCGTTGGGCAAGGAGCCAGTGCCATTCACACCGCAAACCCAAATGCACTTGTTATCGTGGGAGGCGTGAACTATGCGACCGATCTAGGATTTCTGTACAGCAAGCCTCTAGACCGGTCAAGCCTCGGCGATAAAGTGGTATGGGAATTCCATACCTATTCGTGGAGCAACAGCGTCACTGGAGACTGCCCCGCCTACACCACATTGCTTGGAAACCTTGCAGGCTATCTGCTTGTTCAAGGGAAGACATACACAGGACCTCTCTGGTTGAGTGAGTTTGGGTGGGCGCAGAACGGCCCGACTGCTTTGGAACAGAAGTATCTTGCTTGCTTGTCTAGCTACATGACGAATAACGATGCAGACTGGGCGTACTGGGCGTTGCAGGGAAGTTATTATTATCGGGAGGGTGTGGTGAATTATGATGAAGGCTTTGGTGTATTAACGAAGGATTGGAGTGGTTGGAGAAACTCGTCGTTTGTGAATGCAATTGGAGGAATGTGGACGCAGACGCAAGGGCCTTAGGTTCAGGTGCTGGGGGATCATCCACGTATGGAAATTGTAGATAAATGTAACGAAAAGTTTGCTCTTACCGCGCAGATTGTTGTTTAAAGATCTCTCCCTCAGAGTGCCAACATCAATTTATCGCAAGGGTTACTCCACCCATATCTCGAAATTGTCTATTCGATATCAATTACATATACAGTAGGTATCAATGTACTTCTATATCATGGAAGGACTAGTAAAAAAAATCTTCTGGTCAATTGTGGCTATACTGATTGACGGTACAGCATATCTATCAGATACCTATCACGTAGCAAAAGGCATAGTAGTTGTAACTACGCTCTTGCTGGTATGATTATGGTTCCTTCATTGACTGTTCTAAGCTACGGTATCGTGAAGAGGTAGTAGGTCCTGAAAGGAACCGCAAACTCACGTGTACCAGTGCTCCATGTGACCTTATTTACATGCGTTCCGACAATATCCTTTTTTATTATTTGTCTAGCAGCCACAGAGTCCAATCGAGATTCGCAAATCGCTATTGATTTTCCAGGTCGTTAGAGAGGCATCGTGTTGCTCTGAGCAGAAATTTAGCAATAACCATCCAGTTGTAGTCTCTATATAACGGCCGCGCTCTACACGAATATAAGAAGATGCGCCATTATATGAAGCAAGGCAAGCTTAAGAAACCTTCGTAGAAAAGCGTTATCACAAGCGGGAAGAACTCTTTATCACATGAGCTATTCAAAAGTTTGCTCAACAAAAAAACAAGTTAGCCCCACTCATATCTTCAAAATACTTAAATCGGTAGTATATATAGTAGCTAGAAGTTTGATAAGTTTCTAGTGTACAGCTAGTTTAGTTATTGCTAGCAGCTATTCGGTTAATTAGATATTATATCAAACCAAAAGCTTCCCCCAAGGATCTGTCATGAAACACAGATATGCCCAGGGAAAGTTTTCCTCAGGCAGTTAGTTTATACTATAAGGTGAAGGGAGAAGGAGCACATATCGTGTCGTAGTCAAGGAAACCATTCCCCGAAGGTTGCCAAGTTTGCACCTCAGTTCCAGGGTATCAAGTGGGTTCTAATCATCCTCTATTGGATTCCTTATGGTAGAGGTGCAGATACCATAGGACGCCGAGCCGAGCCGTGAAGCAACCAAGCCCTATGTGATTAAGCCTACATCAGTTCACAAGCATCTAGGAGCCCATGGAGGCGAACTTGTCCCTCTCGAAATCAGGCTTGGGAGGAACAGCCGCTTCGGGGGTTCCTATTAATCGTGTGAGCCACCTAAGCCAGTTTGCTCGACAAACAAACTGAAGTGGCGCCACTGTTCATATTTTTGCTTAATCTGATTCTTATTAATACAAAGTCTATCGTATGGTCAATACTTGATAGGTTGAAGTTCTGACGGAATTCACCCCTCCATGTTAATGATTCTGATCCGAAACGGATAGACACCCTATTATTTACCCTCTGCTGTGCGCAGTCATTCAAGCATCGGCATTCTGAAAGCGGCTCGCACCAATGCAAGTTGTCATTCACAAGGTGGAGTCAGGACGAGCATTTCATTACAAGCTGTAAACTTCTCACCATAAGAACTACTCCGATTGATTCAAGTGGCATTGAACACAGAGCAATAGGCGAGGTGCACAAGAAACAAAAATTAGTATTTCAAGAGAGAATGCCAAATTGCTATCTAATGTTACAGGAGGGTGCATTACGCCTTACTTTACGAGAAAGTAACAAAAAAGAGGAGGAACCTTTGCCAATTCGGTGCCAACCAACCAGACCACTGCCGTGATTGTAAGTGGTGAATAAGACACATCAGTTAATGCACTCATTGAATCTCATCTCCAAGTCGACGATGATACGGCGTACGAATGTGACAGAAAGAATTGTCAAAAGACAGCATCGGCAGTTAAGCATAGCAGGAGATAAGACATTCGAAGGAGACAGAAGCCTTAAATCATGGGAATAAGGTTGTATAGGAAGAAATCAAGGCTTGCGAGTCGTACCATAATCTGCTGAGTGATGGGTAGTTGCTTGAATGGTGGCAGCTTCAGGGACATAAATCTCAATTATTATATGTCCCACAACCTCTCAAGACGCACGACCAGTGCCAAAAACACCCCATCTTCTCAGCTCTAGTTCAGCATCTTGCATACGATATATCTCTCGCCGCAGTCTCGAACAACGTTTATTGCTGATTCTAGGACTGCAGAGAGCGCTGAGTTCGGAATATTTGGCGTCAATATCATTCTGCACTTCTTCTTTTCTTTGCCGAATCGAACAAAGATTTTGAAAGTCGATACCATCTAGGCCGGCGGGCTCATACTCGAGAAAGGCGACCCGGCTCTCGTAAAGCCGAAGCTGTGTTGCTAGCCCTTGAAGTTTGGACCACAGATCGACAATAGCCTCATTATTGCACCATTCTTGGCAGAGCTCTTGGTGAAGAATAGTCAACTCATCGAGAGATGGTTGTATCATATTGGCAGCTTCGTAGTTTAGAATTTTCCCACAGTACGTGATGGTGACTTGTAAGTAAGCGATCAGCAACTCCAGGACAACCTCACCATCACGACAAATGTCGAAATTGTGGACCGCTTTCAGCTTGGTATACAAGATACCGAAGTTGTTATTGCCATAGTACTCAATCTCAGGAACGTCGAATAACTGCTGAATTGGCCTGGAATTTGCAAGCTCAACAGAACTATAAGTTCCTTCAGCTGGATAGAGAAGAATGGAAAGGTTACTGATAAGCTCTAGAAGCTCACCATCGCCTTCGATATATACTTTATTGTCGTCGGAAGTGCCAATGCAGTCGCCCGCTTTTGCGTCTCTTATTTTTTCGAACAACCGAGCGGCATACTCTGTCTGGATTCTCACCAGTCTTCGGAGAAATCGAACTCCAGCTTGTTCGCAAATTCGGAGAGCGGGGTCCAAAAGTTCCCTCTGCAAGTCAGAAGACAAATGCCATTGGCATCTGACATCCATTTCCGTGAAACGAAAAGGCCACAATGGCGTGTCGATAGAATGTCTGACCCTTTCGATGCTATTTTGGCCCAAACTGGACAATGCATCATTTTAAGAGGTAGCCGTATCTAAAATTGTAGAAAGAGAGAAGTGAGGTTTGTGTGGCAGCAGTTTCTCAGCCATGATGTCCTTGGGCCATCATATCGCATGCTGTGACAGGATTTTGCTTGGCCCGAAATCTTATCTTCGGACCAAATGAAGAAGCTAGAGCAAAAGCAGTTGAGTGTACTTGCTGGCTGTTAGCGCGATATTCCGAGATTTTGTCTCTAGAGTGGTAATATTTATGGCATGCTTAGTAACAAGGCTAACGACACCTAAGCCTTAGTCCCTCTGGATTTGGTCTGAACTTGCAGATTCACCAGGCTGTCCAGATTTGGGCTTATTAGGGGTATGTGGAGGGTATCCGGTGTTTCCTCCCTCATCACTGACAGCTCGTCTCCGCTGCAAAGGCTTTCTAGCATTCCAAGGTTGCTCACCGTGCCAGAATTGCCGATTCCTAGCTGCTGACTTTTTGACACGATATTGGTCACCGCCTCTATCGTCTCGGGAATTGGTGTGCCGCCTGTTTAGGGTGAATTTGATATCACCTCTACTGCGACCATCGGATTTTGGACCAGATTTTTGGCTGTGCCGCTTACTCATTGTGAAGCTCTGCTATGAATCAGTATTTAATCCTTAATAGGCGGAAGATACACGGAATGTCGTACTTTAGTATCACGTGCAGGCTTCGTTGCTATGGACGCACTTATGTCGGCGAAGGTTGTGGGTGGAGGTATGACAGCAAGACAACAGTAGAGCACATACTGTTGAGAGTTAGAACGAGTCCATGGGCCATAGGTGCGAGTATAACTTACGGTACTGTGACCAGAACAGATCTTATTGAAGATCCGTCTGTGCAAGAACGAGGGTGGGCTAACGAGTAGGATGTTCCAATGTTGGGCTCGTTTGACAAGAAGCAAAGAGATAGAGACTAATACGAGCCCCGGGGTATCGAAAATACTCAGCCCAAATAGAAATAGCTAGTACTGAAGGCTGGCTCGAACACAGATTGAAAAGGTAGCGAAGGAGATGAGAAAGGAGATCGATGAGGTAGAAAGGCGTGAATCTGAATGCATGACGCCCCACTATAATCCCTCTTCAAGATCTGGTAGTGAATACTGCAAGTGATTCTCTGACATGCCGAAGTTGGGATTTTGGCGCCGGATATGTTGAGTTGGAATCGACACATATTGTAGATAGTTCCTAGCGATCAGTCTTCAGGACCGATGGCCGGAATCATTAAATTTATGATACACATGCACCCAAGAAGTGATAATTCTTACATCTGTCCCTTTGGCAGCATTATCACGGGACCGTGCGTAGTTCGCTGTATCCGGAGGCTTTTCTAAACATCTATTTGGTTACGTAGACCCGGCCGGCAGTCTTCAATCCAGACTCTTCTACATTTTGATTATGTCCTGTAGTTTATTGCACATGGCATAACTGATTTTTGGATAATGAAAAGGAGAAGAGCTGCCGCGTTCTGTATTGGAGCTATCACATCTGATTTCATGTATGTCAAGAACTGATGTCGATGCCAAGCGAATTCACCCCTATTTAAGCGAACACGCTAGTTTCGAGAGCTCCACTTTGCCACAATATTATGCAGCGCACCAAAACCATTTTAAACTCTGGAATATCCATGTATTTTATGACTACTGCGAAAAGCGTTTCGGCAGAGAATTTATCTCCTGTATCAACTATCAAACGCGACAAAGCACCCCGTTTTCATCATTCAAAGCATCTGCCGTCCGAACAGCCCATCGCTCACTCCCTACAGCAGTCTTCGCCCACAATACATCCCAAGGATCAACCTTCCGCTTTATCTTTAGAAGCCTTTCGTAGTTCTTGCCGTAAAAGCTCTGTTGAAACCCAACCTCGTCACGATCGCTCTCACCAAGATACGACCCTGCCGATGGACTAACATCCCTCCATGCCTTCTGCCGCTCATCCATCAACTTCCTCGCTGCCAGAATTTCCCGCTTCGTTGCTGTTTCATTTAACGATGACGACTGAATAGCGTGGAGGACTGTTTTTCGCCATGCAGGAAGTACGGCGGTATCGTCTGTACCAGGACCCACGAATCGAGGGGCGAAGTTGAAATTTATGGTCACATAGCCAGCCTCAAGGGATTTTCTCCATTCGGCAAACGTAGCATCTAGCGTCGATTTATTGAGCCAGGATGAACGCGGGAATAGGCGTGAGCTAATTATCTGGCTGGTTGCTATTCCTTCTTGGGGAAAATTAGCTTTCCATGCAGAGAGGAAGTCGGGATAGGATCTGTAAACAGGCGACAACGTGATATTCAGAGCTGCGAGGTCAGCTATCCAAGGTTCTAGAAGCGTGCGCGTTTGTGCAACTGTGAGGTTTGGTGCGAAAAATGGGTTGAAGCTGATGAATTGCGAAGTGACGAAGAAGTAACTGTATATACCAGCATCCGAATGGGTAATGAAGTAATTCCAGTAGGCACGAATTCCGGCCCAGAAATTCTCGACCGGTATTGATGGAGAGGCCGCAACTACGAAGTTGGTAGTTGTGACGGGAACATCATCATATGCCTTAACGACCAGAGATGTCACAATGCCGAATGTAGAGCCACCACCGCCTCGAAGTGCAAAGAATAGGTCTGGATTGTTTGTTGGAGAGACATTTACAAATTCTCCAGAGGGCAGAACGGCGGCAAAAGATAGCACATGGTCAGCAGCCATACCCAAGACAGAGGAGAGGGGGCTGTGACCTCCGCCTTGAATGTAACCGCCAAACACGCCTACAGTCTGTTACGGCGTTAGAAAATCCTCGGTGAATGAAAAGATACGTACCTTTCCCTCGCCACCAACAACAATCTTTTTAACCTTATTTGCTGCCTCATAGATCTCCCAAGCTTGGACACCACTTCCTACAATGAACGCCGGCCCTGTATACCCACCTCCGGGCTGGACATAACTCTCTAAATACTCAATCGTCTTCAAGTTATGTGTCCAGATGCTCAAAGCACCTGCTCCTCCAGACTTCCCCGAAAAGTCATGCCCGGTATTTTTAACCACCAGCCTAATATTTCTGTTTCTCGCGAAATTGACACCAAGCTGGACTTGCTCGATGGTTGTCACATTGAGAGCGTATGCGGGATATCCGCCAAGGGTGCAGTTCCCTGACGGAGCGGGAAGGATTCTGGGAGGAAAGCAGGTACGGCCTTGCCAGAGAGGAGACATCATTGAGGTCGGATCTTCCATGCTAATAGAACGTAAGTTGTAGTGCCACGTCAACGTGGGAAGTCTTACTGCAAGTCTGATAGACCCCATTGCATGGTTATAATGTCACATCTTGTTTGATTGAAGGCTGGACCTGGGTAGCAAGGAGCTGCTATCGGAATGGTCTTGATAAGCGCGCCACCGGTCAAGACATCGAGAGTGTTCCATTCTGCGCTCGAGGGCCAATCTGCATCGGTTGGGAAGACCTTGCATGCTGAATTGGATGATAACTGTGACTTCGCTGATCCGAATGTAGCAGCTTCGTCAGGGCTTAGAGAGTCAAGTTTTGAGCTACGAGGCGAGCTCACGCCTGTTTTCACACCACGGAGAGGAAGATCTTTAGGATTGTTCAATTCTTGAGCAAGAACTATTCCAGAGACAAAGATGGCAGCACGAAAAAAATATGCCAAACGCAACATTTTGTCAGTAAAGCAAAACCTCAAGAAGCTCTTTGAGAATCAAGTCTTACAAGAAACTGGCTTCTGTTTTTTTTAAAAAAAGCTACCATTTTGTGCCTGGATTGAAGCCCTATGGATATATTACCCCACCAATATCCCGGATAATTGAAGTGCATGGGATATTCCTCTGTGGAAGCACAACCCCGCGATACCTACAATTGGTTACCGATTTCAAATAGTTCCGGCTATTTATCTCAACGTATTCTCCGACTCATGGCTGGTTAAGCATGCGTCTGTATAGGTCTAACTTACAGCCTCTTTGACCCTCTGGCTTTATGGAGCCATGGCCGGCATATCTTGATAAGACGCAAGGCAAATCGTTCACAATCCAAACGACGATGATAGATAATAAAATTTTGAAGGGAGACAGAGCACCCATGGGTGAAAGCAGCGAGAGGTTATGACACGAAACCGACCATAAATGGATAATTCGAATAAAAAATACTAAATCAGAGCAACTAGTTTGCTTCTTCTCTGTCAGGTGGAATTTGATATCCTGACATAAAATAATCCCATTCTTTCAAAATGAGGGAAAGCTCTTTCCAGCCCTCTGAGGGGGAATTGTGGTCCCGTCAGCAAAGTTGAGAGGGGCCGAAGAGTGCCAAGTCGCTGGCGCCGGATTGGACCCGTTTTCAAAGTTGGCGTAGCACGACATATATTGACAAAGCCCCCGTCTTATAAGAGGTGCACAACGCATATTAAGATCTTATTTGACCATGCAGTATAGCCAAGCAATTCCATAATCTATTTCATATGATAAGCCCCAACCCTTAAGGCTCCCTTAACATCGGCAATTCTGACCATCGTGCCAGCTTTCGTGTTACTTCATGGGGTAGCGAACATCTGGTTACATGATCAGCAGTGCTGTGCTGGGACAGTTTCAGACTGGATATACTATTATACGGTTAGCAATGTCAATTATTGGTATGCCCATAGGCGTCGATAGAATCGTGCGTGAATGCCCGATTCTGGAGGAATAAACCACCCCCCCAAAAGGTAATAAAATGACCACAAAACAACTTTGACTATTGAGATCAAAACACCGATCAGAGGCTCCGACATGAGAGAGGTGATCAATAAGTTTAAAATTACAGTTGGGTGCTATATGGAGGGGTCAATTACTTCCGCTTCTCACAAACAGTGATATACGGAGAAGTGAAACCACCCAAAAAGAACTTATCTGCCTTTGCATCGTGAACTGCGACAGTTGAAACAGGTAGATATTTCGCCTCAGCGTCTTCGAGAGCTTTGGTAACCTCATATCTGAGCTCTCCGCGCTCGCCTATCGACTTCCGAATCCGGAAGATAGACGCTGCGCAATCAACATTGACAGGATCTGAGATGGCTTTGATGAGACAGATAGGGTCTGGAAAACCAGCGCTGTTAATTTGTTATCTTAGCGTTTATTCTAATCGATTTCGTTAGGGATGGACTTGCACGAAAATGTCTCCGTTTTCGTCAATGGACAGATTGTCAAGTCCCATGCCGATGATAATTTCATCAATTTTTAGTAATGAGCCGTTATCCTGGCGTGAGTAAACTTCAATTCTGAACTTTGTGGATTGTGCAACGTAGTAAAGGCCATCTTTGTCTTTGGTCATTCCATTGGGGAAGTTACCCTTCGGATATGCGATTCCACACGTGCCATTTGAAGCACAGTATCCGAGTGTGCCTGGGCAGTAGACGAAGGATAATTCTCGAAGCTATTTCATATATTAGCGCTACGGCATCTATTAATGCTGATCACTTACTGCCCCAGTTTTATAGTTACCATGATCGTTAGTGAACATAAAACCTCCATCCCCAGTTGCGGAGACGCTGTTAGGGGTCTGAATAGCGTCATCATGGAAAGTCTTCACGTGATCTAGCTGAGAAGAATCCCTCCTCAGGTCAAATGCTTCAATAGTTGAATTGGCACCCAATTTCGTTGCATCTAGAGGTTGTCCTGATTCGTCAATGGGAGGGCGATGGTTGATCATCCAGAGTCGTAATAGACCATTCTCAAGAGCTTCGATATCAAGCCCATGAACATCTATCTCTCTCCCACCAGTGGCTGACTTGTACCTTTCAGTGATATCTAGCTTGTGCAAGCCGAAAAGACCATCCTCCCCAGGCTCATCAATTTTGAGGACGGACACGTGATCTGCGAGTGCTCTCCCAGAACTATTGTATTTGGTCCCTCTGTTAGTGTTAGTCAGGCCATTTTTTGTCGTTGCATGTGATTACCCTGGAGACCAGGATTGACGGGATATACTAGTCGAACAGGCAGCATAAAGAGTGCGGCCCTCGCTGTCCAGAGCCATATCCTCACAGCTTTCCAGCAAGGGGTGGCGCAAACGTCGACATGTGTACGGAAACTCCTCAATGCGTTGAATTGTCCTTCCAAGTCCGATAGCATAGAAGACAAAATCGTGCAGGAAGTTCTGCCATAATATGCCGCTCAGGATCACGACCGCTCCGAAAACGAAAGGTTTTGCACCCATTGTGATGGTTGCTTAGTTGATCGCTGATGCTCAAAATTGCTCTTTACAGGCTTCGCAAGCTTCTCGTAGAGATCATCAGGCAGTCGATCACTGATACATAAGTTTGAAAACAGACGTGGTGGAAATGTGAACTAGGAGCACATCCGAGGTAAACTAGCCCCATTTAATCCATGTCGTTCTTGGATTCTTTCCTTCGTATAGCTGAGAGGCCTAAGCATAGTCAGCAGCCTGTTATAATTCTCCCGAGTTGTTAAAGAACTGCATTCTAATAAGTTCCACTTGAATAGGCTAGGGGAAGATGAGACCAAATTTTAAAGCTCAGAAAATTGTTGTGGGTTAAGGACAATCCAAATAACCTGAACCAATAAAACACAAAAGAAAAATCAATGAAAAACCCATTAGAATCGAGAACAGAAATTTTTTCAGTAAATTTAATCAGATCATGAATCAGGCACCTGCAAAGTATTTATAACATGCAAATACAATGAGGAATATGATTTAGGATCAAGTCACATGACGGTTAGGAATAGTCCTTATATATGGATCTGCCATTTAACAGCCACATCTTGATTCTGCATAAGGGCATGCGAAATGTAGATTCAAGGTTGCTGCCGCGTCGATAGAACCAAGCAGTTCATGCATGAGTGACTAGTCGCCAGTGGCTAACTGCGACGCCAGTGCTGTACGGTGTGGTCACCAAAACTTGATACCTTGCTTTCAAGAAATATGCTCCATAGCCGGACGTCATGCCTACCGCAAACAAGATCAGAGAATGGCATCCATCTTATATATGAACTTGCCTCTCAAAGGTTTGCACTTCTTATTTCTCATTATCGAAGTTTGATTGTCATCAATTTAAATCCTTTTTGTAACCCCGAAAAGATCGCACAAACTTGTTCAGTTTTACTGCGAAGCCGCAAACATGGTGTCCACATATCTTATTGTTTCTGCTGTTATCGCGATTATCGCCGTTGCTCTGGGAGTTGCATATACAACTGGTGCTGCAGACCCATTGATTGAAAAGATCGGCATCTTTTTCTTCAAGGCGAAAGCAGAGGCTGAAGCGAAGAAACTTCAGGCTCAAGGATTGAAAGAAGGGGAGGATTTCCTCAAGAGTAGGTCATCTCATGTTTCGGTTATTACATCTTTTATACATGCTGATTTGTGCGGTATCAGGTGATTTAAAGGGCAACCAACAGGCGGATCAAGTCAAAGAGAGATTAGGTAACCTTGGTGGTGGTCTTGGTGACTTGAAGAAGCCTTTCTAAATGTAGTTTGCGGGTGTCGGACGGAGTCTGTGTAGCATTGAAGAGGTCTCAATAGTCGAACATGACGCATGACAAATACGACGGGGATGGTTTGGGTGTTTAAGATGAAGAAACATGTATTAATGGGTGTTGTATAGTGTTGTCTTGTGAGAAAGAAGGAAAAGTTGCCGGCGTTTGCTGATAAGAATACGGTTGATGTTTGGCGCTGTTTAATTGTTAAGGAACTCGATGCGCAGATTCTGTACGTTCAATAAAGTCTTCTTGATAATGCTGTCTTGCGGCTTCGATACAGTTTTATTCACGCAAGGGAGAGGAGTGATTATCCCGTGAGGTTACACCAGGAGTGGAAACAAAGAAGGGATCGAACAAAAAACATGTACCGAGGAGAGAGGCGGCACCCTGAATGGAAGCACACACACAGCAGATCTGAGCGCCAAGACCAACGCCACGACATAATTTTGCCACGGCCCAGCCCAGCCCAGCCCAGGAAAAAGCCATTGATTTAATTTATCTTGTTCCATAGTAGTCAGAGAAACTATTGTACAGGAGTAGTGTGTACCTTTTCCTAGAAATCTCCGAGCTCCAAGCACCCATCCACGTTTCTGGGTTTTCCCCTGTGCAAATCCTCAGGAGTAAATGAAGTAGATTCATGGACATCAATCCACAACCCTCGGCTACACTGACTGTACACTGGATTACAATATATGCGCCAGCAAGAAAAAGAGTCATTGATAGGTTACGTCACCAAGGACGGATGTTCCGGGGGTCTGTTCGCTGTCTGTCTTTCTGTCACAATATTCGGCACAAGCGGGTCTGCTCGATTCATCATCATCATCATCAGCCTCGCCCAACTAATATAGAACTAGTCCAAAAAAAAAAGCCCTGCCCGTCTTTCCTTTTCCTTTCTCCTCAATAGCTCGATACCTGTGCGCATTCCCTCCTCTCTGCTTCCCCTCTCAATTGTACGATTAGGCGACAATGAGGTTTCTTTCCATTGTTCCTTTATAATTAAATCTTTCACATAATACTACGAAGTTGGGTGAGATCCTTGTGTTCCCTGACATCGGCGGCGGTACGGCGTCATTTGGCGAGTTACCCCCGCCTTCCCGTAAAACAACAGGTCGAATCCGTCACTCTCTCAGCCCACGAGAGCTGCAAACATGCAGAAAGTGACGGCTATTCTGCCGTCGTGGGATAAGACAAAGACAAGCTCGAAGGCTGGCTTCGACAAAGGATGGAAACTTTTAGGTAAGTTACTCCTGCCGCAGAACCTCGGGAAGGCTGGGAATTGACAATGCGCAGATAAGATAGGTACACCAGTCAACAGACTCTCGAACAAGGTTGGATCCGAAGCCTTTTGGCCGACATCCTTAGATAAGGAAAGCGACAAGGCGGCGAGGATCCTAAAGTCATTCTGTAGTATGTATTCTCGCGAGCTTAGTGGGAACAATGTGGGCTGATTAATGTGGCAGAGGATGGTTTCTATACTGAAGAGGATCGCCCCACTAGCCTGGAAGGTCCGAGTCCGAAAACTAAACAGCGAGTTCTAAAGAAGATTCCAGAGAAGGTTATACAAGATGCGGTTGGTTTGGCAATATTTACTACTATGCGGACAGGTCTTTGGATCTCGGGTGCTGGTGGATCTGGTGTCTTAATTGCGAGAAAAGAGGACGGTTCATGGTCCCCTCCATCCGGTATAATGTTACACACTGCGGGTCTGGGGTTCTTGGTTGGGGTTGACATCTACGATTGCGTGGTCGTCATTAATAATCGCAAGGCTCTTGATGCCTTCACCAAGATCCGAGCTACCCTAGGAGGTGAGATCTCCGCAGTCGCTGGACCAGTGGGCATAGGTGGAGTTTTAGAGAACGATGGAAAGTGGAAACAGGCGAAGTCAGTAGTATTTCTCCCAGTAATGTGTCAGGCTAACGAAGAACCAGTCGGCCGGTTTTTACCTATCTAAAATCGCGAGGTTTCTACGCAGGCGTCCAAGTTGATGGCACTGTTATTATTGAGCGAACAGACGAAAATGAACGATTTTATGGTGAGAGAATTGGCGTGGCAGATATTCTGGCTGGAAAGGCACGACATCCTCCGTACTCCATCAAACTGTTGATGGAGACGGTCAAAGCGGCGGAAGGAAATAGTAATGTCGATCAAGGAATGTTACAATCGTTGGACGATATGCCTGCCCCCGCAGATAATGAGCTGTCAACTCCAACAATCGACACGCCTGTATTTGGAGTTCCTGAGCCAGATGATCCTGATCCATTCGGGGTGCTCGCTTTGCAAAAAGCGGGATTGGAGATTCGAGAAGCCGGCACAGGCGAGAGACCTTTGAGCTCACAGTTCGACTTCAATCCAAGCCCCACAAGTCCTGTATATGGCAAGTTTCACCGCCTGAGTATGGATACCTTAGCGACAAGGAGTGGCCGAGAGAGTTACTTATCAACCAGGAGCATCCGCACAAGGGCTAGCATGGATCGAGGCACACAAACAGACACAGCTGAAATGGGCACACAGACGGACGAGGTCATCACTCCAATTACTAGTCCAACCCATAGCAGTTTTGACCATACAAAAATCTCAGAGGAAAACGAAAAACAGGTGGTTCCTGAGCCAGAAGAGGTCGATTACACGAAGATCGACCTTGGTCCGTATACAGGTTGGAATAACAACAGCCAGGATTTCGACGGTACCACTGCAGTAAGCGAAAGCCCGCGAGAAAATGACATTGAGTCACATTCCGAGGATAAGGATACAAGCTATCTGACGGAAGATGATCTTGATGACGAGGAAGAGCCAGTTGTTTTTGAGGTTGCTTCTTCACAAGCAACGGTGCTCACACCCCAAGTCATCAAGGCTCACGGAGGTTTGGTAAATATTCCCAAGAGGCCACCACCCCCACCATTGCCTCCTCGTAATAGCGCTAGATCAAGCAAGATTATGATCGACCAGGCCAGCGGAAAGAGCCCAACGAAGGGAGGGTTTGAAGAGGTTGATGTGCACGGTGTAGAACGAAAGAGCGAGGACAGCAAGAGGAGCCACCAGCTCGAGCAGGCAAGCTCAATGGTCGATATAGAAAAAAATACTCCCCGATCAGAATCACTTAAGGGTCTCGGCATTTCAATGCCCAGAATTGATTCACCAATGGAAGAGGCGATGCCAAAGACAGATGACGAACCCGCAAAGAAGGCAAACGAGGACGTGAAGCCTGTAATCACCTTTAAGCCAGACGTAGAGGAAGAAACCTTTCATAGTCTCCCAGAAACGCATATAGAGACTCTGCAGGCAAAGTAGAAAGGATAATCATTCATGAGGCATGACTTAATTTTCAGATTTTATGTGGCGAACGGTTGGGATGGCTGGGTTTTGGGCACAGTCCAGCTGGAACGCTTCGGAATGGCGTTGGTTGGAAGATCTGAAATGAAGGTCTGTGATGGATGGGCGGACGACCTAGGGTTGGGTTGCTGAGCGGCATATACTCTTTAAATGTAATTTGTTGTTTGGCAATGAGAAATGGTTGTGACCGGATGTCTAGGGTTGACGTTCCATTGTTGGTTACAATTCGGGTTGCAATATCTTGTTATCACCCAAAGCTTCGAGTATAGAAAGTAGTGTTCAATGACATTTTCCACTTCGAGGTATTCTTCAACCTTTCTCGAGCATCGCCATATCTTCACGATAGTTTCCGTCCCTATCTCAATCTAGATACCAAAAAATGGCTGCATTCCATGTCACGACTCCACATCAAACTATTAGAGAATGTTGTGTTGTTAAGTCCGAAATGGAACTCTAAAGACCAATCCCTCCTGGCTCTAACTCATTGCCTTTCACCTCGCACTTGAAATCCTTGCTTCTCTAATCTAGTTCAAGTATAAAATGACTGGAGGGATGTCGGCCAACAAGTTGAAATCCCAGCAATGCCAACACAATATAATTTCCAATTCATCTATACCCTCATCTTCCAGACAGGTATTTTGCATTCCAGCTACGTCAGGTTCCTCTGAATTCCCATTGCATACCTCACTCCTTTCTTGATCACTTGCCTTTTGAAAGCTTTTATCCTCATAGTTGTAGCCCTCATACAGTTTCGCAAGCTTATCATCCTTTTTCGGTTGCCCATTTGCGTCCACTACTGAAGCGTCAACCACTATCTCAGAGTCGTTATAGCCACCTGATTTAATCCGCTCCAGGGTATCCAGCCAGAACAGTTCCACTACGCAATTACAGTACAATATATCGCTACACTTCATACAAGAATCATTCTGATCCAAGCTGCAAAGCTCAAAGTCGAAACGGAAAAGCTCTAACAAAGTCTTTTCCACCCAACCGGTCTTTATCAAGACATCCGTTTCCATTTTGTTCTTCACGAATATTCTGAAGTCCACCGCAGCTGCTCTCGATGATTTCCTCCACTTGAAAAAAGCATTGGAGGACATCATAGCCAGAGAAGTTGGAGTTTCGTCCTGCAAGCTATACTCGTCGTCCTGGCTAACCAGATGGAGGTTTGCACCATTTCTGATAAGGTCGGCCGTGAAAAGGGAGCAATTCACAACAGATTTATGAAGCACAGCAAATCCTCCGGTATACTCTAAAGCATCAATTAAGCCTCTTGTTGATTCCAGGAACGAACTTATGAATTCTGAAGGACAGTTCTCAAAAGAAAGAAGGGATTTTGAAAAAAAAAGTCTATTTGCTTGGACTGGTCCAGATATTTCTTGAAGTCCGGGTACAGCAATTCAACTGCCACCATGAATATTTCTCCATTTGAGAAATAACTAAAACACAAATCAAGAAAGCACAAAAGCGTAAACCAACCAATATTGTCTGGCTCTGTTAGATCCCAATAGTTACTAAAGAAGCGAAGCGTAGCCAATTTGGCAGCTGGTGCAGTACAATTCGTGGCGCGAACAATGTAAAAAAGCGGGGTTCTGTAATGAAAAAAGTGTATTAGCATTAGATTAATTATACAAATATATCTAAAGCTATTAACTAAAAGCAACTCAGTCAAATACGCGTCTGAAACATATGTGGCTATCGTTGAGATTAGTATTCCAAAAGCAGATAGGAAGTCATTGACACTAGATATTTCTCTAAAATACCTACTTCGCATAACCTGGCTTATATTTTAGATGTGATGTAGCGTCCGGATCAGCACCTGCTTTAAGGGAGAATTTTGCAAAGCTTTGCATTATATGTTCGAGCTGCAACCTTGTATAGTCCAATGATTCGAATAGTATAAAATTGCGAAAAAAAAAGTTATATAGGCTTACATAAAGTGGCGTTTCCCCGGCTGTTAGCGTCCCATAATAAAACGCTACCACCTCCTAAAGGAAATTGGGCTCTTTCGATGTTACCAATATGAATGAAATCAAAGATTAATGAGTCATATGGGACGGGGCGAAAAAACACTAATTGTATACTGCCACTTTTGAGAAACAGTCGAGGTTGTGAAATCGAACTTATGATTTAGGCCTAGTTTAATAAACCACCATATGGATATGCATAATAAGTAGAGTCATATTCCGGCATAAATTGTAAATCTGGTAGTGCGCTTGTATAGTCGTAATATACTTTTAAATCAGAATAAATCGTAGAGAAAATGCCGTGGAAACTAGTATATTGTCCTTGAACAAGACATCGCAAACCGTTTGTCCTTTGCACGGTGCCCGTTTGTTGGCTGGCGCTGTTAGAACCACATCTTTTGTAAAGCCTCTCAACCTCGAGGTTACCAGGGAAAGCTTCTAGTACATGCTGAAAAGTTGGAAACGTTCCCATTTCAAACTTTGCTCGATAGATGAGATTTTGAATTGAACTTGCTATATTACTAGTGTCGAAAAGATTCTTGATGCGGAAAGCTGAAATGTAATTGCCAAAACTCGACCTAGTTGTTGGCGCTATTATACCAAAATTTAAATACCAATGCAGCCACAAGTAATTAATTGCCTGGAGAATAGATAACAGGCTTTGTTGGTAGGATTTGTATCGTATGCGCGTTGTTTGGCTGTGTTATCATTAGCATTGCCAACTTGTAAAAGAAGTACCCGTATTTATACATCGTCAGACTTTTCTGCGCTAATATCAATGCAAAAGTTGTTTCTTGAAAAGCAGCCCGAAGTTTCTCAATCTTTTTCCTTTTGTAGACTGCTTTAAAAGCACTCCATTTGCGAGATCGTCGATTTGCCAATACAAACCCAGGTTCGAACGAATGGATAATGTTCGTAAGAACTCTGATCTGATCCATGCAACTCTTAAGTAGCTCAGTAGTCGGTGTGTCTCGACTATATTGTTGTTCGCGAGCTTCGACCCTTTCTAAGACCATGGAAAGCAGCCTTAGCCCCTTGGTGACACCTCTGATATTTTCGGCGGTCTCCTAAATTGACTCCCAGAAGTTGAACTCTAGTGCTCTGGGCAAGCTGCGCAGCAACAGATACAACCGCGATAATGCTCGCTGCTACAGAGAGGCTATCCATGACATAAAATGGGGCTATTTCTAGTCCCAGTGCTTGAGATTAAAGCAATCTTGAAGAGACTGCATTCGTCGATATCCTGCGGCGTCATGAAGGCAGCACTAAAGATCTACAGATTTTGGTTGTTGCCACAATATTGGTCTAATAGAAGTAGTAGATCGTTCACAGTCATGTTCGCGTTAGATAAATCGTCTAAGAGGCTGACGATGCTTTTTTCGAGCATTATTGAGATGGGCTTGAATAAAACGGTGATGTTTGAATGTGTATACCTGCCACTTGCTAGTGCGGAGCGTCCCTGGCAAGGCAGATTCAAAGGCACATATTTTAGCTCTCGGAGAACCGAGTTCAGGGTTAGAGTCTTGCCCCTGTATTCCTAGGCTTTTATCGATCAAATTCTCGCATTCGCACTCGGAATAATTCCAGTTCCATCTGTATCCTCGCCATATCCAGCACCATTCTTACTCTAGCTCAATGGCATGTTAGTGGCTTGGGAACATTTTCTGGCAGTTTCTAAACGCTATCAAGACTTAGAAGGCTATTGTGGGTGTTAACGCATAGAAATCCTGATTTCAATAACGGTAGAGTTTCCATTGTCTTGAAGTGAACGGATGCGGTTCGCGTTCATACAAATTGAATGTTTGAAGTGCGCACTCAGAAATAGATTGGATGTCGTCAACCGTCAACATATGTAAGGCACCAATTAATGTAGAAGTTTCATTTTAACAAGCCAATCGTACATAATTCGCACCACGCTATAAAACTAATTCCTCTGTCAATAAGCCACCTAAATATATATCACTCGTGTCTCTATGCTTTGGCATCTACGCTAAGCTTAATTTGTCCCATCTTCCATCTCCTCATCCTGCGGTTCTTCTTCTGCTGGCTCATTCATCTCTACCTCCTTTGGACTCCTACTATCCCCTCCATCTCCGCCTTCACTTTCACCTGCACCACTCCCTTCTGTTGGAGCCTCAGTAACAGCATGCTCACTAATAGAAAATACATAAACAATCTGAGCCTCGATCTGATCGGCATCTCCACCCACGATTGTCTGGACTGGATCAGGCTGATAATCACGAAACTCGCCATGCTCCAAGACGACGCAGTGTCCCGTGCCGTCTGTTCGTCGAAAGAGAACTCCCCACATAGTGACGGGCGAGTTTTCAGCGTAGGTGCGGAACTTGAACTCGGCTGCGTTTTCCACTTTATAGGTGCTAAAACCGAATTAATATCAGCGAACTGCGCATTTCTCAACCGTGGCCGAATACTCAGTAGAGCTTACAAAATTTGCTTCCCCGTCTCATTCAACATTTGTGCTACTTTCTCAATAGTGGGCTGATCTGATGCAGTATTGGGCTGCATTTGTTCTGTTTCTGTGAGGTAGTCGTTCAGCGATTTTCCCAGCAGGTGTGCGATAGATAAGTAGACGCAGTTGTTATTTAAGCCGTATTCATTAGGATGGCTTAGCGCCAAACTAGCGAACCTCGTACAGAGACTGTCAACTGTGTCATAGATGATCTCCAGGGCTTGCTGGGTGCTGTCTGCCATCTTGAACTATTTTGGAGAAGGACTCGAGTTTGATTCTGATTAGATTTAGTGGGTGAGTGGTGCTTGCTGGACAGAAGTAAAAGGAGGGAACAGCCTCTTTTTATATTCAGAACCTGTTTTCCGCAAGCGGAGACTTATCTCCACTGCATTAGATTTAGGAGCATGGACAATGCTCGAGTCTCAAATATTTCTCATGTCGATGTAGCCTTCCAAACAAGGATGGACATCAGCTTTTCAGCTCGGAGGGGTCGAAAACAGCTGTCACAACCTCGCGTCCTGATCAGCTTTCCAGTTTCTGGCACGCCAAGAAATGGATCATATCACTGAAACTCCATACGCTTTTCAAAACACTTATCTTCCAGTTCATACAGTACTCCTAATATGTTGCTTTCCTAATTCAACATTTAGTGCTCACTGCCCAGATGCACATCGTTAAGCCCTACGGCTCATCCATTGCTGACTGATGACGCCAAGACCTTGGTAATACCCGAGCCGAATAACGATTCAACTATGCAGGAAACCCGAGCATTACCCCAAGTGAAGTAAGAAAATAAGCTGTGGCGCACCACAAGATCGATGTTACCATAAATTGGCCAGTAGATAGAGCCTTGGATCTGCTACAAATCTTAGTAGAGTGAGCCGATGCGACTGTGATAAAAGGATAAGCGGGGGAGAGGGGTTATTGGATAGCTTTTAGCTTGAGGTTCTGGATCCTAATCCAGGCAATGGCCATCAAACTGCATGCTTATCCTGCAAGGCTTAAGTAATAAGCCTTGATAACTTAATGTGGAGATTTAATGAATAGAACTATATGTATAATTTCACACCACTCAGCTGATTGTCGAGCTGAAATTCAAAACAAAGGGTTTCTAATGCAGGCAGCTGCGGGCAGTTTATAAAGGGGAGTGGTCCTCCCTCACATCAGCCAAATTGCGTGGTCGGGAGCATATTTTCTTGCAAAATTTGAGACAATAGAATACTAGCCCAAGGAATTTAACACTGTAACTGAAACCATAATGGCTGCAGTGGTGATGAAAGGTTTGTGAGGCTATTCTATATCACTCGATCCCTCTACTGACACAATGAAGCAATTGGAGCGGGCGGAGTAGGAGATGCTGCCAATCAAGTCGTAGATGTCGCCCAAGCCGCGGGCAAAATAATGGACATCGTGCGCGACCAGACCGCCAAAGCCCACGAAGCTGCGCGGACCGCCGACAACGAATTCAACATCCGCAAAAATTTCTTAGACAATACGGTCAACGCCATCAAAGAAGCCACACTCGGACAATACAACATCGTTATCTGTACCGATCAGTCGGGCGACGATTTCCAGCAACTTACTGGGCAAATCATGGGATTGGATTTGGTGGATGTGGAGGTAGGGGATGGGAAAATTGTAAATTTCCAGGTCTATATTTTCAATACCGGAAAGTATTTAAGACGTGGAAAGTGGGAAAGGGATTCTTGGTGGTATTATGGCCAGAGCAATGTGTGGCACGATATAGCGATGCATGTTGATTTCGACAATGCTCAACCGAAGTTGAATCCCGACGACATTGAGAAGCAGCAGGACAAGCAAGATGGAGAAGCTGAGACGACAGACGCCGTTAATGCTGCCACATCTGGTGGCGGAGATGAAAATGAAGGTACTAATGGCACAGACCAAAATAATGAAGACGCTGAACCACAGCCGGAGGCACCTGAAGAGCCCACAGAAGCGCCTGAAGAGCCTGCGGAAGAGCAGGAGCAGGAGTAGAAGAGCTAGGATCACGGTGATGAGGACCAGAAGAACAAAAGCCAGGGATAAGCCAATTGTATTACTTCTATCCATTTTTTTGTAAGCCAGTATGCAGATCCCCTCCAATTCTACAACAATGGGATTCAATGTTAAATACTGCCTCTATCCTGCCCTTCATATTTTCTCCTTGTTTTCTCTCTCCTACAGGCGTCAGACTCTCTCAACTAGCCCTATGCCTCCCTCACCGTTCTAGACACTTCCATTGGCCGCGATTCCCTCTACTAGAAATTCTCGAAGCTTGCTCTCTCTTCGCTTCCCGCGGCCGGATCCACGAATCCAAAACATCATACCTATCATTGAAAACTCATCTTGCTATGATTCAATGCGTATCATCCCTTTACGGCTTCAACTACTTCTGAGCAAGCGAGCAGAATATCGTGAGCAACCACAGGTGTGACATGAATATGGCACTAAGATAAACTCGCAAAATATAGCAGAACGAGCACTCAAATGAAGTAGTCTTTAAAGCAAGTACTGATATGATATCGAAGATGAGTGTTCAAGTATCGAATATAAGGTGCAAAAGCGTACTATCGGCACTCGATGAGCCGAGACATGATCATAATATATAAGATATACATATTTCTTCTATAACTAATTTAGAAGCTCTCGAATGCGATTGCTTAAGGTCATTAGCAGATGCGATGGGTTGCGCTGACTTCCTTCCAAATGACCCATTGGAAATACTTAAGCATATCGTGCGATGGAGTCTGGAAGTGGGCCAAGTCCTCAATAATTTTTTAGAATAATTACCTTAAAGTCCCAGATACTTTACTCAAATAAAAACTGTCCATGTACACCGCAAATCTGTGTTTAAAATGGGAACAAAACGTGGGTGAATACAAAGACCAATCAAGTTAGTTTGCGAATGTTTGTGATGGTAAAGGGTGCGGCACACTGAAGTGCCTCGCTTTCTATAATCAATATCTCAGGAGTAGCTTAAAATAATAATCCCTAATATCTTATCATTGATGCTGTCAGCTTGCGTGACCGGAGACTGTGTCTCGCCCCTTTTATATCGTGGCTTGGCAGTCCCCTCGCTTAATGCCCCTTAACTCTGCATTTAACTTTATGCTACGAAGCACGGCGCGTTCACAACATCCATAAGCCAAGGCATGAAGTTCTAGATTTCGGAACGCACCCTAGTCGAACGGTGAAGCATTTATAAGGATTAATATCGTATGAAAAGGGAGTAGGTTTGGCTTCTAAATACATATCTGAATGACGGAGGTATGGATTTTTAGCAGTTGGGCTACTCTTTTTCAAGGTCGCTTGTAGCTCTAATCTATTCATGGCCGGCCTTATTAAATTTTTGGAGACCCCGCCGATGGTAGACCCAATAGCCAACTAATAAGAGCTGCACTAAGAAGCAAATTCGACACTAGAGAGGCCCTCAACCTAATGTCTGGCTTATTTTTCCCACCACACATTTGTCCAAAGCAACAACCAGCCTCAAACACACACAAAATATCTTACAGACAAAACCTCGCTATGAACGCAGCGAGCAATCTGGAATTTGCCGAGGTGGCTACGTCTCGAGCACCTGAAGTACCAAGAGGGGGGAGAAAAGAATCAGGGTCTGCCGGAAGTAGGGAAACTGCCGATGATGGGGAGGGCCTCAGAGTACCGACAGAAGAAGAACTATCGTCTCTCCGCCGCGTGTCTGGAGAAATCCCGGCGATCGCATTTTCCGTCGCATTCGTCGAGATGTGCGAACGCTTCTCATACTATGGAACCACAGCAGTTTGTAAGTTCTCTCATCTCCAAACCCACGCTCACTTCCTAACTCTCAATCCAGTTGTGAATTTCATCCAACAGCCCTTGCCTCAAGGTTCAAACACTGGCGCAGGCTTTACTGGCCAGTCCGGCGCGTTGGATATGGGTCAACGTGCTTCTACTGGTCTCACTACTTTGTAAGCCTGCTTTTGACCATTGTAAAGTCATCACTAAATCTTGAACAGTAATCAGTTCTGGGCATACCTCATGCCACTTTTTGGTGCTTATGTCGCCGAGAAATATTGGGGTCGCTTTAAAACAATACAGTACTCAGTCTTGTTTGCTCTTGTTGGCCATGTAATATTAAGTAAGATAAATTCTTTAACGCGTCATTTGAAAGCCGGTTCCTTCAGATACATGTGCTAAGGCTTGATGTTACAGTCATATCGGCGATTCCTCCCGTGGTCATCCACCCAAAGACAGCTATTGGTGTTTTTACGTTGGGCTTGGTCATCATGGGAGTCGGAACTGGAGGGTTCAAGTCAAACATTTCTCCATTAATTGCAGAGCGTAAGTGAGCCTCCTGTAAATATGAAGCATCTATCTAAGCAAGAGGTAGAATGCAAAGAAACAAAAATTTGCGTAAAAATTACTAAGAGATCTCTTTGGGGCCTATTAGAGAAAGGGGGAGAGGAGGTTATCATGGATCCCGCTGTCACAATCTCGCGGGTCTACCTATATTTCTACATGATGATCAATCTTGGCTCACTTCTTGGATCCGTTTCCATGGTATGGGCTGAGAAGTATGTTGGGTTCTGGCTTTCATACACTTTACCCACCGCAATGCTAGGTACATCCCCTCTTATAGAACATCTCACTGCATACTAACTTACTCAGCCATCTGTCCGCTGGTAATGTGGGCGTGCAAGAGCAGATACCTATTAACCGAACCAGGAGGGGCAGTTTTATCAAAAGCTGTGAAGCTGTGGTTCCTCGCTATCACGGACAAGTGGTCTTGGAACCCTTTGAAATTGTAGGTAACGATATCACACCTCGCTATCACTCTAACAATATGCATGTAGTCGCCGAAATGTCAAAGCACCTGGATTCTGGGATCCCGTCCGGCCATCACAGCTTGATATTAGTAAGCCTACATGGATGGACTTTGAAGATTCCTGGGTAGACGAGGTCCGTCGTGGCCTACTCGCATGCAAAGTATTTCTATGGTACCCAATATACTGTAGGCATTCACAAATTTGCACGTTCCATGTGCTTTATTGACGATATTTAGGGCTGGCTTACAATCAGATGTCAAACAACTTGACTTCCCAAGCAGCAACCCTGAAGCTTAACGGTATTCCCAACGACATCGTATCAAACTTTAATCCGATATCTGTCATGATATTTATTCCCTTCATGGACTTCATAGTTTATCCATCCTTGCGCAAGATGCACTTTAACTTCACTCCGATCAAGAGAATTGCCACCGGATTTGCCCTGGCCAGCTTCTCGATGATCGCTGCCACAGTAACGCAATCGTACATTTACAAAACCAATCCATGTGGCAAAAGTACGAGTACCTGTAGAGATAGCCGAGGCAACCACATCGGATCTCCAATCTCGGTCTGGGTGCAGATTGTTCCTTATGGTCTCATTGGATTTTCGGAAATTATGGCTTCGGTCACTGCTCTTGAATATGCTTATACAAAGGCTCCTACTTCAATGCGATCTACCGTCACTGCCATAGCTCTGTTCATGTCAGCTATCTCTGCAGCGGTAGCCCAAGCACTCGTTGCTTTGTCAGAAGATCCTCTTCTTGTCTGGAATTATGCTGCTGTTGCCGTAGTCTCTGCTCTAGGTGGAATCTGGTTCTGGCTGTCAAATAGAAGCATTGACCGTGAAGAGGACACATTAAATAACTTATCCTTAGGGAAGATACTTGCTAGGGAGAAGGAGGCGGCTGATAATGAGCAAGAACAGCAGTTTGGTATTCTGTCAAACGGTGAGACCGTTTGAGAGATACCAGCATAGGATTCTTGCTTCAAGATTCCGCAGGTATCCGAGGATTTATTGGTGCTCGTGGAGCCCATTCAACACATTTGTTATCTGAATGTGCCAATTATTATCGTTTAGTTTAATCATAAATTTACGACTTATGTAACCAAGTATATCGATAATTATGCCTAACATGTACTACTCTGCTGACCACTACATACATTACTATCAGCCAACCTTTTACAGAGCATCCTCCCTTGCCCTAATTTCGACCATCATAAGCCTTTTCCCGACAAGAACATAAGTTTTCAATAGCGACCAGTCAAGTCTAGACCCAGATTCTTTAATATAAAATCTCCATAACAAACTCGCCAACTCAATACGAATCTCTGCCTATGCCGAGACAACGCATGAAGAGATTCATACTCCTTCTGGAACGAAATGCCCAGCATAGGTATAACTACCTTTGGGCACAATTGTAGGAAGACCTTCAGGAACTGGGTTGGCAAGTCCCAAGCCTTCATTTATGCAGGCATTAAGATATCCGAGGTCTCGTGTTGATTTAACAGTGACATCTCCTTCCCTCGGAAGCACTGAATGGATTTCAGTCCTCAACTTATCGAGCTTGTCCCCATTTCGAATGAGGTAGAGAACAGTACCCGAAATGACCGGCGCAGTAGCATCTGCGCCTGCAGGGATAAGAATGGCAATATTAGATTGTGTTTCCTTGAGTGAGATCTCACTAAATCGAACATTGTCTTTCATAAATGGTGTGATGAAATCCGACTTTGAGTTCTCTGAATTAAGACGTTTGTTATTTCGGTCGTTGGCGAATTCTGAATGCCTTTTCTGCAACTCCATGACGCCTCTCGGAAGAAGCATGAATACTACTTTCTCGCGTTCGGATACCATCTGGTCGAAGCAGCATATGCCATTCCTTTCAAAAAGTCTTAACCCATGGGTGGTATGCACCCTTCTCGAGACAGCCTAAGGACTCGCCGAACGTAAGCTCAGCGATAACGTCTACTGCGAACCAGCTGGCCGATTATCAAATCTACAAAGCTTTCGATCCCGGCGGTTTGACTTCTTGGCGCTGAGCTGGAGAAGGAATTCTTCAACAGTCATCGATATCGATGATGTGTTGCTGGATCAAGCGTAGCTACAGTATTCTGAGGCATCTCATCGGGCGCTTTGAGCCCATATAAGCATTATATCTATTTCTGAATCTGATTTCTCAAGCCTTTGTACTACACAGGATCCTTAGTCGGATCCACATGACTACCGCGATGAGTATATATATCATGCCAGGCTTCTTCTTTTGTGAATGATATTTCATCAGGAGCGAGCCGGACCATATCGCTATATTTTCGTGTATCTTGGCCTGATCCTTGACTAGGCTACCGAGAGAGAGAGAGACAATATAAGGCATTCTGTTGGCTCTCCACGTGATCGGACCTGGAAAGTTTGATAAAAGATGAAACCAAAGGTTATGCACTAAATTTAAAACTTATAGCGCTGTTGCATAATAAATTAAGCAGCTTTTAGGAACACTAAGAAGGCTTTCTATTAATTGCGTGTATAAATGTGTGAATACATACCAAGAGAATGAGTCCCAAAGCCAATAAGATTGTGGGTGAAAGGTTATTTTTGGCCGTCTCAAGCAAGTTCGAGAAAGGCATCATGGTTGTTCGTCGAATATAATGAATCACTGAAAAATATGCGACTTCATGAAAGACCAAGCCAAAGTCCCTTTGGCTTGTGTTTATCTTCACGTTTTGTACGGGCTATGGTGATCTCTTCTTTGGGTCCATAATATAAAAATTCTGGACCAACAACGCGGTAAAGGTCACGATGCAGCCTAATCGAGCCATTTTGCTTGCGTGCAGACCAACCAACATGCCTGTTTTCACATTGGATGTGTAGCTATTGTTGGAAAGAAGTTTAGTCATCGCCAGATTACATTCAATAGTAACAATTGTAACGAGCAGTGAACATATCCCGCTCTTCTTCCCCTCTTTTATGAATGTGCACAAGAACTCAGGCATACACTCTTCTCCCTGCCAAAGCCCTAAAAGGGTCGCCTTTCTAACTTGCAACTTACCTCATTCCATATTTACCTATGTCGCCACACTACGACAAAGCTTCATTATAACTTCGGCTGGTCACCCTGCTACCAAGACTGGCGCGTACCTTCATGCGGATGGGCTCATGGACATGTTAAATCCAGAGAGGTAGCCCGTAGGAGGCATGGTGATCCGAGTTTGTTGATATTGCTGGAATATCAAGCCTGATTGTTGTATTGAGAGGTTGGAGTGACTTTGGTTATTGCGGAGGTAAATTTGTGTGCCAGAATGTGGCTGGGACCTCTTAATGTAGCTTTTGTAGGACACTAGAAAATAGAGGTCAGTAAAATTGGCTGGAGAAAAAGTCCCCATCAAGGATAAAATGTGCTATCCGACTTCATAAGGGATACCTGATATCCAATTTCATTAATATGAAGCAAAGATGCCTCCGGATTATCCATGACCAATCCCGAATTATGGTCTTAGCTTAAATTACATCCTACCCACCCAAGTTTCTTGCTTCTATAATCGACTATTCTACTACCTTCGATGTTCATGAATCTCAACCCTCTCGACCCTCCTCACCTCATCCCCCATCCGTCGTACGCATAGCTGCTCACAGAATCGTCCCCATTGCCCTCTCGTTCCTTCTCTGACAGCAACTTGCATATCGACGTTATATCTCAGCCGGTATTCGCGCTTGACAGCTTCCATATGGGGTCTATCCCAATGGTATCTAATCAGCCGTGAAATAAGTAGTTCAGTACGTAAGCCATCTGATTTTGAGAGTGATAAGGCATGGTTCACGAGTAGTGCGTCGCGAACCGGCTTGTTGATCACGCCGTTAAGAATGTGCGCTAGCATCTCGCCCTGATTCTTGTTAGCCAAAGGATAGATGGAATTGAATGGAAATACAGACCACAAGATTCCCACTCTTCTTAAGCATCTCCCTCGCAAAATTTGCCCTGTACGACGCCTCATATACCCTCAAGACTTCCCTCATATGTGCTTCACTCCTCATAACCACAATGGCGATCATTGTCGACTCCCCTCCTCGTTCACTCCGAACTGCTTTATACAAGTCTTTAACATCGTCATGCACCAAATCCCGGTCGATACCTCGGTCTTCCATCTTCTTCTCTTCCAACACCATCAGCACCGCCTTCTTGAATTTATCCTCTTTCAGCTCCGTACGCATGCACTTCGTCAATGAGTCCGAGTATTTCTTATCCGAGAACCCGTCCTTGATTGCACGAATCTCACGGTTGGTGCGACCAAAAAGGGATTCAATTAGCAATTCACGTCGGGACTTCTCGCCTTGATACCAGAAGTTCGCCCAGTATGCCTCGCTTTCCCATCTGCCCAGCGCACATGCATAGCATGCTTTCATTAGACTTGGATCCTCTTCCTTTAGTCTCATTCGAATATGCTTCGCGATATTGACGCCTTTTTTCTCACTTCCAGTTTTCACGATCTTCTTGTATTCAACACGAAGATCAAGAATTTGTTCGTGGGTTAATCCGGGTAGAATCTCAATTAGAGGATCAGTATCCGGGCCGTGCTTTTCCCCTCGGAGTGCTTTGGCGAGGATCCTCGCTTCCTCCTCCGGATCATGGAATCGAGCATTGCGGCGGGATTTCTTCGAGCCACGGCCTTCATCATCGGATGTAAGAGGCGATAAAGTTTCAAGTATCTTGGCGTCGCCATGTGCTGTAGCTGCAATCATCAGAGGAGATGGCATGGGAGAGATAGACTGATAGGTTCCATGGTAGGCTTCTAGAAGAGGAGAAGGTGGAGCATTGGATAAAGACATCGTTGCTGAGCCATGGTGTCCAGTTGACACGGATAAAGAATGAACTTTCGCTCCCAGCGCAGGAGTGGGATCCTTTATCGGTGCAGCATATCCATAGGCTAATGCAGAAGGTGGTGATCTGTCTCTTTCACGACGGTTTCGCGAACCAGGCTCGACCGTCACCACATTAGAAGCGGACGTCCTGGCAGACTCTGCAACATAGGTCTTGCTGCCATGACGAGATCTTCTCTTTTCTTCTTTGTCTGACTTTGGAGGGTACTGTGGTTGTGGAGGACTGGCAGGCCGCTGATAAGACTCTGGACGCGTGGTATATGTGATTTTCTCACTTGGCTGAGCATACTCCCACTTCTTCGGTTCCATATAAGATGGGAGCGCAGGGTGCCTTCCGCCATCACCAGGCGCAGAACTTGGATATGGTTGAGCAGCACTTCCTGAGACAGGTGGATACTGTCCTGCACTGGTTGGTGGGTACCCAGTTGGAGGAGGGCCGTAATTTGTGGAAGGCTGAGAATATCTTGACGATGCGCCAGGATAGCCCGTAGATGGTTGTGCGTAGCCGGAAGGAGGCGGGGGGTATTGCCCAGCACTTACAGGAGGGTAACCAGTAGGTGGCGGTCCATAGCTCGAGGGAGCCGGTGGATACTGGCCTGCAGTCGCTGGGGGATAACCCGAGGAAGCTTGTGGAGCGCTATATTGCGGTTTATCATTTCCGTAAGCAAGCCCGCCAGACATCGTATGAGACCCTGCGGAAATGTTGAAGCTGGCGCCTCTGTCTCTCCCCTTCCTTTCCTCCTCATACCTCCCTGCGTCACGCCCCGCTCTTTCTACCTGCTCCTTATATTCTTTCTCCCGATCTCGTGTATCCGCATACTTGTAGGTCGTTTCTGTCTCGGAATATCGCGATCGTTCTGGTGCAGGTCTCCCATAGTCTCCTTTACCACGACCATCCCCTCTACCATACCCCGCATCTGCATAATAGTCCTTCTCACCTCTTTCTCTGCCTTCGCCATAACTCCCTTCTCCGTAGGAGACTTTCGATCGCTCCTCTCGAGTATCGAATGCTCCGGGGATAGCATACGAATCTCCCGGCGGTGACGATGCACGATATTGTCCATAACCTCGGGGTTCCGCAGTTACGACCTCTGCTTGCCTAGTAGACCTTTCCCGGTACTCGTCTCCATAGTCGTACCCGCGGTCCCTGGGATCATCTTCATATCGCGAAGTAGGGGGACTTGGTGCTCGCACTTTGGATCGCTCTTGACCTTCGTCTACCCTGGACCTTTCACGCTCTCGCCCACCAGGAGATCTGCTGCGGCCTCTTCTCTGAGAATCGCGTGGATCGAGAGACATGTTTTAGGATAAGAAACACAGAAGTGGTGATAAGCGCAGGTCGCAACGCAAATTTTATGGCAACAATGCAAAAAAGGGGAAGGATCATTTCAACAATTTTCAGTCGCAGCTTGAGCTGGAGGGAGGCTGGTGATCAGCACCTCAAGCGCTGACAGCCCCGCATGGCTTGCATAAATATAGCTCCAACAGCATCGTGGGCTTGAGACTTCAAACATGAGCAAAACAACCCAGGGAAAAGGGGTAAACATGGATACAAAACTCTAATATTCGTTCTCCGCCTAAGCTTGTCGCTAGTCAGATAAGCCATGTTTTTATAAGAACTTTTGGACAATTCCTCAAGCTCAATGGTTATTTTTTAGGGTTCATCTACCCCTCCTAGTACTTTATGCACCCTTGGCATTGGTGAAGCTTCTTCCACAATGTGGGGTCCAAAAAGACGAGGTGTTCGTGAAAAAGATAATGATGCCCAAGCTTCATATTGACTGACAAGATAGAAACACAAAGGAACCCAATCAGACTGCCAAGGAATACTATAGTGCTTAACCATGACTTTCCGAGACTAAGCACCGCTATAAAACTACCACCGCTCATGATATCCCCTTGAACACAAACGCCATGCATAGTTCCTGACAAGTTCTCATTAGTCACCCATAATAGCTAACTCACTGCACAATAACAGGCACCGCTTCGGCTGGCATGCCATCAGCAATCACGTAGATATAGTATGGTCCTGGTGGAGCGATATTGTTGGTTGGGGGTCCTGCAACAAGGACTGTCACGTCGCCACCAGTTGGACCAGGTTGTGGAAACCCTCCGATTATGTCCAATTCCACTATGCGGTGTCCCATATGCAAAGAGTGTGTAACAAACCCATTGTGGTGAAGCATGACCTTGAGCTTTTCGATGGTGCCAAATTTGTAGAAAGTGATTCTGAACATGCTGCCATCGGCCTTGATGGTGAGAGAAGTCAGTCTGACTTTATTAGCTCGGTATTTCTGTGAGCCTCCAAGGTATGGAGGAATGAATATTTCGACTCGGAATTCGGTCGGATAAGGATCTTGAGCATCAGGCTTCAGCTTTGGCATCTGCACAGGATTAGAGCCAGCAATGAGGACGGTCGCATCTGGCATAAGGAGAGCCACGGAATGATATAGACGTGGAATCGGTGATGTACCAACCGTGGTCCACCGTTGGCCTTTAGGCTTCGTAGGATCATAGAGAAGGGCCTGCTGTGTCGGCTTTTCCATAAGCTCAAATCCTTGAGCACCACGATTTCCGCCGTTTATCCAGAGGACTGTTCCGTCCGCAAGCAAGATTCCCTCTACCATGCCTCGGCCTTCAGGCATAGAGTCCATCTCCCAATTCGATCCAGGAACTAAAGGTGCAATCCGGCCACAACTCGCGTCCGTAGGCGAAGTAATATCTTGGTATGCACCTCCTCCACATATGAGTATCTCAGGCTCCCATCCATTTCTACTGCTTAGTGGCAGCAGTACGCTCCCTCCTGTGTTCGGATATGTTCGATAATCCCCAGGTAGCCCTAGAGTAAAATCAGCACCTTATGGATAACAGTTCTCACAAGTGAGCTTTACCTGGTAGATCCCGAACTACACGATTGCTTGGAACATTAAAGAGTTGAGCAGACTTTGCCACAAATACAAAGAGATTGCCATCCTTTAAAAGATGAACAAACGGATACATATAGTAAGGCTGGTTCTTCTCGAGGATATCCATCTTGTAGTTTACGCCTCGTGTCGTACCATCGCGGTTGAGAACTTCATATGTGGGGTTATTATTTGAAGGCATAGCGGGATTCAGTCCATTAAAACTGCCAGAGGCAACGAAAACAGTGCCATCTGGTAGGGTCTGTGCTGTCGGATACCACCGCTTACTTGCTAGCTTATTGCCTATATACATCTTTCAGCTTGTGAACACATGACCAAATCATAGAATGCACATACCAGGCTCGTTCCAGCTTTGACCATTTAGGTTGGAATCCGTTGACGATCGGCGAATATATCGAATCGCATCAAAGCCATCACCAATCGAATCGTCTAGCCAATCTAATGGCGCATTACCTCCCAGAGACACCATCGTTCCATCTGCAAGAAATGTCCCTCCCGCACAAAATGCATTTGTCTTGTACGCAAGTGGTATAGCTTTGCCATTACTTGCATCGAACTCAGATGACATGGCAAAGCGGCCATTTGGAAGCTTGAGCTGGGAATAATCCTCGAGTTTATCTAAGAAGATAACATGGCCGTTGGACATCAGACCGGCGTGCATCGCTGGCACACCCGATTCCCCAATAACATGGAACGATCCTTGATTCGGATTCGCTGGAGCAGGGCTTGGACCTGGAACAGGTACAGCAGGTGCGCCAAGGCAGTTTCCTGTCATGACATCTTTAGTCAGCATTAGCTTATTAGATAATGTTACTTTCAGTTTCTCATAAACACCCTGAAGTAAAAGCTCTGCTCCTGATATATTCCCGATAGACTCTTGGTATGCCCATAAGGTAGTAAAATAAGAATGCTTGCGAGAATATCAGACTTACCAGATTGGCAACCAGCACCACAATGTCCATCAGTATTTCCACTTTCTGAGTCAATTTAATACCCGGAATTTTGCGCCTTGACATACCAGAAGCCATAAGCAGAGCAGCAATTTCCTTTTGGCCAGTTACCACAGACTGTGTTCCCATTATTCGCCCCACAAGTGCCATCTTTGGTTTCTCCACCTACCCCATTTCCTCCCCCTAAGGGTCCTAGAATTGGTTCATCTTGCCCAAAAGAGTGGCCGCTTCCTGTACAACCGTTCTGGCATCCTTCCGAAATGAGACAATGGCTAGAGGTATTACCACAAAAGCTGTCAGGAAAGTATCAGCAGATGCATAAGCAAGTATGTTCAGAAGATGATCGGAGGGAACCAGTATGCGGTGCCAGAAAAATTACCCGAATTGAGAACAACATCCTCCAAATGGCCCCTTTGGATCACAGGTTGCCCCTCCATTCTTCTATCGAAATTTAGTTTTTTATAAATAGCAATGAACATCGAGCTTACTGCGCCGCAAAGTCCATCGCCACGGGGTGGAATAGTATTGCTATCAGAAGGCGTTGGAGGTGGAGGAATTGGAGCGCAGCCAGAAATGCAACCCGTACCACAGTGTCTGGTTTTTAATAGTCAGTATTTTCTGGCAGCATTAAAGATAGATGGGTTGGTTCAAGAGTCGTTATAAACTATCTACCCTTCTGTGTTTCCACACCAACCATATTGCTGCGAACCAGTAAGCACTGACGAATGACAAAAGATTTATTAAACTTACTGAACAGCATCCACCCTTATACACATTGCTGTTCAGGTCGCAAATCATGTTGCCATGTGCTGGACCGCAAGTGCCGTCTACAGAGAATCCACCATCTCTGACATATATAGGAGCGTCTCCGAAGTGCGTCGGATAGCGGATTGTTGGTTCCGGAATACATCTGCTCCAATTTAACTTATGCCTTAATAGCATAGCAAGAACGGAAGACATACTGTCCGTCAATACAAGTCTGGCCATGGAAACAACCATGATAAATCTTTGGGCTCGTGATATTGCAATGCAAGGGAGCATGCTCAAAGATGATGTTGGCGCATATCGGGGCTGTGAAGGAGAGAAGAGTCGTTACCCTCATAGCGCATGAAGAGAACTAGATTGTCAATCAATCAATAGCGATATCAGGTGGTTCAAAGGCAGAGTTTTGCGAGCGTGACGAATATATAGCCTTTTCTAGGCTGTCGAGGATATACTCCTCTGAAGGCTCCTCTGCTGCCACAACTTCTCACCATATATTCTAGCCATGACATTACCAATAGGTTTCAGGCGGGGGGGCAAGATAGAAGCACAGACTCTGAGGTTGGCATGAGACATGACAACTCACTCCAAAGGTAGTACAGAAACGACACGTTTGCTTCTCTGCCTGTTGGTCCGTTTGCTTGTGTTCTGCTTAGGTCGGTACACTTGAAAGTGCTTTAGGATACTTCGGTAATGACTGTTAGATAAGGAATGGAAGCAGACTCAGTAAATGAATGTACTGTACTGAATCTGCAACTAATGGGGATGTGAGATGCAGGGTAGAAAGTTAGGGGGAAACGGGTGAAAAAAGAGCAGACAAATGGTTCCTGTGTCACCCTCGATACTCAAGCTACGATGGGCAGGCGCGTCGAGCGAACGATACTTGTAAGAACTAAGAATGGAAGGCACTACTGCCATCAAGGCACCAGAATAGGGTACCGCATCCGCTCGTGTTAGATTCTAAGTCTATGCGTTAAACTTACTGTAGGCATTCAAGGCTTTTTATTGTCACCTTCACATCTCAAAGGCTCCATGTCTCTCTATTATTGGACCACATTGAGACGGATTGATTAACTCGGGCCCATTGTAGACTTGCCCAAATGAAGATGCCCGCTTTTCAAAATCACCTGAATATTTCCCGGGGTTTGCGCCGATCTTCACCGTCGAACAAGGGGCTGTTGTTTTTCGGGTTTAACCCGTGAAATAGACAAACCGAGGCAGATTGAGAAAATGCAAGATTCCGGACTTGTGCTTCCTTTTAGCTTTGCACAAAATGTGGCCGGAAACGCACATGACCGTCAGGCTGATTACCCAGCACCATTTCCTGTTACTGGTAAACTGTGACGCGCCCTCGGATGATTGAGCGTAAGGAACTATTTTCTAAGGCAAAGCCCCTGCTTTTTGCTTTTACCATCTCCAGCCTGGCCAACAATATGGAACCAAGCATCTACGAATTGTACAAAGGCTCACTGTGGTATCAAACTAGGCATCCTGTAGTCCTCAATTTGCGCATGCTTTTGTCGAATATGCTGGCTGGCCACGAAGACGAATCTGTCCTATGGTGAGCGGCATCAGATTGCAGTGGGTTATGTGTAACCTCAATGTCCCCTTCTCCAACAGGTGATGAGCTCACGATCGGGTTGCCCTGAGAGCACAAAGTATAGCTCGGTACTTCTCCCTCGGACAGAACTTTCATCAGAATCACCAACTCAGCTCCTTTGCAGAACCTGGAGCCGTTTGGATCTTTTCATCCCTCTCGTGCACTGGTTCCTTCACAGCAGTTTTCTCGTACTCATGATCCATAATCTCCAAGTTCAGTCCCCATCTCTCAACTTCCGCCTGCACAAGCATCTCCCATTTTCTCACCAGTGGATGCGCAGCCGCAACATCCGGTAACAGGATTTCTTTACCCTCCTTCTCGCCTTCGACCTCAAACCTCCAGATCCCATCCTCGCCCCACCATTCTTTAGCAAACACATTTTGTGTCTTCAACTCCTCTGTCGCTTCTTTCAATAACCCCTCAGCCTTCTCTCGATTGCTTTCCCACTCTGATTCTGCACCCTGTCCCTCGACTCTCCTTATTGCTGCTGCGATACCCTCAAGAAGCCCCAAAACCTTGCCAATCCTCAAACCTAATACTGCACCCAAATTATAGCCTTCGTCAAATCCCTTCTGTACCGTCTCCGCCTTTCCCTTCGTCACTCCGTCCCTGTAACCCTCTGTCTCATGCTTTTCTTTAATACGGGGTATATCTGACCACTCTTCTATGCCACGCTCACCTGCCTCTACTTCCTCATCGGAACCAAAGATGTCATCCAAATTCTCGTTTGAAGTAAAAGGTGGCTCGACGACGGCAGGAGATGGCGCAGTTTCTACGGTGTAGGACGACATCGAGAGGGCGGGATGATCGTGAAGAACCATATTGATTTGGGTTTAGGATTGAGATTGGATAATGACGGTTCGCAGAGATGGTAAATCCGCGCTTCCAGGAACTTTTAAAATGGGGTAATAGTGTAAGCGAGCCAATAAATTACGGCCGTTTTAGATCATAGGTGATATCAACATGATGAGGCAAGTAGGTTTCCACAGCACAGAATTTTCATCTCAGATAATATTTCGAAGTTTTCTCTAAAGATGTAATTTCCAAATTTGAATCCCATCGAGTTTCCCTCATAATAATACGGAACTTTTACTAGGTATTTAGGCGCATCCACACAGCGAAACCATGTTCAAATCCATACTCAGTTTTTGGTTTCCTTTCCTCTCTCTCTCTCTTTTCAATTAATATATATCACCGCTCCTTTTGCTTCTTCTCGAGCTTGTCATGACTAAATATAAACAAAGCGCAGGCGTATCATTAAAGGATAATTTATGACGAGTGGGCTGGGCCGATCCCCACGTCAATCATCAGGGTTCCCCGCGTCTACTCAGGGGCACCACTCCCAAGCGAGCCTCTCACAACTTAGAGCTTCCCCCTCAAATCAAGCTTCCAAAAGCTACCCTAGTCGCCTATCCTTCTAGATCCCAAACCTTCAAGCTACTTAACGACATCTCTACCTCCTCAATCCACCCTTTCTCCGCCCCCCCTAGTTACCGCCTCAAAATACCTCCCGTTCTCCCCAGAGAAGCCAGCCAACGACCAGCACAATGCGCTCCCTCTTCTTCCTCCTCCTAACAGCCCCCCTCCTCACCGTCGCACAAAACCTCGGCTCCGAGCCTCCGTGCGCGGTACCGTGTCTGCGTGCCGCAATAGAAGCGTCCATCTGTGAGGTGAACGACCAAGGCTGCCAATGCACGCCTGAGGGCAAAGCATCTATTCAGGCGGGCGCAACAGCCTGCCTCATCGCAAACTGCACAGCGGCCGAGCTCGTGAATGTACAGAAGATCGGAAACGATCTTTGCGTCGCCTATTCCTCCTCGGTTTCGTCTGGCGCGGCGGGGTCGGGAACTGGGAATGCGAGTCCGACGACGACGACGACGTCTACGAGACGGAGCACCGAGCAGACGACGAGCACGGTGGTGGCTATTACGACGAGTATCCCCAGTCCAGGGGCCACGACGGGAACGGGCGTAAGCAGCACAGGAGCAACAGGGAGTGGGAGTGGTTCAGGAAGTCCAACGGCAACAGGCGCGAGCTTGTCAAGCACGAGCTCAGGGAACGCAGCACCAACAATGGTGATTAATTACGTTGCGGTTGTGGGAGGATTTGCAGCCCTGCTTCTGTAGATGAGTTTGAGAAGGCACAAGTAACCCGTGAGTAGCAGGGGAGACTGAGCGGTATGAGGCATGTGAAACAACAGTTGATAATATGATAATGTGATAATGTGATAATATGGAAGCCTCAATAATGGTATTGTATTAGGGAATTTCTTAGGCAAGAGTGGCTAAGCCGTGAGATTCTTCATAAGCAAAAAAAGTCATTGGTTTCAAAGTTTCACTTCCCAAATTTTGTGTCTTTTGCGAGCATAATCCTGTTACTTTCACCATATTGTATCAAGCTTCTGTCATGAAGCATTCATGCACCATTTGCTCATTTACTTACCAGGGCAATTGCAAAGGCGTGGGCAAGTCCTTTCCAATCGTCTCCTCAGCTGTTCCGATGTCGCCTAGATGTCATGTTAGTCCATCTCATCTTAGTCGCCAAGTGTAGCATCCAAAATTTCACTTACGTGGTCCTCTTGGTGCCCAATACTGTCCCGTCTTAGATATATCTAAGTGTTCGGCCCATTGCACAAGTGTCTGCGCAGCTTCATCTGGGGTGACGGCTCCTCCTGCATCCCAATACTTATCAAATCCGACGCCAGCTGTCATCTCTGTCCGCATGAAACCCGGATGCAAAATACTGATGATTACTCCCTTGTCCTTAAGATCCAGAGATAGAAGCTTTCCAACCATGTTCAGTGCGGACTTCGAAGCATGGTGACCATAGTTTCCGCCTCCTTCCTTTTCATGTCTCAAGTATATGGAACCAGACTCAGAGGATATAAGGAGGACTTTAGAGCCTTTGGTAAGATATTTAGCGCGGAAGAGGGAGTGAACAATGAATGGCGGTGAGATTGCAGACGTTTTGTACATCTTTACCTCGTCCTCCCAATTAGGCCCATTGGTAAAGTCTTCAGTCTTAAAGTAACCTGCAGTAATGATCTGAACATAGTCAGCGAATCTTAGTGGCTAGTGACGATTGAGAGCCCATTACATGCACATCAGAGACTTACAACGACATCAAAAGCATGAACTCCACCCTCAACCATACCACCACCTCCTCCTAGAGATCCTAGTTGATTTACCAAATTTCGTCCACAGCTATCCTCACTAACATCAATATTTGGGACCCAGACAATTTTCTCATTGAACTTCGAATCAGAAGGTCCAGCTGCCTTTCGTGTTGTGCCGAATACTGTGGTATCTTTGTTGCTAGCATATTGGTTTACTAAAGAAGCTCCGAGCCCGCGTGTTGCGCCTACCACTAAGACGGTAGGCATTTCGAATTTTTTTATTTTTATTTGTAGTGATGCTGGAGAAGGGAGACCTATGAATCTTGATAGTTTCGTAGGAATGGTGTAAGAAATTGAGAAATGTCGTTCCGGAGCCCTGTATCTATGACGTTTTTGTGTTGTTGAGGGGCTAATCGCGATAAGGAAGGCGGGGTCAATATTGTACAACAGAACAACTTTGTCGATGAGAAGACAAGAGATCATGACAGTATTTTGAAATTCAATCATTTCATATTTATTGGTAGTTTGTTAATAATTCGGTTTCTTCTTAATTGAGATTTTTTTGCTAAACACTCTTCAATCCTGCTAATCTAATATAGCTCTTAGATAGAGACGACCCAGTGGCATTTCCAAGAACATCAGGCAGGAACATGCATTGAAGGCAGTATTATGGTTCTTAGACAACACTCCATATATGTAGGCATGGCCTCTTCTTCATTATTTTCAGTCTGCTCCGAATGAGTATCAGTGCACGTTCAGGAGGTCTATGTAGCCATTTGACAGGGAGTGCGTCTCTGGTTAATCCGAAACACGAAGTCTACACCATCCATCCCACTCTATCCTCCTAGATAAGTATGCAAGATTTTGATATTCGTAGGATAAACTTACGATCATTTGAGACTTTTCTTTCTCTCCCATCAGCACAATGCCGTAGATCCTGTCTTCCTTCCTTGTACTTGGGTAAAACAACAATATTTGTGCTCAGAGCATTCTCAACATGAAGCGTCAAATAATTGGAAAGATTGTTCAATTTCGACTTTCGTTTCCATTATAGAAGGTTATTTTATGATCAGTATTGCATTGGATTCATACAAGTCAGTCTTACGTCCACTTTCGCCTATTCTTCAAGCGCAGCCAAGTAGCATCATGGATTATATACTCGCATGTTTGGGTTGATCACAGCATGAACGAGCTGAAAGTTTTATTTTTCAGATGAAATCACATTTGTGTGTGCATGATAAAGATATATGTATAAAGAAGCTAGTACAAAATTAAAAGAAAGCAATCACACATATAAAAAGCAGATAATTATTGGTAGCACGAAAAGAAACGAAATAATTTGAGATGGACCTTCAGGCCATCGTCTTTTGATTCAACCTTTGATTGTTAGTTCTACTATTGCCATTGCAGTGGAAGAGAATATATACAAATCAACTGGGAATGGAACTGACCTTGGTCCACATGTGTACACGGAAAGATTTCAGTGGTTATTTTGTCCACCTTTTCAATCCATGATGGCATTCAATATGTTCCTGAGATACCGTTCTTCATTTTTCGCCCAAAACAACTAAATATTGGCTGAATTCTATATCTGTTACACTTGGTCCGGATCTTGACAATTAGATCCCGTCCTTGCAGCTAAATGACGGTTCTTGGTGTTATTTCTTCTTGTAAGGCCGCTCTCAACATCTGTAATCATGGATGCTCAGAGCCTCATATCAATGGGAATTGTGGCAATATGGCCTATGCCAAATGTTTCCGTACGCCTAATCCTGATCTCTCTACTGTAAGCATCGACGGTCCTCCAGGTATCACATCAAACATGGACAATAACTTCAGCAGCTATAGGTGTTATCCGGATTGATTTTTTCATGACGTGGTCGAATCTGATCTCTGATCATTGCTATATCGAGTCTGTGGCTTGGAAAAGTTTCCAGTGCATGTGTTGAGATCACTTAGCTTCAAATACATACCAACCCCTCTGTCCTTCGTTGCGCGTCGAGATGAATTATGTCGTCTATTGATAGCTCTACTATTTAGCGCGAATCAAATTATCATTCCATACAGGCTCTCGTACCGCGTTTTCTGCGCTTGTAGAAATATTCATATCAATATTCGATGGTTGAACCAGATTATATACCAATGAGACTCTAATTCAAATAATAAATTTGGGTGCCTTTCCTGCGCATTGAACGTTATCTTGGGGAGAGAAATCATCCATCAACCAAGATTAGGCACTCGGAATAGAGACCTTACCAGCTTCCCGATCTGGTGCCGTGCAAAAGTTAGACAAGACATCCCAGAACAGTCATGTTACGGACGGATGGTATTGCAACCGTAGGCAGAGCGAACTTCTGATGCATGATCAACCTCATCTCTGCGAATGAACTATTTGTGCGGCGGATATTCTGGCATCATCTTCGGACAAAATCTTTGATGTAAAGCATGAAAGGAAGTTTAGAGATATTACTAGCATGGCTACAAGTCTGATGCTCTTTGGTGGCATGTGGCTTGAGCTATTTGCAGCTAGTGAGGATAAATTGACTCGTAGTGCATGCGCTGATAGAAGCATTTATTCTCGTTCTGCAAAACAGAAACTTGGCTACCCACCCTCTGCCAATCCCTGTGAAGCCAAACCTCTGTAAATGCAATGATAAGGTGTGTCCCGAGTCCTCACAGTAGATTAGCCAAGAAGAAAGCAGGCGGACAAAATACATCGTCCAGAATATTAGCGGCTTATGGATCTCGCTCATAGCGGAAAGCAACGAGATACAACGGTTGTACCAGATCTCTCATCAACACGGAATATTACGCAAGGATGGGTGGGCTCCAAAGGTCTAGAACGAGAGAACCACCAGTCGTTTCGGGCGATAGCACAAGACCCCCAATACGAATCGGCTTTAGTCAAGTGCATGGCTGCCCACATATCCAACATAGGTGCGATAACTATCTGCGTAAGGGCTAAGGGCGGTGACTTCAAGGCCAGGCAAGATACGATGAGTGTATTGTGAGATCAGACCGGAACTTCATTTCGTCATGTCGGGCATAATCTAGAAAGGGGCAAAGGAGCACTACAGTACAAGTAGCAATCTGCTAGCATTGTTGACATGATGAAGGATCGCTGCTGGGGTGGTTGGGAACGACTGCTCCACCTAGAAAAGCTTGATAACAACAAAACAAACCTCAGACTACAATGTTAGGCAAGTGGCGCTCGTCAAGAGAGATACACTGACCAATGATAAGGAGAGCAAAACGAATGATCGTCTGAGAACGGAGTATTGCCCCTTGAAGGGTCCGCGGTTCCAAAAGCGGAGCGGGCAATTGTGCTCAGTATGATATGACTGGGCCCTCCCCAGCAAGGATCGTATTGTATCCCTGTGAACTTTATGTTACAGCACACCGACGTTGAAATCTGCTGTACAGCACTGCTCTGTCCCCAGTACGCCCTACGGTATCCACACAAAAAGGAAACCTCCGAGGATCTCCTTCCAGGCTGGGGATGTGGGTTTGTAAACGGGCAGGAGGGTTATGGTAAAGGTACTAAGCCAAACACCCATGTCTAAGTTAAGTGGAAGTTATGCGCCTTATGTAAGCATTTATTCTGTCCTCCAATGTCTCTCAATCAGGCACAGCCAGTTTGCTTGTCTAATCTAATCAGTCGGCACTCAAAGCCTAGAATAGGAAAACTACCGACCTTCAGGCCCCAACTTGGATAAGGACAGGCTGTTGCTCTGAATTGACCAGAAAATCGCCGCCTCCTTCCCCCTTCCCCTCCCTATCTGCACTCGCCAAACCACCCTTGATTCCACAAACGGCGCGTGTACATATACCCATATTCTTCCGCTCTACAGCATATATTGATCTGCCCATCTGGAAATCACGCTCCCCCAGAGTTTGCCACGTTATATTAATTATTTTGCATCACATGTGGCCGTCACAACTGCTGGCCGTCCCAGTCCCATGTCGAACCTTTGGGCCATTTTCCGTGTATCAACGACCAGCAAGCAAACACTATTTGGGACCATCATAAGGGATGGTTCACGGATGCTACCGGCGGACCGGCGGTTATAGAACTGTTTATGGTAAGATCCATTGCTTGGGCTCGTAGGTAGCAGAAGCTTACATTCAATTCCGTACCAAGTTACCAAGTATCCTCTCAGCAAGATTCAGTATGAGAGGGACCCGATGCCAAGCCTCGGCAATGTCCCTTGTGGCATGTCTATTTATCCAACTGCTTGATGAGGCTTGCAAGACCCGAATTATGCAACCTCGCCTTCAGAGCTGCATGGGATATTCCTATTTATCAGATAAGGTTGCGTGCTCGACAGCCTTTGTAAGGAGTTTGTAAGTCGGCAGTCACGATGACGGCTTAATCCCCACACCAGGCATGGGCAATTAACCAGATTGTTATTCACATAGTACTGGGTCAAAATTTCAGAAATTTCATCTATTCTGCGCCCCCGTTACCCCATATTTTAATATACTTACTGTACAAATAAGCTTGCTTAGGTGAAATTTGGAATTTTGCTCGCCAAGTCTTTCCTGTCATTTGTTTCTTTGCGGCTTAGGTGGGTCATTTAATGACGATTGTCTAATTATCCCAACAGTGCATCGAGTCTGTTCTCGTTGTTGCATAGTTCGGTACCAGCAAGCAGCAGGGCTCCTACTCGAATGGCCTGGTCAGGATGTGGATATGGTTCCAGGTTTCCCACAAGTAGAAGGCGGGTGGATGGATCTGGATAGAGCATTGATACACAAAATACTGCCGTTGACTTGAATCCTGGCTGCAACTGGTTATGATTAGGATATATATCTCTTCTCTTCTCTTTGCCCCTTTTCCATTAGCATCCTATCTCAGTGTCAGGGCCGCGTCTCAAATCATATAATGTCTTCTCATTCTGCACCTGCTGCTTCCCACGGCCCTCCAGTTGCAGCAGCTCCTGCTGCATCCAGCCATGGAGGCAAGACTGCCAGCATGATACTGTCCACATACTGGAACGAACAGACTTCCTGGTATTACTGGGTGGCTATGGGAGGTTTGATAGCAGTCTTTACCATATCTCACTGGAGCCGCCACCTGTACAGTCGTCATGCCTCAAAGGCGTTGCGGGATTCTGCACTCATGAAAGTTCAGGTTGCAATCACAAGGTGAGCACTTCTTTCACTCGCAGAATTTGTACTAATGACGGTTCAGATCTGTTCGACATGTTCTTCTCCGACGAGTTCCAGGGTTCACTTCTGTTGGGCACGCTGGGCTTGTCGCAACATATCTCGGCATCAATATCGCTCTTACAGTTACTAATATCAGATGGGTAACGTTAACCGGTATTGGGAAAAGATGTGGATGGTGAGAATACTGTTTTTCTTTGTAGAGCGTCTGGCTGATCACTTCAGGATGGCTCTTCTCAATATGGGGTTCATCACCCTTCTCGCGCTCAAGAATACGCCTTTGGCCTTCCTGACAGCATATTCTTATGAACGATTGAACCCACTGCATCAGATCGGAGGTTACACAACCTGCGCTTACGTTTTTGTTCACCTGGTCGTGCTGTCCAAGGCGTTTGTACTTAACAACAAGCCGGAAATTCTGCTTGAACGTGAGCAGATTTACGGAATTGTTGCTGGATGCTTCATGTTCATCATGCTTGTCTCAGCTATCGTCATTCGGCGAGCACGATATGAGCTCTTCTATCTCACGCATATCATCATGTACATTCTCCTTCTCATATATGTACCGCTCCACGTAGTACATCACAACGAGAATGCCAGCACAATTGCCATCGTTGTTGCGGCTGTCTGGGGCGCAGATCGCCTTCTCCGTGGCTCCAGGATTCTGTGGTACAGTCATGGGAACCACGCAACAATTACACCGTTGAAGAATGGTGGAACTCGGATTGTGTTGAGTAGGTCACCATCAAGGGCGACCCCTGGAAATCATTGCTTCGTATGGATTCCCAAGATTCGCCTGATCGAGTCACACCCTTTCACTATCGTTTCCGCCACACCAACTTCCCTCGAGCTCGTGATCGCTGCCTATGATGGTTTCACGAATGACCTTCGTCGGTATGCGGTGAAGCATCCTGGTAGCTCACTGCAGGCCTCGATTGATGGCCCATATGGCGCTACGCCAGACTTTGTCAAGACTGCAGACAAAGTGCTCCTAATTGCCGGAGGAAGCGGGGCATCATTCACTTTTGGCGTTGCTTTGGATATGTTGAGAAGGCTTGGAGATTCAACTAATACCACCATAGAATTCGTTTGGTGTGTAAAGGAGTACCGTAAGACAATCCTTCCTAGTATTACTACCTGCACTGACATAAATTAGAATCTTTATCGTGGTACAAGAACCAGCTCACAGCTCTACAAAATTCACCCGTGGTAATAACACATATCCACGTTACGCGCTCAGCGCTGGGTACCTCTTCCACCCTCATCGAATCCTCGGCAGATGATGAAAAGAACGGTGCTGTCTCCAAGGAGGCATCGCAACCACCTTCAAATCATCCTTACGCCAATGTGTCAACCAAGTCTACTCTTGATGTTGATGTCGAGAAGGTTGCCTCGTCAACCAGTCAAGCAAACCCATGGGACAGCACGTCATCTTTAGAGGTCGTCAGTGGGCGGCCCAACATTGATGCTCTGGTGAGATCGCTTGTGGAGAGTGCGGGAGCACATGAGAGGGTTGCAGTCGCCTCTTGTGGACCAGACGCTATGATGAAAGATGTGCGACGTGTGACAGCTTCTGTAACAAGAGTATCGGGGCCTAGTGTTGAGCTGCATTGCGAGCAATTTGGCTGGTAGGCTTGATGTCGCGATCTTTTGTCTTTTCCTTACACATGTATGGTCTTTGGCAGGTGGACGGTGGCGGCGCGGGTTTGCATATGAAGGATGTGCGTATATATTGCGTTTATAGCTATGTCTTCACAGTCTTCAATAATAAAGTTAACATGACATGAACATTTCTCCTCTCATGAGCATTTTCTGATCTCTGATACTGAACCTTCAGGTAATGCTTGGATGGGAGGTTAGGCCTAGTGATTCAAGAATGACATGTATTGTTGTCGGAAAGCACAGTGGATCTGCCAACAACACGAAAGCAGCGAGTGAATGAGTTGATGGAGACCCCTTAGAAGGTAATGCTAGGTGCTTATTTTTGGGGCGCACCAGCCAGCTCTTGTGAGGATGACATGATTCTAGGCGCTATCTTACCCCCAATCTAAATAAATCATCAGTGTGAATTCTGACATCTCTTTGTTCAGAAGAATGTCAAGACATCTGGTTCAATACACAAAAAGTTTTCCATACGATTGCATTACCCTAGTTATTGCCCTATGAGCTATCTATCAGGTGCTCGGCATAAAATACAGTGGAACAAATCAAGCTAGCAAAAACCGCGCCGACAGAGAGTTGCTCACAGCTCTGAAGGACTGCTGCGGGAAAACCAGAAGATTTTATTTTGTTTGGGATTGAAAGTTGGTGCCTTCCACAGTACACAGGACTTGGAGTCTCAAGCATATGGATGGGCTACAAGTGAGAGCACCGACGGTAGCGAGGGTCAGATGAAGCTAATGTCAGGGTGGCGGTCCTGCCTACAATAGCTAACCCATTAGGGAGCCATTGTAAGTGATCAAGTTGATGGAGGGAGTCAACATGATACATCGATTCTTCACAAGTCTACAGCTATTTACCAACTTTCGTAATAAGTAACCTGTAGCGCGAACTACAGGGAGGAACCGCCCTGTGTGCGGGGGGCTTCCTATCTTCTTCAAACTCTAGGCACTTGAAACAATCCTTGTCGTCATGCTCCGATTACCTATACACCACGAATGAAGAGTCTTCGGAGTATGGGCACAACCTATGCAGAAAGTTTGCTGCGCAATCAAACTGCGGTGGCCCACACTGAAAAATAAAAGTGCTTAAGTAAATAAATATTCACCAAAACTTTCAGATTTTAAGCAACGTCTCTTTTTATTTTGAGAAATAAAGGTTATTCACTACTACCGCGCACAAGGCCGCCTTCACAAAAACGAGCTGCATTGGCCATACAGCCTGTTTTAATAGCCACACAGCTTTGACTTAAGGAAAATATCGTGATCCATTAGGGTGAATCATCCCATAGTGGACCTAATGAAAACCCCCATCCGGATTGTGAATGCAGAAACACTGACCATATCAGCCATCCAGTACGCGGCTTGGAGCACAAAAGCAGCGGCTGCGACTCCAGCAAGGACCTAGTTTCCAGTGCGTCGTCATAACAAATCTCAACATATGCGCGGGTTCCCTATATAGCTTTCGAAACGGGAAAGGACGCTTCAAACGGAGCTAGCTGATTGCGAGTAGACCATTGACTCTTGAGTTTGTATCTCCAGCTCCATGCCCTGAAGCCTGAGATATTCTTAAGAATATCCGAGCTACCAGAACACACTCTGCTGAGAAATGGATGTTCCCACATTTTATGCCTACCGACAAGCACTTCTATATCAACCAAGCCCGCCTCGAGTTAGCTATGGGCCTGAGAAGCAGAGGTAGATTTATGGAGCAAAAATTGCAGTCGCAATGTAAACAAAGTTAATGAAGCTAAATTTGATAAGAGTGATAAGTAGTTTTGAACAACAAAAAAACCCACCAAACTCCTCCTAAAATATAGTTAATATCCGGAGCGTTCGAGGAATGATTCACTGATAAGAGTATAAGGGAATAGAAGTTCCTGCCTGGTTAGTCAGAGGGTCGGTTAGTTAGCCTAATTAGGAATATGTGGGTCTGCTCTGGAAGGTCGCACATTGATGTGGGATGCTATATCCCTCTGTAACTAAACTTGCAACAACACAATGCAATCGCTGATTCCTAATATACCTATTGCCCTGTTATATCTACAAATGCTTTGAAAGCTTGTCGTAAATATGGCAATATCATAAAGACAACATTTACTCGAAGTTCCTGACCCAACGTAAATCACCTCAGTGTCAATCTAATCGCACATTTTCTGACCAGAGTCTGCGTCAAACACGATTCTCTCCTTTTCCCTTTTCTTTTCTTCTCGTTGGAAGTGGCTACATTTCGTGGAAGTTCAGGGACTTCGCGGCAATCCATGGTGGAGATTAGGAGAGCTGAAGCTACGCCCCTGTTAATGTCTGTTGGTGTTTGTTGGTTATTTCCTTCAAAGTAACCTCTTGGCTCAACGTCCCAGGAGTAAATACCAATCAGTAGTCTGCCCTAGGTAATTTTTCCAACAATGGCCTTGTAATATATTCCTTGTTCAGCTTCTAAGGTACCATTATGTACAATTTAAGAAGACCCTTATCCTCAGTCATAAAATTGAAGGCTACTAAGCTTTACGCTGCCTTCTGTGTTTCCGTCTATCTGTTTTCCGGACTGCTCAACATCGATTCTGAATTATCGAGGCTGCAAGACTTATGCGTCTTCGAGGCCAAGGTTTGCTAACATGCTGGTGTTTGGCTATTTGCACAACATTTACAAGTGCGGCCCTACCACATGCGAATTCAACATGGACATCGCCGACGACAACAAGCAGTACTTCTCGATTATCGAGCATGAGTATAACAGCAGCGGCGACTTTGACAACCCCACCAGGGGCAGCTCATTCATGCGATGCAGAGTACGATGGCCTCACCAGGCCGTGCAAACCATGCATATCTGTTGAGCGCGATTTTTGCAAACGACCAGGCCTGCCAGTTTATCCAGGAAGAATATTCCACCAGGATCCTTACCAATCTCGCGGTGTAGGCGCCATGTCTCCAGAGTCCACAAGCTGCGGGCTTCAGTTTTGGGACGAATTTCAAGCATGGTTGATGACTGCGCCGATAGTTGGGGGGGAATGGATACCTGAGACTATCATATGGTACACTGAAAGTGGAACCAGACGGTCTGTCTTGACTCAGGAAGGCCATACGCCGTATCATTACCCTGAGTGGTTCCCCTGGAAGGCTACATCTCCTTGTTGTAATAAGTGCACAGTAACAGCTGGGGAAGTTCAAGTCTGTATGTTTGATCCTGTCCCATAATATCTTCAAAAGAGATTAGTTACCTTTCTCAATTGATCAGGAAAATCAAGTAACTTCCCTTCAGTTCACTGGCCTGCTGCCACCACTACTCAGGATGTCACGGAGGTGGCGTCTTCTTCCACCTTCATCAATTCGAACAACTTTACATTGTGGGTTTGGCGCTGTGCTGGTCATAATATCATACTAAATTCCCTCTAGCGTCTCACCCTCAATTTATGTAGCGTTTCAATCTCTGTACGCTGTGGACTATTGCTCAACACGGTCAATGTTTAAGCCTACAACTTTAGCATTTAATGTGTCCGAGCTATCGACTGTAAGAGGCTGGAAATGGGATACGACTAAGTATATGTCATACCCGCCGGTTTTTACTAGCGTTACCAATGGTCTCGATGGCCCGTTAGGAGATCGAGATTGGACGCAGGCCACTTGGGGATTGTGAGTTTCCAAACCATACATACTTTGCGCCATTCGCGGTAGCTGACTAGTGGGGCTTTAGAACTGATTGTTCGTATACAACATCCTCTTTCTGGCAATGGAATGGAGCAACGCCGCGCTACAATGAGAAGACTGATGCTCTTGTTGGTCAAAACCTACTTCTGATGGAGTCCACCAGATGGCACTATTATACCGCATCGTATAACCCGTGTTCGCCTATTCTCTCTGCTCCCCCGCAGGTCCTGACGCTTAATCCTGAGTGGTCTACTTGTATCCAAAACATAATAGCCTTCTGGGATCCACCTTCTGCCTTGACATCCGCTTCTGGTCTGCGTCCTACAAGCTTAGCTACTAAGACACCGCAAGATGAAAAACAAACTTCGACTTCGCCATCAGCAGGTTCGCCGGTGCCTCAGATCACGCCAAGTAGGACGGAAATGCCAGTTGCGCCGCTGCCAACATCTCCACTAGCCACAAGTTCACCCCCAACTCAGTCTCCCAATGGACTATCTCCAACCGCTCTTCCAGTCCCAAACCTTGCAGAAAATACACCAGTTGAGCACCTTCCCGAACATTCTCCAGCTCAAAATCCTACGGGAACACCCAATGATCCGGAATCTCTATTGCCTCCGTCTTTAGACCAGCCTGCAGCGCAGCCTACATCAGACATCCATATAGCCTTGGTTACACCTTCACCCACCATTCTAGCTACTATCGCGGATCTCTCTCTCCACGATCCCCAATCTGACGCACTTCTGAGCAATCCCACAAAGCCACTTGGCGACGATGCTAAGCCTGCACTTACCCTTCTGCTTGGAACATAAACCCTCGTCGCTGGTTCACCTGCTATTACTGTCTCGGGGACAATTATCAGCCTCCAGCCTGAGGGCTATAGCGCAGTGATCAATGGGCATATGACAGTACCAGTCACCGTGTTAGACCTCCCAAATGCTGAAAGCCCAGTCGGCATTGGTGGCGCGATTGCAACAATGGGAGGTTTTGGTAACCCGGAGTTAACCACGGAGGCAGGCCCCTCGAAGACGACAGGATATAACGGGACAATGTTTGAGGGCAGCGCAGCCCATGGGGGGCAGAGATGGAGGATGGCGGTGTTCGGTGGTGTGGTAAGTGTAATTGTGCTATGGGTATAGCCCGTTACACAATGAAATTAGAATCTCAGGAAGAAGAGCCAAGTCCCGACAGAAGAGAACAGTCTCTATAAGTGCATTAAGTTTGGGGGGGAGCATGCCTTTGGGAGGGCAAACAACACAGAGGAAACGTGACATCTCTCACAGCTCGTTGAAATAAACTTAGGCTAGTGATCTTTTTTGCAAGCGAAACCTTCGGATCTTGTTCTCGACCTGAAGGAGTAATTTTGTTAGCACATCATCAGAGATGGCGGTGATAATCAGGGGATCCGTTTATTATTTCCGGCGCGAGATCAGCGCCAGTCCCAATTTGTCGGGTCGCATTTAATTCCCGCTTCTTTTTTCAGGTACGGAAGGAACGCGATTGGCCTGGGCCGGTGGGCAAATACTAGATCGGGTTTAGTCAGGAACAGCTTTCTTGCAGGAGGCGCTGTCCGTTTCTCTTGGTTTTTTTTTTCTCCCTTAGCATCGGATCAATTTTCTATTGTGGAATCATGGGATTGCGGGATGCGCAAGTGTATGTATGTTGTATTTTTGAATGCCTTTTTTTTTCTTTCTTCAATGATCTAGGGCTACCACGACCACTACTAGTCAATGAGTTTGATGGCAACGTATTCGACGGCAATCCTAGCAATTGGGATTCAAATGCATTTTCTACTACCGAGTCTGCTTTTGAAGAAAGAAGAAGAAGAAGAACGAAATCAGATTACAAGCATGCACTCATCACCGATCTCATTACTATCCCACTTTGCCCGGTCTTCGGCATAGATGATTGGGCAAAAATTACAAAACCATCTCGTCTTGTTCCTAAAATGGCAACATGAGGTTGAAATATGCGCCGCACACGTACATGCATTTTCATGGGTTACCCAAATATTGGCCATCCAAAGTACGTAGGCATCAGCCAAAGCTTGGCCTACGCTAGTTACTCGATGTGGGGATGATGATTGGCCTACCCGTCTATCAACACTACAATATATGGGTCCTCAGCCAACTGCGTGTCTTCGGTTTTAAATGTCTGGGAAATTAGGGTGATGACCCCGCTGAAGTTGACTTGTTGCCTGACTGGACCCCTTCTTCTTATTCTGCTTCTTAACCCCTGTGTGGAGTTGTTCCTGGCTAAGCGAGACCTGTCAATGTCCCCTGATGGGCTCTTTCCCATCCTTAGAGAACCTCCCCCCCCCCCATCACCCTCTCACTTCCTCAATGGCGCTTTGAACCACGGAATATGCAGCCGCATTGGCTTCACCGACTAGCAATAAGCCCGTATCCATCTAAAACGGGCGAAGGAATCAGGCGTACGGTGATGGGCAGCCCCTCCTGCTTCTAGAATGAGGCTTTTCTTTTCTTTCTATCCTGTCCTGTCCTTTCCTTTCCTTTTCTTCCTCTTCTTCTCTCCATCGACATCCGTCAACCTCCCCCCGTCGTCCTTAATCCCCTCTCCTAAACGGTGTCCTTCGAACCGTTGCAGACTTTGGTTTGCGTCCTTTGACGTTCTAGTCATCACACTCTTTACTGGCTTAGGCCTCATTACAATCTTTTTTAGTTATATAATACACTCTTTATATCATCAATAATGGTTTTCTTCAAGTCTGTGGCTGCGGCCACCGCTGCCCTCTCTCTGATTTCCCACTCCTCTGCTACATATAACAGTGCTTCGCCAGCCAACTTGGCTATGTACTGGGGTCAAGGACCGAATCAAGACGACCTTCAGACATTCTGTCAGTCTTCATCGGTTGATATCATCCCTATTGGGTTCATCAACAACTTCGTTGCTCAAGCAAATGGATGGGTTGGAAACAACTATGGGAACAAATGCTGGGGCGAAGGCTATGGATATTACAAGGCCCCGGGTTGGCCGACGACCGCAGACTATGTGCCCTCCAAAGACCTTGTCTTTCAACAGTGCGGAAATGTTCGACAGGCTATCCCTATCTGCCAAGGACTAAACAAGAAGATGATTCTTTCTCTTGGTGGTGAATGGAGTACCCTCACAGGTGCGACCTACCAGCTCACTGGTGCTAAGGAGGGAATCGCGCTCGCTGAATTCTTGTGGGGCGCCTATGGAACATATGATGCAAACTCGGACTACATCAAGAACGGAGGAGTCCGTCCCTTAGATGGAGGCTTCTGGGGTCTAGATGGCACTCGTCTCGAGGTAGATGGTTTTGATTTCGACATTGAGCACCCACCAACAGGCATGTTAATGGCTCCAGTTCTTATTCTGTTTGCTAACTCTTGTAGATAACGGAGCCGGTTATATCGCTTGTATCAACAGGCTCCGTGAGTTGTTTGCTACCAAGGGTCAGAAGGGTAAGGAGTATCTCATCACTGGGGCTCCTCAGTGCAAATTTCCTGACGCCAGTCTTGGAAAGGTTATTGAGGCAGTGAAGTTTGATGCTCTGTTCATTCAGTTCTATAATACTCCAGAGTGTGCTGCTGCCGGAACGGGATTTAATTTCAAACAGTGGTCAACAGGTATCACCGGTCCTAGCAAGGATGCAAAGCTTTACATTGGACTCCCCGGGTCTCCGGAGGCTGCTATCGCTGGAAATTACATCGAAGCTACTGCAGCAAAGACTTTGATTGACAAGAACATCAATGACCCTAAGTTTGGAGGTGTCATGATTTGGGAAGCTACTTACGCCAAAAACAACACAAAAAATGGCAGGACTTACAATGAGGTCATCAAACAGGATTGCCTAAATCCCTACGCACCAACGTCAACCTCTTCCTCCTATATTGCAAGCAGCACCACAACTAGTCGTTCGTCTTCAAGCACGTCATCGTCCTACATTGCAAGTAGCACCACGTCTTCAAGCACCACATCCTCAAGCACCTCGTCTTCGAGCACGTCGTCGTCCTACATTGCAAGCAGCACATCTTCAAGCACCACGTCCTCGAGCTCCTCATCTTCAAGCTCCTCGTCTTCAAGCACATCGTCGTCCTACATTGCAAGCAGCACCACATCCTCAAGCACCACGTCTTCAAGCACGTCGTCGTCCTACATTGCAAGCAGCACTACGTCTTCAAGCACCGCATCCTCAAGCACCTCGTCTTCAAGCACGTCGTCGTCCTACATTGCAAGCAGCACTACGTCTTCAAGCACCACATCCTCAAGCTCCTCGTCTTCGAGCTCCTCGTCTTCTACGTCAAGCTCCTCATCTTCCTACATTACAAGCAGCACCACAACCAGTAGTTCATCATCAAGCAGCTCAACAACATCAATTTATACACCTAGCAGCACATCTGTGTCCTCGTCTAGCAGCTCTACTTCTGAAACTAGTACTGGTGGGCCATCCACGACCTCAAAATCTAGTACTTCGATATCCGAGACAAGCACCAGCGAAAGCACTCCTTATCCAACATCCACCACCCCATATCCAACTTCATCAGGAGGCGGAGTCCCTACAAGCTCAAGCTCATGCTCATCAAGTTCTTCGACTACCGAATATACAACATCGACGGTCTACACAACTAGAGTTGAAACCGTAACTAGCTGCGCGCCAACTGTAACCAACTGCCCATCTGGCCCGCATGTGACTACTGTCACGATTCCCCTCTACACGACCGTCTGCCCAGTCACAAAGACCCATACTCCATCTCCATCTGGACCGGCAACATCCGCTCCTTCTGCGCCACACACCACCCAATACACAACTTCCACAATCTACACAACCAAGGTTCATACAATCACTGCCTGCCCTCCTTCCGAGATTCACTGCCCAGTCGGAAGCGTTACCACAGAGACCATTTCGCTGACTACTACCGTATATCCTATCGTTCCTACGTTCAAGCCAACAATCTCGATTCCTTACCCATCTTCAACACCCGAAGGTGGAGTTCCAAATGTGCCCAACTATGTACCAAGTAATAGTCACTCGACGAGCACTCACAAGCAGACCTTGACTTTGTACACCACTATCAAGGCCGTTAAGTCTACTGCTACTATTGTGCCCTCAATTGTTACTGTGCAGCCAACACCAAAGTACCCTGCTGGGCCCGTCAAGTCCTACACTCCAGTGGGCAGCGGCACTGGACTTCCTCCCTCGTATCCAGTTACAACTAGTGTGGCTGGTGGAGTTAAGCCATATCCATCTGCTGTTCCTTCGCAGATTCAACAGGGTGTCGGTTCAAGAATTGGTGTTTCTAGCATTATGATCGCTCTTGTAATGGGAGTTGTCGCGCTTATGGTATAGATAAGGCCGAAGAGTTTCCTATAATTGATTTTTAGCATGGATTTTGCATATTCATGAAGTAGGAGATGTTTAAAGAGGAATTTTGATTCGAGTGGTATTTTGGGTTAAGGAAAATTACGGATGTAAAGAGACATATACTTGTATATGAGCACCAATATAGATATATGATCTTTCCTATCACTTACTCTCTTGTTTGCTATAAAGATAACCAGTCTCACTCCTATAATTTCATGTGCTAAATAATCCAGTACTTTGACGAGGCTGTCGTTTTCACCTTATTGTGATCTCAGCATCTGATCAATCTTACAAAAACTGATTGGGCTCCGAGAGAGAGTCAGGTAATGTAAAGCCAATATGTGGCCATGACTTTCAATACATACAAAGCGGGCTGGTGGACCGGAATATACGATTGTCAAAGGCCTAACGCTATTCAGGATGTTTCCGGGCACTTCAGAAAGGGCTTCAGCAAATCGAGCACGTCGTGTCTTTTGCTTTCTTGTCGAGGTTATTGCGGAGCTCCAGCGGCTCGCATCTTCCAATAGTCACTTGGAGGGGGAGAGACCAAAACTATGTTTACTTGGAAAGGCTGGGCATTCCGTGCGCGGTCACTATAGGGCTGTGGTAGGCGTTCGTTGCGTACGAAGGAGAGGCGCGTGCTTCCCCCTTCCAGGCGGCGGCGAACTAGCAATCCAGGGCGCCGGTCGGGCCGTCCGTGTACAACCGGATGGCTAAAGCGTTGTGGTGGCAGGCAACGCTCTTCTGCTTTTTAGGGTGTTGACGGCAAAACCACCGCTTTTGGTCCCGGCTATGGGGCTGGACTTGGGAGCATGGCCGCGGCGAGTGGTCGGATTTGGTGATGATGCTGGTGGGGAGGGTACGGGTGCTAGCAATTCGACCTGTCTACGGCGTGATGAACGTCCCGTGCGGTGGCTCGATGTTTACGTGTCCCGGCTTCGGGAACCTAAATATCTCGTGGGTTTTGAAGGTGTCGGCCGGAACAGCTACGGATGTTTTGGGTGTTTTGGGGTGGTGACGTATGTTCTAGCCGTTGGTTTATAAAGTAAAAGTAAGCTTTCCATTTCGAGGCGTATATATTGGATAGCTCGTAAGAGACTCGAGGGTACAGAAAGGGGGTCGATTTTGGGTTTCGAAAGGGGATATCATGCGATCGATCTTTGGCGGTCTTTTGTGCGATGTGTTAACGTCTTGTTGGTTGAATCAAAATTAATAAACTGAGGCTGAGGTTCTGGCTGTCTTTGTTGGGGTTGAGTTAAGCTGAGGATAACATCCTTATATACTGACAGAAACCCGGAGGACGCGTGCCTCCTAAAGGAAAAATATTAGTAGAAAATGAATGTCTTCGTGCTACAGATTATGTTATTGAAATGAAATACAGCCGATTCAAGGTATTGTAAATTATGTTTCGAGTACCACGATGGGAGCCTTTTACTTCACAATATTGCATACTTAATCCTGGTTTGGAGCTCCCCTCGGCTGTAAATTTCACCTAAACGATCTAGACCCTTGGAGGGGGGCTATTTCTATGCCGTGCCAGTATATCTATCTAAACAGGTTGGAAAAGGGCGACGTATCAATCGCAGAACACTGCCCACGAAGCCTTAACTTCCTTGGTATAGCAAAACTTCTAGCACTGGAGAAAGCAATTCAATTCATTGGTATCTTCCCTTAACGCCGCGCTAACTTCAGATGTAAGAAATATTTGTTTTGCGATATACAAACTCCTATGTGACCATAGTTTTCTGCCAGCATTGACAAACGTGGCAAAAGCTCCCTAATAGTCATCACCCCCACCGTCACCATCGAGATCATCGTCCCCTTCGCCATCGTTAAAGTACTACAGAAGGAACATGTAAGCATTTGCGCAACAAGCAAGAGAAAGGACGGTCAACACATACCTGCTCAGCATCATAATCGCCGCCATCTTCATCGTCCTCGAAATCATCATCTTGAGGCTCTTCATCAGCAGCGTCCGAGTCGTCGTCGTCCTCCCCTTCGCGTTCTTCTTCTTCCGCCAATCTATCCAATATCGTACTGGTCTTGGTGTCTTCTTTGTCTGCGCTCGTCGCCATGGCACGGTTCATTGCATCTGGTATAAAGTTAGAAAGCACGGTCTTTGGGCATGATCTTTGCGACAATGTATGGAGAATGATATAGGAAGCTCTAGAGACGCATATTCCAAGGACAACATGCCTAGAAAATTTGCCTTCTTTGCCTGAGCCTTAGCAATATCTGCCTTGATCTTCTCTCCGCTCTCTCCGCCCAGCACGTCCCACAGCTCCTCGGGAAACATGTCTTTGTCAAGCTTGACCCCGTTCTTCAGATCAGGCAGGGTTCGCTTCGGTCGAATGAATTTCTTGGTATACTTATCAGCCGCGGAAAACGGATCGAAATCAGCCTTGGAATTGACCCCGTATTGCTTGTTAAATTGGTCTTCGGAGAAGGTCAATGCTGGAGCATCGGGATCGCGCCGCGTGGGATCGGTGTACAGGGGACCAAAGTGGACTGTGGATTGGACTGCAAGGTGGTTGCGGAGTATTCGAGCCTCTGTGTCGGTGGGCGCACGCGGTTTGACGAGATTGGGGTGTTTCTGTGAATTGGTTAGCTACGAGATTGGAGATTTGTAGACAGGGAACAAACCGGAAATAGCTCATTTGGTTTATCATCCAGTTTTGCGTCCTTGTCGTACTCAAAGGTCGCTCCCTTGAGCACCAACCCGCCGCGACCTCTCCCTCCTCTCCCTCCTCGGCCAGACATTTCGTTTTGTAAAATTTACTTGTGTTGTTCAAGTCCACGAGCTTTAGTACCTTGAACCATAAGCTTTTAAAGTAGGGGCTATTCAACAATCCCAATTACGAAAAGAAACCAGCAGAGACATAACAGACATCGATCTAGAACGATTGAGTGTGTCAGACGTTGTGACACAGAAATAAAATATCGTGGGGTTGAGCTATTGCGGCCGCAAGCCCCGCATCTAGCCGCTAGCCACCACGTAAAGGCTTGGTATTTAATTGTTCCAAAACCGGTCCCAGCTTCTGTTGGTATATATGTACGGTACCGTCCGGCATACAAGTCACGAGGTGAATCTACAACCTAACCCGGCTTTCAGTGCTAGAGCTTGCGCCAGCAGTTCTCGACTGGGTTGGGCTAATCTCTTGATATTAGACGTCTAGGCTCCCTTGATTACGAGTATTTACCTTGCCCCATGTCTACCACACAAATCTAAACTCCATGGCCAATTCATCAAGGTATAGAGCTACGTCTATTTCATTCACTTGAGCAGTACCGATTCTTCATGTCTTATCGATAGGTCTCATTTGGGATTATCTGAATCGAATCAGCACTACGAAATACTAGTCAAAACTTAGCCGGCCACATATAGAGAACGTGATGGCTACCACAATTACCGGCCTAGAAGAGTTGGAGGAGCATCTCCAGAAACTCTCTGAAGATCCAGAAGCACCTCTGAATGCTAAATTGTTCGATGAAGTTGAATTGCAGTTGAACGGTAAGCTGCTTCTTCATCGATGTCTTAACCCCCCATTCTTAGCTTCAAGGTTTTAAGGGCATAGCAAAGATCGTTGTTCTTATAATTATGTGCTAACACCATGTAGATGGCAACATATCTGCACTAATTCCACGCTTCCTACCTAAGCTTGTCCAAATCTTGAGCCGCTATGGCAAAGATCCCACCGTCCTAGCTAGCCTCACACTGAAGCTCCTTAAACCTATTCAGTTTACTCAAGCACTCACTCTCGCCTCTGAAGAATCTATCATTCAAACTCTCCAGTCACCTGTTCCGTCCGTAAACATCCTCAGCATCGCGGTAATTGACAAGGCTTCTCGTAGCCCAAGCGATACCGCGATTCTCTCCATTATGAAAGGCGTAGTCGAGGCACTCATTCGTACCTGGTTGAGTACGCCGTATGTAGAAGTTGGAGAGAAGGCAACTATTGCGCTGGGTGAGCTGCTTGCTGTTGACTGTGATCAGAGGACTATCGACAGGAGGATGAATGGTATGGAGATTACCTCGAATAGAGCTCCAGGCCAAGGATTACTCTGGCGTCGGATATTTCAGGATCGTGAAATCTACGAGCTTATCTTCGATCTTTGCAGTTCTAAGACGACAGGCGTAGAGGTTGGCCAACTAGACGAGCGACAGAAGTCTCTAGCTCAGGCACGACTCCTCCGAGTCCTACCGCGACTTGCAGCTCTCGACTTCCCTACAATTTCACGCAGCAAGTTCCCGGACATCGAAGCTGCGTATGGGCTAGAGGCTGAAGAAGCGGGGCTATTGTGGTTTGCGGCTGCACATATGGTGAACAAAGAAGAGGATATGTTGATGCACATCACAGTCATAGACTTCTTTGCTGAATTCCTAGAGGCCGTGAGCTTCACGGAAATCAGCCCTCCTACGATGTCATACTTGAGAAAGCTGCTGAGGAAAGTTACGGAGACCGACCAAACCATGTATAAGAGCCTCGAGTCTATCGCTACCAACCCAGAGAGCACACCAGAATTAGTGGATTTGCTGGTTAGATTGAGTCAAGACCAATAAAGAAGAATTGCGCATGCTATCTTGCTGCCCGCATGACTTTCTAGCAAGCACTGGCCTGACAGAGGCTAAGTACTTATCCTCATCTTCTTCCACTGCTATTTGTGTGTTGCTTCCTAAGTACGAGGCTTGTATATAGCGAAAACCATAAACCAGCTGCTGCAAGCACCTCTGCCTTGAGCATTTCTCACTCCAAAGCTTAAAATGCCACCCAAACGCTTTCTGAATGTTCCTGTGCCCTGAAGCAGCCAGAGAGCTTCGAAACTATCATTGGAAAATACCATGCTCCTCCGATATTCGCGTGAGACATAAGTGCTCAATCTCCAATGGACAGAAGACTGGCCTATTCCACCAGATCACAATTCTCAAAACGGAAGGTCTCACAAATATCTTTCTCCCGTGGGCAAGTGCTGTATATACATCACGTGTAATTCTCGAAGCTCTTTTTTTAATATTTTTTTTGACACGGCCAGCCTCCACTCCACCGTTACCTAGCCAAACCCATTTCAAATTTCAAACAGGTTACACTAAACTTTAATAATCCCACGTTTCACCAAACCCTAATTCCCTCTCTCAACGCGCCGGGTAACGATCACACGTGCCATTCCAGGACTGTAGGTTCCCAAGGGGTCCCACATCCCGGCCACGGCGCTGCAGGTGGGGTGTGCGTGCGTGCGTGCGAGCTTTTATTTTAAAATTTTTGTAGAAGATCGACAGATCTACGGATGGGCTTAGATTACTCACAGTAGCTGGAGATCCGGGGTTGTGCGTTGGTATCTTGATGACGCGAATCTGGTACGGCATGGGCAAGGGTTATGGAGATTAATTTTGGGGGGGGGGGGGGGGGGGGTAAAAGATCTGGAGATTGTAATTGCTAGACGAGATTTACGGTACTCGCGTCAGCTTCAATACTGGATGAGCAGGCTGTGTAAATGATGAGATCTGAGAAAATCAAAGTGTTCGTATTTAGCTTTGATGCCCCTCCGCATCGATGCGCTGTCCTCAGTGTAATAAGACATACCCATCCAAGAATACCCTCCCCATATCAGATATGCCCGAGAATCGGGACTAACGTCGCGTTATTTAAAAAGGAGACTCGTGACCCTCAAATCCTTATCCAATTCTCCCCAATTCGCCCGCATCAAGAACCAGCTCTGCATAAAATATTAAGGACCAAGCCTGTCTAGTCAAAACTCCAATCCTTTGAGGATTCCCTTGTATATGATCCTATCTCCCCGGTCTAATGTTCCCTACCCGCTTCCAAACAATAAGAAAATTTAAATCGCACAATGTATAGAAATTGATGGTGAACTCTGAAGGCCTTGATTAAGTATGCCATCCTCGGGGTGGCATGGTAACGAGTGAATTTTGCGGCATATGTAAAGATTTGATAAGGTTTTAAGTTGTGGGACGTAGGATATGACGCAGGTACAGCCAAGATGAGTATATGTAGGTTTCCATGTACCCATGCTTTGTGTTTAGCCAGAATGTGTTTCACGATCGCTCAGTCGGGATATGCATGCGCCTATATTAAAACATGGTTCGTGGCACTAGCAAACTCATGGGTGACCGAGTCCCTGGCATGCCATGCTGCAATAGCAAAGGCGCTTAGGTGGTAATCGTGGGGGCGTGCTTCTTGCCCATGAGGCTCCATCTCTTCTTCTTTGGCTCTACTGAGGCCATAGGCGCCGCCTTAGGAGGTGCTTTGTACGGCAGAGGCTCATCGGAAATGGGCGCTTCGCCTAATTTGCGATTCGGATTTGTGTGCAGTCTGTCAAACACATCCTGCATGGAGTTGTTTAATACCACCGGCTTCTGGAGCTCAGGTCCAAGCTTTGGGTAGAGACTAGACCTTTCCTTCTTCTCTTCTTTTTGAGCTGGCTTCGATAACACCTTTGTTGCAGCTATTTCCAGGTGGTCGGATGAATTTGAGGATGTTGAAGCGGCTTTCTCATAATTGCCGCCATTGTTGGGGGCTCCTGAAGAAATATCTATATAATCCGTTAACTGTTGCCATGCCACCAGTGCTATATTCTTACCCTCACTTTGAGTTGGGCTACCACCCAGTGGACTGGGTCCTATTCCAGCATCCAAGAAAGAATTTCCTCTTGAAGGCTTGTGCCGTTTATAGGCAGGCTCATAGTAAGATACAGGTCTGGAGCTGCTCTCACCGGCGGTGAAATAAGCCGAGTTGTAGCCGGTATGGCTGCTGTTCCGAGGAAGATGACGGGAATTGGAGGCTATAGATTGGTGCATGTGGGATACAGCGGATAGGGTACTATGCGTCCGACTGAATGCAATTTGACTCTTTCGCTTGTTTTCCTCTTTGATTCTCGTCTTATCAAACGCCTTCCATGTCGAAGGTGCACCACTCAAGGCGTCGACGGCTGCGTGCGTAGGGACATGTTTATAAGGTGGCTTGGCTGCCGCGGCCTCCTCCTTCTCTGCAATTTTTGACTTATGCTCCTTGGCTTGCTGCTTTGCCTGCCTGATTTTGCCGAAGACCATATTGAGGATAATTGATAGAGGTGACTGAGCTAGCTTGGTCGGAAGCACTTATGGTGAAGTACATAAACCAGAGTCTGCGGAGAATGCTAATTCAGATGGCAGATAAACCGAAACTTGAGAGCTCTGTGAAGAAGTATATCACGATGGTGGACGCAATCCAACACAGAGCTTACAAAACAACTCTGAGCGAGATGAAGGGTTGTCGTCCAAGGGCTGTGAATTGGTACTATTTTGGATTGCTCGGTGTTTAGACGGGTTTGTGCGGTTGAACTGGATTGGTGCCAAAGCCTATCTATCTAGTAATAGCTTATTGGAGAACACATTAATCAATTGTGGTTATCTTTTGCAGGGTCGAACTTTGTGGACTGCAAGGTACTGTAAGTACCCGGGAGGTTGATAAGATTTGACAAGGTGTTGAGACGCTGTACCCAAAATACTACACGATTGTCGACGATAAGTCACAGACACACCAGACTACCAAGACTAGAATCACCGAAAGGTAGTAACAGTGGGACAAAAAGCAAAAAGTGAACAGTGAGTTGTTGAGGGAGGAGAAGTGGATGGAGGTTGTGTCAAATAAGCATTTAAGGAGGGATACGAGGGGGCTCATAGTTTATTATCAAATGTAGTTAGGAGCATATGTAGGGGCTAGGCGCACACATCAGTCTGTGCTGTGCTGTACAGTACTTACATATACATTACAGTACAGGAGAGTCGCCTTACAGGTTCTGCGCAGTAACTTTTTTTTTTGCTGAGCCGCGTGGGTACACGGGTGGATTATTTCCACGAGTGTACCAAGATCCATGGTTTCATCCAAAGTGGGTATTTAAGATAGTGACTAGAACCAAGAACACTCGAGCCCCAAGCCCCAAAGCCCTACACTACTCATTTAAAGCCGCCTCTTTCGTAAATTAGAGAAACAAATGCCCTACAAGCACAGCGATGTGAAATAAAATGCAAAGTAGGTTATCGTAATGATGCATGCCTCATAGCTTTGCACAGTCAAATCGCTGTTATTTCAGGTCCGGATGGTACGGTCACGGCTCATGCTGTGTTGCCATCCCAAACATACACACCCATGCTTTCACGCACCTGTTCGGATCACCAAATGCATGGCGAATTAGCGAGTCCAAATGGTAACGCAGGCTGTGTACGAAGTAGCAGCACGATCGAGGACCAGGGATTCCTGTCCGAAGTCGATCACTCTCTGGAGCTGCGAGTGAATATGTATTCCAATATCTGGGACCATGATCGCGGGTTTCGTGGCGTAAACCTGTACCCAACGCAATGGCCCAAGACAAGGATAGGACAACCGCAGGTCAGGTTGCCAACCTTCTTCGGACTCTCGCTGATAGCGCTGACTTTTGCTGCTCCATCGCCAGAAAGAAGGTGATTTTGATATTCAGCCTGCATATCATGTGAGAGCAAGTCAGTGGCCTAGAATTTCCAACCCGCAGCGCCCCCACGCGACTTTGGTCTTCTGTATACAAGGCAACACAGCAAGTAAGCTTTTTGTAATGACAGCCTCAGGCTTCACGGCAAGCCGTGATTTGCTAGTAACATGGTCTCAATGGGCCTTCAGCATTTTCAAAAGCTCCGGAATAGACGGAGGAAAGTTGAGGCTGTTTTGGAGCTTTTTAATTCGACTGGCAAGAAGCGAGAGTTTAAAAAGCAGATGAGCCAACGGATGACGGCGCGGCACTAGCGCCACTAGAAGGTTTTCATCATTCAATAGGAACAGCTGGCAAGCGGCTTATACGATATGATTGAACCTTATTCAACAAAGAGCACGATGAGGAGTTCTGGTGCATAATTCGCTTGGGCTACGATAGCTCTCGTCCAGGTTCCACCCCTTTTGGGAACTCGGAAGTTATTCCGATCCAAGAGGAGGGTAAAGGTCATGCTGCTCAAGAGGTGGTTGTCGGAAATTTCTAGCCTAATCGTCCAGTTCTGGGGGGAATTGGAAGCCCAACACGACAGCGCAGGTTAATCAACATACTGATCAATCCGTTTCGGAATGTTTGTTGCTATGCTGGACATCGTCACCTATAATCTACCAAGTATGCACCCTGTCCAGGTTCTCGTGCCGTGCAAGTCTTACTGCAGGAGTAGACGCCACTGGTCTCAGGCAATGACAACACACACAAATCTTCCACGCTATATAGGGCCATATAACATTCAAAGTGACGATAAACATCAACCGGCTTGTCGCTTTTGCCTATCGCATACCTTTGAATTGTTTCTCCTGTATCGCTTTTCTGGCCGTGAGTCAAGTCTCCGGCTACAAGTTTGTCCCTTTTAAGCCTTTTCAGCAGCGAACCCCCCCCCCCCCCCCCTGCGTGGCTCATTTGTCAGGATATTTTTAAACCCATGCAGAAAACCTCGCGCTATCGACGGATCTTCTCAGGGGAGTGTGAGAATCTCTTTTGCTTTTTCAGCCGAGCTCGGCTAAATCTGAAACGAAACACAACAAACAAGTACTGTACCCTACCAAGCCTACTTATAACAGAAAGAATGGAATGGAGTGAAGTGCGGGTCGTAAAAGTAGTGCATGGTATGGTAATCGCCTTCAATGACAGCAGTTATGCCCAAGGATCACAGCTTTGCTCCGATAGGATGGTTATATTTTCCAGGCTCAGAAGATTGTATAAAGTTTACACGTATGCTCCGAGATTCCGAGCGTGCGACACCATGCAGTCGACTACATTTCAGCTGAAAATACAAGCTCCAAATAACATGGAACTGGCGGTGTCTGGCCAACGATGTCCAACAACTTTCAAGTGGATTCGACCTGTTATCTTGCTAGTGGGTCTGATCTGCCTCCATTTATCGCCTCCGCTTATCCTGTACTTCGTACCATCTGACATGCATGTTAATCATCCTTTCTCCATCAATAAGACGCATTATGTTGGAATGCCGCGATCCTATTGAGAAGTGGTCCCTCTGATAGTGCTATATCATCCGGGGAAGCCGTGCCTGATTTGTACGAACAACAAGATAAATAACAGCGCTCTGCCCCAGACTGTCAGATCGGCCATCTCAACTTGCCGCGAATGATTTCTTCTTGGGGTCAAATGCCTCTAGATGAATCGAGTAGGTCAGGTAGATACGCAGGTGACAGGAAATTGCTGTTGACCTGTTCCGCCTCAGAATATAATCAAAACGTTTTCTTGTAATCGGGACGTTATCCTCGACAGTAGCCAATAAGTGTCAATTTGCAACCTCCAAGAGAACGAACCCATCGAGGCGATTTATTAGGGAGATGTTGACGTAGTAATGAGCTCTCAATGTACGAGAGCTCTGGAATAGTAGGGCATGTTCAGCTTTTAGCCTCAAGCACTATAGGATTTCAGAAACAGAACCTTGAATCAATGAAATTCTGGAGCAACTTTGTCATTGAGCAGTGGTGGATGGTTAAGATACATTGCAAGCTTAAAGATGGGTACTCGTCACGTGTCCATTGGGAATCGCTACTTATTCAGCTGAGATCGAAAGTTGAAGGTATTCATAAGTACCCCCGCCTTTGTAGGTTTGTGGTTGGTTTTCTAGAACGTCGACATGTGGGTATAATTATAGAATTAAGCTTGAAACCAAGTGGATGACGCATGCAGTGCCTTTTTTGCCTCTCATGCAGCTTAGTAACAACGAACTATGCCTGGAAAAGACCGACCGCACGTGACATGTATTGACATCACGGACTCTGGTTCAATAACCATAGAACAAACATTATGCCTTTTGTATTTACAATTTAATGGCCCGATCTCAGAAATGCGGTGGTCTTCCCAATAGAGAAATATTCCATGCCACTTCGCGAATTTATCTTCGGGATTCCTTCAAACTTGCCTTCACGCTTTCGAGTACCCTGTCATTTTAGCGAGGTCCCAGTTTGTCGTCCGTTCATCAACCGCCGAGCCTACTTCAACACGACCACGCATCATCATCAGACAGCCTCTGGAACGCGGTAGCAGGATCGTCTCGCGGTACATGTCGGCAGGAACATAATAAGCGTGTTTCTTTTCTCGCGGCGCCAATTTTCGGCCCTTTCCTCCCCTAGCTTGTGACGCGCGACAACAGTGCGCGATCTCTCCGAAAGTGGCGGCGCTCACTGTTCTTTCTCATAGCCAGTCACAGCTTTCCCTTCAGCAGCATCTGGATATTGCGCCGGATATCATAAATTGCTCTGAGGAAGAACTAGAGGGGGAACTACAACCTTTGATGATGGCACAAGCGGTGCCTAATCCGCCGCCCAATGACAAAAAGCGGGTGAAGGTCTATGAATTGCGCAACAGCGACTGGTTTGACAGGGGAACTGGTTTTTGCACGGCAGGATTCGTACTCGTATGTCGCTCATCGTTGAGACGTCTCGGAATGCGCTCTTTCCTTGAGCATCCCGTCGCGTGTTGAGCATATGCTGGTCAGTCAGCTAATTTTTCGTGTCACAGAATGAAGCCAGTCGCCAAGAAGAACCGAAGGTGATGGTCCAGTCTGAGGACTCGCCGGACCGCACGCTACTAGAGACTCTTGTCTGTAAAGAAGATGGATTCCAGAAGCAGCAAGGTACGAATGAAGGCGGACATCCCGAATGGTAAAGCTAAGTTGTTGTCTAGATACATTAATAGTATGGACGGAGCCGAGTACTGGCGTTGACATGGCTTTAAGCTTCCAAGAGTCCGAAGGCTGTACTGCTATCTGGTGAGTGCAAATGCGCGCGTATCATTATCTCTCATTTGATCAAATACTCACTTGCTCATAGGAGGTTTATTAATAATATTCAGTTGCATCTGCAGACTGTCGGCGGACCAGGTATGTTACACCTTTTGATTTGTATTGTCTTAACTAAGTGCTTCTCTGATAGATGATGCTTTATCAGACGACATTGGCCATGAATTTCCCCAAAAAGACGTCAAGTTACCTATACCGGGCTTATCCAATCTCCAAGACATCGAGAGAGAAATGCGGCATCTTCCCAACAGTGGTATTGGACGGGAGGCATTGGTCAAATATATTGGAAGGGAGCATTATATTGAAAAGTTGATTCCCTGCCTCGAGATGGCAGAAGACATTGAAGATCTTGCAAGCTTGCACCGGCTCTGCAACATCATGAAAGCGATTGTCCTTCTGAACGAAAGTTCCATCATGGAAGAAGCTGTTTCAGATCATCTAGTCCTTGGCGTGGTTGGCTGCTTAGAATATGACCCGGATTTTCCTTCCCACAAAGCGAATCATCGACAGTGGTTAGGACGAGAGGGTAGATACAAAGAAGTGGTTCGGATTGAGGACGAAGGAATTCGCAAGAAGATTCACCAAACATATCGGCTACAGTATTTGAAAGATGTCGTACTAGCACGGATCCTGGATGATCCGACCTTCTCTGTCCTGAATTCACTCATCTTTTTTAACCAGGTGGACATCGTCACACATTTGCACACGAACTCAGCATTCCTCAAGGAGTTATTTGGAATATTTGGCCAACAAGAGACAAATCAAGAACGCAAGAAAGAGGCTGTATTGTTCATCCAACAATGCTGCGCAATTGCAAAAAATCTCCAAGTTCCTGCCAGGAATACGCTATACGGCAACTTCTTAGGACACGGCCTTCTGGCTGTTATCACCTACGCCCTCAGACACAATGATGTTGGAGTGCGTGTTGGAGCAACGGACGTACTCGTGTCAATGATTGACCATGACCCTCAGATCATCCGTCAAACTATCTCTCGGCAAATCAATGAGAAGCAAACTCCTTTGACAGACTCCTTAATTGACCTCTTACTTGTCGAAGCAGACCTAGGAGTTAAGGCTCAAATTGCTGATGCTATCAAGGTGCTTCTCGATCCTGCGCCAGCGACCTCTCAGATGGACAGAGGACTCGGTGATCTGGGTAATAGGATGAGGATTCAGCATAGTGATCCTGAACAAGAAAATTTGGTGAAAGACTTCTACGATGATTCGGCCAAAAAGCTATTTAAGCCATTGGTTGACCTGAAGGATCGGGAAAATCTAGACTTCAGTGTGCACGAAGTTTCTCTCTTCATTTATCTGATTGAGATTTTGTGCTTTTTTGTCCGGCAGCATCAGCATCGAAGTAAATATTTTGTTCTTTCCGAGAAGCTGGGTCAGAGAGTTGCTCAACTTTTGAAAAGTTCCGAAAAGTATTTAAAACTTAGTAAGTTTCCTCCATCGTCATATTGCGCCTCACTAACACATACATTTAGCTGCGCTTAAGTTCTTCCGGAATCTGATTGGATTGCAAGACGAGTTCTACAATCAAGAAATGATGCAAGGACACCTCTTTGAACCGATAATTGATATTGTACTTGAGACTATGCCTCGGGACAATCTTTTGAATTCAGCGTGTCTAGAGTTCTTCGAATTTATCAGAAGAGAGCCGATCAAGCCGCTGATCAACCACTTGGTCGAAAATTACCGCGACAAGATCAAGAATATCACATATGTTGATACTTTCAGCAACTTTATTCATCGTTATGACGAAACTCCAGGGTTTGTTCCAAACCTCAGTGAATCATTCGCCGATACGGAGGATGACACTCCAAAGCGGCCAGAGACTGGAAGAGGCAATCGCTGGGACTCCGGCATCAAGGATCTTGATGCTGTCGAAGAAGAATATTTCAATACATCGGATGATGAAGATGAGACAAACGCGATCTTGGCTGTAAACCGTGCCTCTACAAATGGAGCATCCCCAGTCTCTAAACCGCTAGTTGATTATAACTCTGACGAAGAAAACGAAGCCATGGATGCTGATATGAACGCCGGAATATTACCCGCCAATGGCGATGATTCTGGGTCTTCAGATTCCAAGGCGGGCGATAGTGACGGTGGTGGCATATTGACTACTACTTCTTCGACCGCATCAGGCCCACCTGAGCGGCTGTCTGAAAAGCGCCGACGCGAAGAAGATGATGAAGACGAGCTAGGCAAGCTTGTGCAACAGAACAAGCGGCGAAATTCGAGTAGTTCCGCAGGATCTAACACGAGCGTTTTACGAAGAAAGAAGTCATTTAGCAACAGTAGCAATGGTGGAGCGAGTAGCAGTGGCAGCAAGCCCAGCAAGATAGCGATTTCCCTATCTCCGGCGATCAAGCTAGGTGCATCCACGAATGGATCTGATGAGAACAGCACATGAAAGTCTTAAGGGGTTCGGCCTAGACTACCAAACTTAAGGAAATGATCATGACACGATTTGATCCTGGCGCATTTGGGAGAAGATGGCGTTCGGGATATACGTGTGCTCATTTGTGATTATAAGAATCTTTACCTAGCCATTGCTTGGCTGGGGCAATATCAAGCAGCTCTGGACGAGGAGTAAGTCGGGTTGCTTAGGATTGTATAAATATGGATTGGGGATTTATGACGAGAAGACTCCATGATACCGTCTACGTTAAGCATACACGTAGATTGCAATGAAATTTTAGCGTGTGAGCGGACCTTGAAGTCATTAGGTTGTATGAATCCATGACATTGATTGAGAAGTCCATCCCAGGAGGAAGAAAGATGGAAGGATACGGCGTGCTCGCGCTCCAGTTCCATAAATATCATTTAAACAAAGACTCTCACCAGGACTCAGCCTTGTCAGCCTCGACAGCCATGTCAGCCACATCCCACCGTCTGTCGGCTCCACTCTAATGAGATGTGTTCATATGACGACGCGAATGCGCTTTGCCAGATAATTCTTATTTACAATAAGGACGACGCAATCGCAAACCAAGCATCTCAATTGAGGCCGTGCCTTCTGTCTACCACCGAAATCAGTGATGTGTGACTGAATTACGCTCCTTCCATTTTACCTGGGCCTCCACGTAACCCAATGTTTCAATTTCGCTATTCTTTTCTCATTTCATAAACCTCGTCCCTTTTTCCTGTTGACCCTCCCAGCACTTGCGTTGTCCTAGAAAATCAACATGGCGACTTTATTGCAGACAAATTTTTGGGCATTGTATGATATTGCGAAAGATACCCCGTTACATACGCTTCTCTTGGTGCTCAACACGACCGTCATCTGCGCCGTTGCTTTCGTACGCATTGCCTGCCCTCGTTCCTTCCTTCCAACTCATCTCCCAGAATGTAGCTGATAATTGTAGATTTACGCTATCGTTTGGTTCCTTGCCCCTTTACCCCGAGCGCCGCTCGATTCGGAAAAGAAATACATCACTACTTCTCTGGACGGCTCAACCACAGCTCCACGATCATTACCATGTTGGCACGACGAATGGCTTGCGCATCGCAATGGCCAACCCTCTAAGCTACAGCCCGGCTCGGATGCACCCAAAGTGAATACTGGGATTAATGAAGCTGAAGTAGAGATGAGCGTGGTGATTCCAGCATACAACGAGGAGCAACGGATCGAGATTATGTTAGAAGAAGCACTCGCTTTTCTGGATAAGGAATATGGACGTCTCCCACGGAAACTAAACTCTGCAAGCACAAAGCAAAGCAAGGGAATAGGCGGGTACGAAATCATCATCGTGGATGATGGAAGTAAGGATAAGACTGTGGAAGTTGCACTTGGGTTTTCAAGGAGGAATAGTCTACACGATATATTGAGGATATGTAGGCTGAGAGAGAACAGAGGAAAGGGTGGCGCGGTCACACATGGTTTCAGACATGTTAGAGGCGCATATGCTATGTTCGCTGACGCCGACGGCGCATCAAAATTTGAGGATCTGAGGAAATTGGTTGTGGGATGCGATGAGGTTGCAGATGTGTCTGAGCGAGGTATTGCCGTGGGTAGCAGAGCGCATATGGTTGGCACAGAAGCTGTAGTAAAGGTATGCTTTCTTCCCCGGCTTCAAACCAGTATAAACAAAGCAACAAAAGTCTAACATTTCGCAGCGTTCCGCCCTCCGCAATGCGCTCATGCATTCTTTTCACCTCCTCTTACGCCTGCTCACTCCACCTGCCACTTCGCGCATCCGAGACACACAGTGTGGCTTCAAGCTATTCTCACGAGCTGCACTACCTCATATAGTCCCATACATGCACGCCGAGGGCTGGATCTTCGACGTCGAGATGTTGATGCTTGCGGAGTCCGCCCCAGCAGGTCAAGTCACCCCGGGTATATCGAAGAAGGGGATCAGTGTCGCCGAGGTAGCGATTGGGTGGAAAGAAATTGAGGGCAGTAAGTTGAACGTTGTATGGGCTAGTCTTGGGATGGCGTGGGGACTGGCAATTTTGAGAGCGGGATGGATGTTAGGCGTTTATAAGAGACGATGAGGCTTCACTAGGATGGGATATCATAGATGGTAAGAGATGGCACGCTTGTAATGCGTTGTATATTGTGGGGTGTACTGGAAGTATGATACCAAACGCCTACCGCAGAACTGTTGGTACTACAGAAGCAAGAATGGTAAAAACTGGTTTTTTTAATCAGGTTTCTTCAAAAGTCGAATAATCTGTATCCAGTGACGTTACCTATGTTTCTGTGCTGCATCAACAGGTGTAGTTTTATTGGCTGTTCTTGATCAAAGACAGCCCCTTTTTGGTCCTCGCTAAAGACCTGTACGTCTTTCCTCCTATCAGGGGATTAGTGGTCATAAAGCATTGGTTGTGAGCAATTTTGCCCACGGAATATGATCCTCCCACGTATACCAAACATAGTGACCCTATCTTGATCATGGCTTATGAGCCATTGTGGTGCCTAAATCAATCTAATACACGGAGCGCCCGTTTAATGCTTTTATACTATTTTCCTCCCCAACCTTAGAGAGAGGTTGGGTCGCTCTATATGCTAGTGTCCGTTTATACAATCTAGTATCCAGCCACTTTTGTCCAAATTCGCAATAAATAGTCACCAGACGAACGATATTACCCAGCTTGTAAATCACGCCTCCTCGCCAGCTCTCCTGAACGGCTCCCCATCCTCAAAACTCCCCCTCCGTCCCCAATTCCTCGGCTGCCTCTTCAGGAAGGCACCCACGGCACCCAAGAAGCCTTCATGCCGTAGGAAATACGCCTCCTTGGCGCCCTGACTCCAGAAGCGTATAGCGTAGGAGAGAGTGTTCATGGTTTGGCGGTGTCCGCGGATGAAAGAACCGCCGAAATATATGGTGGATAGATTGTGTTTTTCGGACTGTAGGTATGCTATTTGCCCGATGTTATTCGAGATTGCGTAAAGGAGGGAGCGGGAGATGTCTGATGCGTTGAAAGGCCCTTCTGCCGGCGTAGGATCTGGATTTGAGACTGGAGGTGCGTTTGTGGATACGGACTCTTTGTCGGTAGGGAGAGGCGGCGGTGAGGGAAAGTATGAGGCAGCGGAATCTCCATTGGCGAGCCCACCGCTATCTTCTGCTTCTCGTTCCGCTTCTCGCTTCATGCGAAACACCTTCCCGAAGGAGCTCGCAATGGTATTACTTTTGAGTCCGATCTTGCCATAGTCTGTCCCGTAGATATCGCCAACCAGCATGTCGACCTTTGCGTTGTCGCCGCGTTCTGCGTGGGCGAGCATTTCGTCGAAACTTCGAGCACCTGTGAGAAGAGATAGAAGCCCCCAGAGAGTGCCGCCACCAAGGGAGGTCCCTCCTACTCGCTGGAATTCACGCGGCCCGGAGACCTTAATCATGCTGACACCGGACCCAATGTTCACTAAGAGGTAGGGATAGATGTCTGAGCGTGGTTCCTCGAAGTGCATAGGGTCGGTCTCGCTATAAGTGAACACCTCTCGGGGAATTTCCGTGATGAAGAAATCGAGACCTAGGTATTCTCCTTAGTATGGAAATCTCGTATGGTACACCATGGCATACCTATTATCAAACACTCCATCTCATCCTCCCTCAACACATCCACACCCAGAACCTCCCTAATCTTATCATAGAATTTGAATGCTCCTCCTCCCGTTGCCATGACGCATAGTTCCCCTGGGTTTGATCCATTAAGCTTCTGCTGCTTGATTTTTAGTTGCTTCATAAACTCCACACACTCATCTATTTGATCTGTCTCAAAATTTATGAAGTTTAGACGTCCACCCGGTTCTCTAGAGTGCGGTTCGCGCGAGAAATATACCAATTTTGCCAACGATCCTCCAATCTGCCATGCCAATTAGTTTCTCTCTACTTAAATTATTTTCAGAAGACGAAGTAGAACATACATCGACAGCAATATGGCTCACCACCGCCGTGTGGTTAGGCAGCCGTATATCCTTGGTGTCCTGTGTCCCGCCATTGATGCTAGATCCTGGAGAGGACGACTCCTGATCAACGATAAATGCGCCCTTTACATTGATCTTCACTGACCCAGGATGTATGATCGTGCTATCAATTTCCGCGGTGTTCGTGCGCATGCGAAGCGGTTTTGTATTTGTGGAGGGGTTGTCGTAAGAAGCTTGAGCATCTGTCTGCGGGGTACTTTGTGCAGCCATAACTCTAGGTTCTTGCAGGCGTGCGAGCCAAAGATGGTTCTATGAAGGCATTGATGGTTGTTATACTTGCTCTTCGTATCTACCAAGGTCATTGGGATGGTGGCTATGATATGATCGGTGAGGTCTGACATACCTGGTAACCCTTTATTTCAAGCGCTTATCAATAAAGACTATGGGAGGTTGAATTTTGGCGGGGTCCCACATCTATCCCGAGGCTTTAGGGAATCAAAAAAGGGGAAATACAACTAAGGATGGGCGAATGTTGCAGAATTTTCGAGAGAAACAGCTGGGAGACCGGTCTACAGTCAGCGATTGATTGTTTCGACAAGTTGCAAACTTATTCATTTCTGCTTCGCCGACACCCGCTCTCCAAGGCCAAACTCGGAGACCAATCACCAAAACCTACCTACAATTTCTTCGCCAACCATATCCGAGAAGAGTCACCAATGTTAAGAGGCATATACAGATGCTTTTAGAATTTATTTTGGCCTCCGCCAGGGATTTAGCTTATGGAAGTCAATTCAACGCTGCTAGAATTGAGTCTATAATACCAGATATTTAATGCTCCATGTCTTCTCTACCGAGCTTGCTTCTCAATATACAGAAAAGAAAAGAATAACATACATACATAACATTTACTTCCCGTTCTTGGGCTGTAAAGTATCAATTCAACAACACTAGAAAATGACGGAGTAGGTAATCCTGGACCAGGTATAATGAAAGTCCATATATCATAAGCTTTCATTTCTTACGTCTTCTTTGAATAGCTGCCTGCCGAGCTCTGTAAACGCTTCAAACTCCATTGTCATGATGGGAGGCACTTTCAGTTCCGGCCATTTAATTCGGTGGCTGGTATCATGAAACGTAGGCCTCCTATCTACAGTTGCCATTGGGAATTTGACATTAGATCTACTGCATTGTGGTATCGGCCATTGTGCACGATCCTTCGGCATCCAATAACAACATTGATGTTCCAATGAGACCTGGCTTGACAGGATGCAGCCTCCAACCTGTGCTGGGTACGGGCATATTCGAGAAATACAGTGTTGGTGGTTTTGGATAAGACATTTGTGTGGTGGCGAGTGATAGTGCATATAAGGAAATCGAGAGTATTCGCATTCTGGGATATGTAGATTGCATGTGCCTGAGCTACATCCTGTGATCAACGAACGCAAACTTGGAGCCTCAACACTTTGAGGCAGAGAACCATGCTCAAGGGCGGCTTTTCTTCGTTGAGTGATTTGCCGTGAAAGGTCCATCAGCATGGATACTTCGCGAAGGTCCTGGCTGTGTGGGCTAGATGGTACTTCACTGTAAAATCGTGCCTGGATGTTAATAGATATTGGTGGTAAGACGCGTGCAGTTAAGTCCGTTGGCACTGTTGCTTCGATCAAATGATTGATACTCATCAGTGACTTGCTCTGGAATCTCCGTGGGACTAATTGCTTCTGTTGACTGAAATCTATAGCTGCAGGAGAGTGCCTAACTCTTTCTACTGCCTTATCCAGCAAAACCCGTGATCCATGAAGCGTTGGTGGTTGGCGTTGCAGCGGCACAGTGTTTTGGATTTGAAGAATCAACGCTGGGTTTGGAGTTGAAGGGTTGAGGCTCATCTTTGCAGTTGTATTCTTTCTTCGTTCTGGCGTTGACCTATCACACTCATCAATGTAAGGCGATGACAGAGGCGTTAATAAGCTTCGAAGTGTGCGAGGAGATGAGTTGATCTTTAATTCTTGTCCAAGCATGCATTTTTGTCGTCGTTCAAAGAACGCCCGCCGTTCGTTAACAGAAAGCTCTACTCTCCCTGGTATCGATGTATCCTTAGAAGGAATCTCCACACTTTTCGTGGTTGTATGACTTCCATCTAGTTTTTGGCATATAACCCAGGACCAAAAGGAGAATTTCCTTGATCCGCAGTGCTTCAACTTCCGCATCTTCCCGCCCGGAGTCCATAATTCTTGATCCAGCCCTTGAATCCTAGGATACCAGCATATGCGGTCAACATCCACGATCCCGCTTTCACGTGTCCGTAGGTTTATGACTGGTACGGTTGTTGTATATTGACTGGTACTTGATCCGACATATATCCAGAACTTGTCGCCCCGTTTATATGCCAGCTCTTCGCTCGAGACACTATCCGATATTGCAACTCCATGGGCATCTATCCGTACCTCAGCCTTGCTCACGCATTCTTTGTCATAGATATGACTCGCGTCCCTCTCAATATCTTGCCTAAGAAGGTAGCATACAGAATTATCATCTTCTCCGCTAAATCGCTTGACAGGAATCTCGGTATCAGTATTTCGAATGTTTAGCACTGGGGACTGCACCACGACCCTACAACTTTTCTGACTCCATTTTGAAGGCCTTGACACAAGCACATATTTGCGTACAGAAACTTTGCAATCCAAAGGTTCCATAACCCTAGTTACCATGAATTGTTTCGCGTCAGTTTGACAAATCGAGGTTTATGAGAGATATAGAACACAGAGGGGCAATGGTAGTGCCTAAATGATATTTGGGTTCAGGCCGTAATCTGACAGTTGATCTTGGTGTGTTCTGCATGTTCCGCCACATCGAGCTGCATGTGAAGAGGAATGTGGGATCGACCAATAAAACTGAAAGATCATGCTTCGAGCATGAGATCGACATGCGTTTAACACGGGACCATTTTGTTCTACCGCTGCGCCTTCTCACACCAGAAGTTACACCAGAAAAGAAAAAAAAAGGGAGGCAGGAATAATTTGTTTTTCTGAAACCAAGACAGAAGGTCTTGGCTTATTGACGAATAGGCAAGCTTCTAGTACCTAGGGTCCGAGACCTCAAGTGAGCCATGATTACCTCCGCACCGAGGTTTTCAGGCTTGAATCGAGTTTGATGATGAGTGGAGTATTGCTTTGATCTTGTGCCTGTAAAAAGTCATAAGCTACGACGGCAAGTAGGAAAGACAGAGAGCATACCGGGCGTGCCTTGAGCTTCGACTTGTCATTATCCAAGTCTAAAGATCGGTATTTCGAAATCTGGGCCTTAGAGAATCATCATTTATCTTGTTCGTCCTTCCCTTTCTCGAAAGGACTTTTTCCATTTTCCTTCTCAGCAATCTTCTCCAGTATAGTAGTGACACTCTCGACGCCTTTTTTGCCCTTCTTGTCTTTCCTCTCTAGCACTGTGGCAAACCACTCCTCGATTTCTTCCTCGACGTCCTTTTCCGAGCGGTCCGGATCAATTCCGAACTGTTTTCGCATCTTGTATCTTAGATCATCGATGGATGATATATCGAAAGCCCATAAAGCTCCTCCTGTGGCCATCATGCTGACACTCAGCACATTCACCGTAGCTACATTTAAAGCTTCAAAGGCTTCCATCGCTCCATTGACCTCGGGGGCATGGCTGCTAGGATGAAAGTATCCCGGTTGTGTTAGCTTATAGCGTCGAACGAGGGAACGCCTAGTGATGAGTGCTGATATTGCAAAGAATCCTGCTCCAGCAGCGAATAGACTCAATTGTTTCCGTGATCGCTCGTTAAAGAGGGATTGTAGTGCCGACATGTTGGTTGCAGGTTCTGAATTATGAGGTTGAGAGTCTGGCATTGTGCGCTGCAGCAGAAATGCCATTGAAATCAAACTAAATGACAAAATTACAAAATTCTTGAGCCTCTACTTATCGACTCCAAAGTTGTAATGAGCGTGGTTGAAAGATTGTGTGCGGCAATGAAGAATCAAGAGCATAGGACGAAATTGTGGCAGGGAGATTGGCTATTTCTTCATGCCTTATAATTGAGGCATTGATTCTGTTTATCTTATGTGGAATTTCGTCAGGGCAATGTTGAACTGATGGCAATTGAGTCATTAATGTTGATAATGGAATATAAGTCAGCGTGTAGTTAGTCAAGGCTAAGTCTCAAGTGTAAGATTATCTGCTCAAGAATTTGCAGATCTTCCAATTTGAAGGTATATTAAGAGGTCGCCTCCCAAAGAAGGGGAAAATCAACTGTTCAGGACCACTTGGTCGTCACATGAACCCATAATGCGAAATAGGTTTGGTCTTATTCTAGATTGTGTATATAACACTCGTTTAGGATCTATTTGCAATAAAAAGGGTTTTCTCATTCAATAGTTATGAGCCTAGATCTCTTCCAAGTCGCAGAACCGAGTATTTCTCAACACGTTTTACTTCGTATAGTACTTTGTTAATATTCTTTTATATCGCTTTCGTACCAACAGTGGCTCATTAGCTCACAATGGCTGCAATACAAACCTACTCGGTAATTTCGAGCAGTAACAAATTATGGATCGAATGGCTGGAAATGGTGAAGTCTTACGCTATTAAAGCGGATATTTGGGATAACGTGAATCCTTTTTCAACCGTACAAAAACAACTAACGGCTCTATTACGCCTTTTACCAACGCCGTGCGAAATGACGATTCGGCTTTATCAGTGGATGAAAAAGAGCAGTTGAGAATTCTCCAGGCTGAATATAAGTACGAAAAGAAAGCTTACGACAAACGGAAAGCTGGAATGAACAACCCTTGTACGAAGCTCCAAGAAACAATCAAGCATCTTCACTACATATACAAGTGATACACTCTGTACGAAATGTTGGTAAACCTGAAAACAAGCTTACCTCTGCGAATGCCGTACGAGAAAGAGAACTGATTCTCAAATAGACGCGACTTTTCCAAACCCCAAAAGATCAGGAATTAGATGCTTAGATTATGCGATGGGAAACTATGTACAACGAGTGCATTTCAGCAAATATCCCAGATTTCGCAGGCTTCAGACCTTGTGGCTTCGGTGTCGACTCTGGCTCTAGAATTTGCAAACGTTTGGCATGTAAGACTGGCTGAAGGTTTGACTGAACCATTCCAAGGCCTCGTACGAAGGATTAGTTTCGAATTACTAATTACCAATGGCTACATGTGGAGTATTTGCGGCTCAACGAGCCTTAGACCCGCGTGATCCTTAACATCAACCAGCAATAGTCACTTGGGAAGGGCAAGCATGGAAGTAACGTATACTGTAATTTATTAGCTATATCTAATCTTACAGGAAGACCGTAATTTACTAAGTATGAAAGCTACTAGATACACTGGTCAAACTTAGACATATTTTGCAGAGGCAGTGAAGCGGATTCAATCACATGTCTACCTTGCTACGTTCTGCTTCCCTTTGCGGATTTCTGGCCATTTCTTTGTCCATGGGTGATACTAAGTAGGAATTTTTTATTATTATTGAGCGTCCAGCGCCCTCCAAGTTAATATCAAGTAGGATCCTACATACAGGGCCAACTGCATCTGGATAGATCCGTTTCCGTACCAATACTGGATCAGATCAATATGGGAATCGACTCCAAGGTACACTCTAGTGCACACTTTCCCTATGGTTGCACACTACTTTGCCTGGTGAGACGGGACGCCACGACTACCGTGAAATGGTATGCTTATGGCAGATGTCCGCGTTAGCCAAAGTTTGTAAAGAAATCAATCAGCTTTGCATGCGTACCAATTTGCCTCTCCTTGCATACTTCAAGCATCCTCAATGGGGCACATTGCATTGCGAAGAATGGAAGTGCCATAATGGCTAGGATTGAGGAACACGGTTGGAAATGTGGGATATGCCGGCAGACACGATTCTGGCACGATATATGCAGCTGGTATCTGTGACCATTTAGTATGCAACAAGCTTAACATGGGCGTTTGGCATACTGAGCCAGCCAGCGTCCTATTTTCCGCACGGCTTTTCATATAATCTTCCAAATCGTCGAAATGAAACCCTTTTAATCCAGTGTTTAGTGATTCGGTCCAATAAAACAAGATGTCTTCGCAGACGCCGGGCCCACCAGCAAGATTGGCAAGCAGAATTGCGACCTCAAAAACCAGCCTCAGGTACTGGAAAATCATCTCTAGATTGTGCCTTGCTCGAAGGATGGGCGTTCTTGCAACAGCTTTGAATTCTTCCAGCGCAAGAACAATGTCTGACAATCCTTCCAGGAGAACTGCATCAAAATCATCATGTTCCTCTTTTGCATTCCAAGACGCCAACTCGGTTGCCAAATCTGCTGCCGATAGCAGATAGCATGCAACGTTAGAGCAGAGCTTCTCGAGCTGCTCACAGCTTGCCTCGACCCTTATCCATTCCATCTTCTTTTGGTGCCAGTCCAGCAAATCTTCGGGAGATGGGCAGCTGTCCCAACCTGTTCGATTGTCTACACGTTTGTGTGCTAACGTACGGAAATGATTCTCTCGCTTCATGCACAGACGAGCCAATGGGAATATTTTCACCCCTTCAAGTATGCCGACAACGTTTGTGAGAGAAGCCATTGCAAGTAAATCCCATTAAGTATTGGAAGAGGATAGTTCAGGGTACAGGATGTTGAAGAGATGTTGGCTTCTGTGAACGATGAACTATTCTTGTATGACTCTTGATGGAAGTGATGAAGTTTACTATTGGTCAGTTGCTTAAACCACCATAGCTGAGATCAGCTCTACATATTCTGAGACGAATTCCAAAGCCTCGAATCGCGGGGTACTGCGTTTGCCGCATACCAGATGCAGCGGCTCGGAATGTAGCCGTTCATCTATTCGTAGTCCGCCCGAAATTCAGGAACAGAAAAAGCAAGTATACAGGGATGCACGAGATCGAAACCCACGCACTTGATTCTGAGATATTCTATTATGCAGAATTTAGCGCGACTCAATGTACCACTGAGATCACCGGCACGATTCTTCAGCCCCAAAACCATTTGACTTGGTCACAGGGTACGTACTGTTTCAAACTCTGTCTGGCAGCCGGGCCATAAATGACGAAGACTGGAGAAGTTTTTAATCTTGCCACTTCTCGCATAGCCAATATCTACTAGAGGCACTCAGACAACATATGTCCTATCTTTGTTGCACAACAGAACTTTATTGCCTCGATGCAGGGGCAGAATCTGGAGTGTCAAAGCAGGAAATGATGAGTTTGATGGAGGCTGGCGGCTCAACCCCATAAAATTAGAAAACACGAACCACCACGAACCAAAAAAGCAAAAGCACAATGATATATTTCATTGGCAGTGAGTGAAAAGAAACTGGTCACGCCTCGGCTGGGCCTCGAGCCCAAAACTTCAGGATTAGAAATCCTGCCCGCTCGGCTATGATGAGAAGAAGGGCATAGAGTTGTATTAGCGCAAAGCACAAACTACTTGTACACCAATTTCTCAGTATGATGCCACCTCGGGAGTGACTCGCTCAGAAGACTTGCTCGAGAGAACATGCATGTCGGGGGCAAGAGACACATCAGAAATTCCAGGGTAGGGGACTTATCTCTCCAGAGCCGAAACCTACAATCGCGGCTAGCCAAGGAATATAACATTTTTCGGAAACCGAATTTTGTCTAGAGAGCTGTATACAATGAAGTCTTTGAGAAGAGAATCGCATGCCGTATTAGTGGGTCATGCTGCATGCCAGGCTGCTCGAGGTTGCCAACTAAAAATAAAAAAACACATTATAGCACGCTTCTTGGAAATAAGTCAGCCCCTTTGTATTCTAAATCTATTTATCATTTAGAGCAAGATTCTTTTATAACTTTGGACTTAAGTTTCATATTGCCTGCTTCTCTTCCGGTGAACCTTACTCCAACCCTCATCTTGAGCACGTCGGTTTTGGATTCTTCTTAGCTTTGAGCCAGCTTCTATAGGTTGTAGGTTCATACTGGGCTTTCTGGAATCAAACAATGTTCTGTTTATGATGGGGCACAGCAGAGTTTTGAGCATGGTAAACAAGAGCAAGTCACAGAGCAACTCAGCTCTAGTGACAGGATGCAGAATGTCAATATCTTTAGATACGTTTAGTCCATGCAATAAAATAAGGGAATTATTATACCAAAGGCCACGAATGTGCTACAAGTTATGGTGCATACAGTATATTTTTCTAGAGAAGCCAGGTAATTAAAGTTTATCTTGGGGTCAATTCACATCAGCCGATCCTCTCTACCTACTAGAGCCTTACACACATTCAGAATGGTTGCAAGCAGATTCTCTGTTTAAGTTACGGAATCGCAAGGAGCCTCATGGTGAGGAAATTATTATGATATTTTCTTGAACGCTGTGAAGCTTGCTCGTACTCACTCTCATGCTCATGCTCATTAGTGGCTGAGGTGATGACCTGTATGTGACTTTCATTTCCCATGAAAATGTGTACGTCTGACATACAGGAAATGCTGGCTTCTGCATAGATTCGACGAAATAATTGATCATGAATGCATATTACAAGCTGACCCTCTTGGACTTATATGGTAGACCCTTCTCAAATCCGTCTTTTGTAGAGTGATGTGGCAAACAATACATTTGATGATTTAAAATTTGTCAAGACCATTTGAAACTCGTTAAAAAGGGGCCGGCCCTGCTGGAAGGCGGATCAAAAGAGAGTTTGCGATCGGCGTTGATTGAATCGTTCATTGTTTCTTGCATGGAGATAGAAACTGACATTAGACCAGAACATGACGAGTACAGCCTTCCTCCAAACGTACAGGATAGTTTTTTTCTTGCAGTGTGTGATCCGCTCCACATACGTGAGGAGGATTGCGATCCAATCACTTCAGAAAACAGCATTGAGCGGCATTGAAGTAGGATAGCCGCGACTCCGTTAACCTATGTAGAATGTATATGTAGCCCCTTTCGGTAATAAATGGGGACAAGGGTAAGGTCGTCATCCTTTATATTGTAAGTGCCTCCGAAGTGAAAGGGTGCGATGATGACGAGCAACGGAGGTAAACCCAGTTCGCATTAAAATTTGCAAATAGCTGTGGGCCCGACCTACAGCGTAGGTTGGACCCCTAAATGCCCTAAATCGCGCTTCCAGTGACTATCCGGGAGCCGCCGTAACGCTAAAATCATCTGAGAAGCAGCCATCACACTTGGCGACGTCAAGGTTGATATTAGCGGGTGCAACGTTTTATTGTAAACTCTATTTATCCTGATCTATGCTGATAAGCAGCACCACAGCAGGTAACAGAACGCAGGACAGTATCGCCAACTGTGGCTTGATAGGTATATTGAGTCTAGAGACGCCGTACAGTATTAGCCTGTCGCCTTCTGGCTTGTTAAGGCGCTACCAATGTTTCTCAGCTGCAAGAAGAAGAGGACAACGACGACAACCAGTAGAAAGATAATTCTTGGCTTGAATTGCGTGGTCACTGATTGATGTGCAACCCCCACCACCCCCTGTATTTTCATTTATCACTTCCTATTTCCATCCACTCGATCCACTGAAAATCTCCCCTGCCACCCCATCTTCCCCCCCCCCCCCCCCCCCCCCCAATATCCCCTTTCCCCTATCAATTTGGATTTCAATTCGCTCTCTCGCTTTTACCTCCCCCGATCTCACTTTTCTTCAATAGAGACTTTCTTCTTTCTCTATCTCTCTCCCTCTCCCTCCAGTTCGACCGATCGTCCTGGCTTCTACTCTTCACCCTCCCCCCTTCCAAACCTCCTCTCAATTCATCAAATCTATCCACATGAGTCTCTGTTGTCACTCGTTCCAACACTGAGCTCTTCATGTCTCTGCCTACAAAGTCCTACAAGGTCTCCTCTAATATCGCTATGTTGCCTCGAACGCCCGTGTATCGATGGTTAGGAGTCGCATTCTTCATTACACTCGTTTTCTTCTTCCATCCAAACCTCAGCGGGACTGCTATAATATCCGATTCGCTTGCACCCGCCAGTTACGCACCGGTCCCGGGCCATGATGACTTGACTTGGGTCAAAGAAGTCTTGAAGAACTATTCGATAGGCTCGGAAGTTACATATGCATCACGAATAATCAAGTACATACCAGACCAGCCGGAGCGAAAGTCGATAACAGAAATCGATCACGAATTAATTCCACAGCAATTTCAAGATGTAAACATGAAACGGATATCCACCCTTCCTGCAGGCACACCTGTTGAAGTCCATCTGAAGAAGTCGATGCGGCCGGACGATGTTGACGCATCAGCCTTAATATTTGGTGTCTCCACGACTTACGAACGGTTCAGCTCTCCGGAAACGAGTCCAGTTGGAGAGTGGAGGAGATGGCTCACAGACGGACAAGGTCATTCGAATGGAGCGGGCCTTGTCTTACAATTATACAATGCGACAGATGAGGAGGTCGGGAGCGCAACAGCGACCTTAATATCCGTCGGCATCAATGTCACTGTGGTTCATGCAAACCCAAAACTCGATATGCCAGGACGATATGTTGCACTGGTCGACTTGGTCTACAATCACCCATCGAGAGATTCTCGCAAATACTTTGCCTTGATTGACGACGATACCTTTTTCCCTGCCTTGGCCGAGCTCCAACGTACTCTATCCAGATACAATCCGGCGAAAACATATTACATCGGAACATTCACGGAACGTGGGGAATGGCTGCTTCGAGACCATGCTGCGTTTGGATTTGGAGGTGGTGGAATTTTCTTGACCGCATCAATGGCAAAGAAGATTGTCGAGGCGCCATGCCTGGAGGGAGCCAAGGTCCCAGGACCTGACGGCACGGAAATCTGGAAGTATAACCTGAACGCCGACCAAGGGGATCGCTTACTTTTTAACTGCATAACTAATTACACCGATATCCGACTCTCATATCTGCCGCGGTTACATCAAATTGATCAGTTTGGAGACCTAAGTGGCTTTTACGAGAACGGAGATCAACCTCTTAGCCTGCATCATTATAAGTCGTGGCATCACTTCAACGTCGAGAAAATGCACGTTGTTGCTGATGCTTGTGGCGAAGACTGCGTTCTTCAACGATTCCAATTCAAGGATAATTATATCATTTCGAATGGCTATTCGGTGGCTCATTACCCACAAGGGATTGATTTCGATCCCCTTCAGGCGGAGGACACTTTTGAAAATTTTGCACCAATTCACGATGTTGACCTAGCATACTCAATGGGTGCGCAGAGACCATGCTTGAGCTTTACCGGAAAGAAAGCAAGCTGGCAATTATTGGATTCCAGAGCCGAGGGGCCTGGTACGGTACGACAGATTTACGTCAAGCATAGGTCGGACCCAAAATATTTTAAAAAGGGCGAAGATGGCCCGAAAGACGATAGCGTCTTGGTTTTATTATGGACTCCATAAGAGGAGCAGAGCTCTCTTTTTGTATCAAACGCGAGCATTTTGTAAAGTATGGGCCATTATTTTGTTGGAAAGGAGTTCTGGGATAGATTTCGGATGACAGCGAAACGATCAACATACCCTTATCCCTAGAAGAGGGATGCATATAATTGGCATGGACATTTAGCGTTGGTCCTGGTTTAAGTTGCATCTTGTAAATTCATAATCACAAAGTGAGAATACCTCAAGCTACAGGCTATTTGGATATTCGATTACGTGCTATGATATTCGCTTTACTTGGCTTTGACAATCTTTGGCAAGTATTTCCCTGTTCTATGCTTGCCTCAGAAGACTACGTAGACTTAGTTTTGTCAGCTTTGGATTGCTTTGGTTAATCTATCCGGGCGCAATTAGTCACTCCCAGAGTTGTCTAGACTACCCGAAAACATACCCGCGATATTGTTTCTATCCGTCCAGTCAGAATTCAAGCGATATCAAAATCTGTGCACACCTCAAGCTACAGCCAACCAGAAATGAAACCAGATCTGGCTACTAGCGGAACTGTAATCTTTACACTCCCGACTTGCCTGTGTTGCCATTTCTTTCGATGATAGCCGTTGGCTGATCAGTCACATTGCTGGTATCGACGAATTGGTTGCTTAATCACCCATTTGCATATTGACCATGCCCACAAGATTATATCATTCAAATAACGATTACTTTCCACCTGGAAGCTTCTTGACTGAGGGAATGAATGAATGCGGACCCGTTCCGTCTGTCGGGTCGGATATACATGCACCCCACTTCTCCATCCGACGCCTTTCAGCGAACCTGCTATTGTGTGCGATCAACGACATCAAAGTTTTCTTCTGTACATCTTTCTCATTTCTTGTACATATAACATTTCTGCATAAATAGAGCATTGCCTCCCCTTCTTTCTCTTCTTCACTGTTTAGATTTCAACTGAAAACCCCTCTATTGTGCACCTTAAGTCTCCAAAATCAATTCGAAATGGATTCGAAGCAATTCAAAGCAGCCGCATCTTCAGCAATTGATGAGAGTGAGTCTTTTCATCAGCCCTGAGTCCTCAAAGAGGAATACTAATGAATCCATATAGTCATCAACTATTATGACACTATTGAAGACCGGCGCGTGGTCTCAAACGTTGAGCCCGGCTATCTTAAGAAAATCCTCCCATCTGGCCCACCACAAGATGGTGAGTCCTGGGAGGAGATTCAGAAAGATATCGAAGCAAAAATTGTGCCCGGTCTGACGCATTGGCAATCACCAAAATTCATGGCTTTTTTTCCTGCCTCGTCTACCTACCCAGGCATGTTGGCTGAAATGTATTCTGCTGCTTTCACGGCACCAGCCTTTAATTGGATCTGCTCTCCGGCTGTGACGGAGCTAGAGACTGTGGTTATGGACTGGCTTGCTAAGTTATTTAATCTTCCGGACTGCTACTTAAGTACAGAGCACGGGGGTGGGGTGATCCAAGGGTCTGCTTCTGAGGCTATCGTCACCGTCATGGTCGCAGCACGCGACAAGTATTTGAGAGAGACTACTTCGCATTTGGAGGGCCTGGAGCTCGAAGACGCCATTGCGCATAAGAGAAGCAAGCTGGTAGCATTAGGAAGCGAGGCAGCGCATAGTTCCACGCAAAAAGCTGCCCAGATTGCTGGTGTGCGATACCGCTCTGTTCCTATTACCGTGGAAGACAAATTTGCCATGACAGGTGCCGGCCTTGAAAAAGTTCTGGAAGAGTGCAAAGCACAAGGCTTAGAACCATTCTACGTCACTACTACCATTGGAACAACAAATACATGCGCTGTGGACGACTTCTCTTCTATCGCCTCGGTTTTATCTAGATACGCACCACCAAACAAGCCCGGCGAGATATGGGTCCACGTCGACGCCGCCTACGCAGGAGCTGCTCTCGTCTGTCCGGAATACCAACATCTTACATCTCACTTTGCATCATTCCACAGCTTCGATATGAATATGCACAAATGGCTGCTCACTAACTTCGATGCCTCATGTCTCTTTGTTAAGAAACGCAAGGATCTGATTGATGCACTCTCCATCTCGCCGACCTATCTCAGAAACGAGTTCTCCGAGTCAGGGCTCGTGACCGATTATAGAGACTGGCAGATTCCCCTAGGTCGGCGCTTCCGCAGCTTGAAGATCTGGTTTGTGCTGAGAACATATGGTGTGAGCGGATTGCAGGCGCACATCAGGAAACATGTTAAGCTTGGAGAAACTTTTGCGAGCTTGGTCAAGTCGCGGCAGGATCTATTTGAGATTATTACGGGGCCGGACTTTGCGTTGACGGTATTCAATGTAGTAGGCAAGGACAAGGCGGAAGAAGACAGGCTGACAAAAGAGGTGTATGAGTTGGTTAATAAGAGGGGAGAAATATACATCACGAGTAGTGTGGTGGGGGGACGGTATGCCATCAGAGTCGTTAGTGCGAACCCCTTGGCGGAAGAGAGATATGTACGAAGGGCCTTCGATATATTGGTAGAAACGACGGAAGAGGTGAGAGATGCGAAAGCGCCGAATAGTATTCCCTCGCTGCCTTCGAGCGGGGAGCTTAAGAATGGAAAGGGAGAGGTTGGTGAAGTGGCACACGTCAATGGGACCGCGGTATAGAGGATAGTTTGTCCAGTCCCTTCAGTAGGCATAGAAGCATAGAATGCAAGGCGCAATATGATTACTCCACTCGGGTTTCCTACAAAACTGGTCTCGATTTACATGGATTAATTCAGCTTCCCATGCATTTTCCTTGCCGGGTCAACATCTAACAACTACCCATACTCATCTCCCCCAGCCGAAGCAAATAGGTAAACAGGGTTAGCCTCCAATAAAATCATACGGCAACAAAATTCCGCGTTCATCATGTCCCTCCCAGACCCATAGCATCAGCTTGGGCTCTGGGGTGCCGTCTTTAAGTATGACTAAGATCATACCCTAGAAGAGTTTGACAAGTTTGGCTTCTTGGGAATCTTCATGAATCAAAGTTATTAGGTCATTGTGCTTGAAGTTGTTAAGAAGCGGTGCCATGACGGACTTACTTGAGTCGCCGTTCTCTTGTCGAGAGAGGGAGGTCTTGATATTGTATGCTGTATTGGTATCCAGCACTGCTGTACCGGGCTCCTGAAGTAGAGATGGGACGAACAATATGGTATTAAAGTAAAGTTTAAACGGCCCATGACCGTGGAAACCATTGCGTGATCGTTCCAGCCCTTCGCAGAAAAGAAAAAGTATTAGCGAAGCCTCACATTGCTGTCTTATGATCCAGTGGCATTATACCTTTAGTGGAACAAATGATTTGAAGACAGGATGGAGATTCGCGTCTTGACATCGCTCCCAGATCTCGAACTGAGCTCTCTGTGCCAGATAGAATGAAAGAACAGAGGAGTTTGTAATACTTTGCCGAAAGATAGTGAAACGTTCAACCTATGAACTTTGGGTCACTGCTAAACATTTCGTCATCTGTCGAAGTAGTTTCACGTTGAGTCAAAACATCCATATTAGTTCAAGTCTCAAATGCAACCAGTTTTGGATACACCTAATTAGGCTTTGATGTTTGAGTAAAGCTATAAATCTACCCAAAACATCTTGCTGATGAGAATTCTAGTGGACATGTTCGACCGGGGATATTGGAGAAGAAATGAGGCCTAAAGCATATCTTTCAACTGAACTTCACCAGGATCCGAATTGTTGTCCTGTTTCTAGTTGCTTATTTTGGATTCAAAGAGGTTCATTTAGTATGTTTTTCATTACTTGTCACATTGTAAATCTTCTTAACACCCGTTTGGGATGAGGCAATTCATAGGCTGGACAAGCCATGGAAACTAAACTATTAGATCAATGATTGATATCCATTCATATCTGATATGGACAATATTCCACCTTGTGCAGGGAATTAAGAAGGGTTGATGTACAAGTCGCCAGCCAAGTGGCTTGGGTCCACAAAAAAGTTCTGCCAAGATTTGAAGAACGACAAGCCTGTTGGAGCTTGCAGCTTCATATTTATGCCAACAACAAGTTCGTCCACTGAACGCCAGGGTCAATTGTATGTCATTGATGCCGCTGACGCGCTCGATACCACCGCCATTCTTGTTGCCAGAACAGGGTGCGCGAAGGTTGTACCGAGCGTTGCAATTCTCTACCACCTCTGGACGCCTTGCGAACGAAGATGAGACGAAGTTTAGAATACGGAAGCATGCAGTCGAGTCAACAACTGCACATGTACGGCTAGACTTGAGTACTGCGAGCGCTGGCAATGGGTCGTCCACATCGGGGAGTATTACTCTAGCGAATCATAGAGTACGAAATGGACGAAAAACGGGAAGAGGAAAGAACTATGATTTGGAGATCACAGCGGTTAAGGGCGATAACCCTCGGATCCCAGGATCTCGCACTGTTAGAGGGATGGCTAATAGAATGCCTGGGCAGCAGAGTTTGTCGGGGAGACATGCTTTGAGCAAGGATGAGAAGACGGAAGCATTGAGAGTAGCATTGAAGCAACTGGATGGGACCATAAGCAAGAAGGCTGTAGATGGCGTTGGGCTAACAAATAATCGATTTGAGAGGCAACCCCAGACCGATATACATGCCTGGCAGAGTTTTTTGAGGAAAAAGCCTGTGGATGAACAGAACAAGGGTCAGGAACAAACGATCGAGCATGAAAATGGAGCAGATAGCGATTTTGCAGGCAGTAAGAGCCCAATGGATAAGCAGGCTGCAAGTACGGAATCGGCCGCTACGGATGCAGCTCCGATGCCTAAGTTGGATGCCAAAAAACCCGGATCTAGGGAAGCTAAGGATACGAAAACTGCTAGAGATATGACGCCCGCTGTCCTTGAAAGTTTGGACGCTGAACAGTCGGAAGGTGATACACAAAAGCAGGACGGCATACCGCAGACAGAGGCGTCCTCAAATGAGCCCTTGAAACCTGCACCGTCATCCACAAAATCCCTTTTCGAAATGTTATTTCCCGAGGAGAAAAAACCTTCCTTCCTTCCAAAGCCTCCAAGGAAGACTGAGAAACTGAAGCCTTTCCAATGGAACGCAGGACTCGTACCACCTGGTAGACTCTTTACGAAACTGCCAAAAACTAACCAGGACATTGCTGATTTCTCAAAGATGGAAGTGGAATCACCAACGCAGGATATAGAGGAGGCAAAAGCGCGATTGGGACATGAAGCCAAAGCGTTTGGAAACGACCTTCGTGTCTTGCTCTTGACAGGTGCAAGTGCGAATCTTGCAGAAAGCGATTTCTTTAGAGCTACACCCAAGGGCGAACATATCGAAGGCTGGACTACGGGCATCGTCAAAGGTAACATTTAAACTAATCCTCTGTATTTTTTGGGTATATTATTAAGAGTCATAGTCATCCAAGGGCGCGATGCCAATACACTTAAACCGCTCTCCCATTATTTCGTGCTCTTCTCCTCTGAGGCTGCCGCACGTGCATACCTCGACCAAACTCATCGCTTGCACAAGCTCGCCAGAAATCACACATCCCTTGTGCTTCCAGGCACTATCCCGTACCCTAATTTCGACCCGGAATCATCAACCGATAAAGATCTCAATGATATCCGCTCCTTCTCGCTTTTCCCTGGCCAAGGTCGTTTCTCTATGCGCCCTATTAAAAGACCCTTCACCTCTGCCATGAAAAAACTGCTTAACAATGGCGGTATAAAGCCTCTAATGGACCTCCAACTCAACGGCGAAGGGGTTGTGCTCTTCTCCTTACAAGCGGGCATGATTTCCGCACGAGAAGTCCACGATATCATCGAAGCAGATGGCAAGCACAGGAATCTGCGGTGGAGTCTTGTGCAAGGCCGCGGGATCCAGGAGATTGAAGAGCTTATGTGGGTTGACCGGGATGAAGAGCAGCAGCGTGATCTTATAGCAAGGAGAAAGGGGGCGTATACTAGACCTTCAAGTTATGTGCTCTCGTTCACCGATAGATTCGAAGCCAGGAGATTTGCGAGAGAATGGCATCGTCGTCAGTTGCCTAAAATAGAGAGGTACCAGATAAACGACGTGGAGGAACCACCTATTGTGTTAGCAGAGTTCTTGTCATAGACACCATATAATCAATGTTCACTATTGTATACACAAAATGCTTTGCCGGATCGCAAATATCTGTCTTCGGTATTCATGTGCCTATCTCCCCAGCTTGATTTCGAAAAGGAAAGTAGGCTTATAATGTACCAGATGATTCTTAGACCGGGAATATGCTGCCTTCAATTTATAATACCAGGCTGAAGTCTTTTGACCAAACTCCACCCATTATCTGCTCTGTGTAAAGACAAAAAAGACGTGAAAAGCCCACCCCACAGACCGGAATACTAAAAAAAATGCACAAAAGCGGCAAAAAATAATCATCATTTCGTCAGAGTTCTCTAGCAGCACTTCCCTCCTAATCCGCCACCATTATTCGCCCCGCCTACGTCCACGCCTTGGGATGCTGCCTGGTCTGTTTTTGCTGTGTCGATGATGCGCTTCTTGATATCTGCTGCAAGGCTGAAGAATGCTTTTTCCACGTTGATGTTTGACTTTGCTGAAACCTCCATGAAGGGAATGCCGAGTTCGTCTGCTAATGCTTGACCCTGCTCGGTCGACACTACACGCTTGTCCTCCCAATCACACTTATTGCCGATCAGGATCTTGTTAACTCCTTCTGTCGCGTGCTGTTCTACGTTCGAGAACCAGGTTCTAATGTCTAGTCACAAAGCCATGTCAGCAACGACTTCTCTAGTATCAAAAATTGAGCGAAGAAAAATAGGCGTGGCCTTCTCGGGAGGTAGGTCAGGGGTTGCCATCGTACTTTCAAAAGACCGCATATCTGTAACATCATAAACAAGCAATATACCCATAGCGCCTCGGTAATACGCTGTCGTAATCGTTCTGAAGCGCTCCTGTCCCGCCGTATCCCAGATCTGCAGCTTCACCCGCTTGCCGTCTAGCTCGATGGTCCGGATCTTGAAATCAATGCCAATCGTGGTGATGAATGACGGTGTAAACGAGTCTTCGCTGAAACGTAGCAAACAGCATGACTTTCCAACTCCAGAGTCGCCGATCAGCAGAAGCTTAATCTATTTTTCTCATGTATTAGCTAGCGTATTTTGCTTATGGAGGGGCGATATACCAGGAAATCATAATTCCGTGTCCCTGCCATTGTGGTAGACAACCAGCAGCGGGTGTGTGGAGGAGAGGTAGTGAGCTGTAGTCTCGAGAGAGATTGAGTATGGTTCTAGATCTCTCAAGCTCCTGTTGAGGCTATTGAAAAGCAAAATTGCCAATGAGGTTGTGTCTGCTGTTTCCTTCTCTATCTGTTGGATACCACAGCTTTGGTATGGCGTCGTGGATGTAAACCGCAATCCACGGCTTCTAAGTAATTGTTGCTAAGTCTAGGAGGAGAATGAGTTGGAATGGCAAGCATGAGCTTGAGGTCCGCGGCTGTTCGAGGTTGCCTTTCAGGAGCTTAGCGTTGTCGTATCGCCTCACAGATTGCCAAGGCTCCACTCGACATCATCACAGAGGAGGGATGAGTTTATTGTATCTGTGTCCCATCACTTTCTCAATGTTTGCATATGAATTAGTTTTGGTCAAGGATTCTTCATTCAATTATGAATATTTCGTGTGGATTGCTGTTGATTGGGAATTACATTTAAAGCCCTCGCAAGCCATGAAGCACCATGCAAGCTTGTCCAGCCTTAAGCATATTGATGCGATGTGTAATTGTCCTGACGGACTTTTCTCTACTGTTATTTTATACCATACCGTCATCTCACCTCAACCATTTAGCATAGGCCCATCTGATCCTGTCTAGCACCTTCAGCTGGGTTACAAGCCCACTGTGATGATCGCAAAGGTCGTTAACATCCTCAAGAAACTCGCGCTCAATTTCACCAGGAAACAAATTTCTGGCCCGAGACCGCAAGACATGCACTTCGCATAATAGAAGACCATGGTCTTTGTAAGATAAGACATCGCTATCGGTTGGAGAGGCAAGTGTCAGGATCCGGTCGATGTTTCGGAGCACTCTAACGGTTTGGCCGGCACGCTTTCCATGTCTCACACCTTTTCGATTTCCAAATGTTCCTGCGAGGTAACGGAAAGCTGCAAAGCAGACTATGATACCAGGTGTTAAGCCGACTAAGCCAAAGACTAATTCCTGGCTCTTCAAAAGTTTGTCAATTCCGCTGATTGCAACTTCCACATCAACCTTCGTCTTTTGGACCTGAATTAGAAGACTTCTGATGAGATCGCCACGGACTGTTCCAACGAAGGGTTTTTTAAGATCTTGCTCGTATGCACGTAGAACTGGCGTAAGATCGCCTTCTCTGACCTTTGCTCTAATCTCAGATATTTGTGCGTCATTCAACGCGCCATCTGCGCCTGCGGCAGCAGGATTGTCTACCGCAAAGTCAACCACCATTCGCTCGAGGCTATCTCTATCTCCTTTGAGGCTTTCTTTGCTCATTATAGCAACTTCGCTGTCTTTATCATGCCGAATCGTTCCGATAACCTTTTTCGTCGGTTCAAGAACCCAATTCATCCAAAAGTCTCGTACAGTTGACCCGAGATCGTGCACCCATGTGATGATTTCGGCTCTTCTACTCGCAAATATCCGTAAAATTGTCGTTGATGAAAGCAAGAATAGTCCTGCTGGTAGCCAATATCGAACTAGCCTTGATGGTCGGCCATATTCAGCGACATACTTTTGTGTGGCTTTAACATGGTCAGGAAGCAGCTCATTTAGAATAAACTGAAGCCGTTCACCGACTTCAGCAGGCCGAACATGTGTGTCACCAACGAAAGTTTGGTGAACCGAATCTTGAAAAGCTTCGATTGCAGCAGGTACAAAATTATCCACTCCGTCGGGAAGGCTTGCGATGTTGCACAGTAAGTTGTCCATCAGTGATATGGCGCCGCCAACCATAATCTTCCATTCATCGTCCACGCTCTCCAACGCTTTCGCTGTGTCAAGACTATCAAAAGGGAGATCATCGTTGATATTAAAATCGACTTCGTCCACAAGCATACCTATGGCGGTCGAGGCCGTTTCTCGAAACTGTTTTAACTTCGCCTGTTTCCGTCTAGCTTCAGCACGGCATAAAGCAACTGGTGATAGGACTCGCTTCTGCAAATCGAACACTGATCGCTGTCTAATGCTTTCCCGTACCAATTCATAAAATTGTTTCCATTGGGCTGTGATCCCATTCCCAATGTCACTTGCTGAGACTCGCTCCACTTCCAATGTGCCCTCTTGTAGCCTCGTAAATCGTCCGCGTGCATCATTGAATATATCCTTTGTCCACGCCCATAATCGCAAAGGCGACGTTTGAATCGTATAGATTCCTGTGTAGGCGTAACTTCCTAGAACCTCATCCCAATACCAAATGTCATCATTAAGCGGAACAGTATGCTCAAATAAGGTGCTCATCACCAGGCCATATGTCTGAACAGTCGCCTTGCTAACGAGCAGCCACTCTAACTCAATCTCGTACTTTGTAGCATCATCCTCTTTCGGCCGTTCAGGTTCACAAATACCATATTGGTCCTCTGTTATTTGACTGTCCCAAGATTCCGTCAGGCTGGCTTGATCTAGTAGCGTGGAGACACGCCATGGGGAGAGCAAGGGACGCGACGAGGCTGTCGTAGATAGTGCTTTGATTATACTGTTTAGCTCCGCGATACGATCGGTATGGGCTGGGGCCTGCGAGGAGGTGAAGATGCCATCTTGTACGGATTTGGGGACGAGCCGTATTTTATCAAGCTGGCTGTCGATCTTCCGTACTTGACTTGGGTACAAAAGTTAGTAAGTATGATTGGTGAGTGGAAAGGGCTCGAAAGAAGGTACATACTCTGCAACAATTGACATCGCGCCTTGAAACCATCGGCCTTGGGTTTTAAGCTGTTACAAATGTGGATTGACAGATTCGCCAGATGGACAAAGAAATATCTCGGCTTCTAGTGACGTCTGAGGCAGGGACAGACTTGGCATGCACAATGCGCATAACCCGTCAGAAGCGGCTTTTTGAAAGACATACAGGTACACATGTGACTTAATATTCTGATCAATATTTCATATGACGCATGAATACTCTATAAGATAATATTTTTAACAGGCATCCACAGATTGTCTATTGTGATTTCTAAAATGCATCGTTCCGTTTCACCTGTCAAGAAGGATCAAAAACTAGTTCCATATAGATACAGATATAATTGACCTGGCTTTATAGTCAACATAAGAACGTGGTAATAGTATTGATACAAGGGTTTTCTCGTCAACTTCTTCAACTTTATCCAAGATTCCCGTTCGCATGGCGACTCATTTCATAACCGCAACGAGCTATCCTAGCTATAATGATACCCATTTACAACATGCACTTCTACTATAGACTAGTTTCCGTCCCGATTTTGAAATTTTCTGGCTGGATCTAAACCCACTCGTCGATTGTCAAGTCTAGAAGCGGGTGATTCTCAAAATCTTGATAGAGAAGCGGTTTATCCGGATCCAAGCGTTGGCTGCTCGTCTTGCTTTCTGTATGCCGCTCTGAGAGTGCCACAGCCTTTTGTAAGATGCTGACTACCTTGCGCCATGCAGCTTTCTTCTTATGGATGTCATCCTGCCGCACCTCCTTAATCTTGTCCATCGTGCTGGTTATGTGTCGTAACCAATGGCCTTCTGGCCCCCACGGATCTCGGCCATGCTGCCTGAGTAGCTTCTTCTCTACTCTGCAAGCATTCTTGAGCGTATTTCTGAACTTGCTGTCTATATCTAGATTGTTGATCGAGACCATCTCGAGGACCGAATCAACTCCATGTGGATCCCGGAGTCCAATGTAAGCCTGCAAATGGACATTCAGATCTTCGATTCTGGGGATTAATTGTGATTTATTCTGGCGGCGAGACATATACTGCCAAAAGCTCAAAGCATCTCTGTATTGACTTCGACGCACCATTGCGCTCATAGGATAATTTATGAACTGATTACCAGGGACGATACCAGTCCTCTCCAGAACCAGGATAGTTCGTTGCGTAATTTCTTTTACTTGTTGCAGGCTGCACAGTTCCCCCAGCTGGTGTACAAATATCTGGTGCAGCGCGCCTTGAACATCTTGGTTATTTCGTTTACCTTCTTGAAGTAACGAAATAGCCTTGCCAATATCGTGAGGATCAAGCATCAAAGAAGCCTTAACAGCGATCGAGAGACAGTACCGATGGAGTGGAAGTCCAGCCTGGGTAGATTGAAGGTATATCCTTATGGCTCGGCTTGGGTCTCCGGAGCAAAGAGCCTCTGCCATCTCTTCGGTGCAACTCTTTTGATAGTTGGACGGCATTTTAATCATGGTGTCTAAGTGGTTTAGCCTTTTCAGAGCTGATTTTGTGTCATCTCCAGCTTTCGCAACAGCTGTGTGACGGAGAATGGACAGCGTCTCATTATCTATGAATCGTCGGGAGAGGGTTTCGAAGCATTGAACGCCCTTCGATTTTACTACCGCAAAGTAAAGCCCCAGAATTTGATCCGAGGAGAATTTTAACTTATCATAGCAATTCTTCAAGATAGTATTGAAGAACATGGGACTGAACTGACCACCAGCCTCGGAAAAATACTTTAGCCAACGAGAAATAGCGTCAAGCTCTTTGTTAGCTAGATAGCATTCAAGCAGAGTATTTGAACTCTGTTCCGTTAGCTCGATATTAAAATCCCGTACAGATTCGACCAAAAATGTTTCGGTATCAGTGGTGGTATGTGAAGCAGCGAAGAGCTCAAAAACAGGCGCAAAAGCACGGCTGCACTGGTCCTTATCATGTCCCTCTTCATAAAGTTCTCTAAAATCCGATTTAACTCCAAGCCAGTCATTCTTCAAAGCCTTCGCATAGGCGAAGCTTCCTCGGATTTGCGTAAGATATAGTGGTTTAGCCGCCGGTGAGCTTTTCATCAGAACTTTGTCGTAATAATCTCGGGCCAACATCTCGTGGCCTGCCTCAACACAGATATGAATCATGCACGCATATGCTGAGCTGGGATGCAGCATTAATCCAAGATCTACCTCCAAAGCCTTAAATGTTGATACGCTTCGCGAAATGTCCTTGTGGTTATCCCAACCAGTTCTGAGCGTTGAAAGAATATGGGTGGAGGATACTACCAAATTTAAGCGTCTACCCATCCGGAGGATTAGCATTAAGGTCTCCTCCATGATATCTGTCCTCTGGTTTGCTTGTATAGAGCTAAAGACAATATTGGTGAGTTGGTCAAAGTCACGTTGACAGAACCCCGCGGTACCAGAAACGTTGCGAAGAGTACGTAGAAGCGTAGTATGAGCTCCTTGGGCATGAAGTGCTGCCATATAATAAACAGTTGCTGGGTTTGGAGCGTAACCTTTAAATCTGTCGAGGTGCCAATATATCAAATCGGTCAAAGTGAACATATTGTTGCCGTACGTCTCTCGACAAAGTCTTCGACCAATCTTCAACCATCCCTTCCGAAAAGAAAGCTTAGGCTCCTTTTTGAATCTCGTAAGGTACAAATCACAAGCCTTCTTCAACTTGGAGGCATCACTACCCTCACCTAATAGGCGCAAGATAATATGCCATGGCTCAAAGCGATAGAACGAGCTTTCATCGATTGGTCCTTGAGCAAGGACAATATCAAAGACTTTGTCTGCGAGATCGAATCGTAACTCATCCGTGCAAGCAATACATAGCTCAGCTGCTGTGTTCATCAACAACTGGTCCATACCGGAAACACCCAATGTCAATCCTTCTTCAAAAGCTTCGCAGAATCGCGATGCTGCTGCAATAACATTTGGTTTTCTCGAATGCAAGTCGTCATCTCCGGGAGGCTTTAGTAGCTGCTTGATATCGTGGGCCAATTTGTGCTCTCGGTTGTAGCCCTTAGGCTGCTTTGGCTTCGAAGAGTAATTATCGGATGTAGCCACTCGTGAAACCGGTGCGCCTCGCAGGACACGCTTGGGAGTAAGACCTTGTGCAGGTCTATTGTACTTTGCCCTTCTGGGAAGCGCGATAGAATTGGTTTGTGGCTGTTCATGGTGTGGTGCCTTCCTTTTCTCAACCCCAGTCCCAACGCTCGCATTTAGGAGAATTGGCTCCGCATCTCCTCTAGCCACAGCTTCTTTTGGCCTTTTCCGTGAGATGTACAATGCATCGTGTCCGTGTGTTATGATAGGGTCTTCGAAAATATCCTTGAGAGCAACACCGTCGCCATGGTATTGTCTCACGGACCTGAGCTTCTTAGCATTGTTGCATACCTCTCGTGCTGTATGTATACGCCGACGGCGATCCTCCGTCAATGCCCCAGCACTGAACGCAACGGTGCACGAAGTTCCCAGAGCAAGATGGCGAAGTGCTCGAAGAGCACCCTTTGAGGGTACAGGGAGGGAACCGGGCATGCGTGTGAATCTCGGACATCTGGTTCTCACGGGGATTCTAGTTAGCTATACCGGAGCTGTCATCACAGGACGATTGCTTGTCTTTAGTGCACACAACGACTCCCCAAGAAATAGTCCTTCAGATATGGTTCGATTATTTAGACATTCAAGCTTCATGCTTTGCGGGTGGGGCTACGGTGGCCGAGATCTAAATGATTAAGTAATCAGTCCCCTTTGTCTGTCACTACCACGATCCGAGAGACAAGCTGTTAATCGTCAGGAGGTAGAACTTTCTCCCTTCTGAAGATTCGCTTTAATAAGCATCAAAATATCAATTGGAGATAAACTTTTCTATTCCTGATCCGCTTCTAAATCATACAAGCAAGCTCTCTAGGATTCCGTCGATCTATATCAATTTTCGCAGCTCTCCACAGTAAATATCACAATGGAAGCATCATCGGTCTATGCCTTTCTATCATGCACCAATCGGCCCTTAACCCAGACAGCAAGCGTGTTCCTATCATCACCATTGAAAACCCACTTTGCGATTTTCTCCTCCCACGTCTCCCAGCCGAAGATATCTACCATTCCGGAATCTCTTCCAAAGGGTTCATCAACTCTGTCCAGCCCAATCAATTGCGCATCCCACTCCATTCCCAGACCAAAAGCACCAATTTTGTCATCCAGTCCAATGACCTTGGCGCCACCTTTGGTGCTCAAATACAACACCTCCTCAATGCTTAGTTTCGCATTGTCGTCTCCTTCCATGGCAACATGACGACTAACTAATAAAGCTTGACGCACGGCCTCGAGAATACTAGGGCTATAGCCACCGCTCATATCTGTTCCAAGGCCGATCTCAATTCCCTTTTCAAGCAGCATCCGAACTTTGGCGGTCCCAGAAGTTATAGCCGAGTTGGATGCCGGGCAGTGACTGATCTTTCCTTCACGCTTCTTGATAAGGTTCACCTCCTCTTCTGAGAGGTGAATGGCATGAGCCAAGATGGTTTTAGAGCCTAGCAATCCGTGATCATCATAAACATGAGTATACGACTCATGCTGGGGGAATAACTCCTTGACAAGCTCGATTTCCTTCTTATTCTCAGAAATATGTGTCTGAACTGGAAGGTTGGTTTCTTTGTGAAGCGCGCCGAGACTATGCATTAGTGCTGATGAACAGCTAGGAGCAAAGCGAGGCGTGATGATGGGTGTGATGAGTGCATTCGTTGGATCAATTTTTGAAATGTGTGAAATAGTAGCTTTTGTGTCCGCTAAAGCAGATGCTGCAGACTCATCACGATAGTAGTCAGGGGACATGGTATCCATGCACACACGACCAATGAAGGCCCGCTGGCCAAATGAAAGACAGAGGTCAGCGAGCAGATTCGTGGACGGAACTGAAATGGTAGCGTAGTATGAAGCCGTGGTGGTTCCATGTGATAGTGTTCGCTGAATAACACGAGAGTATACGGTCTTTGCCCTGGACTCTGATGCCAAGCTGCTTTCCATGGGGAATGTGTAAGTATTGAGCCAGTCCAAAAGGGTGGTCTTTCCAAAGATGCCAGCATTTGGGTATTGCGGCGCATGAATATGTGTATCTCTCGATTATTAGCCGAGTTACTGGTAATAAGATAAGAGAATAAATATAGTTACCTATGAAACCTGGGAAGAAGAACTGATCTAATCTTGCAATCCTCACTGACACTTCTTCACGTGACCACCCGAGCCTGGGGTAAATGGATTCTTCAACAATAGCGAGTGTGCATTTTGGCTGGAGGGCGACGATGACACCTTTCTCATCTACGCAGACAGCGGCATCATGGAGGAGCTCTATTTCATCCAATGTTTTGCTGTGTACGAGCGTCCCTAAGAAGAGTGATCGAGAAGGCATGCTGAGTGGCTTTCAAAACGAAGTGTATGCACTAGAATTTGAGGATCTGAAGCTGCATTCGAGTCACGATGGCCTTTTATGTTTAATCTATATAGAATCGGCGGTACAGATTATGTTTTGTTCTGGCAGCATAAAAAGTTCAGAAATTCCTAGGTTGATCAGATCGATTTCTTAGGGGGAAAACTCAAGCGAGCGGGTGACGGCCAATCCCGATCGGTTTGATAAGGGAAGTTCGATTTTGAACAAAGTCGACGAAAAGCGAATGTGAACAGAGAGAGGCTCCCCTGAGGCCGGAAAACCGGATATTACAAAGAAAAGCATTATCTTGAGTGATCGACCCTCACACTTGAAGGGATTCCATATTTCAGGACGGTGGTAGCCGAAGGATTGATGCACCCAAACACAGTTCAGAGAATGTCGAAATACTCGAGGCCAAGGAAAGGGCGACCCTAGTCATAAATAGATAGAATCCTCCTCCTGCTAGCGATCTGGAGCCTTGAGAAAGCATAGATCCCGAGATGCGAAGTCCTCCTCGCCTTTCCTAGGTCTTGGAAGACTCATAACTTAATCGGGTTTTCCTTTCCCTGGGGAATATGCATCAATTTCATCCAGACCATGTGAAAGTAAATCCAGCTATTGGACGACGAAGACATGCATCGATAAAAGGATTATTAGAAACAACTCTTTGATAAAGCAGGCTCGGTGCAAGTAGCTCACGGGGATGGAGGCATATGTGGGTTTCATTTCGGTAGAAGAAAAAGGTTTAGTAACTAAAGAAGGGAGAGGAACGAGTCTCCCTTCTAAAATACCAAGAGCATACCACCACCACCACTACCACCCACCTACTCAACACCCCTCGTAGGCATGCATGAATGTCTGATTTCAAATCTTGACCTTCCCCATCTTTCAACTTCCCTTCCTCCCTACCTGCGCACACTTCGAAGGCCTATACCACCACCACACCAGCACTAGATCTTTGCACAGAATCGGATGCGCTTGATTTCAACCGGAATCCAGCCCGCAACGGCTCACCTCGGCTTACATCCAATCCATCCCCCCTTAAATAACATCACGTGTTTTCGTGTGCCCTTGCTACGCGAGGTCCTTGGCCCAAAATTTTAGCTGGCGCTTTTCAAATGAGTGTTTGAGAATTGAGTCCGTGACAGCTCAAGCTCATTCTCATTCTTCCACCCTCATTTAGGACGGTGGTGATACCTATACCAAGGCATCCATGAATGAGCTAGGCTTATTCCCACAGAGAGGTAAGTTCGATGATGCCCTTATTATTGTCGTTGCTGTTGTTGTTCTGTTGTTGTTTTTTATCAAGGCAATTTAACACCTGTTGCTGCGTCCCTTATTTTCATTACAGTAAAAACAAGCCAGCAATCACTCTAATCAATTCATGTTTGGGCTCTAAACAAACGCTCTCTAAAAGGGCACTCTGACAAGCTTGTCATCATTCACTTTTGCTTTTACCAATCTCTACCTTCCTAAAAGCTGATTGCCTCTTGCCACTAAAATTCACCTTCCACGTGTGCCCAACCTAACAACACTACCAGCCATACCGTACCGTACCTTGTACACTACGAAATAAGTTGTAACCGTAGTTACAAAAGCGATACGCCTCAAACGGTGTTTATGCTTCTGTTTACCGGTTGACTTTTACAACTGCTCTGGCTCTTAGCACTATTACAACCACATCAGGGTTCTAAAGGTGAAATATCCTAATCCTTCTGATTTATGAGCCGTGATTAACGTTCCATCAGTTAATCTACTCGAGAAGGGTGTTCAATATGGTTGGCAATCAGGAAGAGACCACATGGCGTGGTCCGGGTCGCGATGTAGATCGGTTTAGAATTCAACGTCCAGTGTCAAGGCGCCCAGGATACAACCGAAACTTCCACCTTCAGCAACGCCAAGTCACGCTCCGTGTAATACCGGATTGGGCGAAGGACCATGATCTTGTGTTCAGGTTGAACAACTTACCTGTCTCTACAAGAACTTGGGATATTTTCCGAAACTTTAGTGAATATGGCAATATTGTCTATATTGAAATATTTGAGGGTAGAGATGGTGCTAGAGATGGAAGTGCAAAGATTAAGTTTTGTCCACCTCCTCATACGGCATTTTGGGAGAGTCTGAACTCTCTCGGAATTTTCCCTCTCAAGGACAAGGATGGCGTCACGACGCGGAACTGTCGTGTTGAGATGTTGCTAAACAAGCGTCGTGGCCGATTGGAAGTTACTAGCCCAATCAAGAAGCACATCAAGTATAGCTCACACATGAAGCTTATTCCTACCGAGATACACTTTGGCATTATGGAAAATCCTGAGACCATGATGACTATGCAGGTAATACATGCAACTCCGGGAGATGAGACATCACTCGAGATGAATCTCATCAAGCACCAGCTTGTCGCTACTTTCGTAGTTGACTTCGTTGATCCCCGAAGCACAGGAGATACTACTTACGTCAGTGAGAGTCGCATATCCAAGTACAATCGGAGGAACAAGTATAAGTTTCAGATACCTTTTTCGTATCTGAAAAACGTCCACTGCATCGATATCGATGAATATCGTACAGCGTTTCTTATCAGCCTGGAATACCCACCCCAGTTTTATAGGAAACAAGTTGACCTGAGAGGCTCACACACTGACGAGAATTGCACCTGGACAGAAATGGATTCATGGTACAGATCTACCGATATTGTCTATGATCCATACCCTCTTGAGTACAAGATCCTTGCTCTCCATAAGGAAAAGCCTGTGATCGATATTGGTATGCTCTTTTTATGCAGCCTCCCTATCAATAGACGTAGCTTATTTGTTCAGGCCGTTGGACTACGTATAAATTCGTACTTGACAAGCGGCAAAACTCAGGGCCTACCTACTGGGAAATCCGCAACGCCCTGCAAGACTTTAATATCGAGACAATCACCCTTGATAAGCTTAACATGGTACTGCCTCGGAAGGCTGAGGTGTGGTCTCTGATCGACCTCCACCATTCCCATACTGCTGCAGCAGAATATTCTTCCTTGGATGGAGACGTCAGATCGACTACATTGCCGTTCAGTGTCCGCTATCAACTGGAAGTCTGCATTTCTAGGGAGATTTTAAACGAATATAATCTAACCCGTGAATTCATTGTTAAGCTTGCAGACATAGCTTCCGACGACCCCGCCAAGGCACAGTTCATCCTCGAATATGTTGCAGAACTGAATAAGCGTATTTATGAACCCATGTCCATTTTTGACGACGTTGAAGCGTTAGCTTATTCGCCCAAATCCGAGATCCCTCCTTACTGCGCATACGCCAGAAAGGCAACAATTACACCCACCACAATCTATTTTAATTCCCCGACGGTCGAGATAACAAATCGTGTGCTTCGGCATTACGCTCATGAAAACTCCCAAGGACGATTTCTTCGTGTGCAATTTACTGATGAATTAGCTGAGGTTCGTAAAATTATCGTTTCCTGTTGACATATACTAAGTAATTCAGGGTGGCATCAACGCGAGCGCCGATAGAAAGTGTAATGATGAGCTCTACACGCGAGTCTACCGAACTCTCTTCAATGGCATTCGCATTGGAGATCGTCATTACAAGTTCTTAGCTTTTGGCAACTCACAATTTCGCGAGAATGGTGCATATTTCTACTGTGAAACGCCGCATGTCTCGTGCAACCATATTCGTGCATGGATGGGCAACTTCTCCCACATTTCGGTTGTTGCTAAATATGCTGCTCGATTGGGTCAATGCTTTTCAACGACGAGAGCCATAAACGGCCTTTCTAAACCAGATATTGTCAAGATTGATGATATTGAGAGAGATGGTTTCTGCTTCACTGACGGGGTAGGAAAGATATCACCATTCCTTGCCCAAATGATCACTGTTGATCTTGGGCTTCGAGTTAAGACTGCACCATCCGCATTCCAATTTCGTCTCGGTGGGTGCAAAGGTGTCTTAGCCGTTTCGACAGATGCGAAGGACAAAGAAGTCCACATTCGCAGATCGCAACAAAAGTTCACTGCAATATATAACGGGCTAGAAATAATTCGATGGTCGCGATTTTCTTTGGCCACGTTGAATCGCCAGACTATTACTATTTTATCGTCATTGGGAGTTCCAGACGAGGTGTTCCTGAAGATGCTTACTGAGCAACTCTCTAGCTACCAAAGCGCCATGAGCGATAACGCATTGGCCCAAAGCTTGCTTGTAAAGTATATCGATGACAATCAGATGACCATCAATATTGCTACAATGATAAACAACGGCTTCATGACAGAGAATGAGCCTTTTGTGTTATCTCTTCTACATCTATGGAGGTCCTGGTCTATCAAACTCCTCAAAGAAAAGGCAAAAATCATTGTGGAAAATGGGGCGTTCCTCCTTGGTGTTGTGGACGAAACGGCTACCTTAAGAGGCCATGTTACCCCATCAGTTGCACCTGGCGAGGAGTGCAAAGCAGACGAGTTGCCTCAGATCTTTGTGCAGGTCCCTTCTAAGCATGATCCCAATCAGTACAATGTGATTGAGGGTATTTGCTTGGTGGGGAGAAACCCTTCACTCCATCCTGGAGACCTTCGAGTTGTTCAAGCTGTTAATGTTGAGGCGTTACACCATCTTCGAGATGTGGTTGTCTTTCCACAAAAAGGGGAGCGGGACATTCCAAGCATGTGCTCTGGTGGAGATCTGGATGGTGACGACTTTTTTGTGATTTGGGACAAGGATCTTCAACCCCCTGAATGGAACCCAGAACCAATGAATTGTTTACCACCAAAGCCCGTTCAGCTGGGCAGAGCTGTGGAGGTCACCGATACCATGAAGTTCTTCGTTCGTTTCATGAAGAATGACGCTTTACCAACGATCGCTCACGCGCACCTGGCTTTGTCAGACCGCCTAGAGAAGTCTGTGAAGGATCCAAAATGTAGGCTACACACAGTGGCATCTCTAAAATTTTTGTACTAAACTTCTGCAGGTCTTGAACTGGCAGCATTGCACTCGAGAGCCGTAGATTATATGAAGACTGGACAGGCGGCACAACTCCCAAAACGCCTCAGACCTACGCAATGGCCTCATTTCATGGAGAAGAAGCATAAGAGAGATGACCAAAAGTATAAGTCTACCAAGATACTTGGGCAGCTCTATGATAAAGTCGAAAGTGTCAACTTTATTCCACAGTACGAAAAGCCATTTGATAAACGTATCTTAAGGGCATATCCTCTTGAGGATTCAATGCTCAAAACAGTCCGTCAAACAAAGAGCCAGTATGACACCGCCATGCGACGTATATTGGCTCAATATGAAATTAATACAGAGTTTGAGGTGTGGTCAACTTTTGTTCTTTCCAGACCTCGAGTAGGAAGTGATTATAAGGTGCAGGAGGAAATGGCACGAATATCTGAGGCCCTCAAAGACCGTTTTCGACAGGTCTGCATCGAGAAAGCCGGTGGCAAGGACTTCGCTAAACTTGGTCCCTTCGTTGCTGGTATGTATAAAGTAACGAAAGAAGAGCTTGACATTGCAATTGCTGAATGTCGCACCACCAAGATAGTGGCAGGTGTGGAAATTCCAAAGCGAAGAATGGAACCCAGGTTCATGCCTCTCATCTCGTTCCCATGGCTTTTTGAGAAAGAGCTTGGTCGCATTGCAACTGGTGTGGAGTCGACTGGCGAGCTCGAAGAGATGTTGCCTACGCTAAGCCTCAAGGCGGCGATCCGCAAGCGAGCCAGCGGTGTTGAGTCCGAAATCAAAGATTTTATCGAGTTTGAGGATGGTCACACTGTTCATCGAGGAGAATTGCTTGACTTGTTCCGGCGAGATGACGATGATATCGAGCATATTTCCGAGGACAGCGATTTCGGCGAGGCTCGATCTGTAGCAGACTACAGAGACCGGGAAGATTACATGCAGGGAGAAAATGGCGAAACAGTACTAAAAACGGAGTTTACCCTCCAGCATGCCCCATCGCATCTCCATGGCGGTACTGGTGTGGAAGAGGTTGTGCCGCGAATCGAACTCGATGGCCTTATCGACCTAAGTGAGCCACACCATATTACTCCCAATGTGGCCGTTGAACGCCATTTTACAAATGCTTTAACAAGTGATATTCACGACATAGGGACGAGACGTATAGCAGATAGTGATCCCAAAAACCGTTTCTCCGGCTCTTCGTTTGAAGATCTGGCACTCTTAGACGGTGATTCGTATGCCAACATATCTTTGAAGGAAGGAGAAAGCATTGAAGTCGAGGAGGTAGAATTAGAGGTCCCAAAGTCTGCGTTAGAGAAGCTGCAAGAGCTTATGGCTTCCTAGGGGATTGGAGGAAATACATTCTACCCAGATTATTAATAGTAAATGTTTGCTTGATCGTGGAGTTTGCCGGATTAATGGGATGATGCCACACACAACAACGCAGCGATGCTTTATGATCATGAACTGCCTACTACATATTAACGTGGGCAATGGGGTGTTTCACCATAGATAGAAATACTTCCAAAATAATATGACGAACCGATTCCTCCCTTGACACCGTACACCTTTTGTCCCGTAGTAATCGAGCCGCCATTGATGATTGTATTGTCAAAATGCCAAGACAGATAAACCCTTTCCCGAAATCGCCTCCACCTAATTTATCAACACCAAAACCCCCAATGCCAGCAGCTTTCCTAGCCTTGCCCCGCGAGCTGCGCGACTTGATCTATGATGAGGTCCTCATATCTCCCACGGGCTACGTGACCCCATCACCAATCCCTATATCCTCCAAAGCTTCCAAAATCTCCTTTCGACGTTCTCGGTTCACAATTCTAATGACAACGCTGACGCATGACAATGTCCGCCCAACAGAATCGCCTAACGGCAATGTGATGGTCACGATATCGATAAACAGGGTGTGCCGGCAGGTATACAATGAGACGCGGCACGTTTTCTGGAGGAAGAATATTTTCTATTTCCAGACACCCCTCGCCTTAACCACGACTGTGAAGGATATGGGCCAAATTTCGTCGCGCCTCATCCAGCGCATAACATTGAGCTTCAGCATCTCCGACGCGAAAATAAAGTCTCTGGCTAAAGCCTTCCGTTTGCTCGCGTCGCGTTCTCGATACGGCGCGTTCCAAACCTTGGAACTGAATATCGCTAGGAAAGAGTTCATTGCTATACAAGCGTGCAGGATGAGCAGTCAGACGGAGAAAGTGGGACTTTATGATGAATTGCTGGAGGCTTTGAGAGAAGGTGGACGGGAGGGGAGGTTTAAGAAAGAGCTAAAGGTTGAGCCACTCTTGAAGGAGTGGAGGGCTGGAGGGACGAGTTCACTGGATTGGGGAACAGCTAGGGAGCTGCATTGTGCGTGGGGTGGAAGGATGTTTGTCGGCGGGGAGCTTGAGTGGGTGGATTATATGCATTGCGGGCGGAGTTATGGCGCCTCGGAGAAAAGTACTGCTGGTGCTTCTGGAGTCCAACCTCCAGGACAGATAGCTCAGCTGGCGTATTAAAGAATTCGGACTTTATACGGGCGGGCCTTGGATATGGTATCAGAGAGAAAAGTCCATGTGAGGCAGGCTCTGGACGGCGGGTCTTTCTGTTTGCAAACAAAGAAAATCGCAATTATTTCTGTTCTGTGGCACGGCGAAGACGTAAGCACCAGTTCCGTGCCCTTTTGTGGGAGGAGATATGTATCGCCCGTTTGGACTGGCCATGTATTTGAGGCACAATCTTGTTCCATCATCATAGCGTTGAGCATTCGCAAGCGTAAAGTTACTAGTGCGGCTGTTTATCAGGAGCTATTTCTAGTCGGGAAGTATGTTGTAGTTGACGGGTCAGCATATTCAGGGGGTAGGCTCTGCCTTTTATATTTTCATAAGTAAAGCAGTATTTTGGCATGCGCTTTTGGACACTGTACGGCCAGGCTTGTACAAGTTCACAAACTTTCATCCAGCACATATGTGCGGGTATCCTAGTTCATCCGATGTTCCCTCTTTTTGTTTTTGCTTACTCCGATTGTCTTTATCCGGTACAGTAATTACTGTGCCATTTTATCTGAACTTTCAGACTCAGCCTCAAGAACTTAGGAGTGTCCGGGAGCAAAAGTGGCCTACCAGATAGCCAGTCAACATTATCCAATAGTCGCGATATTAGCGCCACCGTATCTGATCTGCACGGTTAATTGATATCCATCGTAAACGTGGTCGAGTACCGTGATGCTCCTGCTGCGCCATATGTACAACTCGGGCGGTGGTCATGTTGCCATTCTACTAGGTGGGTTACACTGACTTTAGATTACATCAAGTGTAAGCCGCTAAATTAAGACTCATTTCGTCGATTTCCATTGCACAGTCTTCGATCAGCCAAGATAAAGCGGCGTAGCATCCTGGGCGGCCTTCTGCCAGATTCTTGGGAGTCCTTTCTAGGTTTAAGAAAATTGTTCCTTGCAGGTTCGGCACCCTTTTAGCCCCTGGCCCCGGTGATGACGGTAACATTGCATGCAAGTCAATAAACATGCCATGCATAGAGCTGGACCTAGCTTTGAGCCCAAATCGCCGGAAACTAACCCACCATGTTTCTCTCTGGCTCTGATGATTCCTAGTAACCATTGAACTTAACTGTGTAGCTTAGTTAGTGTACAACTGGTCGAATATGATTCGAGATGAAGTCTTTCGCAGAAATGTTCATCTGTCTTTTTCTGGTGTTCATCCTGCTGCCAGATGCTATTGCGGGTAGGGAACCCTTCTTAACATTTCCTGCCTGCCGGTTCAGATACATCTTATGGGCTGACGTATTTGATCGCAGGTGTTTCATATCATAACTTTACGTCAAAATCCACACACTCAACAACGTCAATGTCCTCGACACCTGCACTGCTGGGATTCCCCATCGCGACAACACATCGCCATAAACACAAACATAAAACTAAAACAACTAGGCCATATTGGCTGCCTTCTGAGGGACAGCCATTGAGTTGCTACCCTAAGTACCTATTAGATGAAAAACCGTTGTGGTGGGGCAAACAAACTATCCCATCTAACAAATGTTATACCAAGAAAAAGAACAAGTGTAAGGACTGGTCAGCACACAAATGTTGGGTGTAAGTTTCCTGTCTAAGAGAGATATTTCCATTTGCTGAAAAACGTTTGTAGGAGGGTCGGGGAAGTGCAGCTTCTATACTTCCCACCCGCGCCAACCCCAGCTAAGCATGAACCGAATGAGACTTACTTCCAGACCACAAGTCTGGTAACGATGTATGATCCAGTAATGCAGTATACTTTGTATGTAATCAGATATATTAGGTACTCAAGAGAAAGCTTGCTCACAAAATTCAGTACATCACCATCAATCTACATCCTTTTTCATCAAATTACTGCTTGGGCCGGATGCAAGGACCACCCTAACACTCAGTTAGGCCCTGTTTTGAGATCAGCATTCTTTTCATTCGATCTTACAGACGTGAGCACTCTGGTTCCGTATAAGACTAAGCCCACAAAAGGTCAAACCATGAGTACGAAGCAGCTGAAGCTCACGGATCTTGCTCCCGAGCATGGTTGCACAATGAGCTTCAACAGAAAGTCCGCCCAAGCCAATACAGCCCCAAGAATAGGCGACAAGGGCTATCAGTGCTATCCACGTTTGGCAATTCCCTACATTGTCCGAGATTTTGCGCATCCGTGGTGGAATGGATGTTACATTTATAGTAGGAAAGATGGAATGATAGATCCTCCGTATGCCTTGCAACCTGGCACAGGCATATTCCCAACAACTTCCGCAAATGTGGACATACCAACCACAACTGATGCCATGGAATTTCCAGGTACAGAAAACGTGATTATGCTGCCCGATCCGGCGCAGGCTACACCAATCTCCATAATCACTGATCCAGCTTGGCCAGCTATAACCTCAGCCCCCACTCCTAAACCAGAGGGTGATGATGATGACGACGACGACGACGACGATGATGATGATAATGATGACTACGAAGAAGGTCCGGAGGGTTATCAGCCAGCTGCAAGTCCTTCAAATAATGTCTACAATTCAGCACATGATCCTATGCCATCTGATAGAATACTGGTACCAACAGCACAAACGGTATCCACAGTCTCTGTATCAATTATAGAAACCACAATCATATCACGTCCAGTTGCTAACGAAAACACTGGACACATCATTCCAACTCTTCTCCCGCCTGGCGATAAAGATACAATGACCTCGCCTACCTCTGAAAAAGGCAATATTTCACTCATCAGCCTCATAGGGGTAGAACAACTTCCTGACACGTCAAACGTGGATCCTGTTCCAGTTACATATATTTCAGCAAACCGAGCTCCTATCTCCGGCTATAAAGATGGAGTAGTAGTTTATATGTCTCAAACCCTTACTCTGGGTGGGGAACTAGCCACAGTCTCTAGTCTAGAAGCAGTGATCAGCTATGCTTCACCTGGGGTGATTGTCCAATTGCCTAACGGTACTGTATATACGGTGCCTGTTTTGCATAAGACGGAGTTTCCTACATCAACATCTCTGAATTCCCAATCGCTAACTTCGAATCTTTCTCCAACGATGACCTCGTCGGGCAGTCCGCCGCCGGGGAAGGATGCTATTATTGCTTCATTCATCAACTTTGTGGTAAACGGCAATCCAGTTACTTCATCCTCCGCCGTATCTTCAGTATTGGAGTCGGGAAACTCCACATCTCAGTCCAGGGATGGAGAGGCCCCAAATGCTACTGCCCCGCCTGTAGAGTTCTCTGCGGACGCGTGCAGTATAAGAATAGGTCATTATCTGGCCATTGTTATCATTTCTTTACTTATTATCGAAGGCTTGTCGAATTAATGGAACAGAAATAGATGAGGATTATGTAAGGAAAATAGCAATGTATTTCTGCTGGTCTTGTACTCTATTATAGAAAAGAAAATAAACTTACTCACGACCTATAAGATGTTCTCTTGGCTACTAATTTTGGGTGGAAAGTGATGATATATAGAGAGGTTGGGCTTTGCGTCAGATTTCTTTATTGTAGAAGTACAAATCACTGATAGGTAAACGACAACACCTCAATATCATACACTTTTCTAGTGGAAAACAGTAGAAAGCCATTCTAAAAGCGTGGCACTTCAACGTAAAATAGTGGAACTCAATTTTACTCACCAATCAAGAGCAGAATGAGATCGTTTCATTGATTGAAGAACGACATATTTACGAGTACCTCCTGTCCCTGAAAATGGCAACCCAAGTTTTGCATTATATGAAGTTACAAGTTGCAAGCCCTGACATATGGCAGAGGCCTCGCATGCATTTATACAGATATCCGAGAAATATAGGAGGGGCGATGGATATCGTCAAACCGTTATCATTCTACCCTTCCATGATCACCAATAATTTCAAGCATAATAATGGCGAGTCCTTGAGAATTTCTGAGCTGCCTCAAGCTTACCGAGGCTATCCTAGATAATCATCTTTCCTCCATTTCACAATGGTTTGATAACCCCCACAACTCACGAGTTCAACCTTGCGTTGATAAATCACGAACTCTTCGGATGTCAAGCCTACCAAAACCACCTCTCCCTCATCTCCCGCGCTTTGAATTCCCCGCCGCTATGCCGCCGGGCATGGGGGTTATGAACTGCCTTTGAGTTTAGTAATGTGAATTGTCCTGTGAATCAAGGAGTCTTCCAACGGAGTGTTCTTTGACACGAGACAAACAATCTCAAGCTCCATGGTAGGATTATCGAGTGGCGATCTATTTGCGCTATCCTTACAACGAATAGATTGTGTGCAAGCCAATGTAGGTGCGTTGCATAGCTTAAGCTCCCCTTTTCGGCGCTCGCTTAGTCTGTACTTTCCCAAAAAGTCCGTAGAGCATGAGTTTCATGTAGTTAGGACTTCAGGTGCCGGTTGACAAGCTGTACATAGTTCAAAGGCGTCCTCTTGATTCTAGGATTACCTTCTAGACCGCTGTCCTAAGCCGATTCGTCACCATCCTCGGCAGATTCCGCTAATATCCTCCTCCTCCCGTCCTCCCAAACCAATTTCTCCTCGACAACGAACTTCCCCTTTCCTCCCTTCCCGGTCCACGCATGATGGATGTCTGGTGCCATTTCCTCCATCCACGTATCGCTTATCCTCTGTGATCTGTACGAATGATACCAAGCTCGGCCTCTCACATAAAAGTCCCTCTTTCCGTCTCTGGGCATCCTCCTTGCGCCATCCTTAAGCGTGGCAAGGAATTCCATATACCTCGCTCGGCTGAAATGCCGATGCTGCTCCGTAGATTCACATGCTGTATGTAGACTGGCCATGTCTGATTTAGATATCTCCAGTGAGAGATGGGTAATCTTGGAGGGAAGACTGAGGATGGTTTTGCGGAGGCAGGGGATAGCACTGAAGAGTGGTGTGATGACAAGGTGGAAAGAGCGGATGAGAGCCATGGGCATTGGCCCGAGATGTCTCCTCATTCCGCTGAGATTGGAAAGATACATGCAAATGGTGGTTTGGCTCCAGAAGACGAATGATGCCTCATGGTAGCTTTGCCGGCAAGTGCGAATGAGCGAAAGAGTGATGTAATCATTCCGACCAGGGACATTGAGTGTATCTGAGCCGGAGGAGATGGTGAGATAAGTGTGCGGGCTCTAAGAGGTGTTGGTGATATACTGTTAAGAATGAGGATATCTTACCTATATGATCTACTGTCTGCGAATTTGCGGTAGTACGCATCTTGGCGAGTAATAGGAGCCACGCTACCTGTAGGTGATAGGATAACGAGTTTCCAGATCATGTTGCGAATCTCTGGTGGTAAGTCAAGCAGACGTGCCTTCTTGAAGAGTGTATGGGATGTCTCCACCATGGAGGTTTATGTTGATACTCAAGACAAGAATTGAGCTCATTGAGGTTGAAAATAGGACAGATGAGGTGGGGGTATAATTTAGTGATCAATATGTCTCTAATTTCAATAAATATGATATTTGAGTTGTGTGCTATTGTCATGATACTACTGTGGCGATTTGGCAGCAATGAATGATATTCCTATCTTGATGTTTGATAAATAGAGTGGACAATAGGAAGTTTTGTGGAACGACTGTAATGATTCACCAACTTGGTCGGTTGTCACCCGTGAATCAGGTCGCCTAAGTAAAATTCAGCTCGGGATATGATCTTATCAAGGGATAACTAAAGCTTAATTCGAGTAATTGAGGATTCTCTAATTCTTTTACAGGTAAAATATCGCGTAAATCGTAGATGTAGCCGTTACTCGTTCTTAAGTTAATGGCTAAATTAACTTTTGATCGGAAATCGCATCTCAGCATGAGTGCCTATCAAAATAAATTATGACCGGTCTTTTTTCCTGGACCCTAGCTCCTATTGTATATATAGTGAGGTAAATAAAAAGTAAAACACCAACGTCTTAGAATGGGGCCCGAAATCAAATGACGTCCAACTGGCGGTTTGCCGTGGATTTTACAAGAACCAGGAAGTATCCGGATCGCGCATCCCGTTGCAAATAATTCTGAAAAACAAAATCCTTTGTGATGAAACTCAACAAGGAGCACAGAAACCTTTTTAACTTTGGTCATACTGTATAGCTAGGGGCAAGACGCTATGACATGCCTAGTATTCTCTGAATAACAAAGATCCTATATATAGATACTTGTAAACGTGGTATCAACACGTTCTTTCGTCCTCATTCTTTGATGAATACATCTTTGTTTGTAGCACGTATAGTCACCTAAACTTAGTCACCAAGTTTTTTTTTTTTTAGTATGGCAGCTTCAGAATATCTCAATTCAGGTATTGCTGCAGATATTTCAAGTCCCAAGATGCATCAGGCCATCCCAAGAACTCTATTCTGCTTTAAGCGCGGTAGAGTTTGAACACATACTTAAGATGAGGCCCTTGACAAACTGTTGGACGAGATGGAGTTTCAGATAGCCGCAGCGACCGTTGTCGGGTCGGCTAAATGATGGAAAGTGAGCGGCTATCTGTTAGTGGGGTGCGCTAATCTCAAAGAGACATCGTTCTTTCCGCTTGGCCAATCAGTTTTGGCCAATCATCGCCGCTGGCGTCATTCTAGTCTCTCCTTTGAACCTTGACCTTGATCTTATCCCTGCAAGACCCAAAACGAGGGGCCTTTCGTTGTTGAGGCCCTTCTTATGCAACTTACTTATAGCATGATCTACCACTCTCCTTGATGATAATACCTTCTCAGTATATTTTTACTGTCAAGCCATTGGATATATACGCTCATTCATATGCAGCAGCCGCTAGAACGATCATACAGTTTTGCTTGAGACAATCATCTTTTGTTGCAAACCACTTCGTCATACTTGCTGGTCGCCAGCACATCTCTCCCATGTCTCGATAAATCATCCACCGCCCTCCTTGATCGATCCTCGCCATATCTTCAACTTTTAATTCAACGTTCCCGACTTCTGTCTCTGCCACCCCGGCAAGCGCCGCCGCAACTCCAAGCCCCATGGCCTCGATATCAACACCTGGCTCCGGCCAAAGATCAGAAGGACAGACTCTGGTGAAATTCCTTGGTGCTTTGGTTTCCGGTTTGGTCATCTTTGGGATTCAGATCTTTGCTTTCTTACTTCTGAAGGAGAAGTTGGCACGTATTTTGTGAGTCCTTCCGTGAACAGTCTCTGGACTTAATGATTTCTAACCATTGCAGTAAACCCAAAAGCTACCTTGTACCCGAGCGACAACGAACTGAACCTCCTCCAAGAACACCATGGGGCTGGCTTTTTGCTATCTTCCGATTTCGAGATAGAGAAATCATTAAGAAGTGTGGTCTCGACGCCTACTTCTTCCTTCGATACCTGCAAACTCTTCTCGTTATCTTCATACCAATGGCCGTTATCATACTACCTATCTTGCTGCCGATGAACTACCACGGTGGCAGAGGAGGTGCATACGCACTAGAATTCATGGACGCGTCTAATAAAACCGCGAACAACGTTACTGGACTGGATCAACTCGCATGGGGAAATGTTAGGCCGACCAAAACGAATAGATATTGGGCACACTTGGTTCTTGCGATATTTGTTATTCTTTGGGTTTGCGGCGTATTCTTCTCGGAGTTGAGAGTTTATATCAAGGTTCGACAGGACTATTTAACATCCGCCGAGCATCGGTTGAGAGCATCAGCAACAACTGTTCTCGTTACAGCGATACCGGCAAAATGGCTCACAGAAGAAGCTATTTCTGGCTTGTTTGATGTCTTTCCTGGAGGAATTCGCAATATATGGATTAATCGGAAATTCGACGAGCTGCTTGAGAAGATCAAAGAGAGAGATATCGTTTTCAAGCAGCTCGAGTCCGCAGAGACTGACTTGATTAAGCTAGCCAAGAAGAAAGCCAAGAAACTGCAAGAGAAACTGGAGAAGGAAGCGGCGAAGAAAGCCAGGGTAAAAGCGCTCACAAAAGATGAGAAAGCGCAGAAAGTCAGGGAGGAAAATGCAACTGCGGACGCGCTGGCACAAAGCGGAGGCATTAGCACTGGAGATAACCACGTTCCACATACCGTTGACGACGCGATCGAGGAAGAAGAGGAGAGAGCAAGACAACAAGAATTCACCAATGCAGAACCATCTCATGGGCCTAAGTTTAAGATACCTATTCTAGGAGGAGGCATAGCGGCAGTAGGCAAGGGCTTCGAAGTAGTCGGTGGTACCGTGATTGGCGGAACAAAGAATATCGGAAAGGGTATAGATAATCAATTCACGGCTACAAATGGGTTTGCTGATTTGGGCGATTCGCGCTCTATCAACGGAGATGATTCGTTTGATCAGTATGGTAGATATCGACCTCAAAAACCTGCACCGTCAGCTCCGTTTGGGGCAGGAACAGATGAGAAGGTGACTGGCTTAGAGGCTGAGGCAGCAGAAAAGGAGACTGGCCTGGGGGAAACCCTTGAATCTCCAGCCTCTTCCCGCACACGGAATATCTCATCCGATCTTCCACAATCTAGAATACCTGGTAATACTGTCCACCGTCATGGACTGGATGGTATCATGGATGAGACGAACAAGGAATGGTGGCAATTTTGGAAGCCACCGTCCGGTGGGTTTGCATCCCCCCGCCCGCAGACTCGAGACGGAAGTGAGTCCCCAACTCCATTGATTCAAGCAAATCTAGCTCAGACGAAGTCAGAGGAGCTGAAAGAGAACGAGAGTCTGTGGACCAAGATTACGTCGTATATTCCTTTCGTTAATACGGACTCCACTCCTCCATTGAAATATCCCGTTGCATACAATGAAGATTACAGAGAAGACGCTACCGGTGCAGCCTGGGAGCTGTACTTGAAGGACAGTGATCGTCCAAAGCATCGATTGGCAATTTTCAGCTGGACACCAGGTTGGCTGCCAAGCCTTCCTTTCTTGAACAAGAAAGTCGATACAATATACTGGTGCCGTGGTGAATTGGCACGTCTAAACCTTGAGATTGAGCAAGACCAAAAACACCCCGAGAGATTCCCATTGATGAACTCTGCATTCATTCAGTTCAATCATCAAATAGCTGCCCATATGGCCTGCCAATCTGTCATCCACCACCTTCCAAAGCACATGGCTCCTAGAACTGTCGAGATATCGCCCGACGACGTTCTTTGGGACAATATGTCGATCAAATGGTGGGAGGGTTGGGTGAGAACTTTTGTAGCCATCGTTGTAGTGACAGGAATGGTCATTCTCTGGACGTTTCCCGTTGCCTTTACTGCAACTATCTCTCAGATCAACGTGTTAGCAGATACATATACCTTTCTCAGGTGGCTGAATGACATTCCCGAGAACGTACTTTCCGTTATCGCAGGTATTTTGCCACCACTACTCTTGGCTATTTTGCTCGCTTTAGTCCCTCCCATTTTGAACCTCCTTGCGTTCATATCTGGAGTTCAGACAGGAGTAGAAAAACAAAAGACGGTACAGAGTTTCTACTTCACCTTCTTGTTCACGCAAGTCTTCTTGGCCGTATCGCTGGCTGGAGGAGCTATAGCAACACTTACTGGATTACTCGGCGACATTACATCTGTACCTGAGACTTTAGCTACGAATCTCCCCAAAGCCGCCAACTACTTCTTCAGTTATATGATTCTGCAAGCTTTGTCCGTGAGCTCTTCCAGCCTTCTACAACTGGCTACTCTTATATTCTGGTTTATCCTTCCCAAGATTTTCGATAGCACAGCTAGGCAGAAGTGGAGTCGCAGCACAACCCTTCCAAATGTAACGTGGGGGACATATTTCCCGGTCTATACAAATTTCGCATGCATTGCTCTCATTTATAGCGTTATTGCGCCGATCATCATAATATTCGCGATCATCACGTTCACTCTGCTCTGGATTGCGAATCGGTATAACATGCTCTATGTTTATAGATTTAAGCTAGACACTGGCGGCCTGCTTTATCCTACCGCCATCAACCAAACCTTTACAGGATTATACGTCATGGAACTCTGCCTTATAGGATTGTTTTTTATCGTACCAGACGCAGATGGAAGACAAGCCTGCTTTCCACAAGCAATCATCATGATCGTGGCCCTGGTCTTTACGATTATCTACCAGTTCCTTCTCAACAAGTCATTTTCGCCCTTGCTTCAACACCTGCCTATCACATTTGAAGATGAGGCTGTTTTGCGAGACGAGGCTTTTGAGCGAGCACAGGCTCGTCGCCTTGGACTTGATGATGAAGAAGACGAAATCGCTGTACCAAGGAGCAACGATATTGAGTTGGCAGATCTTGGTAAATCACCTGCCAGCAGGCTTGCCAAGTTTAATCCCGCAACCGTGGTCCAAGGAGCCGGTCACTGGGCCTTACGGTCCACGCGGAAGACCTTTGGTCGTAATGTTAGTCATGACAGTGCCTCGGCTGCTCATCAAGTCATTCATAGACGCAGACATCGTCCGGATATCGAGGAACAAAAGCGTATCGCTGATGCTTTGTACGGCGGCTATAGTGATGACATCGAGGACTTGACTCCCGACGAGAGAGACGTGCTTGTCCGCCACGCATTCCAGCACTACGCTTTGAGGGCCAGAAGACCGATAGTCTGGATACCTAGAGATGATATTGGAGTTAGCGATGATGAAGTAAAGCGCACAAGAGCGTTCGCGGGAGAGAATATTTCGATCAGCAATGTAGGCGCCGCGTTGAACGCGAAATGCAAGGTCGTGTATGGGAAGAACCCACCGGATTTCTCAGAAATCGACCTTATTAATTTGTAGATATTGTGCAAATACATAGATGGGAAACTGCACATGGAGGAGGGACGATTGAGATTTATATCATAGCGGCATGGCGTTGGTATATTTATTTTTTGCCACGGCCCAAAGGCACCAAAGCTGGGCCTAACGATACCAATAGCAGAGAGAACTAGATCAGTAGAGAAATAACAAGCCTCTCTTTTATAGATTTTATTGCCTACTTAACCAAAAGTACTGCTTGACGCTTCGTTTGCTTGGCAATCATTCAGCCATCATCACGACCTCTCGGCTGAGATAATCCAAGGCCGATGTGCTGCCACCTCCACACCTTCTTATTACCTTGTTTTATTCTTTTGTGCATCAACCTCGAGATGAGATTCCTAAAGTCCCTGCTATGTTTTTCGTTGAACTCTACTCCTTCGTCGGCTTGTTTTCGGAAAACAGATAAAAGCCATATTATCTCGTCCAATTCTTCCTTCGAGGGACCAGAAAGGGAACGGAAACCCGTTTCGAAAATGGACTGGCGTCATCTTAAAGACTTCCAGCATCCAACGGAAATAGGATGGGTAGTGGATCTGAGGGATGATGATGCTGCGGAGAAATTGTGGTTGGGCTTTAAGCCGAAGGATATGGATGAGAAATGGTTTATTGCTTCTGAGGCTGTGATCTCTAGCGATGGTGATGAGGCTATGAGAGTAGGATTTTGGAGAAGCTGGACAAGCAAGAAAATAGTTGAGATTGTGGTAGAGAATAGAAGGATTGTTAAGATTGTTTTCGAAGGTGTGGATGGAGGCGGGACGGTGGGAGATGTAGCTGCTGGATGTGGAAATATCAAAGTCGAGACGCTGGAAGAGAAGGGGGAGAGGATGAAGATGCTCGTGAGAGAGGTTTGTAGGTGGGTTTTGGGGTTCGAAATCGGAAATAACAGAGATGGAATTGTGAAGTGTGATGGAATGATTCAGGTATCAGAATAATATAGTTGAAAGCCTGGCGTCTCTCCTTCCGCATCATGCCTCATAGCTCATAATACATTCACATTTGCTGATGATGCGTATAGGGAAGCGCTGTTGAAGTTTTTTATATGTAGATTCGACATATTAAGTAACGATACGCCGCCTTTTTTATTTATTAAATTTCACCTATTTTGAAACTTGCCTTTGGGATAATTGAAGTTAGTCTTGTGTACGGGATCTTGTAGTAGGTGGTATGAGGGAAAGTGCCTGCTTTCTGTTGAAGGCCAAAAATTGATGGCAACTAGCTCAACTTATCCTATTATTCAATTCCACTTGGACCATGAGAAGAGAAGGAAGACTGCTTTTCGCGTATGAGATTCGATTTGGTCCAGGATTGAAGTCCGTATTCTCGGTATATTCAATTCAAGAGATCCTATAGAGTATCCCAATAGATCAATAACGCCGGCAAGCTCTTAGCAGTCCCTCGTCTCCTGCAGCCTTGACGATAATGCCTCCAGAAGTACTTTCTTCAAGTTCCCTTTAGTCGCCCCCAACTCGGCTCATGGGAAACAATTCCATCCCCGTTGATGACCTTTCCTCTGTCCCATTCTCTACTCTCCCCTTGTTTCGTCCATTTCACATCTTCCTCTCGCTTCTCTCCTCCTTTCTCCCATTTCGTAATTTCCTCCTCTGTAAATCCTGCAGCCCTCAATCGATCTGCACCTTGCTGCTTCCATTTCTGTCGATCACGCAGCGCCTCGAGTGCTTGATCCCAGTCGTTCTCCTCTTCAGGATCGAGCTGCACATCCACGGTCGGATCATATGAAGCCGAAAATCTAGAGTCTATACCAGGCCCGTGAGACATGGCGCCTCGCCCTCGAGCTCGTACCGGTGTCGGGGGACGTGGTCCGATTATATCATCCAATGGATCTGAGTCGTAGTCTACTCTGGGTTTTCCTTTTCGAGAAGATCCAGGTTGCTTTTCGGACTCTTTAGGCTCGGGAGAGTGGCTGCGACCCTGTGCAGATCGATGAGACTTCTCTGGCGATATTGATCGCCTGTGTACGGGGAATCGTTCTCGACCTCGTCGCTCCCTTTTATTTCGATATTCTCTTGGAGAATGTGAGCGAGATCTTCTTCGTCTATGCTCTTTGTGGCTTCTCTCTTCTGATTCATTTCTGCGCCGCCTCCTGTGCTCATCTCTGTCATCCTCTCCCGAGAGACTTCTTTCCTTCCTACGATCACTTTTATGACTTCTGCTCTTAATAGCCTCATCAGATCCATCATACTTAGATGGCCAATTTCGGCTCCTTAGTTCGCCATTCTTTACTGTTGAGTGTCCTTCATCCCTCTCATTTACATGCCGTAGTTTTTTAACCTTATGATCATCATCGTCTGCGCGCCGCCGTTTGTTTGATCGGCCGCCAAGAATGGCAGCAATATCTCCTAGCTGCCGCTTTCGAATGTCTCCTTCCCGTTTTCGTGATTCTGTTTCTGGATTTGGCTCTGGGATTGACTCGCGTACCACTTTTGACTCATCCCCCTCGTTTGAGGCGTTAACGCGCTGTGACCCATTATCAGATCTTGTCGATTCTCTGGCTCTCTTACGTTTGTTATTCTGGCCACCCAGGATTGAAGCGATGTCTCCTAGCTGCCGCCGCCGAATATCCCCTCCATCAAGTCGGGCGGCCTTCTCTTCTCGATGCTCATTTGTAGAGAGTCCTGCAAGCCGTGCCTTGGACTCCGAAGCTTCTTTGGCCAACAGGGCAGCATTGTGGTTATCGGTGTCCTTTATGATATTGCGCAAAAACCTGGTATTGGGCTTAGGCTTGTTCGCTGGCGGCCTACAACATGTTAGTTGAGCTTTGTTCTCAGAGGCGGGGCATACTTGCTTTGACTTATTAAATGCTTCTAATCCAAGCGCGGAGTATTTGATAGAGCTTTCTTTGGCATCTCTCACCAGAAGAGAGGCGACATAATCGTCGGTCAGAATCTCATCATCGGCCATGGTTATGCTCCTCAGATGCCATCAATCCCAAGGGGATAGTCAGCCATGAAGACAAAAGGAATCCAGAGGGCCATCTCACTCCGCCAGTTTGTGAATGTAGCCTTGAGCGGCGCTCGGCTCGAACTTCTATATCGGGAATTCTGCCGATCATACCCGCCGTGAATGTGAAAAGTAAACAAACATTACAACCAGAAAGTGCCTTTAGTTTTATTCACGCGATCGTAACATCATCCTGGAAGATATCCTTGTAATATACCTGCTCATCTCATAAGTTGATAGATAGTACGCGCAACTGGCAATATTCAGCCGGCAACACAAACCTTCACTTTCATCTAGCCATGGCACAACCACACGAGAAAGTACTAGAGATTGTCCTCAAGTCTCAAAAGAATTACGAGCTCGTCATACTCAAGCTTAGTGAGCCTATATCGGGTTCAATAAAGCAGAAGGGCGAAAGGACATCAGATGTTTCCGCAGATGCATTCGACAATCCTACTCCAGCTAGTCTCGAGGCGGACTTGATACATTATAAGGTTGATTAACGTCTTTCCCCTGAGAGAACTGAAGCTGATGCCTAGCAGGAACTCTTTTCCAAGCTGCGATTCTCCTACCTCGAGCAGGTCACCAAAGAGAAGTTCATCCGAGCCATCGTGGGTGATCCTCCTCTCGTGGTAGAACACCAAGAGAATATAGAACTTGAGGCCATCCTCTTGCAATCAAAAGCTGCACTGAAAGCCCAAAAAACAGAAGTTGCAGAGTTGGTGGACGAGCTAGAAAAGAAAGGACGAGAACTAAGCGCCAAATACGAGAAAGTACAGCTACAAATAGCAGAGCTGCAATCTCTACCAGAGAAGATTGAGGGTTTGCAAGCTAGGGTCGACGAGTTGAAAATGGCGCAGCTGCCAGGATCGAACCCGACACTTAACCTGCCACTAGAGAAGACGTTAGATTTAATAGATGAGAGAGAGCGCGAGAGGGCGGAACTAGATAGGCAGTTGGAGCAATTGCAAGTGTTAGTTCCAAGGAAAACAAGAGAACTGGAGAGGTTGAATAGTGAGCTTCAGCCACTGGAGGCAAAGAGAGTTGGGAGTACAGCGTCTGCACGGGAGGCGAAGAGGAGAAAGGAGGAGGCGTTGGGTGGTGTAGGAAATGATTTGGAGGAGAGAGGAAGGTGGTGGCGAGGAGTTGAGAGTGGTCTGAAAGGAATGCTGGAAGTTGAGAATTAATAGGAAGTGCTGTTTACTGGAAGCGGGATATACCAAAGGGACTGTATTGGCGTATGGTGTTTGGGTGCAGCTCTTACGGGATATATTTTGTACAAAAAGGATATGCAGGAGACAAGGAACTAGCAACTTATATTAAAGAATTATAAAATAAGTGCCTTCTAAAGTGTCCGGGAAAGTAAGCTTAACGTAGTACCAATATGATAACATTGACAAGAGACAGAAATACCAAGCATTTCGATTGTCCAAAATATTTTTTTGTTTCGCCGAACACCCTGCAACTTATTTACAGGTTGTGGAGCCAATCACAGAGTTACATGATTCAGGTGCCACTAAATAAACGCGGCAGTGGAAGCTTACTTTGCGTTATGACGGAGTTGGGGTTCAGCAGACCTGCACAAACTTCAAAACAGCAGCGCCAGCAATCTCACGCACGGTCATGGCCTGCGTACCAAAATACCATTTATCTTCTTTTTAATCATATTTGTATGAAAATATCTGGCATATTGCTACATCTTTACCCTTAGAAGTACGGTGACGTCTCTTCCTATATACTCAACTACCTATGGAAAAAGTCGGCCAGAATGATTACAATTGATGAGAAATATGTGCGCGACCATGCGGATCCGGAAGGGCAGGCACGGAGAAGGGTCCAGCAATGGCATCTAAAGAAGACACCTGTGGCAGCTAGGATCTCTAAAGTTCGTTATTCTCAATCATAAAGTTAAAGTGCTATTGTTGATCACGGAACATAGATTATTATGTTCATCGCCACGTTCATCATCCTCGCATGGCAATTTGGCTATTCAAATATATTCGCCCAAAGTCCACGGCCTATTTTGACCAGTATCCCTCCATACGTTCTCAAGTACGGTAAGACCGCCCCTCCTCCTGAACAATCCTCCACTAACCACTACTCAGCGCCACTGGTTTGGCTCGATGAAGAAGAACGATATTTTCCATCAGATATATATGAGCAGGTCAACAACACACTTCCTCAGGTTAACCACACAGAGATCGAGAATCCCCCCTCTCCACTTACCCTCGACAATCTTGGAATATTGAACAACTTTGGTGACAAAGGCTTGAATGTATTTCTTACGTCTGCTGTAGATGTCGAAACCCACCCTTCATGGTTAGAAGGAATAGTCCCGGACTCTAATGGCAGAACCGATGGTGCTATCAGCTGTGTCATCGTAATAAACGACCATGGAGACGGGGTGGTAGACGCATTTTACATGTACTTTTATGCCTTTAATCGCGGCAACACGGTTCTTGGCCAGGAGCTGGGTGATCACATTGGAGATTGGGAGCACAATATGGTTCGTTTTGAGAACGGGAAACCGCAGGCGCTGTGGTTCAGCCAGCACGGCTACGGAGACGCCTATGAATACACTTCGGTTGAGAAGATAGGTGTCCGACCCATTAGCTATTCTGCAAGGGGAAGCCATGCAAATTATGCTACAGCAGGAACCCATGATCATCTTGTTCCGATTGCTCACCTCCCATTCGGTGTTTTGCAAGACTACACTTCACAAGGCACCTTGTGGGACCCTATTCTTAGTACATATATTTATGGTTATGATGGCGTTAACAAGGCATTCTACCCGCTTGATGAAGACAGCCCGATGGGAGCTATGAATTTTAGAGGAAAATGGGGAGATCAGCAGTACCCGGATTCAGATCCTCGTCAGAAGGAATTTTTCGGATTTAGAAAGTATGAGAATGGGCCGACAGGGCCATGGAGGAAACAGTTAGAGCGAAAGGAGGTCTGCCCGGCGAATCTCATAAAGTGTTATGTAAGGAAATTGGTATTGGCACCATGATGATACCCAATTTGCGAAGCATAGAAGCATTGGCGTTAGGGAGTTAATACATGGACAGGGTAGCGCAACGTGGTGTATGCAGGAGTTTGATAGGATCTTCTCAAGGTTTCTGGAATATGATATTCTTAGTATCGTTATGAAGGAGACCTCTAAGACGCAGTACATGCTCTCATTGTCCTCGTTCAAAAACCTTTACACTACCATCCCCTCCTACAAAATATAGTAGCTCCCTCTCCTCCATCCTCTTCTGGGGATCTGGTTCTTCCTCACAATCTTGCTTACCTAGACTTATCCTCATGACGCCACTCACATCTCTTGCTGTACCTGTATCCAGTAGCCTTAATCCCATGATGACATTTGCTTGGTGGGCTATACTTAAAAGAAAAGCTGCATGCTGGCTTTCTAGCGGCGTTTCATTCGAGGATACTAGAGGTTGGTCCGCCGAGAGCGTCATCACTGTTGCATGGACCTGCTATAATGCCCTTAACGTTAGCTGGATTTCTCTTTCATCTTAAGTGGACTGATGAGATACACACCTCCCGTAATCCTAAAAGCATATAATTCAGCTCCACATCATTCACCTGGCCATTCGTGGCCAGAAAACTGTCGAACTGATCAACAAGCAACACAACCTTTCCTCCTCCTTCGCTTAAGCCTTGGATGGCCTGATTCAGTTCCGCTTCTATGGATTTCAAGCTCGGGTCTTGCAGTGTTTTCTCTCCAGACTGAGAGGACGGTTTGGTCCTTGGGAGGTAGAGTCCAGTTAGACCATCTAAGAACAGGAATCGCCTCTTTGCGGCTAATTTGTCGAGATCAAGACCCTGTGTTTCCGTCAGCTCCAATTCTTCGATGCTATCCAGAAGCAAAAGATAATGAGAATACCAGTCGTCGAGCATTTTCTTTCCAAAATGCAAGGTCGCGCATGAAGCTCAAGAGGAGCACTTTGGTATCTTCCTGAGCCGGATCATTTGGATACAGCAGTGCGTCTGCTTGTAATTTAGTATTGTGCCTGAACAAAGTCCCGTGACATACTATAAAGAAATCTTAGAAGGAGCCAGTTTGAGCTTGCGCCAAGGACACTGGTGATGAGTGTTAGAGAGGCGGTCGGAAGGGGGAGATAAGGCTCTATCAGAGGAGGTATGCGGCTAGACATTTTTCGTTGATTGGTGTTTCATCAAGGAAATCAACTCGAGATCTCCTAGAAAGGAATTCGAGTTCAGAAATGTGGAGACCACACTTTATAATGAAAATGTGATATCTTCTTGCTTCTGAAAGACTCCAAAGTATACATAAATGTATGCATAGAGCTGCTAGTGATTTAAATAGAATATTTATAAGATTATCTATAAATTTTTCAGATCGGGGCGAAACATGGTTTATAGACGTTTGCTGATGCCAAGTCAACGCCCATCTCATGCCGAGCGGGACCAGCACATGATAAAGAATCTCACAATCATTCTCTAACATCAGTTGTTAATCTCTAGCGTTCAGAACCTTTTGGATCAGCATAAAATATTCTTTTTTCTTTATTCTTTATTGTTTGCTATTTTTGCTTGATTTGTATTTGAATCAATTGACCAATGTATTGAAGGAATCCGGCACGTTCGGCACTCTAATCTAGCAGCATTGTTATATGCCAAATCAACAAGAATGGATGTTCATAACGAAGTCGTACACAGAATCTCGAAACAAATCCGTGGATTTTATGATCGCAAAGAACCATTTCGAATATACCAGTAAGATTCTCATGACTCGTCTGGTTTTCACTCAAGACCATGTTCCGAGATCCTTCATATGCTTCTTTTTCAAACGAATCAACTGACCCTGCATCTCTGTATAGTGGTTCCACGAATAGCACTAGGAGGTCCCAATACCGGAGAGATCAAATGATCGATACCTCTATTTTAAATCACGTTATTGAGGTTGATCATCAAGCAAAGACCGCCCTTGTAGAGCCAAATGTACCGATGGACGGTCTTGTTGAAGCGACTCTTAAATATGGCTTGATCCCTCCGGTTGTCATGTACGGTGAAGAGCCTTCTATAAGAGTGTTGTTGGAAAGTAGGCATGCTGCTCCGCTTGAGGTCCATCTTAGCATACGATTACATGCCCTACTTTCAACCTCACGCTTCGGTTCTTAGCCTTGATATCCGTGTGAACGCGTATAGTGCTCTTTCCAGATAAGCTAATGTTATGATCTTGATGTGTAGGGAGTTTCCAGGGATCACTGCAGGAGGGGGTTTTGCCGGAAGTAAGTCATATTGTACCTGCCTCATCACTTAAGCCTTCAGCATCATGAACCTTTACTCCTTTCATTACAACATGTCTGAAGTTCGAATGTCTGTATTCGGGTTTATAGATTGGCGTTTGTAAAATCTCGGCTCTCAAAAAGCATGGATTTCACGAGGGCTGCTACTTGTTACACTTGCTTCTAGTAACTGGGCACTCCTTATTCTCTTTCCTTTTTGTCTTCGAATGTCAATATGATGAATACTCGCTTAATATATGTCCTTTTCAGCGGGTGGAGAAAGCTCGTCGTTTCGATACGGCTTCTTTGATCGAATTGTCAACTGGATCGAAATTGTGCTTGCAACTGGTGAGGTTGTAAAAGCATCCAGTAATCAGAATTCAGATCTGTTCTATGGAGCGGCTTCATCATTTGGAACTTTAGGTGTTACTACGCTCTTGGAAGTCCAACTGATAACAGCTACTACTTATGTCGAACTGACACACTATCCCGTCTTCAGCATCGCAGAAGCGCAGGAGAGGATCGAAGTGGCCACGAAAGATGCTTCCGTCGACTACCTGGATGGTTTCATGTTTGCCAAAGACCGAGGTGTCATTTGCGTAGGACGCCTAACAAATAAAGTTGACGAAGATGTCCCAGTACAGGGATTTACACGACCTACAGATCCATGGTTCTATATCCATGTTGAAAGGCTTCTTCGCAAAAGGCAGGATCCTCCTAAAGAAGCTGTGCCCATAGTCGATTATCTCTTCCGCTATGATCGTGGCGGCTTCTGGGTCGCCAAATATGCATATAAATATTTCATCACGCCGTTCAATCGCATTACACGCTTTCTCCTCGACTATTTTATGCATACCAGAGTCATGTACCATGCTCTTCACCAAAGTGACCTGTCATCTACATACATCATCCAGGATGTAGCGATCCCGTATCCTAAGGCAGAAGAATTCATGGAATTTTTAGAAGCGGATTTTAAGCACTATCCCATTTGGTTGTGTCCGTTGAAGCAGAGCGGGAAGAATATAGCGAGTACCCACAGTCTTCAAGCTGATAAGATGAAGCAATCTATCCCAGAATATGTGCTAAACTTTGGAGTCTGGGGACCAGGACCGAAAAAAAGAAAAGAGTTCGTGGAGTGGAACAAGTTATTTGAGCGAAAGGTCCGTGAATTGGGAGGGCAGAAATGGTTATAGTAAGTCGTATCATGCTTGGTGGTCAGGAATTCTTGACATGGATGATGGGGATGGCTGATTGGAATATAGTGCTCATGCATACTACACAAAAGAAGAGTTCAAGACCATCTATAATATAGAGGCATATGATGCCTTGCGACAGAAATACCATGCAAGTCATCTCCCTAGCGTATATGACAAAGTCAAAGTCGATATCGAGGCGGAGGAGAGGGCTCGTCAGGGGTCTTTGAAGTTGTGGCTGCTCTCCATTTTCTGGAGCATTTGGCCATTGGCTGGGCTGTATGGCGTCTACAAGGCATTCAGGGGTGGGGATTATCTGTTGCCTAAGACTGAGATTGAAAGAGTTAGAAAAGAGAAAAAGTTAGCATAGATTTGCATGGTGTTGACAAGTTAATAATTGCCTTGTTCGGGTCATAGGCGCATGTGCCCGTTGATTTCAGGTCAAAAAGAAGGCAAGTCTATGCGAGACAAAAAAAAGAGAAGGTTATGAGAATATCGGATGAGGTTTTGGGTGATAGAGCAGTTCTTCGAATGGAGCATTCTAGCCTCAATCATTCCATAATCCAAGTTAAATATCGATAGGGATCATTTTACACATGTAGGTGACCTACGAGCGTAGAAAGATTTTCCTTAGGATGCATTTGTTGACGCCATAATACCATAGAAAACCATATAAGGTCCCAATATTCACATAGCTGAATCCGGTAAGAAGTGTTGCAACTGATCGCATTTGCTAGCACGATCTTTTCCCCGCACAGGTCAAAGCAATCCAGCAACCCCACGGAAATCATTCAACACGCCTTCCATAATGCCCATTTTCCCAATCTACTCGGCCTTGGTGCTTGGTCCCTTTGCGCCCTTTGGCGCGCCAGACTGGAAGCCATTCGAGAATTTTCTTGAGACGCCCTTCAGGTATCGCATACGTCCGGTGCCAGTAGTCTTCCTCCGCTTAGCCTTCTCGCCCCAGTTGTCTGTTCTCTTTATTAGCTAAACCCTTCCCTATTCCTCATGCCTCGACAATTGTCCCCAGGACGGTGTAAACGTACATTGACGGATCTTAGCGGCAGGATAACCGCAGGATGAGCAGGTGTGCTTTTGAATATGGAGGGATCGGCGTCCTGGGGAAATTGATATCAGCTTCGTGTCAATGCCCCCCCATTTTACTTCTGCCATTCTAGCCATATTCCAAGGACAGTAATCTACTAACCGCAGCGTCTGCACAAAGTGTGCGTCTTGTTGTGGCGCTTTCCGAAGCTGGAGGTACCCTTCGCTGCAAACTGGTCAGTATTGTGTTCCAATGTTGATCGAGGTTCGTATGGTGACGAAAGACGTACTCATTTTGATTGATGACTATCGGCAGATTAGCTGTTATTTTTTATTAAGATCGCGATACAATGAATATAAAGGTATTGCGTACCTGTTAGGCGTTGTTGTCGATTTGAATTTTCGTGCTTTACTTCGTCTCGATCGTTGAAAGTTGCCAAAACTCCAGTGTGCGCGCTTACCGAAAAAACACTAGTGTCTTGGCAAAACCTTCGACATTATCACGTGTTAGATATCAGGGTTATGTAAGACAAGACTGTCGCATCCGTGCTGCTCCATAATAAGAAAACTTACTGTTTGTTTTCTTCAGGGTGAGAGCCTACATTCAAGATTTCGAGATCCGATATTCTTATATTCCTAAGGTGTCAGTTCAAAGAGAATCATGAGTCTCTTGATATGAAATAGTTTATTTTTAACCCGCTGTTGTAGCTTGTCATAGCGTGAGATAAGGGAAGTGCAGTACTAATACATTATTTACGAGAATAAAGCTATTCATATGGGTATCTATTGCTTGCGCTCCCTCTGGCATTTACTATGGTATTACAGTAAAGACGGCCACCTAAACGCCCTGTCCCAGAAACTCCCTAATAATGTAAACAGTGCTTGCCTGATCTGTTATCGTAGAACTATTCGACCTCAGGGAAAAATCCAGGCCGCGCAGCGTTCACTGCCCGCTTCTCTTTTATTCCTAATGCAATTCTATCGAAATGAAGTGGCAGATCATCGAAAGCTGTCCCAGCTCTATAGATCATTAGCAATAAGTTAGAAACAAATATGGGTACCAAGTGTCTTACTTGAGATAATTGACTTTTAAATTACGAGCTTTGTCCTTTAGCCCAACCTGATTCACACCCTGGGTACGTTCAAATCGACCGTTTTGCTCGATCGTAGCCCATGAGCAGCCATATTTTCCTATGTAGTGTATAAGCCTTCTCTGGTCGCTTTCTGACCAGGGTATGCGTGCTCTAGTCGGCTCATTCCTCTGGAACCTCGCTCTTTGCATCCTCATTCTAGAAATTTGCGTGGCTTGTGAAGGGTTTATCCCAATATCATCATCTTCCGTCTCTGATAACTCTGTGTCTGATGACGAGGCGCTTTGTTCTGCAGTTGCCTGGGCACTTGGAGTTAATCGAGCTCTTTCCTTGGGAATATGCTGCTCTTGATCCATTTGGAATCCTTCATCTTCACTTGTCTCTTCCTCGATTGGGTCACTGTGTTTAATGCTTTTCTTATAATCGGGTTGGTTGTAATTTGATGGATCAGGATCATTTGCCGCACTGTTGGCATCGTCCTGGAAGGCAAGACCATTCTCGTCATCTGCTTGAACAGCTGTGGGCCTTGCCTGAGCGGTGGTCATTATCGAACCTAGAGGACGATTCTCCTTGTTTCCTATTCTGCGATCTTTAACCATCAGATCCGCAGCACGTGAGGCAGAAAATGCCAGATCTTGCCCGATGCTATTTATACTGGACTTAGATGTACCATGTAATGTATGAGTCGGCGGCCGCCTAGCTGTTGACGATGCAACGAGATCAGGGACATTCTTAGGCTGTATGTGAGGCTCGCTAATACGTTGAATTTTGGTCAGCGCCGTGCTTGACCTGCATAAACGAATGATTTTATTAGTGCAGTTCCAACAGCAAAAGCAGAGATAATAAATCCTGAGAGAAACACCCACCTATCTGCGCTAAAACTTGTCTTGGCCTTCGATACAGGTTGAACAAGGCTTAGATCTTGTGAATAATTATCCAATATAACTTCGAGTGCCTCCTTGATCTCTTCGGAGTTTCCTTGCTTCTCGACTGATGAGATAAGCTCCTCCAGGCGCGATTGACTCCACTTGACTGTTTTTATCACAAATTTTAACCAGGGGAAGTCCTTCCGTAATTTCGTAAAATCGACCAGGTCACCATCAAGGGTGGCATCGTCCTCAAAGCGGAAGGCTTGTCGAATTTCCAGGACCCGTTTCCTTAATTTGGTCTTCTGGGCATTAGAGTTGGTGGTAACGGGTTTCATAATATCAAGTAGACGTCCTTCCTGGAAAAATATCTTGTATTCTGGCGAATCAGACTGGATTTCGTAAAATATGTTTGCTAGTATTTTCTCGGGGATGAAGGTTTCATGCTCCTCTTGATGTGTGTGTAGCAACACTGCAATAGCCGTCTGCGTTCGTAATTCTAAAGCCAAATCAAAAGTCAATTCCAAAAGGTTACTCTTCCCCAGACTGATGTTCTCATCGAATTGTGACACGAACGCTCCGGGAAATATTCTGTCAAGACTTTGAAGCTCAGTATAGGTGCCGTATGCTTCTTCTTGCATCACGAAGACATTCTTGAGCAACATGGCCAAATTGCCAGTGTATAGAAGTGCGTCAGGTCGGCAAGTATCACTAATTGGAACTGTAATCTTCTGAAGCACAAGATCCACTTGGATGAAGTTGGAGCTGCCATAATGTTTCATGCTTTCGGTGAAACGAGCTTCGTCAAACTTCATTCTCCCTGCTAAAGTTGAGCCTGGAATTTTAAGATCTTTTAAGGCTCTCTCGGTGGCAGCCTTCGTGACATTAGGCGGCGCAAGCCGGTCTATCACGTTTAAGGCGGAGTTGAATAAGCTTGGAAGATATTCGACAATGAAGTCTACGCTCATCTGACCTAGCTGCTCCTGAGACCAGGAAGTCGCGGCGGTCGTTCCAGAGTATTGAGATAAGTGATCAGTTCCAGTAGACTTCGCGCCAGGAGATTCTCCAATTTGATCTTCATCTTGAATCAGTTCTCTATCGCCTTCCGCTTTCAATTGCAGTAGGATTTCGTCTGCATCTTCATCGACTGTAGAAAGTTCTAAACCATTATTTTAATATGGACTGTACTTGACCCATAAAAAAAGAACTGACCTGGCACGATGGCCGTCCTTGCTTTTCTGCGCCGCTTCGATGAGGATACAGCGCTTCCATCACTTCCATCACTTTCTACAGATTCCTGTCGTACGCGCTTTGACCTAGGCTTGTTCCGGCTCAAGAGATCATTGTTGCTGCCCGCCTCAACACTCTGGCTCCTTGTTTGTCGTCGAACGGCGCCTTGCGTTGGCGGGGATAGCTCTCGACCTCGAGCTGCAGTAGACCTGGATGATGTTCTTGCCATACTAAGAAGGATCACAGAGATAGTGTAACAGTTTCGAGAATTGCGATAACCTACTTGACGCGTTTGTTTTGATACCCCCATGGACGCTTCATCACGTGCTCCCCCATATCTTGGCATATACTTGGCGCACAGTCTGCGCTAGCTTGTTTAAGAATCATTAGGTTTTGTGCATGTTTGACATCAGGCTACGTCGCAGCTTTAAATGCTTAGAAGACAAATGATAGAACAGTATATGGGTAGGCAATGCTCTTTAAACACAACTAAATGATAAGGTACGTCTTACAAAATTTCTATAATGTGGTTGTCAAGGTTCATGCGGATGCTTTTTTTTTAGACTGCGCAAGCCCCTGCAAGGCTTAGTAGCTTACATTGGCCAGACTCAACTCTCCTTCCAACTTCTCCTTTTCTGGTCTCTCCTTGAATAGAATAGAGCAGACAGCACCTTCACTTCTTTACGTTCATTTTTACTATTGGACCCCCCTATCTACTATTTCGAGCCTCTTTCAACCCCCGGAAAAATTAATTCGAACTAAGGAGAGTACCTCAACATTGTCTCGAATTCCTCCCTACATCCAGCAATGAAGGTGCGAAGGTACAACGTGCCTCTGGTGCTTTTTCTGGTACCTTTTGCTTCCGCACTTTCGGCAGCAGCCCAAGACAACATACAATCGACACTTTCTAAACCTCGAGATCGTACCACTCTAGACTCGAGTACTCCTCCTGTCGGCGATATAACCAAAGCGAAATACGATGTTGGCACAAAGGATGCGCCAGTAGATGGCAAAGATGGAAAGCCACATGCCGGGCCATTTGTTGGAGCAGAGAAAGATCAAAAACCCAAACCGTCTTCTGAGGATGCAAACACCGGTTCAGGATCCACCAAGGATGCTAAGACGCAGGTAGAGGTGCCAAATGGTGTCAAAATCCCCCCAGTCAATGATGGCGTAATGGATGACCCAACCCGCCAGCTTCCCAAGCAAGGTACAACGGGGACAGAAGGCGGCGTCAGTGAGAAAGATAAAGCACGAAAGGAGAAGGAAGGCCAGACTGGAGAGAAGTTGGAAAAGACTCCCAACTCGCCAAAGGAGGTTCCTCCTTTGCCATTGAGCGAGGAGCCTAAGGGCAAGCCCGAGAAGATCAAGTCCAAGGATGATAGCTCTGATGAAGATACTGACATTGTGGATGGACTTGCTGGTCTTGAGGTATATGATCCCAGGAATCTAACCCATACACATTGCTAACACTACTTGCAGAAACCTAATGACCTCCCAGATACGCCGAAAACCCTCCCTCATCCTCTTCCTAGTTCTGCAAATAAGGACCATCTAGACATTCCAACAAAAGGAAACTCCAAGTTTGAAACAATTGTCGAGGATAGTGGTGAAGGTCTCATTCAACCGCTGCACTCGTTCGTCCTATCTCTGACAATGATTCTGTTTTCGGAAATTGGTGACAAAACTTTCCTGATCGCAGCGCTTATGGCCATGAAGCATGATAGGTTACTTGTATTTTCGGCTGCCTTTTCAGCATTGATTGCCATGACTATTCTTTCTGCCGTTCTAGGTCATGCAGTGCCTACTTTAATTCCAAAACGATTCACAAATCTGCTGGCCTCTGGCCTGTTCCTAGTATTTGGGGCACGATTATTACGAGAGGGATTAGCAATGAGTCCGGATGAAGGCGTCACGGCGGAAATGCAGGAAGTTGAGCAGGAGCTAGAAGAACAGGAAAGCCTTGCCAGACAACAGGGAAGACGGCGGTCATCAATATCGCCCTATGCTCTAGAGATGGGACTAGGAGGACGCAAACATTCAAGGAAATCAAGATCGGGTTCACGCCTACCATCGCCTCCACGGAGTCCCTCGTCCTCGCCCGAGAGATCACACTCGCCTCCACGATCAACTATTAAAGGAGCTTTAGGAGGGTTAAATAACCTCCTCTCATTACTTCTCAGCCCTGCTTGGGTACAAACTTTCGTCATGACCTTCCTAGGAGAATGGGGTGATCGAAGTCAGATTGCTACCATTGCAATGGCTGCAGGACAGGATTACTGGTGGGTTACAGGCGGTGCAGTCAGTGGTCATGCCGTCTGCACCGGCGTTGCCGTTGTTGGTGGCCGAGCAATTGCAGGGAAAGTCAGCTTAAGAGTCGGTACGTCACAATCGTAGAATCCTCAGATCTGTACTTCTTACTGATAGCTTGCACAGTAACCTTAGGAGGCGCAATAGCATTCCTAATCTTCGGAGTGATCTACTTGGTAGAAGCATTATACTACGCATGAGGCTAATGACCGGATTGCTCTAATAGTTCACTTGTAATATTAGCAGGAAAAGCGTGGTTTGGGTCTGTTCAAGGCGGCAAAATATCTACTATCAATAATTTTGATTCGGATCTCAGATTTTGAGCTTGGGTTTGGGTATCATTACTGGGAAAGACCCCCTTATGTACGATGGCTATGGTGAGGCTTTGTTATATGGTATGGAACAGGAGCACACATATGGAGTGTTGGGGTCATCAAGATATAGCATATAAAATCGAGAAGATGTACTGATCATTTATCTCCATGACCTGTACTGGTATGTGTAAACGTGGCGGGGTTCAGGTGTCTAGTTCCAAAGGCATCGCAGCTCTCTAGAAAATCACTGCATTGAACTCTAATTCCCAGCTATTTCTTTCCACTAATGTCTTGTCTGAACAAAAGTTGTGAGACGGGTCCTGAAAAGCGAACATGCTCTCCTATTAGGATTATCAAATAGCACACCCCTCCCATATATTGGTCTAATGGTGCTGCAGGCCTGGAAGTGGATAATATGAACAATCAAATCTATCCCACAATGCAGCGAGGAGGCGGGGTCACTTCGCGAACTCGGAGCTTAGTAACCCGGAGTGAAGCTCCTTCCTTTTACTCAGCTCCTGTATTATTCACCTTTCTCCTTGGTATTCACTCTGGAGAAAAGATATTGCAAGTGCTTCTGGGTTTCTTGACTTTAACTTTTGGGAAATAAGTTGCCAAGTCTAACACGCTGTGCTCTGCAAGCTCCGAACACGCTTCTTAAATCCGGACCAGGAACAGCATACTACATAACCCTTCTTGTTTCTCGTTCATTCTGCATACCTCGACAAATCAGAGCTACGAGGGAATTCATCTTGGCAGCACGATCGAAGCCCTAGAAGGACAGAATATCCAAATTAGTGTTGGGCAGAGTGAGAAGTAGAGTTCAAGATGTGGTCCCCTACTTCCGGATCGAATCCAGCTTCCCCAACGTCGGCGGCGCCTCCAATCACTGCCACGTTTTCCAACAATAAGCAAAAGTATGCTGGCAAGCGAGTAGCACAGATCGTGAAGCTTAAGCCGGAGTTCGTGGAGGAGTATAAGAAGTGCCATGCAGCCGTCTGGCCGGAGGTTCTGAAGCAAATCAAGAACTCCAATATCGAGGATTGTGAGTTACCATATTTAATGAGAATATTTAGCAGCGGTAGTTAATCAGGAATATTAGATTCTATATTCCATGATCCGGAGACGCATATCTTGTTCGCGAGCTTCAAATATGTTGGATACGACTGGGCGGGTGACATGGAGAGAATGCGCGACAATCCGAAAGTGCAAGAGTGGTGGAAGATGACGGATAGCTTCCAGGAGAGTTTCGTGCCAGGAGCAGAAAGTAGCTATGCCGGCGAGCCAGCATGGTGGAAAGGGGTAGAAGAAGTTTTCTACCATCCATAAACTCCATCTTCATGCCAGAGATTTCGTTGTTTGCCGAGTTTCGGAGCCATTGAGGACCGCTGGCCGCTAGATTATGAGTATATGATTATCAATGCCGCAGAATCTCTCATTTCTTAGTATTTCCAAAGAGACCTCCAAAGAAGCTGCCATTACTTCCAAATCCGCCGCCGCCTCCTCCACTCCCTTGCCTCCGCGCTTCAGTCCGGATCCATTCTTTAAGCCATTCTCTATCCTTCATGAGCTTTGGATCCGTAACTTTCGTAACAACCTGTGGTTCTCCTCTGTCAAAACTCAATAACGTGGGCATGCTGCTAATCATATATGTCAAACCCAATCCGCTTTCCATGATGTCTGGAGAATCATATTCAATTTCGCAGAGTGAGACGCCCCCTTCTTCTTCGCCGACTCCTGAGGAGACAAGTTCGCTTAGTATGGGAGATACAACTTTGCAGGTTTTGCAGTAGGAAGCGGTCCAGAATGTCAATAAGGGTGTGCGCGAAGAGCTGGATAGCAAAAGATATGAGGAGAAGTCACCGGGGCGACGTACACTATATAAGCTTGTTAGGAATTGATGTAGAGCACGACGCAGTGGTGGAACCTCACGGAGTGTACATCCTGTTTTGGGCATTATTTCGTTTGGTGGTAGAAAATTGCCGGGATAAAATAATTATGGGAAAATTTCGGGAAGAAATTGAAGCTCTAAGCAGCGTTTTGCTAGGTTTGGATAACATTTTGGTAGGTACATATATCTTATGTTTATGTTGAAAGGCAGCAAACCAGCAACTTCACGAGCTTGTTTGCCAAGAATACTTCTAACCTTTATGAACGTGCGTCATCTGCTTGGCAGATCTGTATCATATAGCATCTCTGGCTGATCTCCTAATTAGAGCAAACATTGTACTGTAACAATAATAACCGAATCTCAATCACGCGAGCTGTTGCAGACATGGTACGAAACCTGCCACAAAATGATACCTTTGTTTGCAAGACCTGGTTGTTTGTACGCTTTCTAGACTTCCTTGGAAGATTGTCTGATCATTTTTCCTATTACAATGAATTAGTCTAAAACTCTTCTACCACTCGGCTTTGATTATAGTACGAGTCAGACTTTATGTCGTACCAACCCCATTTTCTATGGTTTCCTTGCGCAAGTCGCGGGAAACTTTGTTCTTTCCTTCTACAACCCGTGTTTGATCCGACCAGACTAGATGACTAGGAGCAAGATTTCGCATCTCTTCTAAGTCAATCATATTCTTTTCTCCCTAGATCTTTCCACTACCTTCCAACTGCACCTAATATTTAACTCTACTTTTACTCGCTCGTTGATAATCATGTTGCAGCCAGAGCCACAAGGACTCCACGTGGTCTGGTCAAACTACCTCGCAGAGAGTGCGGCAGGCAATGCGCTGCCAGATGAACGGACTACAGTGGAGTATTCTTCCTCTACCTCTTCACCAGAGCATTTGTCATGGTCGGGATCCAGATTGAGGTCATTCTTTCGAAGACGTTCTACCTTGATGCGAAGCAACAAAACTGGCCGTGAGGATGAAAACGGTCTCACGCGACCTGTGAAATGGAGTTTAGGAGTTCTGAATGACCGAAAAACTCATGAAGTACCAGGTAGATAGTGCAAGCTCAAGGGTTAAGTAATGAAACTATAAGCTGAAGTATTTAAGGCTCTGTTCTGCTTTTGGCTGGTGGCCACAATGAACTACTTGGCGTGCGAACATCACTAGTTACGGGAACACATCCTTCCACGCCCAGACCTTCGAACGCAGGTATCAAGTCTCGCCGGGAGTCACACCGGTCACATAGGTCTCACAAGTCTGAAGCTTCTGAAAGGAAGAAACTGACCACGGACGGTCAGATCATTCTAGAACCTCAGCCAGATGATTCGCCAAATGATCCACTCAATTGGCCAAGTTGGGAAAGGGATATGGCATTGGTATCATTGGGACTATATTGTATGGTTGGCGGTGGGATGACCCCAATTCTCGCCGCAGGGTTCACTGATGTTGCTTTGACCTATAACGTCACCACATCCAGAGTTGCTCTAACGACTGGCCTCTACATGATGGGCATGGGTGTAGGCTCAGTATTTGCTTCCCCAACCGCCATTCTGTTCGGCAAACGACCTGTGTATCTTACTGGAGTTATCCTTCTCATTGCGAGCTCGATTTGGTGTGCCTCTTCGCCACATTACATATCTCTTCTTATGGTAAGACCTTAGCAAAATGAACGGCACCTATATTCTACAACGTTTTTAGAAAGGTATCTTGACTGAAGTCTCATAGGCGAGGATTATCCAAGGTATTTCAGTAAGTAAGTGTATAATAATCCGTGGGCCGCAGTCCACATAGTAAAATTCTGTAGTCTCTGTTCAAACAGTGTTCATTGAACTCTCATTTACACACATATCATAGGTCCTGTTGAGTGTTTACCGTCAGCCACGATTGCCGATATATACTTTCTCCACGAGCGTGCTTTTCGGATAGGAATTTATACATTACTCCTTCTGGGTGGCAAGAATCTAGTCCCTCTTGTAAGTGCAGCAGTCATGGAATCATTGAGCTGGCGTTGGGTATTTTGGTAAATCTCGAGCTCTTCCGTCGACAAACCATGATGTTGATCGTACCAGGATTGTCGCCATTACCGCGGGATTTTGTGCTATTCTTTTATTTCTCTTCGTCCCGGAGACCTTCTGGGATCGGACTCCTTCCCCTAGAGGTAAGTATACCTCAAAACATAGCTCATGGTCTGGATTTACCCTGTTTCGCAAGAGACTATCATCTCTCCCAAACAAAGACCTACCTAAGCAGATGGATGGTACTGAGCAGTCTAATGGGATATCGCCATATCAAACACCTGTGCGATCTCTTCATGTCGGATTTGCTCCAGGCACAATAGATGATGATCTAGAGAAAAGGGATGGAGAACCTGGACCTCTCAGTGTTCATGATCAGCCACCTTCTGATCTGCACAGCAAACAACCCCTAAAATTAAAGCCGTCTAGTAAGTTACATAGACGGCTTGGCACCTCTCAACAATTAACTTCTATTTTCACAGAACCTCCGGTACTCGAGCTCGGTGGTCTTACACCTGTTCCTATTCCGCGCCTGCATGAAGCACAAGACCGTGTTGCTCCTCAAGGAGGTGCTCCCCCAACGCCTTGGCTACATAGCATCAACTCACCATTCTATATTGAAGCAGAATATCGCAGAAGTTCGAATTATTTCAAGGATGTAGGGAGTCAGCGAGCGTCATTTTCTACGAATTGCGGAGATTCATGCCCTGTACAAAAACCGCTTCCGTATGAAGATACTCCAGAACTTCAACGCTATACCTCGATACTTAAGGAGCGGCCAAAGTTGACTTTTGTTCAGCAACTGAAACCTTACAATGGACGTCTACAACCAGATAATTGGTTCCGAATAGCTGTTCGCCCACTCATCTTGTTCACCTATCCTGCAGTCCTCTGGTCAAGCATTGTTTATTCGTGTTCTGTAGGGTGGCTCATTGTTTTGTCCGAATCAGTCGCCATTGTTTATCGCTCACAGGCTACGTATAGCTTCTCAGCACTCTCAACTGGTTTGGTATACATTTCACCTCTCATTGGTGGGATTCTAGGCACTGCTGTAGCAGGGAAGGTCAGTGATCTCATAGTCCAAGCTATGTCGAGACGAAATGGAGGCCTTTATGAACCTGAGTTCCGCTTGGTAATGGCATTACCCATCACTATGACGACGGCCGTCGGTCTTATGGGCTTTGGCTGGTCCGTACAAGTGCATGATGCCTGGGCCGTACCTACAGGTAGGAATTGATCAAACTCAACTTTACGTAACATTGTGGACTAATAATCATCGATGATGAATAGTCTTCTTTGGGATCATATCTTTCGGGTGTTCTCTAGGGTCAACCACGGCTATCACATTTTGTGTAGACAGCTACCGACAATATGCTGCCGAGACTCTTGTCACACTCAACTTTAGCAAGAACATTTTTCATGGTCTGGTCTTTAGTTTATTCTTCCCAGCTTGGCTTGAAAGCGATGGCTCAAAATGGGTTTTCATATGGCTTGGTATAATTCAATTAGTGCTTATGACGCTTACGATACCCATGTATATACTTGGAAAAAGAGCAAGAATGTGGACCGCCAGGCGGAATTGGATGGAGAGGTTCTAGATTATTCGTACTGCTTAGCCTCCATAAAGTATACATCCAATAAGCTAACCCCTCATATACAACTCAGGATCGTAAATGACGAGGCAAGTTAGCATGTATTGGTGATTTCTACAACAGCCAAATCGTAATCAGGCCATTCCACAATCTTCTATTTAGAGCCTGAGCAATTCGTATGGTACTATGGTCGATCGAATACCAAGTCTACTTTCTCAAAAAGCTCGAATCTTGTTGGACTCCAAGGCAGATCTATAATTTATTCATTACAAGGATCTATGTATTCTACATTTCAAGTAATGCTATGCCTTATGCACATGGTATCTCCACGAAGAAACGCCTTAGTACATGCCCGCTCGTCTTGCTGCCGGACCTTTAGCTAGAGGCGACTCTTTGATACCTTTGAAGCACCTTCTTTTGTAAGTCTGTAGTATCCCTGCACTGTATCAGATAACTTGAGTGCTTAAAATGCTCACGGAGAAGAGAAGACATACCTCAGCAGTACATGACGCCACAAGCACCCCATCCCTGGACCACAATTTTGAGTCCACCAATACTCTTCCGCCGCTTGATAAATGGAGTTAGTATCTTCGACAATGAGGGCGGAGAAGATTAGGCGAGAGTTTGGGTTGATGCAAGTACTCAGGGTATAGCTTACTATGCAGCCGATGTTCTTGCCTCCATCAAAATCCAATCATCCGCCCTGAATTTTGCGAGATCATGAAAGTAAATTGTATGATTGAGCGAGACCATTGCTGCAAGATCTGACTTCGGTCCTTGTATCCAGGGTCTCGCCGCATTAACTGTGGATCTAAAATCCCAAGGGGTATAGCTCTCTGTAATCTGGGCTTCGCCGAGCCCGATTTGGAGATTATGAAGTCGAGCACCAGCATCCAGGAAGAAGATGTCAGAGGCGGCTGCGAGGCCGCAATGGTGATTTACAGCTCCGGCTGGGTCGGATATCCCACTGACTTTAATGTATGCATACGATTTATGCTCCTCGAAGTTCGTCGCCTCTGGTTCTAAATTGTAGAGTTAATGTACAACGTACGTGGGGATTGTGACCAAGGACAGGAGAGGCGCACTTATTTTTCTTGCCATATGCTGCGCAGACAGGATCCCCATACTGAGAAATTTCATATCATTAATCTCATCGTCTGGCTCCTCAATCTTAGGAATTACGTTCTGATACTTCAGGGATAAGCCGTCCAATAGCGGTTTACGAATGAAGCTCATCGTCATCATGCAAATCGGTTTTTGTTCTTGCGAAACGTGGACGATCCGGCCGGCATTATTCTTGCCGTCGGTGGTGCGTACAACCTCAAAAGCCAAGGAGAGCTTGCCGTTGCCGGCGTGGAAAAATTGCGTGGAGATATGATGGATTTGGAAGTCACTAGGTATGGTGCTGTATGCTGCCTTCATTGATTGCGCCAGAAGCATGCTACCCATGACAGGACGGTTTCCAGGTGCCCAATGAGGTGGGTTTTTGACATATTTTTCAATTTGCTTTCCATATCAGCTTTGCTTCTTAGAGATATCAGATATCCTACATTAGGGACTTTTTCTAATCGCAGCTGTTGCTCGAATGGACTCCGAGAATTTGACATCTTTGGCTGATTTTACAGGATTATACCGTTTAAAAGAAGCAGTCGACAAAAAGATATGATATGAGAAGATCACGCTTTATCTCTGGGTTGCGAATAATGAATAAATAAATAATAGCTCCAACTACCTTAAAATCTCTCGTAGTGGCAGCACAGCTGATCTCGATCAGGTACTTCGTATATATGGTGTATGATTTTTTCCTTTGAATAAGCTACAGTAACTAACACCAGCTTAGTGGGGCGGCTATTATGTCAGGATCACAAGTAAGCACTAACTCGGTTTTCGTAAACTCGGAGCAGGGATGAATGAGATTTGGACGTGCATTGTTGAGGTTGGCAGTCAGAAACTTGGGTTATTGGTCTGTGGGGTATTACCCATCCGACGCAAGCATCGGCTATTCTGAGAAGTGTATTCACAGCCCAACCAAAATGCCCCCCGAGTCACCAGAACATTGATACTCTTTTTATTACCCTTGAGTTGGGTATCACCCAATAGGTCGAGACTGAATTCAAGCAAATATTGACTTATGCATTCGCTCCAAGATAAATATTTTACGTGCTATTTCTCCTATTTAAACTAGAGCATTTTGTAGAAGCTTTCGAGCTTGATCTTGAGAGGTCTTTACAACCTCGCTGATTGGAAGTACAGATGTTATAAGACCGACTCCAGATCCCCTGAGTCCATGTTAGATTTTATCTGAATGAGGAATTCAAATACGTACGCCCAGACTATCTCCCTCGAATGGTCGCCTGAAGCTAGTGCCATTTGGTATTTGTCTATGTTCTCTTTCTCCGAAAGTCCTAACCTATAGTCTTTGTAGGTTTCACTGATGATTGCTCTGCCATCATAGACTTCTGGCCAAATGGCTGTGCCTCTTACGTCATCAAAAACGGTTGACCTTAATGATATTAGATCTTTGCATCATCATTTAGGAGACGACATACTTGACAGTAGATTGGCCACCGTCCCTGACTCTCACCAGGACATCTTTGGTGTGAGCGGATGCAGGCGCTTCTTCGGTAGCCACAATCTAGCACCGTCAACATCGGAAAGCGTGTGGAGAGAGAATTACATACTCTTGTACCCATAACAACACCATGTGCTCCTATATTACAAGTCAGCAAAAGGAGAAAAAAGTTGGCTTCTTTTTGGAAGAGCTTACCAAGAACCAATGCTGCGGCGATACCTCTACCATCCATCACTCCACCAGCAGCAAGGACTTGTACCTCTGAGTCTCCAAACTCGTCAGCAAGCATGTCAACAACCTCGGGAAGCAAGGTGATTAGGCTCGCCCCCTGTGCCCACTGATGTCCTCCAGCATCAATAGATTGGATAACGAGCACGTCACACCCATCTTGTATTGCCTCTCTTGCAGCCTGTACAGTTCCAACTTGTATGAAGACTTTTAGTCCCCATTCTTGTCCCGCGCTCTTCAATTGCGGGATGATCTGTGCATGGCAGTCCCTGTGTGGAGGTGCAAACAGCCATACTGCAGCCGGTCTGTGTTCTCTTACCAAGGGTACTACCCCATCAAGGATGTTTAATTTCTCTGGAACAGCAGTGATAAGACCTATGCCAATAGGTAACGTGCTCTTGGGGTCTGAAAGATTCAGCAGGTCCCTAGCCAAGCTAAGCTCAGCGGAAAGACGCGTGGAATGAGCGGAACCAGCGCTGAAGTCAACTCCACCCCCGATATACCCTAAGTGTCGCGTTAGGAGATATTCTAAGCCAATGTGGACAAAAGGAGTTTCTAAGCATACCGAATCCCCCTGCTTTAGTTACAGCTACCGCAACTTTGGCATCAGTATGCCCAAGCATAGGAGCATTGCACAAAAACGGCGCAGTGGTTCCTGGAAACCAAGTATTCAAGGTGCTGGAGGTCATGATTCAAGGATTGTCTATGGCTACTTTGTGAGAAAACTTTGCGTTCCTGTGACAAGTTCTCCTAGCCGAACCTAGCCATCGGATATATTAATATGGCAATGTTAGGAACTTTTCGCAGGCTTACATCAGCAAATCTTAACTGCTGAAAGGCGAGTGTTCAAGACACATAAAAGGTACGAAATACTCTCTGGCTATGACGATCAATCATGAGCCTTATTTATTTCCGCGGTACGTCCATTGGCTACTAAAAACTGCAGTATTGAGCGTCGGCCGCACATGTTGGCGAAGTTAGGCTGGGTACTTCGATAAGTCATCGCACCGGCTCAATCAATAGCATTCCGTTACCGCTTGTTATACAGATAGTCAGAGGAACCCCAATGAAAAGAACAATGAAAATAATGAGTGATTTGGGTTGACTTTTAGCAATCTTGGGAGACCATAAATTTGTCGACCCCAGGTCGAAAATCCTGCCTCAGGCAGGGAGTAATCGTGGCTAAACCCACATCATTTTCTTCTTTTTCAGCCTCTGATTCCTCAAACAGATAATACTACAAGTGACGGGCCATTGAAGAAAGGGGGTTCTGTTGGTGAGAAACTTCAGCACTGCGATGTCATAATCTCTACGTTCCGTGAATCAAATAACATTCGAAAACAGAACATAGTCATAGATGAGATACTTTGCAAATGAAATACTGGAGCTCAGTTAGTCAAAACTGAATATGCTCGACTGTTTGCTAGACCAACGACTGAACTATTCTCAAGCAGACAACAATCTGTCCAGAGCACCTCCTTCTGGTTTAGACCGTGCTTTAACAGAAAAATAAGGTAGAGTCCAGCATCTATCGAGGCTTTTGCCGGCCCTTCCTTGACAACCACCTCTCAGCTACATGGCCGCACCTGGTAATTTGGGTAGCCCTGAGAAAACGGTTACTTTCATGAATTCGGTTATCTCAAACGAGAGGGGAGAATAACTTACATCCATCCACAGGCTCTTTGACCGTATCCGGCACGGAACATTTATTAGCTACGGTGAAAGCCTGTGTCTTCAGTGCGCTGCATGTTGCGCCGAAGCAGCTCGCTTCCATCGCTTTCTGGAGAACGTCGCCCTGCCAGCCAAAAACGTAATCGCCATGCTGCCCATAGCCAGTCCTGTTGATACGCATTGAGTCAGTAAAGCACCTTTGAGAGGTAAATGGCTAAGGATATGACACGCACGTATCTCCCATGCTAAGAACAAACGGTTGGGATCCGTCAGCAGGCCAGATAGATTTGTCATTGAAAGAACTGGTATCCCAAATAACCTCGAACATCAGTTGCGGGAGCTTTACTGGATGGGTGGAAGGACAGGGGCCGCTGGTCTCGAATGTTCCTGACGAAGGATACGAAACGTGACTGGAATGAGATGGACTATCTAAATTTACACCATCCCAACACCTAAACTCATTATTATCAGAATCTCGCTCCGTTATATTATGCAGAGGCCAAGAGGGCTTACGTGGGAAATCTAACAGTGGTCCGGATACCTCCCGGACATGCCTTCATGGGTAAGGCGACGCTGTCTACGGTATTGTCTGAGCAGGGAGCTTGGTTATCACCACCAAAGTTTTTGGCATTGTAGCAGCGGAAGCAGATGGCATTCCACTTCGTGATACCACCCGGAGCTCTTTGGTTCACGTCCCCAGCTAGCATGCGGAAACCCTCGAAACTTTTGTCAGCAGTATGCAGCAACATTCTGGCTCTCTTACTGGCTTGAAAGCGGTGACTTTTGCACCGTCGTATGGCGATGTATAGTAGATGGTCATGCCACCAACTGATCCATCAAGATACCGGTTTGGAATCTGTGGAACGCGTTTATAGGTTCCATTACGTGCTTTGAAATAGAGGTTTGCAGTCCAGTAGTTGGAAAGATCCTCACTGAAGGAGCAAGTGGTGCAGTTGGCGATTTTGGAAACGTCGGCACTGGGGATGGAAGGAGCAAAAGCGTTCTGTGGCATCAGTTAGAGGACGAGAAAGGATATAACACAACATACTCCTCCAACAATCTGATATCAGGTCAGCATGTCCCCGGGGTTATGGTGTGACATTAGGAGATAGGCCTCTACCTGATGAAGATGTGGTGATGGAGTGGAGCCTGGATTGACAAGTCTGGAGGTGTTTATGTCACTGTCTATACTCAACATCGCTAAAAATGGCAAACAACTCACGGGTCAACTCGCTCAATTACAACTTGTGAGCATCCAAAGCGCAGCACAGATGCTGCAGAAGTAACTTGTGCAAACAACGCAGTAGTAATAAATCTTCTCAAGTACATTGTAAATGATACCTTTCTCAGTGTAAAAAGTGTATATAACATTAAAAAAGCAAGGAGAAAGACAGCATGATCACTTGATGACCTCATATACGATTTATTTCTGCCAAAGCCTTTCCCGAGACAAACAGCCGATGCGCCAACTGCCGGGACGCCACGACGTGAATGGATGCTGGAATATTAGCCGTATGAAATGTATATTAATTCTTTTCTAATCCCATATCGAGGGTCTGCGCCTTTTCAGACGTAGTGGTAGATAACATTAGGACGGGTCTAATCAAGTAATATGATTGCTGTTCTATATGCATTCGGCCTGGTGGAAGGATTCAGGGGTTTAACCGAGAAGCTTCTCTTCGCCGTAATATCAACAACCAAACCAAGTATTTGGAATGACAGTCAGAAACGACAGTCAAGTGCGCTAAAAAAAAAATCTTGTTCCGAGAGACTCTCGTATTCTAGATATTAGCATCTAGGTGACCCTAAAGCTCTTGCTTGTGATACCAATTAAATGGCTCGTTTGAGCATCTCGATCATGACCTTCTCAGCCTAGATATAACGCCACACTTTATAGAGCGATGACTAGGCGGCTTATGTAAGAAACTGTGTTGTTGCCGTGCGGCCAATTTGATGAGGGAAAGAAAAAAAATTCAAGAATGCGGCTACAGGTCAGCCAGAGAACTGAGTATTTCTTTTAGGAACGATTTTCGCAATTTCAATTGGACTCTTCATAGGATTAATTAGCCTTATATTGTAGTCAGTATACGCATTTTTTCAGGATGATGCTTAGCTTATGTCATTTCGCAGAAAAATCCTTTGATGATTTGTAGTTTTATGACTTCAAGTATTCCTCTCTCAACGCTACTTTGAACGGTCTACGGTGGCTCTCTAACCACTAAGTGACGTCTCGAAAGTAGGAAATCGTTGTTAATATGTTTTGCGGCAACTTAAGTGGCACCGTGCAGAAAAAAAAACGGGATGTGATGGCCATATATCGTAGAATCTATGGGCTTGCTAACGCCTCATTTTCTTCCAGCCTAAGACCAGTTCAAAGAGAGCTCTGAACACAGTGTAGTTTATGATTAGCAAGTTGTCATGCCAACCATAACTGGAACTCGAATCATAATCAAGACCTGAGCCTGTGAATGTAATAGCAGCCTGATTTCTGGCTAGCCATCATATCGGAAGTTAGTACGGAAATAAAGATTAAATTGTATGATTAAATCTCTAGGCATCAAGACAATCTATAGGTGAAGGATTATTCATCCAAGATTTGTGCTCAAGTGGTGGAAAGATTGCTGGCTATCGTAGTGAGAGTAAGGACTCTTCACAAGCAGTCTTACGCTTTGGTACGATTCCCAGATGAATTTTAGCTGGAATATTTGCTGGTAAAATATATATTAGTATTAGAGTTCGGTGTGGGATCTTTTTTTTTTTTGGCAGTTTCTAGAACAGAAGCGGAAGAACTCTGTGAGGCACATACTTAAGTTCTGATATAATGGCACCAGTCTCTAATCCAACAGGTCTCAAGCATATGTTGATAGTTAGATGGATACCATGCGATATTGGAAATTCGCAATCTACCTTTTCGCAGTAGAGGCACCATTGCAGCTGGGACAAGCCTTACCTACTCCGACGCAGAGAGCAGATTGCTGAGAGTTTGCTATTTCTATGTTTGTACAAAGTTATACGCCTATATGATGTCTCTCGTATCATAGAGTATTGGATGACTAGCTTCAGAAAGTGAATATTTACCTTTTGAATCACAATGCATGAAACGGTGGCATGGAGGGCATGCTTTGTAATATGGCTGAAGAGGCAGCTGGATTGAAGTAGAGAAGAAAGCTAGCTGCCATGCGCAGAATGGAGGCTTCATTTTGGCTAGAGAAGGAATGTATGTTCTGTATATATCAACTGAGAAATCTCAAGCAACGAAAATTCAGGGGCCATCGATATCAACAACAAAAAAACCCCAAGGCTTGACTTATTAGATATTTTAATATAAATATTAGCATCCCCACATAGCATGCCTGGCGCCTGGTGGCCTGTACGATCGCGGGTGATCCCCTGCTGATCCCCCTGTAGCTTGTCGATCCTCAAATGCCACCAAATTTCTGTAGAACTACTGTAGAAATACTAGCCCCGCATCACTGAGTCTCGTCCATACAACTATCTCTTCCATGGCGGTGCTCGATGACAACGCGCTCTCAATAGCTGCCAACATTACCGGCATCCTTACGTTCTGTGCCGCCGTCCTTGCCGGCTTCTATGCTCGTTCTGTCAACCTTAGAAATGCTATCGACACGCAGGCCGAGCTGTCCCGCGCGCTTGACCAGCTCGACTTCTTGGAAACGGAAACGGATATGCTGAACAACGCATACATGGCTTCTCAGATCCGACAACCAGAGCGGCGGTACGGCAGTGGCGATTTTGTCTACTTCCAGGGGCTGTATGTTGCATCTCTCCAAAGAATGAGAAGGATGAATAGCAATTTGGTTCAAAGTATCGCTGCCGTCACTGGCGGTGATCGCTACGATAGAATCGCCAGAATCAGAACGGCTGCGGCCTGGATGGGAGCCCGTGATCAGATTCATAGAGATATCGAGGAGCGAAAGGCAGAAAGTTCTCGCATCTTTCAGATTCAGTTGGCGATATTATCCGCGTAGGTTCCTCATCGAGCCAAGGCCAACCAAGGATGCAGCTAATCGAATTGCACAATTAGAAAAATCGATGAGCTGTCTTATTACCAGAGAGATCACAATTTCAGATGCGAAAGCGTTGTGCATGAACTGGAGAGTCTCCAAGGAAACGTGGCCCGCATCAATGGACTATCCCGCACCAAAGCGATTCCTGGTCCGAATGCAGAGTCATCCAATGCTCGAATCTCTCACGTGCAGTAAATCCTATAGGCTTGGGTAACCTTATTATTGCCAGTACAGTAGCTGAAGGTAGATAGCCTGCTGTACTTCATGGATGTGCCATGTACAGGTAACATGCTAATCTTTTAAATAGTGCTGTCAAGGCTGCTACAGCGTATCAGAGGCCTAACATGGAGCCACTGCCGCCCCCAATACCACAATGAGCAAGGCGCCCCAGCAAAAAAAGCAGCTGAAGTGGCCGGAATCCCTTGCAGAATTAGCGATAAGCTACATGCCGCTTATTTATTGATTTCCTCCTCCCTGAAGGGCTTGGGAGCGGCCCAGAGAGGGGCAAGTTCGTGCGATGATAACAAAACCCCGACATCCGCACGCAATTGTGGAGATATACCCTTTATCACGACGCTATCCACGCTACAATATCCCAATAGTCAATCAAGCCAAACTCTATCCGAGTTCGCGTTGCTAAGCATCTATCTCCAACTGCACTTTATCGGGGCTGAGACCAGACTCCACATTGATGTAAGAAGGAAAGGATAACAATAAAGCCTCCTGTGGGAATTGCCAATATACAGCCCACGCCCTCATGCAATTTTTTTTAATTTTTTTTCCCCTTTTCTCTCTGAGAGAACTGCAGCTTCACAATTGATCACCTAGCTTAGGCAAAGAGTTCTCCTGCCATTTTACCGTCACATAAAGTAGACCAATCAGTGGAACTGATGCCTTATAACATTGCTTAACATTCCATAGGTCTGGTGGCTCGGGAAGCATTATTGAAGGAGTACGGAGTAGAGAGAGGACTTCCTCGCAATCCGGGTACGTGGTTCGCAGAAAATTGGTAGAAGGGTTGGCACAGTCAGCCAATTGTTGGATACATACGTGGCTGTCAGCACTGGTTCGACTGGGGATGAATCTCCTAGTTGTGCTGTGAGATTACGGAAGTAGACTTTGAAGGACGGACGCAAGAAACGAAAAGAAGTGGATTTATGAAGCGAATCTCATGGCGGTCCCAGCCACCTCGGATATTGTATGTAGCATGCACGAGTTCCTTTCCATACCTACTAATAAGCCATGATAGAGAACCTAATAGAAAACTCTGTGATAATGGATTAGACAAAATGGAGAAAAAGAGAGCTTTGGATTCTGTTGCACCTACGCGAATACCGAAGGATTCGAAGTCCCGAACTTCACTTTCGCTTAGCCAGGACATAAAGCAGGATTTACGTAAGGACCTATGGGATAAGAACTTCAGACCAGAAAGCCCGCCTCCTCTTCCTGCCATTAGTTTTGATGACCCATTTCCAGCTGTGCCCATCAGTGCAGATGAATTCAAAAGTGGAAGCCTAAAGTTTAAATCGTCGAGAAATATTGCTCGAAAGGGTCTCACGTTCCATCTTTCTGAAGGCGATTTGAGAACACTTCAAGAATTGAAGTCTGCGAACTCCAGCACCTCAACTCTGTTCAAAGATCCACAACATGAAATCACTATAGTGTTAACAACTCCTGAAGATGAAATTCCGCAACCAACGTTTTCTGAAGCAATAAAGTCTGGCGGCAGGGCAAGGAACTCCTCAGTCACCTCTTTACCCGCTATGTCCCTTCAACAAAGTCGTATAAACACCACTTTGCTGATGCCCCCATCCGATAAGCAATTAGATCCCAGAAAACTTCGACAAGAGCAAGAAATCAAAGAGGTCCGGAAATGGTTAATTAACTTCATAAATTCCAAGGGCGATACCTTCCCTCGTAAGGTACGCCAGAGGATGATGGATGCTTACTCAATTCGAGAATTTGACCTTGCGCCCGAAGCTGTAGCTAAATTTAGCGCGGCGGAAAGAGACGAAGGGGTAAGCATCGATAACCTCGACGAGCTCGACCCTAAGGAAGGTTTACGGCTTTTGAACAAGGCATTTCAAAGCCAGATCGGCGATATCACTCCCAGAGGAATTGATAGAACGCCATTGCCGATCCCACGAACTAAGAAAAACAGCAAACCCGTCACCCCGCGAGCGAAGCCTGTGCTGGTCACCATAACGGATGATGAAGAACCGCCACCGACATGGCTCGGTCCACTCATAAGCACATCTATGAACTCCCGAGACTCGCTACTGAATGACCCACAGTTTCTAAAGAAATCCTACTCAACGCCTAACTTGCATAAAGGATCTCGACCGCCGAAAAAGAAGCACGAATCTTCTGGCTCGATTCCGACGGTAGCAAGTGTGAGAGAGGATTTGAAAAGGAGAGAAAAGGCATTTGAAAAGGAAAAGAGAGGAAGTGGATTCTGGGGCAAGTGGAGGGAACGTCTTGGTGGAGAATCAGACGGAGTCAGGGCTTTGAAGAAGAAGAGTATGCTTGCACCCGCCGTGATTTAAAAGGTTGAAGCAAGTTTTTTGGGCCAGAATTTTGAAATATTTTACAGCTTTCAAGCATTTATTCATAGCATGGAGTTCGGAATACCCGCGTTTACGGGGACAGGCATACATCGCCCAAGTTTAAACGCTTAGGATGGAATTGAACACACCGTTGGAAGTTTGGAGGCTCCTTGTATATTACTTTATTCATCGTAATTATTACTTTTACTCATGGAGACTGATGACCAGTCGCAGTAAGCCCTTCCTCTGTCGCCTTTTAATATACAAGCAATCAATCCTAGCTAACACTTCACACCCATGATGTACACGTATCTTGTGGCTCATATTGGTACACATATATCATGTTTCCTCGAACAGAAACTCACCAAATTCTTGAAATATCTGGAATTATGGAGTATCGCACCTATATCTTTAATGCTCCAAGCAGGTATGCCCACTAACGCCGAACATCCCATATATACAGCCTAGCCCATGTTTTATACAACAACACCTCTAACCAAGTGATGGAGGCTGGTGACACCAGCAAAAGCATTATTCAAGCCCTATGTCCATCACGATAGCCACCCAATCCTCCTCCCATCCGAGTGGAAGTCACATGTTCCCTTTGATCGCATATTCTGCTGCCAGCGGCCAGGCCAGGAAGCCAAACATCCAAGGGAAATAGCTACGCTCGTTAGCGTACTACATGAAGATGGGGAATGGTGGGGAAGGGTAGAGAGGAATGACATACAAGACCGCAGCACCTGTTGCATGTCGACGTACACGGCTCCAGTCTGCCGGGGCGTGGTCCTTGACCATGGAGTTCCGCTCGAAGATCTGAGCCTTTGCGGAATCGAGGGCGCTTCGGAAAGAGGTGCCCATGGAAAAGGCGCGTCTTTGTGCTGCTGGCGAGCGGACGAGGATGGCTGAGCGCCGGAGGATTGTTGAGTTCATTGTTCTTATTATTTTCGTGTTGATCGAGGAGAGATGTTTCTTAATCTACAGAGCGGAGAGGGGACGTAGAGTGGAGTTTTGCCTTCTTTGGAGTGAAGTGGTGTTTTCTTTTTATGTGCTTGTTGATGGTGATACAAAAGGAGTGGTAAGAGAGACGAAGCGAAGGAGATATATAACAGTACCTACGGGATATGGATCATACGATTCTTACCATATTGCTGTGCGACGATTACCAGCCAAAAGGATCCCGCCAGGGCCATGGTAGCGAAGTAACTGCGTATAAGCAAGAAAACATGCGATGTTATACACTCATCGGACCACCAGCACGTGAGGATCCACTGCTCAGGAGACTTCTCTTATTTGCTCGACCAATCAGTAGATGCTTATCCACGATGACCATGTTGTAGCTATAGTGCGGAAGGAAACGGGGAATATTATGAGGAGAGAATGATACGGAACCAATGTTGGGTGGAGGAGAGAGCGGAAGTAAAAGCCTGTGGCGATGAAAATGTTGCTGAGGAAGATGGGTGATCTGGATGACAGTCTTGGCTGAGCTCGGCGAGTCCCGATAGATATTTTTGGGAGGGAAATGGAACCCCATGGCAGTTAATACGTCATTCAGATTTAATTTTGATGAATTAGGGCTTTAAAATCTATCTTCTTAAGATTCTTCTTCGGATGCTGCAACGGTAGGAGGATTGCGATGGTGGCAATTTGCTGGGCTCCCGTGCTTGTGTTTCTCGCTTAAGCTCAGGGGTATGCCCTCGGATCGTTCGACCTCAAGCACAACAGAATGTTACAAAAATTCAATCATAGCAGTGCTCCTAACTCCGACTCCTTGTCAGATATGAGTTCCGTCGCCACGCTGGCTGACAAGCCCTGCATCATCGAAGCCAAGCATTTTTGGTGTCCTACCTCACTTTGTGATATGATTAGAAATAGCCTGTCGTAATATAAAAGACATCCTGGCGCGGCCGCCGCGATAGTCTCAATATTTCCACCGGTGAGGTCAGACGGAGAAGAAAATACCATCGAAGTACACCTAAAAGACATCTTTGACGATGGCCACGAAGGTCTTCACAACACAAGATCAATGCCTACCAAGATTGTGTTGTGCACAGAAGCTGCCCATCACCCACCAGCAGGATTGGGTTGCTAAAAATTGTGAAACGGTGAGGTAATCCACAACAAGGCTGGAATATTGGGTGGGCAGGGCAATAAGTGGAAGATGGCTGGCTACAGGGAAGACCAGTACTCTGGGGAAGAGTCTAAAGCACAAACTGCGTGATATTCACTTGAGCCTAGGGGTCCTGAGAAGCAGCATAATCAAAGATCATGTGTCTGCTGTTAATCTGTGCTTAAGACAAGCGGTTTTGTACACCCAGGCTCTCAGGTCGTTTTCTGTTGTGGAATGGCATTTATCCTAGTCAACATGATGTTACAATGCTAGTATCAATGTAAGAGCATAGGGGAACTTTTCTGCTTTTGAGAGCCGAGCTGCTTCTTGCGGATCAAGGACGCATTGGAAGGATATTGTATCGTGATAGTGCAATGACACACAATATGAAGAGGCTCTGAATAAGCACGTCCAACCTTATATGCTACTTCCTAAAGCTCTAAGAGAACATGCAATACGTATCCAGGCCGTGCCGAAAGAAAGTCAAAGCGTCAGAAGCTTTGCGAGATATTATGTATATATTAGGGAACTTCAGCAACATATTTCTGCGAACTCCGTTTCATATCATGACTAGGTTAGGTTATGCTTTAAAAAGGGGACTGCATTACGAGTTGGCTTGGGAAACCTTGGTCTTCCTATTAAAAAACTATGGGCTCCGGATTAAGTAACCAATAACCTGAATCTCGATGCTATTGTACCCTGGTATTGAAAAGTGACAAAGTGTGGGGCTTTTAAGTGCAGCTGGATGCGTCACCTTTACTATGAGTACTTATGGCAGTGGTGAAATGCCGACCCTTCCGATAGGTGGAGTGAACTTAACCAACCGCCAGAATCCGAATCCTTCACTGTCCTGTGGCCTTACCTTGAGTGGATGGTTGATATACCGCTTCAAGCGCTATTCTCTTATTAAGTGCACCATCTTACTCAGATTGCCACCATTTCTTCATGTGGAGTATATCTCATAAACCATGTCCCAAATAAGTACCCATTGATTGTAAGTCACTTCCGAGATTACCAACTTTCATCATGATTGCCAAAGAAGGTTCCATTCATGCACAGCCCTCTGTGTTCCATAGCCATACTAATTGCGATTGCGACTCTAATATGGCAATAGGAAGGCTTCGTTGAGAGTATGAACTCTATCTGAGTTTCAGACGTTTGACGACTCATTTGACTCTGGCATCTCTTTTCTCAGCGATATCTTCACTTACATAGTACTCAGAGCAAGAACTAGCAGCCCGGCAAACGTGTCGCTCTCGCCTTCGCATCTTATTAATGATGTCCACAAGCATTTCATGTGGATAATCATCAGCTTCTTCGTCTGAGATCTCTTCATGGCTTCCGCGGGAGCAAATATCAACGAAGTATGAGCGGAGAGGACTATCTTTCGCAGTACACTCATATAGACGATGAAAAATTGTAGGATCTTGCTTGATCCGCCGTGGTGGTGCTGGCCTTTCGGTTGATGTAATGCTAGCCATGGACATCCTGCCCGCAGTAGACATTCCAGGGTGTGGTCTCGCTTCCTCCGAGGCCCTCCGTGATAGATCTAGAGCGCGGATAATCTGGTTCTGAAGCCTTGGTACAAGAATCTTGTCTGCAAGAATCCACAAATTGACCAATGTAGGTTGGTCTGGCAAAGATCCCTTACCATCCACAATGTCCTGCGTATACAGCCACTGAACGAAGCTGCCAAATACTGCTGGTTCTGTATCATCAAGCTCGAGTTTTTGTGACTCGCCCTCCGCAAAGTTGCCGTTGAATGCTGCGCTGAAAAACGGAGAGTAATGGGTGATAAAATTCTTGTGCACCTGGAAGCTTTCTGCTTCCTCTTTCAATTCCATGTATACGCTGACAGTAACCATAGGTTGAGGGCCGCTGCAAGGATGTTAGCTTGGGATCTCTTTCATAGAGACACTACTCGCATCAATGTCGGTCGCTTCTTCTTCTCAAGTGCAACTATGGCAGTTGGAGGATTTGGCCGCTGTAGAAGGTTCGGGTTCGGCGCAGGGCTCGGTCTTTTAGTCCTTGCCGGCGGTGGCTTTAGATTATCCTGTAGAGTTCTTCTTGGTGTTAATATACTGCTTGTGAAGTTTGTGCGGGCAGGAAACGAAAAGCCCATGTGAAAGTTATCCTCATCCGAATCGGACGCAGGCAGAGGCACATTGAACATCGATCTGCCAACATGTCTAGACATTTCAGGTGTGCAGGCTAGACAGTGCTATGTAGTTACTGTAGGCAGTGATGTCCCGGATCGTCAGTCTGTCATCAAGGAAGAGGCAGCCTGTTGCAACAAAGCCAGCACATAAAAGCAAATCTTACCAAAACGCCAAGAATTTGCCAAGATACGCCGGATGATTTATTCGAATTGCCTATTGAAAGACTTGAGGGAATTTTCGTCCTCCATGGCATTGAGATTAGAAAGGAAATTGATCAAGCTAATTGGGTATTTCCATTTAAAATGAGAGGTTTATTATCCCGAAAAACAAGTGGCATAGTTTAGAGATCTTGATCTTTATTGTTGCAGCACAGTACTACGTATGAGATTGTTACTATCTTAGAACATATTAGTCTTAGTCCCTTTTGAAGTGCCCTCTCCTCAAAAGAGCCACATTCAAAACCAGCCTTTGTCCGTTCAAAGTTCTTATCGAAATTCCGCAATTCTGCATCGTCATTTCTCCCAGAGTATAAGTTAATCCGCCAGCGCTTGCTTATTATACAAAAGGAGAATGTACTGTTGAGCGATTGAAAAGATTGAAAAGATTGAATTTAGTAATATTATGAATAATTTGAACTTGAGTAAAAGGTAAACGTTGAGACGCATCTCCTTAGCCGTGAGTGTATTAGAGGCAGATATAATGATGGCGCCTTTCCATAAATCATTTCTTCCACGTGCATTTTCTTGGCTCCTCCTTTCTCGCTTACGACTACTTTGCAGCTGTGTACAAAAATACATCTTAACTCTCCAAAGTAGCAAAAAACCCAAAAAATGAACTCCCCCGGATAGGATCGAACTATCAACCTCCAGATTGCTTATCTCTTAACAGTCTGACGCGCTAACCAGTTGTGCCACAGGGGATTCTCTGAACAGGTGGACCACATTGGGACTTCCTTGTTGTTGAACGCCATGCTTAAAAAAAGTATATACAGTTAGCGAAAACGCCTTGACCAGATTTTTTCGCCAATGAGATTTATCTTGGCATCATACCAAACAAACAATGCGAATTCTAGTAGCTTGCGGGTCACGGATTGGCCGAAGCTAGAACTATTGTGTTGAAATAGAATGGTTGGTATTTCCAAATGTTTTGGGCTAAATTACAATTATATGGCAATTTGAATGCAAATATCTCCATCGATACTAAGACATTCTACTTCTTTGGTAGAAATTCTTGAGTGAAGTTAACGGACGGAAAGCACATAGGATCGTAGGCTTGTTTGGCTTCTGGTAAATCTGCTCTCATGAATCGGGGGTACTTATGGCTGCTTTCACAAAGTGACCACTATCATCATGGTAAAAATAGATTTATTGAGCACATCTTCGAGAATCCTGAAACACTTAAATCAACATCAAAATTTAATGGACGTTAAAGCCTACACGATACGTCTACTGGGGAAACAGACATTGAGCCGCTTTGGTTACAACGCTACAATCTCGACATTTTTAATCCTCACACTCATTCTACGTATTGCTGCGCCCATCCTCACTTTCGACTCACCATTGATTTCACAAATTTTTTGAAATGGAATCGGATGTTGGAGTAGAGGGCCTTGGCATATATCACGTGCCAACGCTGAAGGAATGACGCGAAAGCTTTCGGGAAGCAAGCAATTGTTAAAAGCGTCAATGCTTTGAATCTTCTTACTTTCTCCATTTCATCGTGAGGCACAGCTAAAGCATTCGCACGATGTCTAATCCAAATTCTCGGGAGGCTACTCCCTCGAACACCCCGACAGTTTCCTCTCTCCCTCAGAAGCGCGCTCTCGAAGACGACCACCAACCTGCCGTGTCTTCCCCTCTTAACCCTGACTTCAAAACCGCGAAGGCTGAGGATTCTCTTTCTGGGCGTGCCCCAAGAGCCAAAAAAGAATCCTTTAAGAAGCGTGAATCGAAAGGGGCATCTCTTGCGCCTGAGAGCTCCAGCGCAAGAGCTACCCCAGATCCCAAATCAGCCCCGCGTAAGAATAACAAGAAAAGAAAGGACGACCCAGCGCCCATCAGATATCAGTTACCTCCTCCACGAACCTCGGATTTCGATCCTCCTCGCGGCCCACTTTTCAGCCATTTTCAAACCAAAACGCTTGCGGACGGTACCGAAGTTCAATTCAATGAGACCTCTGATCAGTGAGTCCTCTGGCGCCTGCTTTGACAATACCTAACCTACATAGTGTTTATAATAAGAAGGGATTCCACTATACCCATTGTATAGCAGACCCAAACTTCCCATCGACTATATACTATCGCCAATCCGAAACAGAACCATTTGAAGCCCGTCTCAACTTCGAAGATACGTCGACGCATATGTACTTAGATGAAGGAGGCCATCATGTTACTACAGATAAAGGATGGAGAATGGCAAAGGCGAATGTTGGTGTGAGGGAAGGTCGCTGGTACTGGGAATGCAAAATTACAAGCGGAATTCCAAGGCGGAAATCAACCGATGGAGAGAGCACGGGAGGCCATGTACGCTTAGGATGGGCTCGAAGAGAAGCTACGTTGGATGCTCCAGTAGGATTTGATGCCTACAGTTACGGACTTCGCGATGTGGCAGGACAAAAGGTATTCATGTCGCGGCCGAAAGATTTCTTTATAAAAGGAGATGATATAAGGGAAGGGGATGTTATTGGGCTTGAGATCAACCTTCCATCCGAAACTCTTCATAGGAAGGTTGTTGAAGGTCACTATAATAAAGCGGTGGACTTTAAAGATGAGGGAAATGATATCCTAGAAGCGGCGACAATAATTCGGGATAGAGTTCCTATACGCTTCAAGGCACATCTGTACTTCGAACAGATCGACTATCAAGCCACCAAAGAACTTGAAGAACTTATGAACCCATCTCCAGTTATATCCTCTAGTGGCGGCGTAGGCGCATCAAATGAGCGACCCGATCCCTCCCATCCATATCCATCCCTGCGAACTTTACCACACTCCAATGTCAAAATATATAAGAATGGCGTTGAAATGGGTACTGCTTTCGAGGATCTTCTAGCCTTCTTACCACCGGCTTCGAAGCCGACCACCCAGGTTGGTGCTAGGGAGGGTCTAGATGATGGTATGCTTGGTTACTATCCTGCAATTTCAGTATTCCGTGGAGGTGCTGCGCAGGTAAACCTTGGCCCCAAATTTTGGTTTCCACCTGAAGACCTTGAGACGGATGGTGCAGATAGGATGGACATTGAACAAACACAAACATCCAAGTTACGCAGGCTTCGTCCGCTCAGCGAACGATACGATGAGCAGATAGTAGAGGATATCGTGTACGATATTATTGATGAGGTTGACTGGTGGATGCGGGATGGGGGCGTTACCGGAAAAGGAGTTACAAGCGGTGCTCTTCGGTCTGGCGTAGCAACACAAAATGGAGGCGTCCAAGGGTCTGAGATCAAGGAGTTAGTCCAGGATGATGAGTAGGTCATTTTGAAAGCCGATAAAGGATGATAGAGGCCTCATCCCGCTTTGAGAAGAGTATTGACAAGATGTACATATAATGAAGCCCGAGCAGTTTATACCCAAGCCAGAGTTTTTGCGTATCAAGATGCCCTGCAAAGAGAGCTTCTAGTGCAACACGGCTCAGGTATGAATAATTTATTCCTACTATGCCAGTGCCAAATATTCAAGTATTATCTCAAGAATAATGAATGGAAAATAGAGGTCAATATATATAACATAAAGTATTCTACTAGCAATTACGGTGCACATTGTCATTGACTCCATCTGAGTGAAGACACTACGCCAAGACTTCAAAAATGCCAACCAATCAGCCCGAGTCAATGCCAAGCTCTGATATCCAGGGGATCTGCTGATGACGCTGGTGACGTGTGGCTGAGGCAGCTCAGATATTGAGGCGTTCGACAAGCCTCCATGCCAGCTTTTTTCAACTTCTCATATTGTGTCTTTCTTCCCACAAGATACCCTATTATCCATCGAAAGAAAAGCAAAGATGTTGGAATACTTTACATACAAGAAAGTGAAGAAGCACCAGAATGAGAAAAGAGCTGCAGAGTCGAAAGTGCAAACGCCACCACCACTCCTCGACGAGGATGATGAGCACTTTCTCGCACGCATTATCTCAGCAGAAGGAACACCTCCCCCGTTACCGGAGAGACCTCACAGTTTAGGCCCAGTCGCTGGGGATGCAACAGAGAATAGTAGCCAAGTGATAGTCCATGACGGTCGTACTGCGGAGAAACTCAACGTTCCTCATCATGGCAAGAATAAAGACAAGGGAAAAGGGAAGGAAGAAGCGAAGCCAGGGAAAGAAGACAAGAAGATTAACCGACTATCTGGTCTGTATAGAAGCTTCACCAAGAGGGTAAGCTAAACCCTTTAGCTAATGGCAGAGCACCACTAACTTGTCTCAGGGCAAGAAGCCAGATTTGACACCGAATGAAAAAGTCGTTACACCCGGCGAAGCTGCATCCGAAGCTGACGACATCACGAAAGTTCTCGAAGATCTGAATCTCTCTGCTATAAACAACCGCGCATTCTCGATATCGGCTGCCTCTCAAGAGATTGTTAGCAAATTCACAGTTATCCTCAAGGATCTTGTGAATGGGGTGCCTACAGCATATGATGACCTGACGAATCTGATAGAGGATTCTGACGGCACACTTGCGAAGTCTTACGATAGCTTGCCGAGCTTCTTGCAGAAGTTAATCACGCAGCTACCTACAAAGTTGACTACCACTTTGGCACCAGAACTCCTGGCGGTGGCGACAGAGGCACAAGCTTATAGCGGGTTTGGAGGCGCAGACTTAGGCGCTGCAGCTGCCGCTGGGGGCTTAGGTGGAGCGGCGAAGAGTTTCTTGAAAGTTTCCACGTTAAAGGACTTGGTTACGAAGCCAGGTGCTGTGGTGACAATGTTGAAGTACATCATGAATGCGCTGAAGACGAGATGGCCAGCGTTCATGGGCACGAATGTGTTATTGAGCTTGGGCCTCTTTGGTGAGTTCTTTTCTTCCTATTAGGTAATAGTCATGCTAATGATTTTGCAGTGCTTCTTTTCGTGTTCTGGTATTGCCACAAACGTGGTCGTGAGGTTCGTTTGGAGAAAGAGAATCCTAAAACGGTGGATAGCAAAGGAAGGATTACCGAACTCGACGATGATCCTTTGCTTGAAGGAGCTGGTCCAACTCGAAAGCGCACTGAGCGTGACCGAGAACGTCGCCGTGAAGAACGAAGAGAGCGAAACGAAAGGGAAGAACGAAGGGAGCATAGAGATCATAGCGACCGGAGTGACAGAAGCGATGGAAGATCCCATCGAAGTGAGAGAAGCGATAGAAGGGAGCATAGTGATAGGAGCGAAAGGAGAGAACATAGGGACCACAGGGACCACAGGGACTACAGAGACCACAGAGACTACGGAGAGCGCAGAGGCCATGGAGATAGAGAAGAGAGAAGCGACCGCCTGAGCCCCTCGAGCCCCAACAGCAGAGAGCATCGTCATCATAGTGGTAGCTCAACGCCATCTCGCTCTCACACTGAGAGAAGAAGCTCAAGAAGGACAAGCTTGGATCATGATAGGAGGCCAAGAAGCTCAGAATATGCAGATAATGGCGAGAGACGAGATGATGACCGATATGAGAGCAGATACTGATTGATACCCCTCTTACGACACGATGGACGAAACACTGAGAACGAACAAGTATGGGCATATAGGTAATAAGAACCGACGCATACGATGTTGATTTTATAATAGTAATTGTATTACAAGCTGAATGAGACTTCTCCCTCTTTCCTCTTCCGAATTATCACCTGACTCCGTTGTTTACGGTGTATCCCAAACGACTTTGTGATCCCTTATTCTATTCATTCATTAGTCTAACGCCTCGGCTATTATTGGTGCAGCAAAAAAAAAAAAAGTCGCGAAACTTTGATCACGGGAAAGTAGATATTCGTACCTTGGAGATATCGCTGGCTTGCATGTTCCGCGCCCAGAGCATAAGAATCGCCAAGTAGATAACCCAGAAGACTGGGAGGTATATTTTAAGCCAGACGCAAGTCAGAACCAAGCATTTGAACCCCCCTTCCCCCCCTGCTTAAGCGAGGGGCTTGATTTTACGGCAAAGCCGACGACCTGCCGAGCAGAGAGGTCTTGAGCTTGAGCTTTAGGGGGAGGGGAGGGGGGTTGTCGGCTTTGTGGGCTTGATTGGAGGATATGAGGCGGTTCATGAAGAAGAGGTTTTGGAGAACATTTGGAGGGTAGAGAGGTCATCGCGAACGACGGCGGGACATGGGCTCTCACGGAACGGGCCTTGCATTGTGTAACGCGACTCTGAGCCAGCTGCGGTGCTATGGTGACAAGGCTATTTCTCTCGAAGGCGCCAAGCAACTGAGGTAACTAATTTCAATCTATCTATATGGAAGATTATCCCTGCTCGCCGATACCCCCTCTCCGATCTACCCCTAGCGATTCAAAATGCCGCCCATCTAGGAATGCTAACAAGGTATGTCCCTCACAAACTCTTCTCCACGGCATCCAAATCGCCAATCGCCTCTTTCCAATTCTCCCATTCCTTGTCCCCGCCAGGAATGCCGCCAAACAGGGGCAGGCGAGTCCCGTCCGCATCCCCCAGCCCCAAGATCCGGCTGATGGCCTCCTTGATGCCCACAGTTCCGAACTTGACCACCAGCTCTTCCACAGAGCTGACCTTGTACTGCAATAATTGCCGTTCCTTGACTTGTTCTTCCGTGGGGCTGTTGTTGATTGAGAGGTTGTACAAATGCACGACTGATTTAGGGAAGAAGCCCGCTGTACCATCAATCGTGCCAGCGGCGCCTATAGAGATCACGGGAAGAAGCTGTTGACCAAGACCGGTAAAGGTGTGGAAGTGCGAGTGGTCGATCTTGGGACTCGACGCGATCTGGGCATGATAGGAGACGTCACCGTGGGAGAGCTTGCAACCGACAATATTAGGGTGCTTTGACAAGGTCGCATATGTTGAGGGGATGACCTTGACGTTGTTCGAGACGCCTGGGTAGTGATATCTATCAATGTGTCAGTGTGTCTCCCACATTCGGCGAGGGGGAAACATACACCAGAACGGGAATAGGACTAGCATCCGCAACGGCCGTGAACCACCGGATGATCCCTTCTTGTGTACTTGCGCCAGCGAAATATCCGGGCACAAGACACAACCCCCATTGTGAGCCAGCCTCCTTTGCACTCTTCAACTGCTCCAAAACTTCCTCGATATTTTGGGATGCGGTTCCCGCAATTATGGGATAGTCCTTGAAACCTGCGCTCTCGAGCTCTTTTCTCACATATGACAGGACACCATACCGTTCCTGATTGCTTAGATGCACAGCTTCTCCTGTGCTTCCAAGTATGACCAAGCCCTTGATGCCAGATTTCGCGAGGTGGATAGAGTGTTTGGCTTGGGTTTCTAGATCAAGAGGTGCCTGAAAAACGAATTAGTTTGTCATTTCCTTACCAAAATCCAAGTATGCGAAAGAGTGTATAAAAACAGTGGGGCAAAACTAGCACATACTGCTGTTGGATTGTAGTTCGCAGCCTTCTTGGAGACGAAGAATGTAGGCACGGGGACGTACACGCCTGCTGGTGGTGGCTGTGCCATTGTGTATAGTATGACTGGTGACAGAGGTATTTGATTTTGAATATCTGATTCACAGAGAGATCTGAAATTCGTTCAGGTACAGGTCAAAAGTTGGGTTTTCCTATACTGTGGGAATTAGTCAGATGATTGTTGTAGGGAAAGCAAGGACAATTGCTGACAATCAGTAAATAGCATGAGCAAGGTATCGTATCTTGAGGATGTAGCCCTGGACGAATGAATGGGATTCTCTTGAATGCAAAGAAATTAAGATAGGCTTGGGTTGTATTCAAACATTGATCGCGTCTTCTGCCTTTCGCCCCATTCCTCCACATTCGGTACATCGTAGACCGAAGTGACCCGCTGAGGGGTAAATTTCTGGTGGGGTGGTGAAGACATCACCGTTTTGAGTTTTGGAATTTGGAAACCCACGATTTTGGGATATATATTTGGGGAGCCAGCAGTATATGATGTTTTGATACATAAGCAGGGAGTTACAGTTGCGAGTAAGTAAGATTGGGGCACAGGTGACAGGTCATATATTCTGACAGGGGGTAGAATCTGCTTTTGGGTGCCCCCGCCCGTAAAGAAACTTCCGGTAACATAAGAGCTAGAGACGGAGGAGGCTCCGTGACGATCAAGTAACCAGATAAAGCACTGTCAACTCAATCTTTTGATTACTTCTGAGTCAGGGGAAGAAGGGAAAGAGAAGGTGGCGCAATGTGGTGTGATATCATTCAAACCAGCTCTTCGAGGTTGTATGCTTTGATCGCGGTTCCGCTCCAAATCATAATCTGTTCCGCCTGACTTAAGCTGGCCACATCACAGAATCTCTGCACCACTCGTCTCCACTTCTTCCATGCATCATCGACCCCGATTGTGCATACCGGCCAGTCTGAACCGAACATGATCCTGAACGGGCCGAAAGTCGCTAAAATCACTACTAGATATGGTTGTAGAGCTTCAAATATCTCATCCACCGTGGCCTGCTTTAGTTTGTCTGGCATCTCTGAGAAACAGCCACTTAGCTTCATGTATGTTTTGCTGCACTTGCTGAGTCTGAACATGGCAGTTCTCCATGCAACAAAACTCGGATCTGTTTGATTGTATACCGACAGATCAGGTTTGCAGAGATGATCTTCAAAATTAGCATCGCATAACAACGGTTGACACAAAACTTACTCAGGATGATAGCCACCTTGTCCTTCTCCTCGACATCTTGATGTGCCTTCTCAATCATATCCACTGCCTCCTCCAGCTGCCACTTCCCCCCATCATGTTGATTTACCCCCAAATCAAATACAAACCCTTTTCTCCCCAACCACCTCAACCCGTCAATAAACTTTTCTTCCAACATCGTGCCCCGCGGCCTCTCCTGCACCAAATACCGGAATCCCTTCACCTTTCCCCAGCTCTCCCCTGCCGTCCGCTCCGCCTCTTTAACATACCGCTCAAGAGGCCCCTCCCCGCTCGGCACCGGCGCCCAAGGCACGATCCCCAAGCACAGCTTTCCCTGCTCCGGCGTATGGCCCTCCCCTTCCTTTGGTGTGCCCAAAGCTATGCGTTTCAGCCAGTCGATCTCCATCAACGGCATCGCCCACCCGCTTCCATCTTTCGCGCCGAGGTCAAGGTCGTGCTTCCTATCCGTCTCAAGGAAAATGAACCCTTCGAGTGAGGAAGGGGAGCCAGTTGCGAGAGCGTATTCGTCCAGTGAGTGTTGCTTGTAGAGTGGGTTAGACGGCTTGCACCAGGCAAGTGTGTCAAGCTCGGAGGAGGGAAAGAGGTGGATGTGGGAGTCAATGACAGGGTACTCGACGGCAGATTCTTCATTCGCCATGGTGATTATAGAGGAGAGTGAGTGATGAAAGGACAAGACTTCTGTTTGATAGAAATGAAGGTGGGTTTCATTCCGTGGATCTGTATTTGGCAGTGGATCAAGCCTATCGCTATCGCTTATCGATTGCAGGGATTGAGACGCCACCAAATGAGGGGTTATGGCGAGGGGTACTGCACTGACTTAAGTTACAGGGGCATTTGCCCATGGCTATTGAAGGTTTTGGTACGTACCTTCAGGTTAGAAATGCTTTTCTTCTTTTCATACAAGTCAAGGTCCCTCTATTCCTCTATTCCAAGTCATGAAACTGCAGGACTGAATCAAGTCTACCTCCACACCAAAACCATACCCTGTAAACAGCGAAATGTAAAACCCCAGCGCCGAAGAATATGATATACTTTTTCTTCCAGTGTCCAGATCAAAGCTAAATATACTATGATGTTTGATGCTGGAAAATCATGGAAAATCATGTGGCGAAAAACTTTATGACATCGAAGTGACGGATGCTCAAAGTCAAAAGCGGTAACATGACTTATTTTCAAGGTCATCCATTGTATTGGGTGTAGACATGCCGTTGCAAATTCTAGCTACTTTGCTTTAAATTATGAAGTACAGGCCATAGGCTTGTACCGGTGGGTCAGAGCAGAGCTTGTGTAGCAATGGAAACGCGACCGGGAAATGAGTATTGAAGATCTGCAACTTGTGATGAAAAGTCAAATTTCGATGTCTAGTCTCGCGGCTAGGATCGCGTTAATGTGTAAATATGAAAGCAATAAAACGCCGTCCCTCTCCGATCTATGATGTCCCGATCAATAGTCTTAAACCTCCCCAAGTCTATAATGTAGACGATCAGGGGTATTTAACGCCGTAAATGCAATCCATAACACCTCTAAAGTAAAATCTATAGTCCAGGGGTCACGGCATCTGGGGTGACGGACTCAGAGCCGATTATTGGTGTCATTTGTCCGACGGAGAGCTTGGTAATGTTGCTGCTTAAGGCTGCATTGATTGCAGCAGTATTAAGCATTGTGCCATTGAGTTTGATAGCCTTCTTTTCAAATTCACGCTTCATTCCATGCTTAACAGCCTCGAGAACATTGTCGACTATCACTCTGGGCTCGTATGCCGGTTCTGTACCGTCTTGGTAAACGCCAGTCTTCACAAGGATAGAGTACCAGTCGTTCTTGGCCTTCTGGTTGAATCGATTGGTACCTTGAATATCGCTTTCCGGAGTGTCACCGACAAAGTAAACAGTCTCCGGTGGAGCATCGATGTGATGTTCATCCTTTCTCCATTGTTGAAGTAGTCGGGTAGCGAACTCGAACGTACCAATTTGAGGCTTGCCGAAAGCAATTGTCTCGAGTTCTTTGCCCTTGGTCAAATCTTTGAACAAGCTCTCGACCGTCTTTCTAAGAGCACCCATGCCGAGTCTGACATTATCGTGGGCGGCAGACCAAACAATGTCGTTGTGAGAGAAGTAGATTGGTGGACCCTCGTCAAATGTCTCCGATAGTGTTCCAATGAACCCCCCTTTGGACATTGCAAGATCGAGCATAATTTGGATGTCACCAGCCCAGTCTCGCGAATCAGCAAAACTAAGAGAACGTCAGTAAGGGTCACGAGGGAGGCAACGATAAGCTTACACGAAAATGGCATCGATTTTGGTGGTGGAGAAGTCTCGTTTCCTTGAATTGGCATGCTCCTCGTTGGTTAACTTGCGGAACGGGGTTGTGTGTGGGTTGTCCTTAATAAGATCCCCTGGAGTAATAACATCTCTGAATCCATAACCCTCTGCGACGTGCCTGCATTTCTCGCCTTCGCCGCCAATAACTAAAACGGTGTGATGCTTCTCAACCATCTCACGCATGGGTGTGTGACCTAAGATATGTCAGAGTCCTACAGGAGGAATTGATAGGCAACAGGGAGTCACATACCACAAATAAACTGCGCTGGGGCAACCTCTATATCGAGTTGCCTGGATAAATCAATGCAACGTTCTGCTTCGGTCTTTCCACCCCCATTGGTCAAAAATATGTAAGGGCTGTTCATGTTAAGAGTTTGGATACATTTTTTTTCTATGGTGAGTGCCTACATTTTCATTCCATACTCATTTTCGCCATTCAGCATTCGCATTGCCTTAATGGCTTCTGGAATAGGCCGGCCTCCTCTAATTAGGACTCCGTCGATATCGAATGCAAATGCGAATGTATCGGCGGAAGGAGTGTCTGCTGGGGTAATCGGTGAAGCTGGAGTAGCGGGCGAACTCGAGGAGGTAAAAAGGGTCTCATCCTCGAGGTTCAAACTCGCCAACTCGCTTCTTGCAGTTTCCATAGAGGCAGCAAACGTGCCTCCATGATGAGTCCTGGATCGTTGGTGATGCATGAGTCTTCACATTTGAATGTTAGCTAGAGCGGTTTGGCGAAGGAAAGAAGTGTGGAATTGAGTAGATATATAAAGGCAAGGCTCGGAAGAGAATTGGTGACGAACCTTTCTGGAACAACTACTACTCCGCCTTTAGAGACGTCTTTCTCAGTAGCAGACATTGATGACAGCCGTCGGATGCCTGGTCTAGTAGCCTTTGGCGGAGAAAGCATATTGATGGGCGCCATGATGCTTAATATAAGGTCGAATTTGGTTGAGACTAGATGGATTTGAGGCTCGGAAGGAACTAGTGGATCACACTCTAGGTTTGTAACGTCCTTGTCCTTTGAACCAAACTGAATTTAAGCAGAAGAAGGATGCTAAAGGATCTTGCTGGTTTGCAAGCGGGTTTCAGTTAAGATGAAAGTGCAAGATAATAGATTGCGCAGTTGATCTCTTACTCGAGAAAAGGGTCCACGGTGGGTCATATATATATAAGTGAATCGAGGGAGATCGAGGGGTGCCCACGGGGTTCTTTAGTCGTGAAAACTCTCATACTGATACTCTAAAGTACAGGTACAGTGCCGTAGAGATGATTCAAGAGGATCCATCGCAGCCAGTGCTAGCCGGGATGCGGTGGGTCGGCCGACGAGTTTGGTGGCTTCGAAAGTTCGACCAAAACGTGGCTAGAGAATAACGGGTGGCTTTGGCTAGGTGAGTGCCGTACGTCAAACACTGAACGGTCCACTATCTCAGGGAGATCTGTAAATGGCAGAAGAGAATCTCACGGGCGCTGTCAGCGGATGGCATGATTTTGCCTTTTGCCTTTATGACATATATCCAATCTTTGACTATATCATTTATCGATAACGGTGATTCGGACGAAAGACCGCTGCTAGGACATCGAGATGCAGCTTTTCCTGCACATTCTACAAGCACTTGATATCAGTCAGTTTTGGCGTGCTGGCTTTGCCTCCTCTCCTACTGTATTGTACAGTGCTTATCGGAGCCATGACGATATGGTGCAGCAAAAGATATGGAGAATCTGAAATTTTTGAAAGGTAAAAGTGGATCTCAAAGGATGAAGGCCGTCAGGGACCAATTTAAGGTGCTACTATGGCCGAGTTGGGTTTGGTGGCATGTGTTTGGTTGGTACAGTACTTTTACAGTAGCGATGATGATTTACAGTACAGTTACCTAACTAAGTTAAAAGCCCCTGGCCACATTCCGCTTACCTAACACTGACATTCTGTTTTCCTAGTTGCCTTGTTGCCTCAGATCTACCATCGAATAACCAGCTTTGAACCCAAATATCGGCACGTCCGTGAGTAAGGCAACAAGTCGAGCATGATCGAAATCGATAGATAGAGTCGTGTCTTTTGATTGATGCTGCTGCTCCTGTTCAAGGACCTAACATCCTGTTATACCCGCCTGTGAAAGAAATACAAAGATAAGCAGCCATCAGGTGACTTTTCATGTTAAGACACATGGGAGGTCAATGGTGCACGTAAACGCCAGACGTACTCCACCATGACCAGAATCTCAGCCTCAAGCGGAAGGATTTGATATCACCATCCTCTGCCAATTTGTCTTTGTTCGTTTGTTCGTTTGTTTCTACAAGGTCCCTTGACACTTGGCACAAAAAAAGAAGCCGAGATTTTCAGGGTCCGAAAATGATCTCATCCTCTAAACTGAATATGGCATTTCCAAGCTTCGCAGATGCAACATCTTCCTAACCATCTCCTAAATTTATCCAACAGATGAGAAGCAAAAAGATACAATACCCTCGGTGAGAGGGAGAAACGATCGGATCGCAAGAGTTCAAAGACATCTTGCAGTATAATTTTGAAATGTCTGTAGACTGCTTGCCTTCTCCAGATCTCTGTAACAGTCTAACGCTGTAGCCATGCTGCTGTTTCCACTTCTATCCCACCTTGAGAAAAACATTCGGCTGCCCTGTTGATTCCTGTCAAGGGGACTGAATCCACGTGTTAGCATTGTTTCCTCTCACCGTAAGAAGCACAACCCGCGGCCTGTGATGTCAATGGCGCCCATTTCACGTTATCCTCGGGGGCTAATGTATCCCTCATGCAGGTAATAATGAAATAGTTGGATATACACCGATACAAGCACCTGTCCCTGTGTTAGGTGTGTCTCAGACTACTGTTATCTCTCGAGGTGGATGATACGACTACAGCCCTCGGCAACATAATCCCGTGGGAAAAGCGTGCAATAATATGGTCGATCTTCCTTGAGCGTGCCAGCGGGGAAATTACTACGAGACCTCGAAGGGGTGCCGTCGGGCCGAGTCATGAGTCCCCTGTGGAGGGTACTCTGTCGATAGTAGATTCCTGAGTCTTTTGACGCCCATCGAACTCGTGTCTCTGTCTCGGGTCAAAATTGGAGTCCTCTCGATCATCCTCCATTGAGGAGGGGTCCCCGCCGTCCGACTCCAGAATAGTACGGAGACTCCAAACTCTTTCCCCCAAACTCCTTTCTCCAGACTCTGGACTTCAGATCCGATAAATGAATTCTGGAACACCCGTACGAGATAACGCTGTATTGAGTAGTATCACATGCTAAGAGTTGGAGAAGTTATGTAGGATGTGTTCCTTATACCTGCTTCCATCGAGTCATGTTATTCCTACATGTTTTCCTCGCAGATAATTGTCTTCTTGTTTCAGTATTGTACTCTCTAAAACTCTATATGTAAGAGATAGCTATTTTCTATTCTTTTCGATAACCAGCTTCCGCCAGACCAGCACCCAAAGCCTCAATTGCTTGCTCAATATGACCACGCGAAGGATCGGTCTACGTTGATATGTTAGGACTGTAACTGCAACTGCTCAAGGAAAACTTACAACGCTTACGCCCATGTGGCCAACCCTGATATACTTTGTTGAAATCTCTTTGTGTAGGCCACCAGCAAAAATAACGCCTTTCTTCATAAGATTTGGCAACAGCTCTGGAGCTTTCACATTTTCAGGTAAGTAAACTGCGGTCATGCCGTTGGCTTGGTCGGCAGGATCCTGTGCGAGTTGTTTCAACCCTAGGTCGGCGATTGCCTTCTTGACTTTTTGAGAAGCAGCTCGGTGAGTCGCAAAACGCTCAGACAAGGGCTTAGAAAGAATCTGGGTCAGAGATGTGTGAAGTGCATGGATCAACTGTGGTGAAGGAGTTGCAAAGTATGATGGCTTTTTGTTCTCATAGTTTTGCATAACTACATAGGGGTTAGTTAAATATAGTATACGCAGCAGTTGTTGAACTTACTTGGCAGCCAATTTTTGAAAGATGCAAAATAGGAGCCTGGTGGACCCTTTCTGTTTTGGAACGATTTGATGGCTCTGCCACTGTACATGGAAATGGATAAACCAGCCGGGCAGCCAATTGCTTTCTGGCTGGCAGTAATAACACCATCTAGTTGCCATTTGTCGAACTCGATCTCTTCGCAGCCTACACTGCAAACGCCATCCACAATTACGAGTGTTTCCGGAGAGACCCTGTGCACTAACTCAGACAAGGCCTTCAGCTCACTGAGAACACCGGTCGAAGTATCGACATGAGTCACAGTCAGCAGCTTGTACTTTTTCTCTTTCAAGGCCTTCTCAATTTCAGGAAGTTGAGGTCGTGATCCAATAGGAGCCTTTAGCTGTGTGGCTTTTACACCATATGTTTCGAAGCAGTCTGAAAAGGAGTCTGCGAAGTACCCCGTGTGTAGAACCAAGACATCATCACCAGGTTCAGCCAAATTCGCCGCCACCAGATCCCACCCTAGTGTTCCGGAACCTGATATAACAAAGGGCTGCGAAGAAGGGTCGGTGGTTTGGAAGAGCTTTCTCAACAATGAAAGAGTCTCTCCAAACGTTGCGACAAACGGCGCGCCGACATGACTCTGACTACGTTGTTCTTAATCAGCGTTTGTCCAAGTTTGTACAGATGTAGTTCGGCAAGAGCTCTGAGAGTATACCTGAAGTGGCCCATAGACTGTAGGACTGCATCATCAAACTCAATCGGTCCTGGGATCAGCAGGGTGGGGTGGTCTGGTTGAGTCGACATATTGGGCTTATTTGAGTCTGTATTCAAGTATCTTGTCTGTGCTGCTTGTGCTAGTGATACGGAGTAAGATATATCAGAGGACGGCCGAGGGCTGTCTAAATGTCGAGATATGACTTTCAATCTATCACGAGCATTCATGGGGAGCGAGCCGCGATGGATGGCGGGGTAGACTCGGCGAAAGGCTGCAAGTGCCATTCGTTGATTGGACAATGGGTATGCACTGGAGGAGGGGAAAAAAGATCTGCTTTGGGATTGAGGAATGAAGAATGAATAATAAGAATATTGGAATACTACTGGTCCCTGTGAAGATTCCTGGAAGGAGATTGTAACTCCCGGTCTCTCAATACCGTAGATGCCCGAGCTATCCCATCCATGATTATTATTTTTTTCCTTTGCATCCATGCCAAGTGGATCAGTCAGCACACACGTGCTATCTTTTTTTTGGGAAGTCTTCGTCAAATGAGTCTCGATTTATATATATATATCGAGAACCCAAAATTCAGAACTCTTGTTTATCGAGAGTGAAACTTCGAGCTTGCTTCAAAATCCTATCATTTCCACAATGCGACCAGCTATTGAACCACTCGAAAGTATCAAGGTCCATATATTCCTACCAAATAAATGCTCAGGGAGATCTAATAGCTATACATTCCGAGATATCTCCATAGGCGTCAAGCCCACAAGTCCCAACCTCCGCGCTAGGAGAGCTGCCACCACCAGGAAAACTGGTTAAGGATAATGCCGAATCATTCTTCTGCTCAACCGCATTTCAGTCCGAGTCTTGAATGGGCATGGCTTGTCACGTACAAGAGTACTATCTCTAAGTCTTTCCTGTCTCGAACTCGGAGTGGGTTTTAGCCTGTCTTCCAATTGTGAACCTTCTTCAGGGCTGGCCAAGTTAAGTTTAACGTGAATGTTTCCTTTGCCAAAATAGATCAGCAGGATTAGCTTCCATTTGTCTGTGTTCATAGTATTAGATCATACGATGTCCAGGTTCTCTTAGTTAAATTCATAGAAATCTGAACTCGAGAATATTGTACTGGTCAAGATTTGCCAGACATGCACATGAAATGGAGAATATAGATGTTATGGACATGTTGAATATCTTTGTGAGCACATACACGGTGGAGCCTTGCTCAAATGGATCTCAATCATGCTGTTTGCGCTAACAAATAATAGATTCATTAAACACTGATGAAGAACGTGAGGTTTTCTTTAGGCGCTTTGGCTTTGCTGTTGTGGATATTGCGCTCAAAGACATCTCCTGAACTTTGATGGAAATAATATTCATCCGTCTACGGGTATTTGTTGGGTAAGGATCGGATTCCGTGGGCACCGACGGACGTGGGATTCGGCTATGCCATACTAAAAGCAGTTTAGCGCATCATTGGACTGGGGCCATTTCACTGTCTAATAGCCCATCTTATAGAGTGAAATGTCCATGAGAGCTCCTATGACAATCAAACAGCTATTTTGAGGACTTGTCCATGTAGCCTCTGAAGATCTGCTTTGTTCCTTTGACAAAAGCCATAACTTACAATATGGGGCGTATCGCCATCGGGATCGGAACCTTCTTTTCTCAGAAGAGAGTCTCGCCTGCAACTCCACCACCATATTTCCTTAGTTTCCGCTCCTCGAAAATGTTCATCTTAACCACGATATGTATAGCTGTATTTTCGGACATTTTTTTATACGGAATCATCGTCCCCGTCGTACCGTTCGCTCTTCATGAACGTGCTCGAGTGCCCGAATCTCAGTCGCAAAGCTATGTCTCTATCTTGTTGTCGGTCTATGGGGCTGCACTCTTGGTCTCGTCTCCGATCTGCGGGTGGTTCGCGGATAGATCCTCTAGTCGCCGAATGCCTTTGTTAATAGGGTTAGTTGCATTAGGAAGTAGTACGGTAATGTTGTGCCTGGCAAGGCACGTGGAAGTAATGATAATAGGACGGGTACTTCAAGGATTCTCTGGAGGAATCGTTTGGACCACAGGCATAGCTCTGCTGGTTGACACTGTTGGAGAGAAAGACATAGGGCAGGTGTTAGGCTGGGTGTCTCTCAGTATGTCTGTTGGCATTTTGTTAGCGCCTTTGGTTGGAGGGCTCCTATACGAGAAATCGGGATATTATGCGGTTTTTTATGTGGCCTTCGCCCTCGTAGCCGTGGACATCGTTCTCCGTCTCGTCTTAGTCGAGAAGAAGATTGCCCGGCAGTGGTTGGAGGAGAATTCTGATGTAGGAAGAAGTCAATCAGGCACACCTCCAGGAAACTCTGTTGTGGAGCATTCGCCCATTGAGGGTTTGGAAGAGAAATCTACGGAGGAAAATATCAAAGATGGGACATATACAACAACTGCGTTGTCAGACATTAAAGCACCACGTCCTTCCACCTTAGCCAAAGCAGCTCGAAGGAGTAAATATCCACCAGTGCTCACCCTCCTTAAGTCGAGGAGGCTACTTGCTGCACTGTGGGGATGCATTGTCCAAGGCTCGCTTCTGACAGCCTTCGACAGTGTTATTCCCCTTTATGTTCAAGAGATATTCGGGTGGAATGCTATCGGTGCAGGTCTTGTGTTTCTGGCAGTTATAGTGCCAAGCTTCGTGGCTCCAGTCGCAGGTTGGCTATCAGACCGTCACGGGCCACGGTATATAGTCGTCACTGGCTTTCTACTAGCAATACGTAAGCACCCATATTTCTAAAATAATTTGTTAATTCTTTTCAGGTGGAACGGGAGCTTGGAAGCCGGTTCAAGGACCCCTTTGTTCTGCTACAGTGGCTCTAAATACAACTTCAAAGCTCCTAGCTCCTACCTAATCTTTGAAAGATCATAAGTGCTAATTCGTTGAAGCTCTGTGGATCGCTCTACGATACGTCACTTATAACTCGATGGGGCAGAAGGTGCTGCTCTGCGCATTGTTAGCGATGATTGGCTTCTGTCTGGCTATTCTTATGCCTCCGCTCTCTGCAGAGATCACATATGTAGTAGCAGCGAAAGAGAAGAAGCATCCAGGACTGTATGGACCCAACGGGGCATATGCTCAAGCCTATGGACTATTCATCGCAGCATTTGCGGCGGGAACAATGATAGGTCCCGTCTGGGCAGGGTACGTTCGGGGTGTTGCTGGTTGGGGCACGATGAGTTGGTCTTTAGGAATCCTGAGCTTTGCTGCGGCCGTGCCCTGTCTCATTTTCACTGGAGGGTTGTACACAAAAACGAATGGGAAGATTTGGCGTGAGAGGAATAATCCTGAAACTCCTAGTCCTAGTGCAGCAGCTTAGTTCTGCAGCGTTTGCATAGCATAGCGAAAGGCGTTCGAATCATAGGTGCATTTGAACAGCAGCACCATACATGCTTAATTCATCAAGAGATCCCAATTTTACATTTATTGTGTTTTCCCACTTGGCTAAGCCAAGAATTGCATAAGAGCATTTAGCATATCCTTCGTCATTGTTTCCTCCTCTGAGTTTCCGACGATTGCATCGAGTTGCTCTAGGTAGAAATCAGTATAATTCGCTGAAAGGCAAAGGAGAAGGCGTACCCTGGATTGTTGCCTTAACATCAGCGAAAGACTCATCACGGTCTGCAAGAAGACTTTGTATCCTCATACTCGCCCCATCGTCTTCTGCTATTAGCCATGCTAAGATAACGTCGATGGTTTGTAAACAGAACAGACCAGCATCTAGTCTTCTTGAGTCCCATTCATCAGCCATCTCCTCACGCTCCTCAGCATCCAATCTCTGTTGCTCTTTTCGAATCTCCTCATTAACAGCTGATACCCTCGCAGCATAGTCCCTTCGTAACTTCAGCAATTTTTCGAGCTTGCTGTAATCTTTTTCTACGAATTTTGCAAGCGTCCGTATTCGCCCTGCTGAATTCGCTGGCAATGATCGTAGAAGTGAGGAGAATATTCCGAGTAGATGCTCTGTCGTCTGGCCATCCTGTTTCTTCATGAACATGCCAAACACGACCTTGAGCCCAGCTGCCTCAACTAGTTGCTCACAAACACTTGCTCCTAATTGTCCACCTACTGCATGGTCTATCAATCTGATTGCTCGAGATCTGCTCTTGTTGCCTTCCTTAATCATAATCAAACCGAGCTCGACACCCTCAGCTTCAATAAACTTGCTCTTCCCTTCTGGCTCATCTACTAGACATGTCAAACAATCAAAAACGTTCTCGACAAACTCCTCCTCCTCGGTCCCTTTGACAGGGTCTCGTTTTCGATACGCAGCAAGTATCTGTAGCAGAAGATCTACGCCATCTAAATTGCAAAATTTCCTTCGATTGGTGGTTGACGACTGTAATAAAATGGCCAGGACCTCCGCAGCATATTGCTTATTTTGACCGACTTGTGACTCTTTTTTTGATATCCGCTCAAGTAGCCACTTCAGTACAGTTGTATCTTGGCCAATCTTTTCTGCGATTGAGGCTCTTGAAGCTAGATTTTCTAACACGCTTAGCCCATGGTAGACACCACTCCTATCTGACTCGTTCTCTTCATCAAAGCGAGAGAAATTTGAGATCAAGAGATCCAGTAAATCTGCCTCAATCATAGCATCCACGATGGCATCCCATTGTTCTTGTTCTGCCTCCACATCTTCGTCCGTAAGTTCGCTGACTATCTCGATTGCGTCGATAGCGATGTCTGTATTCTCATGCGCCAACAAGGAAACCAAACTACCCACACAACCAAGCTTCGCAAATTCTTCGTAAAGCTCCGAATGTTCCGTTAGAATAGATAGTGCTTTGATATCCGCATCTAGATCCGCTTCACTTGCCATAAACTTTGGTGGATTTCCTTCAAATTTGGCTCTCATTTCTGCATTTTTGGTGATCTTCCTTTCGAAATTGAGGGCAAGCTTCCGCAACCATGTCGCATCAATCTTCTCAGGAGCTATCTCTGCCTCTTCCTGGCCCGTCATAAAATCAAGGATCTCATTTTCCTGTCTACTCACGCCGCTCTCAAAAAAACGACCTTCTTCATCATCGCCAAGATCGGGCCCATACTCTTGATCATCATCAGATGGTGCAGACGGCCCAGCTTCGATATCTTCGTCTTGTATACTGACAGATCGTCCGCCGCTTTTGACATGCCCATTCGACGCGAGCTTCGCGGATTTGTATATCTCATCTGGAGAATGAAATAAGTATGCGCAAATAATTAAGATAAAGATCATACATACTCGGATCTCGACTAGCATCTAACTTGCGCTTGTTGCTAGGCAAGGCAGGTTTCTAGATCCTATGAGCTTGAGCATTCTCCTCTGAGAGTGTTAGCATACCTTGAACAAGTCGTCAATGCTCGTCATTGTGTCTTCATCCGTTGCCCGAGAATAATGAAGTGCTCACGCTTCCGCAGGCATAGTAATCTCAATTGTACATGCCGGGGAAGAAATTGATACAACAATATATCTCCACCAAGCTACCGTATCGCGCAGATGCTGCAGCTCTCAAATTTAGGACAGGGATTGAGGTTGAGACCCAGTTTTCACGTGACGCTAACCATTTACAATTCCCATTGATTGATTAGTGACCAAACCATTCCTCTTCATCGCTCATCTGGCCGTTCTCGTTGGGTTTTACGACTTTCATTTTCAGTATCTTTACATAAGAGAAAATCTGGAACACAGTACACAACATCGCAATGGCAGCATTACCGAGCCCTACACCCACAAATTCATCCTCTGTGTCAATCACATCTACTCTCCCTCAACCTCGCTCTCGTCCTTTGAAAGCTGGTTCTAGCAAAGAAGAAATTGCAAGACGGTATATTGATACCAGGTTGCTTCACATCTCAAGAAGATACGTAAAGAGGCTACAGCCTTCCAGCAACGATGAAGAAGTGCCAAGATATACCAGCATCACAGAAGTGTGTAAGGATATAACTGAGGTGGTGGATGTGATTTGGCTAACAGGCACACGTGAGTACAGCACCTTGGATACATGATCCACAGCTTCTAAATCATGAACACAGCTCATCTTCAAGTTCCATATCTTATGGATATAGCATTAGCTGTAGTTTCGTATCTCCCAGGCTTTCCGGGTGCGCCGAAGCCTACCTTTGCATTGCTGAATAAACTAGATCGTGCATTCTCTAGTCTGTTAAAAGGGAAGGATAGTGGTACAGGAAGTCCGCTTCCAGGCTTTAATTTAGGCAAGAACGTTGGGTTTAGTAAAACTGATATGGTCCGGTGCAAGAGCCTTTTTGAGAGAACTAGACTAGTTGCAGTTGAGGTTATGGGGAAAGATCTTGAGGCAGAGCAGGAAGAGGGCAATGATGAATCAGAATCCGAGAATGGAATGGATGTCGATGATCCACTTGATATGGAGATTGGTGGAGTCTATCAAGAATCCATTGAGATACTGGGGGAGTTGCTGGCAAGTGAGGCTGAGAATAATGATCTCAGACAAGCCTGGCCTGGCGCAGAGATGGAGGCGATAACAGATGTGGGCATTCCGCTTTCGTAAGCCAGGCGTGACTGCAATTTGAATAGGCGAAAATGGTACGCGATCTTTCCTATTTTCAGTCCGGGACAATTATTCTGACATTCAAGCAGAAAAGCAGAAAACAGAAGCTTTCAAGGCTCATTTCAGCCCCATAATAAAGCCGAGTCTGGTTGGTCTGCATAAAGATAAAATAAGGTGTTGCGATATATCACATACCCATTTTCATTTTCATATGTCACTAACTAGAGTTAGTCCACGAGTTCTGCTCACAATGTACGAACGCCAAACCTTCTTAAAGTCTCCTTTAGTTCCAACAAGATCCTCTTAATGCCTTGAACAGCAGCCTTGCATTTAATGTAATCTACCATCCAGAATGTACAACTTAGAGCTCTAGTGACCTGGATAGCGCTTTCCCGTTATAGTATTGTCAATACGACTGAATGAGGAAGGATCTCTTGAGCCTACCAATTCTGGGAGAATTTATTCCACGGTCACGGCCGCAACCACGCTCCATCGCCTCTACAAAAGAATTCGCGCTGACGCCAGCTCTGCAAATGGTTTGGGTATATATGCGTCGAAAACCCAATACTTAACTTTGAAGTCTCTGGCCACATATGTCACGCCGTCTACAACTCCCTCCTACCAGGTTACACTTTTGTTTAAAACGGACTATCAGATGAGCTGACTTGATCCGCAGACTATGCACTCAAGCTCCCTCTTCTAGGAAATCGCTAATTCTTACCTGGTAATTTGTCAATTGTGACCAGTTGGATTGTTCCCGCTCGCCAGAGACTGTACTCTACATAAACTATCAATGGAGCATCTACTACGATGCCTATGTATAATGCTCTCGGAACGGCAGTGAAGCTGAGGGCTTGGGATCCAGCAAAGCCATGGTCTAATTACACCAGCGAAAACAGGGGGGAGATGCTACAAGAGGAGACATTCGAGCTGAGGCTAGCCAGACTTCGATCACTGGCGCGGCAGCCTATCCAGACGGGCCCAGCTAAAGGTTGCATATATGAAGATCTAAGAGAGGAGTAAGTGGCTTTTAAGACACAGGTTTATGTATTGTCTAAAGCATTCAAAGAGCAATTATCTTGTACCAGAATAATGTAGATACTGACGCCAAAATGCTGTAGGGCTTTTGGAGATTCTGCTCAACTCCGATTCTTCGATGACACAATGCCTTTTTTTCTTGTGAAGGTTGGGAGAGACCTGCTGTTGCCCAGACCACATCAGTCGCTTCCGAGGAGCCAGGTTCATGACGGCTCTCCTGATTCTGGCGATCTCTCTGGTATGCCCACGTCATTGCTATCAGGAGGATCTAGCCCCGTATCAGCGCAGCTATCTGCAAAAATGAAACACAAAATCTTAGATCCGAATGAATTCATCAAGCCGATCACAAAACCAACACCAATACAGGTCGTGGTCGACTTGTCACCAAAATCTTTAATGCCAAGTCTTGTCAGCTTCAAACCACAAGAGTTCGTAAATCGTTTCCCAGCTAGGCTGGCTGGTTATACGCTTACTGACGCATCCACATCGTAGCATCTGCGTGACGATTTACTTAAATGGCGAGTTAACTCAGTGTCGGCTGATTCGACCCAGAAATAATGCTACACTCATACGTAAAGATGGGTTCGACGAATCGCAACATCAATATTCGGGAAGACGGGTAGATACGGGGGTAGAGGTAAGAGAATTCACAGAGCAAATTATCAGCCAGAGCCTATGACAAACATCAACTATGGCTAGAGCGCTCGGCAACAAGAAGGCTGACACCCACCAGCTCCCTTGGGCGATTAACCCAGTATCATTACCAGTGACTGTTGGAGAAGAGACAAGAGGCACGAAATATGCATCGTTGGAAGAGCGCTGGTTCGCGGTGAATAGTCTACTATCCCAGGAAATTGAGCTATGGGAGAATTATGGTAGCCCCCCTAGCCCGATGAGAAGTTATCTAGAGAATTTATCAAAGCTTTCTGTCCCTGAAAGCAAATGCAGGCATGATGAGCTCGGTGCCAAGGCTGGAATTATCGATGTTATCATTACTTTGGGCAGAGTCGGGAAGAGTCGTCATAAGAAAGCCTTGGATCAACCAGGGCGCAAACTTCCGGAAAGCTTCTGCGGAATTGGCCATGTCTGGACGGTGGCTCCACAAGAGACGAAACAGAAGAAATCCTCGGCATTGAATGCCGCAGGTTTAGGCAAAACGTCTGGCGCATCCAAAGAATCTCCATCGTATTCAAATAATGCTGAGTTGACGGACGTAACTGAAAAATCACGCGCTGAGACAAAAAACGTACACCAGTTGTCTATGGTTACCCAAGTCACTATAGATAGCAGACAGTTCGAAGAGCCGATGCTTTGGGAAAGGTCCACAGCAGGAACCCACTCTTATCCTCCAGCTCGAGAATATCTCCTACAAGGTGTCGTGGACAGTGGCAAGAAATCGGGATTTCATCCAATGCACCCGAAAGGGCCAAGGAGTATTCCAAGAAAGAGGTACAGAGGTGCAGAGAACTCAAAAAAGCTAGACGAGTTTTCTAAGGGCGGATTTGATCTAGCCCCGTATATGGCCACTCGTTCTAGATTATTTCAAATTGATTCTAATGTGCCAACAAGGGAGATCATCCACAGTCAGCTACCCTCGAATCAAAATCAAAGTTCTGATCGAGCGCATACCAAAGTGTCTACGGTACGTTCGGTATCCCAAGCAGAAACGAAAATCGAGACTGCTCAGAACATTCGTGGTATTGCTTCCCCCATTCAAGGAGTCCACGAACGCAATATTGCTCAGATCGAGTTTGAAGGCAGAAATTGGCACTCAAATATAGAGGAATCAGAAGACTCGTCAAGCATGGTCATGAACAGGAACATCTTAGCCACAGCCGAGAAACATAAAATGGCGCCGCATCCGACCACTAGAATAACATTTTCCACTAAATATAGTAAATACTCGACGTTAGTCGATCGTCACAAATTCTCCTCTCTCAATCTGCAAGAAACACCGGAAAACACAAAAGGGGGCATCAAAGGCCCCTCGAGGAGTCTACCAAAGCGTCTTAGAGCGGAGAGTAATCTGCCATCGATCAATAGCGACCAGAGTGAAGAGCAACCAGTGAAGAGAAAGAGACCTACCCATCGATCAATGTCGGCCAGAGAATTAGGTGCGCTTTTCGAGCCTCATCGGGCCTATATGGGAGTTGACGAATCTTTGGGTACATCATTCCGAGAAGATGGGCGAAGTTTAAGACGAGCAAGCACTCGGGATCCTTTCATAATTAGCGGAAGAGGAGATCAATCAATGTTAAGAGAGCTTATGACTACTCCCAATGCGCAACACGAGAATCAGCCAAGCACCATCAATTCGAATCACATGACAATGCCAGATAATATTCGGAACGAGATCCTCGCACCGATTCCTCATGAGAAAAAGAGTGTTAACAAGCTTGTGTCACATGCTAGCCATGATGCATGTGCTTCGAACCCAATCAGCTACTTCCTTGACATCACGCCGCGGCGTTATAACCAGACAGCTGAGGGATCAAATACACCTTTATCAAAAGATGGGTTGAAAATGACCAAAGCCTCATCATCAAGGCCAACTCGGGCTCTTACAACAAATGGTACTATCACTGTATCTAAGCCAAGACAAGCACGATCTTCTCTCTCAAACCCGGGGCATAGGCTGCCTTCCCCTAGTAGACTGAGCGGTGAGGCAGAATCAACCATTATTGTTTCCCCGGCGGTAGAACCTGAATGCGGCGGCCATTCCAGCTTAGCCAGGCTCATGCCTAGCAAAAGCTCTGAAAGTTTAGGCCCAACTGCAGGAACACCTGGCAATGCATTTGCAACAAGAAACTTAGAATCTCCAAGAGAATGGAAGCCAAATTCCTTATGCGATGATTCTGTTGTCGGGTATCTGCACACACCAGACTGGCCAGATACTGAATTAGATCCTACTGCTGGCAGACCAGTCAGAGCAATCCGCCAAGAAAGGGAAGGGGTTTTTCGTGCCAGTGGTGTTCTTATGGGAGTCCGGTTCGTTGTTGGAATATGAACGATGGTGATCACGATTGAGAATGCGAGATCTGAAGACCCCAGGAGCACAATGTGATAGGCGGTCAAATGTCCAGCCATTCGCTCCCAAAACCTTGGTATCTGATTGTTGAAGAGATAGAACTGTGTCATTAGTTCATATTGCTTGATAAAATTTGCATGAATGCCTCTCAATCTCACTCTCTTCTTTATATACAAGAGAAGATTTCTTCGGTGAGATTGGAACTTGATACATAACAAGTACAACTATAGCTTAATCATACCTATATGATGGTAAATATAGGTGGGGAAAGAACATGCATAATCAATGCCTCGAAATATCATTCTAATAAGCCAGCAAATTAACGTCATATCTGGGCTCATGTGATGTGATTTGCGGAAATCTAGAAGGAAAATATTAAGCAACTTGCGACATAATAGTGAGCCCGCCAAACGTAGCATGTCTAGCAGTGTATCAAATTGATAAATGTCGCAACCAAAATATCCATCCTTGAAAAGCTGAGTGGGATAAAGCTGGCCAAACATGCATTATATTTCGGGGACTATCTTCTTGACGGCTGGTAATGATCATCGTCTCGGTAACGGTCCCTGTTATCTCTTTCTCGATAATCTCTGCCCCTATTCCTTGCTTTGTGACTCCTCGAACTCTCATATCTATGTCTTTGAGGACTGCGGCTACGACTCCTCTCTCTTTTCCCCGAATCATACTTTTTCTCCCTTTCATGCCTTCTTCGCAGCTCATCCTCGTCATGTACCATTCCATAATTGTCTCTTCTTCCGCCGCTGTAATCTCCCACCTTGTACTGCCTCTTCTTCTCCAATCCACTTACGCCTCCAAAGCCGCCGCCACCACGGCGACGTTTCGCGTTTGTGCTGTCCCGCCATGAGTCAGAGAGCTTGGAGACAGACTGTGAGAAGTCGACATGAATCCGCTTGTCGTCGATAAGAACGTCCTGCATTTTGAAGTAGGCTTGCTCGCAGGATGATTGTTCTTCGAATTCTATGAATGCATATTGTAGACTGTCACCCGTGCGCTTGTCGCGGATGATTTCGCAAGACAAAATCTTGCCAAATCGTGAGAAGATCATCTCTAAGTCATCATCTAGGCATAATTTTTAGCAAGAGCTCCACGTAGAAAGACCGGAAGGCGTGCACTCACCAGCTGTGACAGGGTTGAGTTTGCATACAAATAGAATATTCTCGGGTGGTTTGACTTCTGCGAATGGCAGATCACCAACCATCTCCAACGTTAAAGCTTGGGCTCTAGCCTCTCGTTCCCGCCGTCGCTTCTCAACGACCTCCGGGTCCTCCTCATCCTCGATCTTCTCATCATCCCCAATCCGGACTGTGGCCAGCTGCGCCTTACTGGGTAGAGGGCTCTCAGGGGGTTCGATTAATCCAGTAGGGTCATCGTAGGGGTCGTCCAGAACAACAGTGTGCTTGATGCGTATGTCAACCAAAGGTCGTCCTTTCTCATCGCAAAATGCCTCATTTATCTTCTCTAACGCATCAAAACCCTCAACGACTTTGCCAAATATCGCCGCTTTGCCATCTAGATAGTCTAACTCGTCGCCAAGTGTGATGAGAAACTGACTTCCAGCAAGGCGCTCGTCTGGATCTCGTTGACTCGCAACCGTAGCCATACTAACTGTGCCACGTTCCGCATGTTTCAATTTGGGATGGAGATCTGCCACAAAGGTTCTCTTCACGGGCCCGTCCAAAATTCCCCATATTGAGCTTCCGCCATCGCTTTCTTGCGAGCCGCCAAGAGGATCGCCGGTTTGGAAAGAGAAGTTTTTCTGGACACTGTGAACGGGAGAAAAGTTGTAATACTTTATCTTGCAAAGCTTCAGAAAGCTATATTACGATCGAAGTATTAGTCTCTATGCTTTCAGTTAACTCCAGGCAAGGGACGGAGAGAGCGGACTCACTTTTCGCAGAGCTTGGGAGAGTAGTCAACCAGTAGGTCGATGACGATGTCGCCTGCTGAAGTTTCAAGGAGGACGCTCATGATTTAGAAAATTATGTAGCCTGCTAATTGAGTGCCTTGGGTTGCATTCTAAATATACTGCATCGATGATGAAAAGTGGTAGGGGAGAAATTTCTTGTCTTGTTCCCTCACGATACATGAGGATCAATGTTCAGCCTTGCATAGTTGTTCTGGGGACAGTTTTCCTAAATAGGACTAGCGTTATGTACCAGCTTCATAGTGGCTCCAGGCACAAATATTGTCCTTGGACCACGATATTTGCATGCCTTCCATTGCAATATGTGTATATGATAATTCAAAGCTAGCATTTGGGGACTCTATGCATGCTATACAAGCCTAAGACGATAAACCGCCTCCACGTTGAATAGGTGGAAGAAGACTATAGGATCCGGTCTCTTGTCACAGCAATGCGGCTACAGTAAGTGTGCAAGTCATAATACCATTTCCCCTATCCCTTCCACATGCTGACCCTTTTTATAATTGTTCCTCATCTCATCCAATAGTATCATAATTGCAGCTTGAATCTTCTGCATCCGTTATACACCTGCTATACCGTCATACTTAGGCTAATCTCCTTTAACGATGTCCCAACCATATTCTCTCTCTCTCTCTCTCTCACTCGCTCATGCAATTCTTTATTCACCTGGCTTTCTCAGACTCGCATTTGATATTTGCATTCCCAAGGTCTCAAATGTTCTGCCTGATCGCCAAGAGTCGATGAAACTAGTTAGCATCTCAACTTTCGGCTCAAATTGGTGTGTCTGTCTTTGGATAACTCCTGTAGGACGGCTGCGGGCATCATTGAACTTGACTTTAGGCGAGTTGCTTTGTGTTTTGTTCACGTGATATCGTAGTTAGAGTGTGTCCTGGTAAGTGATTCCCCGTGGCTTCTTGGGTACGTACGTATCTCCCCTAAATTAAACTCCCAAGGAAACGTCCATAAATACCGGCATGAGCGATCACCCGATGTGCTACGATGGCCGCTCCTCTCTAACTTCCCGAAAGCATCATCCAATGTGGTGTGAATGCGACTGGGGTGCAATCATAAAAGAGGACATCAGAATGACCCCGTGGGGGGTAAAGAAGCCTTGCTCTTGCAAGAATCATAGTCTTGCTGTGAGTAGGGGCCATAAAGAAAGTAAGACGTGGGAATCTCTCGGTACCGCGCCATTATTGTGACGGGATACGCCGGAGGAGATGTCTGTGAGAGTTATCGAAAACCAAGTTATCTGAAGCACTGGTAGTTCCAGAGAGCCACAGGACTCTTACATATGGCGCATGCCGCCATTCTATCACTATGGCCACTCTCACTGGAAAGACACTTAAGTTTCTTCTTTGTCTGACAGCCTCTCAATCTAGTCCATTCCAAAGTATGTTGTCTATCAGTGACAACACGCGGATGAATGTTTGACACCCTTTCTTCCCCTGGATCAGCACTTGAGCTACTCAAAGTGGTTATCTTCATCTTACGCGAGCAACTTCGTATGGCGTTTGATACCCCATTGCATGACACCCAGGATTTTGGAGTTGCCACCTATTTAGGCTAGCCCACGGGAAGCTGCATGTCTTGCTGCTTCCCCGAGAGCGTTAGCAATGAATCTCTTGCTTATCAACAAGCAGCCATCCGCGTTTTTTTTTCGAATCCTAATCCTAACCCTCTGGAGCTGAAACATGTGCCAGAGGCCAGCAGCACGCTTTTCAGTTAGAGACAGGCCCAGGGACAATCGACAGCTTTCGGATGCCTGTATAGTCTCAGAAGGTGGTGGAAGAGCCCCCTAGTGGCAGCATGTCTTGAACTTCCTCGACTCGTATTGCTTGTCATTCAGATTAGAGTCACACATAGCAAGTCGTCACAGCATTGTGCTTCTGATTGCTATGGTAGAGCATCAATGACATGAACGTTGCGTCGAATGGCAGTGGTCCTACATTATACAGCATCAGCCTTCCAAAGGCTTATCTGAGTGTTTTTCGGCTTATTCAGGTTGTTCTTGATGGCAAAACAGAAAGCTGTAACTATGAAAGACAAGATACAATGCCGGGTAGTTTAACCCAACCTAATCCAATTATTGGATGCTTAGACCATATTCCGAGCCGGAGGCGTTATCGGCATACCGATATTGTACTACTCTCGTTTGATATCATTGAACTGTTTCTACAGCAGTCATTCTGCGAAACCATATCTGCAAGCAGTGTCACCATGCCTGATGCAAAGGTTAGATCTGCCATCGTTGGTCCAGAAACTTCTTTCGCACTTCCTGTGCGACCATTTCAAATGAATATTTTTTTTAAATACATATCTCATGTTACAATATCTATGCAGCTCCTGGGCTATAATTCCAACTTCTGCACTCTAGATGATGCTGTCGAACTGTGAATGTTGAGGTGGCTTTCAACACAATATCGGACTTCCAACTCGCGCAATTCGAATACAACGATCAAGAATATCTCGCAATGTTCTTGAGGATATCACGAGCTGTATCTTTAGACCATATTGTGGTCTGCAGCTTTCAATTGACTGTAGAATCTCAAAAGCCCCCTCTGACCTGTCGTGCATGGTTCCTTAGTAGCTAATTCAGCCTCGCCAACGGTTTTGTGTAGCAAGCAAATGTTTTTGAGGCACAGTGTTAATATGTGGAAAATGATCGCTAATGTTTTCCTTAGCAATTATGCCCCTGGAATTTAGACTTAATCGATCGATCACTTGATATGAATAATATCCTCACAGCCTGTTGCAAGGAGCGGTCAAGATTGTAGCTAGTAGGTGCAGTAGGAGAAAGGCAAGAGCGGATGGATTTATATAGGTTACATGCCGCAGAGAATATTTCTTGCTGGCAGTGGCTTGCGTCAGGAAGCACTGTGCCTGCAGCTGCACTATAGTTATTGCATAATTGGTAGAGGAATGATTGAAGTGTCCGGCAGGTACCTTGGAGCAAGCCAAGATTTGTTTCGCTTAAACGATGGAGTGCAAGAAACCCCTAAGTTTGCGCTATGTATGACAATCACCGTTGAGCAAACTTTTGACAGTTGTTTGCCTTTTTTTTATGCCAATAGCCTCGAAGCTATCTGTCAAGAAGCTATCAGGCTGTAGCCCTCTCTGAAAGCAGGAAGACGGAGATTTTTTGAAGCCTGTGGGGGCCTGCCAGTGGAGTGCTCTGTTGGTGCTCAAACGGAAGGATGCGTACATCTCTAATATGTGTGGGGTAACAGGCAGGAAGCCCGGAATCTTCTGACCTCTGGTTACGATATGAATCTTTTGTCTGAGAGTGGGCAGTTTTCATCAAAGTCAACTCTTCTATTTAGCAGGACTTGGTAGTCCATTGACTGGGGCTGAACTTCAGCCTGTCTTAGCCTGTCGAGAAGGCATAACCAAAAATGCAACATTCTTAATCATTTAACGAGACTTGTCTAACATCTGTTTGCAGCAGAGAGCTTCTATTGCCTTGTATATTTTAGTGAGATGATAGGTACAAGCCCATACCTTGATTACTGCAGCTATCCGCCACTGGCCCCACAGACTCAGAATGCCTTATGAGGCCGTTAACCTTGAGAAAGACGGCTATGTGTTATGGAGGATAGTACCAACATACTGCACAAATTATACATTCGACTTATCACATTTGAGAATTCATGCGTGAGGAACACTACCTCAGTAGCATGGGGGCAAACATGCAAGCCGATTAAACCTGATGTGACCGAAAGAAGCTGTGATCCATCAAATAGACTGTCATCCCACCAGCCAAAACGGTCTGGTTATATCACGCTCGCTCAGTATCTAAGAAAGCTCTCCCCTCCAGTCTTTGTTTTCAGTCCCTTTTCCACCTCCCCTCGTTTTCTTATTGCATCAAACAAGGTATGTGGACACTATGGCTCCCGACAAACCTATGTACTTGGGATTCTGACGTAGAATTTAATCTTCAAGTAGATGGGTTCAGGATCCCGTTGTTATGGGAGTGATAGTGAGCTGGGATTTCGTCGACGCATTAATGGGCGTGGCCAAGGATATCCTATCTCGCATGATCTACCCCAAGGACCTTACATTGACCACCGACATTCTCACGAGGCACGGAATAGTCAGTCAACGGGATCAGAAACGAATTCATCCGGTGTGAGACGCAGAATTCCAGTCGCTGTTAGTATATTTCTACAGGAGTTTACTTTATCAACTCACCCTATTGAAGAATCCATCTTGGCTGAGCCAATCTGATTGCATCTACAGTGTGGCCGTTGCAGAAAGCGGAAGATCCGTTGTAGTGGTGACACAGGAAATGGGGGACCATGTACAAATTGCAAGTCAGCTGGCAATGATGTATGCCAATTCCTGAGAGTAAGTTACGTTCGATACTCATCATTCACTCCATTTAGTGAGCTTCGAGCTTGCACTTACTAGGCTCTGTAGGTTCAATCTCAAGAGGCACAATTCAAAAGTGATGCAAGCGATTCTTCATTCGAAGCTCCAGCTACAGTTGTCCGACCTTTCCGACTGAGTGTTCCAAATGGAACCCAGTATCTTTCAACTCTAAGCCTGGATGGCTTTCCCTGTCGACAAAACTCGGTGCCGTCTATTCCGTATCCGATAAAATACTACAACCTGCCATCTTTGTATAGCGAAGTTGCTGACGGCAATGTTGACTACAGCCTTCATACACCCCCTTATCCTTTATTGGGTCCAGATCAAGTCGGCGTTTCTGCCTACGGCGGATCTTCCAGTGGCTCTGGAAGATGGGTACATCCAATTTTCTCGGAAACTCTGCTTCAGCCTGGATGCCAGGGAACTGGATATTCAATTCGACCTACCATAGGCCCCGAATCCAAAAACCTCTCACTGAACGGTATGGCCTCATCTCTACCCGTTGCCGGTCCCGATCGGGTCCTTCCCTATCCCGCGACCGGCCGTCAATCGCAGGCTCCGCTTGTTCGGCCCATTGATGGCCATGCCAATATCCATGTTTCTCAACCTAGCCGCAGCCTGGATGGTCTTCAGACTTACAATGGTGTCGTGAGCCATGGTCCAATGAACATATTGAATGCTTTGAACGACAACTCGATCGCTGATAATTCGCCAATGACAACTTCATATCATGCATTATCTGGCAACTCTGAGACACACCTAAATTACGCCTCTCCGGCAGGTACATCGCATCAGGGGAATGAAATGTATACTGCTAGTGAAGTGAGCAGATTATACAGTGGATCGCAAAGCTCCTGCGAAGATCTGCGCCGTAGAACAGCGTCGCGAAAGCAAAGCCACCCTGACATCGCAGGCACAATATCATCGCCGTCACCCACTGGCACACATGGGTATCAGCCGCTACGAAACAATGGATATTATCCAGTGTCTCCAATGATTCATCCTCAGCTGGAGATACCTGCAACATCTCGTCAGAGCAACGTTCACATCATCACCGCTGTCTCCGCATCTTAATGTCATCACTGAGATTGGTTGAAGTCATATACCCATTCTTATTAGCGACAAGGCTAATAGCCAGGTAAAGTATCCGTTGCGGCGCCTAGGCCCGTCCACGGCGTTTTCACATTCTCCGCAGATTTCATAAACTCAAGTTTCATATCATTAAAGGGATCAATAAAGTGAGCATGCATGGGCGGGTTTGGTGTTTAAGGGAAGACAAAATCTACGAAAACCAGAACAGAGGGCACGGTGCTTGAATGTTTCAAAGGGATGTATGTACAATATAGGTATGGTTTGGTGGGATAATGATTGGAGAGGAAATTCTGAGTGCGGAGGGTGTATCTGAAGTGGAGGAAAGCTATCCGAGGAGGCTGATTTGGTCTCTTGTACCTTCTGCCCAATTTATTTTTAATTCATATGGTGAATTCAAAGTCATCTTATGGTCGGGGGTAGGGCGGCGGCGGGGGAGAGGTTAGTGCTAATGTTTGTTAGACACAGCTGCTGGCAGTGTATGCAAATACGCGTTTACGACGCCTCTTTTCTCTTTTTTTTTTGTCAGAAACCTCCTTTGTGAAATTTCGGGCCATGGTAAGTCGATGTGGCACCGAAGCTGTTTGCTGGCTTGCTTGTTTGCACCTCCGTCTCTTTCTCCTTCTCTCAAAATTGTGGAGCCTTCGCTTAATCAAAAAAAGGGGGAGTCACTTCTGCCTGCGATAATCCTGACAAGGGAGGAGGGTAGGAAGAGGCTTTGCATGTTCTTCTGCGGGTTAACTCGATAACCATCATCTTCTGTACTGAGAAGTCCACGATGAGCGTCTTTGTTACGTATTTGTTATTGGTAGTGGAAGGTCTTGCATTATATTTCCCCTTTGTCGCATCATGATCGGAGGGCGGGTAAAAGCCCATTAAATACAAACAGGTGAGCTTGGTAACTGTCCAATGGGAACTTGCTCGGATTCTCTATCAAGTGTTAAACTCCATGCGAGTCTTTGTGAAACCAAACGTTATTCTGCCACGAGACGTGAAATCAAGAGTCGATTGATTCTACGTGCGCAGCTCGATCCCGAAAATTACCAAGCAGATTACTTATGTTTGTATTGTGTATTGGGGCTTGAGGAGGGAGCTCGATGAGCACTTTACCTTGTGGCTCCTAGGTCGTGTTCTTTGCCTGAGATATGCAATTTGCATCCTGTGCATCCATCGGCATGGTACGCTTTCCGCTTATGTCCTTTCTGTTACTCCTGTTGTCATAGACCCGCATGATTAGCTTGATGAAGGTAGCCGTAATATGCGGTGAACAACCTGAAGCCAGGTGGAATGCGATGGAACAATTGACCAGACCGGATCCCGACTTGGGTAGTCCTGCAACTTCCTTTCTCAGTATTTGCATTCTGTCCGGCACTGCAGACCAAGTTGTTTTGCACTCGCACACGTCATGCCTGGCTACTATCATTATACATTTTATTCACCTATTTTATATTCTAGGTCACTCTGACAAAGTAATGCTTTTCAAACCACCATACAAGGCACAGGCATGGCCGCTCAACCACCCTCCGGAAAAGATCAGCCACATATATAACTAGCGGTGCCATTACCAGGAACGCAAGCGCGAATCCTGATTGGTACTGAGCAGCCGTACTCTTCCCAGTATATTTCCATGCATAAGGAACAAGTGCGTAGCCGAAGGTTTGAAGCATTGGTCCGTGGACTAGGTAGATACTAAATGAGATCTTGCCCAGGTACTGTGCAAAGGATGTCAGGAATAGCTTCTGTAGGGAGGGCGAACGACCAAGCGTATAGATCAAGAGTAATGCCGAATATGCTTTCCAGTTATTGTCGTTCTCGGACAGTTGTGCTAGCCACATGAAACCAGGCGCTTTCTCTGCTGAAACCTGCGGGAACGATCCTAGGTGCAATGCCACCAGGAGGCAGAACAACAGAAAGCATTTCCGAAGGTAAGTAACACCACCCCTCCTCTTTTCATATATACCGTCGTGGTGGCCAAGGCTTAGACTGGCTATCTGCTCGATGTCTCTTTCTGCCAGGAACATTCCTCCGAGAAATGTTGACACCTCCCATTGACCGTGGAGCATCCAATAGACAAAGAGCAGTACAAGGAAGTACTTCCTGACACTTGATTGCAGCCTGGACGTCCCAAGCAGGATGACAAAGATTGCTATAGACGCTCTGAACTGCACCGGGATTGTCCAGAGGCTGGAATCGTATGTCGTCTTGCGTTGCTGCCAGTTCCACACGTTGGTCAACTCGTCTCGAGCAAATCGAGCATATTCCTCCATCTGATCTCCAAAAGAAGAAAACACTGACAGTCCCTGGGGCTTATGGCCGGTCATATCTTTCGACGGAATACGTAATAGCCCAAGCTGAGTAGTGATGGCGATGTAGAGTGAAGACACCAAGGCTGGCAAGAATAGTCTCGGACCTCGTCTGAAAACTGATGTGGTTAATATGTTCCCAAGGTTCTCATATGATCGATTCCTGATCAGAAGTAGAGGCTTGTATGAGATCACATAGCCTGATATCAGGAAAAAGACTGCAACGGATGGACCGGAATGGACGGCTCGGATGATAGGTAGCTGCAACCAAACATGGTTATCTCTTTCGCCATATGCATGATAGAGACCTTTTTGCCATGGACGAGAAAAATTCTCGACGAAGACGAGGCAGGCAAATACACCACGAAGCCCGTCTAGATAGGCCGTTGCCGAAAGCTTTGCGTCTTTTTTCGGAAACCTGCTATAGTTATGAGCATAATACCTGGGCAAGAGGAATTGCTGTAATCGTAAAGAACCGTCATGTCGGAAACTCATGAATGAGTCGTTGGGGTATGAATAGGTCTCATATAGAGGAGGAGGAGGTGGTGGTGGTGATGGTGCACGTAGTGCCTGTTTGGGTGCCATTTCTAAAGATGACCTTTTTCTGAAAATGTCATTGCTGGAACCTCATGATAATGTATGGAGACTAGATGGATGGTGTCGAGGCACAGCAAACGACGGTCACCACGCTGAACTCTTTTGGAACCTAGAATTTTGGGATATATAGATAAAGGAATAAACGGCGGAGAGGCACAGCACAGGGAACAGTCAAGTAGTGCGCAGCGGCATCAAAAGTACTACACCAATGCCGATCGAGGACTGAAAGAAGCCGGTAGATTCGGGCAATGGCGCAAAGTACCGCAGCATAGTCCATCTACCCATTTAGCACGGTGAAGCTTCGTATCAGATAGTCGAAATTGGCCTGCGCGTTTGCTAGTCAGCCCTGCGACCAGTTTTAAGTGCAAGGAAGCCTAAACAGCATGCAAGAAGAAACGGCGTGCATGCCACGCCAAACGTCTAAGTAAAGCTAGCTGTAGACGTCATACTAGTCCTCAAAGCTTAAACCTCCTCAAGCATCCCATCAGCCGCCCTCCAGTACTTATACCGTTGCATCACTACTGTAGTCCTGGAGACAACGCTTCTAGCCATACCGTTAACGATACTAGAAAAGGTCGGATCTGTATTACATGTTCAAAAAGAATTGATGAGTGGTCTACTTACTTTCTCAAGAAATCGCCGAAAAGTAAACGCCGCAAAAGACTATTTAAATTGAAGGTACTAAAACGCCAGCAGGTGATGTACCGCCAAGACTGAATTTCTCCAGACTCCCAGCGCATCCCTTGCAACACTCTTGACCATGTTAATGCCGAACAGCTCCGCGTTGGCAGTTCACCTCGTGGAAGCCTCATCTTCGACAATTTGAAACAGTCCTATTTCGCGTGGAACCTTGTTGATCTTAGCATACATAGTTCATCAAGCTTGAACAGGCAAATTTTCACCACAAAAGGCCATCGACTCCCCTTGGAATCAGGAGCCGGAAGAGACGAAGAACTATGTAGCGCGTTCAGTCAGGGGGAAAAATAGGGGTGAAATTGTGCGTGCGTGCGTGTTGTGTTGAAGGATTAAACAAACTCTCTTTCCATCGTCCTGCCCATAAAACCTCCTTTACACGTCAGGGATGGCGAGTCATCATGAAGATTTGCAAGGCCGGGGAATCTGGAGCTTCCATGGGATGCGGCCCTTGTCACAATGTTTAAGGGGGAGCCATTGATGTGCTTGGACGTGTATCCTTGGCCTCTTCGCGTCGCGGCTCTCGCCGTTTGAATTAATTAATAGGGTTAGTGACGCGTTAGGGAGATTACTTATTGGGAGAGAAAGAGACTTTCCGTTTGACAATGAGGAGCCAGGCAAAATAAAACTTTGAAAGGTGGATTTTTCTTCCCAGGGCTGGGTAAATTTATGTGTTGGACGTCGGACTCCAGGCTGGTAATTCGAGATTCCTACAGTGCTGTACTCCAGGGCCGTAAACGCTGGGTACTGCTCGGCTGCACATATTTTCCGATGAGAAGCTATACGAAAATCTCCAAGCAAGATACACCATGCGCGACGGAACTTCCTGCATCAACCAGTTTTCACATGCCGCAGTCTAAACGAAATGTTGTGGTCCGGTCTTTCCATAGTATTTATTAGCTGCAATCTTGGCGACGTTTGATACAATTTTGACTTTTTGGATCCCTTGAAGCCACCTTGGTGCTTGCTTGTCGCATTAAAAGTATGCGAATGCGAGACTCTCCTAAGGTTCCCAAAGTTTATATGATCTAGACGCGTCGGCAAGTTCCATTCAGACAGTAAGTCGGATGCGCGGTTTTTTATGTATGGCACATGGTACTTGATTAAGATTTTGATGGATCACCTATCACTAGATAACAAAGTGTAAATAATATGGTATAGACATTCTTCTCCTCGCCCTAATCTTCAAACGCCCTTCCTTCGTACGCAATATATGATTATGGAAAGCCTTATGAAATCTCGTTAATTCTCGATGATACTCGAGTTCGTTAAACAGTATTGCCTTTAGCAATTTAGTTCCCCAATCGATGGCTAACATATCTGTATTTCTTCAGCGCTTTCCTTATTCGTGGAGCTGATCTCAAACCTGTGTTTATATTCGGTGATAGGGTAAAATAGCCTAGTGAGCATGACAATGGCCATGATAATGTCTCCAGTCATCAGTGACGCAGGCATCTTCACTCGAAGAACATGGCCGTTCACTCTCATCATCAATTCCTGATTTTGTGACTGACTCAAGTCTGGAACTAGGGCCATTGGTTGTCGAAGTTGCGCATCGGCCTCTTATAAGATTCAGCCTCAACCAGAGGTTTCCCTTGAAACATATAGACTCTCCAACGTTTGAGTGAACCCGTCCAAAAGATTGGTTCGATCGGCTTCCAGATGCGATAGTATAGTGATGCAGGATCTGAAGGCAGATTCGGGAGAGATGACCACTATATAGTCCTTCAATCGCACAAGATCCAGTCCTGCACAAAGAATGGTGTGCGCAAACGTCCATGTCATGGGATAGAAATATGACTTTGGCCCCACTGATGAATCAGAGAGATATCGTGTCATTATTGTCGAGCTTTCTTCAAGGACCTCTTTGCTGCTGATAAGAAAGCTGTTGATCGTGCGCAGCTTATCTTCAGCAGGAATTGGCACAGTCGAATAACGCTGAAGAAGCAAGTATGTCTCGTAGTACACAAGATTTCCCCAAGATTTCAGATCCGCCAGAGTGCTTTCCTCAGTATAAATTCTCTGGTTCGCGTCGATCTCAGCATTCCAGGCGACGCTCCAATTGTTGAGCTGTGATCTACACTCCTCAATGGTGCTCTCAATTTTCTGATGAGCAGAAATGCGATCAGGATATTTCTTCATGAGAGAATCATGCAGATGGACCTTAATGCGTGTTAAATGGTAATAATACAAGGCTATTCTTCCCTGACTTGGAACTGAGCTGGCCTTTGGCAACAGTGGTGACGGATCAGGTCGTTCAGGTAGCTGTGCTGGGCGACCGAATGCAATCGAAACATTGGCGTCTAGGCAATGAAGCGTTCGGTACATCAATAAATATGCCTGACGCTCCGTTTGGTCACGCTTTGCCATGTTTCCAATATCAACGCAAACCCGCGAGGCAAAGGCGACCATCCTCCAAATGTCTCCAGCTTGAGGACGCAGCATCAGATAGATGCATACAAGTAGCGTGATTCGAAACGACTTCATGCTATATCGTCTCAACATCGCACGCCCGCTTTTGCATGGCCGTGTTCCCTCTGTGAAATACGCTATCGAACTCGCAGAGAATGATGGATCGCCCTTACTCAAGACTTGTAATGCAATTGCAAGTATGAGATGGATTATCTGCTTGTCATAAGTATCTAGAGAATTTTTTGCCTCGTAAGCGGTTGTACAAAGCTGTTCAAGTTTTTCCTGCTCGATGATATTATAGAGTAGATTGATAGAGTTGTTGAAGATTTCTAGGAGCATGGTCGTAGTTGCCTTTGGAGGAAGAGCTGGGTCTTCACGAAGGATTTGCTTCGAAAGATCCTTCAAGTCTTGGTGCGTTGCTTTTGGCCAATTCGGCTGATCTCTCTGAACTAACGTCAGGCATGCTTTGCGCTCTGCCATCTGCGAGACAGCGCTCGTGTAACCGAAGAAAGTCGCATCCGCAATCTCAGGTTTGGTCGAAATAAATGCGTCCGGTATCTCAATCTCGGAATCATCCATTGTGGAGGCTAACCTAACATGAACATGCGCAGAGTTCCCTGGGGTTTGAGGAAGGGTTTGCGTCGAATTTGTTATTACAACGGCATTCGACCGAGGTTGTTCCTGAATATTTAGCAAATTATGAAGTCTTTGCTGCAAAGACTCAATATAGCTGACGAAATAGACAGCAGTTAGCATGATATGAACTCGATAATACAAGGTATACAAGGGACAGGTAAGCTGGCGTCTTAATAAACGTTGTCTTACCTGCAAGGGATATCTCGAGAGAGTAGTTTGTCCTTGTAAATACAAATATTCCCAGAATCTATGCAGTTTTGACACTCAAGCACCTCTCTTTCGCACTTTATGCGACGTGTCCGGCAACGATTGCACGACGGCAAGAGCTTTGCAAGATCCAATCCAAACGGACGTTCTTTTGGTGGTGACTGAGAGCGGATGGTCAGTGTATCATTCCAAGACTGGGAATCAGCATCGCAGTCTTGTTTAATTTCGGTCTCAGTATGCGTGACATCATATGTTGCAGATTGCATCCAGTCCATGTTACCAAATCCTGAATCTCTGCCAGATATCCCTGAAAAATTATGATTCGTGAAACTGAAATCTGTGCTAGGGGAAGAATGTATCCAGCTGTCATATCTGGAAAATGATGGGATCTCAAAAGTGGGGGTTTGCTCCTGGACTGCAGTGTTCGTAGTTACAAGCTCTGAGCAGGAAGTGGCCTCGGCAGTTTTGTGTAGGACAATGAGCTCCAACTGATCAGGGTGGTACAAGCTATAAGCCGTTGGAGATGTGTTTGGAATTGCAAGAAACTTGTTCACTGCCGCCTTTTCAAGATCCTAACAAACGAGATTCTGTATTAGTACACTTCTTCATTAAGTATTATAACTGTAGATCTTCTGGCATAGGAAAGATTGGACTCAAAACTAAGCACGTACATGTAGGAATGTGCCAATTTTTATGGCGGCTGGCCACCTTTCAGCAAGAAGGTCCTGCATATTATAAGCCTGATTCACGGGACGAGGTGTGACAACTCACAAATAAACCGGACAAGGAGGTGATAAGATCTATCACATTCTGATTACCATATCGATTGTGCATCATTTTCGCATGATGCTTGAGGCCATATAGTATAATTGTGGTAGCCTCAAACCCATTATGGGCATTGTGGAAAGGGTAGGTAAGATAGCCATTCTTCAGTAGCTCCCTTGAGCCTTTTGATAAGCCCATGGCTGCTTCTACGCAAGCCATCATTGACTTTTCTGACGGTGTTGCGTTTCGGGGGGAAGGCCGATGGAGCATAAGATAACACTGCCAAACAGCATGATGAAACCAGTCAGGAGCCATCTCTGATTGAGACAATGCTGTTTGTTGCCAGTTAATAAGCCTGTTCTCCATATCAGAAGCCCATGCGCTGTAAGTGTCAAACTGTATAGAACGGCCAAAAAATTGAACTGCCAGAATCTCGGACTGGATCTGACGGAAGCGGATATAGTTGAGAAATTGTAACTTTGTTCGTCTTCCTCCGGGAATTATACCATTTGATCTTATATGCGAGTCCTCATACTCGGTAGGGAATTCGGCATTGATATGTTCGTCCTTTAGTATAAACTGCCGATGCGAGGTAACCGTAATTGACCTTTCCAAACAGTAAACCTGCAGAGTGTAAATGATTAATAATAACAGACGGCTCTTTACATTTACTTACTGTCCAGAAAACTCTCCGTCGAAGATCAAGAGATACGAAATCGACCTTTGCAGCTTCATGCGGATCTTGGTGGAGGCCGAGCTGTAAAGCAAGACTCACAGCTTCGCCTGCAAGATGCCAAAGAGACCCAGTAGACGGAAGTAGCTCCGCAAATTGCATGAGTAGAAGAATCCCTTGCAAAGCAACTATCCCCGGCCTAGAAAGGAACTTACAGTTCTTCAATGCTTCACGGTGCAGAGATTCGCTTAAAGAGACAATCTTGTTGAACTCGTATGCCTTAGATGTCATGGTACTAATCGCTAGTACCATAGATATCATGAAAACACTTATCTCTGACGGCTTCTTACCAGGTGTGCAGTACACTGCATCGAAGTGCGCACGGATATCGTCTTCAAAGAAAATTGGATTTTGGATCATGATCTTATCCACAAAGACGTCGAAGAGCCGCTTAGCAAACTCGAACGGCAGCCTCACATCTCTACCAAAATTCTCTAGAGGAGCTTGCACTGATGACTCATTATTCGATTGCATGTCAGTTACTGGTAGAGGTAATTCCGTGCTTAGCAGCATGGAACGCTTATATGGGAGCCCTTCAAAATCATCTAGAACTGTGTTAGGCGTTGCGATGCCTGATATCCGTGCTGAAGTAGCCGCCTTATGGTAAGAATCTGAGCTGGGTACGCTAAAGGTATCGTTTTGAAAAGAACGAATCGGGAGTACGCTCTGAGATAGATGGCCTTGCTCAGCGTAGAAATTATCAAGAGACTTAGCTCGAGGAGACACAGCCAGCGAAGAAGACGCCAGTTGCATCTCAGCTTTTGAGATCGACTGTTCCAAGTACTGAACGATACTTTTTGTTGTTTATCAGCAACATTTTCATTCAAGAGAGATCAACAAAATCAAACGACTCGGAGATATCATGAACTTTCACTCAAGTATTATCATAATTAAAGAAGGGGAAACACCGGGTGTCGATGCAGAGTTGCATAGGAATAGACACCATTGATGAGTATGAAGCGCCTAGCAATCAGTGTTGCTGTGGCAGTATCTGAACAAGTGTATCCGTACGAACTCTCAATGATATAAACGGGGAGCCAAATACCTTCGCGGAGCATCGCCGTTCCTGGTAGGGTTCAGACCGGTGCATTCGACACCTGCTTGCTGACAACCACTACAAGAGGGGAATTTTCTATCACACTTGATTGTGTTAGTCACCGCCTACAGAGAGACTCTGGGAAAGTGAGCCTTACTTTTCGTTTTCTCTTGTGGCATCGCGCGCAGACATTCACGGTGCGGCGCCTGTGGGCTCCAGTAGTCCCGGATACAGTCGGAGAGGTAGCTTGATATGCCATTATGCTCTGGTTATGGGGTTGATGCGCGTGTGTGCGTGGACATCTTCTTCGAACTTCAAAGGAAGCTCCCTTGGCGGATGTTTGCGAACAGCATTCTTAAGCATCGACGGCAGATGCAGAAGCGGTTGACGTGGTATATTGGCTGGACTGACTAAGTAAGTGAGTACTTCGAAAGTGGTTGGGGGTGGTTTTTTAGTAATTGTTTGTGCGACGTGAAGATGGAAGGAAACGAGGCGAAGCCGCAGCACAACAGAAATTGGAGGTTTAACGTCAGAACACCCTTATCTGCTCAAACACCACTAAGACGCTGCTGAGTTCCGCTGAAGCCATGCGGGGGAAACAGGCCCGAACTGGGATGCCGTTGAGATGCTGTCCGGGGGGTTATTGGAACGCCATTGGGATCCCTCCGGGGGTTTCCACCGGCATCAACGGGGGTTCTTATTTGCCAAGTCCCCTGGAACATGTGAGTGCTCTGCTTGGGATGTTCTAGTGCTTACACAGGCTACTACTCATTGGCTGCTGCATGACTGAAGGCGATATTAGTCGGGCCCGCTTCATTGCGTATTAGGGTTAGCCCCTGGAAGCCGTCCCGGCTTGTGTTCAAGCCATTCCCCCCCCATCAACGACGGCAGATGGGCAAGCCCTCCGTTCACACACCAGCACCAGTTTCATATCAGACTCTGGTCTGGATTTCTACTGGTGGATCCTCAGCTCAGGTGCCGTTGAAGAAACGGTTGATCAGTCAATAAAAGTATGGGCAGGCCTCGAATTTTCATGGCTCTTTTATGTTAAATATATCTACGGGCTGAAGGCCCCAAAGATGGGTATCGTATTGTACATGTACAGCCTTCGGCACGCATCGTCAATTTATCTCGTAGTCTGGCTGCTAAAAATTTCATCGCACCATCATCAATTGACCATGCTCTCGCTAAATTGCGCTTCATTAAATGCCATAGATTTTCGCGACTCACAAGGCAAACAACATTCCAGCTAGAGATGCGGACATGAAAGTGGCCAACGCACCGCATACACATGCAGAAACGGCCTCCTTTGCAAAGTCTCCTCGTCTCTCAGGCGAAAAAGAACCATAGATACCTAGCATAATAGCGATGGAGCCAATATTCGCAAATCCACAGATGCCATACACTGAAATGATCTGCGCTCGTTGAGAAAGGTCGGCATATGCAGCTCCGGTAGTGAGGGCTCCAAACGCAACGAACTCGTTCTGGATAGTCTTGATTCCCAACAGTTGCCCAACTTTGTATAACTCATCTCGTGGAACGCCCATAAGGAACGCAACAGGATAGAAGACATATCCGAAGATTTGCTCAATCGTCAAATTGGGGGCTTGGATGTACTTGAAGGTCCAGTGCAGAATACCGTTGGCAAGTGCCACCAAGGATATGATCACAAGAATATTTGCTAGAACCATACCAGCCACTTTGAGACCCAGCCATGCACCATTGGCTAGAGCGTGTAGCACTCCAGTCTCTGTGTTGCCATCTTCCGGCTCCATATTGATGATCGAAATATGCGCCGTTGTCATAGGTTCTTCGGTCTCTGGTACCCGCATTTTGGAGATAACGATCGAGATCGGAATTGACATAAGACAGGACGAAATGACTGCTTGACCATTTGCACCCATACTACGTTGAGACGAACGAGTTAGCGAAGGTACAACCTCAAGTTAGCATCCTGAACTTACTTGATGTATACAACCATGAGGGCTCCTGATATTGTTGCAAAGCCGCAAGTCATGACTTGGTGGATCTCCGCCTGTGTCATATGGGGAATGAAGCCCTTTATTAGGATAGCAGCTTCACCCATCCCAAGAAATGGAGTAACAACTGCAACAACAGCCTCGACTCCTGAAATATTCAGCATCCAATAAAAGATGTATGAACACTTGGGAACAATCCATTGAATGAAGCCCTGTTCATGAGTATTTAGCTCAAGTCTTGTCACTGTAAGGTACGTAGTTACTTACTACATAGTACGCCATTTGCACTATTGCCGTGAAGAAGATGAAAACTGGAAGACTTCCAATGACAAACCAAAAAGATTTGGATGTTGCTTCATCCGTAAGCCATGCCACCCCAACGTATGCGAAGGATAGGAATGTTGTCAAGGCTTTCGACAAAAACTGAAATATATCTTTCCCAAGGGTGGTACGGAGGACAAAGATAGCAATAATAAATTGCACCAGGATGCCCACAATCACTGAGCGCCAATTAATATGGCGTCTGTGTCTGCTCGTTATGTATAACCCCAGGAGGAAAACCAGATAGCCAAATAGACTGACAGCGCGATCCCTGCGTTTGTTGTATTCATTTTCGCCTGGCGCAAAAGCGCCAATGATAACTGCAGCTAGGACGATGAAAGCGCCAACAGGTGTTCGAAACTTCTCGGGGACAATCTTTTCCATTTGTATAACAGTATGGCCCCAGACAAACCGAAATGGAATCAAGGCAAATCGTGCTGGGATGAAGAGCGTCACGATCCGAATTGTGATTGCGAGCCATAGCAAGAAAGGTTGAACCCAATTGTAGTAAACACGTCCATCCTCCCCGTTTCTGTGATAAACCAAGCCCACTATCCACCAAGTTGTGACAAGCAACCAGCAGGATATGCAAATGACAAGCTTATTTGGCCGAATTCGTCTCCAGAGTTTCCGGAACGGACTGGATGTAGCATCAGACCGTTGGCCTTGTTCCAGATCTGGGTTGATATGGCTAGGCTTGCCCTGACTATCCAGATCATTGTTCGAATTGGTAGACTTCTTCTCAGAGAGATCAATTGGTGTGCTGGGTAACGAAGTGTTGGTGGCGCTCTTCGCTTTTATCTCTGGAGTTGCATTTTTCTCAAACACCGTTTCTTCCACCGGATTTCCGTATCGATCGTCATGCACAGTAATGGTGTGCGGCACCGAATGGGTTGGGGCCGTCGACATGATGACAGCCTGACCTTGGAAGCCTTAAATGGTTCCCAAAATTCGGGAGATGATGACAACGGTAGTCAGAAGTGTAGGGAACGTGAGGTTAATAAAGTTCAAAGGTAATGAGGCTTCCGCAAGCGACCGGGATTGGTGTAATTACTCAATATCGCGCGATAAGTGAACAACCTGGGAAAGGGAGAAAGGGGCTCCTGGTCATTGCTTAATGCAGTCGTGCTCAAGAGATTGTCAATTGATGGAAATTTAAAGCAATCGACAGCAATTGAATCAGAGAAGCAGATGAACTTGCATCACTGGCAGTCTGGTGTGCAGATTTCTGGGTTCAGGACGAGTTTTGAGCGTCTGAATTGCTGGTCCGCTGGCCAGTAGCAACGTAAGTCGAGGACGGATGCTGCACGCCCAATCATCCGATCTGCCTCTTTGGGACCGTCTCCCACGTTGTACTCGTCAAGTTTTGTGGAGGGGGGAAAGCAAAAGCAAACATCAAATATCGTTTACGGGGAAGCTAATCCGTCTTGAGTAGCGGCGGATGTAAGCGTGGAGGGGGTTATGAATGGCGTACTGGCCTGTGCCCGGCTTTAGGCTTGAGTGAAAATAGGGGCATTGTATAGGCCGTATAAATGCACGTATAGGTAGTATTCCAGGCGTTGATAGGCCGAGACAGTGGTCGCATCAACGCATAACCACACCACGCAACTAGTGGCGTTTTGTGTGTAGAAATGCCAGAGTACAAAGCTATGCAGAACATAATAATCCTCACCACCTTCCCAAGTCACACTTCGCAAACCGCCGCTGGAAAAGCCAGCTTCCTAGGCTTTGCGCGCCGAATGGTAATAATCGAGAGTCCAGCCCCGCTGCGGGGTGATATTCAGATCGATGGGAGACGGCGATAGCGCCTCAAGTCTACTTTTCCAAAACGACGAAAGCTTTAGGGGCCCTTACGTGAGCCCCAGGTCCACTCTTGTTATATCTACTTGACTGCGGCTTCCCTTTCACGATGGTCGTAGCTTTCTTTGGTGTCTATTCAGGGCTTACAGTTGGATTTTTGCCACTTGAAAATGGCCCCTGAGAAGGTAATCATCGATACAGGTCGGTTGTTCTATCTAAACTTCAAGACCAGATTACTGACGCAGATACATAGACCCGGGAGTCGATGACATTTTGGTCAGTACAATATATCAAGATCTTTGAGACTTCTGAGGCTTGCAGGGCATCATTGTGCCAATGCCTTCCAAAAAGCCGTACTGTCTTAAGCATAATTGATTCAGCGGCATTATTTTCTTATTTATACTTCGTCTCTCAATACTACCGCTGTTTCATAACAAGCATCACTAACGTATGGCCTTTCATGTAGGCTATTGCGCTTGCTTTGAATCATCCAGAAAAGCTGGACGTTCTACTTTTTTCTGTAACGCACGGAAATGTAGGAGCGGTATCCTGCCTGAAGAACCTCGTAGCCCTACTCGGAGTGTTGGATGCTGAAAAGCTATTCCAAAAAAGTAACCGTTCTACGGGGAAACCACTCGTAGCCCTAGGTGCGGATAAGCCAATATCGAAGGAGCATGCACACGGTACACCTGACAACTCAAGGAGTTGGGAAGGTTTCCATGGAATCGATGGTTTGAATGGTGTTCATTCCAAGGTGAGGCTCCCCACCATTTTTGACATAAGCACTCCAAGCAGAGTCTTCGTATCTGGAAGCTGACCGTTCTCGCAGTTGCCAGATCTAGTTTCTGCGGACTTTCGGGAATCATTCAATGCTGAGTCTGAACTTGCCAAAGCCTACAGCTACTTTCAACCTTCGTGCTTGCCAGCCCATCGAGAAATTCTCAATCAACTAAGATCGCATGAGCCAAAGACCATCACCATAGTAGCTATTGGACCTTGCACGAATCTAGCACTAGCAGTAGCCGAAGATGCTGTAACTTTTGCCCGTGTTAAGAAAATTATTATTATGGGTGGTGCAGTACGAGGGCCAGGCAATCAAACACCACGGTCTGAGTTTAATATTTATGCGGATCCTGATGCTGCGGCTGACATCTTTAACCTCACTTTAAGAAGTTTAGCACCCGAGCAACGAGTGGAGGTTGTTCTTGTCCCCCTGGATGTGACATGTAAACATGAACTCACTCAAGAAACGTGGGAAACGTTCTCGAAACCACTGGTCCAGTCCGGATCTCCCCTAGCGGTTTTCATAGATGGGATTCTTGATCGAACTTTTGAGAAGATGAGGAGCTTATTCAACAATGGAACTTTTGGATGTCATGACGCACTCACGATCCACTGTCTACTAGAACCCAGCCTTGTGAAATATGAGGATGGACTAGACATCCGGGTTGAGAGACATGGAGAGTGGACAAGAGGAGAAACAGTGCTTGACCAGCGACCATCAGTAATATGGAACGATACCCTGGATGCAGTGATCCGCGATAATGGAGGTTGGGTCAGCGGTCTGGAGCGCAATAGCATTACGGTTTTGGCGTCATCTGGTGTAGATGGACCTGCCTATGGTTTGAGGCTTTTAGAAGGCATATTTCTATGATGTATATATTTTCTGTAGTATAAACGCTTCGGTATAGAAGTCCAGAGCATTTCTGGCATCCTCAGCCAGAAATGCTACCAACTGATATCACGGCCAGTTTAAAGTAAGATGCATATACAGAACCTTGAACGCACAACCCTCATGCAGCTACATTGCCAATAAAAAAGGAGGAAGTCTATTGTCACCTCCCAATTGCCAAATCGCCTCCAGCTTTATAAATTGTGATATTTGAAAATTACGGTACCGACAAAGTTGCCGAAATCTGTGCATGGAGGGCTGTGCCGACTGACCTTAATTGTGTCGCGATGCAGACCAACCAGCTAGGTATGGCATATCTTGGATAGTTGCATGTGGCGAACATTCATTCGAGAAGCAAGTTCCGCATTGACAGAGGCGTACGACATGTCAGGATTCTATGTCAAAAATGGCGCACACATAATCTCCTGTTTGGCTTTGTGTCCGCCTTGCCGCAAGTTGTTTCTCTCTTACCCGAGTAGCCAGTATAGCCAAAGGATGGTAATTAGAAAGAGGAAGGTTTACCCCTTGACTAAGAAAGGACCCTAAGAGGATAGATAAGATGTCGGCGTCCACGGATGGACGAGCATGTGAGCATGTTTCTGCTCACCGCTAAGATGGAACGCACGCCCAGATACATTATTATCTCATCGTCCATGCTCGCGTAGAGTAAGCCGTCGTTGCAAGAAAGGATCGACCCGTGCACCCAGCAGCGTGGGTCGATTGGCAACCCGACGGCGGGGATAAAGTTTGGCTGGGACGGCTCTGAGCGAGGATCTTCACAGGAGTGGGGAATTAGCAGTTGTATCAAGCTTACAGGGTGGATACGTTCAGTATGCAGGCCCGTTTATGCTGAGGCTCTTTCATGATCAATAAAAACACATAGCCGCCATAAATCTAAATGCCACACTGTCTCCCTCCGTGCCCTCTGGAAACACAAATATTCCGCGGAGCTAGGAAACCGGAATTGACGAGCAATGCAGCAATGCCCGCCCCATCAGAGGTACCTGAAGGATATTAGATTTAGTCGTCAATCAAAAGATTGCCTTTGTGTCCAAGCTGTGGTCAGCTTGATTAATACTGTTTATGGTATTCCCTGATGAACCATCGAATGGTTATAGTCGTAAGTGATAGACCAGGCAGAGAGAAGCCAGAAACAATACTCGAAGCACAACATTTTAAGGGTAAGAATTCTCCTGAAGCAATTTACATGATAATTTTGGTGAGCAGCAGCGAAACATCGGGACACCACCTTCCCAGCCTTAGGCATTTTTATTCCGTGTGAGATACTTCGTATTAGCAGAGCGGATACGTTGATGGTGTGATATCTGCCGTAGGTAGGAGAGTGGAGTGAAAATTAAGCTTTAGCCTTGGCACCCGACAAACTCCTATCTGCTGCCGATAAAATGGGAACATAATTACGGGTCAAAGCATGCAGCCAACGACATCGACGAGGGTGAGGCTTCCCTCACCTCGTGAAACACCAAGATTAGCACATAATAGTACCTCGACATGCCTGGATCGCAATACATTCGAAACAGATCTTCTGCATCCAGAGTAGATGTGAATCATGGAGCCTATTTCCAATGCTCGTATAAGTCGATCTTATCTGGGAGCATGCTGGTTTTGTCTCAGGAAGAAAAGGAGAATACTTCGTACATTCTCTCAGGTGGTACACTTCTGGTTGCACAGAACCTTAGTGCTTTTGGTGCTATGCATCGGATACATTGCTCTCCTTAGCTCTCCTTTTAGGAACTTACGAATGATCTCCAAGAATTCGGTCCGGGGACATACCACTTCCTTCACTGGGTTGAATTTCTCCTGAGGTTGAAATATTGTATACATGGGCCACTACCTCATGGCCACGAGTGTTTTAGCCTGAGGAATGCTGGAGGAAGAACAAGCACACTCATATCAGAAGACTTCCTTGCCGCATTAGACATCATTGAGAGACACAACAAGAGTGTCAGAAAAAGCATCTCTCCTATACTGTCGGCCCGAGGTGGACTTGGCCATCCACCCGAAACTTGCAACCATGCATTTGAGCGAGCCTTACCAAGCCACCCCAGTGGCTTTAATCGGTTTCGAATTTCCAGTTGAGTACATATCTAGCTCTGATTTACGCGCACCAGCAGTATTATCGTCGTTGCCGAGCCCTTCCTAAAGGAGAACATATAAGTATTCGTAACTCTAAAATATTGGACCCCGGATCTACCTACAGTTGTGTTGTATCTCCCTCACCACCAAACTTTCGATCGCATGACGATTCTTGGATCTTCGGCGTACAAGAAGGTTGGCTAATTTACCTAGATAACTGGATGGCCTTTCGACTACCATTAGATCCTGTCCGAACATCTGGCTCATCTTTCCTCCCATTCAAATAGTCTTGCCCACGTGGCCAAAGTAGGCGGTCACAAGGCCAATTTCCTCCGGATCGGCAAATATTTAGAAGGCGGAATTATCTACAAGATAACCCGATCTGGCCTACTTTAGGCTAGCATTTTACTGCACCCTGGCTTTCCATTAAAAGGATGTCAAGGCCGACGTGATTCTTGAACTCAGTCTCTTTGTGCTATCACCTGTGCGAGCTGCATGGTCTGAATCGAAGAAGAAGTGCTTGCATTTTAGCTTCTCTTGTTAGTAAGTGTCAGCATATACTACTGAACTTGTACGAGTAGGAAAACTGGGGGACGAAAAGGATTGGGGGAATATTCAATTTCAGGATTGGCATAATAAATCACAGAGAAGTAAATGAAAGAGAGATTGTTTGAAGTCAAATTCTATTGAATTCTATCAAGAAAGCCTTTTCTTGATGCCCTTTTTGATAAACCTTTTTTTAAAAAACTCCAGAAACTCCAGGCAATGCCGCTTTTTTTGTTAACAAAGGAAACCCAATCCGATCCCCAATCCCCAGCCAAAAGAGAAAAAAATATAAACCTAATTCCGAAAATCGCACTGAAGTACAAGAATTCAGAAGACTGAATGAGACGCTTAGTTGGCTTCCACAGCTGGCTTTGCAGCTGGCTTAGCATCTGGCTTAGCATCTGGCTTAGCATTTGGCTTTGGCTGAGCGGCACCGTTCTTTGGTGTAGCGCCGGTCGCCTTTTGGTCGCCGTTGATGGAGTCATACAATTCGGCGTTCTTAGTGGCGTCCAAGATGACACTGTTGCCATTGATGGTGATCTTGCCCTGGATCTTCTTTGGGTATTTCTTCTTGTAGGTGTTGATCTCGGTGATGCAGACATCAGGGAGCTTGTCGACCTTGACCTTGCCTTTTTGCATTGGCACAATGATTGGCTGGCTCGAAGGGTTATTTATGGTTCCAACGCAGCCCTTGAAGTTGGCAGCAAGATCACGGCTCATCAGGCGTGTCTCGCCGCGTATCTCAACGAGGGATCGCTTGCCGGTCATCTTGTTGACGAGCATAGGAAGGGCTGCTTGCGACTCAACTGCGAACAGGAGAGCAGCGAAGACGGAGATGGCAGTAGTGGAAGTAAAGGAAACCATTTTTGCAATTTGCGTTTTGTTGGAGGAAAGAAGTGGTGGAGTAGAAAGTTGTTAGAAGAAGAATGTTAAGAAGTTTTTGTTGTTGTTGTTGTTGTTGTTGTTGTTGTGATGATTGTGTGGATGATGAGAATAATTTTCTTGCAAGAAATCCGTACTCTCTATATACTTTTCTTCACTCATACAACGACTCCGCATTTTGCAACACTGCGTAGGATTGTATCGCAGCCATGGAGGATTAGAATATGGTAGGATCAAGAATAACCAACGAAGCATGGCATGCTCACGAGAGGCTCAAATTAGAAGCTCGTCGGGCTCCGTGTTCACGTGTTTTAGGGCGAAGTCTTCCTTCAACACTGCCAGCCATGGTGTTTGAAACAGATCTGATTGAGGTTGGAGGTCAGCCAAGGCTGCTTAGATAATACAGGGGGAGGCTACATACCGAGCATCGAGAATCCTTTAATCTGGGGGGAAGGAGCAAAAGACTAAATGAGGAAACCTATTTGGTGAGGTCTCACAAAGTGTGAGATCTGCCGGCATGAAGCAACAATCATGCACGTCAAATTCGCAAAGTAGCAGTTAAAGTAGCCCCCAGCCTCATCCCATGCCAAGCCTGTATCTTCAAATATCATCCAATGACAGCCTCACGCTCGCCATTGTGCTTTTAAGCTTAATCCTGCAATCCTAGAGCAGCTTCCGAGCCAATCACAACTCTCAACAATCTATTCTCCGAAATAAGCGAATAGGAGGAGGCTCATGAGAAAGTTGTAACATGGGGCTGTGAGGTGAGGCTTATTTTTAGCTTCGCACTCTATTCATACAGTATCAGTGGTTCTTCATCGCGAGAAGGCGAATCAATTCGAAGTCTGCTGTTGCCCGTGTTGAAGACTGTTGCAGACTTCCTCCTCCTTTCGCCTCACCCATAAAAACACAAATACAGTACATCATCTCACAGCAACTATGCTAGAAGGATTATAAAGCCAAGCTTCAGGCCAAGGCGAATATCGACAACTTTCACGAGATATTGCATGATAGAAGAATTGATATTGATCCTCTCTCAATGTGCAATTCTGCCAGGAACAATACGCGCCACCTCAGAAACAAGATGTAAGCAAATTGAGAAAGCAGACAAAAGCCGTATTTGAGGTTAAAAGGGCTAGGCTGGTAATTAGGTATGATATGATGGGTGTAACATTGCGAGTCAGAACTGTAAGTCAATCCTGATCTCCTGAAAAGGAATAAGTTTTTGCTGTCACCCGTTACAGCTTAAGATACCGGCGAGTTAAACCTTTGGAGCAAAGATAACGCTTCAACAATAGAATAGAGGCGCCTTTATAGAAAGAACCAACTGTTCTTGCCGCGTAGAGAAACGGAAGATGCAGCAACTGAGCCTCTGCAAGCAGGTTTATCTTGAGTGTGCCTCAATGTCTCTAGGGCAAGTTTCGAAAAACTCCACTTGAAATTCAAAATGTTTCCAGTTCTCCCGATTTATCCCTTTGTATTGTATTTCTTGTACAACACCGAAACCTGAAATGTAGAAGTCCTCCTCTGTCTCTTCTAGGCCTAGATTCTTCATCAGTCCCCTCATCGGTGTGTTTGCCCTCATGGTACCAGCGCCTATACTTGTAACGCTCACGTCGCTGCTCAATCTTAGCAAGAGCTTCATGGTCAATGTTCCTATTCCACATCCCCTGGCATCTGGAACGAGCATGCATCCGATATTCCTTCATTCTCCCCTTCCCATTATGCCTCCGGAACCCACCGTGTGATCATCAAGTTTGACTATGAAATGGAGTGCATGATGTTTTTGTGCGGAATCACAGTAACTCTGAAGCAGACTACGTTTGTCGGCAATATATGTTTCTGCATCGTGAACTCGATTCTGGAGCGAGGAAGCTGCAAATGGATTGTTCTGCGGATCAGCGTTTAATTCTAGGCTGTCATTGAAAAATTTCGGTGAGCAGCGGTAAAACTTGAGGCTCGGATAGGTGGGAACAGTAATGACCCAATCATTGGTGAATAGTCTGGTAGATTCGTAGGAGGACGACGAAGAAAGCATTGCCATTTTCGTATTTAGACGACTTCCAAGGAGCAGATGCCAACACCAGTCTTGATACCCAAGCAGTCAGTGATCACACTGTGTTTTGACAACCAGGAGCGAAAAATGGCAGAGGAAAAATAGGCACAGAAGTAGCACTTGACAACAGGATGTAGGCTATGAATGGTGCAGGGTGGGTTTGGATTGAGACAAGAACTAGTCTAGTTTGTGATGGAGTAGGTCAATGAATCATTGTGGACACATTTTAGGCACGGCCTTTGCCGTAGGTGCCGCTTTCCCCAGAGTCCAGATAAATAGGGCCAAGGGCCAAGCGTTTAGCGATCTGCACAAGGATTGAGGAGAAAATCCAGGCGCTGAATTATAGCACTCTGTACTGTGTAGTGTGAGCTTGAATCGAAGTGAGTACTCAGAGTCCTCTGGTTACCCCAACAATCATTCGCCCTATTATTTACTGAGCGCCCTGTTGACAGTATTATGCCTGTCGTCTCGTTTTGACTGTGCGGTACAGACAGATGCAGGGTTACTATTTCAACGAGTCGGGTCGGTACTTGAGTGTGGCACACGACAGAGCAAAATGCATTATGCTCATACTTCCCAAGCCACAGAACCTAGTTCAGTTCTGGACTCCTCCCAGATGACGCTGCCGAGGCCGCATCCGCACAACAACAACGACCTCGCTGCTCCTCGTGCGGCTCATTTGGACCCGTCGCGAGATGCTGCTGCTATCAATACAATCTCGAGACCCCAGACAAAGCATCCAGAGCCTCGTGTCACGACAATCAACCATGACTCTGCGCATGCAAGAGATGATGCGGATGTGAACGCCAGTGGAGATATTCAAGGTAAGACATGCAGCTCATACTTGGAGTATTAAATTGAGATAAATCTAACCTGTGGTCATCGCAGTTGCACCTTCAACGGCTGCTAGCACTGGTATTCCCGATCCGCAACCACTTTCGCTCCTGCCTCGTGACACAACCTCTCTATCCTTACAAACAGCCCCTCCCACTACGAGTTTCACGAATAGTATAGAGCCTGAATCGCATTCATTACCTCCGGCTGTACAGCAAGAACCGCAGTCTACATCACATACAGTATCATTAAGTGCTGGGACCGAAGGATACAAGGGTACATCGAAGCCAGAAGGCTCACATGAAGACAAAATGCCATTTGGTATCGGGACGCGGAGGTCCAGCACTGCAAGCGAAAATACTGGGAAACCTGCTCCAACAGTGTCGAAGGCTGCGCGAGCAAGGAATCTGGCGAATACCAATGCAGTAACAAATTATGAAGCAGGACTACTACCCAAAGATCGTGAAGCGGAGAGAGAAGCAGTCAAGAAATATCTAGCGGCTAGGGTTAGGAATGACTGGTCTTGGCCACCTAGTGATGTCTCCAGGTAAGAGTCGAAGTTCGTGGTTGTTGAATCTTAAACTCTCAATGATTGGGAACCGAACATTAGCTTATATCTCATAGTTTTAATGCCGGAGAGAAAGATACACAATTAGGGGGCGGTGTTGTTTCACTAAAAGAGCCGACTAAGGATATTGAGGGACAACCCTCGAAGGATATCTCGAACTCAAAACAATCGAGCGTAGAAGAGCAGAAACCAACATTCGGGGAGGAGCGGACGAAAACCGAGAATGTGGCTGGTAGTAGCTCAAACGTAGAGTAAGTTCTGACTCACGAATCCCGTCCAACAGGTATCTGTCGTGATGTTATAGTCGTTGACTTGTGCCTAGGCCACGAGACTGGAAGGAAAGGGACGATTGGAGCTATTCTAGTGATAACAATCATGAAAGACACTTAACAGTATGTGACCAAGCACATGATGTGTACATTAAGCACCAAATTGTTGAACCGCATAGTTTCCTGCAGGACTGACAAAGTTATTTTAACAGGCAACGGAAGAGAAACCCGCCCAGGCAATTGAGAATGAAACCTCCTACGGCAAGACCCCGAGAGAGCGTCGGTGGCAGAGAAAAGTCGATATCGAAAAAGAGATGTCATGGAACGAAGGATTGCGATTCTTTACAGAACGTCGTGACGCTTGGACCGGAGCACGTTCCGGGTCTCTCGCATACAAGAAGACTCCGACTTCCGCAACTGAGGCAGCCGCCTCTAGAGAGAAGAGAGCGTCATCTCCCGGAAACGATTATGAATCTGATTGGGAAGACACTCAGATTCCGATCGCTCCGCCCATGCTTCCGGACAGTCGTATCAGGGCGCAAATCGCACCAGCAGCATATAAGACCATTTACGACAAAGTTGTGGAGCAAGGGTTAACACCAGCTTGCCCGATAAACCTAAAGGATGTCGTAGGAAGTTGCATAGATGGCTGGAAGCGAGACGGCGTGTGGCAGAACAAGTCAGATCCAGCCGGAAATCGTAAGAGGGCTCCTACGTTTAGCAGCATACTTGGATTAAAAATTGAACCGCCAAAAGAAAAGCCAGCAGAGAATATCTCGGCCGCACGAAAAGACCATGCTTCACAGATCGGAGCCTTCAAGAGAGGGTTTGAAAAGGTCTTCAAAAAGAGATCATCGAGCTGATCAGGGTGTGATTTGATCAAGTTGTGAACAAGATGGAAACAGCCTAAATGTGTATCATGGGTGTGCGTTCGGGGCCTGCATAAATTGGAGCTCAATAGGAGTTACGGATCGTACGAGTTGGAATCATACATATGGGCGTTGCATATACCTTTGGAGAAGGTTAAGAGAGGAGCCGCTGTTGGAAATAGCCAGAAATATGTTATTGCATAGTACATAGTGACATAACGGCTTACTCGAGGTGCATAGGAAAGCCCCCTTCAAACGAATTGCGCAGTTCTAATGGAATCATACAGCTATGACATGGAAATCACATGTTCAATGTACTCCTTTCATTGATAAAATTAGGGCTCTTCTGCCTCTCATTCTTCCAAATGGCAAGTTGTACTTAGTCAGTTGGTAATTTTCATTCTGCGACTTCGTCTTGATTATTGCTTTATTTTGTTATCCTTGGAATTTGACCCATTGAGAGTCTAAATCGTTAAGAATCTAGGTAGTGTGCCCGAGCGCAGAAAATACTCATGGTTGGCTCATTTGAAAGAAAAAATCGTGGCATCTGAGCATGAGTATGATACAACCCATGCACGCACAAATGATGAAGATTACTGAGAAAGAGTAGGCGCGTCAAAGAGCGCTTGTTATGCTGACAATAGCGGGCTTCACCAAAAATGATCAAGGGAGTCGGTCTAAATGAATTGCCTATATGGTAGCGGTAGATGCTCGGGACAGTCGGGGCTTTTTTGTCAGAGCTTTTCAGCTGCAGGAAGGGGGTTTATTTTTCCTTGGTAGATAGGTTTTTGTTTTGTTTGCTTACCGAGCTATCTACTGTGGTGGCTCCTGTTTCAGTATAAAGATCACTTCTGCTTCCTTGTTTTATGAGAGCATATAGCATCCTTCCTTTCCTGTGGCCTCTTGGTAACGCGGAGGAGTTCCCTACCACGACTGGGTCATCTAATCTCCTGTCTTGGATCTGGAAATCATAATATTTTATTCTCAATACATTATACTCAAAAATCGAGATGAGCTAGTTCGTCACCCAAGTCGAGCCCTACCCGGCCTATCCTTCTAAATCTGTCAGATTCAGCGTCTCCATCCCCATTAATATGAACCATTCCCAGCATAGGATCTCGGAGGATGTTTAACGGGCCATACTGAGACACTCTGGGGAGTGGAAGATGGCAGATGAGTAGTTGAAGGAGGCGAGTCATTAGATAGATGTTTGGTTGCTTTGGGGTGAGGAGATGATGGTTATGTTGAGGGTATTGAGAGGAGCGGGAGTCAAGTAAGAGGGAAATCGAGGGTTAGAGAGGGTGATGGAAGAGGAGGCAGAGAACGGATTACAGGCTAAGAAAGGGGAGAGTCTATTGGTGGTGATGAGGACGTCTGAAGAGAAGAAAAGGAAGGATAATGGAAGGAAGAAGGAGGATGAAAAAGTCTACATGTAGAATAACGCCAAGAAAAGAATGGAGCTCATTAAACTAGGCAAGCCTCATCATCCAGAAGAGGGGAAGAGTTTAGAGCTTTTCATCTGCCTGAAGATGTTCCCAATGTGGGCGACATCTCACTTGGAGTCAGCGAGAGTGGTGTGGCAGAGGTACCAAGAGCCCGAACAACCATACGCCGTTCAACTTCCTGAGGAACATGAAAGAGAGGACTTGGTGTTTTTAGATGATCCCCTCCACGGAGATAATGGTAGTTGCGGCAGGTGGAAGCATGATGTGCCTCCTCAAACATATCCAAGCCTTGAACTAGTGCCACCTCAGTTGAGAGCAAGAACTCGAAGTCACCGAAAAGCTCCTCTGCTCAAGCTGCTCCCTCAAGTAGCTCCTTGTACAGGAAGTCAATCCAGATTTCGAGTGAGGCCATTCCCTCAAGCAAGGCTTTGAACGATTCGAAAGGAAAGCAGAGCACGCCTGGTGTTGAATTTCTGGCCGGCAAGAGCAAGGCACTGGGTGTTAATTCAATCCTACCCGCCAATGCGGCGGCTCTTTGAGCGATACCGTGAAGGGGAGACAAAATCAAAGCTATCCTGAGGTTAAACTCTTTAGCAGAGGAGAGCAGATGACCTTGCAACCGAGCTTAAAGGCGAGGGCGAAATCTGGCTGGATGAACTGGCATAGAGTGGAGACATGGAGGATCTCACCAAGGATCAATCGAAGCTATGCGGAGGAGGTGCGGAGGAGGTGCGGTTGAGAAGGAATTTTTAGGTTGGACGATGGGCACATGGTGTGCTGTCCAGTAAGGTTATTTCAGTGATGCTCATCAGGAACTCTCTACAGATATGGATGGCAATGCAGTTTAGCATCATCAAGATTTGATTGATACAACCAAATTGAGCTACAATGCGTTCGATCAAACTTTGGTTAGATGTATAGAATGAGAGAGAAATGGTCAAAGTACTTTTCACTTTGCATCATAGACAAGGCAGAGAGTGGCTTTTTGTGTTGCCTCCTTTGGAAAGAAGCTTCCCAGGAAGAATAAGAGCGTGTCTTAAAACTTAAAAACGCTATCATAGTTGTGTATGATTTTGCTGCACATTATGAATATATTCTCAAGCTTAGGCCAGGAAAGACATGCCCTCTCAGCTCATCATCTATTCCAGGGGTTTAAGCGAGCCTGGTGTATACTTGGTGGTGCTCAACAAACAAGTGGTGCGAGTGGTATGGTTTGAAAGCTCTATTCGAGTGCACGATTGGGTGGTTCTGCTGTGTAAAAGTGTGCAAAGTACCTTTCTACTCGCCAACCAAGGTACAACGAGGCCGGCGGCGCCAAGATACGTGACTTCCTTTTGCCAGCAAAGTAGGGCGAGGAAAACCGCCCTTCAACCACCCTCTTTTCCCCAACACTTGCATGAAGGAAGCGATTAAAGCGGCGAGAGGATCCTTGGCACTAGCAATAAGGTTGGACGCTTCCCCCTGACGGAATGGCAGTACAATTCATCGCTGTTTCCGCACATTTTAATCATCGTTACACAAACACCACTCACGCTGCTTCAACGACAACATGTCTGAGCCAATGGATCCCAGCTTTAACTACTACTTTGATTGGCCCGCTGATGGCTCCTGGGACTTCCCAACGGATGCCTGTTTTGACCCGATGCCTGCTGAAGCTGAAGCTGGCTGGGGTCTTGACAGGTGAGTTTTTTTTTTTTACCACTTGCTAACAAAAAGGGTGTCAAGTCAGATTCAAGACCGCACATACGCGAACCATTTTGACCATTTAGAAGCCATGCTCAGCTCTAGAGATTATTCCCAGCTGATTGGCACTGAAGTGGTGCACACCTACGAAAGCAGGGATTCTGTGCCAGATGATATCAGAATCCCTTCAATTGTTTCACAGCCGTCAACACCAGCACCAGCGTTTCCAGCTTCATGCACTCAGGGAATCTGTAAGTTCTAACTTTCTTGTTGCTTAGAGCAAGTCATAATTTAATTTCACTCCAGTGACTATATAGTATGTAATGAGTGTGGGAAGAATATAAATACCGATCATTTTTGGGCATATTGTTCGGGCCACGCAGCATTCAAATGTATTTCTTGCGGTGAATGTTTTAGGTATCATGACGATGTCATATATCATATCAAAAAGAATCGACACCCAGCATTTAGATGCAACGTTGCGGGATGTACTCAGACTTTTGTTAGTCTCAAGGAGCGTGCTGCTCATCATAAATTACCACATTCCACAAACGAACATGGACGAGTAACAATGGCTACTCCTTTCGACTGCGCCGAGTGTTTACAATCATGTAATTCAAAAGCGGAACTCCTCCGCCACAGCAAAGAATGTCAGCACCAGCCTTACAGATGTGAATGCGGGCAAGCCTTCTCACGACTCGATGTTCTGAATAGGCACATTAAATCTTTCGATACCAGCGTTCCTAATTTCCCGTGCATGTTTTGTCGCCTTCATCGAGGTGAGAATGGGTTTCGAAGAGCTGATCATCTTCGGCAACATGAGCGCAACTACCACCGGCACCAAATCGAGACCGGCACCATTAATCAAGAAGAGACTCGGCCCGCCTTAAAGTATGTCTTTCCGGTCTGCTCGCATGCAGGATGCCCCAAGTACCGAAACCCAGAATTTCACCAGCTTTCACATTCGATTAGGGAAGCGAACAAACCATTCGCGAAGCTATCGGAGTATACTCAACATATGCGCGATGAACACAATGAATGCCTATATCCTTGCGATGTTGCGGGCTGTAATCGGGTTGGTCGTCGAGGCTACTTTCGCGAAAAGGATTTGATGAAGCATCGCAAAGAACAACATCCTGACGCAGATTTATATAAAGTGAGCGACCAAGTATTCATGCATACCTGTACCGAACCTGGCTGTGGCAAGACACTGGCGCTGTCTTCAGTAGGAACGCATTACCAATATCATGCGAGGCAAGCACTCCGACTCCAACGGATCGACCACCCACTGAAGATTTTCTGCAATGCATCCTGATGCAATTAGATTCGCTCACAGCAACGCTCGATTTCTAATTTTTCTCTCAGATCTTTTCCTCTCTACGAACACAGAGTGTGGACGATCAAACACGTCGTAGCGAACTCTGACCGCCGCTCAATGTCTCGCCACAGCTCTGTTACTATGTTTCTTTGAGGTCTCTTGGTGTTTGTCAAATTTGAAACTTCCAGATCTGCGTTGAGGGGGTTTTCTTATGTACGCAAGCTTTATTTTGTTTTCGAAACAATCCCTTTATTGACGTGCAAATGTACCAGTATGACTTTACATCAACTCAACTAAGTCGTCCAATGTAACGCGTCCTTGAGTAAACATATTGATCAAGATTTTCGAACTACCTGAATCTCGCATGCAGACCAAGCACTTGCTTCAAGGCGTAAAGCATGACGTAGTGCACCAGTTTAAGTTTTGCCATGAATAGACGCTCAGGGAACACTTTCCGCTAGAGCAACTGTATAGAATTTAATTTATTATGCATTATCTACCAGCTCGTACACCTGGAAAACTCCTCGCACTGAGTAATACGCCCTTGACACTTCTTATACTGGCTTTGACCCTTCCGATTTCATCATCTTCCTTTGCTCCCGTGGCACCATATCCATAACCAGCCGATCCATATGTAAAGCTCGGTGGTACATATGCTAAGCTGTCTAAGTATTCCCTTAGAACTCCTATCGTTGTGCTTAAATCTGAGGTCTCCTGCCCTTCACTAGTGCTATCCTCCATCAATCCAGCCAAAGACGAGCTTAATCTCTCCACCTTCTCCGTCTGTTCTACAGCTGGGTTCAGCTCCTTAGGCTTCACCGTCGGACTTCCTGGCGGCGACGTCTGCACCCCAATATCGCGATGAAACAGCTCTGTTGGGTCCTCATCCTCGCTATCTACCTCCTCGTCTTTAATCGCGCGTGCAGGTGGCACCACTGACACCAGGGGCTCAAGTTTTGAGATGAGGGTTTGGAGGTTTTGAGAAGCACTGGAGAGGAGGGACAGGCGCGATGTGGTGAGCTGCGCAATCATGGGCGTAACGAGGTATGTGTTTGTGCCGTAAAGGAGGGCAGAGAGCCCGGAGAAGAGATAGAGGGTTGTTAGAAGGCGGGCTCTTGTGACCAACGGGCTAGGGGCTTGAGGCGTGGTGAGGAACTCGGGATAGGTGATTATGGGAGGTATATCTCGGGCCTGCGAAGGCTGTGATGATTGATGCGAAGGTTGAGCTTGTGCTGTTGAATTTTGACTGGGCTGTGGAACAGCGGAGGCTGGCTGCTCAAAATTAGAAATGCTTGTGAAGGATATCCTGAGATGCTTACTTGAGAAGAGGGTGACGTTGCTTCTAGGTTTCTGGATACGCCTAGCAACTGCTGTATCTCTTCGCTCCGTAAGCTTTTGCTCTCTAAGAAGGCAATCTTCTTGTCTGTCGACTCATTGCGAACATTGTCGGCTTCTAGGAACTTCTTTGCCTGTGCTACGATCTCTCGTCGATCGGTTGGTGAGGTGTCTTTATCTGTTTCGACAGACGTATTTTTCTCTTTCTCTGGCAGTTCCAGAGTCTGTTCACCCTCTTTCTTGTCTGGGTCGGAGTCACTCATTATGCAAAGTATGGAGAATGAGTTGCAAGCTGCTGGCGCATCTTCAGTATATATTGATTGTTGTCATGAGCCTCGGCTCTGAAGTTAGCTGACTAATCAGAGGCTAGCCAATTGGAAGCGATCACGAGTTTCCCCAACCAGAACGATATCGTGAATATTGGATGGCAAGTTTACAGCAACGTAGGACAATATATTGAGCATCCTCGCTCCATTGCTGTTCGAAAGCATTGTATTTTTTGGATTGGAATGAAGGCGCTAAGCATCAACTGCATACCTAGACACTTTTGGGTACCTCCCCGCTGCCAGATTCCGTCTTGGATATTGCCCGAGAGTCAAGTCCCCCAAGTCCCAACACAACCAAAATCCACTGGTACCGGATAGCACGTTGGTCTCTTTGCCAAGTCCGTTGGAATCATGTCTGGAAAGACGGATCGACCAAGCAAACGCGTACGGAAGCTCAGCACTGACAGTGAAGGCACGGAGGAAGGAGTCTACGATTGGGCTGGGCGTAGTGGGCAATCTGGCCGGGCTGGAGCCAAGCCTAGCAAGAACGAGTAAGCATTCAAAATACCCGCTGTTGCACTATTTTATCTGCCTTTCCATCACCATTCTCTTTGGTTGATCATTTGACATTTGCATCGGATTGCTTATCTTCCTGTGTCGCTCCCAATGCAGTGGCTGTTGATTTTGTGGCGCCAGCCCTCCGACGTTTGTTAGCTGCCAAGGATATTTTGATCAAATTGAGGTTTGACAAACAAACGCAAGGCTGAGAAAAGACAAAGAAAGCCACGTTGTGATAGGATCAGCGTTGCGGGAAAAGCGCCCATCCTATGCAACGCACCCTCAAGTGACTGACTGTCTTGCAATTTTATCGAGGCAGTGACCCGAAAATTTCCTCAGTCACTCCATCTCCTTCCTCCCCAACATACACAAAAAATACAATCCAGCCAACTTTTCATTTGAACTCCTTATCTACCTCCGATCTTGCCATTGAAGCAGCCTCGATGTCAGCACGTCGCAGTCAGCGGTCAGCGGCGACCAAGGCGAGGTCTGTATTTGCTGACGATGTGCCGGATAGAATGACAAGACCACGTCGTACAGTCTCGGAAAAAGTAGCAACAGCTACGGTCTCACGTGGGCCCCCATCGGAAAAATCTCGAAGTCCAGAATCCATGCGTTTAACCGTTAAAACATCATCCAACAAATTGCGTGAGGCAACTCGAGCAACTCCATCTCCCGGCTCAACTATCGCGGTCAACAGCCGGGACTCCTTTCTAGGTGGAGAGATTGTTTCTGGTAAGCGGTCGAGGAATGTGAAAAAGAGCTATGTCGTGGAAAGCGAGAGCGAAAGCGAAGCATCCGTGTCTGATTTTGGTGGTAATGGGAGCTCTGAGGCGGAAGGTGGTATCGACGTTGACGCTATGGACGAGGACGACGAAGAAAGTACGGCGCCCCCACCACCACCTCCGGTTATCAAGGTGTCTAAAGCCGCGTCCGGTCGATCTACCATAGTTGCAAAATTGCCAACCAAAGTTGATCACAAAGCCGTGGAGCAAAAGGAAATGCACCCTGGGAGCGATGATGAAGAGTTGAGTGACCTTGACAGCGATATTGAGGACGTTGAAGAGGAAGATGGTATGCAGGTAGATGGTGATGAAGATGCAGAGGGCGAGGATGACGATATGGAGGTCGATGAGGAAATTGAGGCTGAAGAAGACGCCGAGGAGGATGAGCTCGATAGTGATGATGAGACACCCGGAGATGGCAGCCGGGCCTCAACCCCAGATCTTACGAAACTCACCAAGCGGCAGCGGGCGAGATTAGAGGAGGGCGGGAGTGGGCATCTTATGGCTCTTCCCGATGGTGAGTGCCTTTCTTTCATTAACAATATAATGCTAAACGTGTATATAGAGGTTCAAGTCAAGAAGCACTTGACGGCGGAGGAGCATGCTATGCGACGCGCGGAAATGGCACGTAGACGAAAGAATCTGAGCGAGAAGCGCAATGAAGAAGAAAAGGTATGTATATTCTAATGTAACCATTAGATTCATTTATTGATAAATGCAGATGGAAACGATAAACAAACTCCTCAAGAAACAAGCACCCAAGACTAATGCAAGACGGAGCGTTTTGCAACCCACAGGCGGCGAAGGTACTCCAGAGTCAGAGCAGAAGGCTGATCCAATTTTTGTGAGATGGGTCAGTAATAAGGACGGCCTCCGCATCGGTGTACCAGAGGAGTGGCTTGATGGCCCGATTGGATCTGTCTTCCAAGGGGGGATCAAGCAGAGTGGCGGAGGTACAGGTGGAAAGCTGATCCAGGAAGTATCATAATTTAGCTACTTGCTTTGGTTTTACGACTTCTATCAAGATCGCTGGCTTAGAGCAAATATCCTTAAACTGTACAATATGAACATTCTATTCCAGTCTGGGAAGCTCGAGATATGCTGAAAGATATGACACAAAGGTACGTGTTAGCCTGCGTTAATCTCACCCAGAAAATTTGGTGCTTGAACAGATGATATATCTATGTCAGCATTTGAAAACAGGGCGTCAGTAGTCTATTGCTGGGAGACTCCAGAGGTTTACACGTTGTAATATTGAGCAAAACTACAAATTATATGGGATTAATATCAGTTATATGGCGCTATGGCAACAGCAAAATTCCACTAGGTGACCAGAGCTCGGATTCCATTTATTCCTCAATAAGCATTGCTGATAGGATCCATCTAAGAACATTTCGCCTTCTTGACAATCTCCTTCAACATCTCGCCCAATCACCTGCCGCTCTCCATACGCGCTTCGGTTAGATACCATCACGCCAAACAGGTATTAGCAAATACACATACATCTCTAATGCCATGACTAATGCGGCATCACCAATAATGCAGGTTTCGAAAGATTTGGACAAGGCCGCTCCGAGCCGGGCTTCTGGTTACCACAAGAAATGTAGAAGCAAGCTGGGGAACAGGTAAACTCGTGAACGTAGATTCGAGATGCGATTGAAGTAGCAACACCATTGTGGAAGAACACTAAAATATGCTTGAAGAATTTGATTCATGTATCAGGGACCTTTCGTACCATATTCCTTCCGCTTTTCTAAGCCAAACTTCCTATAAACTTGAACGATTTCACAGATACAGATTAGGAGCATATATAACTCTCAGCAATCTTCGTGTATCCAAAGGCCCCTATGTCAACGTTCAAGAGGGGTGGAGCTCGACGCGCAATTATTAGAGTTCTGGAAAGTGCTCCCAATATGCCGAGTATTCCATCAGGATCCTCAATAAGACGCCAAAACCATGCATTCTTCGGTATACCGCCTTCAATTTTAAATGTTCAGCGAATGCTAAACGCAAAAGCAGGATCGATGGTGTTTTGGGATATCCGAGCCGGCACGATCGTGCAAGTACGGTATCTCTTAACTCTCGTGCTCAGACGTGCTTGAACAGCCGTCCTGGAGAATCGCTGACCCGCGTCTTTTGCTAGATATTCGACCTGTTTATCTACCGTGCTACGCCCGTTCTACAGCTCATTGTCCAATAAGGTATGGCAGTGGGACACTTGCTTATTGAGAATGCTCTTGAATAATACTCTATGTCACAAATACAGCTGAGGAAGCTTGAGAAGAGGCCAAGGACATGTTGTTATCGATCCGTTATATAAACAAAACTTGGTTCACTCTTTTTATCAAATGAAGTTGTGAGGGAGAAACATCAAAGCTCATTAATATGTGCTTCTATTTATATAGGCATGCAATGATATTAGATATTTTGCAAGGCCCAAACCAAATGTTGCGCTCAAATTAACGCCTTGCTATACAAAATTTACTTGGGCGGGATCCCGCCAGAAGATCTCATAATTCTTGCGCTTAGAGCACATATCTGAAGCCTCTGGGAACAGAATTGCCCTCCTCATCCTCATCATATCCCTCGGCGCGATCCAGCTTCCTGTTCTCCCAGCTTAGCCAGAATCTCAAACAAATCGCAACAGTTGCACAAAGTCCGCAGAATAATGCGAGCGTAATGCCAGCAGTGAGATACCTTGGCTTCTGGGAGTTGGGATAGAGGTAGCTTGTGAAGAGATGCGTGCAGTTGGCGAGAGAGTTCACCATTGCGAGTGCCGCAGCACGCTTGGACTTGGGTCTTGCGATGGTGGATGAAACCCAGGAAAGCGTGACGTTGAAGGCCGAGTAGACTCCCAAAGTCATCAGGAACATCGAGGCATATCTTCCAGCGGTCGAGGTCAGGGTCACGCAGAGGACGTTTCCCAGCATGGAGATTGTAAGCGGCAAGGCAATGTGGAAGCACCGCTCGTTCGTTCTACCGCTGTGGATTGAATTGCCGAGCGAGGTGAAGAATGCTAGAGCATAAGGAGGTGCGGTGAGGAGAAGTGTGGTGACCTTGTTGTAGCCCAATGTCGAGACAATTGAGGGGAAGAAGTAGGTGTATGCCATGCCAGTGAGAAGGGAGAATTGGAGAAGGATAAGCATGTAGACCTTCGGATCTTTGAGGGCCTGAACCGCCCCAACCCATACACTCTCCCCGTCTTCGCCGTCTGCAACTCCGGCTGCCTCATCGGCGATTCTCCAGATTGCGAACTCTTTCTCCTCTGGAGTCAGCCATTTTGTTTCTAAAGACGAAATTAGTAAACATGAAGAGACTTTGAGCTTGTTGGGGCCATACCCTTTGGGTAGTTGGGCAAGATCAAAACGGCAACGAACGCAACGCAGATTGTGAAAACACCTTCGAGAATGAAGAGCCATCTCCAAGCACGAAGTCCGCCAACGCCTTCCATCCCGCCAACAACACCCGCTGCGATCAACCCTCCGAAGCAGTTTGATAGGGTGTTTCCTGCATATAGAACCGCAATTCTGATATATTATTAGTTTGGTACCATTATCAACATGCAGGGTCAAATACCTCAATGGGAGCTCAGATCGGACATACCAAGATGTCAACATAAGTAGTGCTCCGGGGCTAAGACGTGATAAGCAGGTAACCTTTTATTTGAAAGGGTACTCATACAAGAATGGAGCCTCAACGAAACCAAGGAAGAAACGGATAGCTACGACTCCTCCATAGGTTTTAGCAGAAGCCATTGAGGCAGAAACCTAGATCACAGTCAGCATACGCGGAAAGGTAAAGATTCTTTAATCTATTGGGATACTTACGCCTCCCCAAAGGACAGCAGCGCAGGAAAGGTAGATCCCAGGACGAGGGAATTTTGACAGAATGACATTGCTGGGGAACTGGAATAGCAGATAGCCAACATACATAATCATCAAAGACGTGTTGTATTGATGATCAGTAAGTCCGATGTCGTCTTCCAAGCCTCCAAGCCGAGCATTTGTGAAGTTGTTTCTGTCAAGAATGCTGTATACCTAGATGAGCAATTGCTTTCAAGAGAGTGGATAGTAACATACTTCAGGAGGAAAAGGATGATGAGCATGGGCATGAGTCGAATGTCGATTTTGCGGACAAGTCTCTTCCGAAGGGCAGTTATTTCCTCTGGACTTTTATGTCGTAAGCTCTCTGGGAGCGTGCCGCTCACATACACCTCTCCTTTGGCTTTTTCATCCTTGATATCCTCGACTGTGTTGGGAGCTTGAATCTTCTCAGACGTAATGGTAGCCATTTTACGAGTTTTCTTCAATTCGAAAGAGACTGGGGTTTCGTCCTGTATCTGCTCTGGAAGGATCAAGGTGGATGCCAAATTTGCATGCAGGATATAACCATTTTATATATGCTAATCCATCCCCATACACACCCGAAGACCATGCCGACCCCAGATCAATTGATGGTCTGGGGAAGTTCGCTGTGTGGAGAATCTCTCATGGCACATTTCCGAGACAGAAATAGTGGTGCGGAAATGCGCAATGTGGGGATTATGGAGTTCCCCGCACTAGAAAATGGGATGACCCTGCAGTGCGGTGTAAGAACTCGCCTAGTTCACGGGCCATTACGGGATAGATGGTTGTTTTGAGAAGATGGCAATGAGCTGATGATCCTGTCGAGTTTGATTGCCTTCGGAAATACGACCTCATGACTCGAGTTGAGTTGGTTGGTACCCTTGTCGGGCGACCTAGAAGGACTCCAAGCTTACACAAGTTGATTTGTAGTTTAGACAACTATACCATGGCATCAACTTTCAGGGTGAGTAATTAATGTCACTATCGGTTGAGAGGTGGAAGTGCGAAGGCTAGATTGGCCACAAATGATTCTATACCTAAGCTACTTAGAGGCAATTAAAAAAGTGGCGACTTTAAACAGCATGACTAGCACTGAATGAACACATATATTTCTCTTACATTTACTTATGAATGAATAACACTGTTGATACATTATTTCAGCTTGCCGCAAGACAAGCCTTGTTTCCCCAAAGCTGTGGAACTCCGAGCTTTCGACATTCGGGTACCATTTTCGTCAGTCATTCTTTACTATGAACAGATCTATGAAAAATGCCCATGCGGAATACGCGTACAGTCAAAATTAGCAGCTGGAATGGGGTTTTTTTGGCTTGAAACATACCATCAGAAGCTTTTGCGAAAATGGGTCATTTGACTTGAATTGTGGTTGCGTTTCACAACAATCAAGGACTTGTGGATGGGACAGGAACTCGTGGCCAAATTGGAAAGGACTCTATTTTATTCAAACCGGATTAGAAGCTAGAATTGACAGTGGGTATTTAATCCTGTTTAGTAGAGGCCATAATTCGTATATCTACATACTTAACATTCGTGATTATTCTTAAAGTATCTACAGGCTTTCTAACACGTCTAACACCTCAGCTAACACATCTTCTTGGGATCCTATAGCATCAACGGGAATAACATCGACTTCATCGTTCCAAGGCAATTCCAAACTTTGCAACTGACTCCCAATCATCTGTACACCCATATAATGTCCTTCTCGCTCGCTCACTCTTCGCTCTAGTGTCTGATCGTCACATTGCAACATCAAGAAAACTGGCTTCATCACACGACTGTTCCGCAGCTCATCTCGATAAATTCTTTTCAACGCAGAACAGGTGACGATGACTTGCTCTGAGTCATTCTTGTTGAAGTCAAGTAAAGCCGTAGCTTTAAGTGTCTCAAGCCATACCCACCTGTCATTATCTGACAGTGCAACACAATTTGACATTTTGTCAATGGACATCTTTGAATGTAAATGGTCCCCTTCGATCCATGAAATGCCGAGCGCTTTTGAAAGACTAGCTGCCACGGTTGATTTGCCTGTGCCACATGGTCCAGCAAAAACTATCAAGCGTTTCTTGATTTGAGAAGCCTGCACTGCCCAAGATGTCGCAAGGAAATGCGAGACAAACTTGCTAACCAATTCCTGGTTAAGAATGGGAGCAGCGGCCAGAGCTGGCGAAAGGTAACGGGCAAAAGAAGTATCATAAGTAAGGCCTGATTTGGCTATATCATTGTCGTATTTACTAGCGAAGAAGTCCACTAGTTTTATGGGTGGGTTTGACACTGGGTCGGAATTTGATGTGCGGAGAGCGTCGACCCAATCCCTTTGGTGGATCTCCTTGAAGCTAAGCCCAGCTTTGTGAAGTGCTGGAATCAGATCTTGAGTCCAGTGAAAGGATTGATGGTTGACAATATTTGTTACGCAAGTGTCAGCAGAGCTGAGAGAGATATCTAAAACGGCTGCTGCAACAACATCAACTGGTAACCATAGAGGGTTTTCATCAAGTTTTGGTATCGCACCAATAGTAAGAGCGGATTGGATCATCAAAGGAATTGCCTCGGTGGCATTCCATATGCCATGAACTGTATCAGCGATGACCTGCCCAATTCGCAAAACGCGAGCACGTATGCCATAGGATTTGGCAGCTGCTACGCAAATGTGTTCAGTGACAAGCTTTGACTGTGCATATCCCATTCCTTGAGCATACTCAAGACTTTCGGGCAGATCTTCCCGCACAAACCCTCCCTTTGTGCGGGCTACAGTGCTCACAGAGCTGCAGAAATTAAACGTTGCTGGCTCTGGTCGATGAGCCTTCAAGCACAATGCCATCAGATTATGAGCTCCAGAAATACAATCTGCCTCAAAGCTACCAAGACCTAGATTGAAATTAACACTCCAAGCGCAATGAACGAGTCCAGTGATGTTTGATGCAAGTTCTGTGTATTTTTCTGGGCTTAGACCAAGAGACTCGTCGCTGAAGTCGGCTGGTAATGCCACAATCTTTCTGCGTGATTCGACGCCTAAGTTGTGATAAACGTAACGTTTCCGCAACGAGTTCCTCACACGAGAACGCGCATTCAAAGGAGAAGAGGCGCGGACAAGGCAGTAGACTCTTTTTACATCCAGGCGTGTGACAAGCCGGGCAACGAGATGTGCACCAAGAGACCCAGTGGCTCCAGTGACAACCTAGATAATACGTTAGAATGTCTCTGAGCACGTCAAACAATTGCAATTAACTTACCAAGTACTCTCCTTCCTTATCATTTGTTGTAGGGACATGAGGGGAGAAACTTGAATACTTCTGGATTAAGTTGTTCATCTTATCTGTTACCGAAATGACCTCGGACTGTCCGCCAATTCGCATGCGATAGAGTTCTTTAGAAAGAGCGCTGATAGATGGGAAATCAAACACGATATTGGCACCAAGCTGCTGCTTGTTGGTCTGGACATTCTTGCTGAGCACGCTACGAAGTTGAATACTTTGAAGCGAGTCCAGCCCTATAGAGAAGAGATCCGTCTCGTCTTTGATGATGGTATTGGTGCGGATGATTTTGAGGAGCTCCGTGCGAATATAAGTCTTTAATTCCTCTTCACTCAAGCACAGCTCTCCACTTGGGACGTCTGCTGCGGCATAGACGTGCTCAATCTGCTCAGAGAAGGTTCGGTAAAAAGCTGCTCGGATTACCGTACCTTTATCGGTTCTGGGATAAGATGTACCATAAGGGAGAATTTCGACCATATCTAAAGATATCTGTGCATAGCCAGGCATGTCTTTGTTTGCTTCAGTAAGCGCAGGGACAAGCGCATTCCGAAAGTCGTCATTTGAGAGGTCTGCACCAGATTCCGAAGGGATTACCATGAGACCAGGTCGCGTCTTGCCATTGCCAAACATGACTGCCTCAGCAATTATAGCTGAGGAGGCGCGGATCAGATGTTCAAACATGTTCGGGACAACTTTCTCTCCATTCATTAAAACGATGGTATCATCGAGTCGGGCAAAATATTTCCACGCATCGGGAATGGTGGGGTGAGCTGTAAATAAATCTTTCGTTGCATAAGAGTTATCTGGTCTGTTAGAGGCAACTTTTGATGACCAGCCATCAAGGACGATAAGCTCATAGATTCCAGGGCTTCGTAACTCCCACCTCAAATACGGCTTAACGGCATCACCAGCGCGAACATAATCCCAGGCAATGTCTCCAGAATCTCTGAAAGAAGTCATGAGCTGTCCTGTTTCGGTCGTTCCGTAATGGCTGATGAGATTTACTCCATTTTCAACAAGCTTATCTCCTAAAGCATCTGGACACGCAGAACCCCCAAACATGACTATTTTCAGCTTTGCTAGTGCAGCAGTGCCTTCTGGACTATCTCCGAGAAGTTTTAAGGCGTAAGGCACCCCATAGAATATTTCGAAAGAATACTTTTGCATAGTACTTAATAGGTTCTGTTGAGTGAGAGGAAGATCGGCGTTGTAGAGATAAATCTGTTTCCTTGAATGAATGCTTCGAAAGACACTGGAGATTCCATGAGCGTGGTACAGTGGAAGAGTAATGAACCCTCTCATATTAAGATTGTTAGCATAATTGTTGAGGGCGGCTTTGTGAGTCTGATAGATTGGTTTGGGAAGACCTGTAGTTATGAGAAGATTAGCAGGTTGCTCTATTAAAATTCATACAACGCCGCATACCTGTTGAGCCACTCGAATGAATAATCCATGATATTTTCTTTGTCTCAATCTCAGGATCGAGATGTGTGGACATTCTTGTGTCGACGCACTGATTGATGGTGAAATCGTATGATTCTGAAGTTGCAATATTATGGACCTGAAGACCAGGAATCTCACAGGTACCCTTAACCTCTTGAGCTACATCATTGAATGTAGAATTTATCAACAAATGCTTAGCTCCTGTTGCTTTGAGAAGTGAGGAGTATGCAGCAACACTTATCCTGGTGGAAAGGAAGAGAACTGAAGCTGATAATTTGCTGAGCGCCAAGACGCTTATGAAGTACTCAAAGTTGGATGGCCCCAAGAGCCCAACAACTATCTCTGAATCCGATGAAGATAACCGTTGAGGAATGATATCTCTGTACCTCTGAGCAACACGCTGTGCAAAGACATCGATTTGTTGATAGGTATAGCTAACATAATCATTCCCGGACGAGGGATATGAAATGATTGTTTCATGTGGAGCTTCATGTGCTCGTCGTCTGAGTAGATCATCTATGGTAAGAATGGGCTCTGGTTCGGCAGTAAAATTGCTATTCGAATCCTCAATGTGTGCCGACTTAGTATATGATTGTTTCCAGGTGCCGTCCCATTCGACGGACGGCGAGATAATCTCAATAGCCGAGGGCGGCATATTTGTGTACTAAGTCTGATGGTATGAGAATTAACCGTGAGTCACTCCGAGGAAGAGTTATGATGACTTCGAAAGTTGTCTGGTTTTATATAATATATGCATTTTTACCTAAAATGTGTTAGGTCTGGAGGTTGTGAGTTAATACCAGAGCTGGAGTTACCCCACTACACCCCATTGATCTTTGTCCAAGCCGACCCATAGCGGAAATTCAATGAAGGTATCTGATCGGAAACGATACTTGTAGATGTTTGAGTCTCGGAAAAGTGGTCAACTTGTTCGGAAACAGAATTGCGCGGCTCGTCTCGGCAGTTTGGTCTTGGCTACCTTATGGTCGCTTGTTTGCTGGCTTAGGACCGAGAAGGAGGATTTTTATTTGACACCGTTATTACTATTTCACTTTATTGTATGCTTGTCAATGTTTGAATAATTGCGAGACAACTTCATACACTTACTTTTTACGAAGTAAATTGACTTTTCGCCTTATTAGAAAATGTTTAACGTTTGGATATTAATTGTGATACAAGGACCAAATGTTGGCAGTTGGCTAAGGTCGATCTCTATTTCTCAACTGGAGAGCCACGTCCCATCCGGCCAATTAATAGCCTAAAGTCCAAGTCACTCATTATTGCTCTATGATGAAGATCTCAACGGGATATAGACTTACACATGAATCAAATTCTGCCCAGCCAAGTTCGACCTCCTGGCCATACGATAGATATGCCTGATCAAATATTTGCATGGTGGCGTCGTTATGGCCATAAGCAGAAGGCTGCAAGTCCTGTGCTAATGGCATATATTCTATTGAATACCTATCGCGCATGTCCAGCGCTTGATTGGGAAGTCCTCTAGATTCTGCTAAGTCTGCTGATTGGGGAGGCTGGACTTCCAATTGACGACCCGATGCAAAGCTTCCAGAGTCTTGCCCTTGGGAGGTCAAGCGAATGACCTCTTTCTTTAGTTCATCTAGAATAATGTTGTAGCGCCTAAAGGGAGAGGTCGAGGCTGTCGTGGCGTAAATTGCGCGCTGGCAGCGATCTGCAGCTTCGAAATATTGCAAAGAAGCATCATGTTGTTCCTGGCCACTTGACTGGCCACTACTTTGTATCGTGTAAACATAAAGAGCAGAGATGGCGCAAAAGCTGATATAATGGGTGAACCAGAAAGGCTTTCGCATTCTGCCTTGATCTAAAAGACCGTTGACGGTCTCAACGACGGCCACCGCAGCATCAATGCATTCTTTGAGGCCACCCACCAAGTTACCTGGGTATTGAGATGGCCTGCTTAGATTGACGAAGCGATCTAACAGGAGAGGCCGATTGGCGAGAATCAATGCGTGAAGATAAGCTAACCTCAATACAGTGCTCTGGCGTTGATAAATCGGAATGAGCATAGAGGGATCTACCTTGTCAGGCTCGAGGAATGCAGGTAGTGATTCCTTCCATGCTTTCAATTCAGACGTTCGTTGCTGTGCAATTTCGGTCCATGGCGTTGCTACATCTTTATTCGTGGGATATAGATCACTTGATATTGACCCGACGATTTTTGCCAATCTACTTTGAAGTTAGCACAATGCCATAGAGAGCTTTGGGTATCGTTTTCCAAAGGCTGTGAACTAACGAACCTCGCATGGAAGACCGGCGCGTCGGACACAGACAAGGTCTTGGATGGCTTGAACAATTCCGTATACCCTGCAGTAGAGAGGTCGTTGTTATTCAATCTTTCCGGTAGGTGTTGATCAATGTCTTCGTCCCTGAAAATTCGAGGGCGGCCGAGAATAACACTGAGATATTTATCTAGCGTATAGGCGCTCCAAAAAACACGCTTCCTGATTTCAATCTCAATTGAGCTAGTCGATGCGCTAAAGGACTGGGTGTATCGTTTTCTATGCAAGCCCAGTGCCATGATCATTTGACTGGTCGTACCAAAAGTATACCAGGCCTGATTTATGCGAGATGACGCCAGCAAGTATATGCATAAGGCAAGCTTTGCCTGCACGGATTCCAATCGCACACGGCCGGTCTCACTTGAAAGTCTCACTTCAGCCGCGGCAAAAAGTTGGCCACTAAAAGATGTCAACCATTTGTAGCGATAATTGATATATTTAATAGTACCTGAGGACCGTCTCATCCGCATATTCCTTGTCAGTTAGCACATCCACTTCCTTCCCATATAGCGACGCAGTGGCTAGAACTAAAAGACATATAGCAGCTTCAGCACAGGAGAGAGGCTGCTTGTGATTGTTTGAGACTATTTGAGTTTCATCGTAGAAACGATCCAGCAAAAGTTCGGTTGTTTGACGATGTAGAAACCTGTAAGTAGGCATCGCAAAATCGAAATATCTAGCAAGAAGCGCATTTCCTTGCTCCTTCTCTGGATACTTTAATTCCGAGACAGAGTAGTTGGCCTGATAGCCATCGCCGAATGAGAAAATGGAGGCCTGAGAGGAACTACTTGGGTTACCGGACTTCGTAGCGGAGTCTTGTTGGAATCTTCTTTGAGCACGATAGAGGAACGCAATTGCAGACGTTGGACCAATATAATGGCCATCGAAGCGGGTCTCTTCCGGTTCCTGAGAGATCTCGCAAGAAGGCGATATAGGCGTTTGTAACCTCGTCTCAGGCAATGCCTGAGTAGATATCAATTCAGGAGATGGAGGTCTGCCTCTTCTGTGCTCAGAGTTATATTGACAGAACAAAGACTTTTTTGTACATCGTTGACAAGGTTGTGTGCCAGTGCACCGCAGCTTCCTACTGTACATAAACTGTAAGTTTACATGATTAAAAATTTGAAAGAATTGAGAAGAAAGAGCAAAGAACTTCAATGTTCAGAAATGTCATGGCACCAGAGAAAATTAGAATCCTGGGAATTGGCAAACAAAGAACAACAATGAAGTCCTCAGTTCTAGGAGCGACAAGTTTAACCTTTTGCATGAATCGCAGGCTCGCGAAATTTTCTTTCTTTCTGCTTTCGAGAGTATTCGACTTTTCCTCTTTGCACTTGATCGGCCCTGGCTCCCATCTCTCTCATGATAGGTGGCCGCCGAAGGCACCGAAATGGAATCTACGCCTTGAGCTTGAGAACTTGATGGCGTATCAGGAACCGTATGCGGAGAAGAATATGCATTCATTGGTCTGTCTTAGGGCAGGTGTATGAAGGAGTATGGAGCACGTGATAATACGAGGTTTCCGACTAGCATCGAAATCTGTTTGATGGCAAAGCGGAAAATGGAAAAGGATAAAAGAAATGAAGTGCGTCAATCATAGCTAGATGGGCAAGTAGAACACCACTAACATCGTTAGCACGGGAAAAAATGAGGGGTTTTGGACCCCCTTTGTCGGCACATCCACTTTGAACCTCGGAAATATGATTATGTAATCATATGCTAGTCAGTAACTGTCGGAAATATGTTATGTTTCTAGACGGAAACCAGTTAATACAATTGCCCACTCATGACTGTGGACCACCACTTTGATAGCATAGTCAATAAAACTCCAAGATGGCACTTCCTTCTGCAAAGCGTAGACACAAGTCCTCTGGCAACTGCCTGACACTATTTCAGCATCGCCCTTAAAAATCGACTTTAGACAATATGGCACTGAACCGGACTTTTACTCTCAATACCGGCGCAAAAATACCTGCTGTGGGGTTTGGCACCTGGCAAGCAGCGCCAAAGGAGGTTGAAAAGGCTGTCGAGATTGCCTTAAAGTCTGGCTATCGACACATTGACTGTGCTGCAATATATCGGAACGAAGCAGAGGTTGGCTCTGGTATCCAGGCGAGTGGTGTCAAACGAGAAGATATTTTTATCACTGGAAAATTATGGAATACCAAACATAGGTAAGCTTTGTGCTCGTTTTATTTATCTATAGAGGTGCCAAAGTTCCTGTACAGACAAACCAGAAGCCTCACAATTTGTCTTATCTTTGAAATTCTAATATACTCACAGACCAGAGGATGTCGAAGCCGCCTTAGATAAAACTCTCAAGGATCTAGGGACTAGCTATGTTGATCTCTATCTGATGCACTGGCCATGTGCTTTTAAGCCCGGTGATAAATGGTTTCCATTGGATTCGGAAGGTGTGTTCGAGCTCGATGATATAGAACCGTCTACCACCTGGACAGCTATGGAAGCGCTGCTTCAATCCGGGAAAGCAAAAGCGATAGGAGTCTCAAACTTCAACGTTAGCCGCCTTGAATCACTCTTGTCAACCTGCAAAGTTGTCCCTGCTGCAAACCAAGTCGAAGCCCACCCTTACCTTCAACAACCTTCTCTTCTTGAGTTCTGTAAAAACAAAGGCATAATTTTGGAAGCATACTCTCCCCTTGGAAACAACCAGACCGGTGAACCGCGGACGGTAGATGATGAGATTGTACACAAGGTTGGAAAGAAGTTGGGAAAGGATCCAGGTCAAGTCCTCGTGAGTTGGGGGGTGCAGCGTGGGCATGTCGTACTGCCTAAATCTGTAACAGCATCGAGAATCGCAAGCAATTTCCAAGACTTCGAAATACCTGCGGAAGAGATGGCCGAACTCAACGCCTTAGAGCGACACAAACGATTTAACTTTCCCGCTCGGTGGGGGTACGATATCTTCCAGGAGGCTGGTGAAGAAGCAGTCAAGAGAATTGCGAAAGAAGCAGGCGAAGAAAACAAGACAAAGTTTACTGTATAAATTGCAAGCTATATTTTTATAGATTTCTCCTACACAAAGACAAAAGTTTTTAAGCTGAATTGCTTTTATTGTCTTCTGCATTGCTTAGATATCTTCTCGTTCGATTTTCTCTGGCTTTAGGGCTGAGAAATAAGGGAGCCGATTATTAGTACGGCTATTGCTTTTGTTGCTTTGTTGTATCAATTTCAATGTTTGCTCAATTGTGAAACAGTCAAAACAAACTTACTAAAATAGCTTAACTTCTCGCTTTATTACAAAATGTTCAATGTTAAAATCTCGACTGTAGCAAAAGAATTAAGTATTGGTAGTTTGTGCTAAGGTCGGCCACTTATAACTTAGCTGCGGAGTCTGGCTAGTAGTTGAAATAGGCACAGATCCCGGACGTCGAGCCTCGTTTTTGAAATCATAATGATATAGTACGTTTTACAATCGCCCTCAGAAAATACCGTACCTATGCACGATGAGAGATTCTTGCGTCCAGCACCGGCCATGGCCACAGGAAAGTGGGGTGTCCCTACATCGGCGTCATATATCTATGCTCTTAAGTGGTGACTCACCTCACCTTCTGCTCTTAAGTGTATAATATACCTCTGATGTTCTTGAAGCTTCTGAACACTGTAAATCATGACCGGACGTAGGGACGATGTTGTTGTCTCCCCGGAGGCGAACCTACCATATAGCATCTTCTCTTCACGGCACAAGGCATTTATTATAACAGTAGTGTCCGTGGCCGCAACCTTTTCGGGCACATCGTCCAATATCTATCATCCAGCAATCCCCTCGATAGCAGCAGACCTGTCGACTACCCCTGAAATGATCAACTTGACGGTGACCGCCTATCTCTTATTTCAGGGCCTCTCTCCTAGCATATGGGGCGCGCTTGCAGATGTACATGGGAGAAGATCCGTATACATTGGCACGTTCCTTGTACTCTTCGCTGCTTGCATTGGGCTTGCCGAAACACGGAGCTTTGCTCAGCTACTTGTTCTGAGATGCCTCCAAAGCACAGGAAGTGCAAGTACAATTGCGATAGGCAGCGGCGTTATTGGTGACATAACCAGAAGAGAAGAGCGAGGTGGTTATATGGGAATATATCAGAGTGGCCTACTTACTCCTGTAGCGGTTGGGCCGATTCTTGGAGGTATCTTCTCTCAGACTCTTGGATGGAGAGCTATCTTCTGGTTCCTTGCAATCTATAGCGGCGTCTTTCTCGTTATCCTGATTATTGTATTACCGGAAACTCTCCGGTCGCTAGTCGGCAACGGATCGATTCCCACCAAAGGCTTTTTGTCGACCTCCGTGGTTTCATACATCCAGCGTTATCGTCAAAAGCGAAGGGATGTGGAGAATTCCGAGAGTATTGATATATCCAGGCAGCAGATAGAAAAAAAGAAACCAGTCAACTTCCTCGGATCGTTTCAAATTCTGATCGGCCTCGAAGTCACATATGTCATCATTTTTGCGGCAATATACTATACAGTATGGCAGATAGTCATTACTGTGATGTCAACTCTCTTCAAGAAAACCTATCACCTAAGTGATCTCAGCATTGGCTTAACGTTTTTGGGAAACGGTGGTGGATCGATCATTGGTACCCTTGTGGCCGGAAAGGTGCTTGATTACGATTACGCCAAAGTAAAAAACAGTTATACAGGCGCTATTGAAGACTTCCCTTTGGAACGTGCCCGACTACGGACAGTTTGGTTCTATAGCGGTCTACAATGTGCTTCGGTTTTGGTATTTGGCTGGACTCTACACTATAAAATCCACATCTCGGTTCCAATTATATGTACGTTTATTATGGGATGGACTGCTACGTCCATCATTAGTATCATCTCAACTTTGGTGGTCGATATTTTCCCGAGAGATGCTGCGTCAGCCACCGCCGCAATAAATTTACTTAGATGTCTCATGGCAGCCGGCAGTATTGCTGCCGCTCTGCCAGTGGTTAATGCGATTGGTAGTGGTTGGACTTTCACAATCCTTACAGCATGGCTAGTGGCCAGCTTGGGGCTTATATTTTTGCAATTAAGGCATGGACGGAGAAAGAGGTTAATAAGGGAGCAAAGGGAAAGGGATTCTGCTGAGCGATGAACTCAAATCGGGTGATGAGAGAGTGAGTATCTCAGCCTAAGTGGACACTGTGAACCAGGCCTTTTGTAGGTGTAGTTGGTGCCAATTATGGAAGTCACTCAATACTAGTCTTTAGCAATCGTGGGCTCATCAACCATCTGAAGAAATGAATATAAGGCCATTTAGAGAGCCAATATAGTTCCCGCGTAGGGTCAGTAGACTCTAGAATTCTCAGATGAGACAATAAAGGCATAAAACCAAAAGAGGTGGGTGGCTCTTCCAATGTCTCGTTCTGCTATACGCATTGTCAACCAATTTGGAATTAAGTCCTACTCCTATGAATGCATGCTCCTTCCTCATGATATGTTTGCTCATTTCTTTAATTTTGGGGTCATCATTAAGGCTATTTGTTTGCTTTTAGATACATCCTGGTAGCCCAAATGCATACTATATCTTTTATTCAATAAATTTCAAAAGGATACTCGGCTCGGCGAGAATAGAGGCTTAGTGCTGGAGCATAATGATTACGCTAAGACTTCGCATTCCTATTTGCAACAATATAATATAGAATGATTGCGGAACATGGATCTTCCAGGCTCGCTGGGGCAGGAACACAGGAGAAGTATCTCGTAACAAGGAACTCATGCTAAACACATGAGGTACATGCCTTTGGTTGTGAAGTCGAAGATCTATCAAGAAGTGCTAAAGCAATGGCAAAAGTTGATCCTATGAAATATTTGATGCTCAACATTGTGATTCATGTAGCTAACCTTGTTCAAACATCAAATTATGTCTTATGAAAGCACCATTCCCATAAAATCACATCCCGGAACGATAAATATTTATCCATTTCTTTATATCGTGATACCTATGTTTCACGAATTTTATCATGACTTCTCTCAATCTACCTGACGTAATTTCGTAAAGCTATCATCCAAGGCATTGACAAGCGCATATAGTGTCCGCAGCAAAGGTGTCGATACTTTATGTTCCTTGCCGAGTTTGATCACATTGCCAACAATGGCATCGACTTCCATATTTCTGCCAGCTGAGGCATCTGCCATCATACTGGGTTCTACACCTATTTGGCGTCTAGCCGCCATGCCTAATTGTCTTTCCACGGTCTCGGCATTTAGAGAGGTGAAGCCGGAGGCATTAGCTACGGAAACAACTTCAAGCATAACATCACGGATGAAGTCCTCGGCGTCAGGACTCGAGTCCAAGAATGACCTGTCCCGAGATCTGGATAATGCACAGACCGGGTTCCATGCTGCATTCATGATAACTTTTGACCAACGTTCTAATTGCACATCTTCGTGAAGCTCGGTTGTCCCGTTGCCTGCCGTAATCATTGCCGCGAACGCTGCAGCAGCATCCTTGGCTATTGACGAAGCATTGCTTGGATATGTCCCGATATGAAGATGCGCGATATCTCTGTGCTGAATCACGCCTGGGGCCGTTTGAGTGGCGGGTAGGTAGACGACAGTGCTCAGCAATGGGTTGTTCGGAAACAACTTTGCAAACGGCTCTTCAATGGCAATACCATTTTGGACTAGAACGATACTTGTAGTCTCAGAGATAGCAGGCTTGATGAGCTCCGCCGTAGATGGGTCGCTCGGCACTACTTTAGAGCAGACAAGTATGTAGTCGAACGGTACAGGACTCAGCGCCACGGCCTCATTGATGGAACGTGCTACAGTTGGTCTAACTTTCTGATTCTCACCCCACATCGTTGAATGAATCGTAAATCCGTCTTTTGAAGTTGCATCGTAATTAGACCTGCAAATCGCAACAATGTTGGATTCTGGTATTGCACGGGAAATGATCAAGGCACAAACTGCGCCAATGCTGCCAGTGCCAAAAATCAGCACTCGGGGAGGCATGCTAACGCTGATAATGATGATAATGACAATCAGATTGTTCCGAGGACTCGAGTGACTTTCTACTAAAATCTACAATGATTTCACTGTTTCATGTTTCTTGCAAATATGATAAGTTTACTTGATACATTGAGAGGCTAATGGAATATAAGTGCAGCCTCTCAGCAATTAGGTAGTTGTTGTCATTAGCCCCCCACCTATTGCCGCACGTGAAAATGGCAGTTTGAGGCGTTGTGGGAGCGCATTCTTAGCCCATGAGAATTTCAGGCTTCTAGAAACTGGTCACGAATCACATCTCGTCATTTGAGCATGCTCTCTCTAGCTTCCTTCGCCATCAGCTCAAACTTAAGCCACACCAAAACATCCAAAGTAGTCCAAAGAAACGATAGGTTTTTTATACTATAAGGAGCCTTTTCTCTCATGGTGCTTTCGCACTAGTCTTAACATTTTACACCTAAAATTGCTCCACAGCTGCTATATCTACACTGAGAGATTACGCCGGCCACGTAGCATGTCTTTACTCATATCTACCTCTATTCCTTCGAATTTCTCAAGATAGACTCCTCACTTCCCTCCAATTACCCCTCCTCCTCTACGTCGATTAACAGCCGTGCGCCCGGGACCAACGATACCACAGGTCGAACTTCAACAAGGCTGGGAAGAGGAGGGAGTGCCTTTGCACGAAACGGGCACCAGCTCGCAGATTTCGAGGAGTTTGAGCTTGCAGACTTTCAAGGCATACAGGAGCGAAAGGAAAGGGAAACTAAGAGAGCGATCAAACGGGCTCAAAAACTCCGAGACTTGGAGGACGTAGACGAGATGAAGTTCTCTCACAGCATCCAGTTCAATGCGGTACCAGACTGGAGCAGTCACTACATCGCATATAGTAATTTGAAGAAGCTGTGAGCCTGTTATGATCCCCAAACTTACGCCATGTTGCTAAAGAGTGAAACAGCATTTTCCAACTCGAGAAAAGCGTACATAGACCAGTTGGAGGTGAAGATGCGGAAATTTCCCCCCTAATACAACCTGATTTTGACCCAGATCAAACGTTTTCACGAGCCTTGGATGTGGAATTGGAGAAGATATCCTCGTTCTACCAACTGAAGGAGCTTGAGATTTATGGCGAGGTGTCAGAATTCCTGCGGGATGAAGAATCATATGAGGCGGAAAACTTTGGCCAACCTGAGGGTCAAGATGGCAGACCTGGAACAAGTGGGCGTACTAGTGATCGGCCGCGGCAGGGTAGCGTATTTAGAAGTTTCACGAACAGGATCCGGCGGACGAGCACGATTAGTAAGTCAATCGATGGAGGCATTGAGGACAGCGAGGACGACGATGATGATGATGAGAGCACTGCTTTGCAGAGGCCTGTAAGGCCAGTAGGTGGCGCACGGAGCAAGAGTACACCTTACGACGCACATCCGGGACGCGACGGAGCTGTCGACGATATGAGAGCATCAACTGAGTTTACCAAATCAATTCGAAGAAACAGCCAAGCGTATGACGATTTTGCTGAGCAGGCTTTCTCCGCTCTATACTCCTCTGGTATCACCTTAAAGAAGCGAGCAATCAGCCTGTATGTACAGCTTTGCGAGTTAAAATCTTTTATCCAGTTAAACAAGACTGGCTTCACCAAAGTGTTGAAAAAGTACGATAAAATATTAGACCGGAGTCTGAAATCTAAATATGTCCAGAAATATGTATCTACGGCACATCCTTTCCTTCCAGAGACCATAAAGCATATTGAAGAGAATATTAGTCGCATGGAACAAGCTTATGCATCCATTGTTACTCAAGGCGATGTGGCTCTTGCTAAGAAGGAGTTACGCTTACACCTTCGTGAGCATGTAGTATGGGAGAGAAATACAGTTTGGCGTGAGATGATTGGCATTGAGCGGAAAGCGCAAGCTGCGAATATGGGTCTGAGAAGGACTCTTCTTGGAACAGACAACGATCCTGCAAAAGCCCGTCTTCAAGGGGATGATGATGATATGGTAAACATGAAAGAGCTTGAAACTCCAATTGGGAGATTCCGGTGCCCAACCTGGCTCTTCAGTTCAACAATGCTTACTTTAATTGTCATAATTGGAGTGTTTTTCGCGCTTCTATTTATTCCAATCATGAAGAAGCCAGAACAGCAGAATTGTTTAGCGATGCTGATTTTCGTCAGCTTGTTATGGGCAACTGAGGTATGAAGTTCATTGACGTTTTGTATATTCTTGCTAATAATCCTAGGTCATCCCCCTATTTGTCACTTCTCTGCTGATACCGTTTCTCTCCGTGGTTCTGAGAGTGGTCAGGTCAGAAGATAAGCCTCATCGAAGACTCGACGCGGACGCAGCAACCAAATACATAGTTGCAGCAATGTGGACACCAGTTATTCTATTGCTTCTTGGTGGCTTCACAATCGCTGCCGCTTTGTCGAAATATGATATAGCGAAGAGGATCGCCACATTTGTTCTTAGCAAAGCAGGTACCAGACCACGCACTGTACTTGTGACGAATATGCTTGTGGCAGCATTTGCAAGTATGTGGATAAGCAATGTCGCAGCTCCAGTGCTATGCTTCTCCATTATTCAGGTAAGCTCTCGAGCTGAAGGGGAATCTATTTGCTAATCATCTTAGCCCATGTTACGAAACCTACCCTCCGACTCTCAAATGTCAAAGGCGCTCATTCTTGGCATTGCCCTTGCCTCTAACATTGGTGGTATGCTCTCACCAATTGCTTCACCGCAGAACATTGTCGCTCTCCAAATAATGGATCCACAGCCATCATGGGCTGTGTGGTTCTTCATCGCCATTCCTGTAGGCATAATATCGATCATCATCATTTGGTTTTTGCTTCTGTTCACCTTTCGACCTGGGAAAGGAACCACTATCGTGGCCATTCGTCCCGTGAAAGACAAATTCAGCGGCGTTCAGTGGTTTATCTCGCTTGTCACACTGGGCACCATTATTCTCTGGTGTGTAAGTCATCAACTCGAGTGGCTATTTGGTGAAATGGGCATTGTGGCTATCATTCCTATTGTCCTCTTCTTCGGCACCGGCATCCTTACTAAGGAAGACTTCAACAACTTTCTATGGACTATTATAATTTGGCCGCCGGTGGCTTATCGCTTGGCAAAGCAGTCAATTCTTCGGGTCTACTGCATACTATCGCTAATGCTATTACTAATGAAGTGCAAGGATTGTCTTTGTATGCCGTAATGGTCGTCTTCGCCTGCTTGATCTTGGTTGTAGCAACCTTTATTTCTCACACTGTTGCCGCACTAATCATCTTACCACTGGTTCACAGCGTTGGAATGGGCATGGAGGAGCCACATCCCAACCTTTTGGTAATGAGCGGTGCACTGATGTGCAGCGCTGCCATGGGATTACCCACTAGCGGCTTCCCTAACATGAGTAAGTCATTCTTTGGACTCATATAGACGAAAGTGTCTGTGACTATACGTACTAACGTAAAGTAGCTGCTATCATGATGGAAGATTCTCAAACAGGCCAACGATACCTCCAAGTCAAGCACTTCATCAGTCGTGGGGTGCCTGCCAGCGTCATGACACTTGTAGTGGTAATATCCGTTGGATATGGATTGATGTTCGTAGTAGGGATGTAAATATAGAAACATGTCTCGGTGTAGGAATGGAAGCGCCTGTCCATTTATTGAGCGAGTGTTGTCCATACAGTGGGAAGGCACTTCGGCGAAAGAATAGCTATTTAGTTGATACCAGTATACAACTATGATGAACTCTGACATGACGGCTTGTTTTAAGCAAACGTCGTTACACTCATTCCTGTGATGTCCCTTCGGGGTCCGAGGAGACAAAAGGGGTTCGCTTCTTCGCAAGGAATTCGGAATGTTTTGATTCACATTCCTAATATTCTCTGCTTCGTCAGCTGCGGCTATTGCTTATCTGTATGGCATATTACTCCTCTGATGCTCCCTCACACATTACGTGACGCGAAATAAGAAAACGTATACCAGGTTCTCACTATGCGAAACCTCATTTTCCTCCTCATTACCACCTTGATGGCCCTCACAGCCAACGCCAAACGCATAAAACTCTACGGTGACCCCTCTGGTCTGCTCGCCATCCAAGATTTACAATCTACCAATGCCGTACACCCCCGTCTCTTTCTTCCTTTTCCCGCTTCTAATGCAATGAGTACAGGGTAGCAGGCAAGACCACTGTTTCCGCGGGACCTCCTTCTGCTGTACCATACGCACCTCAGCAGGCGCCGGGAAAGGAAAAGGGAAAGGAAAGAGGAAGGGGACGACCTGCATATTTGATAGCGCGCGGGGACAGCCGAGCAATCTGAAAGGGTGTGAGAGCAGAGGGGGCACGAGTGTTTGTTGTGGGAATGGGGCTGCGGGACGGCATTGCAGCGGGATGGAAGGCTTGGTTTCACCTATTGGATTCAAAGATGCGGATGGTGAGGGACGAGGAAGGGGAGCGGGGGATCAGGGGGCGAGGCACGTGGGCTTGGTCTGATGTTGGGGGGAAGAGGATGGATGAGCAGGAGGTTTGGGTAGCAAAAGGCAGGCATCTATGGTGCTTGTTAAGAACTCGATGTGCCTATAGTATGCAGTATCAGTTTTTGTTCTAAGGCAGGAGATATCGGAGGTTGTCATGCTCTTTTCAATCTCAAGATGAATCCGAAAGTGGAGGCACTCAACGGAAATACTTAACATGCTACTGAATGCCAGGCCTTAGCTGATACTCTTGCCAGCCATGGATCTGATTGCTCCATGAATATTTGGGAAGAATGGAGATCATACACGGAGGACACGTGCCATCAATTCGTGAATCTCAACCCGGCCCAGGCGCTCACAACATTAGATGAGGGATCTGCATAGAGCTGGCTTCTTCTCCCTCTTCGGCCTGCTCATCCGCATCCTCCACCACCTCTTCTCCCGATTTTCTGCTCATTTCGTCCTTTTCGGTGATAGGCCGTATGCTTTTGATCTGTATTGCTAGCCTTACGTATATCATCAGAATGTAAAGAGGTGTCAAGCCTTAAGTATCATCTTTTATGCAGTCTGGCAACAACACTTCGTTTCTCCAATAGTACCAGGGCAAGACTAAAGGCGATACAAAGAAACATGACAAACATCCAAGTTACCGAAAGATGTGTAATGTCCTAACATGCATCAAAAGCAGAAATAGTGAAACATGGGCGGCAGACTTGTGGCCCTTTCCCTCCGATGAAAGTGTCTGTTGTGGTATCAAGCATGCTTTCGTGACCCCTTTGACCAGAGGTGGCAGAGAAGCAAAGGAACACCATCTCTATAATTGTGGGCAAAGTACTTACACATTTATTATGCAAGACCTTCTACTTAGGTACCACATCATCGTGGCAGATATTCTTTAAAAATTGTGAAGTCGGCCTTTGTTATCCAGGCTTAAGATCTGACTGATGGACGGCCGTGGAGGCCAGTTGCAAGTTCCAGTTTTGTTTCGATATTTTTCAAAGAATGGTTTTGCGGCAACTTACTCAGTCAATAGTCTTGACTTGTATTCTAATATCATGAACGCCTCCCAATCCCTCCTCCCCCCTCAGTAACTTCTTTGACTGAGTTAGACGATCGCCCCAAAGCCTTGCTTCGCGTTCCAGTTCACAAACACAAATTGGTTTCTGACTCTTTGGAAGATTCATTACATCAAGAGCAAGCTCTGAGTCTAAATCTCGGCAGCTTTGACAACATACTGGCCGAGTTGATTCCTCACATAGAGCACAAACCACCAGAACAAGATGGCACCTTTTTGAGCAGCACTTGCTCAACCTATCTGATCGCATGCCACACACATGGCAGGAAGAAACTGGTTCCAATCCTTCGCTTTCCTCCAGTCCAATAGATCCTCTTGCATCAAAAACATAGTTCTTTCCGTGGAAGAGCGAATCGTTGGGACATTTCCTCCCTGCTTTGATCTCTTTGTCCATCCAAGCCAGGTAAGCCGAAATGCCGCCCTTCAAAGTACATATCACATCTCCATCCCGTTGCTCCATTTTCTCAGCCATCCACCTGACTCCCTTTTCGCATCTAATCCCTCCAGTGCAATAAGTCATGATGTTCCTCCCTTTCCCAGTCCCAGCATCGGTTGCTTTTGTTTCTAATTCTGACATATGGGTCTTGACATAAAGCGGAAACTGCGAGAACCGCCTGACTTCGGGAGTGATAGCCTTCTCTCTTGTCTTTGGATCAACGAAATAGCCTATCCGACTCTCATAGTGATTTCTGACGTCAACCAGGACCTTCTTCTCATCTTTCCAGCACTTCTCATGAAATTCCGCTGGCGTAAGGCTCTTCACCATATCCCAATCATTCGGCACATAATTCGTAACACCAAGGGGCGTGATCTCTGCTGCCACTCTTACATTCGCACCCTCAAAAGCACAAGCACATCCGCCCGCGCTTGGTTTGAAGAATGCTTCCTGCTGTTCCCTCGTATCAAGGTCCAACCCATCAAAACTCCAGTGCAGCATACAACTTTCCATATAAATCTCGATCTCATCCTTTGTGCCTCCGACAGTAATATTAAACCCTTCCGTCGCGATCCGAATCTTGCCTCCAAGGTGTAGCTTCTCACACAAGTCTCTATGGAATGCTGCTAACTGTTCAAGATCACTAATTCGAGGAGTGTGAATTTTAGGCAGCGAGGGAGGGGCAGCGAAGTAGCGGTAAAACAACAGGATACTACCGCCATTAGACTGGGCAGGACAGATACAATTGAAAGACACAGGGTCTGATGTCCCAACCTTATGGACTTTCATATTGTATTTGCCGTTGATCTGTTGAGAAGTGTCAAACGCGAATTTTCCTGAAATGCTGTCAAGTCACGTGCTGGCCTCATCTTGGTATCGCTTAAACTTGGACCTCCTTTTCCTCCCTGGTGAGAAATGAGGTCTATACCCGAAACGTTCACGAATTTAATATTTAACAGTTCATCCAGCATTTGTCTGTATAATAATAATACCTATTAGCAGTAGTCACTCCTGCGAGTTCTCTATCAGAGTCACATAATACAAGCTATGCACGAAAGATAATGAACATAGCTTACACCTTGTAATAGCATCTCTTTCAAGCTTACTTTCCGGGTCTGGTACTTACAAAGCGCGTCAATTTTTAAAGGTAAGGGGCATTTATGTGTCAACTTAGTGTAACCTAACAAATAGAGAGCATACAATGGATGCACACATGAGTGACTCAATTGCTACTTTTGTTGAGTTCAGGCTGCGAAAACACACTAGAAAGACCGGGCTCCTCTTCTGCTACTCTCTCTCTCTCTCTCTCTCTCTCTCTCTCTCTCTCTCTCTCTCTGGACAACGATGCTTTTGGCTGGAGATGCTCCTTCTCTACCATCACATCCGAACTTGTCTGCTGGTGATATTCCTACATTTCAGAACGAGTCGCAAACATACGCCCACAGCCATGATGTGAACAGCCTGCAGATCTGTGCTTATAATAAAAATGAGTCCAAGCATATCTCTCACTGGAAAACAGCCACACGTAGTTTCTTTCTTCAGCGCAGGGCACCGATAAGAGTTTTCCATGATTCGGAGTTGGGAAATCGGGAATTCGCATGAAGATGGTCAAATAGCAGGCGTTGTAGGAAGTTTCTTACTATCTTCAGGTTTTGTAGGGAAGTGACGAGTGAATACAAGGCAGAAATATCTGCGTACTCGCTGATTCTGAAAATTTTCTTTGGTTGGTAAAGATGGCAAGGAGAGCTTCCGGGCGAAGTAGGATGTTTTCCGAGAATGATTCATCCTGTGCACCTTTCCTGTGAGTACAGTTGTTACTTGAATAATTCCGCACGTGAGGGATGGGAGGCATATCTCAGTTGAGAAGATATGCATGACGATAGACGATTCTCGATAGTCGAGAATAATTGATCAATTATAATTCCTTCCTGCAGGCTCTGGCAACCTGTAACAGAGGATGTTCTGCTCTTCCCACTGATGAGGTGAGGTCCACACCTGCATCTACCGCGAAAACCATCGCGTCTTCACAGAGTACATTCGAGCATCACTGTATTATTCATTCATTCTATCCAAGAGCCTTGGGTCCAGTCTATCGTGTTAAGCCAATCCATTTCTCCGAACGGCTCAAACATGGGGTCAAATGGAAGTTCTACCACATCACTATTACCAGCAACTTCCTTCGGTGGATCAAGAACTCTATCCAAAATTCTTTGCAACACCTTTTTCAGCCTACCCGCAAGCATAAAATTTCCATCAGTAGGTCGGATCCATTCCAGGAAGGCAATGAATATTGTCAGCTTTTGAATAGCTGAAGAGCGGGGTAATACAAGTTCGCTTTGCCCATTTGCTTGCTTAAGAAGCTCAACGCAAACGACGCCAGCGCATGGAATACCGTAACAAGTGATTATCCAATCAAATAATGACGTATATATCATAAGCTGGTCTCTTTTTCTCCAGAACATCGTTGTTATATCCATCATTTCCACTGCTGTATCGAGAAGTCGTTGCCCGTTCTGGAAGCCACGCGCGATAGCCACTCGGTCGATCAGAAAGCTATTCTGAAGCAAGCTGAGGTACAAATATGCTTGAACCATTAGATGGCCAGCATCATTTGGACTTGTTGATTCTTCACGTGGAGAATAACGAAGTTGATTGGGGAAGTTTGCATATGTCTCTTGACATAGTCGATGAAGATCACTTATGCTAGTAAATAACTGACCATGCAGAGAACGGGCGAATTCTTACTCTATTCTTGATGCTGGGACAAGGGCATCTACTCCAAGAGACGCTTCCAGAATTTGCTCCCGAATATCTACTATTAGACTGAAAGCTCTGAAGAAGGTCGTGCGATAGATTCGGCTTTCAGTATTCCAACCGTTGACGTCAAGTTTGTCAACCGCTTTACTCATTTCCTCGGAGGACATGGCTAGATAATTTTCAGGGAGATCCAGCGGGAGCCGAACTACACAGTATCTCGCACTGGCCATTATCAGTACTACAGTCTGTGGCTCAAGATAGAGAAGCTGAGAGCTCAAGGGCCCATCATTAAGAAATCAGGGGGGGGGGGGGGGGGGGACAACGAACTAGACAGCTCTAAGACAGCTTTCGAGTGTTATCACATGGCAAATTGCAATACAATAGAAACTCATTTACCTCAGTGCTGGTGGGGTTCCATTGAAAGCTTGTGATGTTACCAGAGTTAGTTTTGCTTGTTGGTTACCAGTACTTACTCACCAGCATGATTCTTGTCAGCACAGTAGATAGCAGACCACAATCGCCTCTTATATTCTGTGGCAGGCGTCATTTTATTGTTGGGCCCGTAATCAGACATTCTATGTAAGCCTGCCGCAATAGCGTAGACCACAATATCGCCGATCTGTCGCCTAGTCTGGAAACCTGAATCGTATTAATTTTGAACTGAGCACATATTGGCTAGGAAAGATTACTTTCATCCCCTATGCAAACGGTTTCTAATACAGCGATGCACATCACTGTTACCAAGTATTGTAAGTATCTATAGAATCGATGACCGGCTAGCCTGATAGTATGCTTCGAAAACCATGTTGAGAAAATGTAGATGTTGCAACTCACTTAAAGCTAAGGAGATTTCGTTGATCTCCTCTGACATTTCACACATCCTGAAACATACCTCGGCGCCTAGAAACACATGACAGGAGTTAGTTAGCGTCTTGAGGCTAAATTTGACATGATATAATAACTCAAGAACTCTGTGTTTTTGGCACGTCAACGTACACATAAATGCTTGGAGAGTTAAGAAGCCCCTAATCAACTCAGTGTAGAACGGCAAGCGACTCATACTTACATTCTTTCATTCTCCAAGTCGTCTGCTTTCTATCACGACCATCGTTTTCCGGCACTTTAAAAAGCTCATCGTGCTCTTGCAAGCACTGATAGGAGTAGCCGAAGAAGCCGAACAACAGTCCAAGCATCTCAAATCGTAAATTCAGACCCATGAAGCCATCAATCCAGGCATATCCGTTTTCAGGTGCCTATAGCTGCGTTAGCAGGTGCGACATTAATATTCAGCGGCATTAGCAGTCACAAAGAATAGAGTCCACCATGAAAGTTGGCAAGATCTTACAGGGGGCAACGGCCTCTCTTCACTTTTAAAACAGACATTAGCTATTACTGATAACTTCTCAGATGTGCGAGGCTCAGCCAGCTCAGCCCCAAAGGTTGACCATAGGGTTTCAATGCAGTGTCGCATTATTATTTCATCCAGCATCGAATGATGAACGAGGGGATTATACATTGCTAAGAGTTTGAAACATATCTCCTTAGAGGGGATATTCGTTAGGGCCTTCAATACCTGGTCCATCCGCACTGTAGGAGCCGAAGGTCTATTCCGTCCAAGAAGTGGTTGTCCGAAGGGCCAGGTAGCCGGATGCTTGCGGCTATTCTCACTAATATTGATATCTTCTGAGACATTGGCATCTCTGAATATAGCTGAGAAGCTGGTTGGACCATAATACCTCGCAGACCGTTGAAATGTGGCATTTTTATCCCAATACATGTGTCGATGAAGCGGATTATTCCGTGTAGCATCATCTGATCCCAGGAGCGGTCCATCAGTTGCTTTATTTATAGCAGATGTCAGAGGATCAATAATCTGCTGAGTCGGAGATTCTTGACCTAAACTTTGAGGGGAAGATAAATCATGACTTGAACCACCTGAAGTGGTAGGAGTATGCTGCGCGGACCCCAAGGAAGCCACTATTGCTCCTCGGGGCCTCGTCATCGGCGCAGGGTGGTAAATGCATTTTGCAGTCAGTTTTCGCCTAACGCATCTTCCGCAATGAGGCAGACTGTGGTCACAGGCTAATCTATAATGAAAGGGTCAGCATGCTGCGAATGATAAATGATATGGGGTGAGTACTTCGCCTTACGGCAGACCTCGCAAGCTTGCTTCTTGCCATTTCTTCTTAAGCCAATGCCTCCACCCGATGACATTTCAGATGTATAAGAATACCAGTATTAATTGTGACTGTCACCAGTCTAGGGATATCGGTGCTATGGAATTGTGACAAAGCTGCAGGCCTGGGCCACCTTAATTAGACGTAGATGGTTATACAAAGCTCACACTATAACATGCACATCGCTCGTGGACACACGTCCTCCTTTGCCTCTGTGTTCGAGTTCGGGCGCCGCGCTCGTGATATTGATCGAACTCTCACTAGAGTGGGGACTTGATATGATGACAGTGTCACGTGTATATAAACTAATGCTAAGCGAGGCTTCAGGGGCAGGAAACAAAGAGCTCTCATATGTCTCTATCGATTTATCTGGAAAGCACTAAATCCTAATGTCACATTGGCTCGTTGGCAAAAGGGTGTGAGCAAGGCTTCGATTATATGACTATTGAGACCTATTCAAAGCTAGCTGCCTTGTAGAAGTCTCCTACGGAGTACTACATGCTTCGAGTCCGTTGAGCGGACAAATCTGCGCAACACTCTACTTAGCTAGCGTTTTGCTTTGACCTTATCAGTTTATAATTTCTACACATCTACTAATGGAGAGCGTATGGCGAAACAGTTGCCTTGCATTCCGTAAGCATTCTGCGTCGTGTTCTGGTGAGACATCCAATTCTTCTCAAGTTTTCTGGGAGAAATATAGGCAGTATGCCCGGCCTCATGCACCATTATTCAAGTGTTCAGATACGTCTGTGGCATCAAGACATCACTCTTAAGACCCCAAAGGTAAGGCTTAACAAGAACCCAGTAAACACGGCTATTTGCCGTCTTTTGGACCATATGCCACCGCCTTCTCTCATAGCCCAACCCACGCAACCCAGAGGCCACAAGAAACCTATTATATTGCCATAAAGCAAATCATCAAGCGCACCTCCACCAAGACCATCATCTCCAAAATCGAACCCACCCTCTTCAGTCCCTAATCCAGAATTACCCGCATTATTATCTATCCATGCATCCTCCATACGGCGCAGGGTTGCTGGAGAGGGCATTGTGGCTTCTGTGTGTATACTTGACTGAATTGAGAGGAACTGAAGCCGTAATTGGTTGACCTCAGCCGGAGTAAAACCACCTGACAAAAGCCGGTCGAATCCCTGCGGTGCAGGTGTGGTCGTGGACAATGGCGGAACATTTTTGGACGAATTCTTGGATTTCCTATCTTTGCTTGACTTCTTTCTTGATTCAGCAGCTGCTAGAGCTTCTGTGGACAGTTCAGCAGATGTCAGGACATCGCCAATAGCACAATTGATATAAACGCGTGCAGGGGGGACTTCGATAGCTTTGCCTTTGCCTTTAGGATCCGAAACTGGCGGGAGTGGACTGGGTATTTTGAGGACGGATGCTAGGATATCATCGTCTTTAAGCAGTTTCCCACTATGGATTAAGCGGAAGTGGTGTTTGGATGTTGAGTGGTCAAGCTTCGATCGGATGAGATGCTTGAGAGCAATTACGGTAGTTTCTTCGGGCTCTTCTATGTCCAATAGCAGATCAGCCGTAGACGTAGTGAATCGGATAGTGATGGGAAGATGGCCATTAGGCCCAGATATGTTGTTGGCAGCCATAAACGTTTCGAAGTTCTGTCAATTTATAGCTAGCTTGCGGTAAAAGAATCAATCCCCAGATCACCTCTTATCCGGCAGGCACGGTTCTAGAGCATACATGCTCACACCCAGTGCACAGTGGTTTGTGATATTGGTAGAATATTGGATGATGTTGCGACACGGTGACGAGATAAGAACAGCAGAGAAGCAGACCCTACCTAAGCTAAACTTTTTCGCGCGTTTCACGCGTTAAAGTTAATCAGGGTAAGCAGTTCATCTAAGGCGCCTGTGCCTTTCAAATAGCGGCCGCTCAATCAGCAACTAAGGAGAAAGATATGTCGTCTTGCGTGCTGCACAGGCTTCGTAGCTGCGCGCATTGTGAAGGGAATGTAATACGTATTGTGAGGAAGCTGTAAGGCTCTGGGTAGTTTGGTGCCTTGCGCAATCTTTGCCTTATTGCAGTTAGCGTTCAGTGCATGGTGCTGGTTATCAATCAATCCCTGCAATCGCGCCATACATGACCCCTCCAAGGACTCTGTTGATAGTGGGGGAAGCTGGCTGGCTTCAGGACTTCAAATTATTGTCAGCACGCAGCGCTACAAGACCACTGCAGGGCGCTAGTTGAGTCATTGAAGTGACAGAATTTGAGAGAAAGATAAAGGCTATCTGTAACAAGCAATTTTCAAGTCCAATCCTCTATGCTCCCAAGAGGATCCGTGTATCAGCTTGCCCGAACTCGAATTTATAACTCTATTGCCATCTACCGTTCTGCTGCCAATAGCGGAAGACGCTTTTCTTCCAAGATGGTTGCGGATGAGCGAGCACTGCTGAAGCCTGCGTCTAGAGTCGCTGCCAGTAAGCAAGATGTATGGTATGTATGAAGAGGATCATTTCCGATTCATCCTGGGTCCTCTTGATGAAGGCCACGGTAACCGCTGCAAGTTGTAGAGGAATCTTGTCGTTTGGGTTGGCGCAGTCTCCATTGCTGACAACATCTCTTTGTATCGAAGGATAATATTCCGCATTTTGAACCCATTCTGACTTCTAGTTCAAAGGTCAATTGTTAACGAAGCTGCTGCAAACTCTCCAATTCAACCTATAGTGAACTTGGGTCAGGGATTTTATGGAGTAAGACTCCTTACTCTTTTTCTTCATTCCTCTGCGCTGCCCACCCTCTGCTAAGACTTGCCGCTAACATGTCGCTATTCATAGTATAACCCACCAGAGTATATCTTGAACGCGGCAAAAGATGCTCTAAACAAGGTTGAATGTAACCAATACTCTCATACCAAGGGACGGCCGCGACTGAAGAAGGCCATCGCTGACGCATACTCTCCATTATGGGGCCGCAAGCTTAACCCGGAGACGGAGGTTACCATTACATCTGGTGCAAATGAAGGTGCGCTCGAACGGCTCATGAACGAGAATATATTCTGATCCTTATTAGGAATGTTGAGTGCGTTCATGGGCTTTATCGAGAAAGACGATGAGGTTATTCTCTTTGAACCTTTCTTCGACCAGTAAGCTGAAGGTTATCTTTAAAAATGATCGGCGCTGACATTGCATAGATACATTAGCAACATCGAAATGCCTGGAGGCAAGATTGTATATGTTCCTCTACATCCACCCGAGAAAGGGGCAACAGAAAATACCTCAGCTGCACAATGGACCATTGATTTTGCCGAGTTGGAGGCAGCTATCACATCCAAGACGAAGATGATAGTAATAAACACACCACACAACCCTGTAGGGAAAGTCTTCTCTAAAGAAGAACTCCTCAAGATTGCAGATCTCTGCGTCAAGAACAATATCATAATCCTCTCCGATGAGGTCTACGATCGTTTATACTACGTCCCATTCACCAGAATCGCAACGCTTTCACCGGAAATAGAGAGACTCACTCTCACAGTTGGTTCGGCAGGAAAGAACTTTTACGCAACAGGGTGGCGTGTAGGCTGGCTGATTGGTCCTCCTCACCTGATCCAGTATGTCGCCGCGGCTCATACGAGAATCTGCTTCGCGACTGTATCACCCCTTCAAGAAGCTGCAGCGGTTGGGTTTGAACAAGCCGATGCGAACAACTTCTGGGAGACTGTGAAGGGTGATATGAAGCGCAAAATGGATATCCTCAACGAAATCTGGGGAGAGCTTGGACTTCCGTACTCTGAACCTGAAGGAGGCTATTTCGTGCTGGTAAATATGACGAAAGTGAAGGTCCCAGCGGACTATCCATTTCCTGATCACGTGAAAAACCGCCCGCGGGATTTCAAGCTCAGTTGGTTCTTGATTCAGGAAGTGGGTGTGGCGGCGATCCCCCCCACGGAATTTTACACTGAAGCAAATACGCACCTTGGAGAGGACTGGTTACGCTTTGCTGTTTGCAAGGAAGATGCCGTTCTGGAGAGCGCGAAGGAGAGGCTGAGGAGCCTGAAGAAATACATAGAGGCTTAGATGACTATCTATACTTTCCTCACGGAGAAGATTTAATAGACAAGGAAACTAAAGCTACATCATAAACCTTTTTCCCTTGGACGTGCATCGCGTTTTCTGCCTATGCTTGGGCTATGCAACAGAATTCCTTGTGCTTTCTCTGTTCTTTGTTAGCTGCCTAAATATATTTTTTGAACCCCTCTAGCACACATCATGCAATGTACCTCTGCTTGTATTCCACCTAGAGTTGAATGGAGTACGGTGTTGGCTAGTTACCTCGGCGATATTTTGGCCAAGCTGTGGAGTAGGCAGATGGCTCAATGGTGCTTTAACATTTGCGTATATAGAGCGTGGTCCGAAATAGACCCAAAGTATATGAAAGGCCAAGTTTCTCGACGCAATAAGGCTGGGATGAAATAGTGCAGTTACATGTTAGTATAGATACAAGCTCATAGGAAAACTGGATCAATGTTTGGCAAATTATATCTCATTTTCACCTTCCACGGTCACCAAATGAGTGTAAAAATTCACTGCCCACCTACATAATGTTCAATATGGTTTTTATCTTGAAAAATTTTAGAATTTATGAAACATTTATGTTGTCGATAACCCGCGTAAACTTTCAGCCTTGGTGACATCCGCTTAAGATTTCCGCCGGTAAGTTGCTAGCTTACAATGCATCGGCATAGGACTCATCCGGACGATACGCAACAAAATTTAACAATTCAATATTGGTCATTTTCAATTGGTAGGTATGCTTGCTACACTGCCTCTGATGGAGAACAACACGCTTCTGGTTGTGGTACAATCATCTTCATTTGCCACCGAGTGTCCTTCCCATCAATACCTTATTCACCACTGAAGTTTCCTCTGCATCCCATTGACTTGGATCTGCAATCTCTGCCCTACTACCCTTTCAATTCCCACCAATCTCTCAAGGATTTGGACAACTTTTTGGATCAATATCAAAAGCAACCTCAAGACCAAATCCCGTAACCGTAAGCGCGGTTTGTTGCCTCTGCTGAATGTGCTATCCCTGAACTTAAATGGTAACGTCGCACCGAGATGATCCTGTGCAACCTTCAGTCCGCTCGAGAATCCATCTTCATGGAAGCCATACTTCGTCCATGCCCCACAGTAGCTGATATTTCTCTTATTCTGAATATACGGGAGCAGACCTTGAGAACGTATAGCTGCGGCATTGTAGAGGGGATGCGAGTATGTGTATCGGCCTTGAATCAGTTCTTGCGCTGGGAGGTGAAGCGGATTCAGTGTGACAAGGACGTTACCGAAAGTGGCGGTGGGAATGTGTTGCAGAATATTCATGTTATAGGTTAGACATACTTGGTCGATGTTCGACCCCGTAGCAGAAGACTCGGTAATGTAGTTCCAAGATGACCATGCTTCTCTTTTTTTTGGCATGAGAGAGAGATCAGAATGCAGAATCGCAATGTTCTTGCTGGTTTGAAAACCGGAGAGGATTTCTCGCTCGTTCGTAGTGGCTTCAGGGTCAACTATCGTAGCCGCTTGGTCGCCATGGGTTGCCAGGATAACATGGTCATATATCTCTGATCTTCCATTTTTCAGATGGAGGCGCACTCGGCCATCGTCTGTATGTGTAGCCGTTTCTACAGGGGTGTTCAGAAATATGTGGTTTGGTGGAAAGCCTTTCATGACTGCATCGATGTAACTCTTGGCCCCCCATGGTAGTGTCAACCATTGCGGTCTGGCCGATATTGTGTTTAAAAGGTGATGATTATACCTAGAACTTTATTAGTAACACATTTGGCAGGTGACGAGTTCCGGGCCAAATATACATAAACCTAACTAGAGTCACTGCTGGAAACTCTAGTGTGCATTTATCGGGGCTTGTGCTCCAAACCGCAGCAGTCATTGGGATAAGATAGTCATCCCGAAATGCATCTGAGTACCCCTCCCTCTCAAGATATTCTCCAATTGACTCTTGGACTTTTGTATGTTGGTAGCCATTCGTCAATGGATATTCCTCGCTCTGGTTTTCACTTTTCAGTAAGTCGAGAGCGAATTGGTTGAAACGTATTATATCGAAGATCATTCTCCACATCCGAGGTGATAATAAGTTCCATCGTTGCGCAAAAACTGCAGAAAGTGATGTTCCTGCCCATTCAAAAGCCCCGCGGTCCCGTGAGACACCAAAGGTCATCTCTGTAGGTACTGTTGGCACATTGATAGCTTTTAGGAATGCTATGAAATTAGCTAATCGCTGTTAGTTTCCAATACTTGAGCTGGCGCCAAAGTTGACGTACGATAAGTAGCTGTGTTCAACACAATGAAGCCAGTATCGACCAATGTCTTGTATTTCCCGTGCTTATACTCTACTGTATTCGTATGGCCCCCAAGCCTATCCGCTGCTTCGTATAGGTATACATCGTGATGAGTTCGATTCAGCGCCCAGAGCGCACCAATTCCAGCAGAACCGCTTCCAACGATCGCGACCTTCTTTCTGGGGAACTGTGGTGTTAGGGGAGCCATGGCATATATTTTTTAGATCAAGAAGGAAAGGACAATGATAAAAGAGAGAGGAGAATCACATTAGCATATCGGATCGTGTGTGAGTCGACCGATTGGAAGCTGCAGCAACAGAAGGCATTGGTGACGTGAGTGACATATGCATGCAAGCCAAAACTTAGTGGCTGGTTGTGGAACGTAAAACTGATACTAGAGAGAACCTAGAAAACGCGAAGAAGAAATGTAAACAGGATGTGAGAATTGTATGTATACTTAGTAGTCCTTATGAGGGGGATGAAATCCGAGACATTAACGGTCTGGTTTCGTGGAATTGTTTCTTCTTGAAGTTGCAGGGCTAGCTTCACGATATGTTTCCACTTCAACCTTGTACCCCAGTTTGAAGGAGGCGAGAGTCAAGTTGACCGAGTCAAGCCACATCTCAATACTCAGCCTCGTGACCCGCTTATTTGCGAGTGGCTGGTCGTCATTGTCTCCTTACAATCGTCAAGATAGGAATGGTTACCTATTTCCAACTCACTCGTCCAAATCAATCACAACTCGATTCACTATACATACCTTTGAATTCCAGTAAGTCCAGCCTGGAATTGCAGTTAATGAAGCGTCCGTAGACCCCTCATGACTGGCGGCATTGCGCAAGCTCGGTTAAGGATACCTGTATCTTTGACATCAAGATGGCTAACTTCAACCTCTACACAGAACCAACATGTCGCATCCTCTCGATACTGATGCTGGATCGGAGCTATTCAGCAGTTACGAGGCCGAGTTGAAGCTAGTGCAGGCAGATCTAAACCAGAAGTTAGACCAGATCCCAGATCTTCATGGAGAGCCACGAAAGGCCGCAGTTAGCCAGGCGGAGCGAGCAATAGAAGAGGCCAACGAGTTGCTGGATCAAATGCGCCTCGAGAAACAAAATATTCCATCAGCTACACGCACAAAAGTCAACCAACGTTTCCGAAACCACGAAGTAAGTAGATTAATATAACATGGCTCGCTCGAACGAGGCGATACCACAGATGTGGAGCAAAACCGATGGCTTTTTGAATAGTGCTGATCGCAATGTTAGTCCGACGTTGATAGAGCAAAGCAGAAGCTCCGAACATTAGCAGATGATCGCTCGGCTCTATTTGGCTCTCGGTATTCAGATAATCCAAATGATGTACAACTTGAACAACGTCAACAGCTTCTCTCTGGTACAGACAGACTGGACCGCAGCTCACAAAGGCTTAAAGCCAGTCAGGCCTTAGCCAATGAAACTGAGGCTATTGGAGCAAGTACACTTGCGGATCTACATAGACAGCGGGAAACCATACAGCACACTGGCGATGTGCTCTTGGAAAGCGAAGGATATGTGGACAGGAGCGTGAAGACTCTAAGGGGTATGGCTCGTAGGTAAATCATCCCTAGCGTCCTGTAGCAGTAATGTCGCAGAAGTATATTGACTTTGTTTAGGATGGCTACAAATAGGATTATAACGATTTGTATCATCACGGTTTTGGTACTTTTAATCATTGCTGTCATCGTCAGCAAGTTTAGATGAGTACATACAGGAGAGGCGTTTGGAGTTTGCACATTACACAATTATATTCGAGTGGCATAATACTAGTTTCAGCTTTATGTACAATGAAGAATATTGACTCTTAAGAGCATTTGGCCGACGTATTTTCAAGTTTAGACATGCACTTATACATATCACTACAAGTTTATTCCAGGTAAAGTCGCTGGAAGTTATTGGCGAAGCGGAGATCGGTTACTAAGTGCTAATAAACAGTAGATACAGATGGCGTACCGCACCCGTTCCTCAACAGTGTTGATATTGACAACTAAAATACCACAGGTAACTCACTAATTCCAACATCCTTTCTGGGTGGGGAATACTTGACCTCATCAGATGGAATCGCCAACTTCAGCGTCGGGATTCTCTTCCAAATTGTCGCTATCACATAATTAACCAAACTTGTCCTTCATCCATTTCATGAACTCACCAAACGCTATCTCCAACTCCGCCCTAGCTAGCCACTCTGCCACACACCTATGCTCTCCCCATCCATATCCCAGCGCCTCTTCCGTCCCCCTCTTCCTCTCCATATTAAAGACGTCCGGGTCTGGAAAAACATCCTCGTCTCTATTGCCGCTTTGTGTTGCAGCGATAATCCCTTCTCCCGCCTTTATAGTCTTCCCACCAAGCTCGATATCCACCTTCGCGACCCTCTTCGTCGCCAGCGCGCTCGCGGTATGGTACCTACAAAGCTCCTCTACGAAAGGCTTGGTCCATTTCTCGGGGTCGCTCTTGAAGAGCGAGAGTTGTGACGGGTGTTTTAGGAGCTCGACGACGCCGAGCGCGATCATGGAGATCATGGTTGCGTTCCCAGCCACGAGGAGCAGGAAGGCGATTTGTACGACGTCGTCGTGTTGGATGTGGCCTGGGATAAGCTGTTCTCGAACGAGGAGACTGATGAGGTCATCTTTTGGCTCCTTTAGACGTTGTGAGACAAGATTCTCGAGGTAGGAGAGGAGGGAGGCATTGGCGTTTGCAGCTTCGGTTGCAGTTCCTGAGCCATTCGACCTTATGGCAGCCTGCTGGGTTAGGTAAGGTAGATCCTCGAAAGGAACGCCGAGGATGCCGTAAATAATCTGATAGGTGGTGTTAGAGGGATATTTTTTTGTTGGGAAGTAGGAGAAGATACATAGGAAGGAAGCGGGAGAGCGAATTTTTCGACGAGATCGAAGGGCTTGGATCCTCCTTCAGCGATCACATTATCTAAGAGCTTATCTACGGTGTCTTGAATGTGTGGACGTGTGCTTTGGATGTGTTCATAGGTAAAGAGAGATTCAACCATGCCCCTATATGTCGTCAACACGAACTTCAAACACGGGCTTAGCCAGAACCGGAAAATTAATACCTCTGGCGCATGTGATCTGGAGGGTCCATATCAACCTAGAACACTTAGCATACACCGAATATGCGTTGCATGAGCACAAACACACGAAAGTTGGTTTATTCTTCGCAGCCTCTTTTCCCCCAGCACTCAATTCGGGAAACCCCGGCCTGTTTCTTTGCTACTCAATATCAGCTTGGGGCCGCTGTCTAAGAAATACGGGGGAAACCTTCGACAAACGATCATCCGTCAATACAGCCTGTATATCTTTATGCTTCACTACCAGCCAAGCAATACTCCCATCGAAAAGCTCAACTTGCGAGACAGGCTCATGTTTGCGGAGCTGTGCATACTCGAGAGCTGGTTCGGTGCCAGACGGTCTTGCGAAGGGGAATTTAGGAGGAGACATTAGATTTGTTTAATGATATTACTTGCTCTGGAGGAAGATGGTAGTTCACTAAGTTGAAAGTTTGAGAGAGCATGGGAAGTGTTCAAGTATTACAAGACTTTTGAGAGCAGTGAAGACAATTTATACTTAGCCTCCAGAATCACGACCTTTCGCCACTCCAATCTGGTGATTTCACGCGTTACATAAAAGTAATAAGCAGCATACATACTGCCCGTCCACCTAGCCCCTGGATGCCAAGGCGGGTATTTCGACGTTTAACGAGGAGATCTGGAGAAACGAAGAATCGGTAAGCAAATTCATGGTTAGGTAACGAATCACTGCAGATGGTGCTGCAGATGTGTTGGAAGTGGTTCGATAAAATGTCAAGCGGGGCAAATGTCTGATCAAAACATGGTAATGGGTTTGAAATACACTGTAGATGATTCATATGCTACAGCCGAGGCAGGTGTGTGTCATTGCTCATACTGCAAATACTGACGAAAACTCTCTATATAAAGTTCATGGACTTTCATAGTCCTGGTATCCGTAACCGGTTAGAAGTAAGAGCGAAACATCCATTGTGGCTGACTGAAGTATATGATGATTATTCTAAGGTTTTGCATTGCCACATCTCCGGTTCTTCTCACGCCGATTCTACTTCCAATTATTATCCTTCTGCTTACCATGATTCTGTCCTCCGTTGCCTCCCCAATTTACCTTCGTCACTCTTCACCGACAACCTACACCAAGCGTTGTCATCGGGAAGCGCCAATCCTGAGCCATTAACCAGCGCTAGAAACTCAATATTCTTTGCAAGAGCCTTGTGCCTAATGCCGAACTCCGTCTCGAAGATAGGTGACAGGTCATGTGCACCACATACTCGACTATTTCTGCTTAGCCTTTTGTATTCATATCAGTTCTTATGACATTCACTCGCTAATCACTGGTCTTAACGCTCCTCGCCTGTCTCTGCTTTAACTTCCGATCCGAAGTCTCCCGTCTCACCCCGTTTGAAGTACAGCCTCCGCTGTGGACAGTCCTCTTGAGCAGGATTTACCTCATTTGGTGCAAATATGTTTGTCCGAGAATATAAAAGATTGATGGTGAGCTCTGGTCTTGCTTAAGACGTAGCTGGATTCTCTCGATATTGTCGAAGGCTATGTCAACCTGCTATCAGTAGATAATATACTAGTAGGTAAAGCAGGCCACATTCGAACCGTGGATTCTCGTGATCAGAAATGAGGAGTACGAGTATGGCAGGCTCATAGATGAAGATGTAGACCTCATACCACATCACTGGCGAAACCTCCAAGGCTTGTATGCCGTAAGCAAGCCCCAAATCCTGACCTGTTGTAGGCACCGTAGAAGCCGAGTATTATTACAATAACCAATAAAGTTATAGGACGGCTGCACTGTAGTTTCCAAAGTCCGAAATATTGTCTGTTGTTCAAATGTTTGTAGTTTAAGAAGGATTTGTGTGCCAGACCTTGAGAATCCTCGCTCGCTCGGCTTCAGCCAGAGTGCTCGTCATATCTGGATGTTCTAACTGATACCTCTTCCGATCATCTTCGCGATAGTCATTGGTCTTCCTAAATTGTCGCATCCATAATTCGAGATCGATGACATGGCGATGGGTATCACCTTTAGCGCTGGTTATCTCAGAGATCATCCGTTGGCAAAGCTGTGATACATCTTGGTAGCGCTTTACGTGGACGTAGCAGTCTCTAAGATCTTCATAACACTCTCTCGTCGCATACTCAACAGGGCCGAAAACTTCGAGAGAGCCTTTCAAACACCTTTCAAGCCAATGAATCGCCTCTTCATAACGGTCCATTCTGACCAACGTCCTTGCCAGATCATGCATGCTGTCTAAGGTGGACATATGAAATTCTCCTTTATCTCGTAAACGTATGTCCAGCGTTTTCCGAGTCCAAGATTCGCTTTCTTGGAACAACCCTTGTTCTCGATAGGTTTTTCCGAGCTCCATATTGAAATTCAAAGCAGTTGGATGATCGTCGCCGAGGGTCGCTTGCAAACCCTTGAAGAAGGACTTTGCTACACGTGCACTCTCTGCGCAACTTTGAGAATAACGTAATGAGGTAACCAAGACGATGACTTTGTCATAGAAAGCTCGGGCTCGAGTCTCGCCAACTACTGGACCATTATCAACTTCTAGTTGTAGGCAAATGCGGAGAAGATTCTCAGCCACGCTGGCCATGGAAGTACTGTCGAAAACCGCCGGAATACGGCTTAGGTATCGGCCCATATGCCCCATAACTCTTATTGTCGTAGGGTGTTTTGGACCCAGACCTGCCAGACTTATTTGCAGCTGCTGTCTCCAAACGTTCTCGCCTTCTGAATATTGACATTCGGCCTCTAATGCTCCTGCCCTCATGTACAGGCTCTCCAGTAACAACTCATGGTCTGTTGCAAATCTCTGGAGGATGACCGAGTGCACTCTTTGCTGGAGTTCGGAAGATGCCTCGAACTTCCCTGTATTGAAAAGCTGTTTACATACTTTTATCGACGCAGACAATGCTTCGCGTGATTCCGGCCCATTGAGTCGTCTTCGTACGACTAAAAGTTGATCATATAGATTCTTAGAATCATGTATTCTTTCGGCATTGTGGTATGCATCTGCCAAATCCTCCATCAAACTGATAATTTTGGAATGATCAGCAGGGAAGAGTTTTTGTAACTTCCCTAGTATGGTTTCATAATGAGTGATTCTTGCCTGCAGTGGAAGTTCAGCTACGTAAGACTGCGACACCATGCGTCCTTGCGCAGTCTCACTTCTAAATGATGGTGGAAATGGATAGAGCTCGTTGAACGGGTCAGGCGCAACATAATAGCCTGATGGCATGAACACGTCCATGCCTGCATATCTCAATGGAACACCTTGTATACCGTCAGCTAAACTTACTTAAAGGAATGAGAGATATCTGTATGTGGAAACCTCAGAAGTGATCACGTAACATATCTACATACTGATTTGATAGTTGGGTGCTTGCAAGGTAGCATTGGCAAGACTATCCCTTCTGTACATCATTTGTTCGTTAGCCCTGCTTTGCTGCGGGTCTATTCTCAGTTCGGCCATAGAAATATACTCTTTGGGCCAGAGAGTATGATCTGTAGCCGAGAGTGGTCTGGAGAGTGATAAAGGCTCTATGTCATTAGGGTAACGGATGTTCAGCTCCTCAAACATTCTGGAGAGTCTGGGAGAACCCATAATATCAAGAGCCGCCCATGGCCAATTATCTAAATCTAGGTGTTCCTCAATATCTCTTACAGATTGCCAGTGCTTTTGAAAAGCGTGAGAGGGGTTTGACGGCTGTGACGAAATTGACGAATGCCCTTCACTATCTAGGGTTGGTATGATATTCCTTCCATCCTTGCTGTTGAAATTCTCAACCTCCTCACCTCCATAAGTTAGTAATAGCTGGATTTTCACTTCAATTTCATAGTTGTTACTTACTCAAATCATTATGATCAGCAGCGCGCACTCTCTTTTCATGTCTCGCTTCTCTCTTCCATCTTGCCAACGTACGCCCACTGACAATCTTACCCTCTAGCTCGATAGTTTCACGCCATTTCGCCGTGGAACTTCCAAGGCTCTGGATCGCAGCTCGTCTGACTTCGTGCGAAGCATTTTTATGAAAGCCCCACTTTGAAATCCTCTTGGTGAACTGGCGCTTGCTAGTAACCTTGTCGTCAGTCTCATCTTCTGAAAGTTCCGACCAAATCATTGGATCAAGCTCTGGGTGACATACGTGGGACGGAAACCATGAGTTTCTTTCAGAATATCAGCTACTTGTGCGAAAGTTTTGTTTTCATGAATATATAACGCTTTAATAATCGGCCTAAGCTGTTCCCAGTTTACCTCAGATATCCTCTGCTGATGGCCAGAATTCGAGCCGCTTTGTGCTAGACCAGGTTGGATGTCCATCTCTCATCATCTTGATGGGGTCTACAAGGGAAAACGTTGAGAAGTGGCCACGTTCTGTGATGAATTTCCGCCGAAAATATGGTAAGCTTTTGAGATATCATCAGCACCCTGTCAAGAACCAGGGCTCTGGTGGATAGCTGCCGACCTATACCGCTCCAATGCATATGACTTGGCAGGTCTGGGCCTATAGAAAGCGGAGTGTTAAGGAGGTGTACAACGAATATGTCCACGATTCGCGAGTCGTATTCCCTGTCACAGCCGAGTCAGCACAAAGATTTTAAGCGCCGAGGGCCTAGGTAGAGTCATCACCAGTTTGTGGGTGCTTTAAACTTTGACACAATCCCATAATGTGGGAATGGCGAAAGCATCTAATAACTAAGCAATAATCATATAAAGGTGCATAAGGGAACTGGACGTTTATTATGTCTAGCTATAATCACTGTACGGATTCTACTGTGCTTCTAATGAGGTTACGAAACCGGGGCAAATGACATGGACACTATTTGCATAGCAGAAGCTCGCGAGATGGTATAAATATGTCTCAGACTGCGAGATGTGCGTATCTGCAGTGAATTTAGGAGCAACATCTTCATAGGTTTCTCCAACAATCAATTCTAGTCATTATGTATGCACTATATCCTACAAGTCGTGTAGCCTCGTTTCACGCTTCTTCAGTATCCACCCTGTTCTTTCCTATGATCACTGACTTTGGCACCTTCGCCCGCTTCTTTAATGGCCTGCTCATCACCTCTCATCTTAGCAAAATGTGCCTTGATATCCTCTGCGCTGATTGCTTTGCCGCTTTCCGCAAATTGCTGGAAGAATGGCTTGAGCTTATCCTTCAAATGATTATATGCCATCACTCCTTCGATCGCCCTCACGCGATCAACATTCTTTAGAGCGCTCTCTCCACGATCATATATACTACCGCTTCCAATTGTACTACCTCCAGCTTCATCGCCATCTTCAGAAACAGGAGGCTCATAAGTCTCCTCTTCTTCAAGAAGTTGAGGGTGGTCTGCAAGGTTATGGAAACAGTCGGAGCAACGACAAAGATGATCACGGAAATCTGATTTGAAGAATAACGAGAATCGGCCTGAAGGTGAAGGGGACAATTTGTTGATTTTGCAAGATTTGCCGGTGGTAGGAGAGCCTGCTAGCGTAGCTGTTGACAATGCAACCTGTTGAACTTTCGTTTCTGCAGAATTTTCTCCATCCTCCTTCACTCGCTTGGCGTGGGTAGGCGAGTTTGCATCATCGTCGTCAACTGTTTTGCGTTTTTTCAAATTTGAGACTTGATCTTCATTGGAAATTTGAGCCTTAGCAGGTACCTCTACCTCCGGAGAAGGAGCAGCACTTCGGTAGAATACTGGCGCCAAAAATCCGGAAGTTCCCGCATATCGCTTGATCCAAGGATTAGAGTCAACACACTTGTAGCAGATGAAGCCTTCGAAGTCATCCTCATCAGGAAATCCAGGGGGTAAAGGGATTTCATCTTCGTCGTCTTCCCCATCGCCTTGAGCTTCCGAAGATACGGGAGCAGCTATTTCCTCCGCAGGTTTAGAGTCCACCTGTTCAGTTGAGCCGGGATCGTCGACAGAAACTTCTGCTACCTCCACAATTGATGGCAAAACACTGTCTTTCTTTAGCTTTTGCGCAGTCCCTTTCTCACTTGCTGTTTCATGCCAGTTCGAGCCTAAGCCTACAATACATCCAGGGTGCCACCAGTCTTCCCCGCAACCACCTGTCTCAGTAGTACCTAATCCCAAGCATTGAAACATAGTTCCTTTTTGCATGAAGGGATCATAATCTAATTGACAGCCACAGAACTTATTCTTGAAATTCTGATTATATTTATTGTTTGCCTCTGGCACCTCCGAATGTACATTTCCTTTCATGCCTGTTTCTTGGTTTATGCGTAAGGTACAAGGGGCCGTGACTGGTAGGCGCGTGGTTCCGCAGTCACAAGTAAAATTCCTCTTGTTGAATAGCTCTACTAGCGTGTGCTCGCCGTGGCATTGTACTGAGCAAGAGTAACAGATACCAGCAGGTGTGTATGGATCCGTAGTATTGACAGGAGGAGGATTACATGTCAAACAGGCGAACAGAATCTGACGAAGGGAACCAAGGGGTCTTGTGCAATTTTCAATGCTCTGCCAAAAGCTCAGTAAAGGTAATTGTTGGTGGTGGTGCGTAGGCAATGGTCACTCACATATGGTAGAGCTTCACGCGCGTCTGCTTCGAGCCGAAGCTGGCTGTCGATGAATCTGCAAGACTGTTAGCATGCTTGTGTATGTCAACAAGCTCAATTGCTGTCGCGCATACTCCGCTGCTGTGTGAGAATCGTCAGACTTTTGGGAGGAAGTGCTCAAGCTTCGTTGTTTCGCCTCAGCGCGAGCGCTGGAGCTTGGAGCCTGTGGAGGATCCATGGTGTAGATGATGAACAGAAATAGATATGAAATGAGATTGTTATATGGAGGTATTCAATTTCGACGACGAGAAGTCTGTCTTGATGTTGAGAGAAGGCTGTGAACTGGTAGGGACGGCTGAAGGTCTTGGCTCGGTACTACGCGTAAAGTGGTTGCATTGAATTACGTTGACCAGGACGCGTCAACTCGCGCAAGTTTGGCGTTTCGCGTTTCGAAAACTTGGTTCCTCCCCCCTATCCACCTTGATCTATGCGCCAGCCTCTTCCACTTTCATACAGTGCACAATCAACAATCCGAGGGCCTTTGAATATACCAACTCTTGGACTTCATCTGTGTATGTTCATAACTACTGATATCATACAGTCATTATGAGGTTCGTAGCACTAAATTATCTCCAACTCAACCCTGAATTCAACTGATTGTGCTTTTAATAGCTCCCCATTACGCCAAAACCTATCTTCTGCCAACCGTGGCCCAAGCAACAGAACTGGTCGGAAGCGTTCTCGAGAGCCAGAGGAGGACCTTCCATCAGGCTACGGCGCTTCTAGTCCTGCTGGTGATATCCGATCCTCTCCTCCTGCCTATCCCATCCAGCACGGTGTTGACGATGAGGACGATATTGAGGATGAAATTGCCCTCGATATTGACGATGCGGATGAGATGGCTGAAGACGAGGACGGAATTGACCTTTTTGCTGACAACTTCGAGCGCGATTATAAAACCCGAGAAAATGATCAGTATGACGCTCGAGACATTGACGACGAAGGCGAGTATGATGAGCTTGATCTTGCCTCTCGAAGACAACTTGAAGCCCGTATGAAGAAACGTGATCAAGAGATGAGACGCGTAGGAGCTTTCCTCCCCGATGATGCAGACGACGGCGATATGGCCGAACTCATGGGTGGCCGCCGTAGACGCCGTAGAGACTACGATGAGGATGAGGACGAAGACATGCAGGATGATATCATGGAGGAAGTGCTCTCACTTGAGGCTCTAGGAGATATCAAGGCGGCGAGCATTGTTGACTGGCTAGCCATGCATACTGTGCAAAGAACCGTGAAGCTAGAGTTCAAATCGTTTTTAACAGAGTACACGGATGATCACGGAGTTTCAGTATATGGTAGTCGGATCCGAACCTTGGGTGAGATCAACGCAGAATCGTTGGAAGTCTCATACGAACACCTTGCAAACTCTAAGGCATTGCTAGCTTATTATCTTGCTAATGCACCGGGAGAGATGCTCAAGATGTTCGATGAAGTTGCCATGCAAGTCACTCTTCTACATTATCCCGACTACGAGCGGATTCACTCAGAGATCCATGTGCGTATCTCAGACCTACCAGTCCACTACACTCTTCGCCAATTACGACAAACTCATTTGAACTGCTTGGTTAGGGTTAGTGGTGTGGTTACGCGAAGAAGTGGTGTCTTCCCACAGCTCAAGTATGTCATGTTTGATTGCGGCAAGTGTGGCGAGAGACTGGGACCTTTTCAGCAGGAATCAAACGTCGAGGTCAAAATCTCTTATTGCCAGAATTGCCAATCCCGTGGACCTTTCAATCTCAACTCGGAAAAGACCGTTTACCGGAACTATCAAAAGTTGACTTTGCAAGAATCTCCTGGGACAGTCCCGGCTGGCCGTCTTCCACGCCACCGAGAAGTTATCCTTTTGTGGGATCTGATCGATAAAGCCAAGCCAGGTGAGGAGATTGAAGTTACTGGTGTCTACCGCAATAACTACGACGCTCAGCTCAACAATCGCAACGGCTTCCCCGTCTTCGCTACAATCCTTGAGGCCAACAATGTCGTTAAGTCACACGACCAACTTGCTGGTTTTAGACTTACTGAAGAGGACGAACATCAGATTCGGCAACTTTCAAAAGACCCACAGATCGTTGACAAGATCATCCACTCTATTGCGCCAAGCATTTACGGACATACTGATATCAAGACGGCGGTGGCTCTATCCTTATTTGGTGGCGTTGCCAAAGAGCGACAAGGGAAACATCACATCCGTGGTGATATCAACGTTCTTCTGCTTGGCGATCCCGGAACAGCAAAATCACAAGTGCTAAAATATGTAGAGAAAACTGCTCACCGAGCTGTTTTTGCGACTGGACAAGGAGCTAGTGCCGTCGGTTTGACAGCCAGTGTTCGAAAAGATCCCTTGACTAGTGAATGGACATTGGAGGGAGGTGCCTTAGTTCTTGCAGATCGAGGAACGTGTCTGATCGACGAGTTTGACAAAATGAACGACCAAGACCGGACATCCATCCACGAAGCCATGGAACAACAGACTATTTCTATCTCTAAAGCGGGTATTGTTACTACGCTACAAGCACGGTGTGGTATTATTGCTGCTGCAAATCCTATTGGCGGGCGCTATAACTCAACAATTCCATTCTCGCACAATGTTGAGCTCACTGAGCCTATTCTATCGCGTTTTGATATCCTTTGCGTCGTTCGCGATGCTGTGGATCCTACAGAAGACGAGCGGCTTGCTCGATTCGTGGTTGGATCACATGGTCGCTCCCACCCAGTCGCTCAAGCCGTTGAAGCGAACCAAGATGCTATGGAAGTCGAAAATGATTCAAGCATACGTGCCGGAAACGCCAACGGAGGAGAGCCAAAGCAAGAAGGAGAGATTCCTCAAGAATTGCTCCGAAAATTCATTCTTTATGCCCGAGAAAGATGTCAGCCTAAGCTGTACAATATCGATGAGGAGAAAGTATCGAAGCTTTTTGCCGATATGCGGAGAGAGTCTTTAGCAACTGGGGCATATCCTATCACCGTAAGTTTCGCTTCATTTCTTGAACGGCCAAGCTAACACGCACAGGTCCGTCATCTTGAAGCTATCATGCGTATCAGTGAGGCTTTCTGCCGCATGCGGCTCTCAGACTACGTCTCATCACAGGACGTTGATCGCGCTATCGCCGTCACCATCGACTCGTTCGTTGGTAGTCAGAAGGTCAGTTGTAAGAAGGCTCTCGCTCGTGCGTTTGCCAAGTATACGTTGGCGAGACCGGGTCAAGGGAAGAAGTCAGGGGCAGGGAGGAATTTGGAGCGTGCGAGAACTGCGACCGCCACGGCTTAGTTGCAAATGTCTAGATATGGGCAGGTTTATACGGAGTTGGTAATATGCCGGTGCAGGATTGTATTGTATATGAGTTAATGAGAACATACATTTTTGTGATTATGAGCTGGCTTCTATAACGCTCGCGACCGTGTTGTGAAAAATATGATTGTTTCTCCTAGCCAGTTGCTTTGTAGGATATTAAATGTATCGTACCTAGCCAGATTTAGTGAATCCAGCCCAACTCATCGCCCGGAGGCATAGCAGAGGTGTCCACTTTGTTATCATTGGTTTTACTGTTGAGCCATAGAATATTAAGATGTTAAGCATGCAAGACTTCAAAGCGTATGTTCTAGAGAGCCTGCATCCGAAGAAGGTGAAGCGAGCGAAGCAACGTATGCTCAAATATTCAAATTGCAAAAACAAGACGATGGATGTTGCGATTCTTGATTGTGAAAAGAGCCTAAGTTTGCGTTACACCCGTGTGCTATCTGTAAAGACAAGCAACCCCATAGCAACCTCTCTCCCTATGATGTATACCACGAAAACCAGCCTGTCTTCACGAGATACATGCTCATGCTTCCTTGAGGTTATTCCATAATTAACTCCCTGTATCATGCGTCAAATCACCAAGCTAGACATCACAAGATTTCAAGCCTCGCACCAGGGGACGTTGCAGAATCCACTGCATAGTGCCTCATGCTCGAGCTTTCGCCTCTGAAACGCCTCGTTCTTCTTCTTCCGATGCAGCTTCATCTCCTGCTCCCTGCCCATGAAGGAAAAGTACCACGTGGGTTGCTTGTGAGAGATGCGGCAGTCCCTATCCCACACCCTAGTCGTATCATGATACCAGTAGTCCATATCAGCATTACCATCGACCTTTGGGCGCGAGAGATCCATGCAGTCGAGGCACAAACCATCGAAATCGTTTGCAATCTTCGCCCTAGCACTGGAGATATAAGATGGACTGCATAGTGATGTGCACCTGGTACAGGCGGCGTCGGGCAGCGTGCACTCGAATTCGAGAAAGCCAGGGCTGTTCAAGATTTCCTCGATTGATTTCTTATGCAGCAGTTCCATGGGCCAAAGACCGGTCTTCTTGAGACTTCTGATGTACCGCTTGAGAACTTCTGCACTACAATCACATTTGGCGTCGCTGAGGGCGTCGAGCGGACCACCTAGAACAGCCTTGATAAGCTTCGTTCTCAAACTACCCTTGGCGCCGTTGATTGCACCAATCTAGAAACTGTTAGGTTTGCGACCACCAAAATATTTTTTAAAAGCTCACCTCGTTGTGTTGTAGATGCAAGCCGTAATGGCATGTAGGGTTAAGTTCTGTGATATGACCATCCAACTTGTATGCAAGTGCCTTTGTCATGAAAGCCCAAGCTTTGGCGATCTCTGTTGCGCCAGCTCCGTGGTTGAATGCCTTGCAAGGATAGAGTAGCTGACGCATATCATCAAGATCAAGCTCAGCAAGCTTTTTGCGCTTCAGATACTCGGCAAACCAAGAGTTCAGTGAGGTCTCAGCGAAGTCTCGGAAATCGGCTACTTGCAATGCTTCCCATATCTCCTCAATCGGTATCGCATACATTTCGTCTGTCACCTTGTTATGGATGGAGCGGAACCAGAGCTCGAGGCTGGTAGCCGTGCCGTTCCGAGTATCGACGACTGACCGAGTGGCTTCTGTGAAGTAGCCTTGGAGCTCAGCCTTGAATTGCTTTGAGTTATCTACAAGAGTTTGACGCGAGACCTTGAAGGAAGCAAGGAATCTACCATTCAGGCGCTTTCCATCTGCTAGCGTGATGGTCGGCTCAAGTCTGTTTGACTCGTACAACCGAATGGTCAAATCACCATCTTCGTCAATGACGATGTTCTTTGGAGATGCCTTGAGATATCAGTCAGGGTTCTACAGAAAGAGAGCATACCTTACCGTGGTCGTCATGATTACGAAGCTCAAAGGCACTTCAAAAGTACTGATCTATCGATTGAGGTATCGAATTAGCTTTTTTTCAAGACAAGGATTACTGAAACCCTCTCTGAAAGACGAGGATAGAAAGGAACAGAAGAACATACTGACCAAGATTGTGGTCGACGATCTTCCTCTTCAAGATCGAGATTGGCTGAAGAAAAGAAGAAAAGTAGAGATCGAGAAGAGCAGGTTCTTTTAACCACCGACAGGAAACTAGCGACTCACGCTCAGGCGGTCCCAAAGATGAAGTCCCCGCTCACAAAGCCCAAGGTGAGCCTCTGGAAATCCAAGGTGAAGGCAAGGCACCGGAATATGGCTACCCTGAACAGATACCGCCAGCCTAAAAGCGAAGTTCCCCATCCTGAAATCTACAAGCCCAAGTCAGAAAGAGCCAGCCTACAGAAGCGATTACATGACCAGCTCGCGCCAGACATCAGGAACGCGAAACATGCCACCCGGAGAACAGAGCACTATGCTTAAAGCTTTCTAGAACGGGTGGGAAATCTCACGAGGCTGGGGAATGAGCGCTGTGCAAGAAAGCTGCTCGAACACACCCTGCGAGGCCTAGGTCATAGAATACACTCATGTCGAGAGGTGTGTGTGTGTGTGTGTGTGTTCAGAAAATCTATAGCTTAAGCGGACTACCAACCTCAGCTCCCCTTTCAAGCCGTCAATCCATTTTTGCATCAAGCTAAGCACATGTGCCACTACCACAGAGCATTCCGATATCCTCTTCTATCAACGAACTTATAGTAGACTGATCTCCTCAGACAGTAGTGATTCTGTGGAAGATGGTCTCCAATTTTATTGCATTTCCACCCCCTTTTTTCCCTAACTCGCTTAGCTTCGCAGCCCATCATAAGTTCTCCTTAAAAGTCTTACAGCCTAGGATGGAGTATAGTTTAAATCCGCTATAGAATATAGATTATTAATGCGGTTGCTTTACATACGCACCTGCTATTAGTGTTAGATTTGGGCTAGCTCTGCCAATCAGGTAATATATAGCGAAGGATAAAGCGACATCAGCAAATTCCTCTTCCCTCTCATGATACATATTACAGTCTTATATCTTGAATTTGTTTGCCAACAGTAAAGCGCTAAGCTCTCATACCCAGCACCGCCAACTTACCCACACTTTCATCCCAGCCAACCACCAAATGACACCTCAAAAACATCATCCTTTGCTCCAACCACCTAATCTCATCTATGCTCATCTCGCAAACCTCCTTCACGCTCCTTCCCAACAACTCTCCCCAGGCCTTCTCGCTCCAAAGTAGCTTTCCAGGGGCGATACAAGCCGTTTCGTCCAGGAGAGTGCCTATGATTTTTGGGTTGAGAGAGAGCTTCAGGAGCTTCGAACAGTTGGGACATGCAGTTTGAAGGGTGTTCGCGTAGATGGCAACACCACAGCATTGAGTGCACATTAGCATGTTTTGGTAGTGTTTCTTGACGAGGGATAGTTCCATAATGATAACGTTAATGTGGCCTGTGAAGACTCGACGAGGCTCTTCTCGGACCCTGTGGGCATTGTTAGCTATTGATAAAGGGATCTGGGAAACGTAATGACATACCATTCATCTACATCCGCTAACTTAAACAAAATAACATTTGCTCCATACTCTGCAGCCTGAACATCCCACACACCTTCCGGAAATGTCTGGTCCATACACTCCTTCTTCCCGCGTCCTTCGGCATATCGCCTCAACCACTGCGCATCCCCAAATTGTGGTTCAACATCAACGAAGGTCTCCTTTGTGACGCCTAAATCCACCCTGCCTTCATTCCCAGACTTATACCCTGGACTCGATATCAATAATATCGTCTTTCCAGGTTCCCACTCCTTCACAGCCTCAATGAAGTCGTTCCACACGGTCCACCGGATCTCGCCTGAATGGTCCATAAGCCAAACCTCCACAAGATCGTTCTCGCTGCCATTGCGGTTAGAAACACGTTTCTTGGCCCCTATGCTCTTGACACAGACGAGAATCTTCGCGTCTGTGACGCCGTCATGACCACCTCCTATATAGCTGGCGAGCGTCATGAGCCCTGCAAGTGGCTGTTCTTTTCGATAGCCTAACGGTATCCGGCACGCGCTATCGGTGCTGGTGTTATTATGAATCATGAGATGGTCCGAGGTAACTCGTCCCGGAAAGATGTTTGCGTAGACTTCGATCCCTTTGATAACTGCTGCTTCGGTCTTTGAGGGATCGGATATGAACGTTGTCCAGATTGAGAGGAGTTGGCCTACTTTCAATGAATATCGGTTGCTAGAGAAGTATAGTTTGATCTGTGGGCCGTAGTAACAAATTAGCAAACTTCCACTGTTTAGCTTTATGGAAAGAGCATGGAATTAATACAGAGATAGCGGCGGTATTATCTCTCAAAGTAACATAATGCCAACCCGCAGCTTTTGGCTGCTTCGGGTTTCGCCCAATGATCGTCGTAGTATTAATAACTCTACCAACAAACATGACGGCTTTCGGTCCTGGGACTAGATCCCCAATGCTAACCTCCTCATATTCGCGAGTTGGGTTCCATTCTCTTTTCAATGGGTCAAGTGTTGCTATTTCAGCCTCTGTAAAGCCGTCGCCCAGGCGTCTCGGCCCTTGTGCTGACTTGTTTTCCCCTCCTTGTAACTTGACCTCTCTTTGATAGAATGATTGTAGCGATGGATTCTTGGACTTTGTTGACTTCTTAAAAGACAGCATATCGATCAACGTGAAATGAGAAGGGTGAATTTCTTAACAACCTGTCTTGGAAGGAGAAGTGTGAACGAGGAATATGAACTGGAAAGAAGATCTAGGAGATTCAATGACACCGAAAATCATACAATTAAAATAAAATTATTCTGAAGCCATATTTTCTGGTGATGTAGTCTTCGAAATTTGTGGGGGCGACCTACCTACCTAGTTAAGTCAGTCCGTGTAGGAAGGGACAAGTGCTCAGAGCAGAGACGCCGCGTTCAATGAAGCAAGATTCTATTAAAAGGTTAACTTTTCCATCTACTGATTAACACTAATAGTAAAATCCCCAAACGATTTCCCGACCGGGATTATCAAGCTGCCGGTGCTGTCATTACTCGTCCATCCACTCACACCCTTTCCGTCAATGTCAAATCCCTTGGGCTTTCCGCCGAGCCCCAAGAAGGTAACGCTAGCGATCTTGACACCTGTATCATATCCATACTTGCCCTTGATGCTGAGTCTGCGTCCATCAAATTCAAACTTGACATATGTCGTTCCCTTCTGCACAAGGCTCAATCCATCATCCAAGTACAACTCTCCACTCGCTTTCCCATCACTTCCCACTGGTACAATGAGCTCAAAGTCAAGCTTTCGTAGCTCAGCAGTCGTGCTGGCGGACGCTACGCGCTGAGGGACAATTACGCCACCGCGGTAGTGCAATGGAATGGATGTGATATCCACATCGTTGATAACGATGTTTGTGCCCTTTCCTTGAATCTTTTTATGAGTGTAGTAGTCATAGAAGATATCCTTGGGTAAGTAGACAGAGACACTAGCGGAATTTTCTTCGGTGACTGGCGACACGAGGATAGAGGGACCGTAAAAGTATTGGAGTTCTAGAGGGAAGGTATTTTTGTCGTTGGGGTAGATGTAGAACACTGAAATGATGAGCGGTTTTCTAATCTTCTAAGTTCTGAGGAGAAATTAGTACTTACTAGGATTGATAAGAGGCGTTCCGTCCTGGCTATGCTTATATAATGCCGTATAGATGTAATCCAGCAGTCGATAGCGAATGTCGATCGCTTTCCTGGCTGACTGCGCTACACTTTCCCACTGGTAGAACTCCTGCCCAATATTTCCATCTCCATTGTGATTACGATAGAAAGGGCTGAAAGCACCAAGGGAAGCCCAACGGGCGCACAGTTGCTCCGTGGTGTTGTCAGCAAATCCACAAACATCACTACCCACCATCGGGACTTGGTAGATGGCCGTGAAAGCAATCATGGTGCGGATGGAAATGCGATAGCCCAACCAGCTGCTGACATTGTCTCCAAGCCATTTACCGACTTTTGTCCCTGCGCCGGCAAACGTTGAGCGAGTGATTATGAATGGTCTCTCATCTGGTCTTCTGTTTAACATGGCACCCCGAGAAGCAGTCGACATCACTATATAGGTTAGCTTTGATTTCCACATATTTTCAATATATCGTATGCTCACTGGTTCCATAGATATTGTGAGTATCGTATTCGGCGATTTTGTTATAATGAATGACGTCCGTATTCACTGTATGATTAGATATTCCTCCGCCCGCAGCATTGGCCTCTGTATTATAGGCTGCCTTATTATGAATAGCATATTTGGGGAACAGCAAGTCTCTCCCTGCCAGGCCAAGTTGCTGACCTGGAGGTGCCTGTCTTACTTCAATTTCAGCGGAATATTCTTTCGATGCAAACACAGGTGCCACAATTCCTCGTTTGGCGCTTCCCGTACATGGAGTTCCGACAGGTTGGAAACTGCAGGGAAATCCTGGGAGTGGACGAGGAGGTGTTCGCACAGCCGGTGGCACTGGGGGGAAGCCAACGGCCGCGGCATATGGATCGCTGCAAGGGAAGTTGCAAGGGAAGTTTGATGGTTCGTTCATATCAATCCACAACCCATCCAAATCAAAGCCAGTTACTGGGTCAAAGAAAGCCTTGAATTCTATTTTTGCATTAGCAACTTTTGCCGGGGGTATGAGAAAACTAGACAAATTTACCTTTGTTCCAATATCCTTGAGTATTTGGATGGAACCAGTCAGGGAAGACGGAAACACCAGCCCAAACCACACCAAGCCAAAACGATCCATTGTTTCTCTTGAGGAATATGTCATCCTTAGCGCCTTCTAGATATGGCTGGTAGTCTGTATATGCCACTGCCGGATCGACCATGACGATTTGACGTTGGTTGTGGTCATGGAGATATTTGTTAATAGCTTGCATCTTCTCGAGAGGGTATCGTTGGGGGTCAAGAGAGAACACCTATGAAGTTAGACACAATCTTTTGGAGCAGATTGGGGTGGATCCTACTCTTCTACGGTCCATGTAGTCAATATCGGTCCACATCACCTCGAGAGGAATCTCGGCCTTCGAATAGTTATAGATCACCTCCGCAACGGCGAAAGCATCCTGATAACCGTATCTGCAATTGTGATAGCCTAGGCCCCAGTATGGCATCATGGCGGGCAGACCAACAACTTCCGCATACTGTTTTGAGACAGCGATAGGAGAAGGCCCTGCGAGGAAGTAGAAGTCGAGGACGCCTCCAAGTGTGTTATACTCTAAATATTGCTTCTTTCCGTTTGTATTGTTGACCTTGATATCCATGCCATTTGAGTTGAGAAAGAAAACTCCATGTGTGCCCGTCGTCCTTTGCTCGAAGTAGACTGGGTGGTTGCCATACAGGTTGGCTCCGGCGGGTATACCGTAACTATCCTGCGACCATAGGGTCCGCACACTCCAGATTTGTTAGTATCGGGATGCACAAAATTAAAGTGTCTCAACTTCAACGAGATATTGGAGAATTGGGAAGCTCACTAGTCAGTGGTAGTCAGACGGAATGGATCCGAGTGCTCGCCCAAGCCATACAAATTTGGGTTTTCTGGCAGTGAAGTCCTCAACCTGAGATATTGAGACTCAAAAATGATGTTTGCGGCAGAAGTATCGAACAGAACTTCCCCTGTCTTGGTTCTCTCAATCGAGAAAGAGAACGGGGAAGCATTGTATTTGAACTTGAGATTCCCGCTTTTTGAGCTAGACGTTCCGCCAGGGCGTGGTAGAACAGAGGCGGGGACCTGGTAGACACTATTGGCGGCATCCTGGATCTTGACGTGAATTCGATCATCTACGAGATGGAATCAGCTTTTGTTTCTGTATAAAATGGAGTAGAGCATAGCTTACCAGTCTGGTACTCAACAGTGAGTGTCAGGCTTTTGAGGTCATCTCCATAAACATTACAAGCTTTCCCGGCAAGAGTAAGATCCGCCGTCAAGCTCGACAATGTCGTCTTGATATTCGTGGCTTTATAACCCGGACAAGAAGCCAACGGATCTCCTGCGCGAGGCGCGAGTACGCTCGCTGCGGCAGTGGCAGAGATGGCCGTTGTCAACAACCAGGAAAGTATAGGTACCATCTTGATAAAGACCAAAAAGTTGGGATAGTATCGTACAGGTGGCCCAAGGCTGGATACTTATAATTATTTTTGTGCCCCTCCAATTTCATCCCAACCCATGACGAGCATGACGAGATGAGCTGCAGGTTCCCATTTTCCATGGTTCATGACCTTGTCGGTGTTCCCTCGAGATGCAAACTCCTCGACTGAGATCCTTTTGTGGAGCACCGCATTTGCCAAGACTGATATTATATCGACAAACCGTATGGCTCCCGAAGCACTCTTGTCTTTTACCCGTGGCTCTTTTTGGTAGGTGCGAATAAACATATTTTGGGGCATAAAGAGGCCGGAATGAAGACCTACAAAACTTTCCCTATGACGCTCTTCCTACAGTAAGCTTGCATTGCCACTGTAACGGTCCAACAGCTCCAGTAAGCTTTCAGTGTAACGGCCCGACTTGCGGGGTAGCTACCCCAGCTTCTCCCGTCGTTCAAGGGGCAGCTTTCGCATTGGCCTATCATAACAGCCTCCAAACCGAAAAGTATCACGTGAACATGCACGAATAGCTTCATATTACTGGACTGAGATCTGCTGGCCCGAGGGTTAGATTTTTTCTAGCCCGCATTCCCATGCCAGGTCGCTAAGCAACACTGTATGCAGCTCCCATATCAAGCATCGATTGCCCGAGCTACTTGGCTAGAAAATTTCGAGGAAAATAGACACAAAATAAAAAGCGAGAATCAACGCGAAAGAAAACGCGAGACGGGCCAGCCAAAACATGGTTTGGCGATATTTGAATTGGACGGGGGCGGACTAAGATGCATACTTCCTGGCTGAGCTTTCCGCATTATGTATTGCTCAGAATCTCTTCTGACTGGAGGCTGACAGCCTACATCTTTCTTAAGGTTATGAAGAGGCGATGCTTTTTGATGTTTTTGTGGTGAGTGCCTGCATCTGCATACTTGTACAACCCTATTTCGGGCCGAGAGAATGACCGACAATTCTATCTGCCAACTGGTAGCGAGCCATATTACGGAAGTAAACATTCCTCATCTGCAAGGCAATGTTTACCAGCTGAATACTCGATACTAAGGAGACCACAAGGCCAATTGGCTAGGGAGAACATACCACGGGTTCGATCTATACATTATGTAACTATGGTAGCTGTATGCCAGGCTGATATATGGTACAAATGGTTCCTCCCAAGCGCCTTAATTTTTATTTCCAAATGCCAAACTCCATTGCTCAAATGTAACTTGTAGATACCTACAGGTCCGGAAGGATGAAGGTCCGATTATAATCAGTGCTCGGGAGGTGGCATAGCCACATCTTTGATAGGTTGGAGAAGCATTGGTGGTAAGCAAGCTCTCCCGTGGCTCTTTTCCCACTGTTCGTTCGTTAGCGTAATATATCTCCAAGCAAAGGGGTCTTCACAAACCTCTGTACCCCCAGTTCCGCCATATTCCCACCCCAGCCAGTTGTTATACAGCCGCGTTGGTGCATTGGCCTGGACGAACCATGTGCTCCCAGCGAATCTTCCTTCTCTTGCCTTGCTAAATGGGCTTTCCTCGGTGCTTCCACTCACACCTTTAGGTCCAGGATTAAACCATTTGTCCAATTTCTTTCCACTCCACTGTCGATCAAAGAATATTGGTATGGGAGCGTAAACTGCTTTCAATCCATGAAGTAACGAGACGGTCTGTGGTGCCATCTCAGCGCCCAGAAAATTTCCATTCTTGTTTTCTTGATGCATCGCCTCAAGTAAAGTCCGACTCACCCGGGCTTGTGTTCCAATGCTGGCTCGTCGTGGGGTTTCTCTGGTTCCCTTGTATCCAAAAACGTCGTCTTTATCAGGCCATGTTGTGCCAACGGGATTGAAAATAGGTGCGAGAGAAATGTAGTCTGCTTCGTCTCCTACACCCCATTTGTAGTTGTCTTCCTTGAACGAAGGCAATGGAGGTTTTGGCCCAACAGGTTTCACGCCTTCAATAGAAACCGCTCCCCATACTACTTCTGAGCCAGAAGCTGCTTCAACTGTCTTGCGGAATTTGGAGTCGTAATAATCAGCATGAAGCGAGGGAATATAGAATCTCTCGTTGCGTTCCCATAGTCCCTTTCTCGGTTGTTTCTTTGCAAATATAGCAAGTCTCTCTAGTAGATTGTAATGATGGCCTGTATATCTGGTGTCGAGTTCCCAGTTCCAGAAAAACTCGAATTCGGGGTTCTCAAGGGCGAAATTTTGAAGAGGCTGCCATTGGGACTTATTAACATTTCCCACTAGTGCTTGAGCCTTCGGATATAATTCCTTGTTTATTTTCTCGTCCCAAAGGACTGTCATGTTCCAAAACTCTTTTGGAACATTGTCCTGGATAACCTGCTGGTGTACGGTAGCATTCGTCCAGATAGGGAGATCCTCTTCGACTCCAACTAACAGATATACTTGATATTCTCCTCCACTTCGCAGTGATAGTTCGGTGACTAAGGCACGAATATTCTGCTTATCGTTCTCAGTATAGTTCCTCCTAGACCAAGATCGCACGAGAACAGCAGTTCGAGATTTTGGTTTTATATCATTCTGAGGAAGTCCATGCAGACCTTGCTTTCGTGCCTCGGCTTCATCAGTAATTGTTCCATTGGAGATCGGCACTGTTCCATTCTGGCCCTCTGCTCCTCTAGCCTTCAGACTGCCACTAGCGGATTGTGGGGGGTTTGATTTGGAAACAGTAATATCGTCCTTTATCGGGAGCTTTTGCTCGAGCTGCACATATCGATCGGCGTTTCTCGCCACACAATACTCTTGTAATCGCCCCCAGTTTACAGAATCCCAATCAATTTTCTTTGGCACGCGCTTCGCGTGTGCTGGAATTTGTGCCGCTTCACCTTCTGTATACCCATACGCGCCTAGACGAGACTCACGTTCAAAGCATAGATTACTGTCGATTCCCAGCGGAACATAGGAGCCTATCGGTGGGTTTTCAAACCCCTTAGGACGGCCGGAGAAGACCAACACTTCTCGTACCTCTCCATCTGGCCCATCACACGGCACATATGTACCCTTGTTGGTAGAATTCCAAGCCTTATCATTGTAATCTGGATAGGGGTTATAGGTATAAGGAGGCTCATCGTTGTATGACGTCCAAGATTCGGTGGGTGTTAGCATTGCATTTGCAAAGCCTGCGTGGTTGCCAACTCCGATCAAGTCCTTTAACGAGGTGCCAAAAATTTTGTTTGCACTCCTTTCCCTAAAATATCTGTAAGTAATTGACGAGTTCAATATTGGCAAACTGATGCAGAGAATAACATACTGTCCCAACTCATCCGATTCTTTGAAGAATTGCTCCTGCGTGATAACATCACTTGGTTCTGCGGCTTTTGTGGCTGCTGGCTTTGCACTTGCAATGCTACTGCTCAAAGGCCAGGAGTCAATCGAAGGCGTTGGTTTTGGCAGCTCCTTTGTCAACGCAATTAGCAGATTAGGCTGTCCCTCGTCGTGCAATAAATTGCTCTGCCCTCCAGTTCCATGTTTGCCAGCCGCAGATCCAGCACCAGGCAGTATTTCTACCACATGCGAATCCTCATTCGTTGAAAATGGGAAGATGAAATAGAAAAAGACAAGTGCGAATGCAACTACGATACTGGTGCGGAACCGGGGAGGCATGCTCACGAAAGATTACTTCATGTGGTTCAGTTCAGTTCAGGAATGTAAAAGGGAGAGTTCTCGTGAAAGACGCGAGGTTCGGGACGGAATGGCTTTTCAGCTGCCTGGCCTTGGCATGAATATTCAGGGGAGCGAAGAGAAATTGAATTAGAAAGCACTGAAATCTGTGTTTTCGACCTCTTAAGTATACAAATACTTAGGTAGAGCAACATTGATTCCTTTCCTTTGTGCTACATTTGTAACGTGCTGGTATTCTTGTTGAAGCAAGATATATTTTATTAGCAATGGTCTCTTCAAGGTTCGTCCAAACCTCAGGGGTAGGCAGGTTGATTAAGCGGGGCGATCTACAACGTGCAGACAAAGAACTTATAAGAGAAGTACTCGAATGTCGATCAAGGTACTTATCTTTAGACATAAATAAAGTAATGACCTTATGTCTAGGGCCTCCTTGGGGTGATCATTGCGATACGCCAGCCGTATTCAGAAACATCAAGACGCCACAGCGGATTTGTGAATCGTTCGGTTGATGCGACGGACAGGGCATCAAACAGACAGGCACAGCAAGATTGGGAAACAAACTATGTATAGTACGTATCCAAACTATATATACACATTATATTACTATTGTATCATGCAGCTATATGCTTTAGTGAGGGTATCCCAAAATGAATGAAATCAGATCATGCTCTGCATGCCCATGCTAAACGGAAGGGTATAAATTGACCACGCCGGGTCGTTAAATCCCGAAGAAAACCAGACTTGCGCTGTACACTTTATCGTGCTTTATACATCGAAGATCATAGATCTCGTTCACATCATCATCAATCGAGTCGTCCTTCTCTCCATTCTACTCGTGCCGCCTGTAGGACCGAGAAACCTCCGTTGCTTCTGAGCGCGCTGAAACGCGTCTCTTTCGCAGTAGACTTGGCCATCCATCTCAAAGTAGTCGTGCCTGAGAGTCCGCTTGCAGTCTGCGCAAGTCAGGCACCTTGGGTGGAACTTCTCCTTCTTCTCGCTCTCTAGATATTGTCCCTCTATTCCCTTGTCGCAAGTACGACATACGCTTCCGTTCAGTTTATGATAGTGCCTTTCACAATATGGTGCATCGTCGATCACGTAAAATGTTGAAGTCTGGAAAGGCTCCAAGCAGGTGGTGCAAGCAAAGCACTCCTTGTGGTAGCGCCCGGTCAGTCGTCCGTCTGCTGACGAAATTGATTTTCCGGTAATTGGCTTGGTGCATCCCTTGCAGTTGCCTTTCGAAGCAGGTCGGCGACCATTGACGGGTCTTTGTGGACTTGTATGTGGAGGTGTTCCTAATGTCTGCTGCGGTGTCTGGGTACGTGGAGGCAGTGGAGACAAGCGACCCTCTTGGATGGCAGGATCCATGGGAGACTCTGGAGAGAGGAATGCCGGTGCGAGAGTTCGTGGAGGAGCCATTCCCCTTGCGAATTGCTCTTTGGCTTGTTTTGGCGGTGAGTTGGAGAAGGTCTCCTTTGGCTGAAGGTCTGCTAGCGAAGACTGAACCTCAGACATCAAGTGGTCGATTTTATTGGATGCACTTGAATTGCCCCTCCGCAATTCAGGCCGAGCTGATAGCGGAGGGCTAGATCTGGAACTCGTTTTGCTCATTTCGCTATAAGCTGAACCATCTGATGACTGTGATCCTGAGGGGGTGTGGTATGGGTTACCGATTCCAAATTCTGCTGCTAAATCCACGTTACTCGGTACAGGTGGCGCATCCTCCAATCGAGAATCTGACCTATCATTCCTGGGCCTTAACAAGCTTGTGCCTCGTGGAGGAAGTGGCCTCGAAAGATCGGGGCCGACAGAAGGCTTCCTGTGCGACAAATCATTAATACTTGGCCGTCTTCCGGAGGTCTCGTTCGATGGTCTTCGCATCCTGGTGTCAGGCTCTGAGGGCCTTCGGTATGAAGGGCTTTCGCTTCGCAACGGGAATGTTTGCGACCTGTCCTCTGGCCGTAAGAATTCTGGCCTACCGTCATCGTCTGGAGTTCGTCCTCCGAATCCGCCATACGTCTCCTTCGTAGGAGCTTTGGGTAGTCCTGCCCTTGAACCTTTCGAGCTAGAATTCCTGGTGTGCCCGGATGATGTGTTCGGTCGCATGATATCTCCACCTATATCCGCCATTCTGCTGGCTGGATATCCATCTTTCATGCTTTTTTGTCTTTCGTGAACTCTTCGACCAGATTGGCCATCAGCGTTTCTTCGTCCATTTACGTCGAAAGGCCCAGGCGCGATCGTGTTCATTCTCTTCAGGAGCGGTCCCTCGGATACATTCCTTGGGCTAAGCGGCGCAAACATCGCATCGTTCTTTGCTAAACCACCGTAGCCACCTTCGCGAGCAGAAAGCTGTGGTGTCACGGGCCTTGCTGCTGTCGTGGGAAAGGGTGGGAAAGCGCAGTCAAGGTTCGATGAAAGCATCTCGGGAGACGGAGGGTGATTGATAGTCGGTGCAGTTGCACTGCGCTGCGGACCAGTAAGCTTTCCAAAAGGAGATTGTGCTTTATCATTGAAGGAAAGTGGAGAATTGCTTCTAGATGGCGACATGCTAACTGGGGTGAGTTGATCCTGTCTTAGAAATGGTCGATCTATAAAATGTCAATACATGTTATCTACTGTTTATATCTTAGTATACTTACTTGCAGCTGATGTATCAACCCGGGGAGGCATTGCACGTGCCGGCTTCAAATTCCCATGGCTACTTGATGAATTTTGTGTACTTGGTATGTTGTTGAAGTTGCCGTATGATTCTGGTGACGAAGACACTTTACATACTAAATCAGTGCTGTTGACATTCATTTGCTGCTCGACTTACGCTGACTAGCGCCACCACATATGTGATCACCCATATTTTCTATTGCTATATCTCGAGAGCATTGCGAACATTTTATCGTAGGCAACATGCTACCTCTATAGTCCGCCATCTTCTTCTAGTCCACGAGTGATCTCAGTCAACTCCTCATTTATTGTCACCGGTAAGAAAGCATAAGCTCAGGTCGATCGCGGTGCCGGCTGATTGCGGTCAGGTATGACCACAGATAATTCCTTTATTCCTTTGTCTGATGAGAGAGAAGTTCCTTGGGACAATAAAGGGCTAAACCAAAATGCTTTGTTATGCGTGGATGCGATATATGAGGGCGGTTGTCTCGCCTGTTGGATGTCTCGGGATGTGTTGATATAGATCTCTTTCCGCGCCTTCTCGTCCACTGCAAAGTGCTCAATAACTTCTGTAACTGTAGAGACAGTAGTTTAACACGAAGACCACAATACTGACGAGGCTGTGAAGAGACTCGAACAGAGGATGTGGAGAAGTTCAATTGTTGCAGATGTGTGTCGAAAAAGAAGAGGGACGACAAGCCCCTGTAGGTGCAGGCTAAGGTGGAAATGGCACAGACTCGAAAGCTCTATCCCAGGTATGCCTGTCAATACGGAGTGCACTGAGCTCAAATTGGACAATACGCAAGATCAGGGGTTGCTGATAGGCGGCATTAACAACCCAATCTCAATGGGACGAAACTCTTGCCCATGATAGGCAATGCGATCAAGATATACGTGAGAGCACTGGTCAGTTATGTTTCAAAACGCCGAACTATACCGGTGGCAAGTATAAGTACTTAACAGACGGTTGCAAAGCAAAAACCACTTTGGTGAGGACGATGCGTGCTTTTACTTTTGCCTTGCTGCAGAAAGGGCAAAAAGGAAAGGAAAATACTTTTCCAGAAAAGAGGCGGCGGTATAGAGGTGAAACAATAGACAAAGAATGGGACGCAATAATCTAACGGGCGAATTCTCCCTCTCGAACCTCCACATGTAACTTTTCTCCGCTCTGAGTGAACCCTTGGCGGCGGGGACATGGGTTTGCCAGTCCCAATTCGCTCACAAGCATCAAAGTCAGAAATGAAAAATGCGACTTCTGACCTCTCCACTTTGTCAAAGCTCCCAGCCATCGTCAGAACTGGACCGTTCTGTATAGCCTGTTTTTTAACTCACGGCTGGTTTCATCCACAACCACAACGTACAAAGCGCTTCATCATACCCGCGTAGAACTAGCGGGACACACCTGAAAATAAGGCTGTCCAGTCACAGCATGCCGTTGCCGTCCGATACCGCCGTCGACAGCACTTGGGGAGTGAGAATAATTTCAGGTGTTGATGGCGCTGGAGCCAATCCCGTATGTTTTTTCTTCTACCTCCGTAATTGAGGGCCCGGCCATGCATTGTCCAAGGAACTCGCCGGAAGGACTTCCCAAGCCAAATTCACTGTCAAGTAATACTGTAATGCTGTAATGTACTCTCCTGGACTGGGGCCCTTGAAATGGGCTTGCCAGGACGCAAACTCAGGGGTAATGATGATCGCCCATTAAATCATCCGAAAACGATTTCATTGCAACATGGTAATCATTAAATTAAAATAAAGAAAAAAAGAAGGGAAGATCATCCGCCCAAGGCGCCGAATAAGTCGCCACCGATGAAAGGACCGGGCTTGACTGGTAAGATGAATCTCATCTTGGGTTTATAAGTACAAGTGATCCCAAATTACGATATCCAGATCTTTTTTATCCACGCATCTTCCGCTCGTCCCTGCCCACCAACACAACGCGGGCATCACGACGCGAACATCAGTTGCTCTCTTACCATAGTTAGAATGTCGACCGCCACTTTGCCTTATTCCCTGGTAGAGACTACTTGACCCAAGAAACAGTGGATTGGGATGGGATGGGATGGGATTCAATCATGCACTGCGCTTGTACAATAACAATGTACAGTAACTCAGCATGACCTGCATTATCCGCTGCATGCTCTCTCTAGCTTTATTTTCCTACTGTATCAAGGTTTCGCTAAAATAACCAGGCACGGCACACGCACAACACCCACTGTTGGCAACCCCCCTCCCAGGTTATTCAACCAGAGGTGTTACAAGAGAATAAGCTTGGAGTAAAGCAGCCGCACAACCCCCATGATTCAGTAAGACGAATAGCAGCCTCATCATACACCCCAACACACCTACATATACGTAAGCATTGCTGTCCTCCTCCGCCTGCACACACAATATAACCCCCTACCTTCTGTCTGTTTTCCCCTCCGCCACGATACATCTTCATTCAAGTAAAACCTTCGGTGGGCCCGCGCTCAAAGACGCCAAGTTGCGGTGAGTGATAGCTTTACACCAAGCCCTTGAGAGTGCTACAGCACTGAACCCTACTAGTAGCCGAGGCAAGGTACGTACAGTAGTCAAACTTCACATGGCCAAAGGGTCTAAGTTTTCTTGCGCATATACATATGCATTCTCGTCTGTTTGCTGGCTTTTGTTGCATGCAACTTGGAGAAGTTTTGACCGCCAGTTCATCACAGCACCGCATGAATAGTCTGTTTCTCGTGATATTCGTCCTTTGAAAGCCCGTGAACAAGAGCATAGGTCCACTATAGAGGAGAATCGAAAGAGGCAACTATTGTGTTTTTTCCCGGTTCAAAGTGGAATCAAGTCTCACACCGCTAAAATGTCATTCGATAGGTCGGCTGTTCAGTGTTGGCTTGATCTGGGACGGATGTGAGAAAGCGCCACCCGAATCTCTCCTTCGTCACCCAAGACCAGACATGACAACCATTGATCAGGTATCAGTGTTTAGCATGAATATACAAGCATCTTTGATGACGAAATCTTTGCTCGCTGCGGAAGTTTCGAAAGAGAGGGATATCTCCTCCCTCGGACAGCTTCCGCCACGGATTGTAGTCCAAACCGCTTTCTAGATATGTCAACAGTGATATGCCTGACTCGCCTTCCCAAAGCTCTGGATAATTCTGTATGCGATTGAATTATTTTAAAATCGTATCGTCTTCACCTGTTATAATTAAATAAGCCCCTTATCATCATCGGCAGGCTCGGGAGACTTTTGAGTTCTCTCTACCCGCGGCTACTCAGCCCGTTGGTTCTTCGTATCCTTCTTTGGACATGATTGGTCATCCAATATAAAACTAATAGCCCTCAATCGATAGCGGCCATGCAATCTAGGGAATAGACGGAGGTGCTCAACAGAAAGATATGGGGTGGTAGCGGTGGTGGTGGTGGTGGTATTTTTATTTCTCTTCACTCTTGTAAGTAGTTAAGCCTGGTCTGGTCAACTTATTTGCTTGCTCGCGTGACGTTGACCGTGTGCTGCCCTCACTCAGATTTGATTGCCCCGCCAGATCATCGTGCCTGGAGAGAATTATCATCGCACAGCATATTCGCTGTGGGTGTGTAGCCTGCGTAACACTGATGATAACATGTGGCAGCGAAATTTGACACAAGTGCATCCCAGTTGGTGATGGCGGTTCGTTTGGGAGATGGATGATTGGCCAGCCTTAGATTTCCGCCTTTCGACAGCCTTGGAGGGGTTGTGATGGCGGGGTCCCATTCTCTGGTTGTACTCGTGTTTTGGTGTTTGGTGTCGGATTGCACATGCAGCTTACCTTAGATTAGATTAGAGCGAGCAGAACAAGAACCACATAACGATGATCAATAAGCCCCATCTCTCCCCCCTTATCTTTCATCTCCCTCTTCCTCTTCTCCTTTAACTTTACCTGCCATACTCACTCTCACAGTCACAGTAGAAAGAACAATACAAACTCGGTTTTAACCCCTTTCCAACCGATCACTTCTAGTGGTCACAACTTTATGTTTTCAAACCTTCTTAACTCGTAAGTCTCCATTTCCCTCTGCTTGTCAACATAGTCATCGTCGTTCCGCTATCTTCCTTACACCTTATTTTTTTTCATAAACACTTTCCGGAATGGAGTATACGCTAACCACGCTTCACAGTTCGCACCATCCGTTCGCAGGAGCTCGTTGCTCATCAGCAGCAGGAGCCTCCGACTCACCCTTTACAAGATAAAAGCGCAGCTTCATTCTTGTCAAGGAAACGAAACATCCAATAATTACAAAGAAACCACTCCTCCTCGACTCTCATCATCTGCACTAGCCATCAAAATCTCTTCCAATTAACCTCCCTATACTCTATATATTAAATCATCACTCAAAAGCCGACCTCAGGCCAATCTGACCAAAGATGGCTCCACATGCTGATGACGGCGCTGCTTCCTCGAACGGATCTGCTACTTCCTTCTACAACAAGGAGACATTCATTGTCAACTCTCCCAATGTCACCTACACTCCTGATCAAATCATCTCCAACTATACCTATCGCACGACCTCAGTTGAGCAATCTGCTGATGGCAAGTTCGTTGCGACTCCCAAGGAGACCCTCTATGACTTCAAGGTTGATCGCAAGATCCCCAAGACCGGCGTCATGTTGGTAGGCTGGGGCGGCAACAATGGAACTACAGTTACTGCTGGTATTCTTGCTAACCGTCGCGGCCTTGTCTGGGAAACCCGTGAAGGGCCTCGTGCTGCCAATTACTATGGTTCGCTCGTAATGGGCTCCACCATGAAGTTGGGCACTTGTGCTAAGACTGCAAACGATATCAACATTCCCTTCCATGATATCTTGCCAATGGTCCACCCCAACGACCTTGTCATTGGCGGTTGGGATATTAGCAGGTTGAACCTGGCTCAGGCCATGGACCGTGCTGCTGTTCTTGAGCCAACCTTAAAGGCTCAGGTCAAGAAGGAGATGGCTGAGATGGTTCCCCTTCCCAGCATCTACTACCCTGACTTCATTGCGGCCAACCAGGAGGGCCGTGCTGATAACGTCCTTGAAGGGAGCATTGCATGCAACGCCCATGTTGAGAAGATTCGCAAGGATATCCGGTGAGTAAATCCTTGCTGATCTAACCATGTATGCTTACTTTACCCAGTGAGTTCAAGGCCAACAATAGCTTGGACGCAGTCATTGTTCTCTGGACTGCCAATACCGAGCGTTTCGCTGAGCTCATTGAGGGTGTTAACGACACTGCCGACAATCTCCTGAAGGCCATCGAGACTAGCCATTTCGAAGTTGCCCCATCGACCGTTTTTGCGGTCGCTTGTATCCAAGAAGGTGTTCCATTTATTAATGGCTCTCCACAAAATACATTCGTTCCTGGTTGTGTTGAGCTTGCTGAGCGCCATGGTGCCTTCATTGGAGGGGATGACTTCAAGTCTGGTCAAACCAAGATGAAATCTGCCCTTGTCGATTTCCTGATCAACGCTGGTATCAAGCTCACTTCCATTGCAAGCTACAACCACCTTGGCAACAATGATGGCAAAAATCTTAGCTCCCAGAAGCAATTCCGCTCCAAGGAAATCTCCAAGTCCAACGTGGTTGATGACATGGTCGCAGCCAATACTGTTCTGTACAAGAAGGGTGAGCACCCAGACCACACAGTTGTCATCAAATATATGCCAGCTGTAGGTGATAACAAGCGTGCGTTGGACGAGTACTATGCTGAGATTTTCATGGGTGGACATCAAACAATTTCGTAGGTCTCGTATCACATGGCTCCTTCCTCCATTGCTAACAAAGTAGGATGTTCAATGTTTGCGAAGACTCCCTTCTTGCATCCCCACTCATCATAGATCTTGTTCTCATCGCCGAGATAATGACCCGCATTCAATGGAAGGCAAAGTCCAGTGATGGTACTGCTACGACAGACTTCAAGAAATTCCACTCGGTCCTCAGCGTTCTCAGCTACATGCTCAAGGCTCCAATGGTTCCTCCGGGAGCTCCAGTTATCAATGCTCTCGCCAAGCAACGCGGTGCGCTTGTTAACATTTTCCGTGCTTGCGTTGGTCTCGAACCCGAGAATGACATGACCTTGGAGCATAAACTATATCTCTAGAAGCAGCTGGAGAGTCCTTGATCTGGTCCGGTTTCACATGAGAGTCGATTGGTTTCTGTGATAAATTGCTTTCAATTATATTAACACCATCTATCCATGGCGATAAGTGCCATGCATTCGTTCCTTAGATATAGATTGACATGAAACGAAATGAAGTGTATTACTCTTCGAACTTACTTTTAAAGCACTGAAAAGCTTTCATGATTTGAATGTAGCGTAGGTAGTTTATGGTGATAGAGGAGGTGTTCGCGATGAAAAGTATAACATTTAACGTACAGATGATGCCGAAGGAGGCCATACTCGTAGCTGTTGGTTATGTTGATGTCTTGATGTCTTGATGAAGGCTACCTAGATTTACAAACTTGGTATCGCCCTCGTAAACCGAATGTCATAGCCACTTTTTGCAATCCGTTCATTACATCCAACGCCACTATTACCAGGACTCATCGTATTCATGAGGTTAACGGCCGTCCGTTGGGGAAGCCAGATCGATTAGAAATATGCAATGAAAGGATCATCGTTTGCACCTTAAACTATTGACTACACTATTATTTAGCATATCGTGCAACAAATACCCTTTCCGCATCAATTAATAACCATTATTTCATGTCATGCCGCCCATCGGCATCTCATACATTGGGTACGCCGAAACGGGGAGACTTGTCGTGCCATTCCAAGCCCACCTCAGCAGCGATCGTTGACTTTTATACACAGTTAGCCTTCAAACCTTGGGTTATTGAGGTGTGCGTTAAATGGCTCACAATGCTGAACGGTCATCGTCCTCGTCCTCGGGATCGGTGGCTAGCATGGCGTCATCAAGCTCTCTGACGAACGCGCCTGGTCCTTCAACAAACCAGCCGGCGCCAGCGCGCTTGACGAATTCGATGGCCATTAGCCATGCGCCTTCATCGGCGGCGTCGCCAGACTCGAAGACTTTGAGGTATCTGTAGTTCCCGAGCGGTGGGGTGTTGCTTAGCTCGCGCATGACGAGAGCGTAGCAGCTGTTCCGCTCCATCCAGGGGTCTTCAGCTCTATGAATAAGTTAGCTAATGGCACTTAAGAGAGAGTATCCGAGGAACGACTGGTTCTGATATCATTGAAAAGCCAATGGAAGCGAACCTAGCTCCAAGAATCTCATCCTATTTTTAGTGTAGTTAAGGATAGCGTTAAGATGGCTCTTACTCAACCTGGTCCATCCTTGTCTCGTCCTCTAGAATGTCATTTCGAGGTACGAATTGCAGATACAAACGGTCCAACCTTGGCATGTGCTGTCCCAGAGTAGCGAAATGTGTTACAGTTGGGAATATGCCAATATATGACATATCTCGAATGGTCGGACTGATATATGGCTTCAGTGAAAACGTTTGATCTACCCCTAGAAGCTCAGGTAAAATCTATACAATTGTTAGAAAGGAAACCATACTTAACAACATCTAAAGAAACTTACGGAAGGTGGTTGTCTCAGCCAGAATTCGTCTGCAGAATACGCCTTAACAAAAGAGCCTTCATTGAGAAGTAAAGTTGTCCAAGGGCGAATCTCGAACAATGCCGACTTTGCAGCACGAGTTACCCCCAATTCTCCGAGTGCTTGCTCATCATGACTATGTAGGGGGGATTGACCGCCCTGTGGTGCATGATTTGGTTCTGGCTCAAGTCTTTCTGCGAGTTTATCAAGCGGTACGTCGCACTTTGTATCATCACTACTTGGGTCTGGCGCCGAGCTTCCGTTATCAAAGCCTGTTCCAAGGACATCTGGGGGTCGCTGTAGCTGTAAATAATGGTAAGGAGCATCAAAGCTTCCTGCGTCTATGGTGCTGACAATGCATGATGTTAAAGCACCAAGTGCCACCGGAGGAGCAATGAGAAGGAGCTCAACGGGATCGATTGTTTGAAATATTAGGTCCCAGAAGCCTGCAAACTCATTTAACCGTTGCACTCTGTCAGAGTAACCTGCAATCTTCTCATCGGAAACGCCCAGCACCAAACTAGAAATAACTTCTTGGAGCGAATTCTTTCTAACAAACCCCAGGAATGGTGCGATCTCCTCTACTAAGACACACGGAAGATCATCCTTAGATTCGGATGCTGGAACAATGAGACGACTATGTCTGAAAAGAGATGGCAGAATAGCTGTTCTCCAGCGTTTCGAAACAAGCGATACAGCTTTCAGGTCTGCGCTATTTGCCTTTGTCAATTCAAGCGCAGGCTCCTCCAGAAGGCCCAGCGATGAAGGTTGTGCACTATCCAGATTCACAAATATATTTGTGAGTAGTTCGTTGGGTAGATTTTCGATTGAGATATTGGTAGATTTGGGAGGATCGTTGGTAGTGATTGCAGAAGCTCCGAACATTGGGATCAGGGCGTCAGAAACCAAAGATATGGCATTTTCAGCTACTGGTAGAACTGCTGAAGCTTCACCATGAGGCTTCGAGGTCGCGGGTAGGGGACCGTTAACCGCCTCAGTCGGCACCACAGAATCTACCATGATGCCCTAGCGACAGACGCACAAGGCGTTTTGAGGCTTGAACTCAATTGGAATGTATTCATATAGAATCCGGAAAGGACGGATTCCAGTACCCTAAGTCAAACAGTGGGACATTAATGCTGCGTCCTGTTGCCCGCAAGGATTGACTTGGCAGCTCAAGGTGCGTGGTGTTGGAAGCACAAGTCTAAGGTCTAAGATAGAGAAAATGGTAGTTTCATCACAACAGTCATAGTCATAGTAAGCAGCTATTGGGGTAATTCCGCGCCCGAAAAGCTAGTTTTAGGTAGTGAGCAGTCAGGTTAAGGATTCGCCGCCAAGCCTGTGCAAGCGGGGGGAAACCATCACCGTCGCACCGTTTTCCCAGCCGAGAGGCCGACTCACCCCTCACCCCAGACAAAAATGGCGTCTGTCTGTCATACTGTACCTTTATGTCATTATATTTCGTCCAGTCTACGGTAAGTTGCTAACCGTCAGTCTTCGTAGCTTACATTAAAACAAAGAGACAGCAAGAAGCAAAGAATGCCCACCTCCCTCCGAAACATGCAAAGTAAATATCACCGAGACAACCGCAAGAAGCCCGGTATGTGAAGGATATCAACATAATTTCGCTCAGAGTCAAGGAGCTTTGGTTCCATTAGCCATTGAATCTCAACGGCTATAGTTACACATTATTATGGAAGAGAAGTAAACTACTGTGCCTCCCTGTGGCGTTCTTTTCTTTTTCTGGTATCCGAAATAATTTTCTCTTCAAAAAGCTTTCTAAGTTCTTATGAAGCATCAACTCCAGGTTCCTGAACCTCTTGTTACTGGCCAATTTGTTCGTCATGCCTCTTGATTTGCCGGTTGATCTATTCCAATGCTTCTAAAGCTTGCAGACGCGGTTCTAGATGCATATTTCCCCGCTTGGGCGTTGCGTTTTCATGTCGTCGGCAGTTATGGAGAGAAAAAAGTGGCGGCGTCTGGCGCTCCATCAACGAGTCATCTGTATCCACCAAGTAGTTGGAAGGCTAATCTGCGACGCAAGCATCATTTATCATATATTATCAGCGTGGCCCTACTATTGTCTTGTTACTGCCTCAACTTCTATACTGGCCAAAACTTCCATTACACGAATCCCTGATCTATTTACAATGTCTCTTCACCAAAAACCTCCTTTCCGGGCTGAGCATCTCGGATCGCTTTTGAGACCTTCTGAGCTTCTTGAGGTTCGGCATCAAATCGACCACGGGGAGAAGGGCCTGGAAAAGGATTTAAAGGCAGCTGAAGATGCGTCTATCCAGGATATCGTCAAGAAGCAGCTGGGCCTGGGCTTTCATGGTGTCTCAGATGGAGAATACAGACGCCATATGTTTTGGTAAGCCTAAATAATTTTATTGGCGTATATATCTATACTTACGTTATGCAGGGGCACGTTCTTTCCAGGACTGAATGGCTTCGAAGAGATTCAGCAGCCAGATATTGATATCTTCCGGATGTACGTTCCGGACATTGCAGCATTTACCGAGAGTGGACATAAGCCCGGAGAGACTGTCATATGTACCGGCAAGATCAAGCATGTTGGAAGCACTTATGTCGACCAATGGAATTACTTGAAGAATCTGCTTCCTGCTGAGAAGCAACATGAAGCCAAGCTCACCCTCGCTGCGCCAGAGTGGTACCATTTACGTTATAAAACTGGCCGAGCATATCCAACAGATGTATATGCCTCTGATGCTGAATATTTCGCCGATATTGCGAAAGCTTACCGTGCGGAGCTGAAGATCCTGTACGACAATGGCCTTCGTAATGTGCAGATTGATGACCCTAATCTGGCCTATTTTTGCTCAGAGAAGATGCTTCAAGGTTTCAAGGATAACAACGAAGATTCGGATGCTTTGCTAGACTCGTACATAAAGTTGTACAATGACTGCCTCTCGGAGCGGCCAGCGGACTTCCACATCGGAGTCCATCTTTGCCGTGGTAATTTTGTAGGAGGACGGCACTTTTCTGAAGGCGGCTATGATGCTATCGCCACGAAGCTCTTTCGCGACTTAAACGTTGACACATACTACCTCGAATATGGTGCGCAGTTGTTTTCCATTTCCGAAATTTCTCAATTCCCTTTCTTTAGGCAAATTCGATGGCGCAAATTATCTTGGAAGGAAGGAAATATCTTATTCCCCTCTCCATGTTCATAACTTTTCAAGGAAGAAACTGACTCCAGAACTTCGGTAGACACGCCTAGAGCTGGTGGTTTCGAGCCACTGAAGTTTTTACCAAAGCACAAGAACGTGATTTTGGGTCTCATTACGAGCAAGTTTCCCGCACTGGAGGATATCGAGCAGATGAAGCGGAAAGTATATCAAGCTGCTGAGTTGATCGCGGAAGGAGCAGGGGAGAGCAGGGAACAAGCCTTGAATCGACTGGGTGTCAGTCCTCAATGCGGATTTGCGAGCCACAGTGATGGGAACAATGTCGGAAAGGAGGATATGATCAAGAAATTGGAACTTGTCAGAAAATTGGCGGATGCGATATGGCCAGGGCAGCCATGATCCAAGTAATTTCTGGCTTGAATCAATTATAGTGTGGTAATGAGACGCGACAATGTGATGTGCTATCTTAATGCGGCCATATACAGGATCCCAAGTAAATATCCTAGAATAATGCCATTTTCTGAAAGAGTGATGTACCATGAATATTACACAGTTGACCATCCAAAGCTCGTAAATATAACACGTTACTCTTTTATTGCACAGTGAACATTCGAGAATGTAAGCATTTGGAGTGCGTCTGATATCAGGAGGACCACAATCGTGCCAAGAGCTCCCACCGCCTGGCAGTATATCTACAATATTGAAGTAGAACATCAGAGACAGAACACATTACACAGCTGGTCATGTAGCAATTATGTCCAAGAAGATCGCGAAAGGCGAATATATTGAGACGGTACTTCTTTCACATCGTACTCAACTACGGGGAAGTGCTAATATCTGATCAAGGACACAGGAAATAAGGTGTCGCGCCGTTCCCAAATCATAGGAACGACCAATATCATCCTCGGTGGAAAGACGGTCATCCAAGCCGAAGTGATCATACGCGGCGACCTCCTACGGTCATTTCCCTCTTCGAATCCAGGCGAGAAGCAAGGGAATCCGGTAGCAGTCGCCATAGGGCGGTACTGCTTCTTCAGCCGTGGTTGCGAGTTGAAGCCGCCTGGGAAGCTGTATAAGGGGTACGTCTTCCCCGCCCTCTACTGCGCTCTCAATAGCTAACCGGTGTCCAGCATGTTCTCATACTACCCGCTCAAGATCGCAGACCACGTCTTCGTCGGTTCCGGTTCCGTGGTCGAAGCCGCACTTATAGGTACACATGTCAATATCGGCGCCAATGTCGTGGTCGGGAAGTTCGCGATCATAAAGGATTTTGTAAAGATATTGGATGGGACAGTTGTGCCGCCTAATATGGTGATTCCGAGCTTCTCGATAGTCGCGGGGCGGCCGGCACAGATTGTGGGAGAGGTGGCTGAAGGCGAGGTCGAGAGCTTTGATATAAGGGAGATATATCGGTCGGTGGGAAATTCATGAGGGAGCATGAAGGATGGAAAGAGATATGATACCCGTTGCAAGTTTTCGTTTCTGCCAATTCCTTACATTTCAATTTCTATGTGCACATCCAATGGATGGTTCTCCGATGTGCAAACCTAGTGGTAGTGTTTTTCATGCTGGAGCCCAGAAAGAAAGCATGTGAACTGACTCTCCCATGCCTTGTCACCAGTGTGAAGAGCATAGATTGCATGAACGGAGCCCCATACGGCTTTACATAAGGACATCGTGCTTGGACATAGCTACTGAAGCACCATGAACCTACATCATGTTTCATCATCATCCGAAACTTTTTTGTCATTCTTATGTTTCTGCCATCTTCAGCAACTGATCGCGTGAGCGGAATATTATCTGACAGTTTGACCATAACTTAATACAACTACTGGACAGAGCTTGGTTACGAAGCCCTACAGTTCGTTCAGGCATCTTGGCAAACCATTGTGCCGCTTGTTCTTCACGTATACCACACTGACTATCTCATACGAGTACTGTATCTCCTATTCTGTTCGAGGTTCAAGGATGAAATCATCTTCCCCTTTATCCTTCGCTCCGTGAAATTCTATAGCTTCTTAACCTGCTGGTAATTACTCATTTCGGCGAGATATGAGCCTGACTGCTTTGATTTGTCAGTACGCTTGGTTATTAGGACTTGATTCATCTCGTAGGCAAAGGAGAAGGATTGTGGTTATTGTTTTCAATCTTGGTCTGATATACAAGTCTAAACAGCACTTCTATTCTACATTTCATTATGACTGCAGCTCCAACCAGATTACCAAGTACCGTACCCGAAGATAAGCTTACTCAATCATCAATTCTGGAATATCGGCCAGATGGCAGCGATGGCACAGGCTCCACAGTACTTTCACTCCACCTCGACTTGGTCTCCACTCTCGTTCTCTGATCCCTCGCCCAAGACTTGATATCTCTGAATCTCGGTATACTCACAACCGATAGCGCGGCAGAATCCCTTCCAAACCAGCGACTGGGGGCTAAAATCAATCCATCCTCATCGACCCTTGGCGGCGGCGCTCTAGTGACGGTAGCTTTGTCCTTCGTGGGCATCGGCGGTGTAGGGTACAAGGACGTGCGAGGACCCTGCAGCCGAGTTTCGTAGGAAGCCGACGGTCGTCCTTCTGGAAGGCGTGACGAGGCGGCGGTATTGTTGTAGTTGTTATAGCCTTGTGGTTTATCTGGGTCGTACTTCCCGCCTTTTTGCATCAGTGGCGGAATATAAGCCTCGAAGTCGCCTGCTTCTGTCGGAGCCTGCCTCGAGTTAATACATCAAAAATGATTCTTGGATTCTAGGACTGCTTACCCCCGAAGTAGTTGCTTCTCCCCAAATCCGTCCTTCACTCGTCATCGTCGACTTTGAGCTCCATTTCCACTTTTCGCCAAAGATGATCTGCCCCAGAGGCGGCTTCTCGGTGTTGTCGGCGGCAGCTGCAGCTTTAGCACGCCGAGCCCTAATGAAGAGCCAGACGACCAGAAGAATAGCGAATGCTGAACCGACAATGCCAAAAACTACAGCTGCGACCATTTTGCCATCGACAGGTGCGGAAATGCCTGCAGCCATTGCGGAACCTGCGCCGGTTGCTGCAATAGGTAGATTAGCGGTAGTAGATACTTGCTATTAGACTGTTAGTATTACCCAGGGATATTCATGGTATCGGTCAGAGCCTACTCTTGATAATGTTGGTGATGAACTGGACGATGAAACTAATGTCTGGAAGCCGGCGGTGGCAGGTATTGACGTGGGCAAATTATCAGGCAAAGCTGCGACTGGAACGGCACTTGGAGTGAGAGATGGAGAGGTGGCAGGGATATTATCAGAGATGCTGGAGCTGCTGGAGCTGCTTCTTGGTTCTGGCGACAGTGTGGGAAGTGGTACAGTTGATAGAGGTGGATTCGAGTTGACTGTAGGGCTTATGACTGGTGTAGTGATAGATGACAGTGTTGGAGAGGAAGCTTCGGCAGTCACAGCAGCCTATTTAGAATTAGTCTCAGATATGCACTAGTCGAAATTGAAACCTTACAGGTGTTGCTTGAGGCAGCGTCGTTGAACCTTCTTCCTCTGAACTATCGTCGGTGTCACCATTTATATTGGCATCTGAACCACTGTCTCCGCTAGGGCTGCTAACACTGTCCACTTCCGGTTCTCCTGGTGGTCCAGGAGGCTCTGCAGGCGAGTCTTCTTCTTCCTCTTCCGGCTCTGGAGGAGACTGTCTCTTCTCTCGCTCTGCTATATCCCTCCTTTGCTTATTTCTAAAAAACCGCCTGTGTCGAGCCTTGGTCTCCGTAGTTTCCAGCGTTGTCGTGAAGGCGGTTGGCCCGGATTGAGCACCTGCCAGGCCAATTCTTAAATCCTTCATAATTAATATCCCTCTCGAGCCGGACCAAATGGTTACGAAAAAACAGAAATGAAACGTAAGCCCAAATGCTTCTGACCCAGCAGACGTAAGGAAACAAAAACGACAAACAAAAATTCCAGCTCAACTGGTACAAAAGAAAGAATGTGGTGATCGTAAAAGAAGAAGAGATGATGACCAAAAACGGAGAATATTGGCGTTCGACTCTTTAAACTGTCCTGGGGGCGAACGCGCTATTCGAGCACCCCACAACAAAGTCTCAAAAGGCTGCAGAGATCTACCAACAAAAATTCTCACCTCGAACCGGCGTTTATCGGATCGCTGGTGCCCATACTGAGCCAGCCGGCAACGGTCAACGCATCAACTCTCTCCTACTTGCCGGACAAGGGGGTCAAACGAGAGCCAAGAGATATGATGCTGATCATCTAAAGGTCGTCATAAAGTTAGTTTGGGCCCAGGGCTGGTGTCGTATATATTGTTTCAGTATTCCTTGGCGGAAGGGGCCCGGCTTTGGAGACCCCTTATTAAGCGAAAATTTTGTGGAGACGTCCACTTCTGCAAGCTCAGTCGAGCTTTCAGGACGCGCTTCTTCTGCGAAGTTCTCTCAAGTGAAACATTTATCGAAATTACTCGTTGACATCGGCCCCGATTCATCTGGCGTTGACATGGGAAAGTGGCTCGAGCAATAGTTTACGAGCTGCTTCAATCGCTGTCAAAGCTGGGTGTGAGCCCTTGGTTTTGAGGCAGCCTGGGAACGACTGGGTGGCTGAGCTCAGATCCAAACGAATCCGCATTTTTCATAAAGCAGCTACTTTAAATTGGTGACAAATACCCAAGAAGTTTCGTTTGTATGACTTTGAGCCGCGAGTTCGCCTGCCCAGAAGATCAACGCACCCCTTGAAACCAAGCGAGACCAATGCCTACCCTGGACTTTTAGCATGTGTAAAATGGGAAAGAGGACACGCACCCACGAAAACAGCTGCTTTATTCATATGCAACCAGAGTTTTGTCCATTTCGTTTGATGTTGCCACAAAGCTTTTTGGTCCTTAGACTAGGCAAATACGTCTCCAAGCGCCGAACGAAGTTCCTGTCATCTCAATTTTAGGGCCATCAAGGTTCTGGAAAAAGCTAGTTGTCGTTCTCGGTTTCAACATCGATGTTGAGGTTGTAATCATAACCTGCATCCATGCCAGTGATATCCGCCTCTGTAGAGCGGTTGTGATATGCTCAACCTGAGACCACAGTGTCAACATCTCATAACAATGAGGGAGGATCTATTGCTACTAATTGAAAAGTCCATTCTGCATGCTTCTCTATCATGGAAACTGGGAAGAAATATTCCAGCCACAGCTAAGTGGCCGCTTGTATATAGCACATCAGCCATATTGGTGCATGTGGACTTGGAGATGACACCATATAATCATGTTCGATGGCCAGAATAGATAAATTTCGATATTGGATGACACAGCTGAAGACTTCTTATGTTTTTTGAAAGAAACTTAAGGGAAATTGTGAATATTTTGTAGCTCTTTCAGATGGTCAATCGTACGAGCGTCGTACCACCGGTCTATTGGCGCCAAGTTATCATTAAACCGCCCAGCATGCCAATCAACATTTGGTCAACGCTGGGGAAGGAGACATGCTCACGAATCCACTTCACCAACTTGATAAACCAATTTCACGGCACTAAGACCCCCCTTCTTAAACTCCTTTAGCCCATCCAAAATCCCTTTCAGTCCAGACTCTCTAAGAGCCACAGGATGAGGTTTAATCAAACCTTTCTCAAGCAAAATCTCAGTCCGTGCAAAGAACATTTTCGCCATCTCGAAGTCCTCCGGAACTGCTTTCCATACCTCACCCATGTACTCGAACTCTTCCCCTATGGTTGTGTAACCCAGGAAGGAGACGTTCTTGACATCTTTGCGAGGGAAATCAATCCCTATAAGGTTGACATAGACAGAATTGGAAGAAGAGGACGAGAGCGCTTCGGCGCAGATCTGAGCCGTGGATGGTCTGGCGATTGTGTCGAGGACCTTAGTGAGTTTGTCATTTGTCAGGGAGCGAATTGTCTGAACGATGTTTGCATTGTTCTTTTTCCATGAGTTATAATTCAAGAAGTAGGGAGATAGAACCAACGTAGTCAAGTACATAATCTGCACCCAGTCCTTTCAGAAGATCGAAATTCCGAGGAGAGGACGTGGTGATGACCGTTAAACCAGATCTGCCAACGGTCAATTACACACCGAGGATTCCTGTTTCCTTTTATAGAGATCAAAACTTACAACTTCGCAAATTGAATTGCCAGCGTCCCCGTCGCCGAACTTCCACCATAAATCAGAATTGGCTCTCCGCCCTGCTTCGCTTTACCCTCATCCTTCGCATCCGGAAACGGGAAGTTAAAATGCTTATACAAGCCATGCATGACAGTTGAAATACCAACCGACAAGGTAGAGCCTTCTTCGAAGCTCATATAATCTGGGAGTTTGAACGCTAAATCGCCCTTAACAACGATATACTCAGCGAATGTTCCATCTTCGGGTTCCAGATCGTTTGCTCCATGACTGCAACCTGCAATTCTGTCTCCTTTCTTGAAGCTTTTTGTCACGCTTTTCCCCACTTCAATGACAATTCCGGCAGCATCGATACCCAGTAATGAGCGAGTGGTCCCTGGACGGAATGGCTCGTCAAGATCTTGCCAGTCGGCTGGATTGAGAGCGACAGCGATGGTTTTCACGAGGATATAATCATCGCGAAGTCTAGGGATGGGAATTTCCTCTAGGCGTGCTTCATGTCGAGCTACTTTCACGATTCCGTGGTTAGTACTTGGAATTGAGGTTGTCATAGCGATGATTGATGCCGAACCTGACAAATTGAGCTCGATATAGAATCAGATCATATTCCGTTCCTTATAAAGCATAGGATTTAACCCGTAGCCTGCAGGATTAGGTATTGAACGAAGAATAGGTGCTGATTTCTAAGCTCGGAGTTAGTTAGACCTATTTGGAAAGAGGAAGAGTAATGGTCGTGTCGCTCGTCCTATGAGGTGTGTTTAGTAAGCCCACTCTCGGAAATCAATCCTCCTTCTTCCTTTCCCTCAACCACCATAAGCTCGCCCACCGGCACAACTTCCAGCCCCGCCCACCAAAAATAAAAGTGAAATAATCCGTCTCTATGTCGTATAAGAGGAAGACAAAGAAGAAAAATCAAAAATAAATCAAAAAAGGGCAAAAGCCATCCACCTCCGTAACGATATCTAGAAACCCTAGTCGTTCAGGGGGTTTTAAGCCGAATATTTGTTGACCTTTTCTCCCAAATACGTCGTTGACCTGAGCACATTTCACTGAGCCGCCGGTCGTGTTCGTTGAAGGGTTATTTGCCTAAGGAGTTTGGTATGGGTTGAAAAAGAGAGGAAAGGCTGACCGGCTGATAGTAGCCAAGCAAAGTGTGTCTTAAGACTCTTGATACATTGTGTAGACAGTAGCAAAAATATATCTCCTCATTGCGCTTCTGCGTTTGTGGTTTGATAAACTACTTGATTTGGTATTCGCTTTAGTTGAAAGTATATGGATATGTACCTCATCGAAGTAGAATGCCTAGACACATCTCATTAGGTAAAGCTCTCCAAATATCGGCCAAAGCTTCCACATCTTTACAGTTCTCCGACAAGAAATCCATTACAAACTCCCGCTCTTCTTTTCAGCCGCATATTCAACGGCTTCCAGTGCACCTGGTTCAGTAATATCCACGCCAAGCACTTCTGCCTCCTGAGCCTCCCTGATCGGACCAACGAACCATTTCCGTGCGCTTAATAGCCATCCTCCAACGCTTACTACTGCAATAATAGCCACAGCAACGACTGTATAGTTCAGAGTTTCCTTACTCACAGGGGTCAGGGTCGGAAGACAGAAGATGATCGTGATGAAGGCAATCCAGGTAACAGCAACGAAAGCCACAGGGCGAGAGAGTAGGCCGAGGTTGAACGGTCCTTTCCGAGCATTAAAATTACCAGCGTAGATGAGGCCAATGAGAATTGGAATGCCGTAGGATATATAGAGGCCAATTGTTGCAATTGATGTTGCGGCTGCAAAGGCAACGGCGGAGCCAAGAGAAGGAAGTGCTAGGCAGAATGAAAGAAATGCCGCAAGCCAAACAGTACGGACTGGAGATCGAAATTTGTCGTCAACTTTGTGAAAGAAGTGTGGCTACGTCGACGTTAGTGGTTTCAGGATTAGGGGGCAAGAGTGTGACGAACGATTCCACGATCTCGTGCAAAGGCAAACATCATGCGCGAATTAGAAGTCATAGAAAATAGACCACAATGCCAGACACAGATGATGATAAAGGACATTAACACTACTGCTCCATCTTCCCCAAAGACATCAACAAAGATCTTTAGGACTGGCTGTCCGTAGTCATTTGTGATCGTGTCTTCAAAACTCTGGATGCTGAACAAGAAGCTCAAAAGAATAAAGAGCCCAAACAAAGAGCTGAAGCCCACTGAAGAGATGACACCTATAGGTGCGCTCCAAGACGCTTTGCGCGTTTCCTCAGAGAGATGGGCAGAAGCGTCGAAGCCTGTTAATGTGTATTGTGACATTAAAGCTCCACAACAAGCAACATAAGCTGTAGAAGCGCGAATACTCCAACCAGGGGAGCCTTCTTCCACCGAAGTCCCGTCATAAAAGGTCGCGAACACCTGAAAGTGAGAACCTCTGAGTCAGTTTGCTTGTCTCTGTAATAAATTAGAGTTGAGACTAGTCTTAGAAGCCATGTACTCCTAAGGCATGGGCCTATGTGCCTAGAAAATTTGGCACATCGAGTATTCTTAGAAGGATAAGGAGAACTTGACCTAAGAAGCTACTTACTTCCTTCGCGCTTCGGTGTGTTGGAGCCTTTGCCAAAACGGAGATTGCAATGGCTGTCACACCTGCGGAGTGAAGAGCGATTGATATGTTGTTCAGATAGCGCAGAACGTGCACACCAAAAGTATTAACAACACCGTGTGAAACGAGGACGGCAGCATATATCCCAATTACCTTACCAGGTGTCGGTTCGTAGGATGACTTGACTGTAGCTGTTGTACTGATTAGATTGGCGCAACCAAAAGAGATACCAGTGGTGACTGCAACTTGGCCCAACAAGTTGAACCTATTAGGGTGGGTAAGCCCCAGCTAGATGTTTTATGATTGGGAGATAACGTACCATCCAGTGATCCAGCTAGCAAATGCAGCATGGTTGGCAGGCGCAAGCATAGCAGACCAGTAATACGGTCCCCCTGCTGTGGGAATGGCAGACACAATCTCAGCCATTCCCAGAGCAACAAACATGGTGAAGACTGAGACCACTATCCATCCAACAGACATGACACCCGGTCCTCCTGTAGCGAGCCCATAGCTGAAAAGCGTGGTGATGCCAGTAATGACGGACTGTGCATCTCGTGAGCGAAGCATAGCAAGTGCTAGATTATAAACTTACGATGATGGAGAAGGAAATGCCAAAATTGTGCATTAAGCCCCAGTCTCTCTTCAGCTCCTGCTTATACCCCAACCGCGCCAGCTCCTCCTCATCTGTCCCATCTCCACTGCTTATTCTGCCATCGATTGGTGTTGCTGCCTCTATAGCCTCAGTATCTTTAGCCATATTCGCCCTCAATATACCGAATTGTATGAAATTCTACGGTAGGAGGCAGAGCAATAAGATAACAAGAGAACGGCATGATAGCAACACGGAATGGCCGACTTCTTATGGAGTACGATGGAGCTCACCCTGGAGCTGTTCCTCGGTACAACGTTCTGGAATTGGTCCAACTGATTAGCACCTAGTCAACCTCGCGATAAGGGCTTCGGGACTAATCCAAATAGGATGCGCAATGTCATGTCGGGTTGTTTGTGAATGGGTAATGCGTGCTGCATGTAAGATAGAGTTGCACTTGCATTTGATGGAACTCGGCTCAAAATATAAATCAATGCTTGTTTCTTCATGATAGGGAAAAAAAAATCTATATCAATTTGGATGACGGTAGGAGAAAGAATTTCTAATAGTTAACAACTGTGGATCCTCGCCATGACGCGCAAGCTCGATATAGGAATCAGGATAGAATTGCTTATTTGGGAATATCACTGCTACTAGCGCTTGATGGTAGGTTTAGCATTGTCGGTACCAAAGTTTGCGACAAAATGATTGTGTGAACAGAAGGGTAATGTTCCTCGTGTGAGGTGCATGCCATGCTTTTAGTCTTCATGCTCTCTTGATAATTTTCTTGCCCCATATGATCCTGCCACCCAATGCCTCAAAAATGCAGCCCATATATTCAGAGATACTTGCCCAATATTACGCCGTCTTTCAGAATCCTTTTATATCATTATTCATAACCATCTAATCTGTTCCTCAGGCTCTCTGCGCAGAATCCTCGAATCGGGTGTCTTTCAATGTCCGTATATGGCTCCGGCTTCGCTGATTTATAAGATGACTCATGAATTCTCGCCCATTTGGAGCATATGGCCCATCTTCTCAATCTATACCTGAAGTTAGTATGCACCTTTATCAAATGCCTTGTAGGAAGTATACCTTCGTCTTTAGGTACCCACCAACCTCTTCACTTCTTATGCCGCCAATCCCTCCTTTTCTCCATGCAATTGGAACCATTGCGACTCTCTCCTTTACAACAATCTCTCTATTTGGCCCTTCCACTGCACGAACTTTATCCGGGTTATTTGTCAGAAGTTTGAGCTCACTAATTCCAAGATCCATTAGCATCGCTGTTGCCAGCCCATAACTCCGCGCATCGGCTGGATGTCTGAGTAGCAGGTTTGCATCCACGGTATCATTTCCCAAGTCTTGTAGGTTGTAGGCTTTGAGCTTCTCTCCGAGCCCAATTCCACGTCCTTCCTGCCGCAGATAGATTATAACACCTCCACTAGAGTGTGTAGGTGTGGAAGGTAGTGACATTAGTCGTGCTGCTTCGTCTAGTTGCTCGCCACAATCACATCGCGCAGACCACACTGTCTCTCCAGTATAGCATTCCGAATGTATCCGTACAAGTGGCGCATGTGCAGTTACATTCCCATTCCCACTCGGTTCTGCTGGTAATGTGCTCGTCGTCCTTCCAGGAAACAACCTCCCAGTATATGCACCTCTTATCAGACGATCCATCTCCGTCTCTCCCTCCCGCACCTTATCTAGGCTCTTTGACCGGATTTGGTTGCCAAACACAATCGCTAAGTGCTCCTTGTTATCCTCCGAGTTTTGATACAGGTGCAAGAACATCTCCGTCCCTGTTGTAGTCGGTATCCGTGCTCTCACTACACAGTTGACCTCTGGCAGCTTCTCTAGCAGCTTAGGCTTCTTTGATCCGCATCCACCGTTCGCAGTACTAGAATCCACGGGCACGGACTTTGGTAATCGTTGGAGGGGATCATTTTGTGAAGAAGGAGTTGCGATTCCGGGGGTGGAGGGAGGTGTGAATTGAGGCGACACTAAGCCCGGGAGTTCTGATTCAGGTTCCGGAGTCTGGTGAGCCGAAAATTCAGAATTGGGCTTGCCAATTGATATTGTGTTGAGATCTAATTCGGAAATGGCACGAGACACCGGAATGGGGCGCGGAGAATAGAAAGGTGGTAACTTAGGGACCTCGTCGGTCGCCTCATTGTGGGGTCCGGGTGATGATGAGGAGGGGGAGGGGGAGGAGGAGGAGGAGGGGTAGGCTGCGGCGGAGTGCCATTGTGAAGGGTGAAGATCTGGCATTGCGAATTGGTATTGTAGAAGGAGGCATAGATAATTGAGAAGTGCTTGTGATATATGAAAGTTGGATTACGGAAGCTGGAGGAATCGGGATAGGGTATCCGAGTCAGCCAACGGAGGCACGGTTAAGGTTACCTATGTCAGCGGTTGTCACCGAGGTCGGGATAATGAACATTAGTAATACAGATAGCCTCAGCTAAAGTAAGCCATTGCTCATGCTCACCAAGACTTTATCCCTGTAACATAGCGTACACCAGGCTGTTCTTGTCGCCGATGATGGTTTTAATTTAAACTTACCTTCTGCCTTCTAGCTCTCCTTCTGCTCAGGTACACATTTCCAATCAACAAATCATCTGAATCCAGGGGCTCAAACTTACCATCTTACATCGTCCAAGGCATAAATAATATTACGAGATGACAATATTACACATTTTCGAAAATTTGATATATAGTCACGTGTTGATGCCTCACCATTCACATGCCGAGGCATTTCCGGACAGGTAACGTCCTCTAATATTCTTCCACGGTATTTTTGAAGGATCATTCTAGAATCTAGAATCTCGAGTTTCACAGTTCAAAGTAACCTTCGCGGAGCGATAACACCCAGATCCATCAGCCTATGTAAATGCTCAATTGCCATTCTTAGTGCTTCAGCATCTCAAGACAAAGGAAAGAATCAGCACATCAGACATCGTCAATCTCAAACCTCACGAGTAATGAGCTCTTTGTCTCCCTTCCTTTCAAGTCCAACATGCGAATGAAACTCCATCCAGGTACCACGTACAAGACTCTCACAGCGGCGACAGCAAAGATTGGGTTCGTAGCAAAGCTGTCATCACTCTTGATCAGAATACGGAGGAAGACCAGCTCATTATCTTCATACTCCCATTCCAAGGTCTCATCCCATATGGGATCCGTTGAAGGTGGATTTTCCCCCCTGTGCAAGAAGCCTAGCTTATGATGCTTGTACGGCGAGGTCTTGCGTTTTGGTGGCTCGTTTTCAAGATCGTCTGGATGAATAAGCACACTTGTGACATAAGGCTTAATATCCTTCGCATCACGGTCCTCAGGGATAGGTAAGTCTGTTGCACCAGCAATATGTAACGTCAATTTCCTCTTCCGTCCGGTATTCAGTATCCCATCACCACCAGTACGCAGAGCAACAGGCTTTAGGACATAGCCATCTGAGCCGCTGAAAAGCGCTTCGTTGATTTGCATACTTGCTCCGAATGTTTGCCAATTCAGCGCGCAGATTTGTGCTCCAATGCCCCAGAAAGGAACTGGCTTTAGATTCTTCGACGAAATGCGTGTTCCTTTAGGATACACTCGCATAAGATGATGTGCGTTGTGTTGCGCAATACTGGTGTTGTTAGCTGGCAGGTGCGAAGAAAGCCCAGACTCTGAGACATTGATGAGATGGTGATGTGGGCCGTTTTTGAGCCCAACTGCCTCAAACCAGGAGTTATCATTCGGTTTCACAGATTGTGCGTAGACACCTAGTTCCGCAAGTTCGGGGACAATGATGGTACTGGAAGCAGCCTTTTTCTTTTCCCTGTAAGCGGAACGGGCCTGTTTCTCTTCCTCGTCCTCGCCATCGCTATAGCTATCGCTATTGTCATCCTCTTCTGCCTCACCTGTAGCTACATCGAGAACATGTCAGTAATATTCAAATTATTGAATTATTAGAAAGAGAGAGTAGGCTGTCAGTACATCTGCTTCGACGAAGAATTCACTTGTCTACCCCGCCATCCACCGAAGTCTCCACAAGGAACTTACATAGATGATGCTCAACAATAACCACAATTTTCGATCCAAGTTCGCTGAGAAATACGTGCTTGCCACCATCCTGTTCTGTCGTGCCCTCATCTCGCACAGCTTTGCTGAGTAGTCGTTCGCCCCAAACTTCTCTCATGATCTGAGCGAGTCGCAGTTGGCCATGAGCGTCACAATGATTCTCAAGAGACACAAGGATGGGAGCAGGGCGGTAAGATTGCTCATCTGTCGACTCCGCAGCCTCCTTGTCGACACAGTCCCGTATCACCTCGCAAACGGAACGGAACGGAATATTAGATACTAAAGTGTATCCATGTGTAACTTTCGGCTCATCAGGGTTGTCATCGTCATCCCAAGCATCAATTTCTACGCAGCGCGCACCAGCACGAAGTACCGTCTCGTAAGCTCCTGCCGACGAGGTGCCATAGAGTTGATGTGCCATAAGGTATGTATTGTGAGTTGAGCTAATAAAGTACTCCGGCAGGGGATGCGATCTATCTATAAGAGCTGCTGGGACGCTAATATGAGGCTTGTCAACGAAAGCCTGGAGAGATGGTGTCAGGTGATCCGAATCTGTTGGTCCAACATCCTCCTCAGAGACGACGTTGTGGTGCAAAAGGAATGATTTTAGTGCATGGCTGACTCTAAGCTGATTCCTAGTGATGCTAGACTGACGTGCGCCATGACCTCCACCGGCAACTGAAGATCCTCCAGTTTCCTCTCCAAGGTCTTCATCGTCATCTTTCCTGTTCTTACCGAAAGGATTAAGTTCCGCAAAGCGGGATGTGAGTGCTGACATATTGAGCACTAGAGCAGCTGAGCACTTGAGCAAACAGCTTTTGCGACCTTCGGAAATGAATGATACAAGTCGCAGATAGGAGTGAGCGCATTTGAACTTTAGTAGAAGAGAGAAGTTGGCTTGTTGGTTACTTGGCAGATGTAAGATGGATGGATGCCCCTCAGCCCAGTTCTCAGCTGCTGGGGCGGGGCTGGGATAATGACTATGTAACTGAACTCGGCTTAGCTCATAATTAGGCGAGTCACCCCCTGAACGATGAACACCCATATATATATTCAGTACAGTGGAGTGCAAAAAGTATTGAACCCCTGTAAAATACAGCCAAGGACCTTTACCTATTTAGTACTTGTTTTGCTTGCCGCTTTCAAATAGGTTACAAAATCGATTCTGAAGCTATTCTAGTATTTTGTGTACCATCCTTCAGCCTCTATTACAGCTTCTACTCTATTATTCATAGTCATAGCTAATCTATGCAAAATGCCCATATCAATAGCATGCCATGCTTCTTTGGCTGCGTTTACTAGTAATTCTAGTGTTTCCTCATTGTCAGGAGCATTTTCTAGCTCTGGGTGCAATTTGTAAATCTCTGCTTTGACCAACGCCCACAAATTCTCTATAGGATTCAAATCTGGAGAATACGCTGGCCAGATCATTACTTTAATATTCATTTGCCTTAGAATATCAATGACAATATGACCACGGTGTGGCCCAGCTCCATCGTGCATGAATTCTCCGTTTTCAACCATAATATCTGGCAAAAAAGCCTGGTACAGTGCTCGTATTACCCATGAACTAACACCTTGTCGTGGAGATTCTGGATCGCCATCAAAAGGAACTAATCCTGTACGACGATTCGATCCAAATGCTGCCCATAGCATCTTTTTTACTCCTTTTCCTGTTGCGCGAATAGGATGTACGTCTCGGTGTAGTATTTGATCGCAAAGCCGAACAAAGGTCCATACAGGCCTTACACCTACTCCTCTCTCAATTGTACACTCGTCCGACCACGTCACTCTATGCCAATCTATTATAGTATAGTGTTGATGTCGAATAGCCCATGCTAATCGAGCATCTGCGTAAGCTTGTGTGATTTTTGGTCGATTGCGTTGACGCCATTTTCGTTTGTTCATTTCGCGCAAAAGGTATTGAAGTGATCGTTTTTTGCAGTCGTTATCAACCTCATTCAAAAGGTTTCTCATCTTGATATGTGGATTGATATGATTCGTGATATCGTACACGTAGTCTCTTTGCTCGTCGGTAAGAGCTCGAGGCCGGCCTGATCGCGATAGTGATTCATTTTTGACGCGTGCAGCTTCGCGTCGAATAGTGTATTTGATCGTAGAAAGAGGCCACTCTGGGTGTAATTTGTGTATTCGACTAGGAGTAAAATGAATAGAGGAAAGCTCACAGATTCGATCGCGATCACCAGGAGAGAGCTCTTTGCCTCGAGCCATTGTATTGTTGTGTTGTATGGAAATCGATTTTGTAACCTATTTGAAAGCGGCAAGCAAAACAAGTACTAAATAGGTAAAGGTCCTTGGCTGTATTTTACAGGGGTTCAATACTTTTTGCACTCCACTGTATGCGGCGACATATGGCATCCCTACACATTCAACAAGATTAAAAGAAATCAGATGATTTGGGGCTTACTATTGGTATCTGTATGGAATATTACATTAAATCAACATTAGTTTCTTTGATATGCTTAAGACGCTACTGAAGAACATTGCGTGGCATCACTGTCCATAGGTGATGGTTGAATGTCATTCAAATCTGGAAACACAAACAAGGCCACCAAACACAATAACATTCAAGTATTGGAGCTCAACGAATGAAGGTAGGAAATGAGTTGGTACGGGGAAACTTCTGCCTCTAGTAAACACCCCTAACAATTTTGTATGATACTTATGCCTTGCATAAGAACCTTTCAGGAAGTATACTGGAGGCTGCACAACCTCTACTCGGCCGTCAATTATGATAATATATAAGATTGTGACGAGCTAAATAATAGTCAACGATTTTGTTGGCCAGTTTGACTCTCTTAAGTCTGTTGGTGTTATCACGCAGTTACAGATCCCATCGCTGTGGTATGTGTCAAACTCCGCTTCATGCCTGCTATTGTCGTAAGGTACCAATTCTCCATTCTCATAGTACCATCGAGTCTGTGAAATTGTCAATGATATACTGTGCCTGTCATGGCTGAATTGGCGTATACTTACCCACTCAGAAACTTCTATCAATGCAACTCGGCGGTAAAATTCTCTGTCAGGTGAATAGCCTGGTAATGATTGCACAGCCTCTGTGTGCGCCACCGGTACTAGGACAAGGAGGTAAATCCTAGAACGAATTTGGAGACTGTAAGTAGTCTGTGTTGAAGTGACGGGTGCGCGCTGTGCTTCCCAGCTGACGCGGGCCATCTGTAAGACAGTAAAAGTCTGACCACCGCACATTGTATAACGTGCAGCAAACTCCACGTTGCTTGCCAATTGGCGACGTATCAATTCGTCAAACGGTTCGAGATTTCTAGCGTGCAGGTCTTGGACATCCATACATATTACACGATACCTTGCAGTCATGGTAAGCTGCCCACTTCTTACGGCCCCAAATTTGCTTCCCGAAGAGTATGATAAGGTAAAATTATCGACACATGCTAACTCAGTGCAAGAAATTGCATTGACTTTTGAGTGTGATATACGGGAGGCAGCAAAAGTGAAATCAATCGTTGAGTTAGAACTCATCCAGCTCCATGAAGGATATTCCAGCGAGAACTCTTGTGATGGATGTGAACGTCGGGCGCCTACATCAGACCATAAGAGACCACATATTATATCTCTTTTCCACAGGCCTACAGCATAGCTATCACTTATAAGGCTTCCAATAGAACCAGCCAAGCCCGCAATCGCAGGCAGCCTATCGTATTCCTCTGACAGATCTCGGGCACTGTAGTTCACCAATATTTGATACCATGTATAGTATATGGCGTTGTGGGCTTCGACAGAAAGGACATTGTTGTCATATGTGAGCCTGTCATGTTGTAAACTGCCCATCCATGCATGATAGTCCGGACTTAAATCATTCAAGAAATTCTGTGATGGAGGCAATTTTGCAGCTTCTTTTGCGTTGTCGCTGACATCGATTCGTCCCCGCTCTCCAATAAAGCACGAGGAACAACGCCAACTTATTTGCCCTGAGGTATAAACAAGCTTTCGGGAAGCAAGTAGCTCTTCTTGCATTGTCCATCCCCGAGTAGCCCATGGACCTTGGGATTTTGATGGTAAATCGATATCGTACCTCGAATACTGGAAGGGTCTTAGATGAACCTTTCCAATGTCTCCAAACGGGAGATGACAGTCATATTCCTCTGGCCGTTGTTTAAGTATACCATCAGTGACAGAGGATGAATTTGCAGCAATTATCGTAAGAACGGATTTAGAATATGTGTCTGCCATCTTCGGATTTTCGAGGTCCCAGTCATCCTTCGAATCTTGATAGATGCAAAGCGCGTCAACCCACAGCAGCTCGACACTAAGCCCACGAGTAATTATGATAGCATCCCTGATCGTGGCAGGAAATTCCTCAAGAGGGCGGCCGTTCGACAAGTTTTGTTTCATTTTCTGGTTCAACACGAACTCAGATTTTCCTCCCCAGCAGTAACCTAGGACGCCCACCAATGTTAACCACCGAACACTCTTGATATTATTAATAAAAAATGAGTTCAAATCTTACTCAACGATACCCATGACCCAAACTCGTTCTTTTTGGCTCTATACAAGTGCACCTGGTCACCATGCTTCCCAATTCGTAGCAATCTTGTCGGTAGTTTATGCAGCCTCCCAGACTCTGGAGCACAGTGTCGATGACTAGTCAAGCATGATTTCAGCCACTCTTGAGCAAGTGAGAGGCATCCCTCGGATCCTGGGTGCGAAAATCTGCCGTCAGTAGGAAACCACCAGATTTTGCTTTCCTGTGACAGGCTGGCCTCTATTTTGAGCGTCAATGAATATAATTAATGAAGCTATTATGCCTGATCTAGAAGCTACAAAGAATGAAGCCAGAGTCATACCTTGAGTCTTGACAAATATTTCAAATTTTAGGTGCCATCCTGTTCTCATATCCCGTCCACCCATTACAAGTAGACATGCCTTCCCATCGAACAACCTCTTAAGATTTGGATACCGGTAATTTGGGTGACCAGGTATACTGTATACTGATATGTATATTGTTGGTCTTGCTCTGGTAAGATGGGAGCCTTTCGTGTGCAGTTGTCGTAGTTCCATTTGCTCATGCAAGTTGACGTGGAACAAAGAACATAGGTCGCATACTTGGCTCTTGCGTTTCAGGGCTGATGGTGATTCATGGAGTTTGTATCTTACAACATCAGAAGGCAATTCTTCGATATCTCGAAGGTCAGGATCAGGGCCACGTCTTTTGACTCTTTCATCCCACTCAAGCCCCATCTTCTGAATATCAATCTTCTGGCAGGCATTGCAAAGGCGAGATGCTCGTGCATTAGGCTCATCCAGGACTTGAAGCTGGGACGGATAATCAGATATTTACTCTTATATGAATATCTTGGTTCAGAAATTCAAAACCCACAGGCTCTCGAAAGAAAGATGACTTTTCTCGATGCAATAATTGGCGAATGAAACCCCGAGGCATTGTTGGAACAAAAAGCAAATGGTATGGCGATAATGAAATTACATCGCTAAGAAAGGACTGTAAGATGAGAGCCGAAGTTCCAGTATACATGTATTGATCGCCGTGGCTAGGCTACATGCAACATGCTGATTTTTAAGACACTGTGTCGCGTAAGTGCCTATCGTTCGGCAATATGCATGCATGTCACATAAGCCAACCAGTGACAAGCCCTGGCTCACTCTGCAGCACCAGGCACAGAAATTTTTGGCGCTTGCCAATTCAGCAGACTAATTTTTATAATTGCATCAAGTTTGTAAAACCATAAATGTCAGTGAAATACTCCAACATCATTTAGTGTACTGGTCAATACTCGCCACGTAAAGTGAGTGCAACATTACGTATCTGATAGTCTTTCGCTGTTGAACCAAACAGCGGACAAGTTACTTTGATAAGTATTGAGTATCAGGGCTAGCAATGACGTAAAAAGTATGCGCATCTTGCCTCCTACCACGATGAGACTGAAGTGCAACTTTTGAATCAGTCACTGCCATGTTATTCAGTTGATATCATCTCAAAGCTTTTCCTTTCCTTGCAGTTCGCAAAATGCCTTGAAGGTAGTAAAATCATCGCCTAAGCTTTCTAACACAACTTCGGATGTCGCACCCACGAAAAAGACATAGCCGGCTTTCACATTCTCAACCTTTGGGCCAACGCTAATTTTTCCTTCTCCCGATGTACAAATGAAAATGCTTGGGCCAGAAATCTGCTCAAATGTGGCCTTTGCACCCGTTTTCTTCAAATCCGTTTTCACAACGCTGAACTCTTCGATTGGAGGATCATATAACAGGGCTTGCGATCCAGAGCTGTATGCAGTTGCATTAAGAGTGACATATGGGTAATCGACTGGATTCATCTTTTGCTCCTCGATCGGAGCATATGAATATGTTAGCATGTCAATCAAGGTGTCGACATCCTTAAATTTAGGTGTGAAGCCAGCCCTCACAACATTGTCAGAGGCGGCCATACATTCGATAATATCGCCGGAAAGATATGCGTGAATATCATCTGCCTTTAGAAACATCGCTTCACCAACCTCCAACTTCACATAATTGAGGAAGAAGAGCACAAAAAGTCCAATATCGCCTGGGAACTGCTTATTCAGCCGTACCACAAGATCTGCAAGTTCTTGGCCTGAAGTCGAGGACAGACCACCGCCTGCAAAGTTTAACCCCTCTTTTTCCGCAGTTGAAATGAGCTCTTCAGCCTTGGATTCTATATCCAATTTTTGGGCGCTCATTAAAGCTCCGAATAATTTCTGCAAGGCTTTTTTGTTTGTGACTTCGTCTTCTTTGTTTGTTGATGTCTCCTTTCCGTTTACAACACTGATAAATTCCTGTGCCGCGCTCTCGCCAACCAATTTCTTCAAACTAGGAACTGTGTGTAAGAAATGTGATATCTCTGCCAAAGGCCGAAATCCGCATAATCCATCGAATGGTGTAATTGCGATCGTCATTTCCGGTTTATGGTTATCATCTGGATAGTTCTTGCTATCTCGGCTGTGAAGTTGTTCTGCAAGCTTCTTATTTGGGTGTGCTTGGATGCTAAGCGCTTTACCAATAGAAAGGACTTTGAAGAGGAAGGGAAGCTTGTGCCCAAATTTTGAAGAAACTTCCGTAGAAAGTAGAGCTTGGTTGTCTTCTATGAGGTCAAGAAGAGTTCGTTTTGTTTGGAGGTCTTTCGAAGGGTTTGAGGGGTGAGTGCCCATCCAGAGCTGGTAGTTGTTAGAGAAGACACATTAGAACGGCGTATGCAGTACACTCAGAGCTCAAGGAGAATACATTGATTTATAAAATAGGTTAATAGTTACATGGGAATTCTCTTACCTCTGCGTATGGCTTATCTGCTTGAATAGAGAAGTCATCAGCGGTTGCTGCAGCAAATTTGGCAGCAGCAGAAGTCTTGCCCACCTTGCCCCAATCATAGCTATTGACTCCGCATTGGAGTCTAATTAATGGGACTTGCATGTTGTTAAGGCAATAGAGTTTATAAAGCGGAGGAAGGCGTAGAAATACGGCGGGAAATTTGTTTGTTCAATGTATTATATGTTGAGGGTGTGTTTTCACGCGGTTGCTTGCTTTCCTCACTCGCTAAGACGTCACAACCCCGCCATCCAGTTGTGTGCCAAGCCTATATTACCTAAACTGAGCTTGGGCCAAGCCATGCAAGGCTGACTTCCATTGAGCATATTAATCTTCAAGACTCCCATCACTGACACCGTTTAACGAAACTTCTCCTAGACCTCTGCACAGTCCCTAATATTGCTACAATATCATGTTATAATCTACATCCAGTATATAATTACGCACACTGCCAACCATTCCGAACAATCCACGAGCTTTTCCTTAGAGCTGTTGCAGCAAGTAGGGCTTGATTGAACTGATATTTGCTTATCTCAGCTTCAAGATAGGCACTGGTGAGTATACTGCAGATTGTTGCATCCTTTGACACAAGCTAGAAATTCTAGCATTGATACAAATTCGCTAACATGGGATTAGGAACAAAGCGACGGAAATCAGAAGCAGAATTAGGGACTTACTAGAAGACACAACTTTTGTTCTAGGGCCTAGAGTGTCAAAGTCCCAGAGAAACCAGCAACAATATTAGCCCAGGATCTGGTAAAGATCAATTGCTTCGAGATCCTCTTGACGAAGGGCCAGAAACGTCTACCTAGTGAACCTAAGGCGCGCCATGTCTTCAGCTTCACGAAATAGGGCAGCTCGCGGCAACGCGCAACGTCCCGACCAATCCTCCAATGCAGAATTATTAAATATATGGGAGAATATTCAGGACAAGTTGAATGAGATAAATAAGATTACGCAACAAGAAAAGGAGAATTCACAGGAGCTTATCAAGGCTGAGATTACTCTGGCTGAGAAGCGAACCTCCGGATCAGGTAACAATCCCTCTTTTTGTGGAACTATTATCTGACTCCTACTAGAACCATCTCCTTCTGAGCTGGATGTACACAGTGCTCTGTTCAGAGCAGGTATCTCGTACGCAGAAAAGAAAAAGAATCTGGCAGCCGAAGCAACGGAATGGTCCAAAGTGCTTCTTGAAATGCAAAAGGCGGTTGAAGAAGCGCAGGGCGTCACAGCATCACGAACATCCGTCGCCAGAGAATCTCGTGGTGCGCTAGACAGCTATGATGGACCTACAGACTCTCCTGGACCATCAGCAGCGGATAACAAACACGTGCGAAAAATAACTGCTGGGAGGACAAGCAGCCAACCACCGAGGGATAGAGATGAGAAAGAAGAAAAGGAGTCAAGCAATTCTGGACGCACAAAGATACTCTTTCAATTAGGCGCTGAGGTTGCTTTCAAGCCTAAAATTCCAGGTCAAACAAAAGAACATGACTGGATCCAGGGAATTGTGACCAAGGTCATCGGTGAAGGGAAGAGTCGCCGCTATGATGTCCAGGATCCTTTTCCTGATGAAGTCACTGGCAAACAGGGTGAAAGCTATCGATCCTCGGCATCCTCGATGGTGACTATTCCACCAGTTGGTACCCCATTGCAGGACTATGAGGTTGGAAAAAGGGTGCTAGCTCTTTACCCAGAAACAACCACTTTCTATCGAGCTGATGTTAAAGCTATGCTAGAAGGTGGCTCTAAAGTTCAACTTCTCTTTGAAGATGAACCTGCAGGTGCCTTAAAAATTGTCGACAGACGTTTCGTGCTAGATCATAAAGGATAACAAGCTGATTTTAAAAATTGGCATTTCCAGGCATTGATCTCAGTCAGAAAATTTAGCGGCATTTAATAGGCGTTCTCGCAGATGAAGATACCCTTGGGTTTGGGAATATGGCGTAGCGATGTCCTTTTCTTACATAGCCGCTCTTACGTCTCTCAATATGTTATTTCGCATTTGTCCTCAATATGGTCACGTGATATTGAGGCTCAAACGCGACCCCTGAAACAAGCGCGTCCGCCCAGACCATGATAAATCTCAATTCCACCACATTGAAGTTGAGCCCCTTACTGTGCAACCTTTATCCGGGCGCCACGACTGTACACAGTACACAATTTCATCCCTCGATATTTTCACTATATATTGTTACGCTAAAACGCCGCTGTGATAAGCTAGGTACTTGGATCTGTCTCCATCAACCTCCGGAAGCTTGCATACACGATCTGCTTCGACCATATCAACATCAGTGCTAGATCGCACAAACACGCCTGTAATTCATATCTTTCAGAAAGCGATATACCTGCAGACCATCGTCAGATACTCCACCCAAACACAACCGCCGCCATGGGAGCCCAATTTTCCAAAATGTTGGCCAAGGTCTTTGGTCAGAAGGAGATGCGCCTGCTGATGCTTGGGCTCGATGCGGCAGGCAAGACAACAATTCTATACAAGCTTAAGCTCGGCCAGGATGTAACGACTATTCCAACCGTGGGTTTCAATGTGGAGACAGTGACATATAAAAATGTTAAGTTCAATGTTTGGGACGTTGGAGGACAGGACAAAATTCGACCGCTATGGAGGCATTATTTTAGCGGTATGTTCACACCATTGCTTCCAGCAAACTCGAGAAGCATTAATAAAGTTTTTAAAGCAAATACTTACATACTAGCATAGGGACACAAGGATTGGTCTTCGTCGTTGATTCCGGGGACAAAGATCGTATAGATGAAGCTAGGCAAGAACTGCATCGCATCATCAACGATCGAGAAATGAAGGAGTCACTATTGCTAGTCTTTGCGAATAAGCAAGATGTCAAAGATGGTAAATTATTCCGCCTCATATTGACATAGAAGGGAGTGCTAATGGATTGTAGCGATGACGGCAGAAGAGGTAGCCGAAGCATTGAAGCTCAATACACTGAAAGATCGCATTTGGAATGTAGAGCCGACTATAGCAATCAACGGCCAGGGATTAATAGAAGGAATGGTATGGCCTATATCACTTCGTCTTATTGTTCTTTATGGTGAAGAATATAAAGCTAATCTCTAACCTGAAATAGAAATGGCTCTCGGATAACATCAAATCACAAACCGTTCCCAAGAAATGAAACAATGTTCTCTTTGCACCTTGCCGCAAATGTCGACGACTATTCTCATGATACCCTGGACACGAGCAAATGAAGCCCGAGGCTCTCTAAATATACCAAGCAAGGATGAGGCTTCTTATTTTCTCTTGTTTCTGCGGCGGCGTCTCGGGTTTAACGGTAAACATGCGCTATACCACTTCTGTCTTCTTCTCTCGTCAGCACCACCTCCACCGCTTCGAAGCTGATATGGAGACGAGAGATACTATATTCAATATCTGTTATTTTCACTTCTTCTGGGGATGGAGATTTGTAGAGGATATTTTTAAGGAACACATTTGTAATTCTAGGGACTTTATAGTTTTGTTGTTTGCTGTGGATTGCTTGGTCTGGCACTTGACTATGTACCTGATAGGAATGAGTGGTATACCAAGAGGTACAATAGCGAAAGTAGTAGGACCGTATGAAAATATATATTCTCGCTCAAAATTTAGACCATAACCTGCGCTATATTTGAATATGTACTGATTGATGTAAAGGCTCTGAATAAGCACCGAACGGGGTTTAGGAGCCTTCCGTTCATGAAGTATGTTGTAATATGCATTCTCTATGCGGAGAGCTATCTGTACTCAATGCTACCGCTCAATTATCCCCCATTGCCTATGCCGTTATTCTCACATGCTCTTGAACCCTTCCAGACTCCATGGAAGCACAAATCCCTGTAAACGCCCGCTTAGCCCCATGCCCATGCCCTGCCATTATCATATCATCTCTTCGTATCCCTCTAGCCGTGCTACGGTCCCTGGAACAATTAGCAAAGCTGTGTAGTAACAACGAGACGGTTAACTTACGAGAGGAACTCAGCGGAAGCAGTTCAACCCGCATAGTCTGAAATTAAAGACAGGTCTATGCAGCCCATGACGGTCCGCTCGCAGAGTAGCACCACCCCGTCTGCCACCAATGTGTTTACTGTAGAAGAATCCCATCTTGACTTTGTTGAGTAGTCTTGTGTATTTGTCTTGATTGTTCTGTTTCGTTGATGTAGACTTGTAAGTTGTACTTCTGTTTGTTATGTTGTACCAAGAATGGGACAAGGCGGATTATTTATCAGCTTCCCAATGATTCACTTTTCAAGTTCGTGGCTGGCTCACAACATGCAAATCAACAATTGGCGTTCCTCAGCCCTGGACGATGACGTGGATGCCTTGATTTTATGGCTCTTGGCTACGCTTGGCAATATGTTCGTAGAGCATGTGGCGTTCACGAATATGCACCGCCACATATTTCTAGCTGACGGATGAGGGGGAAACGCACACCGCTTTCTTTCTTCCCGTCGAAAAAGCATCTCTGACTGCAGAAAGCCATTGGATCGGGACAAGGGCCCGTGAATTCCGGAGTTCTAGATTCTCGCCGCTGATAGGAGCCCGTTAGATAGGACTCAGTGTTGTGAATACGAAGAACACAAATCATTCTTTGAGACGTTTCACTGGCCGCGAATCATCCGGTAGACCGCTGCGTTTTGTGCCTGGTAGGCTTGCAGTGCGGATATCGTTATCGTCCTGGCTTACTCGTCGATGCGGATACTCAACCTTTATGCCTTCAAAGCAATTGTTAGAGACTTTTTCTCCGGTGTTAAAGAAAGCGTGGTGCAAAGCTTGCTCGGCAGTCATGCGTTTCTCGGGATCGTATTCTAGGAGAGCCGAGAGAAGTTTGTAGCCCTCTGTTCCCAGTGAGGAGTTGGACATTGGGTTAGATGTCCCCGAATGCGAATTTATAGTAGAGTAGTACCATTTCTCGAGGGAAGAACCTCCGGCTTTAGCATGTTGTGAGGCAGAGAGGGTGGAGAGCTGAGCATATTCGGGCATGTGCACGAGGTGTGGCCATTTCTCTCTGGTTGGTAGTCCCATGATCTCGACGATCTTCTGCATTTGGTTCCGCTGAAATGGTACAGTCTTCTTAGAGTCCATCTTTGCCTCTTCTCCTTTAAAAATTGGCCGAAGTGAGAGGAGTTCCGCAAAGATACAGCCTACTGCCCACATATCAATTGCTGGAGTATAGTGCCGCGAGCCCAGGAGGAGTTCTGGAGCTCGATACCAGATTGTGACCACAACTTTGTCACCGGAGAAGAGCGAGTGTAGCGGCTTGTTAAACAGCCGGGCTAATCCGAGATCCCCGATTCTGACTTCGCCATTAGAAGTGACTAGGATATTTGCAGGTTTAAGATCTCGGTGCAGAACCCAATTTGCATGGAGATATTGACAGCCATTCAATAGCTGATACATTATATTCTTGATAATCACCGGCGGGATCGGATGACGAGTCGGTTGAGTATGGTGGTGGATGATTTGAAGAAGATCATGCTCGGCATACTCAAACACCATATAGATGCATTTGTCCTCTAAGATGATCTCAATGAGCCTGATTACATTCACGTGATTCAATTCCGAGCACAATGCCATCTCTCGGACGGCTGACTGAGAGATGCCCGTATATTGGATTTGTTCCCCTTCTTTGTCTACCAATGTTTAGCAGTGTGATTTCGCCGAAAGCTGAAAAGGGATATACACACCTGGTTTGAATTTTTTGATGGCAAATTCTCCAACCTGGCCCATGCGGCCAACGGCCTTATAGACTCGGCCATACGTGCCAGAACTAATAAATCCAATGACTTTATACCGGTCTATCACACGAACTTTGCTCTGATATCCAATATTGGGACCAATACCCCTGTCCGTCGGATCTGGCCGGATTAGTGATTGCTCTTAGAGAACCAAGACGATACACACTACTATTATAGAAAGGGGGGTTGAGCCGTCTAGTCGGAAACATGATGTCCCAAATCTCAGAGAGAGAAAGACGCGACGAAAATTTCAACACTGGATGGAAGAAGCAATTATGAAGTCATCTTGGCGTTGGCTTTTAGACGTTGAGGCTGAAAGGCAGGATCGAAATGGGGAAGGTAAACCAAAAAAAAAAATCTCAAACTGGCTGCGTACCATCAAAGGCTTGTTGCACACTCCTCTTTAAGGACTGCGTCCTGTTGGTATTGGCCGACGAGGGACCCCCGGAAGACGGAGGATTAGACGTCAGACTCATTGTCCAAACTAAAAATTTATTATTGATTATGCGCGTGCCTGCACCTTCGGTGGTGGGGGAGGGGGCGCTGAGACCATGGGATGCGGAATGCCCATAACACTATTCTTTCGGGGATTGTTTGCCCCTCGACAAACGGGATGCAACAAGCGGTGATGGGCTGGCTGTCTGAGATACAACGTAATCGAATTAGGTGTCTTTTAGTGGTGTTTTATGGGGGTAGGTGGACCTGGTTGGCGAATCCCACGACGCTCATTTGACCTTGTCTCGCGCGCCGAAAGTTGTTGACAAAACACAGCTTGGGAGTGTGCTTGGGGACGAGTCAATGTTGATGCTTGGAGAGGGGAAGAATGGAGCCAGGAGAGGGGCTCAGGGGGGGAGAGGACCTCGGTGGCACGCGGCGGGTAGATGAAGAGGAAGAGGTGCAAGAGCTTGTACTGTATTGTATGGTACATACAGTAAGAAGGTTGAAAAGGTGGGTATAAGACTTTTCACAGCCGCGTTAACGCATGAGGTGGTGAAAGTATAGCAATAATCGGCAATGCTGTAACTCGCTACACGCGAGAAAGCTGCGGCAGGGTATGCTGGAACATGTTGAATAGGGGGCAATGCGTGATGTGCAATACAAGTAAAGTGTGTTACTAGGAAAAGAGAGGTGAGTAGTAAGTAGCAGGCGAAAGGGCTAGGTCTGTTATTCGCACATCTCTCATGACCAACTTGCAACTGATACGCCTCAGGGGGGTAAAGTTGGTGACCTCGTGTCCCATTGGATTTAATTTGATGGGTGGCCCCGCGGACAGAGAAACTTGGCATGCCAAGGGAGCGGTTGGTGGAGCTCAGCAGCAACATAACTTGGAGCATCCGACATCATCGTCACTTGCAGGATAAGCTGCATTCCCCGGGCATAGGATAACCACCAGCTCGCAGATCGCTCCGATGAAAACCTGAGCACAGCAAGCACGCACCCCCCTCTTTAAAGTATCTCCCAGTCGCGATGGCTTCCGGCGGTGTGAAGCAGTGTGTCCGAGACGTTACTCCATACCTATTGTTCCTGATCTTTGTATCAACCCTTGGTCCTTTGCAGTTCGGCTTCCATCTCGTATGCCTTCATTCTCTCTTACCTGGCTACTCCTACTAACACCTCCAAGTCCGAACTGAATGCCCCTCAAGATGTGATCACTTGCAAGAGGCATGACGTGGCTGATGCTACTTCATACCACCCCGCCGACAAATTCCCCCAATGTATTAAAATGGACGAAGCAGCCTTCGCAACTCTCTCCTCAATGTACGTTGTGGGAGGACTGATTGGAGCTCTCTTCGCAGGGCCAGCCTCGACTAGCTACGGCAGACTGTTGGCTATGCAAGGAACCAGTTTCTTCTTTATCGTGGGGTCTGCGTTACAGACGCTGGCTGGCACGATTACAATCATGTCAGTAGGACGATTTCTGGCCGGTATTGGGGCTGGTGCATCCACCGTAATCGTGCCCCTTTACATCAGCGAAGTAGCACCACCGAAGGAGAGAGGGCTGTTCGGAACTATGACTCAGGTTTCGATCAATATTGGAATCCTCATTACACAAACACTGGGTTATTACTTGAGCAGGGGAAAACTGTGGAGAATAATACTCGGGGTTGGAGGTGGACTCGGTCTAGTCCACGCCATAGGCCTACTCTTCGTACCGGAAAGTCCATCATGGCTCGTGGCTCATAAACGGCCAGATCTCGCTATTCGTGTCCTGCAACGGATCCGCGGTGCAGGAAACTCAATTACAGAAGAGACTGAAGGTTGGGATGTGAACAAGCCCGCAGAAGAAGAGGAACGCTTGCTACAAGATACAGAAAGTCAATCTCGCCCAGAGTCAGCAATCAGTAAAGCTTCCTCAAAGCCAGTTCCACATATTGGCTTCTTTGAAATCATTCGCGATCCGTTCTACCGTCCTGCCATCATCGCCGTGATCGGCATAATGTTTGCACAACAATTTTGCGGCATCAACAGCATCATGATGTATTCCGTGTCTCTTCTTTCTGGCGTCCTGCCAATCTCTTCATCAGCGCTTACTATCATGATCTCAATAATCAATCTGGTCACTACAATTCTTTGCGCACCTCTAGCAGATAAAATCGGTCGAAAAGCTTGCCTACTACTCTCCATATCTGGCATGGGTTCTATGGCATTGGTTCTGGCGATCTCGCTTCGACTTCAAATCAAGCTTTTGTCCGCCATTTCGGTCCTCCTCTTTGTAGCCTCTTTCGCTACAGGACTTGGGCCGGTACCATTCATGATGGCATCAGAACTTGTAGGCCAAGAAGCTGTAGGTGCAACTCAAAGTTGGTGTTTGGCAGCCAATTATGTTGCGACGTATATTGTTGCTCAGTTCTTCCCGATAATCAACAGATGGCTGAATCATCGTCTTGGTGGAGCAGGATGGGCCTATTTTATCTTTGCTGGCCTGGCAGTTTTGAGCTTTATTTTCGTAAGCTGGAGAGTCCCTGAGACGAAAGGGAAAAAAGACGCAGATGAGGTATGGGGACGGGACAGAAGGGTAGACTGAATTCTCCCAATATATGGATAGGAAACTTAAAGAATCAAGCTTGAGTTTATTGTTTTCGGAGATACAGGGGTTAATCATAGATTTGGTTTGAACTTCTATGTTTAATGTATCTCTATGAGTCATGGCGGCTCATTACCACAAAGGATAGGTACGTTATCTCAAAACATCTTTTGATTTCACATATTTCCAAGTTGGATTATAAGCCTTGTTCTAGACTGGATGTGTCCAGCTGAGGATGTCGCTCGATAATTACCACTACAGGTGATAAGTTTTGACGCCGCCTGAGTTCTGCCCTCAAGTACGCGCTACTTCTATTTAGAGAAGGGAAAGACAGTCCAACTAACTCCAAACATATTAGCGACTTTATTTTAGAGCCAATCGGTGAATCGTTCTCAAGATGTTTACCAAGCACTTCCGCTCGCCTCGGCACTCCACACCCGCGGTATCTTCCTGATTCATCATCCCTATGGACATTCAAAACTTCTACTTCCTAGCCCATCTTGTTTTAAAAGCCACCCAAGAAAGCAAGATTGAGAGGGTTCTTTTCATTTGGGAAGCAAGGCGGTTGACAAGCGAGACATTGATCTCAGCCGCTGGAGAGAGGAGGGCATAAAGCAATAAGGTAGTCTAATTCTACGTTCTGGTAAAAGCACCTGGCAGGTTACCAAGCGTAGGACATGCGGAACTTGGAGAAAGGTGATTCCTGATTCAAGATATATATTTCGTTGAAACTTTGAGAAAGCTCACGCTATCTCAATACTTCTGGCATGAATGGTTTGATATATACAAAGAGATTTATCGTCTCGGTACGGTCTCCTTATCTTCACTGACTTGAAGAACAAATGTGATGTTATATTCCGGAATTCTGCATAGGATTTTATGTACCGATGCTATTTGACTCTCCATCATGCTTGCTTCAACATTTTGAACCTCCCCTCTTAATACCAATACAGAAAGTATACTGGTTTTCAGCTAGTCACTAGAAATCCCTTAGAATCTCTATAAACTTTCAGACACTGTGAGTTTCCCCCATTCACATTTAGATGGACTTCAAAGGCAACTACTTCTTGCAATTTTTCTATATCATGATGCAGCTCCAGCTTCAGGGTTTGATCCTCATAAAGTGAGTTTCAGAAAAATCGCGAAGAGCGTCACAGGTTGGAATGTCCCGAATTAAGCCTACAAGCACCATCTCTCGCCTTCCTAACTTTCTCACCTGTGTAAACCACTCAGCCGATCATGAGCAGACGGCTACCTCAGCGACCCACGACACAGCTCAAGATGACTAGTCTAACGCCTCAAGAGAATAAAGACGTTCGAAAGAGTCCCAAGATGAAAATATTTCTCCGGACATCGATCGAGGCCCCCAAAGATATCCTCCAAAATCCTCTCGACGAAGAACACATTACCACTCCATAGAGACATGAAGACTACTCCGAGTTCTGCGCTGAAGATATGCTAAAAGTCCCAGTGTTCAGATATCTACGAAGGGTTCTCAAACTATGTCGTCTACATCCAGAACGAAGAATAAGTCTTTAGATCCTCGTGACCTGGGGAATATATTTGAGGAAGGAAATATTCGGCGAGGCCAAATACAGGGCGAAGCAGTTTCTGTGGATGTGTGGAAGAAGAGGATGGATGGGCAGCCGAACCAAAACATGGCAGGCGCGAAAATATGGGAAGGATAAGAAACTTTGGTGGTAGCGAGGTTCCAACACAGTGGCCAGCACAATCATTGGGCATCCCAGCCACCTGAAGATTGATATTGGTGGCCTAGTTGGGAGAAGGTTTACTGAATTGTGCGACCTCACGCTTGCCCTGTTTCTTTACTGAATACCGCAGCAATTCCGTCTCAGAAGCTATAACAATATTCTGGATCCAGCAGGCTTTATTGAGCAGATTTGGTGTCATGTAAATAAGTTAAGGCAGCATAGTAACATAGGTAGAGCAACTGCTATGGGGGCGAATGGACCCTTGCGTATAGCCTCAGACATGGTGTCACCGACTGGCCTATACCATACGCCAAGAACACTGGGTTGATACAAAATCCCGTGAGGACCTATGCCTGTATGCGGGATTGTACAAGAATGAAGGAGTTTGATTTTTTGTTTTATGTCATAGCAAGAAATCAGCAAAATGCTGCGCACTTGTATCAATCACGTGATATTATCTTAACGTCTCTTTGGTGTTCAAGTCACAGATGCAAAACTCATCTGTACCTATTCTGCTCTGGCGAAAGAAAAAGAGGTATTTCTCACGCATAATGCTACCGCCAGATTGTAGGCGCCTCAATAATATCGAGACCAAATCGTTTTCATGCTAGAGTTGGATTACTCAAGTCTCTTTATATACATCATATCGGAAAGTAGATCCAATGTGATCGCTTCTTAGCAATTTCTGCCCTTTTCCATAAACTCTCTCCCTCGCCGTTAGAGGCCCATCTTCCTCTTTTGGTGCTTCTGGATAGAGACCTCTTCTCCGCAACTCAGGTACGAGTAGATTAACCACATCTTCAAACGAGCCTGGCGTTGTGACATATGCAATATTAAAGCCATCCAGGTCACCTACTTCAATCCACCTTTGCAACTCATCTGCCACAATATCAGGCGTTCCCACAGGACATGGTCCCAAACCACCAAAGGCCGCCTTCTCAGCGATGGCCCGTGGGGTCCATTTCGGTACATTCTCACTTGTCGATACCATGCCGTCCAAAGTGGATGATATTTTATTGCCGTGAGAATGCTTCTCAGGTCGAATCTCCTCGTCTAAGGGCAGTGTGGATACGTCAATCCCAGTCCAAGAGCTAAAAAGCACTAATCCACCAATCACAGAGGCGTATTTTCGAGCTTCATCATATTTCCCTTGTGCCTCAGCCATGGTAACTCCAATGAAAGGAGTGATGGAAACAAAGAACTTTAAAGATGAAGGATCTCGCCCGAGAGCAGCGGCCTGGGCTCGAATTTTGCCTACCGATACCCGAAGCAATTCCGGAGAATGGCTTGCTACAAAGATGCCTTCTGCATGAGTGGCACCAAACTTGGAACCAGCACTGACTTTTATTAGTTGAATTCGAAATACATATTGGATGACACTTCATCGACTCACGAAGAAGTTCCTGCTTGGAATAGAAATGGTACGCGTTGCGGACTTGGCGGGACGATATGACGACTGTCTAGCGTATAGTACGGACCCTCATGATGGATCTCTCGAATCTTGGCGGGATCAGCGTAGATATCGTTGATTGTGTCGAGCTTTACAGCATCATCAGACCACGAGCCTTCCCATAGCTTGTATAGCGTTTTAAGATAATCATCGGCCATGTCGTATCTCTTATCATGTTCTATTAAGTCAGAGATGCCGATGGCTTTGAATGCCTCCTTCTTCCACCTTAACATTACTCATCAGTCGGTGACACATTTGACTATACCTGAGAAGCGCACCTACGATGTCACGATATTCCAACCCTATGTATCAGGGTCTCGGAGTTAGTTTGCTTATCAGAGAATGTTCTAGAGTATGGAACTGCTTCAAGCGCGAGTTACTTTCCAGACGTGTTCAAAAGAGTATACACATGTCTTAAGAGCAAAACAGCTTATGAAGTATTCTAATATAACGAATCTCGCTTCGAGAAGCTGACACTTACAATTCGTCCATCAGTTAGGTGATCCAGGGTTGAGAACCGTTTAGCCACAATGAAAGGAGTTTCAAAGCTGGTTGATGTAGTGATGGCAAACGAAAGATTCTTTGTCACTGCTGCCATAGCCGTGATTGGAATACTGGGATCAATGACCGGCCATTGGGCTCCTCGTCGAATGCACTCATCCATTGAGCCTCCGTAAACAGCATGGCCAGCCGTCGAGTCCGCGAGGAACAGGGCGTTGATATTACCGCGCTCGAGAAGTTGCGCGAGATTGGTCCAGTACGACAATTTCAATTTAGTGCTGGATTTATCCTTTGGGTTCTGCACTTCAAATTAATATTCATTGCCCATTGAGAGAGGTTCACACGAAGCACCTTCCATTGTCCGGGACTAAGATGACCTAGAGTCCCACTCATATCAAAGGCATTGAGTATAATCTGCTTTTTAGGCTCTGTTTTTTGTCTCTTCAATGGGCCTTGGATTTCAGCATCGTTAGTCTCATGTAGGCGGTTCGACTTTGTCTTCGTTGCTCCCATTTTGTCACAGTCTAGTTGAAATGATCCCGATAGTAGAAGATTCTGAGCTCGAAGGGAGTAGGATGGTTCGATATCTACAGTTCATGACTAGATTGGCACCGACAAAGGGAAACGGGGATAAGCGAGATGGTGTGCTCGTGCTCCACTATGGTAAACATTATATACAACATCGATCTCATCACAGCTGAGACTATCCCACTCTTAAATCCATCGCTCTGGGATATTTTCGGGAAAAGGTTCCTTTTCACATCAATGAATCGTATTAAAAGTGGGAAAGGTGGGAATATGGACACAGCAATCAGATAAACATGAAGATGGAAAATATCCTTGAAAGCACGCAACGTCGTGGAGCTACAAATATCTTCTGATAATTAAACATATAAGGGGACGACCTTGAATCCTTGCTGAGGTCGGCTTCCACTCATCTAATCAATTACTAAGTTGCCATAATGGCTGAGCCAACAGTGTCTGAGGTTTCGAAGCCACGTAAAGGATTCTTTCAGCACATAAAATGGTTTGATGAAAATGATACACCTGAGGAACGAAGACTCATCTGGAAACTTGACCTGCTTATAGTTCCGTATGCCCTTTTGGTATACTGGGTGAAGTATCTTGATGCTGCAAACTTGAGTGCGTACTATCCTTTACCACATTATAAAGAGTGATACTGAAACATTCAGACAATGCCTACGTCTCAGGCATGAAAGAAGACCTCAAGCTCGGCGGCAATGACTTATCTCATCTACAATCCGCACTTCTAGTTGGAAACTGCATCGGCCAGGTGCCTTTCGCCTACTTCTTCCCCAAACTTCCCTTACACATCCTCATTCCCAGTTTGGACCTGGGTTGGGGAATATTCAACCTCCTCCAGTTCAGGGCAACGGGAAAATCAGAGCTCATGGCTTACCGATTCTTTATCGGCCTATTTGAAAGTCCTTTCTTCATTGCTGTCCACTACACTCTGGGCTCATGGTACAAAGGCCACGAACTGTAGGTTTTTTCCCCGCCCACTTCCAGGCGTCTCATTAACAACGGCCAGTGCTCGTCGCGGCTCCTGCTTCTACATCGGCCTCGCCCTCGGAACCCTAACAGCCTCCCTTCTGCAAGCTGCCGCAACTAAGAATCTAGACGGGGTTAATGGCCTCGAAGGCTGGCGCTGGAATTTCATCATCACCTCAGTATGCACACTCCCACTGGCTTTTGTTGGTTGGTTCATCTATCCTGGCACTCCCGACCGCCCAAACCGCTTCAGCATCACTGCAGCAAATGTCTCTCTTGCCAAGAGACGTCTCGAGAAAGCCGGCCATCGAGCGCCTGCACCATGGACTTGGAATCTCGTCAAGAAAGTGTTCACCACATGGCATATATATGTGTTAGTCTTCTGGGATATCATGTTCTGGAATGGAAGTTTAAATACAGCTAACGGAGGCTATCTCCTCTGGATCAAATCGCTGAAGCGCTACTCCATTCCAGAAGTGAACAACCTTGGAGCGACCATGCCTGCAATCGGTATCTTCATCACTTTGGCAGTCTGCTTCGGCGCGGATTTCTCGCGCTCGCCTGCTTGGGCCATCACCCTCGCATATATCATGAACGTTCTCGGCCTGGTCATAATCATCATATGGAACGTGCCAGAAGCGGGACTGTGGTTTGCATTCAACACTACGTATTTTGCTAATGCGATCTCTTCAGTCTTATACGGGTAAGTCGCGCTTCGTCAGGACCACTTAAGTGATGACGCCTCTGACAAGACCAGATGGGCACAAGACATCCTCCGACACTCCCCCGAACAGCGCGCCTTCACACTCGTAGCCATGAACGCGATCTGTCAGTCAACAACAGCGTGGACTCTGATACTTACGTTCCCTACGGTGGAGGCGCCACGATTCACAAAGGGGTATTCGTTTACAGTCGCTTGTGCGATCATGTTGATTTTGATGACTTGGGTTGTGAAATATCTACATGATAAGCAGGAGTAAGTCGATCTACAATCGGGTTCTAATGGAAGCGGCTAACTTTGTGATAGACGACAATTCAAGCAGCTTCAGGAGAGCGATGATGAGAGGATACAAGATTCGGTGGACTTGGTTGGTCCTGAGACTATTGCCCAGGTATCAAAAAAGTGAAAGTATGTAAATTAAAGTATATATATGTCAAATCAACTTCATATGTGTGCATTGCAATACTTGCTGGGCATCACAAAATCACAGTTCGGACGCCTGTATTTTAGCTCTTATCCCGCGAAAAGACATATCAAATATTAGGTTGAGATTATAATTAATTTAAACGGCTCCCATAACTGGAGAGTTAAAAATGGAATGGCCCTGATATTTCGCTTTGGAATATGAGGAAGTTCTTCATTCTCTGGTCAATTTAGATGCAAGAATCCAATAGAGACTGAGGGAAGTGACGACAAACACTTCAAGTGATTCTGAGGGCATATGTTTATGAGCCTTTATCTTCTAGGTAAGAATTACGAAATTCAGGGCTTAAGAAGATAAGGAGTTGAGTCAACTTTAAGTTGTCAGGTAACACAAAGCTAGCCACCCGTGGCTGGTGTCTTACAGGGATTTATTATAGATACGCGGCCTGCAGCAACGACAACAAATTCTCATATTAACAATACTCACCCTGACGTGGAGTTCGACGCCTAAACGAGACATTACTAATTGTCTCAGTATTGCTTTAGGCGAATGCTCACCCATATGATTATGGCCATTTTATTCAGAAAACCTTTGCGATTTGTCTTCAAAGTTGTCTGCGGTCAATCATCCCCCTTCGCGATTCAAATTTTTCTTCTGGCCATCATTATGGGGTTCTTTGTGTCACTACTATGCAAAGCATGTGTGTGGCGTAAGAGAGCGCAAAATATTCCCTCGGGTTCGCCATTCACTGGGTTTGACCCTCTACTTGCAACGGCAACGGAGCTTCAAAATTTATTATCCTCTGGAGCACTCACTAGCGTAGATCTCGTAAATCAGGGATTTGCTCAGATTGAGAGATATGATGATTATCTGAGAGCAATCATAAGTGTGTCTCCAACAGCGTTAGAGGATGCGCGCCGTCTCGATAGAGAGCGCGTGTCAGGTCGTATCAGAGGCCCGCTTCATGGCATACCTATGTTGATAAAGGCAAGGAGAATCTCGTTACGTCGAGTTATCTGTGAAATGGATTCGTTTAATTAACAAGCAGGCAGGATAATGTGGCAACAAGCTTAGAGTTAGGAATGGACACTACAGCTGGGAGCTTTGCACTCCAAGACTCTCGACCACTGGCAAATGCGGATATAGTGAATAAGGTTATACCAAGTGTCCTAATAGTGTGATCTTACTGATAAATTAATAGCTTGTGGAAGCAGGGGTGATAATAATAGCCAAGTCGCAGCTCTCTGTATGGAATCTAGGCAATTGATTTGTTTGCATAATGCTAATTAGTACATCAGGAGTTTGCAAATTACAAGTGTGCACTCTTTAAGCTTATATTTGCAAGCAAGTACCTAATGTAACTATACATAGGGGAAGTGGGCTACCTCCTGGATGGTCTGCAATCAGGGGCCAGTGTCAGTCTGCCTATACGAGTGATGATTTTGACCTAGACGATTTAGGATTTGGACATAGTGTAAGCTCTCTGTTTACTTTCCTATATAAATTACTAAACTGTTACAATTATCAGAGCCCAGGAGGCTCTTCGACAGGTTCGGCAGTTGGAGTAAGTGCTGGATATGCGTCAATAGGTCTTGGGACAGACACCACAGGTTCAGTTGTCATTCCAGCAACGAGAGCTGGGCTTTATAGCATTCGGCTCACGACTGGTATTACAAGTATGGAAGGGATCGTCCCGTTTTCGCGCAAGTTTGACACAGTGGGACCTCTTGCAAAAGGCGCCCGAGATATTGCCAACATATTGGATGTTATTGTAGATCGCGGAGCGACGAATGTGCCTTTGGGAGGATATGCTTCTGTACTTCATGGGAAGTGGGATCATCTAAAGATCGGCACTCTAAGTCCAGAAAAGTGGTTCATTCCACCATCTTTGGGCAGACCAAATCCTGCAGCGCGCGAGCAAATGGTACGTCTTACCTGATCCGTCAGAATAAAAAATCGACACGAATACGTAATATAGGACAGGGAGACGCGCGAGGCATATCGAAAAATGCAAAACCTTGGAGCTACGGTGAAGAGTGTTGAGTTGGTGTCTTGGGAGGAGATGTCACCAGCTAATGGAAAAGGCATTTTTGATCTCTTCGGTATGAGCCTGGTGGCCTTGCGCGGAAACCCTTCTGACAAGTAGCAGAGGCAGACTTTCGGAAGGATATCGAGTCTTACTTGAAGGTCCTGCCGTCGTCATCCATCAAGACGTTAGATGACATTATTAAGTTCAATATTGAGCACGCGAGTTTAGAGCTCCCAAAAGGTAACTCAGATTAGAACACTTAAAATACAGGAGATCATAGGTTAACAAGCAATAGGGTATGAGAGCCAAGACCTTCTGATTAGAGCAGCCAATAACAGCATGAGCACTGAGGCATACGAGAAGACCTTTGCTCAAATGCGTTTAGTCAGTCGAGACATGGGAATTGATAAAACGCTTCGAACGGATGAGGTTGATGTAATCATTGGACCAGCGGACTCTGCATTTAGTTTACTGGCTTGTGGTGCTGGTAAGTCGCTTGGCAAATCTTTAGTCACTGATGAATTGACAGTTTCAGGCTACCCTTCTGCAACTTTACCACTTTCATATCTCGACTTCAACGGTCGGCCATTTGGCTTATTCGCTCTTACAACAGCCCACCATGAGGACACATTATTGCAGGTGATGAGTGCATGGGAGTCTACATTCCCGGCCCGAAAACCACCGTCAATGCAACCATCACGACTGAAAGCATAAACGAGATACCTAGAATGATTCTCAATTCTTCAATCAAATATACATGCAATACATGGGTACCTTCATGCCTTATTCAATCTAGAAACTTTATGCAGTACAACAATATCACTCACATGAGGCCAAGCAATATATCACCGCCAATAGCCGCATACCAATCGATCCCAAGCAATGTCAGAATCTTCCACATATGATAAGCCTGAAGCCTGCCCTGGGCATCGTGCGCGCATCAAGTCTGCTAGTTGGCGATAAGACTCATATTTCTCTTTGGAAGCCTCTGGGCCTTTTAATGTAAAGATGTGAGCTTCTTTTCGTATTATACGCGCGGTGTCCCCAATTGCTCCATGCAGTTCAGCGATTTGGCGGCCCTGTGCCAAAGATTTCCTTTAAAGAAGGTTAATAATCTTCCTATCAGAAATTAGGGATAGAATTTTGCATACTGAGCGCTACTTAGGAGCCCGTCCTTTAGCTGCAGTACTGCAATCTTGTAATAGCAAGCTGAAACCAGGATATGAAATTTAGTGGACTGCTCCTCTTGTAGAATTCCAACTGCATGGTCGTAAAATTTCCGCGCAGTTAAATATTCTAATTTCTCGAGTGCCATATTTCCACGGGCATATGCTAAACTAAAATATTTTAGTTGCGTGAATCCTGGGAGATGTAATCCCGCTACTTACTGTGCCATGAAATGACCCCTTGCACCAAACTTTTCGACAAAAATGGCCTCTGCCTTGTCGTATCGTTTTGCAGCTTCACTGAAGTCTTTTTTCTCAAAATAAGCACGGCCACTGGTCATGTGCGTTAACCCAAGCGATGTCAATCCTGTGGGGCCCATTGCAAGTCGCATTTTTTCGGCCTTGCTGAATGATTTGATTGCTTCATCTATATGTCCTTCTGCGGTTTCGAGATTGCCAAAGTTATTAACTTGGACCGAATATTCTTCCATGGCATCTGCGCTTCCAGACTTTGCTGCTGCTTCTCGAATCTTCAAGGCTGGCTCCCATGCTTCGCGGCATTTTTGGAGGTCATTTTTTTCGAAATAGCAACAGCCTTCCGTGTTCAAAAGATGTGCATAGAGCTCAGAGCTCTTATCCATGCAAGCCTTTCGTGCTACTTCAAGAATAGCTAAAGACGAATTGTGTTCCCCCACTTCGAGCTTATACCTTTAGATGTTTAGAGATCAGCAGACAACATAACGAGCTTATATAGTCTCATACCATGCACAATTTTTCAGAAGTTCTCCAAAAACAGGCGAGGGTCGTAGCGATTTGAGAGACCTCTTCCCTTGAAACTCTAAGAATCTTTCAACTAGTGACACGCCATGTTGAATCGCAGCCTTGCACTTGATCCACTCATTGAAAAATGGCCTACCATTTATTTGGTGCGGGAATGCCTCATATACGATCTGAACTGACGCATCAAAGTACTCTTGACGGTCGTTGTCTCCACAGTTGTACAAAAAAGCCTCTTGAACTAGCCGATGGATAGAGAGAACCAGTGTGTCATTATCTGTCGCCTTGTTTTTATCGATAAGAGCAGCTTTAATAAGTTCTTCCATTGCCACATGAAGCCTATAAAAGGTTAACATATATTGTCCCTGCTTAAGTAGGGTTGCGCCTTACTCAAACTCGTCTTCACAGATAGAGATAATGCTTGATTCTGAACCGTTCAAGTTGATTTGGATGGCATCAAGTTTGAATAGGGAGGGCAATATGACGTCAGGAGCAAGGAAAGACATCATTCCTAGAAGTGGCTTAGCTCCAATTCGAAGTGATCCGAAGCTGACCAGCCACACCTGGTCCAGAATATGGCCTTTAGCGGATCTATTTGGTTTATCATAATCTTCGGGTAAATCCACGTTTGTCAAGAGCTTCCTTGAGTGCTTCAGAAAAAATTCTGGATATTCTAAAAGCGAGCAAGTCCGCGAGTTGATAGAGGCTGCCAATACTCGAATACCTATCGGGAGTCCGTCTATTTTCTTGAGCAGATTTTTCAAGCACTCTTCCTCCTTTAGTGTCAATACCTTTTCTGGGAGGAATCGTTTCAAGAGTGAAAGTCCGTCGTCGCTTCCAAATGGCTTCACATGATATTTATGTGTGTCGGAGAGGCAAGCACTGGAATGTCTACTAGTTATAATAACTGCTCCACTTGTAGATAGAACTTGCGCGTCATTAATCATATCGATGTTCTCGCAATTGTCAAATATCATTAGCCATTTGCGGCCCTTGACTGAGCAAAATAGTTAGCGCTTCCTTTCTGATTCCCATCTTATCTCTTACCTCCTCGGGCCGCTTGTGTTCTTAGCCAATTCCTGAAATAGAGTAGATTTAACTCATCTTGGCCCTCTGGGCGCACACCTGGAAGCTTCAAGCTGACTGCGAACTCTGTGAAACTCTTATGTAGCGATTCTGATGTTTCACTTCTTACCCAGAATACAGCATCGTATGGAGATGGTTTTTGGTAAGCGTACTGCAGAGCAATTGAGGTCTTTCCAACTCCACCCATGCCGTATAAGAGGATGGAGTTGAGCTTTCCAGAGTCTGGATCAAGGCTCAGGATGCTCTCCAATGCATTAATTGCCTCTTCTCGTCCGTAGAACAACTGAGATGCCGCCCTGGGAAGAACAAACAAAGGAAACTTTATATTCTCCTGAGCGAGCTCAATATTTTGAAGCAGGTCTTGCCCTCCTTTCTTTTTAAGAGCTATGTCTAGAAGCTTCGTAACGTTTTCAACAGCCTCTTTCACTTTTGCGATTGCCGCTTCGAACTTCTTGTTCAGTTTCGAAAAATGAAAACCGTCTTCCAATTTTTAGCAGATGATCTATCTATAGTTTAAGGTCCAGTACTGACGTTTTTGCTCTCTGTTCCAGTTCACCGCTTCGACCCAGAAATTCACCAAACTTACAAAAACAGCAAGGATTGCCCGACTCATCTCGTGAGACTCGCCATGTTCTGCAAAACAGGCTGCGCATTTCTCTAATATGTCAAGTCTGCTTTGTATTTCATCAATCTTGTTTCCGAAGTCAATCCAGGTCTCTTTGGAAGACAATGATACCATGAGGTATATTAGCTAGAAGCCATTTCTAGACGGTCTCGGAATACCTCGCATACCTTTGTTGCCAAATGTAGTAGACCCCACAGAATAGCAAAGTTCGGTTGGTATGGAATCATAGTCATCATGAATAGGGTGGATATTGATTCTAGAGATTGCGTTGTTGGCCCTAAAACCGTCCTTGGGAAGGTCAGATTTTTACTAGCATGGTTGCAGTAACATCCATACTTTGTGCTCGCCCCGGCTCTTCCAAGCCAAGTGTGCTTGTGTTCAAGTTCGCGTTTCCTCAGGTCATCAAAAACTCTCTCTGGGGAATCAAATTGCTCGATACTTTCATAGTCAGCTGGCGAGAGGTCTTCCCTACACTTTTCAACAGCGTTTCTCCATTTCTGATCCAGAAAAGCCTTCGTGTCGCTGAGAATGTGACATGTTAGAGTAGAAATTTTCAAAGTAGTTCTGATCTCATCAGAGACGGACCTATCTACTATTTTTTGTTCAATAGACAAATATTTAAATTCATTGTCAAGAGAAGTATCGTTTTTGATCGACATTTGGCTAGGCTGGGTACTCATTCTTTTTCTCGGCTGTACCTAAGCTTTCGGCTTCGAAATTTACGGAAGTAGAAATCTGGAAGAAATCAGTTACCATTGATATTGAGAAGCAAAGTGGCCATGCACCTACGTGCTAATGTTGACGGGGCATATCAAAGTCCCTGAAAAGTGAGGCTTACAGGCTCAGGTTGCACAAACATACTAGGGGTAGATCTAGTAAACCTCACAAGGGTTAGAGAGAACACTTCGTTGCGGAAAACTACCCCCACGACCATGCGAGCTGCCATGTGCTGCCACTAAGAATGTATTGTGTGGGAAACTTGCGTGTTAGTTTTGCCAACAATCCTCATTAATGAGTTGGCGAAGCAGCCAACTTGCCTTAGCCCGCATGGATGTTGCGCCTCCATTATGGGAGCTAATGAGATTGAGACGAGCTACTAGACATGATGGGAAATTTTGTGCAAACCGCACTATATAATGGTCGATTTCGCCTGAGTGTCCGTTTCATATCGACTCCTCTTTAGTCAAGTCTCAGCTAAATATACTCAAATTTTGTTCATCAACGATATAGGTAGGTTGTAGAATAGTCAAGCCTTCATACGCCTTATATAACAATCTTACAGGCAAAACCAAACTCTTTCAAGTGTTAACACTCCCGCCATGCCTCAATCCAGCATTGTTCATCCTTACCCTCAACCTCAAACTGACGACATCTTTCCCCTTACCACCAATAAAACCTCCTCAAAGGCCAAAGAACAGCCATGGAAGAAATGGCCTGTTGATGCTACAGCCAAACCCTTTGATAACATCTTGGTTTCATTTGAATACCACGACAGTGGTACAAATGGCCTTGGGGGATATTGAAGGAATCATTCATATTTAGGTATACTGAGTGCAAACCTTATTAGACGAACACCTTTTAACTAACCGCTCGCATATAGCTATTCGAAAATTCGGTCGTATTCTTTAAATTATCTGTTATTGATCAAGAGGTGGGATGGTGAACGCGAATGGACTCTCTTGTTGGATTACTAAGTGTGCTGGGCTTTCTATTATCTACGCTCTTTCAATGTGATTAATTATTGGTGAACCAAATCAGCTCTAAGAGTAAAAAAATTATCCTGCGTGGAAATGTGCCAAAATCTTTATCAACTAATTCAAATTTATTTTCTATCCCAGTTTCAACTCTCCACAGCCTGCTTGTTCAGGCTCGTGCTATCTGAAATCCGGTTAGAATAATTTGAACGATGCTAAGAACAATCGAAATACCCCCTATAACAAAAATTGCCCAAAATGTGTAGAATCTGAGAACATCTCGGCGGTCAAACCATAGTGTTTTGAGATCACTAGGATTTTGCGAGTCTACATATTCGTGAAGTTTGCGGAGCCTGCCACCAAGGAAAGGGAAATCTGCCCTTGCTGAATAGAGAGACTTTATCGAAGGGGCGTCAATTTGATCATAAATTGCTGTTCTTGCGGCCGCAACACCACACAACTCTTGTAGTAGAGGATCCACCATATCCTGCTTGGCGAATGGCGATCTCATCTTCTCAAACTCTTTGATGGCACGGTCATGCTGACCAAAGAGAAGCCTGTAGGAACACAGCGCCTCAGCGAAAAAATCCTGGCAATACGGCTCCGATGTCCTTTCCAATGTCGATTCGGATAGACTAGAGCTCTCTGAATCACTGGAGGACCTGGACCTCTGTTGATAGATTCTAGAATGCGGGTTATTAGCATGGTATGTGCGAATCAAGCTCTGGGGCTGCTATGCTACCTTGAAAAAATCGTAGATTTAGAGTCTCTGCCCATGCAAAGCATGGCACAAAATGATGGATACCGAAATATCTTCAGCACTAAGGTTCGCTCATCAAACTCGAGATGCAAACTAATTGCATCCACCCACTCAATTCGAACGTGGCCTACTTTTAGAATTGTGTAGTAACTTAAATTTGAGGCGATAAGGGAGTCCCCCAAAAACGTCTGGCTTTGGTATCGTGAACCTTTCCGAAGCGGCTTTGGTACAAAAGTTCCGAAGTTCCCTAGGAGCGAGAGAAAGGGCTGTTTTATGACGTCCGCATCGATCCTGCATACTAGAGACCTCCACGCACTACTACGGAGCGACTTCAAAGGGTCTAAGGAATCTTTTAAAGTGAGTTGTATCGAACCCTCAGTTTGGAATTGGCTCGGGGTATAAAGCATGGTAATCCAAGAGATAATCAAGAAAATGTGTTGACACATTATCGACTCCTGCGACTTTTCTCTCAAAATGTTTTCTCCACCATCGAAATGTGCGGAAATTGATCGTATGGAGGAGTCCCGGGTCTTCAACACCTCTGCAGTCTCAATTATGGACCGAAAAACTTGAGCTGAGACACTCGTTTCCTGCTCCGTGCCTCTGGTTTCTGTAGCGTATAAGATATTCAGAATTTTGTGGTTGTTTTGTTGGCTGACATATTCTTGAATTTGATGCCCAATAAATTCCAGATACCATTCAGCGTAACACTTGAATGACTTATAATTGTGAATATTTGATATGTCGGTAAATTCGTTAATGGATTTCAGAAGGTCTAACCGAGGGCCAGTGAACGTTGACATTGGTTCCAAAACTGTACCTGCTAACAATATTATGAGGTGCCATGACAAGTTGAGTGAAAGAGCGTTACCATGCGCAGGCTCTATATCTGTGAGTCCACTCCTAAGCTGTTCACCTTGTTTAGTCTATCCTACGTGTAAGTTGGAATATTTGAAGACATGTGAATTGCAAACCGTTCTGCGCCATCTCCAATCCGAGTACTTATTGTTGATATTCGGCCTCATTATATCCGACCTTTAGACAAAGCATTAATTCATGATCGATCAACTTCTAAGTTCTGGGTTATAATTTACCTGTGGTCATAGTTAAGCCGCACCAAAGCACCTAATGGCTTAATCTATATACAGTTGCAACATGGCTTACATAGCCCAGACACAGCCTCCTAATGACTAATAGATATTGGATATTGCTTATTGACGACACAACACCATCTATATCGTGTTCCGATCGTCTATTAATGGGTGGCCAGAAGCGTGCTTCAGCCTCTAGGGCTCGCTGCTATAATTGTGGGAGATTCTACTCAATGCTATGGCCACAGTTTCATATCTACTTTCGGAAGAACAAAATGTTATGCAATTTGGGCCTTTATAGCAGCAGCATCACTACCACCACATAATCGTTTCTTCTTATATAAAACAGTTACATGCATAACACAATATAATCGTTGATTGCTACTCTAGAAATATCATGTGTCCGCTGCCCCATAAACAGTACTAACCTAATAGCCTTATGCAAAACAAACTGGTGGGCCATACTCCCACTCACCATTTCTGTTTATAGCGGCTTGCTTTTTATCGAAACTTGAAAGATCTAGAGTGGTGAAATAACAATAGATCGCGTTTCGACGCTTTTTCGGGGCGGTGTATTAGATGGCGCACGAGGATTGTGAAATGCGATATGAGGACATACTGCAAGTTAATGTATTAACACAATTTCATAATCTGCAACAGATGTACTCACTTCTTGCTTGGTCACCCGGTATAGTATCATACATTACAAACATGAATGGTTCTTGTGGAGTCTGGTGTTCCAGCCAACACTAATTCATCAGCCCACACAGTTATTAGTAATAGAGGTGCGCTTACCCAACGCTGAGAAGCCCTGTATTTGATGTAGTAGACCTCACCGGCTCTTCCAGGGATAACTCGGTCTGCTTCAATGAGATCTGCAGGCTGGATTGAACGAAAATCACACAAAGTTAAAGGACTGTCCTCCGCAACGGGGTTGAGGATGCGCCAAGTACTTCAAATCATTAGTCTCAGTTAACGGTAGAAGAAACAGCTATTTGTTTGCTCACTTTACAATGCGGAAACGATATCCTGGCTTGAGGTATAATCTCTGGTCTTCTGGACTGAGGTGCCGACGAATCATTTCCGGCCCTGACCGCGCGGTGACATCTGGAAACCTCAGTCCATATAAAAGATTGATAGTCAGAAAACATGGTAGATACCATTGTGTGCACCAATTGCAGGACCTTCAATTAGAAGAGGACTCTCTAGGTCGATTATCGTTCTTTCAATGTGTCGATTTTCCCTAAGCTTGGGTTGAAAAGTTAATATGAAACAGATTTTGTTAGGCATAGTGTATTGTACCTTGAAATCATAACACACAACATGAGTCGCATCAAGGCTGGCTGCCAACAGCTGCTCAGTTTCCCTTTTGTAAGCATCCACAGTTGACAGACTGTTCTCCTCAAGAGCATTGCTGAATGAGACCTTGCTTTGGTGTTGAAGAACTTGAAAACCACAGTTGGCGATATTGTACTGCCCTAAATTCTGTCGAATATCCTCAATAGAAACATCGTGATTTTCGTATTGAAGATTAGACCTCGGAATGGAGGAATCTAGTTCATTTTCAGGCGAAAGAAGAACCAAATAAGGCTTTTCTTCTTCGTAGAGAGGGATGTCTGCAAGAAAGGACACCTCGGCCGTAATAGAAGGCATCCCTAGGCATCCCAGGAGGCAGAAAACAAAAGATGAGCTGGGTTAAAGTGGATATTGGGAAGCTATTGATCAATATTGGCATCCTTTTGCTGGGGTTGCCTAAATACAACCGATGCCTCGATTTGTGTGCAATGGTGAACAATAACCACTGTACTATAGTTGATTAATTCAACCTTGACTAAACGGAGCATGAGGTGATTCCCCCACGCTACACCCACACTATCATTAATCTGTGATAGCAAATCAGCCTTGCAAGTTTTAAGCCTCATTACATAAACCGTATTTCGTATATTCGGGCGAGCTACTATTGTTAGGCAGTTGAACAAATGAAAAGCGAAAACTAGAACCTTGTGACAGAATATGCAGTTCCTACAAGCTGTGCATTGGATCATGGCGGGAAAGCTGGTATGTGACTTACTAAGCACGGAATGTATCGAGATACGGCTGCTCGAATTTTATTTGTGCAATATGTGACATGCAATGTGATAGAATTACCCGTAGTTAGGCAGCAACATAGGGCATGCATATTCTGTAGGAGGTTCCTTGCCGCCACTTTGAAGATGCACCAAAGCTGGGCGTTTGAATGCATGTTTGGTGCAATCTTGAGTCCATTGAAATAGGGCAACCGTATGGGGGCACATCGTAAAGTTTACAGTAAATACAAAACGTTGCCGTGTACGTATTGAATATCTTGGCGATATCACTTACAATGACAAGGCTGGAGTAACCCCTGGTCACGGCTGCATTTCGCTATTTGCCACCAAGAACGAGATACAGGAGTGGTTGGTTGTTTCTATCTACTTTGATTTTCAACCTGAAGGACATGTTTTCACTATCCAAACTTCTGGTACTTACTGGATATTCTGTTAGGGCTTCCTCTTGTGTGATCGATATTGGTTTGTTCAAGAGCTACACTTGTCCTTGTTCCAGTATTCATACAAGTAAACTACGCACTGAATTGCAGTCCCCACTAAGAGTCAACATGGCAGTGATTGATGTTCTTACGGCTTCTGGTGAAGATTTGCAGGCTCTTTTAAAAGAAGGAAAAACAACATCTATGGAACTGATCGACTTGTATTTGGATCAAATCAAGAAACATAATCATCATGGGCTAGAATTAAATGCCATGATAAGCGTCGCCCCTCGTTCATATTTGATTTCGATCGCAAAACAGCTTGATGAAGAACGCGCTGCTGGGAGAATTAGAGGGCCGCTGCACGGACTACCGATCACCGTGAAGGTATGTGATTCTTTTCTGTCTTTTGAGAAGAGATCTTACAATATCGTATTAGGATAACATTTGCACTGATAAATCTCTTGGTATGGACACCACATGTGGAGCATTTGCGTTGGTTGGGGCTGAGCCAAAAGGGAATGCTCCCATCATTGAACGTGTGAGTACCGCGGAATGCTTCTCAGGACAAACTTAACACCAAAATTAAATGAAAGCTTATAGACGCTGGCTTGATCATAATCGGAAAGGCGAATTTGTCGGTTAGTCTACGCACAGTCGCTGCAATTTATATCCACCTTGCTAAAAAAAAAATTGACAGGAGATGGCAGGTTGGAAAGGGTTCGGAATTACTACGGGTTGGTCAGCCGTTGGAGGTCAAACTCAGTCACCATATATTATCGGCGGTGTTGCAAAGGGAGAAAAGCTTTTGGGCCACACAGTGTGTATTTCTTTCCCCCCCTGTGAGAAAAAGCATATGCTTACAGTCAAGACTCCCGCTGGATCTTCTTCCGGTAGTGCAGTAAGCGTCGCTGCTGGGTTCGCCCCTTTGTCAGTAGCCACAGAGACTGATGGATCCATCTCTCAACCAGCCAATCGTGCTGCTCTTTATGGCCTCAAACTCACCGTAGGCAGCGTTCCCACTGATGGCACTGCGCCTTGGTCTGCTTTAACCGACAGTGTCGGTGGTATGGCAAAGACCGCCCAAGACCTAGCATATCTCGTAGAGTCTCTCGCTACTGGAGTAGAATTATTTACATCTTTGAACAAAACTAAACTTTGGACCGAACAAACAGTTGGATTTGTAGATGACAAACTGTGGGAATTTGTTGACTTCATCTGCACTGCGGATCCAGTTCTTATAGCACAACAACAAGAACTTTACAAGGAAACAAAGTCTATACTAAAGCAACACGGAGCTAAAGTACATGAGAATGTCCCATTGACGTCCATGAATGAGCTGCAGCTTGATAATGAGGATGCCTTAGACCAGCTGTGGAGTGAGTAGAAATATGATGACTAATAGTATTGTGTTAACATACACGTAGATCACGATTTTGCAAAAGCTTGGGAGGGATTCTTAAACTTCTTTCAGGAGTCGAAAGTCAAAACAATTACCGATATTGTAGAATTCAATAAGCAGAATGCGGAGAAAGCACTGCCGCCTGGTCAGATACTCCCCTACTTCGTCTTGGGATATACTAAAATATCTAAGTAGAGCATCCTGGTCAACAACTATTAGAAGCTACTCTGGAAGACAAGATGTCTGCTGACAAATATTCAGAAGGAGTTGAGATTATCCGCACAGCGGCGAAGAAGAACGGAATTGATAGAACGCTGACGGAATTTGGATTAGATGTGATCGTCGGACCCATGGATGGGCGAATACCTACGATCGCAGCTGCTGCAGGCTGTCCCGTTGGAACTGTGCCTCTGGGATATTCCAAAACAAATGGCCGTCCATTTGGGCTAGCCGTTGTAGCAGCTGCAGGAGATGACCAAAAAATTCTCAACTTTATGGCTGCTTGGGATGAAACTATGCCGAAGAGAAAGCCTCCACCACAACTAGTAGATTGGGACGAGAGCAAAGAGCGTTTATCAAAGGTATAACAATATGCGTAATAATGCCTTCCCAAAAGGAGGAATCTGAATGGATGCTGGCTATCTCAGGGGGTTTCGATTCGCTCCTGCCTGCTCCGCTTTGGCAGAGCACTTATGGCTCTATTTAATGTAGCTAGTCCATTTCATGCTTTTCCTACTCATCTCTACTTCGTATGCTCCCGCAACTGCATTCGCTCGTTAATGGGTTATTGCGTTGACCCTGGGATTTTCCTAATTACATCTTGTTTGCACTCGTATTTGTTAGTATTGGAATGCCATTAGTGTTAACGTTCTGGCACAATATACCGCAAGAACTCTGATGATCTGACTGTTACATAACATGTAATCTCTACAGATTACGGTTTCACACGCTTAAACGACTTTCAGATCTGCTGTTACATCACTTTTTATTACAATGCATCCATTGTGTTCCCAATAATCCAAACGCAAAACACGGCCTAAACCTCGCAAAATACCGATTTGAATACCTCCTGATCCAGCACTTCTATTCAGACATCAACCTTCTCCCTCGGACGGCCAATCTCAGATCTCCTCCTCTTCCTCTCCAACCTCTTCTGTCTTGCGACTTCCAATTCCTGAGCAAACTTGCTTCGCAACCGGATCTTATCGCCCTTCCAGTAGAAGATATAAATAGGGATGATGACCAACACTCCAATACACGCCAATATCGTACTTGGATAGATCAAATGATATTTCTTTCCTCCAATATTCTCGTAGACTAGAAGATGCATTAGGTCTTGCTCTTGATAGAGCACGAAATCGAAAATATACTTACAAGGATGCGCATACAGCGCCGCAATACCAGCCAGCAGATCTCTTGCGAGATCGTTGCCTCCTGTAGCTGAGGCGGCATAAGGGCCGTAAGCAGCGATCATGTAATCGATAGATGATTTATAGACACCGTAGTTTGCTATACCGATCACGGCGGCGAAGATTACTGGCGCAATCCAGTGGGACTTGTCAGGTCCCCAACTTGTCCAAGAGAAGCCGAAGAGACCGATTGGAAGTAGGGGTGCCACTGTACATGTTAGCTTTGTGATTGGGAAAGAGGTCGAAGGACTTACGGAACAAGAGCCACCAGAGACGAGATTCAGGAGACAGGCGATCGGGGTCGATTTTGCGGGTTTTGTTGTGATGCCAGATCACGGGAAGGTAGGTAAGATACGAGATGATATATGCGACGACCGAGCTACAAATGATGTTAGTAAACATGCATCATAGACCCCACATAGTAAGATCACTTACGCCAGAAAACAAAGACCAATCTGATACGTCTCAAAGCCATGTTGTTCAAAGATTGGTGTGAAAGCTTCTAGGAAAATGAACACCAGCATGTCTGCGAAGCCACTGAGAAGTGAAAGCCATAGTACAATCGGCTCGGTAAAGAACATTAGGAATGGACGCCACCAGATCTTTCCAATTTCCTTTGGAGAAAAGCGAGGCTTCTTGACTTCAAAGGGGCCATAGATATCCTCTCCATTCTTGCGGCGGCGTTTCGCTTCTCGATCCATGAGAATGAATGTATTCGTCTCAGGAACAAGGAAGAAATGCAGTACTTGCACGATTCCGCCCACTATAGACCCAGAGTTAATGATTGGCTGTTTATGAAAATAATATAAAGCTATTGCATAAAATTTAAGAAGCGAGGGCTGTGAAATATAAACACGTCTTGCAGGGGCCACTTACTGATCAGCAGCACCCAGAATATCCACTCAACTGCATGATACTGCCCTACAAAACCTCCAATGACTGCACCAATAGGAGCACCTCCCACGCTGGAGAGGATAACAAATGCTACAGCATATTGGAAGCCGGTGTCCTCAGGTCGATACAGGTCTGCGATGACACCTAAAGTAACACTTCCACCAGCGGTTGACAGACCACCCAGCGCACGTGCAACCAGAACACCACCAAAGGTTGGGCTCAGGGCAGACAGGATCTGCCAGATATTGACTAAAAACAACGATGCCTGTTGCGTCGGCCATCGACCCAACTCCTCAGACCAAGGCGCCCAGAACTCACAGCCAAAAGCATACGTCAGCAGAAAGATGAACTGACCCAAGCGGGCCTTGTTTGTTGAAACGCCGTACTTTTCAGATAGCCCATCGACCGCGAACCCATACATACTGGCGTTCGAGTTCATAGATGTCTGAATGAACAAGATGAGGACAAGGATGCTCCATTTACGCCATTCAGGCCAAGAGTATGGAAGCGCTTCTTCGGCGTCGTCTTCTGTAAGCACACTTCTGCCACGAGAGGATGTCTTCTCGTTAGCTAGAATATCTGCTCCGTCTCTAGCGCCAATTAAGTCTTGCTTGCCGCCGTCCGTTCGACTATCGACACTATTCTTGTGCTCTTCGACGCGTGTTGTTGCGACCGAGTCGCGGTAAGTGGAGGAGGTGGTTGAATGTGACATATTGAATGAATTATGTACTCATTCGAATTTTGGTACTATAGAACCTCCAAACGTAGTGAAAATAGAGGAGCTGGGAGACTCGAAATCGCGAGTATCCTCTCCACGCCAATATTACTTGACTTTTTTTTTTTCTTGGGCGAACATTGAGCCCGTCATAATGTGATTCTGTGATCCGGGTGTAATGACCTCATCTCACAGGGCATATCCGTGCCGCAATGGACCTGGTGTCACCGGACAAGCCTTGAAACTCTTGGATGCGAATAACCAGCATGTTTGGATGGTGAGCGATTGGAATGCCATGCAGTGAGAAGCATCAGAAAGTCTGGGGTAGCGGGATCGACAAAGCCATTCTCCCCTGCAACCAATGACGCCAACTGATGTCAGCCAAGACGCATCATGGGAGCCGCCAAGATCTTTGACATGAAAGTTCAGGTGTTGGAGGTTGAGATGGGAGGCAGTATGATTATTTTGCACAGGAAGAATTTCCAGGAGGAGAAAGCATAACTAATGCCTAGTCAATACTCTGTACTCAGTAGTAATGGAATCGAGAGAACCTCTAGTCTCCTGCAACGTAACCACTCTCTTCTAAAATCTATTCCTTAATTGTCTTGAGTTTTAAAAGTCTTTCATTGAGTAGAAAAGAACAGGAGAGAAAAGAGGATAAGCATTGAACAAGGCTACGACTAAGGGGAGAAGGCATGCTTATTTTTGTGGGGGCGTTCTTGACACTCCAAATGGAATTCGGCAGGCTGACCTCGTCAAAGCCTAATCAACCTCAACCTAAGGAGATCCAATCACAAATGATTTTTAGCCTTCCCTTGGCCAGGGTTTTTGTAGTTGAAATAATGCTACGCGCAACTGCTTAAATCGGAGGTCAAAGAGCAAAGAATTGAACTTCTTCGGTAGCTTTATGGAGTGCTCTCGACCGCAACGTTTTAATCAGGATAGAAGTCTATACAATACAACAATACAGAATATTAAACGGGAAGAGAGAAAATAATGAGCTGGCAAGAAAGCAACGCTCATGCTCGAAGCATCCACACAGAAGCACGGGAAAAATATATTGGTATATATATTCGGATATCTCCAGAACAATCAAGTCCTAGGTGGGATACTAGTCCACTCTTTGACCTCCTTAAAATCCATGACTCGGTTTGGCCCACCTCTTCTGCCCTGAACATCTTGCCAGTCACGATTGATAGCAGTCTCCGGCCGCCATCTAAATGCCTCCTTCAGCCTCTCATCTAACACACCCTCCATTGTATCAGCAACAAGTCCTCCAATACTCGATATATGCATAAAGCCATGCCCACTCCCACCAACCGCTAGCACCAAGCTCGGCCACTGCGGATGTCTATCAATCAAAAAGTGGCGATCCGGCGTATCAGCGCACCAGCAAACCCTCGCAAAGCTAAATGGCCGGTCTGTGAGTTGTGGCATCGTATCTCGCAGAAAATCTCTCACGCGCTCCTCGGCTTCGAGGGGGATTTGTTGCCGAGCAAATGGGACGCTCGCTTTTCCATTTGGGGTGTCGATGAAATTCGTATATCCAGGATGTTCATCACAGATCTTTAACTCTCCTCGTTCGGCATCAGGCTCCATGAAGAATCCCTTCTCAATATTGAACAAGACAGGCAGGTTCTTATAAAGTTCGCGTTCTTCAGGAGTCATTTTGATATGTGCCAGAGTCCAGGCGGTTGGCCGTAACTGATCTTTGAAATCTAGAAGACTTGGCGCCTGAGCTCTATTCGCGAGAATGATTGTATCTGCGAGATGCCGTTTCCCATTTTCTATCTCCACACCCACAATATCATTGTGGTCGATGACGAATTTCGTAACATTTCCCTCAGATCCAGTGATGAACTTGACGCCCAGGCGTTTGGACTCTTCATACGCAGCCATAAGTGCACCACGAGCAAACACCCAGCCAGCTCCGGACCTTTTGAAACCTCCCTTCCAACCTGGGAAATCACCCGTGAGTACACCTTCCGGCATAGCCTTACGAAACGCAGCCGGTTTATCCAGCCATTCCATCTCGGGATCCTGGTCAAGCTTCTCATGCTCGATCAACTGAGCCAGCCCTTCTGCGGTATGTGCGCACTGTATATACCCCGTATTATGATAGAAGGGTATAAAGACAGGGTCGGTCGTCCACCCTTTCGTTGCGAGCTGGCGAAGGGTCCGCCATACGTAGTTATCGTCTGAGCCGTCATCGAACGAGGCTTCTTCGACAATTTTGTTCACGTCGTTTCCTGCTGCTATTGGAGACGGCAGCTCGTATGGGTCTAGCACTGTGATATTGCTATAGCCGCGCCGGACGAAATGTAATGCTATAGAGCAACCCCAAGTGCCGGCGCCTACGATGATGATGGATGCATCATGGCGTGGTGGAGACATTTCTGATCACCCGAAGCTTAGAGAGCTCGATAGCATTTGGAAAGTCGGCAGCCACTCTAGGAAAACACAGCAGATTTTACTATAATGTGTGGTATTCCATGTAATATCTCCATCTTTGACATCATTTAGGTATGATTTGATTCTGATTTGTGGAAGGGCATTCCGTCAGAAAGGTGGAGAAATGAGTTGACTTCACGGGACTGGACGTCCCGTGATCTTACCCGTTCATACAATAGCGATGATCAAATTATTACGTTATATTCTGGATTTGGTTGGCATCTTTATTCACTTTATATTGAAAAAGGATCTGGATTGATGCAGGATATTAGAAGACTTTGACATATCTTACGCTGCCTATATAAGTCACGTGATGCGATATAACTGGCCTGAAGGTAAGAATTGTGAATTGGTTATTCCGTGATAGTAAAATCGAACCAGCTGCTAATTAAGAAGTTATGAATTGCACGTCGCTCACCATGAGCTCGTAGGCGTTATCGCTATAAATCATATAGTAGATCAAACCAAAATGCATATTCATTATCGGATGTACTAAACGGCTAATTTTTACTCTGCTTGAACTTTGACCTATCAGCTCTCCAGTTAGCCACCAGGCGTAAATCGGGTTTAAAAAAAAAAGCCTTGATCAGTTGTACAAATTGGCAAACTAAACGGACTAGATCTGTGCCTCCGACTGGACGAGTGATGCCCTGACGATTTGCCAATTTCAAGTTAATGCTTGGCTTCGTAAGCTGTACGGTTAACTATTATCTTGGGGACTTTCCATGGATATTTCTGACAATCTCCCGATTCTATAACTTCACAGCCGAGCGTGATAGTATGATCACCGCAAGATGTTATCTACTTCGTTTGGCAATATCTCTGGTGTTTCTGGCATCTGAAGCAAGGCAAGATATCGTTCTTGACAGATATCATTAGGGCACCTTCTAGGCGAGGCAGTACCACAAGATCTTGCGCATAAATCTTCGGATGTAGTATAACAATAAGACGATATTTGTATCTTGGGCAACATCCATTGGCATGTCCTCAGTCAACAAATTATAATAGTATTCCGAGTGATAGGTGGCCATGGACTAGCCTGGCCTCCGCCAAAGTTGCAAGCCCTCTGGATGTGTATAGCAACGGCAGTCGTACTTGGATTGGCCCCCGATTTTATTTAGGCCGAGTTTTATCCGATTTGATGCTCCTGTATCAGGTGTTTCAACCACTGTAGCCATGCAGTTTGATACTGATATTGATATCGCCGTCAATAGATTCAAGCCCGGGCCAACTGGTGAGGCGAGCACTCCTGTCTAACTGTAGCTTTAGGCTGTGAGACGGGAACATGCGAGACATTGCCACAGTCTTGTTACATGGCTCAAAAATCCTCTGGGGCTTTCAGCACCGAGACCAGGATTCACCGTAGATTTGTTGCATAGGAGAACTGCTTTGGGTAAAACATTACGCCGAGCTATAGATATATTTCTGTCCTATCGTTCATGCTCGCTTGGAAAAGGGGCTGGTTGCCAGGAAGTTACCTAACCTTATCACGCTTATCTCTTGCTTTCAAAGATATGTCAAGGATAGTTTTTCTCGCAATGGTTTAGCCAAATTTGAATATGGGATCGATAATGCATGTAACATGAAAGCGCGGCCATCACGTGGTCAAGCGGAACGGCCGGCGTGGCTTCAGAATGGTCGCAATATTGTGATGCGCGTGTATTCTGTCCTCATGAATCGTAACGTTTCTATAGAATCCGGGGTCCTCAGGCGTGTGGCGCAAGGAGCATCGTCCCGAATTGGCAGACAGTAATTGATTTATGCCGTATTCAACATTTCATGCATTTGAGTGAGGCTGAGGTGTGTTGTCCTCCCCCCGTATAGGTGTGGTTGTGTTTGAACTTGGTGACAGTTCAAACTTTAGACGACGTGGACATTCTGATTAAAACTCGGCCATACTCCGTTTCAAGCAGGCAGACCCAGGTAATAGGCGTCGCCAGTGGGTCTCTACAGTACGAAATGGAGCGAGCCAAGCGTCAGCCAAGTCTGTTAGATCCCCCCAAGACGGGTTTCTGGAAGCTTTATCGAAGCCACTATCTTGTTATACAGGCATGCTGTCACCAATCGCAGCCACTGCTTCACTACTTACGCTACCCTGAAAACAAGCGACCCAATGAGCTATTGAGAAGATGCCGCAGGCTCTACTATGGTAGGAAATTACGGACTAGCCGAGCAAAGTTTGACTTTTCTCAGCGTTCAGGATGAGAAACTAGGAAGTACCCCGCTCTAGCCAAATGCTCGGCTTTGGCTATCTGCATCACCCGATTACATTGAGATTAGCTTCCTTTCCCATCCCCCGTTAAGACATGTGCGATGCTTTCTTTTATCTCCTTGCAACGTTCCTCACTCTGTGTCGCGCGACTTTCTTCCTACGAGCTTAACAACCAGCGAAACTCTGGTACCATCCTAAGCCATGGAGTCCAATCACACGTATGCGACCACGGATAAGGCCGTTTTCGTGGATCAAGACAATGTGCTCCAGCGCAAAACCTCGAAAAACAAAGGGCTAGCTGGCGATGACAACCCTTCCGACGCCGACGACCTCCTCGAGGCGATGGGTTACCAGTCGGAACTGGTGCGAAGCCGTTCGACGCTCCAGGTCGCCTTCATGTCCTTCGTCCTCGCATCCATTCCTTACGGTCTCGCGACAACCATGTTTTATCCTCTGATTGGTGGTGGTCCGGTCAATGTGATCTGGGGATGGGTCGTCGTCTCTATCATTATCCTCTGTGTTGCGGTCTCGCTGGGCGAAATCACATCCGTTTATCCAACGGCCGGAGGCGTCTATTACCAGACATTCATGCTGGCGCCGCACTGGTGTCGCAAAATCACATCGTGGATCTGTGGCTGGGCATATGTGGCCGGTAACATCACCATTACGCTCAGTGTGAACTTCGGAACCACTCTATTCTTCATTGCATCAATCAATGTCTTTGAATCCGAGCCTGGGGTGGGAATCTTCCAAGCAGAGGTTTATCAGATATTCCTGGTCTTCCTTGGCATTACCATTCTCTGCAATCTTATCTCGGCATTAGGAAACAAGTGGCTGCCCTGGCTTGATGTAAGTGGTATTCTTGCATGCGGCAGATAAACTTGATTTTAACAAGGCATCCTAGACATTCGCGATTTTCTGGACCTTCGCTGGTGTGATTGCAATTATTATCTGCACACTAGCACTCGCCAAGGAAGGACGCCGGTCTGCCAATTTCGTTTTCACGCATTTTGAGCCAACCTCTGGCTGGGTGCCAGGATGGTCTTTCTGCGTTGGTCTACTACAAGCAGCTTATGCGACCTCATCCACTGGAATGATCATTTCGTGAGTCCTGTCTCTGTATTAGTCTTCCACACTAACAAAATCAGCATGTGCGAAGAAGTCCAGCACCCGAGCACCCAGGTCCCCAAAGCAATGGTCGGAACTATCATCCTGAACTTCATTTGCGGTCTGCTCTTTCTGCTTCCTCTTCTTTTCGTCCTCCCTGATCTCGCTATGCTCGTCGGCCTTGCCTCCGGACAACCTACTCCCACAATCCTCGTCTCAGCTGTTGGCAGCCAAGGAGGTGCGTTTGGACTGCTCATCCCTCTTCTTGTACTTGCCATCTTCTGTGGCGTAGGCTGTACGACAGCCGCTTCACGTGCAACTTGGGCGTTTTCCCGCGATGGTGCTATTCCAGGCTCTGCCCTCTGGCGACAGGTCAACAAAAAACTTGATGTGCCGTTGAATGCCATGATGCTTAGCATGGTAATCCAAATCGTGCTCGGCGTCATCTACTTTGGCTCCACTGCCGCGTTCAACGCCTTCTCTGGAGTTGGTGTTATCTGCTTGACCGTCAGCTACGCTGTCCCTATTGCAGTCTCGCTCCTCGGCGGCCGTTCCCACCTCAGACACGGAAAGTTCGACATGGGAATCCTGGGCCTTGTTTGCAATGTCATCTCGCTCGGTAAGTCACCTTCACCATGGGCCACTGATTGCCGTGAACAAATATCGTATCTAACGTCCCATAAGCCTGGAGTGCATTAGCGGTGCCTTTGTTCTGTATGCCTTCGTATCTTCCCGTCGCAGCAGAAACCATGAACTATGCTTCCGTAGTCTTCGTCGCCTTCTTCGTCATTGCCGCCGGATGGTATTTCGTCTGGGGTAGAAAGCACTATACCGGACCACCAGTGCATGATGACGCAGCCATTGAGCGCCGACTCTCGACCGCTGGGCATCCACACCAATTCTAGAACGCGACCTCATACCACATGCGGCTTCTGTAGAAATTCCACGAGCGGCTTGTTCCTTTTCGACTGTAATAATTCTGGCGTCTCTTGATACCTTTTGCATTGCGCCGTGCAAAACAAATGTATCGTGATTTCTAGGTGTTGAGCAAGGGAAGATAGAAGCGCCTTGCAGTGTAAATTACCATACTACAATAAAAGCATATCTTATGTATCCAGTCGAAATTCCCCGTCACACCCACCTCAGTGACGAGGTAAAGTGGTCCTGGTAGATTTGTAAATTTCAATGAGATCCGAAGTAAAAAAGAGAGGCATTAATTAACACGTAAGCTAAAGGAACCCTTGTAGACGGCACTCTTTATCAAACTTTTTGCTCACAAGAACAATAAAGTCTCTGAAAGAAAGCAACTCCTAGCTAACAAGCTTTGACGATATTCGACTTAAGTAAAACGGAAAGTAGCTCATCCAGTAGCACAGTTTTAATATTCTAAACTCGTTTGGGACCAGGCATAACATCATTATTTATCGTAAGTCATCTATCCACAACTATATATATTGTTCTTTTAAAGTTGAATCAGACCTAGCGAAGCCACTGAACTGCCACAACCTCGATACACATCAACAACGATGTCGATTATGCATTCCGGGGCTACCTCGTGCAGGCTACTGAAGTAGCTTTCTTCAACAGGCTGTCCTTCCTCATCTCTGGTGTGCTTAAACTTCGGTGCAGGTAATGCATCAAAGTCAATCTTGAACAAAACTAGCTGAAATGGGTCTGGGCTAATCAGGGAAGTCCTCGGGCCACAGTGTTTAACCAGAAAAATATTGCGTATCTCTGTAGAGCCTCTCGATAGGATCTCACAGCTGTTAGACGGCAATATATACTCGACAACAGACTCGATTTCCGGGTAGAACTCAGCAATTTCCCCGAATTGACCTGGAGCAAGACAACTTCAATGTATCTCTTGGCCATATATATTATGCCTACTCATACAGGTTGGTCCACCCGGAAGAGCATTTTCGCAGTGTTGAAGTAAGCCTCATATTCAACTTCATCAGGCGTAGTGTCTCCATGATAGTGTCCACCTTGTGCTGCCCTGCCCTTTTCTTGCAAAGAAAAGCAGTGAGTATGCTCCATTCTAAGATCGAGCCCGGGGTCGTACGAGTGAAAGATACTCAAGCAAACTAGCGGAGCATCCATATCAAAGAACTTCAGCCAACGGGGAACATCTTTATCCTCCAGTGGTTCTCTGCGAAAGTCTGGCATAACATGCATATTTACTTTGCCTTTGGTAATAAGGAAAACACCTCCTAAACTCACTACCCTCTCCCCGTATTTGTTTGCGAGTGATTTCTGAATCGATGCAAGAAAGTTCAATGGCCCAGTACGGTGTCTCGCGGTGATCTTAAGCACCGGTCCAGGGGAGCCCTCGGACGCAAATAAATTCGCCATTAAACCACAGTCTCTCATATTATCTTGTATGAAATCACTGAAGTATCCTCCATCCTCTGCAACTTTTGCATAGTGTGTTCGATTATAGACTTGTCCGTCCAGCCCTTTGGCAAGATTAGGCATTAATTCGGAATTATATCCAAGCTGGTGGAATGGACCTGCTGATGCGCCGAGCAAGAAGCCATGGTCCAATTCTATATCCTTTAATATCGAGAGAAGTGAGTACTGCTTCTCGAATTTAGGCGTAGGGTGTAGGTTTGGAGGCCCGCCGATGTCAACAATCCGCTCCGATCCAGAGATTCCTAGTCCTGCCAGGTGAAATGGTGCCGCGCGCAGATCTGGGCAAGCTGTAACCTCCACAGCCGCGGATTCGAAGTTTTGCGCTAAACCCGCATTGATGATAGGAACAAGTTCTGAGAGAGAGGGTGGATCGAGCGGAAATTTCTTGATTAGATATTCCTTTTGCGCCGGAGGGAAGCGTTCGCTCATGTTGATCTGTCCCCCGGCGTCGCGAAGACGATCGAGAAATACTCGTTGTAGCTGTCTTGCATAGTAAAAGCAAACGCGTCGTGAGCCGTCCCTAAAGTCTTGGCAATAAACGTACGTCACCAATCCAGTCGAGACTATGTATATCTATACCTAGCTTCTTTTTCTCAAGACCTGACTTCAAGGGTAACTATCGCCTTTCGCGGAGCTATTTACCTTAACACAAAGGAGTAATTTGTAAATCTATTGATTATTCTTTAATTGCATCGGTCATTATATTTTGTAATAATTGGTATATTTATTACATGAAGGACATACCAACTCCCATACGACGTTTTTTGTATGTAAAATTGGGTGATCAAGTTGCTTGTACAGTCAAGTTGCTTATCAAGTACGTTATTCTTAAGAGACTTCCTTAATCATCACTGGAATTGACGGGATGTACATGTGCGAAGTATAGCCGCTCAGGATAGTGCCGCCGCCAAATTGACCCCATATCTATATAAACTCCTTTATTCAGTGCTCTACTTGGAAAGTATTTGAAGGAGCGGCGTCAAAGCCACAGTAACCTTTAACATTATCTTATCATTATCGCACGAATCTCCGGTGGTTCCCGAGCGTTCTAATCGGAATTAATTGCAACCGGGGGGCCTTGTACCATAGACTTCTATATTAGACTTTTGGGATAATGGACACGGCGCCTTATGCGTTAATTCTTGACGCAAGGCAACGGCTTAAAAAAACAAATAGCTGCAACATTAAAGACCCTAGCCACTCAGAACAATTCATTCAAGCGCTTCGTTCTCAAGACCCGTTAAATAGTCTGCACTTGAGTGGGGAGTGTTCCCAGTATTACGCGAGATCCAACAAGATTTAGGTAGTATCCAACAAGGCCCTTCTTTACGCAGGCACTATTACATGAAATTCTTCACAAAGGCTCCATGCCACTCCCAGCTATTTTCAGGCTGACCTAGCATATCGCGTATGCCTACCTAGGAAGGGTGAAAATAAGCAAATGCCCCGTATATTGGTTAAGAGACCCTGAATGTCAATGTAAATACTTGGTAGTTCGGATACTAATAATCACTGCTTTTGCTGTACTCCTCATGCGTAATGACCCTTCCAGACTGGTAAGCTAGAGTTAGATGGCCAGGGTAATTAAAGAAACCAACAGCACTAAAAGGAAAGTAAATTCGTTCCACATTTTCTAATAACTTGCCCCAAAAACCTAAACTAGATTTCAATCAAACGTGAAAATGGCATCCGCAGATATGTCCCGAAGCTCTCGCGGCGATCGAAAGCCTAATAGTGAATCCACCACAAGACAAGGCAACCCGCCTTGAATCGTATGAGAGCCTTAAGGACTTGTCGGCCGTAATTGAAGATCCTCACGACACCAACTACCGCGTAGTTTACTCTATAAGTTTTATGAGGCATGAAATCGTTATAGGATACTAACAAGTTATCTAGCTCTTAAACCTAACATTTGGCATTGTCGCAAGCAACCTCAGTCTCTTCGAATTATTAGCAAAGAGTGACAAGCCATTAACTGTAGCGACTCTTGCTAAGACGAATTGTGGCAAGGGCGGCCTGTCAAGGGTTAGAACATCCAGATTCCCAGAGACTTGATATCACGCTGGCTAGCTGTATATAGGAGCAAAGACGTATTACAAGCGTATGATTCTCCATGATTACTCTGATGAAAGGCCATCGTACTCCTGGAAATAACAGCCGAAGCCATGTCCGCTGATTCAGTACTCGTTATCGACGAGCTGGTGGTTCCCAACAAGGGAGCGCATGAACATGCAACACAATTCGATTTAACCGTGCTGTCAGGTCTCTCATCTATAGAACGTACAAATAAACAATGGGATTCTCTGCTGGAATCGGCGGGCTTCAAAATCCTACAAAAGAAGACTTATGCTCCTACCAGTGAGAGTGTTATTGTTGTCGTACCAAAGGCATAGATTTTATACCCTACCCACATAAGTTTAACTATTGACGAACGATGCAAAGCGTAGGAAGTCTGTGGTAAGATTGCCAAAAGGCAATATACTGCTCTATGAGGGAACTGTGTAATAAACAATAGAGTCATATTAGACAAACAATGCAATATTTAAAGACGCAGCGGATGTGATTTGCAATGGAAATGTTCAGACTTGACAAATAAGTAAGAAAGCGGAGAGAATATTATGAGTTCAGATACAATTAATCGTACTTCCATTACTCTGAAATCGTTACTCTGGCAGATCTCGTTACCTTTGGAATTCAAACACTCTTCTCTGTTCCAAGCAATGTCATCCCCACCTCTCCCTGCCTCCAGCAATCAAAGTTCGTGCACTACGAATCGGCATTTTATTCATTCCTTCAGTCATTTCTCTCCAATGAGAGACAAGTTACTGCTCTGCTGATGGAGCAGGTGGCCGGTCATATGCATGGAACGCCTTCGAAATCACCTTCCATTCACCGTCAACCTTGAGTAGGGTGTGGAAATCTGTAAAATCCACATTTGATGCGTCGTCCTCCATTTCTACACGAACAACGGCAGTAGTCGGGGTGATGGCAAGGACGTCAATCCGGGTCTTGATTTTTGGAGCTGCCCCGAACGACTTAACATAATCGTATAGGTTTGTGATCGATCCTCCAAGCAGATTACCACCAATGTATCCATACATGATGGCATCTTTATGAAAAGCGGTAGCCACGCCTTCTGGACTGCCAACACGCATCCCTTCGGGGTATCTCGTGATTGCCGCGATCACTTCGTCATATTCCTTTGCAACCACCGGCTTTAAGTTTGATGATGACATCCTTGGGTAAGATCAGGGTATCTAATCAATGCATGTTAGTACTGTGTAGACAGCTTCCTCTCGAGCCATATATCGCTCCGCGTACATACTGCACGTGATAAACTACACTTCCTGAGAATCGTTATTTAAGTTCGAGGATTTACTCGGCTTGTTTCACAAGAAATTTTTAATATTTGTGCCGCGACGTTGTAAAGTTGATACTATGGCGTGAAAGGTGGTTACTGTAAGACAGAATGGTTATGGGACTGTTGTCTTCATCAGCGACAATTCACAGAATATTTATACACGTTCCTAGTTGCTGCATCCCGTACTCTTGATCCCCAAGCCAAGAAGTGCCGAGCTTGAACTTCGTCTCAGCGGGTCAAGGTCAGATAGTCTTTACGGAAAATAACTCTCGGCTCTATCATAGGCGCCTTGCTGGATTCATGATTCACAGAAAATGGTGTTCAGTCTAGCCTCAAAACTCAACGTACATGCTGTTCTAAGACAATATGTATGATCTAAATGCAGTGATGAACTTCTATAAGCCTATCAGGAAGAGAAACTTACTCCACACATATTTGAGTGAGTACATTTGATTGGGAGTGGACGCACAGAGCTCCGTACCAAGACTCGCTTATTTAGTTTCATACAATGACAACTTCAAGAGTGTATCATGAACCAAGATAAAGCATTGTCAGCATTTAGAAAGATAAGATAAGAAAACCTCATGTTTCTCGTGAGGAATAAGGCAACAAGACAGCGCTCTATTTCTGCTGAAACGTGGCTCTGATTGCTTGGTGGCGTTCATCTATAACAATCCTGCATGGTGGACCTGACACCGTAAACGACCCTGCTAATCTGCTGGGAATACCTCTGGTTCAGATGTATCCAAGATGGGTCTGAGAGTAGTATCGGATGAGTCCCGGCAATGGCCCCTAAAGATATAGATATAAACTTGAGCTGAACTCGAGGCATGGAAGCTATGCTAATTCCCCCGGCCACACTAAACCATATTAGGAGACGGCCTTTTTAAGCGAGAGGGGTTTGTTTACCATGAACAGCTAGTTGCCTACTTGTTGTTGACATACGTTCTTTAGATACTCCATGGAGCCTTCCAAGAAGGCCTTAGGACACTTATAACCTGTGCTTAATCTACATAGTTTTTAAGGCTTACCTCGACCTACAAAGAAGCAAGCTGGACTTCAAAGAGAACATGACTTTTAACAGGATATATATTCAATTACATATAAACCTAGTATTAAAAAAGTAATAGTACCCTAATATCACAATAGTGATGCGACAAATTTGTAACTCACTCAAATCTAGTCTCCACGAGGGAGTTGGTTGGCCTAAGAGTATTTTAGCACGTGGTAAGAAAGCATTTACACAACAATTGAAAAAGCTTAGATACTTGTGCATAAGCTCATTATCTGCAGAAAACAAACGTAAGTGCGGACTCAATATAAAATTTAGTGATATTCTTGAAAATTTTTGTTTCAGAACATCTTGGGTTCACCCCTCAGAGACTAGCAGGTTGAACTTACAAAAGCATCATCACATCCTTATGGTTGCATATTAAGCGACGACTCTTTCTGCGTTACTGAAAAATTTGCTAATACTGTCGAATTACCTAAAAGCAAGCTTTTGCTGAAGCTTCCTAGCTGCTCATGTTGCTGTGTTCTACGCAGGATCATTTTGCATAAATTGCGGACCAAAGCTCTATTGCTATCCTCTTCTTAGATATATTTAAAGAGCAGCTATTGTTCTCTCCGGCGACCACCCTTATCAATTATACAACAGCTAGGCTCCCGATCAAGAATGGACGATTGGCCGAACCACCTTTGCATCTCAGCAACAACAACAATTCACCATCCATCCCACGTATCCCTTCACCCACGAAAACGGTCGTCCCCTATCTACTTCCCAAAAACATCACCATCTTGCCCGCCTCTTTCCACGTCTCCCTCCCTCCAGCGTCCCCTTCCCCTTTCCCCAGCACTCCCTACGCCAGCCCCCTTGTCATCCTGCCACCCCACATGTATGATCCGGACCTTCCTCGGGCTCTCCCTAACCTTATACACTCCCCTCCTCCCCCTCACATCCCTGTGCTGTCCGAACCTCCCTCTCACAAGCTCGAAGCCCCGCATACTGCGCTTCCGAAGCTGCTGTCGCATGTAGTATGCCAAGAGAAGTAGAATCACAAGCGTGATGAGAATGACGAATATATTGAGCCCCAGCGCAATTTTATGCGGGAAAGAGAGGGAGGAGTAGGTGCCTTGTTGTCCAACAGAGGGAGGAGTGGGAGATTGGCCGGTGAGTGGCGTGGGAGGTGAGTCTCTGGAAGATGTTAAAGTGAATATGGGATGGCGGCACACGGAAGAGCTTACCGAGAAGAGTCTGCGCGAACATAAACCAGCGCCTTTTTGATGTTCTTCATGGTAGCGAACAAGATGATGAAATGATAGTAGTCGTAAGTGCAATCGCAACACCCGATGAGTTGGTTTTTTTCGGGGTGACATTGTAGTTTTGGAATGGGATAAAACATATTTCGCGAAGGCAGGTAACGAGGAATGTTGCAATATTCGTATTTAATGTGGGAGCAATCGCTTGAATAAAATTATATGCATAGTGGTATTTTCATTTATCGCCATAAATCCCAACAGAAGTGGTTTGTCCGTTTGTTACCCATTTGATAATACAGATATTGATACAGCTTACTCAAACATATTAACACACAGGCCCAGCATCTTGATAGAGCCAGCTCGGGGGAGTTTTATCCCAAATCATCTGCCGAGACAGGTTTTTCGTCTTTCCAAACTCTCCCTTTCTTGTTTCGCTTCTGAGGCTTCACACGTTCTCTCCTGGCCTGAGTTCTATCCACCTCAATACCTTCTAGTACACCGTCTTCGCCCATTATGAGATCAAACTTATTTGTCTTCATCTTTTTTCCTCCCTTGCCAACCCTTCCATCCCTGATGCCCTTCTTTTTCCCGCCTTCCTCGGTTGGCCGGCCGATCCTGGCCTTCCGGGGAACTCTGGTCTTGGCTCCGAGCGCCCAAAGATCTCCCCAGCTAGACTTACGTGCATCGTGGTAAGCTGCCTTGCTGAAGCTCTTAGGCACGACCCACCGCTCCAGCTTGCCTGAAGGGGTACATAGATCTAAAGTGATATGCCCGCGACGTTTAAGCGGAGGCAATATAGCACGTGGAAGTGACAATGGATTGAACTTGATTCCACCCGCCTGATCTTCTGAACCTGGAAGATCATCTTCCTCGTAACCTTCAAACGACCGCTCCGTGGCAGCATCCCCTTGAATTGGTCCATCGAATTCTTCTCTTACATCTACGCCTCGGCGAACAGCTAGATAGCTGAATTTTACATCTTCATGGTTGCGCTTGGATGCACCAAGGATTCGTTGCAAATAAGGTGGACGGATGAAGCGCTGTCCAAAGTGACAGAAGTCTTTTCTTCCGAAACTGAAACCAGGAACAGGATCCATGGGGCACTGCTTGTGATTTGTGCAAGGTGCAATGATCATACCTGTTTCCTTCTGAGCGTACCGAGAATCCGAGGATGATTGCAGCTCTTGCTCATATTCAGTCTCACCTGGAGAGGCAATATGCCTTTCAAGAAGAAGATTTCGAGCTCCCGCAATAGCTTCAAACCCCCGGGGAATCCCCTTTTCAATTAGAATAAGCACACCTCCATTGGGGTCAAGTAACGACCAAAGATTTTGGACCATATGCTTACGCCGGAAGTCTTCTTTCAGCGGATAAAGGGCGTGGGACGCAATTATGAGATCGTATGACTTGCGATCTGCAGTTGAAGTAGCGTCTCTGAGCTCATTCGCGTTCATTGCATGTATATAATCGGGAAGCCGAGGAAGAAAGGTAGTATTTTCGAGAAAACGGGATACTCTGTGTCTCAGAGCCGACGCCCCTGTTAAGACAGTAGTCTTACCTTCTGGTATCGCATCTCCCTCATTAACAGCGCCTTCTTCCTTCAATACATCCCATTCTGCCTCTAAGATCTCCCGCCAGGCGATGATACCTGCGCCACCTGCGCCGGCATCTAAAACCCTGGGACCTATACCATCTTGTTTGAAAAGAATATTACGAATCCAATCTTTACCAAGGCGTTTCCTAACTTCAACCAGGGTGCTCATAACAGATGAATAAGTCCCAGGCATTACACCAGCAAGATAAGCATCCGCCTCAATCTCACTCATGGAATGTTGGGCAGCATCCAAGCCGATATGCTTCTGTGGAAGAACACCTTTTGATCTTGGAGTGGATGTTGAGTATGGTAGGCCTCTCCCACCAAAGGCTTTCTCTGCAGCTTCTGTCAAATGCTTCCAATCAGTCCTGGCCAAGAGTTCGTTAACTGGTTCGACTAGCTGTTCGCGTGGGAGAAATAAGGTGCTTGGTATGGTTCCTGACCGTCCAGCAATCGTATGCGGGTGAGTTTTGACACCGGATCTCGTGTATACATCATCCTCCTCATCAAACTCTAACTCTGGTTCATCCTCTTCTTCCCATTCTTCCTCCTCCGTAATCTCTTCATCAAACTCATCTTCTAAGCCCTCTTCCCTAAGATCAGCGGCCGCCACTTCAGCAGCTTTCGCCTCGGCTGTGGCTGCCTCCATATCACGCTGTAATTGTGCTATAATATCTTGCTCTCTTTTATTCCGGGCTTGGGCTTGAAGGGACTCTTCCGATGGGGGTTCGATATCCTCAAATCCTATGTCGGCATCCACATCCACATCCTCTGGTATCAATTTCTCGCGAACTGTTTGACGCATACCTTCTATGCCATCCAATTCTCCACCTCCTTCTATGGCCATCAGTCTAGCTGCCTCTTCAATGGCATTTAGTTCTGCCTCTAACTCTGCGTGGTCCAAATCTGCTTCTTTTTTCAGTTGATCAGTGTCTGTCGTTTCATCCTCGACGACCGAAAACGTGACATCCTGATTCAAGAAAATCTCCTCCAGATTATGTTGATCTCCTCGCAATAATGCATTTCGTCGGGGTGGAGTCATGTCCTCCTCTGCTTCAGGTAGATATTCTAGATCATCAGGCTTCGTTTCTCGTAACGGTGGTCCATAAAGCCTTTCATATAGTCTATACTCCTCTTCAGAGAGGTAATTATGAGGAAGAGTGTTCCCAAATGTTTGTCGTGCTTGAATAACCACAGCTTCTATCTCTGCAGCGCTTGGCTGTTTGTTTGGCGCCGCACTTTGACTCTCACCATTGCGAGCCCGAAAAGCTGAGAAACTTCGAATATATGTGAGCTGAGGTTTGGCAGATTTTCGTGGTCGAGAATTCAGAGAAGAGGCATGTCGGGATTGTGGGATGTTGGAGGCGCCATTGCCTGCGAATCCGTGCTCAAACAGAGTCCAGAGCTGCAAACGACATGAGTAACATGCTCTTGGTACTTTACGAGCAGTCAACATATTCAGTCGTGGGTTTGATACGTTTGTTGAATGTTTGGAGGTAAGTTTGATATTTGTGGCAGTTGAAAGACCAAATATTTCAGCCTCAGGTCCCACAAAATTGTGACCAATCATTTGCTTTCCGTTGCAAATGGAACCACATCAGTCCTCACCATCCTCTCTTCTTCATTCTTCTACCTAGCCATAGCGCTTGAACAGTCTTATACGAAATACCCATTAGTTTTTTTAAGAGTAATCGCGCTCTACGTCTAGGTTTTCTTTGGAACTAGTGACTTTAATTTGAACATGGTGAAGGAGCACTGCTGAATAAAGCCTAAGTTCTATTATTGGCAATACGTGAAAATGACTATGAGCTCGCATTCCGCTAAGTTTAAGGCAAGCTTATCGTATTTACTAAAGTACCAACTTTGCTATTCAAGACTTTTTATTTTTCTTTCGAAAGAATTCGCTCTCAACATCGCCATCTCTCCCCAGCCCGAAGCGTCGTTTGAATTTCGAGACCATCAGCAGGGGATGCACATAAATATATACTTTAGTTGTTCAATGAAGCACACGTCTCATATCGCAATGTAGCTGATTTGTACTGTGTTATGTCAAGTTCTCCAGAGAGTCCCTCCCTACTAACATGAACCATCATTGCGAAAGGAAGATTTACATCTGACCAATTGCCTGCATTCTATTTCAAGCGTGCTGAAGTTACTTATCCTGAGATATCGAGAATCCTTCGCAATCCCTTGCATCATATATCTTCCAGTGTGAATTTTTGCACGACCGATTAAGGTCCAGCTCTTGCATCCTCTCACAATTCAGGACGTTTGCATTTCTAACTGGGAGCGTAAACTAACCATATGCAATAATATTCGGGAATTGCAATTTGTAAAGCGAAAATTTTGTTGAGATGTGTTTGTTAAGTAGTGATAGTTTCTCAATTTTGTTTTTCGTGATGTTAGAAAGACCGCTGCTTAATTTGCTGAACACAGATTTTTACTGCAGCACCAGTCCTGTCACATTCATCTACTTACTTCTAGCCTTTGTGAAGATATCTAACGGAAAAGCATCTGCTAGCGCCTGATATCCAGCCACATTAGGATGCAAGTAGTCTCCCCCATTGTACTTACTCGCCAACTGACTTGGCGTCGAAGGATCTCTCAGTATCTGATCAAAATCAACCACGGCATCAAAGGTTCCGCTCGTCTTAATCCACGTATTGACCTTCTGCCTCGTCGCCTCCCTGGTTGGGTTCGAATAACTCTGTCCACTCCCACTGAACGGCGTTATTGTTGCCGCAAATACCGCAATCCCCGCTTTCTTTGCATCAGCAGCAATCTGTGTAAACGCCGAGATCAACTGATTCCCGATGTTGGTTTGGGTTCCAGAGTCAGTGCCTGCGGTCCCGATATCGTTGACGCCTTCGAAGATCATGACATATTTCACGCCAGCTTGCGTGATGGCATCGCGTTTGTAGCGGCTGATCAGGGAGGGCCCGAGACCATCAGCGAGAACGCGGTTCCCACCTGCTGCTTGGTTATTTACGCCGATGTTAGTCAGGGAGCTCTTCTGCATTTTTGCGAGGACGAGATCCGGCCAGCGGTTGTTCCCGTCATCTGAGCTACCGCGGCCATCTGTGATGCTGTCTCCAAGGATTATGAAGCTGGATGTTTCTTTTGGAGCCCATACCTCGACTCCACTAAGAAAATACCTTCGAGAACAACACATCAGTAAAGGCACCATTAATTATCGAGCTTGAGAGATGAGCATGGCTTACCAATGCTTAACACTAGTTCCTGGTACTGTAGTTGCATTGACACGATTTCCGGCTTGCATCCAAATTGTCGTCCTGCTCCCAGGATGTCCCGTGATGCTATTTCCAGACTGCCCCTTGGCCAGATATAATGTAACAGCGATATTGGTCTGTGGTTTGATGGCAAAGTCAACAGGATCCGAGTACGCAACCGTACCCCTCGGAATTGTGATCGATGCTGCGCCATTAAAGGTAAGTCCAACGATGGGAGAAGCGTCAATGCCATTCACGCCTGCCTTCCCACCTGCTGGGTTAGCGACTGAAGCAGCGGTGATAGGCAGATCACTGGTCCCAAAGGTGTTAGAGATTTGGAAACGAATCCTGTCTCCGCCGATGGACATATGTAATGTCTGGCGGACGGTCGCATCGTTGAAGACTGCACTTGATGTTTTCTGCTCTTTCCATTAGCAAGTTTTCATATGTCGCTATTCTCTAAAACATACAAAAGGCGCAGGCGGCAGATTATCCGGTTCTACAAGCTGTGGCATAGATGTCCAAGTATCAACCCAGTGATATTCCGACTGCCTCTCCTTCAAAGAATGAACAACGCCCCCGAAAATTGGCGAAGCAAACCATAATGTGCCAAACACCAGGGCAATCTTCGAAAATGATAGCATGATCAAGAAACCTGTGTGACATAAGACACGTCAAGAATTTTCCAGATCAGTTTGGTATATATGCAAACTTATCACCTCGAGGGAGATATTATCATGAATAAGCTTTGCTTGGTTGAACAAACCGCCAGATTGAGATCTTTATATCTGAGAGCAGGCTGTTTTGGGAGCAAAAATGTGCTCAGCGGCAAGTCTAGTTGGCTGAAAACCTCCCGCTAAGCCGGGACGTCTATTTAGGCTGTTTATACTAATATCATTTAGGATAATAATCCCCCTCTAAAGGCTTGCCATCACAAAGAAGGTGGCATGGAAAGGTTTAAATACCAGTGTGCATCTTGCACCAATCCTTTGCAGCGGTGGGATATCAAAAAAGAATTATGTTTACATTGGTCAGGGGGGCTTGCCCCTGAAACAAGCGAGATTTTTCTCTTGCCGTTCGTTGATGTCTCGCTAATCGCAGAATGTTTCGGTTTTCTCCTTCTTTCTAAAGTAATCAAGAGTGTTCATTAATATCTATCATATTCATATTCCATAATATCATCAACCATTAAGATTTGGCACTGCAATCTCGCGCCAGTTTACACGCAGTGAATAGTCCCGTCATCATGAGAGTGGCAATCTTGCCCAGCAGCGGCAGCCGTGCTTGTCTGCGCAGGAGCTGGAATGACACGGGTTGGATCGATCGAGGTGGTCACTGCCATAGCAGATGTCGAAGTTGCAGTTTCCGATGTTGGAGCGCCATGCGCATGCTCTGCAACCGCTGACGCAGCTGCCTTTCCAACGCATCCTTCGCCTGGAATACTGATGTCGTATGCATAGACTTCAGTTGCGAAATATGATAGGGTCGCGCTATTAACCGCAGCCAAAGTGTAGTTCTCTCCTTTTGCTAACTCGGTAACGCCAGCGTATCCATCGGCGTGGTGGTCGATGATACCTTCGCCAACTAGATCTACATGGTAGAGACGATGGATGAGATCCGGGCCCTAAGTACAAAATTTGGAGTCAACTCTTGTTCAATCAAAATTTTGGAAAATAGGTAATGTTGCAGATCTTGTTATCTCCAAAAAAAAACCCCTTAGTTCAATGCCCAAGTTTGACATGTCAACAAACATTTCAAAGCAAATAGTTTGTTCCAAAGTTCACGCCGATAAATTATGAATCATGTAAAACAGAGCATCTCCTGCTCAGAAATCTAACTCACCCAGAATCTTGATGGCTTGCCTGTGGCGATATCGAAGCCACGACCACAGAGGGCCGCGAGTGGAAGACGAGTGGTGTATGAAGCATCACAAATCACTGTTTCAGAAGAAGCATTCGCACCCCGCCAATGTCCACCCCAATCTGGAATATATGTCAGCCTTCCAAATTATCGTAAAAATGAGACTCTGTAGTAAGGCATACTGTCCTGAGTAGCACAGTTTTGATCAGGATCATCGCAACGGAAGAGAACGCCATCACGGTTAGCAGTAGCTATTTTGTCAAACCAGCCAATTACAGAACCTGCTGGACCAGCACCAAAGTACTTTTGAAAGATTTCGGATTTGTTTCCATGAATCAGAACTATTAATTGCTTAGCAAGCATCTAAAAACAGAGGGAAAGGGACTTACTGTGCTCCTTGGCATGCTTTGCGAGCAATACAGCTTCTTCAAGTCCCTTGGTAATTTCATGACGCTGGGTGGCATTACAAGAAGAATGTATCTAGGACAGATGTATCATCAGTTCAAGGGCATGTTGGCGTGGCAGACATTTATACATACAGGGAACTCAGCAACATAACCAGAAGTCCAGTCATGCTCGCCGGGGATGGGCACCTGCGTCGGCTCGACGTTCAATAATGGAGGGACTGCTCTCTCTGAAAGAGTGAATGGAGCTGCATAGATGGTTGGGACAGAAAGTCCAAGAAGGACAAGTGCGGAGTGCATTCTGGTTTGTACAGAGCAACAAGCAAGGATATGAACTTTCAATGGAGAGGAATCGAGAAGACGAAGAGGTGAGGTGTAGAGCACTCGTGCAAGAGTGGCAATTACCTGCTTTATAGCAATTCTACCTCCCACACAAGTCCAAACCCCATTTTCAATATTTCATGTTTGATAGCTTGATCGAAAAGCATGTCTCCACTTTGGTAACAATGAAAGAAGGTCAGCCGAAAATCACAACTCTCTCAAGTGAAAAGTCTTCAAGGGCCAAGGTGACCTTTCCATGCCATGGCGCAGGTACCCAAAGAGGTGGTAGCGAGCAGCCTCTAGCATACGTCAACTCAAGGTTTGTCATGCCAAGCTTAACCATCAGCAATGAAAAAGTTAAGTATGAAGAGAGAATTCCGTGGGCGAAGAAGGTGCTGTTGATTGGTCTCCGGGTCACGTCGTACAGTCCAAACAATAGAATTCAGGCTGAGATATTGTAACATGAACGCGCCTCAAAGTTACATCTCGCTGACATGTCAAGTGACAGGTCATAGTGAATTCTTCTGTGCATAGGCTCCAGCAGCTCTACGGAGCGCTCCGATCCACCGTACTTGAGGGGAGATTCTTTCCGCCTCTACTATTGTTTGACTGACGTGAAGTTCCCCCGTCTTCTTCTGAGTGAGAGGAGGTTGATGCCAAGATGCACTACCCATCAAGGTGTCCGCCATGCTTTCCGCCTAGACTTTTGGCTCCCGGAGTGGAAGTCTTGGAGAGCTTGGAAAAGTGGGCTATCCGGTCTAATATTTAGTGCGCGATTTCCAATCTTCAGCCAAGCTACCCATCAAGGTACTCCACCGCTGTACCTCACGAGTGAGAGGACTTCAACGCCATTCGCGATGCGTGACATTGATCCAGTGCGATGCCTGTGAGGCCGTAGGATCATGCAGTCTTGGTATTTCTTGGAATATCAGAAAATTGATTAATGATGCATGCTCTTCGTGTAAGTGTGGCTGCAGTGGGCTTGGCCATGATCTTCTTTCTTTTTCTCATTGTGAAGCCTTTTTCTTTGCCTTACAAGCAGAAAACCTATAACTGCATCCATTACCAGGGGGACCGTACGAAGCGAGTGCCGTTGTCTACTCTCAAGAGCGCAACATGTACAACATGGCCTGGATTAAAGCTATAGCTGTAGTCACGCTGGTCACACAAATCAATGCCCAAATCACGTTAACGGGATGCCACCTGCATGAGGGGCAAGAGTCAGCTCGAAATACCTCCCTGCGTCGAAATATGGCTGACAGCAATGTAGAGTTTGTTTTCTACCCGGTGGTGCAGAAACCACTATTTCACCAACCAGCGAAGCATCCCCAACTTCGAACCTAATCACTTCCTCAGCAACATTGCCAGGTTCAGTGGTCGCAACAACCACAGCTGTGGCACAAACGACGGCCATTACTTCCTGCCATCTGCATGATACCACCCAGTAATTTTCAGATGGCTTATATGGTTCCTAGAATAAGCTGACAAAAGAATAGGTACTGTATCAAGGGAGATGGATCCGAAGTTCAGGTCATGACAACAGCGACCGGAAATGAAGCACTTCCCACTGCTTACAGCGACTGCCATGCACACGGAACTGAGACGTAAGGCTCTAAAATGAGTGTAACGAAGGTTCAATAATAGTGATGCATGCTGACACGATGAATAGGTTCTGCGTTGCCCCAGACGGAGCGGAAGTTGAGGTTGTAGCTGAAGGAACCGAAGAAGCGCATTCCGACCAGGAGAGCTCAGAGGGAGAGGGGGAGGGGTGCCACTTTCATGCCGGTGTGGAGTGAGTAGCGGTATGACCAAACCTCGCGCAACGTTTTCTAACTGGAACCTGCTAGACATTGTCCCGGCACGGAAACGGTAAGCTGTGAGAGAAAAGATCGTGACTATAATGTCAACCTCCGGATAGGCCTCCTATTTGTAATTCTATTCACGAGCGCGATTGGTAGGTTGCAGCCAAGAGAGTCACTAGAAGCTGTTGACATAAATAGGCGTGTATGCACCGATCATTTTGACAAAATTGCTTAAGTTTAATGTATCGGGATTGGTATTTACTGTCATTAAACAATTTGGTACCGGAATCATCATAGCCACCGCACTTATCCATGTACGTACTAGCCATCTTAAGTCTTGCCGTGCAGTTAGTAACATAGGATGTAGCTTCTAACTCACGCGGAGCTGATGTTTTCCAATGAGTGTTTGGGAGAGCTGAAGTATGAGGCAACAGCGACCTCAATCGCAATGGCCGGAGGGTTCCTGGCTTTCCTGGTTGATTATATCGCGCATCGTCTCGCGCATTGGCGTCGTGGAATGGGCGAAGCCCCAATCTCCGAACAGAACTCAACGAATGAAGAAATCTCTAAAACAGTAGAAGCAAAAGCCGCCCCGCCGCTCGCAGCGATATCCCACCACCATACACACCACAGCTTGGTGAGCACTGGCAATGATGCGATATCGGTTCTTGTGTTGGAAGCCGGAATTATCTTCCACTCTCTACTACTTGGCATAACTCTAGTTGTAGCCGGAGACTCAGTATTCATAACGCTCTTCATTGTTATCATCTTCCACCAGATGTTTGAAGGTCTTGCCCTGGGAGCTCGTATTGCAGCACTTCCATCCTCTACAAATTTGCAAAAAACCAAGCTCTTCACCCTGCCTATTGCATTCGCACTTGTAACTCCTGTCGGCATGGCAATCGGCATTGGTGTCTTGCAGAAGTTCAATGGCAATGACCCAAGCACGATTGTCGCATTGGGCACTTTGGATGCATTGTCGGCTGGCATTCTGCTCTGGGTTGGATTTGTGGATATGTGGGCTGGTGATTGGCTGTACGGTGAGCTCAGGGAATCGAGTCTCATCAAGACAGCCGTGGCAATGACTAGTTTCATTGCAGGCATGGTTTTGATGGGTCTCCTTGGGAAATGGGCTTAGATTGCAGATATAGATTAATTGGTAATGAGCTACGACCAACTTCCATGGAAAGCTAAAGCCAGCCCTTCGATCTAGTTTGCGTCCCTTCACAATTCACTTCTTCTTTTTCGTTAGTGAAACAACGATAGTGGGCTACCCGAACCATGGGCCGCTGGATTAAGCTACAATCTCCCTGCTCCGCCCAATCGCCGACATAAACAGTTATTGACTTCAATTTATTTTCGGCCTTTCGAGCTTGGAGCTGGAGGAATAAGCTCTTCACTGATTCAATATTAATTTCCGCGTCAACCTCATCCCACTCGTCGCCAAACTCTCGATAATTCCGTCGCAAATCGTGGTATTCTGCAAGCATCGTCTCGTTTTCGTATATAGCCGTATTGAGGAGATGGTCATCTGGCGTCGGGAATCGAAGTGTGAGGTTTTGTAGGGACGGAAATGCTGCAAACACTCCATATTCTCCGTCATCCCAGGCTTCGCCACCAGGACGGCGCACATTGACATCAAGTTTTCGAAGTTCGGGAGCTGTAGTAATCAATGTAGCAAGTGCCACGTTGTCAATAATATTGATATTCTCATCACTCCCCACATAGAAGCTCTCCAAATTGCGCCACGCACTTCCACTAGATGATTCAAGTCCGAGAAAGGTTTCCCACGAATCCATCTTTATGTTATGTAGAACAAATGACTCGAGAGGCTGTAGCTGTTGTTGAACAAAGCTTGTTATCGCTTTGCTGATATTCATTTCTTTTGATGCTCTCCAATCCCAATTCCCAGATCTGAGCGATAAATGTCTTACATTGGGAAGGACATGTTTAAGTTTGGCGATGGTTGTAGTTGATGGAGATCCAAGCTCCAGAGTATGCAGATGAGACCAATCCATGATCTCGAGCCACACATCGAGACTTGTTCTGCTATCATGATCCCTTCTCTGAGGCTTGTTCGCTGTTCCGTTGCTAATCCCTACCCAATTGGATTTCTTTTCGAGCCAAACTTCACCACCATCGGACCTCTCGTCGAAATCATAACCTGAGATCTTTACTGCCTCTAAAGGTGGAAAACGAACATCGGAATTTGAGAGGAAATCGAACGCAAAGGGCGAGTATCCAAGCAAGCATCCGACTGTATGGAGGCGAAGATCCAGCTCTCTCAGATTTGGCGTACTGGATATAGTATTGAAAACAAGCTCTAAATCGGATAAATTATCCTCGGAATTGTACTCTATATCTGCAACCAGGGAATATAAATTTATTGAGTTGATGATGGAAGGGAGGAGATCCAGGTCTCGTTGTTTAAGGAGGTCCTTTCTTCTCCAATATCCAGGGTCTTCTCCATCATACGGATCCCACTCAAGATCTACATCATATGCAGGATCAAATGGGTCTTTCCGGAAGTTGAAAGGCAGTGTATAGTACAGACGACATGATGGATGATTATGTTCGAGGGAGCGAAGAATCGTGCCAGGGATTGGATGTTGACTGGTCCAATAAAGTGTCTCTATTTTCGGCAGTATATCAATGGCTGTTTGAAGAAGAGTCCAGTTCCCAAGCGATGGATAGCCTATCACGCTGAGTTCATGGATAGTGCGACAATCCACGAATTGAGCAACAATGCTCTCCAGAAGCTGGTTACTCGCATTAGCCTTGACAGGATCTGAATAATCAATCACAATTGATGAAGAGTATCTCTCGGAGTCAAAGGTGTCGTGATCTTGTGATGACGATTGGCCAAGAGGTGATTGGCCTTGAGTCAGTGACACACAATTGACAATTGGAAACAAAAATAACAATGTTACAAAGCGAAACATGATCGAGGTCCTGGAAAGAACCGTTAAAGGGCTGTATACTTATGGAAAGGAGATCCAGGTGTCCTTGCTGAATACGAGACTTGTATGAATCAAAGTAGCCACGATTGCACCAAAGATCCCTGCTAAGTGTACGATCAACGTGTTATAAATTTGAAAGGTAGGTAATGTGAGTGCTCATGAGCATTATGCATCATGATCTGTGTCTGGTCTCAAAATCATTGATATCAAAAAACGAGTTGTGGTACCCATGTTAAGTTATCGGTAGGCCGCTTATGTAATCACGCTAAGCTAGTTCGTGGCTCTTTTAGCGCATTATTTTAGTGGGCAGCTATACCTTGCCATCCCCGAACCCAAAATTCGATGAACATTTATTGGAGATATACATATCTCAGGAACACAGTATCTGCTAATACTCTCAAGAAGCATGACGATGGTCGAAAATTCACTGGGCCTCATTGAAATTCGCAGACCAGGCTACATATGCCAGAGGTGGCGACACTTTACAACGGCAATTCTTCGATTGGAAGGTCCTTGAGAAGGCCCAAATGTATAAGGATAAGCAAATAGCGTCATTTACAATCTTCGGGCTTGGAAATAATATAAAGTAAACTGCAAACTGCCCATTGAGCTAAACACAGATTTCAAGCTTCACTACATGTATAACACACCAGAACGAATACTACTGAGCAAGACATCCGCATTTCCCTGTCCTTGGCCATGCCTGACTTTCCGTTGCGCACGAATACTAGACCCGGGCAACAACAAAGGCGCTCGCTGCTGCCGCATCATTTCCATAGGTGAGGTGCGTTATGAATCCACCTGCAAAAACAGGGAATTAGTCACTGATGATTACACCCAAGAGATCTCGACATACCAAATCCAGTGCAAACGACGTCTAGATCGTGGCAGATGCTGTCTACCTTGCTAGATGCTACTGTACCTACTGCATCGCCGCGGAAAGGGTCTCCAAAGACAACGACTGTGGAGAATTAATACTTGTTTTTTGTAGTTTCTTAGAACCACATACCGGCAGCAATCTTCGCTGTCACCGCAGCTGTCAGTTTCTTCGCGGCATTGTGTACTAGCTGAGCTCCTTGACTACAGGTACGTCAGTCATTGCCACAGGCTCCAGGCTTTTGGTCGGACAAGTTGTCAGTGCAAGCATACCTATACCCTCCCAAGACAATCTTGGTACTTGGGCATTGAGTGGAAGCCAGGTTAATCAGCCGCAGCATCTCCGTGCTTCCAGCGGAATCACCGCCAGCAAGGTAGCCGGCAACTGTTGCAGGGTATGTAACACCTTGTACGCCAATCTTCGCCGTACCAAGCGAGCTTCGAAGAGCAGAGAACCAGGGTGGTCCAGCAATCTCACCGACGTTCCCAGCCTCGCTGGTGCCACGTGCAAAGATGACTGTTACGTCTTTACAAGCTTCAGAGAGCCCGTTCTCAGTCGTGGGAAGTGCCGCTATGCTGACAGGACCGGCGAACGGATCAGTGGGAAGGGCGGAGAGAGGGCTGGCGAGGGAGAGGAGGACGGCTGTGAGTTGGAGGAGATAATTCATGGCTATAGATTTCTGTTGAGGTATGCTTGAGTGAGTTTGACTCCTGTACTGATGCTTGATCTCAGATGAGTATCATGGAGTCAGTATGTTCTTATATACCTAAACACCAAACTATTATCTACACTTTCGGTAGTATCCTCAAGTTTTCTGCCCACAACCACCTTCTCAATACAACAACTGCCGATGCATCATATGCTTTGTGCCAAGTTAGTGATAACCTGTGCAGCATCTCAACCTCTGGAGCAGCGAAACAGACAGCTCATGGTTCATCCAAAAGCAACCGGCTGAATTACACGTTCGTTTCGAACTAAGCAACGTGATAGACTCATACAGAGCGGCCAACTAAACCTAGCCGTAGGTCAACGAATATCGAAAGGGGATTGTAGAGATACATAGCGAGTTGCCTGTTGGGGATGAAAATCCGGGGCGAGAATCCGGGGTACTAGTTCTATTTCTCTTGGCATATTGCAAATCGGCCTTTGGACAGCAGGTAATGCATGGAATCTATGCTTTGGAGAACTATATCGACGTGGGATAGACTCGGCTCAAGAGGCGCTCGATGAGGAGTAAACTGTGTGGCTGCCTTTTTTAGAGAAGCCGAGGTTGAGCAATTATCGCGGGGTTCATGGTGGGTGCTCAAGAACGGACCTTGTCTGAGGACTGCAAATCAATGATGGTGTTCTCGAAAATGGATGTGCGAATCTTATGCTTAACGAAGTGGACGAGAGCAGAATATTTCTGGAATGGCGAATTGGGGAGGCCAAGGAGGCTTCGCTGACGCTAGCGCAGTGCAGACGATCCAAGGTATGGGGGGTGGTGGATAGGATGCTACTCCTATTTCACCTCGCTAAATCGTATTTTGAACGTTATATAGTTTACATCAATGTCGCCGAGGCAGCTTGTGACCAAAAAAAAGAGCCTTTTTGAGTGTCATGGCAAGCTTGGATATTGGGAATGTTGTGGAAAACAGGGTTACAGCGGGAATCTCATACATGATGGTTTGGCCATGTGTAATGTCTCGCCCAATTATACCTGTGTAGATATTGACACAACGATATATTGGGAATACTAACACATTGTGTGGGATCCTGGGAGCCTGGGCCGTAGACTCCTATGGCCGAGGCCTACAGACCCTCTTGCATTTTGCAAAAGTTATAGCACAGAACTTATGAATGCTACCATAATTTTGCTGCATACTTTAGTGCTGAGTCGTGCATGCTAAGAAGAATTCCGATCTAGCTTTTTATCAACTGGTCGAAATGGCAGGGGGGCGTTTTCTAGGCAGGTGATATATTCCAAAACTAATGCAAGGTCTGAGGCATCCATCTCAAATTTACCTTTTAAGGAGCCGAGTTAAGAATGTCTCGGGTATGCCACAGTAACGAAATAACAATTCAAGAAAGGTGTGGCTCTTCTTTAGCTTACACCATAGACAACGCATTAAGAAAATGTTGCTGAGTGGTGGTATCTTATTGTGCAACGCAGAATAATCGCGACCGGGTGGGCGAAAGAAGGGACAATGATCCCTTCACGATGCCGTGCGAATAGAACGTTAGATAGGGCTGAAAACTCCCAAACTTCTCTTGCTTCCATGTTTCCCTTGTTCTTCGGAACCAAATCCAGCTCATCGGCTGACTGCATAGTCAAGGCTGGATTCGCAAGAAGCCGAGGAACCTCTTCGTTGTAACGGCGGCTTTCTATATCTTCAAATGGGAGATGGTGGTGGCTTGCTCTCGTGGATGGAAAGTGAGGTTGCCTTTTCGGGTGCATGTGCAGTTTTGCATATATGCAGTTGAATTCTTGGGCCTCGGTCAACATGGATCGCTTTTTAGGAAGTTCACAGTTCCATGGTATTGAGTTAAGGCTATGCGAGCATAGTATCTGTGCTAATTGCTCTTCAAATTCCGTGTTGCCAAGGCAATGCTCGCTATTAAATGAATAAAGGAGCGGTAGATGAGATAAGGTATTTGTATGAATACTGTCTGTGGTATCTTCTTTAGATGCACTCGATATCGCCAAACACTGATTTTGCAATTGCAATAGGTAGATATAATTCGTAGTTACTATATCGTGCACAGTTTAAATAAAATAAATCACATTTATATAGAAATAAAGACACAGTGTAATAGTTGAAGAGGTTGGATGACAAAGTTATAATCATATGAACCGCCTGATTTGGAGCTTAGAGTAACCAAGAGCCGCACTACCGTCTCTGATATCTACTCGTAACCACTTCATAAGGTGAGCAACGATGTCTAATTGCTACAATGTTTTCCTCCCCAAACGCCGTATTTAGTCGAGTGGGATCCTGAAAGAGGAAAACCACAGACAGAGCATAATCTAACATCTTTGAAGATCGCTAAAACAACGAAGAGATGTATGCGTGGAAAAGTGACATCTCCACTATTAAGACAGAGAAGAATCATCACAGTCCAACTTTAAAAGCAAAACCTCAAACTCCTCAAGGTTGATCCACCAGGGTATCATGCAAATTTTCAACCTCGTATCTGATCCCACTTCATCCTCATTTCGTGGCACAACGAACTAGAATGTCCCGGCGCTTTGACCGTCCGGTTGTACTGGCAGGCTACCAGCGTTATCGTGTTCCAGACATCCCCTTCTAAGTCGTATCCGAACCTTGCAATAGTATCTTGACGAGGGCCCCACATACGAACATCCTTAGCATGATTCAGCCAGTCGACCGGGTTCGGTTTCGCTCCATTCAGGTGTAAGAAAACGACTTTTGCGTTCTTGGTATCTCGGTATGTGGTTTGGTTCTTAATTTCAAGCTGGTAATCGAGACCGGGATGGTGCTGGGCTATACCAGAGAATACAAAGGAACCATCGGTAAAGTGGCCCACTACTTGAGCTCGTTCTCGCACTTGGTAATAGGGAAGATTCAGGGCCTTCGCGGCTGCCACCCAGGTTTCTTTGTCACCTTCTCCTGGTCCATTCTGAGAAAGCAATCTGTAAAAGAATGGTGGTCCATATATGTTGTAGTATAGAGCGAGAAGGAGTGAGTTTGCGTGTTTGCTTTTCGATATGAGCATTTGTCCAGATTCACTCGACGCGTGTTCTGTCACTGGTGGCACTTTTTGGTCGCTTATGTTATAAAATAAATGAGAAGCCGTCGATGCCCAGAAGTCGGGCCAGGTTATCAGACCAGTTGAGATGTATGGTTCCTGACGGAACAACTCCGATACGTCGATCAACGGGATACTATCAGCATCTAAGAAAACAACATTCTCAAAGCTACTGAAGATGATGCTGAAGATCTTGTACTGATACCTTGCAATTTGAATATTGGTGAAGTCGGAAATGACTAGACATCGAGCGTTCAAGCTCTTGAACATAACCTCGCAAGTGTAATGATCATAGTCATCTCTGGTTGGGAGAAAAACTTCAACAGGTAATTCCGGATTCTGCTTTCGAATCATAAGCACCGAAAATATTGCGGTTGCAGTATACCGTCCTCCACCAACGATTACAGCTCCTTGCGAGTGCTTCCGGTAAGGTATCGAGGTAGTTGGAAGTAGTTTTAAAAGCACGCTATGCGCAAGTTTCGAATCGAGAATGTCCTCCTCAGATAAGTGTATAATATCTCGGCGCTTTGTGGTCCGATCGAGCTGATCGACTCCAACATCTATATTACAAGGTTCTACTTTCAAAGACGAGAATCGAGGTTGTAGAACGTGCATCCAATCGATAACCTGTGCAAAGCTCTCCATGAACTGACGTCGCTGAGTAGTATACACTTCGTCGCTAAGTAGCGTCAAGGACTGCTGATTTTGTCGAGGATATGGTGAGTAAAGGTAAATTGTTAAGCTGCTAAAGCTCAGAAAAGAAAGCAGAAGCAGGGGCTTTCGACCACACTTCGACAACATGATCAGAAAGAAACAATAAGCAAGCAGAACTAGAAAGAGGCTGTTCATAAAATAAGCTTTTAAAAAAAAGATGTCTAATTCATCACTTTGAAAAGGTGGGTTTGAGAAGGACAGAAGAAATCGAAGTTGGCTTCACAGTTACCAACACAACCATTATCTAAATGGTCGGATTGTTCAGACTAACAAAAATGGGTTTTCCGAACACTGCGCCATCTGGGTACCGCTACACTGGGTCGTGCCGCGGTTCCCTTTGCTGACCGCAAGCCAAACAGGGGCCAACGGACCAATCAAAATATAGAACTAGGACTAAAATAGGGCTTGCAGGGTCATGAACGACAGCGCTAAATCCGTGCATGACAGTGTAACATTTCCAACAGCACAGCCGGCAAGTGCGCGGCTATTTAGGATATAGCGATGGCTGAGGCAGCAATCCTATATATGATCCTGTTGGCTATGCGCCAAATTTATCCTTTGTTGGACCCCCCTCATAAAAATCGGCTTCAGCGTGCTATTAGCGGCGGGCATAATTGAAATGGACAAATTTCGGGGGTAATATGGTGCATCTCAAATCATAGAAAAGAGTTGCATGAGCTCCAGAATATAACATTTCGTGACACTAGCGATAAGCGAATCACAATAGTGATCCGCTTTCTAATTGTTGGTGGCTTTCTCATTTGTTGGTGATGTGGATATATCCGTGCATCAGAGTGGGACGTCAACCTGTTATCGGAGTTACTCACGCATAACCAACAGTGGTCAATATCCTGTCGTTGAATGGCTAAAATTTGGTCTAATATGCGTACACAATGATCAATCAATTATAACCACCACTGGTAAATATATGGTACTATCGCATCAGCTTGCACGGTATTTATTTCTCTTTACATGTTCATTAGCGATTGAATCATCACGTATTGCGCGGCAACAGATCGAGGAAGGGAGTATCCGCCCCATTCATTCCACGGTTTTTATTGGATAATCCATGATTCCAGCAGAGTGGTTCACCCCTGACCTTGCAATGATCCGGCATTTCCAGGCGGTTACTGTAACGCATCTGCGCGTCTTTTATCACCGTGTATCTGTGCTACAAATAGTTCGTCTCATATAAATCTAACAGCGATTAGATAATCTTGTTCAGCGCTTATCTTTGCTCCAGAGATAGCAGGTTCCCGAGATAATGTGAGGATTTTGTTCCACATTAGTTTCATTTGAAATCGAAAGTGCAAGCAAAGATGAAAAGCCCATAGCTACCAATGAACATGACCTGTACCAGATTTCCTATAATGTCACGTGTGGAGAGGCGCTGTATGCCAAGGCTGTGCTTAACTGTGACCTAGCCTAAAGGGATGGCTAAATGACGAGGTTCCATGTTGATGGAAAATCATTTTGTTGTTCAAGATGAAGAGACGACTGGTCATTTCAGCGAGTTGAAAAATGGGTCAAACTCCACTAGCGTCTGTACCGTCAACGCCTTTCACCCCAGACTTCAGTGCCCTAGTCAACTCTGTACTTGAAGACTGGAAAGTAGCTGGAATTGCTGTTGCTGTGGTAGATGGGGATTCCAACTTTTTTCGGGCAAGTGGCTGAAAATTACTACCTTGCGGTCTATCAGGTCTGACCCGCTTAGCGATATGGCTTCACAAAATTGCCTGATGTGCCTGTAGAGCCAGAAACGGTCTTCTACTGCGCAAGTACCACCAAGGCTTTCACTGCTGCCGCTTCATCTCTACTGGTAGATGATGAAAGGCATCCCCAGGTCCAATGGAACACCCCCATAAATCAGTTGATCCCCGAAGACTTTGTTCTAGAGGATGACTACTGGACACAACACATCATGATCCAAGATGCCCTAACCCATAGAACTGGTCTCCCAGGACATTTTCTAGCATATTATGGCAAGAATTCGACGCCGAAAGACCTCGTCAGAGTTCTACGCAGTCTCAAGTTGACTCGTGAGCCGAGAACGAGACTTCAGTACTGCAACCTCATGTACGTGGTTATCTGCCATGTCATTGAAAGCGTGACTGGATCCTGGCTTGGTGGCTTTTTCAAAAACAGGATATAGGATCCATTGGGAAAGTCGTCAACCCTTTTCCACATTGAAGATGTGTTGAAAAGCGGAAAGCCTATAGCTACTGGCTATGCCTGGGATCCTGACGAGAAAGCACATGTCGCTGCGTCCTGGAACCCGATTTCGGGTGACGGAGCGGGAGGTATATTCTCTAATGTCCTGGACTATGCGAAATGGATCAGGTCGATGATTGAGCGCAACGGACCATTGTCTCAAGCAGGGTATTATGCAGTTACTTCCCCACAGATCCTGTACGACTAGAAATTGCCCACTCATTCAGACATACTCTACAGTTATGGGTGGGTGGCCTCGTTTTATCAAGGGGAGCGTATTCTCTGGAATTCGGGCGGCCTAGATGGATTTGATTCTCAGGTTGCTTACCTGCCAGATCGAAAATGGGGCATCGTTCTATTATCTAATACTTCCCTAAATGGCGCCTACGCAATCGGGAAGTTACAATACCACCTGATCGACGAACTTTTAAAGGTACCAAGCTCAAAACGTGTGGATTGGGATGCTTTGTAGGGGTTCTACTTTCATTCTGTAATGATACGTATAGTTGACTGGAAAGGAGGCAGCAGAAGTCTATGAGCATGCTCGAGAATCACTCTTCCATAATAGTCCACAATTGCCTCTGTCTCTTCCTCTTTTAGCTTATGTAGGAACTTACTCACACCCAAGCTATCTGTCTGTCGAAGTTTCACTAAAAGCTAGAGCACTCTATATTGATGGTAGTGATCGCATATGGCCACTCGTTATAGAACTAGAACATGTGTCTGGTGAAGGCTTCTTGGTGAGATATCGTACCAAAACCTCATGGCCATGGGCTGTTACGAAGATCGAGTTTCATATTGGGGCTGATGGAACTGTTGATCGAATGGGCGGGTTGTTTGAGGAAAGCATGGCTCCCGAATTGGCTTGGTTTGAGCGAGTGAAGATGTGAATGCTTTCTCTCCGTATCCATGGAGCAAATGAACGATAAAAGGAACAAGATACACAAATTTAGTTGTTCAATTTTGAGAACCCTGTGCTTGCACAACAGCACAAGGCTGAAACACATTGATTTCCTCATCTGTGACGACTGATTGAACAGAGGCGGCTTCAATCGATTCCTATGTAGCCTCGCCAATTCTTGCTCTATTACATAACTCCAAAAGCTTGAGACTAACCCATTCGAAGTCGCCTAACTCGAGATAAATTTGGCCACTAAGTCTCACCCACATGGCTCCATTGTAGAAAAAAAACTGTAGGTAAGTGTCGAAATCCTTGACAGCAGTTATTGTTAGCCACTTTTGGATCTTGATTGCGTCTTCCTCGGCGAAACATCCTTGATCTGATGGCATACTCTTAGCAGTTGCCATTTTTGAAGAGAACTTCAGTGGTAATTGAACATTAGTAAAACAGCATTTCGTTATCGTTTTTGTTCTGTTGTCCATGGTGCCTGTTCCCAAGATTTCAGAGACGATCTTTCCGCCTCGTTCTGCGAGATCAGAACAGTATGTCCTGATTGCTTCCTCCCCTCCACAGACCTTATCTCGAAAATTCAGTGCGGCTGGAATACAAAGGTATGGAGTATAGTCGATGGTGGCAACAAATTCGAAAAGATGGACGAATGGAGACTTCCCCTTTGGAAACACAGATCTGTCTAGCAATTCGTATCCGTGAGACGTAGGAATTGATGTCCGGATCAGATGCTGATTACGAAGTGGGACATAGAAAACTGCGCATCCTCGTGGAACATATAGCCATCTAAACACATGTAAGATGGCCGCAATCTGTGGGTTAAAATAACTTACTTGTAGCAATTACTGACGAAAAAGTCAGGACTCACGTCACCCAAATGTGTCAAATCAATGTGCCCAACTCCGTGAGCCCCATCAATCAGACTTAAGATGCTGAGATCTTTGCACGCCTGTACCAGACCCTCCCAAGGCATCCTGGCACCAGGGAACGTCAAGACCGTGTCAAACATTGCTAACCTTACGTTCTTCCCTTCTTTTCTCAACTTTGCTACGCCATCATGGAACAAATTCAAAATATCCTCATCTTCAACCGGATAGTTTAGCACAATCTCATGGCATTTCAGCGGAGTTATCTCCGCTATCGATGCCAAAGTTTTCTCACAGGCACTATAAATGGTGCTGAAGTGGACGACAACATCATTCTCCTCATACTTCAAATTCCGAAGGACAGTGTTAATACCTGTAGTGGCGTTTGGTACAAAGACAATGTCATCGATCGGCGCCCCAAGGAGTGGCGCGATAGCTGCACGAGACGAATCTATGAAGTTTGGAAGGTCATAAACAATGAAAGAATCCGGTCGTTCTTGAGCCAGGTCACTAAACTCGTTTTGTGCCGAACGGACAAGCCTGGGATATGCGCCAAAAGAGCCATGGTTCAGCGGTGTGTATGATGGTGAGAATTCGAAATGGGCGTCCCTCATAGGATGACCGAATGGAACCTTTTTTTCCATGCTCCAATGCTTGGGAATCCTCATGAATGGTGAGCTTGTGAAGCCGTATGTTACTTGCGATGTTGATTGATGTATGGTTTTATAATATTAGTATATGTTGAAGTGATCATGAACAAAACATCTTTAAGAAAACATGTCTATCTGATTCACAGATGATAAATAGCTTCAATTTGGACTCTTATCAAGATACCACCGAGGTTTTGAAGAAAAGCGGGGTTCTTTGATCTGGTCGTGCAATGTCACGTAGGGCGAGCTCAACCAAACTATCCCAATTTCATTCAAGAGCTGACTAAGACAAGACAATATTGCAAAAAATTACAAATATTGATGTTGAAGTCAGCGAAGATGAGATTGTTTCCCCGGCCAGATTATCAAGTGGGTGATATACATCACGTGATGTTAACTGTAGGATGTGTCACCGAGTCTTTCCATGGAGGAGACTGCGGATGACTTTGACCAAAATTCTCATGAATCTTATTCCATGTTCCTCTTCAATTTTACAGCCTACACATCTGGATAAAATCCTTTGAGATCACCCCACCTTCCTCTTTGGGATAGCTTGGATTCTGAACTACAGCTCCTCGCCAGGAATGGAAAGAGCCTGATCTGTTGTCAAAGGAACCAAACATGTTCTACCAAATTTCATCAATCGTCGTCTGCCTCCAGCTTGTGCTGTCAGTATGTGTTAAAGCACGAGATACCAGTCAACCAAGATACCACACTCTGCCGCCATTGAGGGAGCAAGCGGAACTTAAAAATGCTTGGACCAAAGAGAGGAAAGCAAATATTCCTCACCTCTTAGAGAAATATGACCTGGGAGCTTGGTTGGCAAGTTTCCCTTCGCTGTATATGACTCTTAAAGGCTAATAGGGCGGTAAGATGAGCGAGAAGGAATATGCTGAAGATACTGTGTTCTGGTCCCTCAAATCAGCCACCCAGTTCTCGGCAAGACGAAGGACAGTGACATTGTTCCTTGCAAATGTGACTGATGATTCTCCGCTAGAATATAATTGGATTGATAATACTCCCACCGTATGGTCTGATCTCCTTGATGTGCTGGAAAAGCACAATCCTGCCACTATTGCTGTTAACGTCGACCCTCAAATTGCATTTAGTTCTGGTCTCCATGTTGGAGAATATGACAATATTATCGGTGAGCTCGGGCCATATTGGGCCGAAAGATTTAGAAGCGTTCCTATGCTTGCAGTTGAATACATAGGTACTATGCCTCGCGGACAGCTAGAGTGGTATAAAAAGTTGATGGAGACTGCCTGGGCAATGATATCCGAAGCTTTCAGTGAGAGCGTTATTGTCCCTGGGAAAACCACAACTGAAGATGTCGAGTGGTGGCTTCGAGAAAAGATCCAAGAGCAGAATTATACGACATGGTGCGTCAGAGCCCGGGAGTGCAATTCCTATTCCGCAAAGCCCGATGCATCACTTGCTCTGACAAAATGGAACTGATGTAATAAATAGGTTCCAGTCTGATGTCAATATTGTGGGCTCTGGTGGTGTCTTTCACCTGAGCACATCAATTCAAAATAACACTATCCAGTATGGAGACATGCTACATGTAGATTTTGGCGTCACTGCGCTCGGCATGAATACTGATACACAACATCTCGCTTATGTTCTCAAACCAGGAGAGGCAGAGAAGGATATCCCAATGGGACTCATTGATGGCTTGAAGAAAGCAAACCGCCTGCAAGATATAGTGAAAGATAATATGAAGGTTGGAACTTCTGGTAATGAAATCCTGAAAATTTGCTTGGATCAGATGAAGAGCGAAGGATTTGGAGGAAGAGTCTATTCTCACCCTATTGGGGACTGGGGACACTCTGCGGGCACCCTTATAGGTAAGAGAGTTGAAATTTGAATTGCTTATAAGAAATCACTAATTGAAGAAGGAATGTTTAACCTTCAAGATACGGTAGATGTCCTTGGTGATCTTCCCCTCTTAGATAAAACATATTATTCTGTTGAATTATACGCCGAGCACTTTGTTCCCGAACTCAACGAGACACTGCCATTTTACTTGGAGGAAGATATTTACTGGGCAGACGAGAAGAATGGCTGGGATTGGGTTTATGGAAGACAAGAAAAGTTCCATCTGATTCGTTCGGGATCAGAAACAGGGGAATTCGTTATTCAGGAACTATAAATCAGCATGGCTATCAGATTAGAGCTAGCCTTGATCTAAAGATGATTTTGGACAACCTAGACCTTGGGTGCACAAAAAGTGGGTCTATGCGATACTTTTATGTTATGAACTCTGCCGTTTGCTCAGGAATATTTTGTGTGAAACCGTCGGCATCATGGATTTGGAGAGCTGATCAAGTTTTCACAATTATATCCCCTGACTATGCAAATTAAATGCGTCAGAATCTGCACCTTTGTAAACCTGTATAACGTGATTTTATTTGTATGTATCAGCTAAGAGCACCACCGGATTAGGAATGTAAGACTATTCGGTATGACCAAAGCCGGCGTGCGCCTCTGTCTTCCACAGTAGGAGGATAAGATTATCAGCCGTTCGCTTAGTTAGATAAAATTTTGTTGCGGCTCTATAATTTTGAAATTTACAGTTCTGGGCTTCCTAACATTGACTCACTCGAACAGGCAAGTCGAGTCATCAACATCGTTGAAATTCTATATAAGTTCACTTAAAGACCACACTCGAAGACAATTGCGCTTTCATCTACTTCACTCATATCAGATTGAATTATCGGGAGCGATGGCTTCGACCAAAAAGAGTACGTCAGGTGTTTTGTGTCATGTGACATTATGAGCTCAGGAGATATCGACACAAGATCTTCTACTTGTCCCCCCTCCAAAAAACAGAACTAATAATGACTCTAGATACCTCGTTGGACCAGCCCATCGAATTTGAAGCTCGTGGCCATGTTTACCACATTACCCCATTTCGGGAAGACGATATCCCAGCGCTTCATAAAATTCTAGCCCAGGAAGTTGTTAGTGACCGGCTTATCCGTGTTCCAAAGCCGTGAGTATCCTCAATCACTCAGGATTAATCATATTGATGATGCGTAGCTATACGTTAGAGATGGCCGCAGAATGGATAACAACTCGAATTGCTTCAAATTCAGCGCTTCTGTCAATTCCAACAGTGGAAGAACGGAAGCTGGCACTTTTCTCTCAAGCCCGCCCCATTCCCCATGAAGCAATACGGTCGTCCTCGGGCCAATATATCGGCTGTGTCAGTTTGACTCCTCCCGGGGGTGAAGATATCATAGAGCTAGGCTATTATTTGCATCCCGACTACCATGGCAAGGGCATTATGGTTCCTGCTGCCAAGGCAGTCTTGAAATGGGCCAAAGAGGAGTTTGGCATTGGGAAGGTGTTCTCCACCGCGGATCGGATGAATCCACAAAGCGCGGCTGTCATTGATCGTGTATCGCGCGAGACAAGCATTGCTGATGTGCAAAAAGGGGAGATGATTTTAACTTGGCCAGTCGAAAAGAAGGTTGCAGGGAGGGAGGTAAACAGCATAAGCACGATTTGGACTTGGAGTATTTGATGGGCTTGCGGGTGATGGCTGTCGGTAAATAGTTGCACTTGGAATTCACGATCCCTTTTCGCAAAATGAATATTCAGCATTTCCGGAGTATTAGACACATGGTCCTTATTGATTCCCCCGTGATCGCCACAAAGAGAAAGCTGAGTCCACTCAAATGCCTAGCCTTAACGTAAACTACAATAGGTCTATACCAATTTGGGCTATATGGTGCCAGAGAGAAATGTGCGAAGACTTCCTGGAGCAGTCCCCCATGCAAGCTGAGAGTATTGTGGATAGGTATTAATTTTGATGGATGGGGTTGACAAAGCCGGCGAGGAGATCTCAAGGATTGGTGGTCAGGAGGAGTGATGTGGGGCGAGGCAATGAAATCAGTGGGATGAATCATTATTTGAGGAAGACGAGCGCAATCTCTGATGAATCGATGGGCACAGCGATAAAGCCACAGATGTACAAGGGATAGTCCACTAATTAAATCAGGTAGAGCAATGTAGAACTGAACCGATTGTCTAAATCGTCTAAAAGCCCTCCCATATCTAGATCTATGATTCTACTAGGGCTTTGAGAGCATCTATCTCCCCTTTTTGCCATGCTATGACCTTCCCTTGCCATCTCTCACCTCTACCGCCTCCTTTCAATGAAGAAACTGCCTTAAGAGCTTTTGCAGCAAAGTCCTCCACAGAGCTTTGATCCCCGATAATCACAACCTGCCCTTGCTTCTTATCCTCACCCGTTGCCAGGACAAGTAAGTTGTCTGCCTTCGCGACATCTTTAACTTCAAACACAATCATGTTGATAAAATCTAAGCCGTCAGTGGGGCGATGCACCCACGCATTCTTCCCTTGCTCCAGACTAGACTTCACTCGTGCTGCTTCGAATTTTGCTATCTCAGCAAGGAGTCTCTTTTCCTTTCCTTTGAGATCCGTCGCAGCGGTACTGGTTTTCTTCACTCCTTCAAGAATATCATCTGGACGAGCACCTGTGTTCACAACTTGGGCTATGGAACGGAGAGACCGCAATGATTTTGTGGTGAGATTGATGGCTCGGTCACCCACGGAGAAATATAGGCGACAGTTTGTCGAATGAACGGTCTGAGTCGAGTGGAGTAATATGAGCGACAGATGCGATGTCTGGGACAGGTGTGTTCCGCAACATCTAAATCACTATATTTCAACCTAAAGCCTTTCAAGGTGAGGTGAAGCTTTGATACGTACGGGTTTGCATCAATATCGCCAATCTTGACCACACGAACAACTCCTTTCTCCTTATCATAGTCACCGGGGAGCTTTGGAGCATTAGCATCATCAGGAGTCTCTACTCTGATGCTGAGATTATTACGGATGATTTCATTACATTTAGTTTGAATGATCTGAATATCATCAGGAGACGGCTTTCCAGAGAGGTCCACATAACATTGTTCATCCGCTTGTCCCATTCCCCAGCCAACAGTCTTAAGGCCGAAGCGAGTCTCAGCAATGGCAGAAAGGAGGTGTTGACCAGTGTGCTGTTGCATATGATCCCAACGCCGATCAAAATCTATCTCTTGGCGCACGAGGCTTCCTGGCTCTAGTTCTTGAGGAGAGTGACAGATGCAGCGAAGTCCTTGCCGCTCAACAACAGTGACTGGAATAGGGTCGGAGCTACTTGGGACGTAGAGAATTCCATGGTCGGTTGGTTGCCCACCACCTGAAAGCTGTTAGGCGGATTCGTAGCTCTTTTTGGTCAGATACATGCCTTCGGGGAAGAGGACAGAGTCGGCAAACTCAACATGCCATACATCAGAAGGATTTGTTTGTGGAGCCTTCTTCTTCTTCGAACTCGCCTGACTCTGATTTGCTGGTGTAGCTTTGGTGCACGAGATAACTTTCGTCTCGAGGCTCCGTAGATATGAGTCTTTCTGGCAAGCTAATGCTCCCACAACACATGCCATCCCTCCTAACGTTCTTCAAGTTAGCCCTAAGAAATAACCTTAAATGGGTTGCAAATCGATAAAGGACTTGAACTCAGAAGCGGGCAAGACGAAGTTTGAAACCTCGGGTATCAAGAGAAAATAGCGGTGCTTGTTGCTATCATGTCTTAAATTGATGAGTCTACAAGAGGTGGCGCAAGACCCACATTAGGGAACATCATGTGACATGACTGTGGAAAGTCAGCTTGTTCCATAGAAGGTATTCGAACAATATAGGGGTAAACTCAATTAAGCGAGAGATGGAACCAAGCTTTGTTAGTGTGAAGTGCTTCTAAAAGAAGGTTGTGGCTTTCCATGCATGGGTGCCGTCTCTTTGTCAGAGACACAAGTTACCATGCGGAAAGGGTAATTCGTAAAGTGTCTGGAATAAAAGCCAGACAAAATTTAATTATTCCTGATATGCTGTTTATCACGAGATTTTCGAGTTTAACAAACTTAATTGCACAAATTATCCAGCTAGTTATCTGCGAAAGCCTTTATGATCCGAACCACACGCATTCATGCCTGATGTCCTTACCAAGGCCATTTCGACACTGAAGTCCCACAACGCCACAACTCCACGTGTTAATACAAGGGTATCTTTTACACTTTATCTACAGTTCCTTCTTAGACTCCTCAAGCTGCTTCTTCTTCTCGGCGGCTTCTTGCTCCTTTTTCTCCGCCGCAAACATCTCATCCGTCCAAGGGTGCTTAATGGTCAAGCACCAAATGTCCATATAATCGCAAATTGTAACAATCACGTCGACCTGAAATATCGTTAGCCAATCCAATGATAACATACTTACTTAGACTCACCACAAAGCTTCCATAGACCCCAATAGCAGCGCCCAACATCAAGAAGAGATAGGCTACTTGGTAGTCCCCTGCACCTAGTGCACTCGGCCATCCAACACCAATATGGCTTTGCAAGAACGGTCCCAAAGAATCAAACACTCCATATGCCAAGAATAGAACCAAAACGTTGTAATATGGGAATTCGAGCTTGACAAGATGCGCGGTAATCATTTGGCCCACAGAGTATGCATTGACGATTCCTGCGAAAAAGACGAATGGGACAAGATGATTGTAGAGAATTTCAGGATTGAGTAGAAGGTATGCCGGAATGAGAGTCCATGTGACGAAGAACGGAATAAGGCCAAGCAGAGCACCACGGGATTTGTCCCCGCGCTCTCTGCGAATCTTGACGACATTCACAGCACTAATCAAATTAGCGTGTATCAACCTGATTGCAGATGTGGCTTACGATTGAATAGTGTTCAGGACCAGTACAATACCTCCTTGAACCATGTACCACTCGTTAAATGCCATGTTATAGACGTAATCAGGAATAAGAGGTGACTCTGGTATTCCAACAGAGCGAAATAGGGACTGCTGCCAAAAGCTGGCGCCTCCTTTGATGGCTGTGAATGTATAGACCAGGATTATAATAACGATTCCTTCGACCGGGCCAGAAATTATACCAAGCGTGAGGGTCTTCGTGTGATATTCGTCCCAGGTTTGCACATAGAAAGTCAGGAGTGCTAAATCTCATTAGCAGGCTTCCATGTCCTTGAAACTGTGGTCATACATCCAAAGAGTACCAAAACTGTTTTCCACCCTTGTCCCAAGTTCTGCGACGCGGCGAAAATTAGACATTCGAGTGAGGTGTTGAGCGCGTCGACTCCATGATCAAATAGTTCTCCAAGAGGCCCACTCTGGCGCGTCCGCCGTCTGTAAATTGCATCAGCCAGACATACAGATATAACAGAAGAACAGGGAGTTTTTCTTACGCTTGTGATCCATCGACAGCATCAAACGTCTGGTATAGAAACAGCCCGACCGCCCAAGATGCGTAGACCCATCGTGGACAATCTTGATCCAGTGTTGGGTTGTACCACAACATAGTCAGGAGGTTGATAACCACAAACCCAAACCCAGTCAAGGTTATCAGATTTGGGGCCATCCACATGGGAAAGCATTTTATGACAACGTGGGTGTAAAATGGTTTGAGCACATAGCGCGACAACAGTGAATGATCAATACCGTTGTACTTGTACTGCTTGAGATTTGGCAGCTTATCTTGACGGACGTAGACCATCTTGGCGATTCGATAGTTGTGTGATGGGAGCGATGAGAAGGTTTGCAGGTACTCTGCCTTTCTTTTTCTTAAGGCTTTGTGTTCTAGTGCTGTCCAAAACGAAAAATAACTTGAAAGGACATTTAAGGACGTGACGCCAAGCTGCACGTCATTCATCCGAAATTTATTATGGCAGGGGTTTCACTTGGTTGTCCACGTGTTTTGGTGATGTATTGCCTCATTTATAAGGCAGAGATATCATATTACAGACAGCAACCGGTTGTCCTTCTTTGCCATCTTCGGGCAGTTGATAGCCATGTATTGGAATAACACAAAAGATCCAGACACGTGATAGACTGAAATCGGAGGTTTGGGGAATCTAGTTTATAATATCAGTAAGAAGCTCAAAGAGTAGATTTGACATAACCCAGAAGCCAGGAGCTTCTCTAATGATGGGGATATCTGAAAACTGATTCGGACTACATACATGATGAGATTGAAACAGAGGGCCATCCTGAGGCTTCCAACCTCAAATAGGCACAGTGAATGATCTGGATTTTGAAGACATCCTGTGTTAATGAGCATTAATAGAAGAGATCTTCAGATTTTGTGATCTATGCAAATTGGAATATTCAAAGTTGGCCTACTCCCTATGTACAGAGGCAGAATATCAGCATGATAACCTCTTGGAGTACTAATTTTGGAATTTCTGGCATTAAGTACGTATTATAGTGGAAACCGTGTCATCTTGGAGAGAGAATTGTGTGATGGTCCCAGAAGCAGCCTTCAGTACCACGGTGACTAGAATGAGAACAATGGATGAAATGTAGACTTTGCAGTCAAATATTTTCCCTGTCACGGCAGGATAAGAATAATAGTTTCGGGGTCTTAGTTTCGATTTGTTTGGATATGTAGTTCAAAGGAGGTTGGGTTGACTGATGTGCGTCGCTGTGATGTCAATCTATAATAATAGTCCGACTTCATGATTTCCATTACAGCGCTTCAGCAGTACATTGTTGGCTTTAGTGGATGTAGCACAGAAGCAAGTTACAAATCATGCTTATAAAATTTCCATGTTAATAGACTGACATTCTGTAGGAAGTCCGATCCACTGACCGAGGTGGATAAAACTCTTCGAGTCCAAATAGCCAATTGCTGCAAGAGTCAAACAAAATAGCCGAAGAGCAGGTTCCTAGACAGAAACCTATAGAGCGAAAACTAGAACCTCAGCTGCAGACTTCCACAGTTATTATGAATACTATGAAGAATGACTGTAAGCTTCTAAGATCAACATCGCGATCGAATTCTTTTCAAGGTTCTTCGAAGATATTTAAAGGCGACTAATTATAAGATATTATTAAAGTAATCACACCCTTACGAAAGGTAGAATTTAGAAACACTCAGTCTGAGTATACCTCTCCAAGGAACTCCCTAGTCGTGATGATTGATCTTATACACACGGATTGAATGTGCTAGTTGATATTGAGCACATGAAAAACGGAGAAAACATTCATGGATACCGAACTGTCTGCCCCTGTGCCTTAGCTAAATCCATCAAGAGGCGCCTTTCATAGTTTAATTACCAAGAACCATAGCTTTACATAAATGATACTGTACGAATGTTGCACAATTTTGCACAGTGACTGCGAAGGGAGGATTTCATCGTTCTAATTTTATAAGGAGCAGTTCTAGGCTCTAAATATACACACAAGTGACCTTGATAGCTTTCTCACTCCGCCAACAGGACGCTTCTCTCGTCCTTCGAATTCACAAGCACGAACTCCACACATCCTGGATCAGAATGCTCTTGTACAAGCGTAATAGCAAGCAAGTTAACCTCCAGCCACGTCGGTCGCATTCCCAAGCTCTCAAGCCGTTCCCACCACCCTATAAACCACTCAAAGCCGGTCTCGCGATTCAGATGCAGCTCAATCATGATTTGCCCAACCGGCATCATTTTCTCCTCCACACACGAATCCATAAACGCCTCCAGCGACTTATACTCCGCACCTTCGATATCGATTTTCAGGATATCGATATAGGTATGCTGGTTCTGCGCCATGAGTGTTTGCAATGTATAGAACGGCGGCGTTTTCTCCGCCTCATCGGTATTGCCCAGCCCCAGTTTGCGGAAGTGTGCGCGAGAGGCATGGGATGGAGAGAGCTATGGTCCGAAGGACTCGACAGAGAAGTCGTACGCCCAAATCCTCGAGCTCGGGATTCGGGCCAGCATATCTTCCTCGAACGTGCTCTCCCCGTTAATTCTAAAGCTATAAATGATTGTCTCTTTATCTCCTGCTAATTTTGGTGCAGGAACTGTCTCATAAAGACTCATCCCACACACCCATTTTCCGCCATCACCCAGTCTGCCTACTCGCTGAACATCATGCGGACATGTCCAGCTTGGCGGATAGAAGTTCCAGATGGTGTATGGATGCTGCATGAAGTTCGAGGAGAAGAGCGGATTCTGCGGATCCATTCCTTGGGCTGCTATCTTATGACGCAGATCAACGCTGGCTCTCCATGATGCCTCCGAACGTGCGAAACGTTCTGACGTATTGAGGCCTGCTCGAATAGCTTCATGATTTATGCTCTCGGAGGGAGTTTGAATAGCTGGCAGAGATATGATTCGGTACTGGTGTAGTAGAACAAAAAAGAAAAAAGTAAAAGCTGCCCAGAACCAGAGGCCACAGACTTGACGTTTCTTAGTGTGTGAGTTGTGGAATGACGAGGCTTGACCTACCTTGAACAATTCGTATACCCATTCTTACCTTGTTCAGAATGGATACTTCAGAAAAGAGCACAATTCACTATTTTGTAGATAGAACGAAGTCATTAGATGAGATAATATCTCTGATGCAAAGATTAATATAATCTACAAACAGAATTTGAAGTAGGAAAGAATAATAAAATTACTTTTCAAACAAAATTATTCAGCCGCAATATATTACCAACAATCACCAACATGAGGGACAGAATTGCATGGCTTGCCACAAATCAGTAAGCCTATGCGGGACCGCTTCGACCTTTCAAACCTCGCGGGTTCCTAGCGAAACGCCTCGGCGGCAAATGGTGAACGTCTTATTGGTTGATTGCGACATTGGCAGCGGACGGAGATTGATGATCTTGTGCACATCATCATGCAGGAACAGATGTGGTTTGATCTATGACATTTTGAAGTAGCGATAGCAGATCTTTGCACCGGAAGGCTAGAAAATGCAGAGATCTGCACGACCATAGCACATCTTTCGCAAGGTATTGTGGAGTCTACAACGCCAAGGATGTCATTCAAAAATGTACTGCAAGCCAGATCTCGTGCGACACTATCGTAAACACGAAATGGCATAGCACCGGTCTGTTCTGTGTCATGACAAGTTTCCTTTTCATTTGGCTACTCTAAAACCGTGAACGCCTGTTCATTTCCGCCCAGCTGGAAATACAAGCAAGGCCACTCAGAAAACCCAGGTCTTGTCGCTATGCTATAACACCTTTACAATGCTGTTCGAGTCTGCTCGAACCATGTTCATGTACAAATGCTAAACCCTGAAATTCATAATATTCGTCGTGTCCTGGACACTGGTTTCGCTCGGATTGGCACTATTTTGTGCTGAAAATATGCTCTGGAGCCAGTGGCTGTTTGACACTATCTTTAAGCAGCGTCGAATAACCGTGTCGTAAAATTCGTAAGCTTCGTTACATATGGATGTGGCTGTGGAATCCTAGTCCTCATCCTCTTCTTCTACTAGTGCTGGTGTTCGTCGTTCATTTCTCCTCTTCGGTCTCCTATGTCGGTGCGAGCTGATATTGCTGGCAGAGTCTGAGATGGATAGTCAGTATGATGCTCACACAACGACGATTAAGAATCCCGGGATAACTTTTCCAAAGACCTGAAAGGCAAGCAGACTGCAAGAACCTATAATATGCAGGAGCATGATGAATTGGAACACATACCATCTGGAAATAATTCATTCTGAGAATCGTCGTCATCCCATACCATTTCAGTACCTACCTCGCTGGCGCCATCTGCCCAGCTTGGTCTTTCGTATCCTAGTCCAAGGCCGGCTGAAGGAAGACCGGGTGTGCTTGAAGCCAAGATATCAGGGTTGCTTTCCCTTCTGGAGTTGAGAGACATTGATAATGCCAATCCACGCTCACGCATTTCTCGTCGTACCATTTCTGCTTTTCGATGCAGCTCTTCAAAAGCATCTTCAAGCATTTCCATACCTTTATATATTTCACGTTCAATCTCGCCCAGAGCTTGAATCTCCGCTTCTTCATCGTTAGAAACAGGCTGCCGATAATTAAATGGTGTGGGCCCACGAGATGGTCCACCGGTAGACCCCATAGAAGGTGAGAATGTCTGCGAACGCATAGGCGAGAATGGCCCTTGATTACGTGACAGGTTGGCTTGACGGAAAGCAGGAGACATAGGACCGCGGGGAGGGATAGCATTTGAAGGAGTCGGACCACGCGAAACAGCTGGAGAAGGGTTTTCTGAGTCGGTTCCAGACCACAAAAATCCATCAAAGCGGCCAGAGGTTAGGATCTCCCACTCGTGTAAATTGATACCCGACAAAGTGGCTATCAAGTTATGAATATGTGGGTTCTTGAGTAGATAAATGGCAGCTTCGGGATCCCGTGGTGGCTTTTGTAGGCGATATAATCGTTGCAGGGAACCCACAGTCTTAATCATAAACTCTGGGCGGGGTTTACGAAATGGGGTTGGTGCTCTTGAGGCTGGTTGCAATACGGTCGAACCCGAGATTAACGCGTTGAATATTGGCCGATCGTATTGATCGAGATGAGTCAAAATGGCGAATGACAATGTTTCGTCGTCAACTTCTTGAGGAGGCGTGGCGGCCGTTTCAGGGCAGCTGGAGAGCCATTTGTTAACTGCAGCTTTTGTCTTTTGTGTCTGTTTCAAATAATGCTCTCGATATTCTTCCGCGATATCTGGATCTATCTTGACTGGTGATCCAGGCCGAACAGGGCCGTTGTTAGAACGATTTTCTGAGATTCCCAGACCAGCAAGATCCTCTGATGTTTTCACTCCGAGAGTTGCGAAATCAAATGCTGGCCACATAGGTAATTCACGTCTACCACTAACCCACTCCAATACCTCACCCCACCCCAACCCACGAGAGCCCTCGTGCATTTCATAGTCGGGATCATGGCACATTACACAAACACATCCTTCAGAAGAAAGATCTCGATTGAAGACATTTTCCAGTCTATCAAGTAACCGTCGAGCAACAGAACGATATCCAGTAGCGACTGCCATTGAACCGTTCTTACGCATCACTGTCTCGTACTGGTCAAGCACACTGAAATAAGGGCCAAATATCCGTTCTATTTCTGAAGCCAATGGTGCGGGGCCACGATTGGGGTTATGATAGGATGGGAATGCAGGCGTAACCGATATCAAAGTCTTTGGAGCAGGTCGGGGCAGTCCTCCGTTCTGCAGTAGATAGTCAACCCGGGGAGCATCCACAGGTACGGTTGGTGGTGGAGGTGGAGGTGGAGGCTGCGGTGAGTTGAACTCACTGGATGCGGCACCTTGAATATCGAAATGGATGAATGGTGAAGGCGCAGGTTTGATCTCATCCACTGATGGAGGAGGAAATTGTGGAGTCTGCGTAGGAGTTCTTGGTGACGAGTCCTGAGCTGAGTCTGGCGATGAGTATGTATCTATGTTTGGTGGAACTGTTTTCTTCGGCGCAACAGATGTGAGATTCGATTCCCCCGAATCCATGCTATAACTAGTGTATGTGCTTTCCAAAGATTCGTGAGGTTGGGTTCTAGGTGATTTAAGAGCTGTGCTCGCATTGGAACTCTTGGACTTGGTTGACAGCTTTGACTTGTCATCCTTATCTGTCCTTGGTTTGCCAGAGAGCGAATTTCTCGAGCTGGGCCGCGTTTCGATTTCAATTTCCTCCTGCAATTTCGTCATCCGGCTGGGCGTACCTTTTCGTGGTTGTGACACTTCCGTCTCTGGCGGACTCGGTGGCCGTCCATCCTTTGTGACATTCGCGGCTTTTGAAGTAACATTATCTGTGGATTTAGATTTCAGCTTCTCGTCCAAGCCAACATCTGTCGGATCCGGAGTATATATGTCCTTAACCGGAGTTCTAAAGTCCTCCCTGCTATTGACCGCTTCTCTGCTATGAGCTTTGTTGAAACTAGGATATGGAAGACTGCTCCTTGATGTTGCGCCGGGTGTAGATGCTGTTCGCGACAACTCAGGTACCAGATCTGCCATAGATGAAGATTTTTGAGAGCTGCTATCCTTATCCCTCAGAGAACTCGTTCGATGCCTGCGAGAAGACTTAACTACTTCGCCAGTATCAGGATCAATGGATTTCGTTCTTGAGCTTCGAGACGACTTGTGTGCTCGACTGGCTTCCTTTTCTGCTTTTGTACGATGTCGCCTCTCAGTTGGCTTCTCCTCCAAAGTACTCTCTCGATCCTTCTGAGCCATGTTGGAGAGGGCGAATATGGTGGTTGACCAGGCGCTTAACAGGATGCGCTGGCTGGTCGATCTGCATGTGGAGCAACTTTCACAATCGTAGGTTAGGAACAAGTGTTGGCTCTGCGAAAGGCGAGAATGACATCAAGAATAGTGTATAGTTAGCAAAACTGAGCAAGATGGGTGTCGATGAAAAGACGGTGGAGGATGAGGTGGAGGTTGATGGTGGGACTTGCTGTCGTGGTGAGGTTGGAGCTTCATCTTGGCATTGGATGTTTCCAATCGCCCACGAATCAAGTCAGGCGAGGCTCTGGCAATTGACTAAAGGTGAGGATGTTACATAAATGAGGATTTTACATGGTAACGTGACGCGTGAGTGAATTGAACGGCGAAACACACAAAGGTGAAAGCACCGTGATATAAGTATTAAGTATCTATCCATCTCTATCGCCAGTGTTCTGCTTTAGGGTCAACGCAGCCCTAACTGTGGCCTCATACGTTTACGCTTAGTCGCTGCTCCGCTACTTCTAAAGGTACAGTACCTGACAGTTAAAGAAGCTGCGGAATTGTCTCTTTGTGCTTTGCTGCATGTTATGATTAAGCATTAATTGTAGTGTCTCCTGATCTAAATGCTATTGTGGTCAGATTCTAATAGTTGTTCCGTGGATTACTGCATACCATTACCTGCAAGGCTGCCCAAAGATCATTATGATTTGCGGTGCGGGGGGATCTCCCTCCCGCACTCCTTGTTCTGGCCGGCCAACTCATCTTAACGTTTGATTTTTCAAGAATGGAAATTATAATTGTGAAAGCTCAATGTACCATCCACATTTTCATTTGTTCCCCTGGCTTTCCATTTCTGGCTCTCTTTCACTCTCTTTAGTCAACCAAAGATTCGTTCAAACAGAGAAATATAATATATAGTATGAGAATGGCTTGATTCTATTCAAATGTACATTTAAAGCTCGAAGTTGATATCGCCAGTCATTACTTGCAGTATTTTGTTGATGCTCTTTCTTGTCTTGTTGGTGATCTTTTCAGACAGTCCTCGTTCATCTTCCCCAATCATCTCTGGTATGGGGTAAACTTGATGGCCACCCATCCAGGTCTGGCGTACCTTGACGTCTCTCAAGCCCTTACCCGACTTGTCCTCTAGGATATCGCGATCGATCACAATCCAATCGCTCCATTTACCAACTTCAATGGCCCCTGTCTTACTCTCTTGAAACCAGCCGTATGCAGCATTCCTCGTAAAGCCATGCAAAGCTTCATCAACGGTCAGCGCTTCCTCTGGATACCAACCACCACCTCCTGATGGACTAGTTCCTGTCGCTGGATTCAGACGTGTCACTGCAGCATACATTCCATGGAATGGATTCGGTGGCTCAACTGGAAAATCGGAACCAAGAACTGGGCCTTGGAACAACCGATCTTCCCGTGCATCTTTTGGTATAAAGCTTGCCATTCTGTATGCAGAGTGCTGCAGCCTCTCTGAGCCGAGGCGATCGAGTGCATAAGCCATGTCAGAAGTTGCATGCGTGGGTTGAATACTCGGGATGATACCCATTTTTGCGATCCGTCTTTGGTCTTCGGGGCTCTAATCCTTATTAACACTGACAAATTATGAAATAGGTCAATACGTACGATTATCTGAGCATGCTCGATCCTAAATCTGGTAAGTTCGTTGCAATCTTGACAGTACTGTCCAAAGATTGACTCGAAGGCATTAACTGCGGCATGGTTTGCCCGGTCACCAATGGCATGAATATTGACCTGCCAATTGACGTTATACCACTATTCTCCGTCAGTAAAGAAGTTCTTCTAGGGCCATAGATGGTGATATAGTACCTGATTTACAACAATCTCTAGTTCTGTTTCATTAATAAGCATGGTTCCTTTAACATCAGGTTTATCAGAATATGGCTCAAGAAGGGCAGCTCCCCAGGATCCCAAAGCACCGTCCGCGAAAAGTTTAACCCCACCAAGTAATAGAGTACTATCACCCAGCCCTTCACGGCCATTGCCAGAACGAATGAGTTTCAGATCCCAAATGTGTTGAGGACAGAAAGAATTTCTTTCCGGGCATTCTAACATCACATTTACCCTGAGAGGAAGCTCCTTCTTGACAGCCATTCCTTCCAGAATTTTGATATCATCTGGACGCATGCCAGCATCACCTACCCCAGTGATTCCTACCTTGGTCAACTCAGCCATTGCGGTTTTGAACCATCTGATCTTCTGAGAATTATCCGGTTTCGGTGCTATAGGATTGATGATGGCATCCATAGCATTGTCGCAAAATACACCAGGCCCTGGATCACTGACAACAACGCCTCCTGGCGGGGCATCTGGTAACGGGCTCGGGAGAAGGTCAAGGACCTTTTGACTAGTCCAAACACAATGCACATCAACACGATCAAGCATAATGTAGAGATCAGCTAAAGCTGGATCAGCTCCAAGGTCTTTCTGAACACAGGTTAGCCATGGCACGTCATCAATGTTTCAATAGAATTAAAATTTTACGAACTGCAGTTGGCATCACACCGCCAAAATGCGCCTGATCCCAACCAATTCCTCGAACCCATTTCTTCCGGGTGCCATATCCTTCACCTGCATGATCTGCTAGAAATTTCTTGACCCTTGAGATTACTTCATCAATGTTCTCGGCTCCGTAGAGCGGAACAGACTCCAGCATTTCTCCATACTGCAAAATATGCCCATGAGACTCTATGATACCAGGAAAGACATATCCATCCAATGTGACAAATTCTTCGTCAGAAGATGGGATCTCTTTGAGAATCTCCGTAAATACTCCGTTCGCAACACGAAAGCATTTTGCTTGAGGCAAAGATGGGTCTAAGGTAGTGATAAACTGTACAGAGTCGCTAGGGACGCAATATAGAACTGGCTTGGGGCTACTGAAAAATGTGTTCGTAAAACTTGCTGCAGAGGCTAGAAGCACTCCGATTACCACTGTAACAGAGAGACTCGTGAGCGATTCCATATCTGGCCGGATGGACGATCACGGATGCCCTTTTGAATGTATCCTCAGACGTTGTGACTTTAATCTTGAGCGGTGGATCAACCTTGGCAGCATTGTTTGGGTAGGAAGACCAGCTTATCGATGATAAGAGCAAGCCTGGGTCACGTGGAATTTTCCCAGGTACTACCCGGTGGCTCTGATGAAGAAATCTTTATCCTGGCTCTCAAGATTTGTTTCCAAACTGAACTGGTTGCTCAAAACTAAAAGGACAAGTCTGATACCAGGTTGTTCCAGTTATTGTGAGGCATTCACCGAATGATGCACAAGATATCCGTTGGGCCTTAGCAATCTCGAGCCGACATCTCATGGTTCTTTATCCTCTTCTTGATACACAACCTCTAATCTATACCCATCAGGATCCAAGAGAAACGCAGCATAGTAGAATGGTCCGTAATGTTTCCTAACTCCTGGTTCTCCATCGCTCACACCTCCATTACTACACCCCGCCTCCCAAAACTCTCTCACGGCCTTTCTCGATGGCGCGTTAAAGGCCAAATGGCATCCTTTTCCTGGAGGATGCGCTTGATCTGAGTGCTCAAAGATATTCAACAGCTCGTGATTCTCATCAAAGCCATATCCGAGGGTTGTACGTGCCGGGTTATCATACACAAGGCGCACGCCAAGTGGTGCGAGCAACGCTGTATAGAATGTTTTGGAGCGCTGGTAGGACTTCACACCAAATGAGATATGACCCAGGAGACCACGTCGTTGAGGATTCGTACGGTAGTAATCCGCTGGTGAATTCATGGTCTTGAGAGGATAGGGTCTGATAATTAGAGAGGGTTCAAATCTGTGGGCGGAGGTTTTGAGGCGGATAAATAAATAGTTAAGCCGTGATAGCTACACCCCTCTACCTACCCAACGATTATATCATCCTCCAGTGTCAATTGACTCATAGATATCGAACTCTGGCCTAATTGATGAGACGGGACTCAAAGCTCAGATCATCCCCGGTACGCAGCAGTCTCATTTGTTGTTGATGTCAATCATCAATATATCAATATATCAACCTCTATATGCGGATCTGGCACCCTAGCATACCGGAAGCTCTGAGGTCTCGTAATTTCTCAAAGTGCTTTGATCCATGGGTAGAAATTATTACTAACTGCGGTGACCAAAATTCGTTACTACGTTTTCTGTACCTCCAGCTCTGTACGTTTACTTGCCGATGGATAAAGGTGTAGAGAAAGTCAAAGTAAAGCTTGTGACAATATAGAATAACCCTCCGAACGTTGTCATCTTTTCTCAGTGCTCAGACGGTCTCCGAAGCATCGATGGCATGTACGTGTATTCTCCAAAGCTCGATACTGTCAGATTCAAGTGCTGGAGAGCCACTCTCTCCGCCCTGCATCACTCGCCAATAGGTCAACAATGATCACGCTTCTGTCCTAAGATGCTCTGCCACTAACCTACTTTGGCATGTGCTGAAATCAAGACTACTTGGACTAAAATTTCCTCCACAGTTGGTATCCCTATTTAACACAGTCTACAATCTCACACATTGTATCTTGAATTTATTCATCCTGCAACTGGGCTCATATTTCTGCATCTGGTTATAAGTGGGAAGAGCTTTTCATTTATGTGTCTCTATGGGCAAGGAGTCACGCTGCAATTGTGATGATTGTATAGTTTATTCTGGTGAATTTCACCTTCGCAAGTATCGCATTGTCGAGCTATATACCAATTCCCGCATTCTGCCCAAAAACACCTTTAGTCAGGCACCTGAAGGAGAACCTATGGAAGGAGAACCTTCAAAAGAGCTTAGCAGATTCGGAATATTCCTTGCCGTTGGTCCGTACCTTGCGAGTAAGTCGATTCAAGGGAACAGAAACCCCAATCCTCAATAATTGCAATATTTTCTTTACAACGCACCTTTCGATTTGTAGCACAGGTTTATTTTTGGAGAAGCAATCTAACTAGAATATTTGTCAGTCACCAAAGATACGCTGCTGAGAGGCCTTTCTGGTCATCACGTAACTCTGATTGACCATTATGGAAGGCTACTTTCTATCAACTTCTCAATAACTGAGGCGCCTCAGGTCGAACTATGTCATCTCTCGCATCACTCTCTAACTTTACATCTCTTATGGCGCCATTTCCAGTTAGTAAGTACAAGAATAGAACCCACGACAGCTTAATCGAATGCCTCACGTCATCTTCAACATGAGAACACATTGCTGATCCAAGAAATTCCCCTAGTTACCGCATTGGGAGTAAAGACTTGGTAGGGCCACTGCCATCCTGAGCTCGACACAACAGCATACGAGTTCAATTCTTTCGAGGAAGTCAGCGCATTCGCACAGATTAAGTACCTTAGAAGCTCCCTGAAGCGCGGCAAGCTTGTCAGGAAAGGACTCATGAAATGCCCCAAAACCACGACAATCTCGGCTACATCATGGCGACATCAAGTGCCGTATACAACGAGCTCTGTCAGGAAGTCCCAGCCCCGCAGAACTCAACTGAAGAGCTTGTAACGTCTTAGCCTGAATCCTCAATCAGGTCCACAAGGTAGCCTACAACGACGAGAACTCCAGATATCTAAACCCGTTCTACAATGCCAATCTCCCGCATTTCCCGATCCAAAGAACGATGTACAGGCCCAGAGAAATCTAGACCTGGTAGACGGCGGCGAGTCAATGCAGAATACCCTTCTTTTCCCCTTCCTGCAGCCAGCCCGAAACATCTCTGCCATAATCGTAAATGACAATTCTGCTGACACCTCTTCCCGCTTCCCGAACGGCTCCGAGATCCTACCCGCATACGAGCAATCTTTCAACCCGAACTTGGTACGCATACCATTTATCCCTTCTGTAGACACGTTCATTGCTGAAGGGCTAAATCAGCGACCCACGTTCTTCGGCTGCAACGACAGGAGCAAGATCACCATCATCTATATTCCAAATAAATCGTATTCGTTCAAGAGTAATGTTTCTACGAAGAAGGTGATTTATAAGCATGCTGAGACAGAATCGATGATTTCGAACGGGGCGCAGATTGTCTCGCAGGGTGGGAGGGATTGTTGGGGGACTTGTTTGGGATGTGCATTTATGTCGACGGCCAATAACAAGTTGTCAGTGGCATGTCAGGCTTGTTTTGAAAGTATTGCCATTTTCGAGCATCTAAGTGATATTTGCTGACTATTTAGTGTATGACACAGAATAAGATAAGATATTGCGACTAAATTATACACATTCTTAAACCAACGTGCCTCTGTCTAATCTTGCTGGTAGACCTCTCACTTTCGCACTTCACGGCGTTCAGCTTCTCTTCGATTTAGCCTTCAGCAGCGCCTTCAATCTCGACAACCCAAACATCCTTGGTAATACCAGATCGAAAATCCAACCTCCCAGCCAATCTCTTGCAAATTTAATTACAAAGGCCATATTCCCTCTCCATACCTGTGTGATTTCCACCATTAGCAGCCTTCAGGCATCGAAACCCAAAAAATACGGTGACACTACGAAGCAGCATGGCTTTGAAAGAGAAAGAATAAAGGAATAAACTCACCCATTTTCTCGGATTCTTTCTCAAAGCCTCCGCCACAACACCGCGGGCATAAACCTGATTCGGCATCGCATTCTCTTGACTATGACTTACACGTCGTTGAAACTCATCATTAACTTCCAAATACAGACTCCCCTCCGGCAAGGCCCTCTTGGTCCTTGCGATCCTGCTCTGAATGCCACCCGTCACAACAACCATAACCCTGACACCGTACGGCTCTAGCTCGAGCCGTAAGGTCTGGGACCAGGCATGCAACGCAGCTTTCGAGGCATTATAGATGGAGCCGTACACATAAGGTACAATCGCAGCCACGGAGCCGATATTGATGATGAGGCCTTGGGCAGATATGAGGAGAGGCGCGAACGCTTGGACGATGGCGACGATGCCGAAGAAGTTTGTCTCGAAGCAGGAGCGAGCTTCATCCAGGGGCACGTCTAGTGCCGGGAGAGTGAGGTTCTTGCCTCTATCGGACAGGGTGTCAGTTTTACACTTCCCAATTTCTCCTTATTCAACACGAAAGATAGGAAGAAAAGGAGCTCACGCATTATTCACCAAAATATCCAACCTCCCTCCCCGTCCACTGAGCAGCTTCTCGACCTCGGCCTTCGCCTTCTCGATACTTGCAATACTCTCGACATCCAAGCTCACCGTCTCCATCCCCAGCTCCTCCAAATCCACAATTGCATCCCTGCTCCTCGCCGATGCAAAAACGTAGAAACCTGCTGCTGGTTACTACTTGGGTTGAAATGAAGTTTCGCTACAATCAATATACCTACCCTTTGCCCAGAACTCTCTTGCCAGTGCATTGCCAATTCCTCCTGGTGAACAACTACACAACCCAGATTAGCACATGATTCTGAAACCCAAATTCATGTGCGGAAAGAACGGGCAAACCCTACCCAGTAATTAGCACACTCTTACTACGTTCTACGTGCGTCATATCTCCTTATTTCACAGGCTCTGTGGGAGCATTCAACTTCATAGATCAAATGTAAAATATGATTGTCATTTCTGATTTTATTGTTTGAGACACGATATTTAAACCGAGGCTCATCAAGCCTTGTGAAGATCCTTGGCATTTGCCGGATATGGGCCACGGCTCGGCCATCCAACATTCCCGTTCGGTTCCATTAGATGGCCAGTCAATATCATAATCACAATAGAATTCTCTCTCAGTTAAAGTCTATAAACGAGAATTAATTACAGTCCACCATTCAAACCTCTTGACCCTTTATATTTAAAACTCCCCTTTAAGATCTACCTGCTAATTAGGCCGTCAAGGTATGAGCACCTTTATTATGAAACACTAGGAATACGCGGATATCAATCTCACAATATAATCTGACTTGAATCCATTATTTGTCGTGAAGACACTTTAAGCGACATAAGTATTGCGCCATCTAATAAAGGCGTCAATATCCACCATACTAGTACCATCTCCACAAGCTCTTTGTAAAATAGACATTTCGGAAGTGAACATAGGAAAATTTGCGGTAGCAAAAAAAGACCAGGTCTGTACATCTCACAGCCTAGGATTACAAGATTTCGAAAGCAAAATTATGTATGGGTTGAACTTATACGTTCGTGCTCACCAGAACAGTTCCAAGAACTGGTCAAACCAATTACGAGCCGCCTCTTTGCCCTGCTTGTGCACATGATCACGTACAGGTGATGGAATAAAGTATCCCGGTGGAGTGTATACTGGCAGAGTCGAAGTCAAGCTGCTTGAGCCAAGTGAGTTACTACCATTAGAATCCGCAGAGCTTAGTACACCACCTTCTCTAGAGGTAGTGGGTACGGAATACTCTTCGCTACCCAATGATGAACTAGAAGTGGAGTTTCCTCCTGGCGTAGTTCCTGTCGAAGTGACAAATGTTGAGGGGACGGGTGATGTGGCTGAACTTGTCAGCTCTCCTGTGAATTGTTAACAAGAATATTGAAAACTAAGATGAGAGAATATTACCTTGTACAGTTGAAGTCGCAGTGCGTGGGCCATCAGATGAAGATGACTGTATTGGCACGAAAGAGGTGCAGATAGAAGTGAGGTATCCATATGCACCATAGCTTAGAGTGCAAGATGTTACCGCGACTTGAGTTGAATATGGAGCTGTACGAGTGGAGCTAATGGCAGTACTTGAAATTGGAGCTACGGAGCTGGCGGTCCCGCCACCCGAAGCGCTTGATACCAGATTACTCGATGTTTTACTAGTACTTGTAGAAGAAAGATCAAGTACTGAATCGGTAGGGTCAGTGGAGGAAGTTGAATTGCTCAAGGTTGGATATGGGGAGGATGAGCTTAAAGAGCTTTCTCCGCCACTGCCAAATGAAGTCGGACTTGCTGCACCAGTTGGCCCAGAAGAGAGGGTAGAGTTAGCCGGTGTCACGATAGAGGTATTCGAGATTGGGGAGCTTGTTACTGTTGGCCTCGCTGATGCAGTACTATTTGATATAGGCGAGTATGGTACGCTTGAGCCCAAAGTAGTTTCTCCTCCACCACTAGATGACGTTGGATAGGGAGGCGTCGATGAGCTTGAAAAGCTTGAAAAACCACTTGCCAATGAGGTTGAAGGTCCCGTTCCCGTAGGTCTAACTATTGTGGTAGAGTTAGAAGCAGGATATGGTGCTGATGTTCCAGGATCCAAAATCGACGAAGTTTCCTAAGCAAGCAAGGTCAGAAAATTTCACCAAAATTTGCGAGTTACGAGATTAGACTTACTGAGTAGTTGCCTGTTCTTGTTGGACCTGCAGAGACGGTAGAATTTGAAGTCGGGTATGGAACACTAGAAGGACTTGATGGACTTTGTCCATCATTTGCAAATGATGATAATCCGGTTCCTGTTGGTCCAACAGAAAATGTCGCGTTGGAGATTGGAAATAGCGTAGAAGACGGGCTGTTCGATGATATAAAACTCCCAGAGACACTTGATCCGCCACTAGCAAAGGTGGACGGATGAACTGTACCAGGATTTGTAGGCCCGCTAGAAGTGGAGTTGTGCTTTGTAGGGTATGGAGGCGAGGCTGCCGATGCCGAAGAAGATACTCCTCCATAAAAGCTGGATGCCGACGTAGAAATTAACCCCCCACTTGCAAAGCTTGAAGAAACCGTGGTTCCTATTGGGTCTCCAGCAGATGTCTCATTACACGATGTTGGATATGGGTAAGGAGGTATTGAAGTGCCAGAGGAGAAACTCAAGGCTCCTGAGACAGCTGTAGAGGTACCGATAATAATGGCAGTTGGCCCAGTTAGTCTTCCCGAAGTTGTCGAGTTTCCAACTGGATATGGAACTGAACTTGTCATATCTCTATTATATGGTTAGCAATAATAGCAACAAAGGCTAATTCATTACATACCCTCCAGAATCTGAGGTAATGCTTCCAGAAACAGTTGAGCTAGAGGATGAGGTGGCAGGGCCACTGTACGGGCTAGTCGGAGACACAGTTCCTGAACCTGTAGGTCCAGCTGTTGAGGTCGAGTTTGGAAATGGATATAGACCGGAGGTGGTCAAATTTAATGCTGCAGTTGATAGTCCTCCGTATGGCGCCCTTGATGATGTCAATCCTCCAGTACTGGAAATGGTAGCCGCCGTGTTATGGCCCGGAAGGGGGACTGAGGTCGAAGTAAAGTCACTGGAGGCTGTTGATGAAGGTACTTTGAAGTCCGTGGAGAGGGATGCTGAGGATGAGGATGAACTATGGGGGTCAACCGTCGCTGTTGAATTACTCAGTGGATATGGAATCGATGAACTGGTATTACAAGACGATGTAGAGACAAAGCCACTGACAGATGATGAGGTCAGCCCACCGTTGCTTCGAGTCGTTGGTCCGCCTGAGCTGGTGAGACTTCCGTTCGAACTAGGTGATGCTGGCCTGGGTGAGGATGTTGAGTTCGGGTATAAGATAGAAGAGTTTGACAATGATACAATGATACTCAAGGAAGCCCCGGACCCACCTGGAACGCTAGTTGTCAGTGTAATTACAGCTGTCGAGGTGAGATATGTAGTTGATTCGATCTCACTAGAGCTGGAGACGGACGAAGGGTCAATCGCTGAGGAGCTGCCAGTGTTCGCGGTCGATGTACTACTCAAAATCGAGCTCTGCGTTGTGACTGAGCTCTGTCCAGATGAAGAAGCCGTAGTTGAGAGTGGTTGGGCAGTTGTAGTAGCTTCTCTTACCAAACACGAGCATGCAGAAGATATGCGTATGGGTGATCCAGAGCATTGTGAGACATATACAGGAAGTCCAGTTGTTATCGTATTGGCCGTGGTGGTATAGGTAGCACAGAACTTAGCGACAATACTAGACGAGCGAATGAATTGACGGTAGCAATTGTTGTGGCTGCACTTCAAACTTGAAGACGTAGGTACGAAAGTATATTGGCTCAAGCTGGGTGGTGTAATAACACTGCTACCAACACCCGATGGTGATCTGTTCGAAGACTGTAATTCATTTAAAGTCAGCAACTTCCCTTAACTACAAGTCTTTAATTAACATACCACCGAAGCAGTCGATCTAGTGGTCGAAATTCCCGGACCATGACTGGATAAAAAAAGCCCACCCGACACAGAAGATACACCACCTTGACTACTTGAATTAGCCACAAAGGACGATGAGGCAGAGGCTGTAATGCTCGGCTGCACAGGTGTAGAGTTTAGGCCCGCTGATGGAGTCAGCGGAACACCGCTAGATGACGGAATAAACGTAGAAGCTCTGCGTAGATGTAGTTTAGCGAACGATCAACCAAATCTAGACAGAAAGACAACTTACGTGAGACTACCATGAGTTGAAGAGGAAGTGGTGGTGGAAGCGCTCGAAATGCTCGAAATGGAGAGCCCAGAAGCTGAAGATAGTCTAGAAATCGTCTGTGCTACAGGCGGTGGACAATTATCCCCATAACAAATGCTTAGGACAGATGAGCTAATAGCCCCTTGTGCGGTACTTGTCCCTAAAAACGTAGAGGATAGGCTTTGCCTATATCCCATATTAGACCTCTACGGCTCATGAAGCAAAGGTACCCTACTCCATTAGACATAGGCAGAAAATATTACTTACAGAATATATACACTTGGCACCTTAACAGTCGAAGACACAGAAGACAGACTTGGCCCAGCAGACGAAGTGCCCCTAGATGATGAATAAACTGAATCAAATGTCCTGGAGGACGCAACTGGCGTACCATGGGACTGGCCGGGACTAGACAAGGATATGGTTAATATGCTTCCACAAGGGAGTTGATCTACCATCAATTATGGCATACATAGGCGAAAAATTGGGGTTGAGTATTACTCACTCCGTGGCAGTAGTGGAGGACCGGCCACTACTGCTAGTAACTCCCCCAACACTAGATGTCCCCGTGTTTGGATCTTCAGAGCTGACAATAGATGATGAATAAACAGAAGAGCTGGAGAGTCCTGTTCCATATATGACAGAGCTTCCAGTGAACAAACCGCTCGAAACTCCAGGAGAGGAAGCAAAATGAGACGAAGTAGCAGTAGATGAGTGAGAGGTAGAGACAGTATCTGAAGCTTGCCATTTGTGTTAGATGTGCAGTGATAAAGTAACAGCAAGAAACTAACCAGGAGATGTGGAATCTCCATTACTTTGCGAAGTGGTCGAGATGCTGGAACTTGAAGTGGACCTTGTGGCGGTGGGCAGGGGGCCCGCGCCACCGTAAGAGTAATGTCCTCCATATTGTGGTGGTGCATAAGCTGTATATTCACGAGGAGCGTTCTCAGCAAGAGGGCCACGACGTTGAAGCCATGACGGCACCGCAGTTGCGCAAGGAGCCAAGGATAACAGTAGGCAGCTGGATAGTAAACCGGCCTCGAAGTTTTTGATCCTCATCTTGATCTGGCTGAGTGGACAGTGTCAGTCCTTATCAAGCACAATGGCATATGTTGATTATAAAGAGATTGGGAGTCGAAAGTTACTTACTGCCTCAAGTTCTAGGGGTTCGCTGCAAACCAGGCCCGAGGGGATAATAAAACGAGTGTGGTCCTTTCGGAGCAAGCGAGCATGTAGCGACTGACAATATAGAAGTAAAGATTGTTGGTATTGTGGAGTCAAAAAATCTTCGGAGACTCGGACATCAATTCGGAGTCTTGCCGTGCGAATGAAGTCGAAGGCTATGAAGTAGGAGAGAAAGATAAAGGTAGGAGGAGGATGGGATGGGGAGAGAAATATACCAAAGAGCAAACGGAATAAGCAGGGTAGAATCTAAGCTGCTTTTGGTAATGTGTGGAGCAGAAGGCGGTCCAGATCCAGAGAGAGAGAGAGAATAGGATATGGCAAGGACGAGGGAAGTGGGGAGGGGGGAATAGAGAAAATCGCAATGCCGGCTCTGCCATACTAGGAAATGGTACTCCTAGAGCCCAGCAGGATAGTGGCTGTAGCCTCAACCGGGGCACTTTGGTCTGGCCATACCAAAGAAAAATAATAAAGGGTTATCCACCATATAATCGAATGAACATTTTGGAGGAAATTGCAGTCAATTCAGCCAATAAAATCACTTCGAAACAGAATTAATGTTGTCATGTATGTCACATTTCGTTCCACTATGTTGCACACGCCAAAAGCTCGGTTTGCGACAGCTCGAATCCCTTGGATATACAACGCTCTCACTTCCAGCCTTTGCGTTTCCTGGGCTGTGTTGACAAAACTCGCCAAACGCTGACATTCACATACGGAGAATTTCCTCCTCCAATCTCATGCTCAATCTGGACACGAGCATATGTTCTGCTCTTTAGGACGGGTACCAAAGTTCAAGTTACACCACTGCCTAGGCACAAAAAGCAGATTACAGATCCGCTGCTAGCGATCCGGCGTAGCACTGTACCTGAAGATGATGCACGCTTCCATCGGAATCATCATCGAAAAAAAATTGTACCTGCATTATTCCACCTGTATTCCGTACCATAAACATGTAAACATAAGCTAGCACCCACACTGTGAGAGAGTTCTGCCCTAGATCTGCAGCTGTCTGAACTCTACTCTGGCTTGTGGAACTGACACGAAGCCTCAATGCATTGCTTTCCGTGAAAGCCGTGACATCCATACTCGTACCCAGACGTGCAAACACTTGCGTGCCGTTAGATATGAAGCTGAGACCAAGTCTTTCGAATTTTGGCTTGCTCGTTTGCACGCAAGCCGTAATTACGCTAACCAACTCTGTGACTACCTGGTTGTAGAGATATGGAATTCAGAAAGAACTACCGGGGCATTACACATGCGCACTTGCATCCCCAGCGTGCTGCAGCTGCAGCTCACCGCTGCTCGAGATTGTTTGCGTAGAGTTACAAGAATATAGAGATTTATGTGTCCCTCCACAACTTCGCCTTATGGTTTGATGGCATACATCGCGTCGCAAGTCCCGGATATAATGAGCAATTCTGGTAGACATGACATAAATGGTGCAATAGGCAGATCTATGAGAAAATAGCAGTATGCAATTTGTTGCCATTTATTCCCAACTCCACGCTATCAGAAACACTAAGTGAATAATGCAAGGAAACGAAACCTCTTGTCAGTTGCAGCTTCTTACACTCTCGTGTGCTGTGCAGCCCCGCCACTTAAGCTGAATCGGGTAAAGACCCCTTTGCAAAGACCGGCGTTACTAGTTGAGGATATGCTTACGGACTTTGGGAAATTACATTCCCATCTATTCGGACTTCTTGGCATCTTTTGCCAAAGAATCGCGAGCTTGAGCTGGAGATGTCATTTCAGTCACTATAATAATCAGGCTGAGTCAGTGTCGGCTCAGTAGGATAATGTCATTGCTGGTTTATCGCTTACTTGCAGTGTTGTTGGACTCTATGTCCGCAGCCCATAAAGCAGCACCGACTGAAGACGTGTTAGTGTGGAAATGTTATATCGGCCAAGGGGGCTTACCTGTATTAGTGAAGGAGAACAAGATTGAAGCAAACGGAATGAGCTCTAGCAGAGTAGCAACAGTGCCGAATCTACGTAGAGTTAGCATCAAGGGCCAGAAAGTGAAGCCACTGATTGAAGAATAAGAGCTCCTCTAGATGCAGTATTCGGATTAAATCGACGAGTCTCGTACGCCAAGCCCAAAGCTTGTTAAATCTACATTGTGACGGAGATAAGCAACGAGAAAATGCTTACGCGGTATACGGAGCTGTATTCTCCTTGAGCCAAGCTTCTCTTTCAGAGTTGGACCACTTCTTGAGTTGGAAATACTAGAAGATGTTAGTTGGTAGCTCTGAAAAGGGGTGCATGACTTACTCGAATGTGTGCAGAATTCCCGCGAGTTCGGCCTTGAACAAGCACGAAAATGACAGTTCCAACGACTGGAATGAAGTTTAGAGGGAGATACATCAGATATCTGACTAAAGCCTTAGGCGTAAACTTCTCAAATGGTGATTTAAGTAGCTTTCCAAGTTTGCCAATCGGGTCATTGAAGTTTCCCGATTTCAGTTGTCTGCCTTCGGAGACTACCCCAGTCTGATGTTTGGAAACCAACACTCCATCAAATGTATCAACTAAAGCATCTTGTATGATGAATGTACGCGAGAGGATTGTAATAAGTGTAGAACTTTCACTGAGCGTGAGGAGGATGGTTGTGAATGCGGCCAAAGGTCCATTAACCCAAATTAATACTGCGAGTTGTGGCAGATACGCAAAAATGAACATGAATGCAATAACCCCAACAGAGAGAGTCATAGTTGGAATCAGCTTGGACAATAGAGGCTTCCATAGTGATCTGTGACTGAGGAAGTAGAAGATTCCCTGGTAATCGTCAGCCTTCGATCACTGATGGCCGAGAAACAGTTTGGCGGAATATGCGTACCTTGATAGGATATAAATAGGCGCCAGATTTAGCAGCAGAGTGTGCCAAAGCCTTCGCCTTATTGAAGTCCTCAATACTATCGTGTATCAGTTAGGAGAACTCTATGTTGCGAGTACTTGCTGCTTCAACTTACGCAACTTCTTTTGCTTTCGCCTTCGCGCTGTCGATTGTGCTGGACATGGTCGGTCGAGATATTTTTGAAGACAGGTTAGGTACGGGGAAGTAAGTAATGTGCAATGCCCGCGACTACGTGCAGTATTTATTCCGCCTTGGGGGGGAAGATTCCTTTGTTGACGACCTGGTGATGTAGGAATCAGTGTCGTCATATGTGGCTGGTGTCCCCATGTTTCTTTTCAAGCCACCCCCACTCACTTCCAAATGACTTGCATATGCCTCAGTCCCACCAGAGATTTGATTTACTTTATCGAGATTTAGGCTGCTCACGATTTGTGCTCTACTTGCTGATGATGCTCACGTCCGCTAGAATACATCTTAAGAACATCCCAATCCTACTTTCGGGGCAGATAGATTCAACCGCTGCCAGACTGCAAAGTCCTCCACAGGATGGTCAGAATGGGATAGTAGCATGGCACAGGCCGATCAGCTAATTATCTTTCGGTGTTTTTCGGGTATCATAGAAACGAATACTTTACCTGCAATAGTTTCCCGGCTACTTCTTCAATATCGACCAGTGATCAGTAACCAGCTATTGTCAGATGATATGCCACACCCCATTACCTGCATGACGTTCCACACAGACATGCCTTGAAAATCTACCTATGTGGAAATTAAGTAGCTACTGGTGGCTACACCTAAATGCCTCAGTCGATCATTAGTCTCTAGTACTCGATTTACTACCCTTTCTACGGGGACATATACATCATAGACTTCGACAACAGGAAACCAAGGCATTTCCACAGAATGGAAACACTGTACCAAGGGCTCGAGCTGACCTTTTCCCGGTAACTCTTCTTAACAGGCTGTCTAATAGTGAATTGTGGTTCTAAAACATATATTTTTTATCAGAGCCCGGAGCACCATGTTTATTAGCCAGAATGGACAGTGCTACAGAATTTATATGGTCACCAGAAGCCGCCTAGCCACTAGTTTCTCTTCGTAGCCACCACGTTTGGAGAGCTCTGCACATCCAGGATTTCCTCACGAACAGTAGGCCCCTTCTCGCTGTCAACCTCCTCCGAGCTGGCCGCTGATAAGTCCTGTTCACGTTCTTGCGCCAACTGCATCTCAAGATCCGGATGCTTTTGCTTCCACCTTCTCATAAACCAAGTTCCGAGCATTAGACATGACCACATGGCAACTTCAAACACGAGGGCTGCTGGATAGCCATGCGACCATTGCGGAGCTTCTACTGCGGGAAATGTCAAAAGTGGCACCCATATTTGAAACATGAATCCCATGGTCATCATGGAAGAGATGATCAAGCCTCGTTCGCCATAGTTCTCTTTCAGCTCGAAGTTGACCCAAGAGTACTACTAATTATTAATTCACGCAGTAGATTTCACTATGATGCGGTGCACTCACCAGGATAGGCGATGCCATTCCCGAGAAACCACCGAAGTAGAAGGCCATGAATTTCAAGGTATCTGGAACATTCCATATTGTCAAAACAATCAATGCGAACAATACGAAAGACTTGATTTATTAGCAGAACTCCTTTTGTTAATAAAGTTAAGAACACGGAGTACTTACGAACTGGAATGTGAACAATCCACGAAGACTCAAACTACCAGCTAGGGTAGTCCCAAGCCACGACGATATAGCTCGAACGAGGTCAATGAAGGTGGGAAGGATATTTCTCATGGCGACTGAGTAGCCAGCCCATTTGAGCCAGAGTGCCATATAATTTGTCCAGTAATGCGCGAGGCACAAGAAACTATGAAATATCAGTGCTGCCCAAAACACTCGGGAATTCTCGTTAACTTACACATAAGCAGGCACGCAAAACCAGAACATTGGCCGGGATAGTGTGTACTTGAAAGTCTTCCAAGTAATGCCTTCCTTCTCGACCGTGGGAATCCGTTTGACGGCGAGGGCGTGTTCTTCTTCCGATATGAACCATCTTCGTGGCGATGTGGGAAGACCTGGCCAGAATGCAAATCCAAGAAATGAGATCGGAAGCGTTATAATACCATCTTTTAGTCCACTGTTAATTTTCTAGATCTGCAAGGCGGACCAACGCAATAAAGTGGTAGTGGTAACTTACGAATTACAAACAGCCACCTCCAGCCAGAAAGTCCGAGAACGCCATTTAGGTTACGGTAAGCAGCCGCTTGGAGATACCCTGAGAACATTGATCCAAGGGAGTTACCCATGAACCAGACTCCAGCACGCTTGAATAGCTCCTCATTCTTGAACCAACTTCCGACTAAGCTTGATATTAGTCTTATTCTATACGAGAAGCATGCATTACCAAAGCTTACGAATTAGATGTGTGCCACCAAACGAAGATGCCTCGAGAAATCCAGTGAGTGCTCGAAGCAGATAAAGATGCCAACTTTTTCGAATGCGAGATTGGCAAAATCCAATTATTGCCCATGTGATCTGTAAGGTAGGGAGCATGTAGGGTGCACTGCAGAGTGTCAAGTCTAGCCCGACCCCAAGTCTTATAAACTTACATCTTGGCTTTGGTCTGTAACACCATGAGGGGGATCTGTCCCGCAACATATGCCGCGTTGTCTGGATGGATTAGGCGCATGTTTGGAGGACGGTGATGTTCTGATATACTCACACGACATTTTATAGTAATTCAGCTCATTTCCATATGCGGCGAGATCTTCTTTCATTCCCGAGACATACGCGTTGGTGACATTCTGTTGACCAAGAAACTAGTTCATCGTATGTTAGTAACTTCTGCAGAATATGTTGCTAAGCCCTAACAACCATACTCGACAGAAAACTATAATTTGTCAGACAAATCACAGTGCTCATGCATCCAAACTTACAGCTTAGGGAGCCATATATCAAAATAGCAAGATCGAGCTTGCGAAGCAACTTTCGTTCGGCTAATGGGTATGATGAGGCTGGTTTTGGTCAGCTTCTACAGCAACCAAATTTACAACGGGAAACCTCACGATACCAATCAAATACAGATATGACTACTGCCCCAACTTTGTTTCTCTTTACAGCTCGAATGATTCCAGGCATATTGACAGGCTGCGATCTTTAAGGTCCAAATATGCGACCCGAGATACTGAAGCTGAGAAATCACCCTGGCCAATTTTAAGAAGCTGCTACTGTCATTTTAGGCGCGAGAGCTAGCTGCCTTTTTGTTCTCGAGATCCGTCCCATGGATATCTTAAAATGAGGCGCCATTTTTCTACAGATGACGAGCGTGGCAATATCTTGCTCTTGGAATTGAAAATGGATGCATGGGCATGGTAAGGATTGCAATGTACCACTCTGATAGGTGTTAAGGAGCATCCAAGAAGTTGTATCAGTCTTCGCAACGGTCGTGCATACATATCGGTATGGAGAAGCTAGAGCATGAACGGGCAAATTGCATGCACTTCTTGAATAATAGCCATATGTGGTCTCCATCACGGCCCTCTTTCTCGACTTGGCTCGTGCTCACTCCAGACTTTGTACTGTAACGGTCGAAAATAAGAGTTTTTCATTCGTTACATATCCGTTCTGGAGCCGTCCAGTTTGTTGATTTACCCCTGACTTGTCCCTCACTTAGTAACTCCTCAGCGGAAACGCCATTCTTGGCATGAATTCGCACCTGACTTATCTCCCATACAATTCACGAACTTTGCCCGAGGTCCTCTTATCTGCCCCTCATTCTTCGTCTTCCATCAAATTGATGTTAGGAGATCAACACCTGCAGCTTTCAAGAATGGGATTTCACTCCACTCTTCCCACCTGACAAGAAGCACGACATAGGCCGTTGAAGCACGTTATGGTCAAACGGGCAATTGGCGGATTGTGTATTTCGAAGTGTACACGAATGATTACTTCGAAGGAATGTGTAGTAGGCGCTACCCTCGAGACAGCCCTCAAAGAAAGAACCCATTAGCCCTGAGAAGGTAAAGCAAATAACAAGTGCAATATCAAGTGCCTATTCATCAAACCTTTGTGAAATCTATCCAAGATGCCATCCGCGACACCACAGCTCTACCAATATTCCCACGTCCCGGAGACAGAGGAAAACTTAGATTGGGCGGATCGTAAGATCTTTATCTTGCCAGGGAAGCGATTTTGAATGATGGCTGATACGCTCTGCAGTTGCAACCGTCGACCTCTCCAAGTATGGCACACCGGAGGGGAACACAGAGCTTGCCGAGACCTTGATCAACGCTATCCGAAAGAAAGGCTTCTTCTACGTGACCAATTTTGGCATATCTCAAGAGGCTGTAAATAGGCAATTCGCCTATGGTCAAGCTTTCTACGAGCTACCCCTTGAGGAGAAGCTCAAATACGTCCCTGATCTCGACTCCGGGAACTATAATGGGTATAGACCAGCTGGCCGCAGGTTGCTTGGCGGCGGCATACCAGATAAGACTGAGGTCTGGAATATGGCGAGTAGGCGCAACTCTAGCAGACTTCATGGACCAGTGCTAATGGTAATTATAGCCAATGATGGACACATCACACAACCCCTTCCCAATTTGCTGTCAAAGAACCTCCCAGAGATTGAGGGATTTGCGAAGGACCTACATGACAAGGTCCTTGACCCACTGAACCACTTGATTGCTCTAGCTCTGGAGCTGCCAGAAGATTTCTTTACCAAACTGCACAGATGGGAGGTTCACGACGAATCTCACCTCCGGTATATGAAATATTCCAAATTCTCCCAGGAGGAAATCAAGCAGCTTGGAGATGGACTTTGGTCCCGAGGTCATACTGATCTAGGCACAATCACCTTGCTTTTCCGCCAACCCGTAGCTGCGCTCCAAATAAAGGATAACGAGACAGGCGAATGGAAATGGGCTAAACCTCTCGATGGAAGCCTCACAGTTAATACTTGTGACGCTCTCAGTTTTCTGACCGGCGGATATGTCAGCTCTACTATCCATAGGGTATGTATACAGGTGTAACTGTGGTACGGAGCTATGCGCTGACACCTATTGTAGGTTTCGGTGCCACCCAAGGATCAACAGCATGTTGACCGTCTAGGACTGCTTTATTTCGCACGGCCGCAGAACGACTTGGTACTGAACACTATCGACTCACCAGTTCTGAAGCGTGAAGGATACACACAAAATGAGCTGGAACGAGGCGGCCACAAGGTGCCCACCATGGGAGGTCAGTGGCTTCGTCACATGGATACTCAGCATCCCTAATACTAACCTATGCGCAGAATTTACCATTTTGAAGCAGACATGGCAGCAGAAGAAGCGAGACGGTTATGAGCCGGATGAAGGCAGAGAAATCATTCCCGGCTTCAGAGGAAAGTACCATACGTAGACTGAAGATAACAATACTGCGCAATATGCGTGACCATGTTACAGCTCGCCACGTGGTCACCAAATCAAGCACAGCTAAGTCAGACGTGCGATTTGAGCAGCTGCAGGAGCAAGATAAGAACCGAACAAGCTCTGTCTTTAGAAACCCATAACAAGGACAGCTTTGCTCGCCTGAAAATGACCTCAGGTGCTCTTCCCGTGCTCTCAAATTTTCTCACGTACCTCGCGAGACAGCCGCCACCAAGCGCTCAACATAAGGGGATAAATACTTGACATCAAGCTGATTCCAAAGCACGGCTTCTGTCCTATCTCTCCCCTATTCCACACAAACCAGATTTAAATAAAACCCAAAAAATATTATTAAAAATATCTTACTTTGCACTCACCGTATCTAAGACTCCAGCTCTCGCAGCCGGAAGCTCTCCTTTCATCCTTCTCCTGTCGGACAAAAGTCAAGTACCCGCAATCACGAGCTTACACGTTCCGCATCATCAGAGATGACGACAGGCGGCCCTGTCATTCCCTCATCTGCAATTCACGAACACGTCCGCAAATAGAAAAGAGACACCTTTCCTACAATAGCTGAAAGGAAACCCATGAACCAGGGCTTTGGGAACACTTGTGGCGCGATCTGGCATGGGCTTGCAGGAGATGTGATGCCTTCTGAGATCTGTCTAACGTGAACTGTACCCCACTTGGGAGATGATCGATAACACCAACACAAACCTCCCCGACTCCAAAAAGCCTAAACCGACATCAGAGAACGCCTAGACCCTATGAGAACAAGAAAATAAGACACAGAATGAAAGGTCCATTGACTTTTGTATTTTTTCTTGATAACATGAAGTCGCACACCAAGAGGTGGCGGGACATGCAGATGCAACGCTTGATTCGCCACCCAGATATGTTTCATTCCCCATTAACGCCATCACGATTCCCATCATGATATGATTTGCCATGCAACGCCTAATATCATTAAACCAGCCATCATTCGTCATTCCACGTCACACAATCATGCCACAGCCTCGACTTCTTCAACATGCGCCAATCGCTCTGACAGGGCCTTCGCTCGCTCCTCCGCAAGTTTCTTCTCTTCCTGCGCCCGCAGATACTGCATATACTTGCTGGGTCTGTTGTGGATACCGCACTCCGTCTTCGCCTGCCCCTTCCATCGGCCCGCCCGCTCGTCCTCACCCTCTGCGACAGGCTCAGTGCTGTGCCAATCTCCCACACTCTTGTATCCTCGGTCCAACAGCTCGTTATATGGGACGTTGTTCTCCTTGATGTAAGCCTGGACCTGTGCGAAGGACCAGGTTGCGAGGGGGTTGATCTTGATTAGACCGTTCTCGTCAATCTCGATAATCTCGAGGGACGATCGCTTTGCACCTTGTGACCGACGACGGCCAGTCAACACGGCGGCAACGTTCAAATCTGCATATGCTCGTTGTGCGGGCTCGACCTTGGCAACCCAGTCATAGAGCTTATCATCAGTCTTCCATAGCTCCTTGCCGTGCCTCTGCTCGAACTCCTCGGTCGTCGCACAGCCATCAGGCTTGTAGATGTGGAGGTTGATGTTGGGGTACTTTCGCTTGGCCTTCTCGATGAGTGTAAGGGTCTCCTTGAAGTGATAGAGGGTGTCGAAGAAGATAACGTCGATGGATGGCGATGAGGGACTTTCGGCTTGAAGTTTGGACAGCATGTCCATCGTTACAAGCCCGGTGAGGCCGAAGGCGGTGGTTTGATAGAGGTTAGGGAAGGCGATCTTGCACCACCGGAGGACGTCCATGGCTGGGAGATTGTTGAGGGTGGCATTCAGAAATTGGAGGTGTTCCCTGGTGAGGACGATTTGGGGACGGGCATTTGATGAAGATGATGAGGATGATGCACCGGAGACATAACCCGACTCGAGGTTCGAGGCTGCGCTCTCACGGGGGGACGACATCGTCTTTTTACTATCAACTACTTCGGAGTGCTTTCGGTCTTCTTCTGAGTCTGGTGAAATAGGCGATGGCTTCTTGGAGAACCAATTCGTGAATATAATATGATGGTGGTGGTGTGCGGGGTCTTTGTCTGAATGAAGAATGGCTTCTCTGGGAAATTCTTTGAAAGATGATGTTTGAGCTGGGTGAGAGGAAGCCACGTTGATGGTGTAATGGGGCATGCGATTGCGTGATCGAAGATGGGCGATTTCGGGGGGTCTCAACAGGGAGGTGAAGGGAAACAATTCCGTGACACAACCCTTTCCTAGGATATTACTTGTCTTCCTTTTCTATTCTTTTCCAACAATTTGCGAAACTCAAGGAGGCAAGGTATAACTGAGAGCAAGTCTAGCCAAAAAAAAGACCACACCAACGAAGAAGAAAAAAGCAAATATAGATCCAAATGATGGGGGGGGAGGGGAGGGGAGGGTATATATTGTCATACTAAAAATCACTTCTACAGTACCAACCTCCGAAGGGGTACCAGGGGGAGGGATTACCTATGATTTCATTACCAATGTGGATTCCTAAGCAAAGTTGATTAGCTGATATGATGATGGGGTACTCAGTTATGATACGAAGGAAAGATGATGGGGGGAGGAGGAACGTGCCTGCCCTTGGAAGAAAGGATTTTTGCCTTCACATCGATGGTGCAATCCACGCTAAGAAGAAAGGGTAGAAGGAGGCTTCGAATGGGGGGATGAAAGGGGGTTAAGCGAGCCATGCTTATTGGAGAAAGAGAGAGAGAGAGAGAGAGAGAGAGAGAGAGAAGGAGAGAAACGGGTAAATATGGACCCTCCTTTGGTGGTGAGTGAGTGAGCGTGTAAGTGATAGTAATCCCCTAGCAAAATCCACCTTTGTAGAAATCACCACTACCGTCAAGATGAGATTGATGAAAAAGGCTAGATGGAAAATCTTGCTCTGTCTTTTATATTACATATACATCTTGCGAAGCTGAACAACGACGTGCTGGAAAGCAGACCGCGAAAAATATCCTCATCTCCGCGGCATGCATACACCCCATCCGTCGTGCCTGAAGATCTGACGTCCCAGGAAAAAATTTCGAGATCCTGTGGTATCACACCATTTCACGTGACTAGGACGTAGAAAATTCCCGAATTGGGTTTCCACGGCATCCCGGCGAGCCAATCGCTTCCACAGGTGGAGCTGGGATTTTGTGCATGGAGAATGACGACACGTGGGGTAAGGCTGAGACTGACTTTGGGGCCGAACCTGCTCGTGTGCCGAGCTCATGTGTGAATGCGTTCTATCCTCACGCTATAATTTTCTGTCCTCGAAACAGAAAATCGTCGATTCAAGTTCGATTTGAATACGCCTGTTTGGGAAATGGGGCACCTAAGTTGGTGGCAAAGAATCCAAAAGAGAATGTAGGTCACGTGATAATCAAACGCTTTCCCTTGTAAGAAGGAAATACTCCAAGATTGATTGCTTCCTCAAGTTCAAGGGGAAGCGTGAATCAGAAGGCCGGCAGAGGTATTGCGTCGTGTTTTATATAGATCATATCATACAACCTCGTTCTTCTCACAGACCACCTTATATATACTGGAACTATATCCTGTGTCAGTACTTCCTATGCTACAAAGCCTCTCACACACCCATACAGGCAAGCCGCCCCAAAAAAACTCCGCTTCGGATTATCCTCAAGCCGCCCGCTCATCCACGTGGTGTACATGCATCTCATATACCTTGGGCCGATTCTCCCATGCATCTCTCTTGCTGTCCATCTCCGCCGGCATAGGCACACCTACAGCAGGCAGCTCCGCCTCAGGCACCTCGTTATTCTGAGCACCGGATTTGCGGCCTCCGCGAACATGCCGCCGCACGAAACAGAACGCTCCGATCGCACAGCAGATCCCAAGGACCGTGAAGCTGACGCCAATGCCGATTCCGATTTTGGCGCCGCTGTCGAGGGATGAGGATCTCGCAGCTGTCGATGAAGATGAGTCGGAGGATAATGGAACGGAGGTTGGTTGCGAAGTTTGCGGAGGGATTGAGGTTGGCAAGGCACGGTTGGTGGGTGTAGTTGAGGTTGACAAAGCTCCCGTTCCTATCGTTGTTGTTCGAGCTGTGATCAAGCGTTAACCATAGACCTGGTGTGCTGACAAACAAATAGCACATGAAAGATGGACTTACAGTCCGATGAGGAAGCCAAATCGCGAGATACTTCCGCGAAGAGGAATCCGTTGATGGGAACTGCATACGCAGTATTTGATGTTGTGGCGGTGCGTACAACGAGTGTAAAATCTTCGGCGGCAGCAGACTTTTCCATCATTGTGAGTACCTGTCCACTTACGATCTCAGATTGGCACTGGCCCAAACCCGGAGGTGGGAATGCCGATTCTGAAATGAACTGGTACTGTCTACATCGCGTCAGTACAGTCACATCAATATGCCGTTCTACAGATGACTTTCAGACTCACGAGGGACAGCATGCAACGAGCACGCTCCCCGAGCTCACGGTCGACGCCGAGGCAGTCGTGTACTCCTCCGGGCAGGCGACGGGCCCCATGCTCGTGATCGTCCGTAGCGGCGTCTGGGTTCGCATCCACCACGATGTCGCAACCGGCGGAAGGCAGGTGAGTCTTGTGTTGAAGTTGATCCCATAGTACGGATCATATGCCACCACCATCATATCTGGCGGCCTCGCATTGTTATACAACGCCGTGGCGCATTCCGAGATGGAGGGCCATGGCTCAGTAACTGCCTTCCATTCTGTAGTGGTGCCCGCGTGTACTTCATTCGGACGAGCGGTCACGACCTCTGTCATTCTCACAAAAGTGAAGGAATATGAATCGGTTCGAATTATCGAAGAGCTTTATTGCCATCAAGGCATTCTTGAATTCATGATGTAACAAGAGAATTCTACCGCAAATACGGGGCCGTGGCAGTCAGCCGTTCCAACATGCGACTCCTGCTTCAGAAATCCAACAATTATGGATATGTGTAATCCCTGGGCCGCATGGTAGTGGAACACTGGCGCGGATCAAGCCTATTCTGCCCTCATCATTTCGTAAATTCAGGGTCATGTTTCCCTACTTGTCAATGATGGTCATTTGATTAGTTCTGGTAGAGTATGACGGTATAGATGTACATAGCGACCACTATTGACTATCCGGCTACCTGTCTTACTCTCGTATCGAGTGTCTGTCAACAACGTAGAGTTTGAACATAAAATTCGCTTGGCTACAATCGATACAAGCGATGCAAGGTCCTGTATTAGCTAATTTCGCAACCACAGCTATCGGTTCTCCGAGCCAAAGTTCCGTGAGAATCGAAACGAAAGGAACCGATATAATCTCGCGTGCAGACCAGGATTCAGGAGGCTTGCCATATGGACTCGTAGCTTTTGGGTGCGTCTACAGCTTCTATTCTAGCATGCACAGCTATACCGGCGTAGCAGCCATGATAGAAGGTTCGACGTCTCACTTTCCTTCCGAGCCCAAATCACCTAGGGTACGCTCGACGGATATCTTGCCAAAAAAGGTTCTCCTTAGAGTCACCTAGCAAGCATCATGGAAAACCGCCCCTTTTCAGCGAGCGAAAGATGTTTCAGCTGTCGAGCTATTTGTTGGTTTTCCAGTCTCGGTCCATTCGGAACCGCTGAGCCGCTGTCATCTTGGACCCGATGGTTCGGATCGGCATGCTACGAATCACTTCAATTGGCTGGGTAGCCGCCACCCGCGTTGCTCGCAAGTACGTAAATTGAACCTTTCTGTACATTCGAGCATGACGGAAATAACCTTGCTGCAGACTGCCAGGCTTGGCAGCAGCGGCACTTTCAGCAGGAGGCACCAAACCACCATGATATGAATTTTTGGCTTTCTGGCTTGAATATATTGGCGTAGGTGCGGAAGTTTGAAGTAGACGTCAGATCTGAATGATCAATTGTCGAAAACGCAGTAATAACAAACAACCTGAGAAGAAAGCCGCCCCCCAAATAAAAAATAAAAAAAACATTTTTTGTCAATAGAATGTGCATTTCTACAATAACTCAGAACATAAGGGTATATCTCATCAAATCCAAAGGTTATCCATGTTCAGTACCCAAAACGCCGTCCTATGCATATATTCGTGCCATCTTCCGAGAAGCATTAATCCCTTAAAGAGCCTTCTCTGACCAGCATCTCCGGTGTTGAGAGCTTATGCTCCGGGCACCATTCATCGACCTTGTCCATCTTATCGGTATGCCACCGCTCAACCTGATGGAAGCCGAGGGGCGAGTCATGCCAGAGCGTTTCAACAGAGAACGTTTTGGCCATATCAATCGTGGGCAGGTTCGCAGCAGGGCTTCCGTCAGGCAGCGACGGCAGCTCCCTCATCTTCTTGTAGAACCACTGATCCTCGAAATTGACGCTCAAATTTTCGGAATGGGAGTTGATCGCCTGATTTCTCTCGGATAGCCAATGGAACCTGGTGACGATATCGAGCATCATCGTCCTCTTCCTCAGGGAAAAGCCCCCGTTGAACCCCTGCCCCAGTCCGCTTCTTGGGTCGATTGGCGCCCCGATGAAGTCGTATTGCAGAAAGTCATCGACCTTCAGCGCCGAATTGGCGCAGATGATGCTATCCGCCTGGAAGACGAGGACGTGCTCGGCTGGCGCGAGGTGTTCCCACAGCCACGGGAGGGTCATAAACTCGGCGATATCTTGTTGTCGCGAGAATTGGATACCAAACGGGACGTGCCTGATTAGTATCCGTCCTTCAGAGATTGCACGGCGAAAGGGTGCGGATTTTGGCACCGAGTGTTGATTTCGTGTGGTGTAAAGGATGATAGGCCATGCTGGACCGAGGACGGATGAAAAGTGTAACAGTAGTGGAGCTAGTTTCGGAAGCGGTCGATCTTCGATGATGACAGCGATATTTGTTGAATCTATTGCCGTAGTCGGTGGGTGAGGACTTGATGACTGAATGGCATGTTCGGGATGGATGTTAGGGAGAGGCGGAACGGTTGGAAAAGACGCTCTCAAAGAATATATAATGGTGAAAGCAAGAGCGGCTATGAGTACCAGACTATATCGCTTGCATGTCGATGGTGACGAAGTTGGGATTTGGAAGTCGGCCTGAAAAATGGTCAGATTTCTAATTCATCCGAATCTATATGATCTATACTTACTTTAGCACCCATGATTGAAGGCGAGCATGGGGTTACAGGAGGTGTTATTTTTTTCCTGAGGGAAAGAGTATCGCCAACCGATGCGGGCATCACTTGGTATTAAAAGCGTCTTGACAATGTGGGGGATGATTGAAACAACCGCCAAATCAGATAAAACGGATAATGTGTCGTCAACGACGTACGTGGTGCGACGTCAACTCAACAAAACTAGGCGTTGATAAAATAGGCTAAAGCGCTCTCCACCATGGCTCTTGACTCAGATCTGCCAAATATAAGGCATATGAAGTGGAGGGTTGCGGGGTTATCCAGAGGGTATCGTGCAAAAAGAAATGGAAATGAGAGAAGAGCAAGGCAGATGGATATACTGGCTTCATAGCCTCTTCGTTACCAGACTACTGGGGAGTGATTGGGAAAATGCCAATCCACTGAGCTTGAGGGATGTAGCACACAGGGGGCTGGGCCATTTCCAACAGCACGTAGCATTTTTGGGTATGATTGCAAGAGGCGGACGGGCTAAGTTTATGGCTGACAACAGCGCTCGCCGCTTTGGGTAGGCATCCAATTGTTATACATTTAGTATGCCAGGAATAGTGAATCGAGGATCCTCAGAAGTATCAATACTTGATGGGAAAAAGTAATGAGAACTTTATTTGATGGGGGTGCACGCGCGTTGCGATGCTATTTAAACAGCTGACTCAGACACTGTCCAATTGGCGTTTAGACCCATTGCCGGTTCCAGACAATAGACGAACGCCATAACCTAATAAATGCACAGGTAGGTGGTGCACCACAAGCCTCATTATGTTCAATGCTTGATCAGCCTCATTTTTCAGTGGACCTCTTGGGTGGCAGTTGCCGTCTGTTGTGAAAAGTCAGGCTTCACTCAGGCATGTCTCGCTAATTTACAGGCTGGTTTGAAAGTCCTCCGCCACCGTTTTCGACTAGAACTAGTTCCACCAGTTCCTCCTAAGCTACCTAACACCCAGCCTTGAGCATTTGGGCCCTTGCTCTCCCGTTAGACCTGTCCCATCTACAACGAATGAATCAAGCTATTTCGAAATTTGTGCTTTAGAAGGTAAATAGTTAGATGCTTTCGTATATCCTAGTAGAGGCATGTGTTCTGAGTGAACTGCGATCATGTCAACAACACTAATGTCCGTCCCTGCGTGCCGAGAAACCCCTCATGACGAGAAAAATAATAGGTACCTTGACTTCAAGCAATTCAGACTCTGTGTAAACATTGAAAGTTCCCAAATTTTTGTATCAGTCATATGCTGTGACCACTCCTGAACACTCCTGAACACTCCTGACCCGGCTACCTGGAAAACAATATTTGCGTCGTCGTCTTGCCCGGTTTGCAGAGAGCGTTATACCATGGCGTAATAAGACTGCTCTACTACATCAGTACTATTAAGCTTTTGCCGTTGTCGAAATTTATAAACTGTCCTTATCCGAGCCTCTGAGTCCTTCAGGACTACCGAGAAGTCATCGCTAGTCTTGTGGCTGCCATGTAGCGCAAATTCATACAGTGTTGACGTGCTGGTGGTACTTCAAATATATCTTACAACTAATTACAGAGTAATTTTTCGAAGTTCGGCCAAGCCTGTGGCTAGTAGACCTATGGCTGTGCAGCCAGGTCCGGCTTCTAACCCAATATATAGTCCTCATACCACTTGATTTGAGTGTACTGTACCGCGTCCCGACTTACAGTACAGTTACTCTTGCAAAATTGACTGCAGGAACTTTTACAGTACCTCTAGATATTTGGAATGAAATTGGCTATTTTGGCTTCTTGTATCGTGTCATTCTTCTTGTGCTTCTCTATCCCTTTAACCGTCAGAGCGTTCAGGTACATAAAAACTCGCTTAATTATTACATTTCAGCCAATGATATTCTAGCTCAGCCAATAAAAGTACCGTATTTTACTAAACTGGGGCTTTTTTACAAGGTCCGAACGCTCTGACGGTAAAAGGGATACAAAGCAACTGCGCAGCCCAGACAACGAGGGAAGGGCCGGTTATCACGATACTATACATCTTACCACAACATTTGTGGCACAACCGCGCATGAGGGTTGAATGGCGTAGACAGCCAACCATGGGCTCCTGCAGTGACTAGCGACTGCCTAGCGGTTAGCTGTCCCTGCGCGCTTGCGGCAATGCACAACGATGCCACTATTCCCGCGAGGCTACGTCCCGCTGAGTCGACTTGACCACCAGCCTCAATCCACGTCCTTCCCAACTCATCTAACAGCTTCGCCATATGCTGATTCGGCGGCTTAACCGATAATCCTCTCCCTGACGGTGCTTCAAATCCAGACCGAATAATGCGTTTTCTAGAATTCAACAACGATGGCGAGTTCAAACTGACCACATTCGTTGCCGATAACATTCCCCAGAAATATGCTATACTTTCGCACACATGGGAAACGGAGGAGGTCACTTTTGAGGATTTTCAGGATGGGACGGCTACGAAGAAAGCTGGCTATAAGAAGATCCAGTTCTGCGGAGAACAGGCTAAGCGTGATGGCTTGCAATACTTTTGGGTAGACACATGCTGCATCAACAAATCGAATAGTACTGAGCTCGCAGAGGCTGTCAACTCTATGTTTCGCTGGTACCGTAAAGCGGCTAAATGCTACGTCTATCTATCGGATGTTTCGATAACTAAGCGGAAAGCAAAAAGTCGATTCGTTGAGTTCACTTGGGAACCAACTTTTCGTGCTAGTAAATGGTTTACGCGAGGTTGGACTCTCCAAGAGCTCCTTGCCCCAAATATGGTTGAATTCTTCTCTCGGGAATACAAGCGGCTTGGGAATAAGAAAAGTCTAGAACGACAAGTTCACGAAATAACGGGAATCCCTATTTCAGCACTTCAAGGAGCTCCTCTATGTCAATTTGGTGTTAATGAGCGGTTATCGTGGGCAGAACATCGCCAAACCACGCTACAAGAAGACAAAGCGTACTCGCTATTAGGCATATTCGAAGTGTATATGCCACTTATATATGGTGAAGGGACAGATAATGCGTTTAAGCGGCTCCGGGAGAAGGCTGAAAATCCTTTAAAAGGTAAGCGCGGAAACCCAATTCATATACTAACAATTTAAGCAAACGTTAATCAGTGCCTTAGGGCTCGATCTTCTCCCTTTTGCTGCCAATGCGCCGTTCAATTCATACAGCAAACAGGATGAACCTATCTGCCTTCCCGACACCCGAGTCGACCTGCTACAAGAGATTTATGATTGGGCTGACGGACAAAATGATCGGTGCATCTACTGGCTGAATGGTTTGGCCGGCACAGGGAAGTCAACGATTGCGCGCACTATTGCACGCAGATACTTTGATCAAAAAAAACTTGCGGCCAGCTTCTTTTTCTCCAGAGGCAGTGGAGATGTTGGTCATGCTGGCAAATTCTTTACTAGCCTGGCTATACAGCTTGCGCGCAATGTACCACACATTCAACGACTTATTTCTGATGCTGCTATAGAGCAAAACAATATTGCGAACCAATCTCTCCGCGACCAGTGGCGCCAGCTCATCTACCGCCCACTATCAAAGTTGGATAGGCGCTTATCTCCGTCTTCCTATCTACTCATTATTGATGCTCTTGATGAGTGCGACAACGAAGACCATATTCGGACAATTCTGCTGCTCCTAGCCGAAGCTCGATCATTTAAAACAGTACGACTTCGAGTCTTTTTAACGAGCAGACCTGAGATTCCTATTCGGCACGGCATGTACCGCATTCCACAAGCTGAATTCCAGGACTTTATACTTCATAATATATCGCCGGTGCTTGTTGATCACGATATTGCTGTCTTCTTAAAAGTCACTCTCGAAAAGATTAGAGATGAACTGCGTCTGGAAGCAGGATGGCCGGGAGATGAGGTTATCAAGAAGTTGGTCCGCAGTGCAGGAAGCCTATTTATCTGGGCTGCGACGGCCTGCCGGTTTATTCGCGAGGGCAAACGGTTTGCTGTAGCCCGACTTTCTTTGATTCTTAAGGAAAACGAAGTAGATGAAACGGCAGCTGACTCCTTTATTGATGATGATTCTACAGATAGCTCCTTTATTGAAAAGGTTGCAATTGCGCCAGAAGAAAAATTGAACAGATTATATACTGCCGTCCTCGAAAACTCTAGCCGTAATTACACAAAGCAAGAAAAAAAAGAATGGTATAAACAGCTAAAAGAAGTACTTGGGACTTTGGTTCTGCTATTGTCTCCACTTTCGGTCTTATCATTAGCTAGGCTACTCGATATGCAGTGTGAAAGAATTATCCAGATACTGGATGATTTCTATTCCATTCTAGACATACCAAAAAACCCGGTCTGTCCGCTTCGCCTCCACCACCCTTCCTTCCGCGACTTTCTTCTCAGCAAAAACAGATGCGGCAAACACTTTTATGTGGACGAGAAACAAGTGCATCAAGTATTAGCAGGTAACTGCATCCGACTTATGTTGAATTCCCTTAAACAAGACATCTGCAGACAAAAAACTCCCGGAGCTACTGTTGCTAGTGTTGAAAGTGGTTGTATAAAGAAATGTCTTCCGCCAGAAGTTCAATATGCATGCCTATATTGGGTCCAGCATCTGCAGAAAAGTGGTTCTCAACTCTCTGACAACAGCCAAGTCCGTCAGTTCCTCCAAGTGCACTTTCTTCACTGGCTTGAGGCCCTTGGGTGGATGGGCAAAATTTCAGAAGGGATTCTTGCTATTCTCTCATTAGAGTCTTACATTATAGTAAGCTTTCTTTAGTGTATAATACGAAGCTAGACTAATTGCTCTAGGCTGATAAAAGCCCTAATCTACACGCTTTTATCTATGATGCAAGACGATTTACTTTACATAACCGATCAATAATCGAACAAACACCTCTCCAAATGTATTGCTCAGCCCTTGTCTTCGCGCCTAGAAATAGCACTGTTCGAAGGCAGTTTGAGGATTGCATCCCATCTTGGATTCAAACGGCACACTGGAACACGCTGCAGCAGACGCTCGAGGGCCACTGGGGCAGGGTCAAGTCAGTAGCGTTCTCGCCAGACGGCCAGCGCGTAGTGTCGGGATCGGACGATGAGACCATACGGCTCTGGGACGCTGCTACTGGGGCGCTGCAGCAGACGCTCAAGGGCCACTCGGACTGGGTCAATTCTGCAGCGTTCTCGCCAGACGGCCAGCTCGTGGTGTCGGGGTCGGACGACAAAACCGTACGGCTCTGGGACGCTGCTACTGGGGCGCTACAGCAAAAGCTCGAGGGCCACTCGGGCTGGGTCAATTCTGTAGCATTCTCGCCAGACGGCCAGCGCGTGGTGTCGGGGTCGGACGACAAAACCGTACGGTTCTGGGATGCCGCTACTGGGGCGCTGCAGCAGACGCTCGAGGGCCATTCGGGCAGGGTCAATTCTGTAGCGTTCTCGCCAGATGGCCAGCGCGTAGTGTCGGGGTCGGACGACGAGACTATACGGCTTTGGGACGCTGCTACTGGGGCGCTGCAGCAGACGCTCAAGGGCCACTCGGGCTGGGTCAAGTCAGTAGCGTTCTCGCCAGATGGCCAGCGCGTGGTGTCGGGATTGAACAACGAGACTATACGGCTCTGGGACGCTGCTACTGGGGCGCTGCAGCAGACGCTTGAGGGGCACTCGGACATGGCACAGTCAATAGACATCTCCTCCGATGGCGGGGCATATGGTCTGGTTGTATCACATGAGTGGATAGCAGAACGGGGAGTCGATATTCTGTGGCTTCCACCAGACTATCGAGCGATCTCGACAGCTGTTTGGGGGAGAGGCAGTAGTATTGTTTTAGGACACTATTCAGGCAATGTTTCATTTCTCAAATTTACACCAGCGCCCAAGGTTATATAACACGTAAAGCTTGTGTATATATTATCGATTTTGTTACAGTATTATAGCCTTTCTCACATAATATACCAATTTTTATACTTCTATTTCAAGAGGGTTAAAGGGAGAGACCGCCTTTATAGTAGTTCGAGTTTTGATCCTGGATTTCTAATGGCTTCTAGAATAATCTTGCGCTTTCCATAATTAATAATTCATATAGCAAAGAGCTAACGAATCTATAAAGAGTTTAGACTAGCGAAAGAACAAGAACATACTCGTATGCAAACCTGAGGCCATAAGAAATTGAAGAAGTTTTAATACAGCGCACGCGACGATATACCCTTACAGTAATGTGGGACGTGTGGGTCGTTCCAGGATTCTTGTGTAGTGTGATTAGAAGTACCTGCCTATGCCACATGTGAGAGATTGATGATCGCGGCTTCCAAGCATGGTAGTGGGACTCTAAGGCTCAGATCAAACCCTTCTATATGTTTAAAAGGCAAAAAGAGATTGATAATGGTACTGTGGTGAAGGAATTCTGCTATGCCATAAAAAGAGACTCTCCACAAATCAGGCGAGAAAGCCGTGATGCGAATGTAATTTTCTAAATAAACGGGTTCTCGAGTGTTTGCAAGCGGCCACAGTCTACGACTTATGCAGAACTATAAGAAATCTCGAGGTGTGCGTAGAGTTTGAGTTGCGTTAATCTAGCAGACAAACCCCATAGACACCTCTCGCAAATCCAATGTGGCATGTCAAATCTACACCTTTACTAGCACTAATATCTAAGAATCACAGGACTTATTTGATGTCAGATCCACCATCCTGCTCGTCCTGAAGTTAGCTGGAATTCTACTTTAGGGCTTTCAGACTTTGGCCTAGCAAGGGTCAACCATTTCCTATGGAAGGACTCAACGCACACCCTCAGATATCGGGCAATCTAACTATATTTAATATGCATCCTATCCTCCTGGAATATAATGCTCTGGGATAGTGTTATAATTCGTGAATGGCACAAGGCATGCTCTCGCTTTGAGTTGGTAATTCGTATTTCACATAAGGACTTGGTGATTCAGGTGATTGAGGACCGCCGACCGACTCCAATTCGTATTTCACTGCAGGATGGGCCGGTTCAGTCAAATCAAGAGCGCCAAAGGACATTCCTCCATTTGTCTGCTGTAGCGTGGCTAGTGCTCACTTGCGCTTTCTTCTCTGCAATATATATAGCAGGAGAGCGAATACCCCTATCCCGCTGACTGCAACGCCAACTCCAATTTTGACCTTAGTGTCATTGAGCAAGCCGCCACCTCCTATAGTTTTGGTTTCGGATTCTGCTGATGAGGTCTTCACTGGCCCGGGCACGGATGGCGTGGCGGGGGTATTAGATGTTGACGAGGACGGCAAAGAGGATGGCAAAGACGTTGATGAAGAAGTTGACGTGGATGAATCTGTCGTTATGCTTACCGCTTGCTCATCTCCAAAATTTCAACCATTAATATGGACGCCGTCTACAAAATTATCCCCAGTGCCTATAGTGGAGGTCGCCTGGAACCATGGAGAATCTTGCTGATCAGTATTGGTTGTCAAGTATGTGACCACTATTCCCGCAGAGAGAGTCGATTTTCATTGCCGAATTTGACCCTTCTCCAATATGGTGCCTTGAAACGCATAATCTCTACTAAATGTTAACTATAGCTGGGTAATTTGTCGATAGCAGGAACGTCTTACGAGGGGCAGCATGCAACTTTCGTACTGGAATCTGAAAACTCAAGAGTGAAAGCTGTCGTGAACGCAGCTGGGCAAGCCACGGGACCGATGCTGGAAGTCTGTCTCAGACCAACGTTATTCAGAGCTGTTCCGGCTTGATTCCACCATAAAGTGCCTTCGAAGGGTAGACACCTGGTGGAATCAGCACTGAGCGACACGTAGAACGGGTCGAAGGCGACGAAGTTTCCCAATCTCTGCAAGTATATCGCTTTTGAGCACGCAGGCTCTGCTGAAAATGAGGTCGTAAGCGGAATCCAAGATGTTACAGTCCCAGAGTTTGTTTCCTCAGGCTCAAAAATGGCTGAACCCGACATGCTGGATCAGACACGCTTGCCCTGTGAGAAGGGATTATCCACGATACTAGGGTCTAATTCGGTTTCATAGGGTGCAAGGGTTGGTAAATAAGTAGAAAAACACGAAAGGGTTGCACAGAAGCAAGAAACCTGTCCAACATAACTGGTCATGAGGGAAATGTTAATCATGATCATCTCGAACCTCCAACAGAGCTTGAAACATAAGAGGCCAAGAAGAGGAAATCCTCGACACATTACTGTCACAACTGTTGGATCTCCGTTGCAATCTCCAGGCTGCCCTTGGAGATCAACACCAATTTCGCATGCATGCATGTATGCTTCGACTATTACGATTACGATTCTGTTTATCCCAATAGTGCCGTGCTTTAAACCTCACAAAATGTTCCTTCCATATTAAGTATTCGTTAAAGTCAGGCCCTGGCTTAATCTCGTTCACCCAACTACTGTACCGACACGCAGAGGATGTCCCTATAATATTTTTATCAAAGGGCTTGTTGGCGTTTCGAGATTTCGAGTCACCTAATCGTCTAATTAACTTGCACGAAAGACTCTCTGTGAAGGAGCCATGCTGTAGTTGCATTTCAGAGACACCTAATCTTGGGTGCTCCAAAATACTCCAAGCTTAATCATGGTGCCTGTAGACAGACTTTCGGAGGTCCTTAAAGAGGTATTCTCTGCTTTGCTGGAAACCATCGATGGTGCAAAATCCATATTTGGTACGGGAGTACTAGGTGTTAACATGCCTGAGAGCAGGTTCGAAGTTAGTCTGACTGCTGTCATTAACTCTCGTTATCGTCCCGAAGCTACAGCCATTGATCCATACACCATTCGAAAAAGTATTAGTTGAAATGCTGCGTTGTTTGGGCATAGTTAATTCAAGCACTGTGGCGAATTCCAAATATCATTTCCAAGGAATAAAATCCAACTTTGGTGTTCGATTTTCTGGAAAGTGTTACAAATATGTGAGAGAAGGGAAACAAGCTTTCATTCACCTACTGATAGTACTAGATACCTGCCATTGAATACGTCGCCTCAACGATCTACTTAATATAGTATTTCGATATCATACCTCTATCATTTTTCGAGATTTCTCACAATAGAATGCTCGATGGCCAGGCTGAGTTGGCGCTTACCAGAAATTACTATTTAAGTTATGATTCGCAGAAGGAGTCCTGACATGTTGGTTCATTACCATCCAGCATCAGCTTGGCGAGCCCTCATCGTAGCTGATCAATGTTAGTTCGAATTTAGACTTGCAGCCGTGGAATGACAACCAATTTATGAGACCTTGATGGATGGGAGGAGTCTTGCAATGCACTGCCTAGCCTTTTGCAGTATGGACAGGCTGGTGCTTACCATCGGGAGGGAGATCACTACCACTGGGATCATCGACTGTTGGTTCCATCAATAGGGTACTCATGAATACGGATTCCCATCCCTCTGTTGGAATTGTTTCACTTGGTCCCTTTCTTAAGCTCTTCTTTGATTATTCCTTACACATCATCAATCCACCAGAAAATTCATATGTGCTATTATCTACAAAGCTTCTATATAAGCATCCTCTCATTGACTCTTGCTGGCTGTTTTCGGCAAAGTCCTGATAATGTTGGCTTCTAAGCGTCCAAGTGGCGGGACTCGATCATCTCCTCCTCGAGAGCAGCAAATCCGTTGGCATTACCTTAAGCTGTTGTTCTTCGTAATTTGCATGGTTCCAACTGCCTACGGGTTGATGCGCCTAAAGGACTTCGTTTTCCCTCCCACAATTGTACCACTTCAGCGTCCGCTCCGCGAACTTGACTTGGCATCTCAATCCTTTCATGCTTTTCCAACCTCCTGTGATACGGTTCCGATATCTGAGTTCTGCGATATGAAGTCTTGGAGCAACACTATGGCTATCAATTGCGAGGGCGATGCTAAGGGGATATGTTCATTTACTGTCAACGAAGCGGCAATATGCTAACATTTCCAGTCGATGCAAGGCAAAGAATTCTGACATGTCTCCAACATGGCATGCGTTCGGGAATGGGGTTTATATTGCCCACCATAAAGATTCAGACCGACGACATTGAGCTTTTGCCTGGTGATGGTGAAAATGCTTCTCTGGATCAGTACTTTGACCAAGAATTGTTTGTATATCGATTAAAGCGCTCCTGTCCAAGATTGGCAATCTACAACAATGAAGATTCTGCTGTGAACCTCGGTATTAGCGTATACCACTTCTCCACGAGCGCACGACCGTTGTAAGTATGCCAATACTGTTTCTTCTGCCATGCTTATGTCTTAAGCTTAATTGGAACTCTGCTCCTGGATTTGGCGCTAGTCTTAGGTCCCTCCTCACTTGGCCAGGGAGCGTATATAACCTTGCTTTTTCGGCACTCTATACACTCAGCACACAGTATCAGCTATGCGTTTCTCACAGCGATACCTCTAATTCACCTCATTACCTAGGAGTGCATCTTCACACCTTCGGAAACGCCAGTCGACCCAAGTCATCTTCATACGAGGAACAAATCGAGCATTACATGAATCTTGCATCCTCTTCCTCTTATCCTGTGATCTATGTGGCTTCAGATGATGAAGTATCAATTTCAAGATTCCCGGAAGACTTCAGCAAAAAGACAGGAATTCTTGGTAACAAAATGATCGTCACAAAGCAAGATCTACTCAAGGGAGCACATCGACAAGAGCTCAACAATTTGACATGGTATCAGGCCACCATGGTAGATCATATCATCCTGCAAAGTGCTGGCTATTTCTCGGGACTGGTCGAAAGCACTTTCTCGTGGAATGCGGCATCTGACCGCAGAGCTGCAAGGTCCGGAGGAGCAACATCATGCGGGAGCCAGGAGGAGAATGATACCCCAGGCATTGTGTGGCAGGACGAATGGTCACAAATTTGGTCTGTCCATTGAGGGGGTGGCTTTTCCCATGGAACTAGCAGAGAAGCCATGATTTATTTATAGTTAACCGCCAGCAACATGCAAAGTGCTAAAACAAAGCCAGGTTTTCCAATCAAGGAATGTTTCAGTTTAAATAGGCTCAAGCATTTACAAATACCAGAAACGCTGGCTGGCTGGACGTAGACCATGTGAACATTATGATTCATATTTGCGAGAAAGATGGCATACTGTCTCGCGGTGATGAGGCCGTTCTTGAGGAATGCCTATTGTTTGAGACTTTTCAAGCATCGCGCTCCAATAAGTCTGGCGCTGAACCAATGGGCCAAAGATCTTCATGCTCTCGGGAAACATTGAAGTGCATGGAAATCTTTCGGATATATGAGAATCATTGGAATATGTAGACCTAATTTGAAGCGATTGGCCCCCTGGTTCGTTTATATCAAGTACACAGATAAAAGATGATGAATACTTCCACGTGATTAGAACTTGAAGCGGTTGGTCCTTGTTTCTCTAAGTTCAGAAACACATTTGAGTCAGCTCTGCTACATCGCAGGACAAACGTAGCTGCTTGTAACAGCCTGAACTGTTCACAAGACGTCGTACCTTGCGCAAGTCCATTACGTGTACGTCATATTTGAAAATGATGAAATATGATTCGGAAGTCGGATGGTGGCGCATTCTCGCAACGCCCTGATCAACATCATTGTGAGCCGAAGAGGGACAAGCCTCATTTACCCCTCCAAGCTGGAAGTCACTCACAAGATACTTCTCCCCCACCACCACTACTACAACCACCACCACCATCATCACCACCCACCAAATATATCTGTCTGCAGCTCTTAAAATCTCTTTCATGATGGCTACTACCACAGCGTCAACCAGAGCCAGCCGACCCAGCTTCGGCGCATCTATGCGTAGTGGATCTTATCTGCAAGAGCATCAGCAATACCGACCCCCTCATCAAGATGGACATCCCGGAATTGACAGCATAGTAGAAGGGCTTCAACGGGCGTCAGTATCCTCTCCGCCCACTAAGCGTATGGCAAGCTTCAACGGCATTCCATCGCCAAAGTCACCACCAAAGATCATTGACAGCGGGCTCAACCACACCTTGTCGCATGCTCATTGCCAGCCTCCCCCCGGAGCTGCCTCCGATCGATTGATTGCAACTTTGATATACAAGACTACCGCTCCACGGGCTGTGATCAGCGACTATTCGCCAGGACGCGCACCGTCTGGCAATGCGCCAACAGTGTCAACCACTATTCCGCCAAACCTGGCACCTGTCCGGACACTCTCCAACTTCCCTCTCGAGCCCCCAACACCAGACCCAGAGCCACTTGACCATCTTTATGGAAGTTATATCTCACCGCTGTGTTTGACTTCCTTCCTTCACCTCATTAGCTCTCTTCCATCCCGCCCAGGTTCCCAGACCCTCTCATCTTCCCACCGCTGTCTCAACAATCCCGAACACCCCACAGTCGTCGAGCTTTCACTCTCTCCAACACCCGACCCTACATATCTCTCACTTAATGAGTTGCGAAAGCACGAGCTTCTTTATCGCTTCGAGCGTGAATGGAACGTCGATGTCATTCTACAAGCCGACACCGTGCTCCGTCGATATCCGCGGCTCGTGGTGTTCGACATGGACTCCACGCTCATTCAGCAAGAAGTAATTGACCTAATTGCTGCGTCCATAGGTGTTGAAGCTGAAGTATCTGCTATAACTGGGCGAGCAATGAACGGGGGGCTAGATTTCTCTGCATCCCTACGAGAACGGGTTAAGTTGCTTAAAGGGGTAGACGAAGATATCTTCACAAAATTGAGAACTGTCATTACGCCAACCAAAGGCGCCAGGGAATTGATCAAAGCATTAAAGAAGCTTGGTGTAAGGACTGCTGTTTTGTCGGGCGGGTTCATTCCCTTAACACAATGGCTGGCCGATGACCTCGGACTCGATTACGCATATGCAAACACCCTAGAGTCTGACCCAACAACTGGGAAGCTCACAGGCGAGGTGCTAGGCTCAATTGTCAATGCAGAGAGAAAACGGGATCTCCTTCTCGAAATCGCCAGGAAAGAGAATGTAACATTAGAGCAAGTGGTCGCCATAGGCGATGGAGCGAACGACCTTCTCATGATGAAGGCGGCGGGTCTCGGGGTCGCATTTAATGCAAAGCCTGTCGTGCAGCTGGAAGCCCAAGCTCGTTTGAACGGCGGGACGCTACTGGATCTCTTACATGTGTTCGGCTTCACTTTAGAAGAGGTTCAAACATTGATCCAATGATAACGGGGAAGGAAAAAAAGTAGATGCAGAAAAGGGACTCAAAAGCAATAGCGTGAGCCTATAAACATCTCTTACGTCCCCATGTCCTTAGAGTTCGGGTGTTCAAGAATATATGCACCAAAGGTAGAAATTTGGACAAGGTTGGCCTGGAGTTGGAGGAGTGTACCTAGGGACATAAAAGATATCCAGATGAGAGAAGCAATATGAATACATGATTCACTTGATACCGACAAGATTTTTTATTTTGTTTCCTTCCACACTCACTCCGCCTGCTACCCCTATCTACCCTTGAATATGCTTTCAAAATTGTATTCTGGAATATTCTGACTGTGTCCAAGTATAATTCTCAGAAGTAAAACAAATATCATTGAAGGTTTAGTTATATTGCATCCATATCATACACAGTATGTACCCTATCATTGTCGTCCTGCGAAAAATAACGCCTTCCCTGATCTTTTTGAGAATATAGGTTGTACGCCAAAATTGGTGGCCGAAGCGACGGGCTCCCTCTTGTATATTCTGTACAGTCCAATGATGCCGTACGACTAGAATCTAAATGCAAAAACGCCGTACAGTGTCCTTCCCAGCAAAACATCACGTCTCTGGAGCCACTTGTTCCGATTCCTGGATCGTTTCGGCTACTGGGTCATTTAGTTGCTTCTCGAGACCGCCTAGAAGATCTGGAAAGCCATCATCCTCATCACCCTCATCATCCGCAGTTGGTGCTGCAGTTTCTGGAATTGTTTCAACGGCTGCCACTTCAGGCGAGTCATGTTTAGTAGCCACAGCTTCTTCGGGGGGCGCTTCTACAACTTCTGAATTCGACGCATCCTCTGGTTCAGTGACCGAGGGTACTCCATCATTATCATTGCTCTCGCTTGCATTGTTTGACTCCTCGACGATACCAAGTAACATTTCTTCCTCCTCTTTCTCCTCCTTAAGTAGCTCCGCTGCCGCAACAGTCTCAGCGACACCTGGCGCTGGTGGAGGAGTTGGAATAATCGGTGGTTCTGTAGTCGCCATCTCGCTCTGCATTGTTTCATTGAGTACTTCGATTTCTGGAGCTGTAACATCAGACACTGGTTCTATAGGCTGAATACTGGGAGAAAGAGGGAGTTCGGTGGTAGCTGCATCGAATGGCGAAGTTGGAGTGGACGTTGTTAATGCCACATTTTTCAGTGGACTTCCTGCTTTGACTTCTAATTCTTCAACCTGTAGTAAGGGAGGAATCGCCACATCTTCAACCTGCTTAATTTCGCTTTCTGTTGTGGCTAGTATATCTGCTACTGGCGGAATATCAGATGGAGCTGAAACATCCTGAGGTAGTTTGGAAGGCGACTTAGGATCAGCGGAGGTTTCTTGATCATCGTCCCCTTCCTCGCCATCATCACCCTCGTCATCAGAAGAATCATGTGCGGAACCATCAGCCATTTCTGTGTCCTCGCCATTAGCAGGATTAGAGTCTGCTCCATTTTCCTGTTGAATCTTTACACAACATTAGTGTTATGGCTTTCGAGCATACAGACATGACTTACTTCAGAATCTGCTCTACCATCAGACACGGAGCTTTGCGTGACGCCATCCACATCTACAACTTGAGGAGCACTTGTGGGACCTGGGGTAAGCTTTTGCTTTTTCTTTCCCCTCCCTGGTCCTTTCATTTTCCTCTTTGGTATTCTCTTCGGAGGAGTAGGTGTAAGGAGACCTTCGCCTAGAGAAGGCGCAGTTACAGCCGGTACAACTGTCTGTGAGATGACCTCTCCCTCTATTTTTTGACCTGGCTGAACCACCACATTCTGTACATATTCATTTCCTGCCGCATCGATCCGCTTCACAGTCGCTTTTGTGATTGTTGGCCCAACATTTGTAGGCTTCGCAGCAACAGTCCTTAAATTTTTCCTTCGCGAGGCCAAGTATTCCACGTCCGGACCTTCCATATGTCTAGGTATCTGCTTCCATGCTTTCGCTGTGAATCCTTTATCTTTGGATTCATCATCTTTCTTCTCCGGCTTGTCGCCCGCAACAGCTTCCGGGTCAACTTCCTCTTCCTCCACCGGTGCCGTTCGTTTGTATATCCTCCCTGAGCGCGCAGCTCTCAGTAGATCCTGACTGTGTTGGGGAAGAAGGTGGGAGTCTTTAGGCATTCCATGTGGGAGCTCAACAGCCCAGATGTCATTTTGAGACGTGGTGCTTTCTTGAGTCGCTGGTGGAACTACTGCCACATAATCGCGCCGCCAGTGCCGTATTGGCAGGCCCTCATACATATCATGGTCAACATATCCTGTTCGATTCTGCCGTCTATTTTGCGCCCGGTTATACTATATGATTGTCATTAGAATCTGATGTCATGGTCGTACAATTGAAGCATATTTCTTTAGAGGAAAGATCTTCCCCTAGCCCAAACCTAATATCATCCATGAAACCATATCGACGCTACATATAGCGATTTCTCATCAGACATTGCTGCAATGGTCAAACCATAGCAAATAAACATCAATTCTCTGATACGGACAAGGTCTGATGCGAACGCGCGAGATTGAATTGGATGGGAGGGGTATTCGAGTCATAGCGCTGGCTTTAACGCAAAACTGCGTTTTCCACCCGAATAAAAGAATACTACTCACAGTTGGTGCCATGATGCGCGCCTTTCCATCGAGTGGTTTATCAACGTTGCCATCTAGCCAAAAGTTGACGCGACATTCGAGTAGAGTTTACATTATCGGCGATATGTAAATCCGTACCGAGCAAGGTTCCGCATTGAGCTCCTGTGTCAGCAACCCAGAGGTTCATAGTGAAATGTAAACTTTGGAATTAAAAGAATTAAAACATAAAAAGATATTTAATAAGAGGCACAATATTAACTTACATCTCAAGAAGGCAAGCGGCACAGGATTCTGGACCTTCGCCCCAAAACGCCATGCAACGCCCGCCCAGAAGAAGCGCTGCGGTTGGAGGCGATTCATCTTGTAAGTAAAGAGATCTAGTTATGATAGAGTATACTAAGACAAGCCTGAAAGGATTTTTGAGCTGGTATACCTCAAAAAAGGGTGGCCTGTGGCAAAAAGAATGATAGTAACCGCAGGCCATCGAGATTAGTTCGCTTCGTCACTTGAAAATGTTGGAACATGAAATGACCTTTTAATAATACTCAAAACGCTTATCGGAGAGTGGTGTACAATGACCAATTGGGCATCTATGTGAAACTCCGCGAATATCAACGCCCGTCTTCCTTGTGTACATTATCATACAAGTGGATGCTCATTCCGCTAGGCTCAGAAATATACAAATCATCTTATTTATTATGGAGAGCCGAGGTGTCCGTAGTTCAGTCCCAACTGCAACATATCAGTATCTCATATCTAGCATATTCGAATGCTTACTCACCCTGTGTCCTTCTGCCGTACTATATCATTCCTTTGTCCTCCCTGCTTGCCCTAACGTTTAATCAGCACAGCGATGGGACATATCATGTAGTACACATACTGATTTTCCGCCTTCCACCACCAATCTGTCCAATTGATAGAACTGGCTAACGACGGTTTGTCTCTGTTGAAAACCATCAGCATAGTGCTCTCTAAGTGCTTCTTCTCCCCTGTCACATTGATTCGGTTTCCGTGTAGAGGTATCATGCATAGTTCTCATTACTATGAGCGACGCCTTCTTAGTTCCGACGTACCTTCATACTTTGGAGCTCTTTTAAGCCCTTCTGTATTAGCTCCTGAATCTTCCTCGCGTCCTGCACATCCTTATGTTCCCTGAAAGCATCCCTTGTCCTTCGTTTGGCATATTCTCTAAAGTTGTATGCTGCAAACTGTTCGCCCTGCCGCAATAACTGTCGATACTACGAAAGGTCAGTATGAGTCTCACGCTCAGTATTTAGTTTTCTGGTAGACGGTAATGTGATAATAATGAGTGGCGGAATAGAAAAAAAAACAAGAAGGGGAAGAAATCATACCAACGACCTTGCCTGTTGGGCTGAATCGCCTTTCAAACTATTGACCACCGACATAGTAATAAGCTTTGTATGAGGAGTGCGGCCAGCAAGAGATGCAGATGCTCATTTGATGCTGCGGTCACCAAAAAATGCCCTTTGGAACGGACTCAACTATCCCCAAGAGGAACTAGCGTCGGCCTATGCTAGCTCCGTCTTTCGATCAAAGATCTAATCTTATCTCTTCTTATCTTATCGGCTTATCGAGAACGATAAACAAGATTTTGATTTTTCTTCATAAAGGCATAATGTTTCCTCTGAAGCACAAATTCACTGACAGCAGTCTGTCATACAGTACAGTACCGCAATTATAGTCTTTTTCGAGATAGAATCTCGGGAAAAGCCGCTCAGCATTCAGTGTGAGCCTCCTGACATTACTTGTATGACTTCAGCCTCTTACCCCCAATTTCCCATTATCCCTTTGTCTTTGAACAATGCTTGGCGACAGCCGCATCCGTGAATGAGCACGTTGACCCGGATCTTTCATCATCGCCATCCAGTGGGAATTGCCTCTCAATGCCGTCATTGTTTGCCATCAAGCCTCTTAGAATGGGGGTCCCACTCTCTCAGCCTTCTGTTTGGTGTGCCAATGCAGAGGACAAGGCTTTTGGTCAGCCTCTGGATTGCGTGCTCAAGGCTAAACTTCTAAGAGCGGTATTTTCTCGGACATGTTACCTATGCTGCGCGGAAATACTATCACAGGGCTAGAAAATCATTTTTTTTCATACTCTCCAACCCTTCAATTGACTTCTTTCTCCTTTTCCTTGTACTTCCCATCTCAGATTTAGAAATAATCAACCCATAATCATGGCTAATTCTCCTCACGGTGGAAAACTCAAGTCAGTTTCAACTGTCAGGTCCTAGTCCCGTCGCACAACTAATAAATCTGCAGAGATCTCCTTGCGAGAGATTTGCCCAAGCATGACCAGCTCACTGCAGAAGCAGAGACTTTGCCAGCCATTGTGCTCTCCGAGAGACAGCTTTGTGATCTCGAACTGATTCTCAGTGGTGGTTTCTCTCCGCTTGAAGGTATGTTAGAATTTCTCCACGGTGGGGTAATTTAACCCCGCCACCACCAAATCACCCAGATTTGAGAACAATTTATACTGACTCTTCTTCTTTGAATAGGCTTCCTTAATGAGAAGGACTACAATGGGTATGCAGGAGCCTTGATGTCGCACTAAAGTGGGTGACACTCACCGGTTATAGGGTCGTCACAAACAACAGGTTGGCCGATGGAAACCTATTTAGCATACCTATTACCCTCGATCAGTCAAAGGAGGATATTGAATCTTTAGGTATTAAGCCAGGAGCACGCCTTACACTGCGTGACTTCCGTGACGACCGAAACTTGGCTATTATTACTGTCGATGACGTTTACCAGCCCGACAAGTAGGTTTCAAAAGTTTTAACCAGCGAACCAGTCTAATTCTCAACAGGGCAAAGGAGGCAAAGGAGGTTTTTGGTGGAGACGAAGAGCACCCAGCAGTCAAATATCTGTTCAATACAGCCAAGGAGTTCTATGTTGGAGGCAAAATTGATGCCATTAATCGCTTGGAGCACTATGATTATGTTGCACTCCGATGTAGGCACTCTTTCATAAACTTGATTTCCAACTCTAACATTTGAAAGATACTCCAGCAGAATTGCGCCTCCACTTCGACAAGCTTGGCTGGTCAAGAGTTGTTGCTTTCCAGACTCGTAACCCCATGCATCGCGCTCACCGGGAGTTGACTGTTCGAGCTGCACGGTCCCGACATGCCAACGTTCTCATCCACCCAGTGGTTGGCCTAACAAAGCCCGGAGATATTGATCATTTCACTCGTGTCCGTGTGTATCAAGCACTTTTACCCAGATATCCGAACGGAATGGCAGTCCTGGGTCTTCTTCCGCTTGCTATGCGTATGGGTGGGCCACGAGAAGCTATCTGGCACGCAATCATCCGGAAAAATTACGGAGCGACTCACTTCATTGTTGGACGTGACCATGCAGGCCCAGGAAAGAATAGCAAAGGAGAGGAATTCTATGGCCCGTACGACGCACAATATGCAGTAGAGAAGTACAAGGACGAGCTTGGAATTGAGGTCGTACCATTCCAAATGATGACTTATCTTCCAGATAGCGACGAATACCGACCCAAGGACGAGGTTCCAACTGGTACTCGTACTCTTGATATTTCCGGAACTGAGCTCAGAAACCGCCTTCGAACCGGTCGCGAAATTCCAGAGTGGTTCTCATACCCAGAAGTTGTCAAGGTGCTGCGAGAATCTCATCCTCCACGCCATGAGCAAGGTTTCACGGTGTTCCTCACAGGTTACCAGAACAGTGGAAAGGATGCCATTGCCCGCGCTCTTCACGTTACGCTAAATCAGCAAGGTGGAAGATCTGTTTCACTTCTTTTGGGTGAGACAGTTCGTGCTGAACTTTCATCCGAACTTGGATTCAGTCGCGCCGACCGTACTCGCAATATTGGCCGTATTGCTTTTGTTGCCTCGGAATTGACCCGTGCAAGCGCTGCAGTTATTGCCGCCCCAATCGCCCCACACGAGCAAGCCCGACTACATGCTCGTGAGCTGGTCGAGAAGTATGGTAGTTTCTTTCTCGTTCACGTGGCTACTAGCTTGGAGTATGCCGAGAAGACGGATAAGAGAGGTGTCTACGCAAAGGCTCGAAGCGGCGAAATCAAGGGCTTCACAGGTGTCGATGATCCTTATGAGGCTCCTGCCAAGGCTGACCTAACTGTTGACATTGAGAAAACAAGCGTCAGAAGTGCGGTTCATCAAATCGTGTTGTTGCTGGAGGCTGAAGGCCTTTTAGATCGTCTATGAGGGAAGTAAGGTTTTGCAGCATCTGAAGGGATTGGCGTTACTGAATAAAAAGCCCACGGTCCAAGCACTTTCACGGATGGCATAGGAGGGTTAGACGATATATAATCGCACATACACTTTCTAGAATAGAGAGCGTGAATTCAGCCCAGTACTGTGCAGTGACTTCTTCAACCAATTCAAAGTTGATCGTGACGCCCATAAGTTCTTGAGAATTAGCCCAAATATTCGAGTAGCTCATGTACTTGCGAATCACATGATAAGCCTAATTATGGTGTCACATAAATCATACCAATTCTGTCTCCATAATGTTTAATCCGCATTGAGGCCCATCATCACGATCAAGCACAAGCTAAAGATGCAAATTGAATGTTACTCGTGGGCACCTTGAGCACACATTTCGGGTGCATTATTGACCTTAATATTTGTAGCCTATAGACCTCTCGGTGTCCCGTCTCCTTCACACTTAAAGACGCTTTGTAACTCATAAGATTCTTTTCTTGTTGTCACCTATGGTCCAGTATCCTGCCGAAGAAAACAGATGAGAGTTCGATTCTGAAGAATATGCCGAGGATATTCTGAGTCAGAATTAAGAATCTAGATTCTAGAATGTAAAAGTTTCTTTTTTGGAGTATATAAGCAGTTGTACCTGTTTCAGCTATCAAAGTAGACAATTAGCGCGAGAGAATTTCGTAAGATTGGGAATTTGCGGTTGATTTTTTGATACTAACTAACCATAACCCTGATTAGAATAACAGGGTACCGCATTAATCGCCCCAAGCCGCAAAAGCATTACGTAGCTTTTCAATATATCATGGGGTATTATCCCACGGAGGGTGATCCATGCCTACTCCGGTAACATGTACGGTGCAGACACACCTCCACCTCCATGTGGGTTTTTTTGAATATCTCCCACGGGCTCTGAAATATACCTTGATGTGGCAAGCATACCGTCTAGAGACGTAGAGGTATGTCGAAGTAAGAGTTAGATTATTGACTCAAAGATGAATCTACTTCGAGTAGCGTAGATCGAGGCGACATTGACAAGATGGTGACGGCACAGTTTAATATCCTGGAATTTGTAATAATATTTTGGAATATCAATCTCACGATACGAGGGAGATCTCGACTGATCATTATGTATTTTGGGGCTGGGTAAATACGAGTATGATAGCTTGTTTACGAGGCCCGGATCCATGAGAAAGTTATTATATTTCCTCTATCAGGCTTAGCTACAGAGCAAAAATGAAATTGCTGTTCCATAATTTATCCTGGGAGTCACCGAAGATTTGTTAATTTTGTAATTGGATTTTCTTGTTCTACTCAGGTAAGCCTCCTGTAGTTGAGGTTAGATATCCGCACAATGATTCGTTGTGCATGGCTTTTGATTTTAAATAAATTCATATCTTCGACATACCGTGCTTTAGAGAATGGAAGGAGCTGGAATTGGCTATATTGGCATCGAGCATTAGTGGCCTGCTGAGGCAGATAATGAAACTAGACATGTAGCAGAGCAGAAATGGATTCGACATCATTAGATTGTTGGTATGTGAAAGGCTCGATCCGCCAAGAGCATGCAAATACCTCTGTTCCATGTTCGCTGTCAGTCCGATGACAGGCGTGAATGAAATAACAGATACATGGGCGAAAATTGCCAGAGTGCATGTTCTAAGGCAGGGTAGAAATTCTAAAATCTTGAGATTCCGAGAACAGCCATGCTCTTCTTCTATTTGTGTGTACGGGAGCATATATAGAATACACTATTTAGAGAGTATTAAAAGGGACTATGCTGACATCTATTCAATATCTCCAAACGATAGCCTATATCCGTCTGCTACCCACTGTATTAGACCATAACCACTTAGAGTTTAGGTCATGAATTTTTGAAACCCATAAATACTGGCTCAATCGATGTTTCAGTTCCTGCAGGTCACGAATTCCAGCATGTTCAGGTGAAGCAAACTCTGTGAATGCCGCTAACAACCAGTCTTTTGTTTCAGATTCAATATACATCATCACGCTAGCCAACAGATACATCGCCCAGAGATGAAACTCAATAGGCCATATAAACCGCCACGATTTAGGCTGTGAATCAAGAGTTCCATCTGGACATGTCAAATAGAGAAGAGTAGTTCGGAATTTGTTACCGATATCATGGCCGATATATGCTGACGGCGCACGCTCGTTGAGGATAGTCATCGTGTACAGGATAAGGATGACACGGCAAAACTCGAAAGCACGCTGATTAATATCTGCATCGGGTTTTGCTGGATAATTGGTCGACACGAGAGTATATTGCACGCTGGTTAGCAAATAGCGAACTCGTGCCGCTTGTTTCGGAGTAGGCTTCGTCTTCTGAGGGACAATACTATCGGTCTGACTACTCTCGGTTCCAGCAGCGAAGAGTCCTGCACCACCCCAAAATTGCATGGCATCTTCAAGTTGATGGATACAGCTGCGAAGAGTATTATCCAGGTTGATGATCCTATGAACTGTGTTGAGTCCCTCGCTATGGAAAGGTCTATCACAAGGAAGTTCGCAGAGTAGAGGATAAGGATTGCTGAAATATGGCAATTGGGCAGAGTCGAGCGAGCCATAGAGGTCAGCGCTAGGTCCAATCAGATCGAATATCTTGAATAACTTTAAAGCACCTTCCATGCCACGCGCCATGATTACTTACCGATACAGTTTATGGAGCACCAACGGCTCCGAAATAAGACTCTCGATTCCTCCGTGAAGCTTCAAAACCTGCTGTAAGCCTTGCATATGAACCTGCCAGTGATCATGGTGACCTGCACCTTTCTGTACACATTAATTAGATGGTAGGAGTAAAGAAGGTATAGTAAGGCATTCCTTTACATACTTCAAGGAGAGCGATTGTTGCAATGACAGTAAGGGTCCCGATGGAGACAACATCCTTTTCTTCCTCAAGTCGATGATTAATGATTGAAATAGCTGCTTGCAAATGCGTCAATGCTCTCGAACCATCTCTAACCGATTTGTAGCTAGAGATGTAAGCCTCGGCGCATCCAATCAGGGAATGGATATATGCAGAATCTCGGAACGCCAAAGGCATCCTTTAGACTAATTAGCTATTAATGAATGGATATTTGAAGATTCACGGCCAAGAGCCAAGAGAAAGGCGCTTCTCATTGACTATGAGATGCAGCTCTTAGACAGATTTGACTTCACAGAATTCTTGCGACCATAAAGCAAGATAGCTTACCAGTACTCTGCAATAGGATTGTATCCTGCCATTTCTTCTAACGAATAAAAATGCTTCCACGTGGTAGTGACAACTTGCATTGAGCCGTGTCAGTAGTTTCCATCTGATTCAAAAAAGGGTTAAGAGAATTATGGGACATACAATATCGAAGAAGATCATGCATATATGGCTCCATCTTGATGGGCGCTTTATCGAACGGATCCACGCCTTGAATCTGATGTAGATTGAGCTTAAGGCTTGATTCTGAGAGCTCGTGCTCAAACTCCTTGCTATAAACACCCCTTTCATTCTTAGAAGTAGCAGGCAAATATTGGCTCTCCTTTCTCCGGACATGCCTGCGGATAGCTAGTCGTGAAGACTCATCGATGTCTTTGGAATTGGTGGAGACATTTACGAACTCAAATTTCAAAGACACAGGCCGTGTCCTAACACTAGGTTGAAGCTTGCTCTTCACAACGCCTGTTTAAAGCCTGTGAGAAGCTGTGTAGTTGAAAGGTGTTGTAACTACAGGTAAGAACTTACTTCCCTTGGGCCGACCTCTTTTCCAAGGTCCAGGTACCTTTACTGAACTATCGTTGTAACGAAACAATGTTGAACGAGCATCAATAGCTTCCTCTACATTCCCATTGAGCGAGAAAACTACCATGTTTGGAGTGGGACCCATGATGCTCAACGCACCCTTATGTTGACATGTTCTCAAGGAATGCAAACAAGGGAAAAAAGATAAAACTTATTCATCTATTTTATCTTTAGCTTAGTTTCGAACCATTCCGATTATCAACCAATGATCGGGCCACTCATTGACTTTGACAGTTAGATCAACAGCATAATGTAAATGCCAAGCCGTGGGAGCCAGAAGTGGTCAGTAAGAAATGAATCCAAAATAGGAAAGGCGTCTGCCTGAAGCGTAATGATTGGATGTAGTGGAGACCCCCAGCACTTCATCAACCTTTTCAAATGTCCGATGCATCATAAGAATCCTCAAGACTTCAGAATGAATATAGGAGGTAAGATCTTATATCCAGATAACTCCGTCCGACTAAGTTATGCTTATGCTGGATGTAGCAAGCAATACTTAACAATTCAACCAAATTTAGAATAATCATCATGAAAGGCAACACTTCCATTATTACTTGAGGTGAATAGTAGGTAGTATAAGTATCTATGTTCTTTCTTTTTCCCTTTCAGATTCCAATAACTTCACTCTCTTATCTCTTTACATCATACATATTTTCTCTTCATAATAAGGAGGTACTCTAAAAATGAGTCGATATAATGCTGAGACCACTGGAGAGGAAATAGCAATGGATTGCCGTAATCAGATCGCAAACAAAACCATTTTGGTAACTGGCGCAAGTCCTGGTGGATTGGGAGCACAGTTCGCAGTCATCATTGCTCGGCATAACCCAGAATGTATAATTTTAGCAACTCGCGACCTCGCAAAGGCAGAAGAAACGGCCGAAGGGATTGCTGGCGTTGCACCAACAGTTCGCACACATTCGATCGAACTAGACTTGCAGTCGCTGAAGAAAGTCAAAGGTGCGGCAGAAAAGATCAGTTCCCTCGGTGAGAACATTGACATTATCGTCAATAATGCTGGGATCATGGCCACGCCATATAGGAAGTCTGTGGATGGTATCGAGAGCCAATTTGCTACGAACCATATCGGCCATTTCCTCTTGACGAACCTTCTCTTGCCGAAGTTATTGGCCAGGAATGTTCCTGTTAGAGTGGTTAATGTTACTAGCAATGGCTATCGATTCGGACCTGTTCGATTCGGAGATTGGAATTTTAATGTAGGACCTCGCAGAACCTTGATGCAGAAAAAATCATTAACTTAAGACGTTACATAGGATGGCAAGACCTACGAGCGATGGTACGCATATGCCCAGTCAAAAACTGCCAATATGCTATTTTCAAGATCGCTCGCACATAAATTGGCTAAGCAAGGCTTGGTCTCTGTGAGCCTCCACCCTGGAGTCATTATGACTCATCTTAGCAGAGACCTCGCTATGGAAGACTTTGCGGACCTTGGTAAGCTACCCACATGACCATTCGGATCAATCGATCACACAAGATAACCAGGTTTGCTGGAGTAAATAGGTCGAATGGATCGGGAACAAGGTCATAGTCGCTATTGGGGAGACCACCTCCCTTTTAAGACACCATCACAGGGCGTTGCAACCCATATCTTTGCGGCATTTCATCCAGACTTGGATAAGAAAGGTTAGTGTGGTACTTATGCACCTCGAATCCAGAGATTCAAATGAGTAACGTGTCTATGGTACAGAATTTAATGGATCGTATATCTCGGATTCTGCTGTAGAGAGCCCTGAAGATGTTCACAGCTGGGCTAGAGACGCGCTTGATGCAGAGAAACTGTGGGAATTGAGTGAGAAAATTGTGGGCCAGAAGTTCGATTTCTGAAATCGCTTAAAGGCCCTTGATGGAAATGAGATGTCACAATGCTGAGCTTGGTATACTTTGGATCATTGACTTTGGTATTCTCTAGAACCATCCTAGCGAAGGAAAGTGAAGCATACATCAAATAACAAAATTTTGCAAAGGTTCTAATTTCCATGTTCAAGGAAGTCCTTTAGGTTCATTATCAAAGATAATCTTAGGTATTATAATCGTGACTCGAAGTGGGATTATAAACATTGCTTTAAGTAGGCTGGAACCAATGGGTGCCATAAATATGTCTGAGCACACGGTTACTACACTAACTGGGAAACAATGCAAAGCTTTGTGTCGCTGTCCCCGAAGAGACCCTTGAAATGACTTCTACCTGAAATAGACTCCGGTTGCTGAGCATATTATATAGTTAAGCACTTGCTGGACTGACTTCAAGGCAACCACCTTTGCGATGTGAAGGCAATAATATAAATAATTACTGAGGCTCAGTAGCAAGGAGATGAGGGAATGCTCTAAGAGAATACAAAAGATAAGGATCACGTCATGAAGAATTATGCAGTCTCGTTGTGGACGTCTTATTTTTTAATGCACAGGCCCCAATTCCACCACATTGCACTTGGGTATGTAGCAATCCTCAACACAAGCACCACGTCCTCGCATCATCTCATTATCCAGATCTCCATGACAGATGAACCAGTTCAACGAGCAACACTGATGTGGAAGGCTTCATTTCCGGCCAATTCATATCCCTCCAATGCAAAATTCCGAAAGGTCGATATTGAGTCAAGAAATCCACCACCACATCACCGAGGCAAGGAAAAACGGGCTGAACAAGATATCCGGATGTATTCCCAAACGCCTTTTGCAAATGTTCAAGGATTTTGGGTGCAGCCATCTTCTATCCGTCCAAGTATGCTAGCAAGAGAGCCTGTCTAACCCTCATGATGACCGTGCAGAAATACCATGCGTAAACAGAAGACGAGACGAACGAGAAGTAGAGATATTGACAATCTACTTCTTTCGGAATGAGCAGCCCTCAGTCAGACGAGCCTTTCCCCCTGTAGGCTGGCATAAAACTGTCGAGCAGCCAGCACAGATAACAACGGTTTGGGCATGAGAGAAGACGGTGGTGATGGTGAAGCAGCCAGGGCACTTGACATCCATGAAGAAAGAGCGGGGTGCTGGGACCAGGTTCTATTGAGGGGCGAATGTTAGCAGTGCTCTGAATAGTTTCTTACTGCGACAGGTACGTACCTTAAGCTTGTGCTTGCGAGCCTCCGCAGCAGGAGTTGGGTTGAGGAGGTCTACAGCGAGAACCTATCGACGCAGCGCCATGTTAGCCTCAGCATTCAATATCCCCAACTCCACTTCTATGGCCAAACTGTCCAAATCCAGCTTTTAATGACCCCGCTAAAGTGTCGCACATAGCGAGGAATCTCCATTCCCAATATTTATTCCATTGTTGGTAGGTCGTGTGCCAGATCTCCCAAATTTGCCTTCACCGACCATGCCGTACTCCATCTTGGGCAACGGGAGTTCTTACCATCTTGATGATCTGTAATCGATATTTATATCAAATTTGAATTGACTGACGGGTCTTTCGTCTTTGGCGTTATTCTTTGAGGACGTAGAGAGCAGATGTCAGTCGTTGTCGATACACGAGGCAGTAAAAAAGAGGAGAAGGCGAAGTGCAAGGGCTAATTTGTGAAAATTCGCTTAGGGCATTTTTGTGCGGGCTAGGCACCGGTCCATAGTTTATCCGACGAAGTGCCCATAGAGGGGTTACAACGCAATTCTAGACAGCAACAGGAACATTTCAAAAATCTACTTTAAACATGGCTGCTCCTTTAGATCAGCGGGTTAATGTCCCAATAGATGACCCAAATGCAGATACAGAATGGTGAAGCTCAAATTTCAACATAATTGTTGTCATTCTCCCAGGACTAACAGCTCTAGGAACGACATTCTGCGCAAACACAAAATCATTCCAGAAAAACCTCCTTCCCCAACGCCGTTGATTGAAGAAGCCATTCTCGAGGGACGCCGCCTGGCGCATGAAAACAGACTTGAAGGTAAAGATCTCGACGAACTTGACGAGCTGGAGGACTTGGAAGACGAGAACTTCCTAGAAAAGTACCGACAACAAAGGGTACAAGAACTTGCATCGTTGACTAAGAAGTCGTTACATGGAACTGTGTATCCTATATCCAAACCAGACTATTCGAGAGAAGTGACGGAGGCAAGCGTCCATGGGCCAGTTTTGGTAAATTTGACCAGTGGCCTAGGCACCAACATTGAAAGTCGAGTGTTGAGTGAGCTATGGAGGACAGCGGCGGCTGAATTTGGAGAAGTGAAGTTCTGCGAAATTAGAGGAGACATGGCGATCGAGGGATACCCCGACAGAAACTGTCCAACTATTTTGGTTTATCATAAAGGAGACATCGTTGAGCAGGTGGTTACTTTGATGACTCTCGGTGGAGTCCGAATGGGAATGGCTCAGATTGACAGCCTTTTGATCAAAGTTGGAGCACTCAAGGAGAATGATATGAGAGTTATGAAGCGAAGGAGGAATGCCGAAGATGCCGAAGAAGAACGTAGAGAAAAAGGAGGAATCAGAGGTTCGAAAAAGACGACAATAGAGGATGATGATGATGATTGGGATTGAGAAGCATATCATTGTGTCACAGAGGTGTGGCGCATACCAAAAGAGCTACAAGCTCTGTGGTTTCTGATCAATGCTATTCGTTTGATGAGTCAGACTTGAATCTGAGTGTGAGTATCATTATTGCTATTGTTCATTCCCCCAAGCTTTTATCCATTTTAGGCCTGTACAAGAACTAAACTAATCATGCCTCAGCCACCAAGCTTCGAACTTGGCGGTACAATTCACCATTGGATCGAGAATCTTATCTCAACTTAACTCGTGAAGATTCGGGTGCTCAGCAGAATGGACAAAAGTTTAGCATTTATAGTGTCTTTGATAATACAAGATATCCAAACGGCGGTTCTTATTTGTACTTAGCAGTTCTCGGAAATGGGTAATCTTAAACAACGGGTTATGATCATCGTTGGGTCAAATTCTCCACCGCTTACCTTCTTCGTAATATCCTCGCAGCATCTCTAGGCTTGGTTGGCGCCTCTCAAGGTATATTCCTTTTCCGTGAAAGAATTGACAGAGAACTGGTCCGGAACTGCTGCATAGTTTGCAGTAAAATCAATAATTCCGTTTCATTTTGCTGCAAGGAACACCTCAGTAATGTGCCAGGACTATCAACTTTAACGCCAACGGTTTGTTGAACAATTGTGACACCTTCCTATTGCATTATTTTAATGGAAGTCCCAACATCAATCTCATACTCAACGCCATGCAGTCAAGTCTCGTCATAGTAGGGATATCATCCATCACTTCGAATTTGATGACCCGCAGCCAAGGGTATCCCTTGCAATGGACAAGCTGTCGGCAATGCACACCCGCTGAGCACCCATGATTTTCGCCCATTTTTAGCACACAGGAGGGCCACGAGATTCATTGGAGGCAGGCAATTAGCTTTTAGGCAGCATCCTTTATTATCATGCTTCTGCACAGCAAGCATACTCAAGGGTAGTTGCATTCTGACGCGGCCGATATCTGCTAACGAGCCATAAACTACTCCTCCCTAGTTTGGCGTCGTTTTATTGTTCTGAGGCGGGGTTTTCTAATTTTAACTAAGATTTTGCGTGTGTGACAAGAAAATATTTTGTGATGGAATCTGGTCTTAAGAAATATAGGATATAAGAAATTTTAAGGTCATTGGAGTTGATGTGAGGAGAAGACCATCTGGAGGCAGAAGCAGAGGCGAAATTCTTTGATTTTATTTAGCAAGTAGCTTTGAGTTCCTTCTGGGCTCTGTATTAGATCGACGTTACGTAATTGGGCATCAAGATGATTCATGCATCTTGAGCATATATATATTTTTTCTTATTAAATCTACTTTGAAAATATATAAGGTCTTTACTTTATGGATATATGGTTAGCTAGAGTGACTAGGTCCACTGATTAGCCTTAAATATTTAGTGCTTGCCTTGAAATCACAATTATGTCGATTTCTATTTTCTATCTTAGGAAATAATTTTGCCCTAGGAGAGGATTTACATCTGAATAATTCATGCTGGTAACAATTTCTCCCTTCCGTCCTGTTTAAGTTTGTTTACCACGTCTCTAAGCAAAGTTTGAAAGTTTCATATGCTCAGATTATATCTCTAGCCATTTAGGGAAGGAAACAGGTGCTTTGTATGTTTACTCAAATAGTTCCTTTCTTTTAAGCAAGTCCTAGTACCTTGGTATTTGCAAATCGGGTAGCAAAATGTGGCTTACCCGAAGCACAGTGCCAAGGCCGGCTTCAATGGTCCGAGCTTACCGGGAATAGAAAGCGCGATTCGGATATCCTTTAGCGCGTCATCTTGTTTACGTTCTATCAGTAACTCACTAGATCGAAAGCTTGGCCATCAATTGCTAAATACAATAGAGTTACCATGGAGGACGATTCTTACCCACTTCCTAAGCTTACCTGGCATCCATCTACAGAATCATTCTCTCATGACCGACCAAGCAAACGCGTCAGGCTCTCGCCTCCCCTGTCAAGCGATCCGGTTTTATTTTCGAGTGTGTAACATTTTAACGGCTGCCCGTATATGCGTTAAGAATTATTTGCTGACTTGCGGGATCTCCAGGTGATGATGATCCCTCTATAGATAATTATGTCGGACCTGGTAGACGAAAGAGACAGTTTCGAGGGCCTTGGTACCAGCAAAAGGAGTGCGGATCTCAAAATGTTCAAGTTCGAAACAGCAGGAGGAAGTTTGAGCGCCAATATGATAGTGGTGTATTTCTTGGCAGTGATTGTACGGACACCGAGGATGCAGTGGAAGATGATGGCCAATGGCGGAATCCTTTGGGTTTGTCTGCAAGACAATGGAACTCTCGCCAGCCAATTGTCAAGCAAGAGGCTACACCCGAAGTTCTTGCACGGAAGTATATTGATATATGCCTAGAAGAAGGCTTGGAAATTATTGATTTGTCGTGAGTACACACTGTAATGCTATAATGTGCACAGCTAATTGATTTCGAGGTCTCGGAATTTGACGGTACTCTCAAATGACACGATACGGCCATTGTCAACCTTTACGCGTAACTTGACATTCGCTATAGATGTCTTTGACGAATTGAATCCTAATCTGAAGATATTTCTTGCATCTAATAGATTAAACTATCTTCCAGAGGAACTCTTCAACCTTGAACGTCTTACCGTTCTCAGTATACGGGACAATGACATTTATGAGATCCCCCCCGTCATTGCTAGACTCCAGAATCTCAACGAACTAAATATATCGCAAAACAAGTTGCAATATCTTCCATATGAGATTTTAGATCTATTTTCTGCAAATTGTCATCTAACAGGTTTCCAAATCCACCCGAATCCGTTTCTAGAACCACATTTTCCACCTGAAGAAGAGGCAGGCAGTGATGAAGAGGTCGAGGTTATACCTGTTGTTCAAACCCAGTCTCGTCCTCGTCGAGGGGCAATTTGGCCTGGGCTCCAAAATTGGCATCCTGAATGGAAGATATCCTACCAAGCTCGATCGGAAATTAGATATCTCGACTTTAACGGTGCTCATCTTCAGGGGCCGAATTTCTCCAGAAATACACTATTTGGTCCAGGTACACCTACGAACGGCATCCCTATTGCAAAATGTGATGATGTTCCTCAACCACCCAATACACGAGGCTATATGGTAAGTGCACCGAGAATCGCAAAACCCTTGATTTAATATAGTGAAGATCCTCTTCATTGAGGAAGTAACTAACCTGATATTTCAAGGTATCTCGAGCACCATCGCTCCTCGAAGTAGCCTTGAATGCTTGTGCTCAGTCGTCCGACCTTCCAAATCTCAGCGCCATGCTCCCAGATCTCAGCCCTGAGTATTTCCCAGGCTTGCTAGCTTACGCATCCGCGAAGAAAGAATCTGGAGATACGATATGCACCATGTGCAAGCGAAAATTCATCATCCCCCGGACAGAGTGGATTGAGTGGTGGGAAATAAGAAAATCAATAGAGAACCAGAATATGGCTACTGCAATTGCGCCTTTCCAAGAAATGGTTAATGAGCGAGATGTCAAAGAACGCATGGTGCCTCTGATTCGGCGAGGATGTAGTTGGCTTTGCACTCCTGCAAAAACTATCTCTGAGGTAGATGTGGCAAACTGAAGCTTTAATGGAATGGTCTTTGTATATTAAATTGTCCTGGTGACCATTAGCCTAGGGAAAATGTCACCAACCCGTGCGAAGGCCTTATTATTCGAAATGATGGAATTCCGAAACATGGATTCAATGTTTGGCATTAAAGTCCTTGCTGCTGCTCGAGACCAGATTGATGCAAGAGTTCTCCAACTTCAATCATTCTTTCACATTGCAATTCAACATCCTGGTGTAATGATAGATTGGAATATGCTTTGTTTCATATGAGGCTAAACTCCACAACAGATTCCATGTCTTCAAGGACGACACATAGATCGTTGTTTATCAAGCCGCTCCTAATTGGCCCTGGTCACAAATAAGTAGTATAGCAAAAGGATAAGCACACTTCTCCGTTCCGTTACAAACTCATGAGATGAATGTTCCAAGCCGATTGAGGGACCATATATTGATCGGGGAAAAAAATCTATATCTATCTATAAAATTATTAAGTGAGGGACCTTTCATAGTGGTCACATTGGCTGTGATATTCGCTTCAATCAGCATAACTGCAGCTAAAGGTGCCTAAGTTGTATCTCAGGCCTGCCTTTGACTCTGGAGACTGTTTAATTGGTTTCGAGTCCAGCAACGGGTTCAGAGCAGGTGAGAACATCATTATACCAATTCCAGGAAGTATTGATAAAACATTGAAGATATTCCTTCCCTCGGCTGTCCGTTAAGGTGAATACAAAGGTTTTAGACATTGATTTATGTGGCTGTCCGTAATCATCATCGTCATAGTTTGATTTGAACATGCTAAGACTGTCTTGCCTAAATGCTATGCAGACCAGCGGGGAAATCGTCCAAGCGAGTTTAGATTCCATTTACAGCTGGCATCTACGCGGTGTCAGAAACTTCTTCGGATGCGGCCGTGACAAACTTGTCGCTATATGCCTCTTGGAGCAGATCCCTTCTCTCTTCCACGGTAGCCCATCTAATCCGAGCTTGCTTTTCTTCCTTGTGTTCATCCCCCCATAGACAAGTCACAAATTCCTCTATCCAGTGCTTTGCGATAATTGTATGCATCGTATGGAAACCTGGCTTATAACTCCTCTCCTGAGCCATGCTGGTCATCTGTTTGCCTTCCAAGCCGCATGCCACAATCCGTTTGAACCATGCCAGATCCGTATGCAAGTTCAGACCAACGCCAAAACTGGTAATGTTTCTCCTCAGATGTATGCCCAGCGCTGCAATTTTTTTCTCCTGGGTAACCCATACGCCAGGATTCTCGGTTCGGAAGCTCTTGATTTTCCATCTTGCGAGTGTTTGGATGGTTGCCTCTTCCAGCACATTCACATAGCACCGCGCCGTCAATCCATTAGGCCATTTCGGGCTGCGTATCGCCTTGAGGTCGAGTATTGGGTATATGACAAGCTGTCCAGGCCCATGGAAGGTGATTTGCCCACCGCGGAGGCTTTCTGTGATTGTAGGAGCAACTTCCGGGTTGGAGGGTAGAGGTTGCGTCAAGAGCTGAACTTGATCATGTGTAAGAGTGCCACGTTCGCGGCGGCCAGTGGTGTATACAGGTGGGGGAGTGAATAGGAGGAGGGTGGGTACAGGTGACGCTGGCAAGGGCGATGGTGGATTGCGCGATGACACGAGAGCTTTGTGAGCAAGAAAGTTGGCGACAAGCTTCTCTTGAATGGCCCCGGCACGATTGTATGAGATTGGAGGCAGCCGCGGAAGTCTGTAGACTCGCAGAAACTGCGGAGTTGACATACTAGAATATCTTCATAGTCAAAGGGTGCGAATTGCAGGTAACTAGATGTATGGTCATTGGTTTGAGGTGTGCTCTTATCAACGGAGAATTGGCCATCCCCCGGAACATATCCGGCCCTGATAAGAAGACTTTGGGGCTGAATACATACAAGCGGGGGCATTTGCGTGGTTGTAAAATCGTAAATATTTTGTCACTTCGCTGGTTGAGATGGCAACTTTCTTGATTGTCGAATAGACTTATGCAGCACCTGTATGAACTTATACTTGGTGTTCTGTTTGGCGGAGCATGATAATTCAGACAAAAATACTTCAAAGAACAATCAACAATAGCTGTGCATGAATCGCTGATGTAGACATTGATCCCTAAGAAAATCTTCTACGGGGCCACGGACAATTACTTAGAGCCATATTCTTAATCAGACAATGTCATGTGCTCAATATGAGCTGGCATATCGTACGTTCTTATCCTCTGGTGGTTGAGTAGGTTTTGGATAAACTCAGGGTTGTGTTAGCATGACGTCAACTTTAGTCTGTGTGTTCTCTTCAGCAATACTAGCTAGCCAGGAGAGCGACCTTAGGAGGTTGCTCATAGAACTTAGGTTTATCACACTGCATGGCGATGGCACAAAAGCTTAGAGATATGTCACAGAACAGCTCCACTACAGTAATCATGACGAATATCAGGTGTGAATATGGTGGTTCACCGTTGGGTTTACCGTTAGGTTTACCGCCAAGCAGCAGCCGAGGAGGCAATGCGTCATCCAAGCAAGCTGGGACAGCTTCCAGTGCACCTCCGCACACCACATAGCTAAAGGGAACAGGGAATTTGTTTATTATGCCAGTCGGCCGCTTCCACCTCTTCTGTTGCTCTCCATCCATATAATTGAACGCCGAGGTAATATCAATCGCTGTGTATTATCAAGGTTCTCCCAGGCAAGGTACGGTTGCGGGCACAAAATTTGGCGAAAGCAGCTCTTTATTCTTCGGTTCCTTGCAAGTGCTCACAACGAATCAATAACAGGATCGTGTCCCGTTCGATCTCAAACCTCCCTTCATCTAATAAATAATACCATGGCTGCGGGAATTCGTGAGCGTGCTTCTCTCGGGTTGATGCACAAGAACTAATGGAGATACAGGTGGCATCGCGGGCATCACGTCCCTGATCCTCATAGCCGGATCCCTTGTCCTTATTTTCTTCGTCGTTCTGAGTGGTGTCAAAAGAACCACGCCGTTGAACAGTACATATTTCCTAAGAGCTGATACCTCAAGCGTCCCTGGAGCGAGAGCGCAGTCGCAATGGACCTATTTCTACGTTTGCGACACCGGTAACACAAATTGCGGTTCACCTGTGCCTGCTCTGCCAATTGGATATGCCTGGGTGGCAGATTCAGCAAATATACCGCCGTCTCTCGTTGGGTATGCACATGACAGCGCTATTTTCAGTGTCAATATTCTAACGATTCGCAGTGGTCACGCCAAAAACACAACAAGTACCTACTACTACTATATGTGGAGATTTGGATGGGTGTTCTATCTTTTAGCCCTACTCTTTGATGCCCTAGCATTCCTCGTAGCTCTAGCATCCCCTGTCTCTCGTCTCGCGTCTGGGCTCTCTGGTCTGATTATAGGTATCGCTTTGTTCTGGATGTCTCTCGCAGCAGCTTTGATGACGTAAGTATTTCCTTAAAGGTGCTTTCGTATATGTATGCTGATCAGCATAGTGTTACGTTCGTTAAGATTCGCAACGAATTCAAAAGCCAAGGACTCGACGCCCACATTGGCAGGTATGCGTTTGGTTTTACCTGGGGTGCTTGGGCCGCTATGTTCCTTGCGACTCTCCTACTATTCCTAGGATGTGGTCTCGGTGGACGTAAAGACCATGTTCGTGACACTCGGCCTCGGCGTCGCTTTGGATTTTTTCGCCCCAAGCGCAGAACTTCCACACGTCGTTCATTCATCGATGAGACCTCTAACCAGCGTCGCGTCAAGGATGAATATGCATAAGGGTACAGAATGGGCTACTGACATAACAGCATGGCGAGTGAACAGCATACAAAAATAAGATAGGCGGCCCCAGGGAAGAAACAGTTGCACGAATATGATACTCACAAAGCAGAATCTATAATGGAGTTATGGCGCGGATTGTATGATATGATAATGGATGGTACGGATTTCGCTATCTCGAACTCCTAATGTTTATACTTCACAAACCGAATGAAAGCTAGCACGAACTTTCTCTATGATTCTTAATATTTTGAGCTTTCTACCATGCAAATTCAATGGAGGATATCCAAAATGCAGTTTCGTACTCTATCGCTGTGATAAGGCTTTCCAAAATGAAAAGATGTACGACAATCTTCTCAGCGCAGACAGTTCCATGAATAGAGCAATAAATTACTTGGCAGAGCCCTTAATAAAAGCCGCTCAGCATATGCAACAAGCTACTACCCATATTAGGCACTAAACAATCACCCAATCATGAATCACTCCGCACAACACATGCAGCCTCCCTTCATAAAACATGTTAAAAACTGCTTCAGCACAACTTTCCAGTTTTGGCTCCTTTGTAAGATATATCCCATCCTCCATGCTCCCCTTCCATTATCTAACCTAAAACAGAGCTCAGTGGTAGAGCGGAAGGCAAGTCTCCTCCACAAAAAATATCGTAGCCGGTATTCGCTCCTAACACCCTGCAATAGATTGCAGCGATGCACATTATCTTCAGGTCACTTGTTCGAACCAGGTAGGGAGCTGGACTCCTTATATTTTTGCCACTTTTGGTCTTTACCATTCTGTATAAAAAGACTTGGGTTTAGTTTCTTCTGAGTCATTTTTGGTTCTTTCTTTTTCTGTGGAACTTGAGCCTTTGGTGGGACTGCAACTTAAGCGAGACTTTTGCTGAGCAATAATTCCACGAGAGGCAAGGAACTCAGCGTAGTGTCTAGTATCCAGAATGTTTTCTTTCTTTTTTATTATTATTATTATTAATTTTTTTTTTTTTTTTTTTTTTTTTTTTGGAAAAACGTAGTTCCGAATCTGGTAATGGAGTCTTGTTAAAATGTATCTTCGAAATATAGAAGATCAGAATGTGGCGTGGGGCCGAGCTTCAAACACCTCCCGCGAGAGGAGGTAATATTCGATATTCGTGCCTGGAAGGTAGGGTTATCACTGTGAATGTTAGGTAAAGGTGCTTGGATCAGAACCAACGGTCGTCTTGTCACCCATATCTCCTGTTGGCGACTGATTAATCCGTACTTATGCTACATTCGATATATCCTATTGCAGAAGCATGCTTTTTCAATGCATCATATAGACTGGCCACATTAAAGGGAAAACGAGAAAAATAATTATACTTTGGACCCTTGAAAGAAGCCATTATTTCACAAAATGCACCCTACCTGAGGTAGAAGTTAGAGCCTTGGCTCCATATTTGATTTGCGAAATCCTTACGCGTTGAGCAAGTAGGCGTGTGATATAGGCTTTACAATAACTCCTCTGAGTAGAGTTTGTAAGCCATGCTCTAACTATCTGCTAACGTTCCTTATCTACGTCCTGCTATCTTTGTGGCTCCATGCCTTTCTCTAGGCCAGATCTGAATGACGTCTCGTCTAATATCTCTAGAATCATACTCCTAACCATGCTCCTCACCAAGTCTCCTGCACAAACCGCCCTCCATCCTCCATGCTCTTCAATTTCTCCTCTGCCCCATCGCCAAGAACAGTTAAAAGGGCTTGTCGTACACTCTTGGGCATAGCGCCTGAGCTGCCGCAGACAACTACAACAGCACCATCGTCAACCAGTTTCTTAACCAGGCTTCCTCGCTCCCGGATCACATCTTGGATGTAAATTTTGGCTTTCTGATCACGACTGAATGCCGTGAAGACTTTTAGCGAGGGTATTGAAGGCCATTCAGAGGAGAAGAAGTAGTCTGCTCCGCTGTTGCGATTGCCGAAGAAGAGAATGCTTTCGCCGATGTCTTGTGGTGACTATATGGGGGCATAGGTCAGTCATACATACGTAAAGAATCAGAAAGAGTCATGAGTGCTAGCCGAATATATTCACATACCGTTTGCGCACGTTCATGTATGAGAGACCTACAAGGCGCAACACCGGTTCCAGGAGCAACTAAAGTATCAGGATCAGCAATGTGAGGCTTTGGCATCAAAGAACAGAAACATCGGATAGCCTCGTTTCCCAGAATGTTTCCTGAATTTTAATTTTAATTTTTTTAAAAAAAAACTTACTCATGATTACCGGTAATCTTGGGTTCTTCTTAGCTTGATCATAAAATTTGTTGTTAGAGGAGTAAGTAACTCTCAGCATAGAGTTCTCGGGAAGTGAAGTGATGTATCTAGAACAAAGACCTTGGCGCACTTTTCTGAGCACAGTTCTGTATCTGACTATAGCTATAAGAAGCTCTACTTTGATATAGCCTGAAGTGGCGCTCTGACTGAGTCTACCACCACTTGCTATGCTGAATTGGCGCCCACGGATGATAGGAAATAGACTTGTAGCGTATTTCCAGGGTAATTTGACGGATGGAAAGTCTTGCAGGACCTCGAGAATGCTGCGGCGTGGCCGCGTTGTGTAGTCGAAGAACTCATCTGAGTAAACGGGGTTACAGAACTCGAGAAGCCGTTCTTTGTGCATCTCGTCGTTGGTGTAGTGGGATATTTGGTGGAAGAAATAGCGGTTTGGTATTGCCTAGCAACCGTTAATCCCTATTTGAGCTTATTTTGCATAAGTCTTACAGTTATGTCAAGATTGTGGATAAGGAGTTGCCTTAAGGTCGTATTTGACAAGGTGTATAAACCTTTGATTGAACGATGCTCTGTAGAGTCGGCTGAAATTTCGAGAGGCTTGTCCGCAACCTCAGTCCAGTCCATAATATTTATCAGCTCTTGCACATCTTCTTGGAAATTCTTGGGATAAATGGTGATAACGTCTCCTGGTTCATATTGAGGTAGGTTATTCGAAGGTACAGTGAAGCTAAGATGGCGAACATCTTGCCAATGAGATTCTGGCGTCACCCTCTGAATGTGTATCAAATTCGCTGTGATACCACCGGGGATCGGTAGGGGCTATACGCTACTGTCAGAACCGGGCTTATCCATGCGTGGTGTTTGTTTTCTTAGCTAGCCGACATCACCGCGAAAATCTTGGAGTGACTTACTTCATTGTAAGCTTTTGCTGCAGAAGTTGTAGAAAGGCTTCCATTCAACCCATTCTCTCCTATCTCAGGCCTGGGTATACACGTCAGCTTTATTGACTCCTGCGATACTTGTATAATGGACATAGAGGCATCGACCTATCCCTCATTCACCTCACCTCTCGTTTACAATATTGCTCCCTTCAGAAGATTCAATGTCATTGCTAAAGCTTGATGTTTGATGAAGGACTAGATGATGCTTCGGTAATAGCAATACATCCGAAGGGATGGGGGTAATCCCATTTGGAAGTGGATATAATGATAAAAGATGTTTGCTCAAATCAGCAGACCAGGGCAGAAAAGAGCCTTCGATACTAGAACAACTCAATAAACTGATCCATTCTTGATTGGAAAAAAAAGTATCAGGAAAGCTACATACCCCTCTTCATGCTGCTCATCTCCTTCGCCCCGAGGGTAGATCTCCTGAGCACCAAGTTGGCTCAATCGCTTGTGCAGTTTTAATGCTGCCCAGTTGAATCTTAAAAATCGTCAGATCGCCTCTACTTATTTCCAGAATGGTGGAAGTAAGAGAAAACTTACTTGACATAAGAACTATCACCTAAGCCAAAGGTGGTGAACGACACGTGACCGAGGCAGTCCGGCCGAAGGCTCTTTCGGAGCAAACTCCTCCAGAACTTCCTGGCATTTTTGGGAAATTCACCTTGACCGGTGGTTGATGTCACAAATATTACGAAAGTATATCTTAGTAGTTGTTTCTAGAGCGGATCGAAAATAAGCACTGGATATGCAGGATAATTCCTCTATCTGAAGGCGAAGAACGTACAATATGAACCTCATCCATCTCGCTCACCCTGGTCGTAAAATGAAGTCGCTCAGCGACACGTCCCAGATCCTCAGCAGCATCCTGACTATTACCTGTTTCAGACCCGTAAATTATGAGAGCTGTTCTGTCATGTTGTTGTCCTTGTATCAATTGTGACATGGCTGATGATGGGTATGGAAAGTGGCCAAATCATGATGAAGATATCTATCTATGGATCTATCGAAGCAAAAAATCGCCGATTCAGGACCCGAAGTTATGAGTCACGGGACTAGTTCTAGTAGCATTAAATGGCCATCTCCGGCGCTCTATCGCCCCATGGTTTGCCATGGTATAAAAATATCATAGATGATGGTGATTGGGTAGAATAATTGTACGTATGTCCGATAATCCCAGCTAAAATATTTGGTGCATGAGGGACCCCGTTCCACCTCCTGAACATGGGGTCGGCTGATAGCACTACAAGGCTCCAGCCTCGTGTCAATTAAGAAGTTCAATCTGTCAACAATACTTGATTTTGATCATTTTGAGGAGTATTATTGTGAAGACGGTGCTTGCCTGGATTATTGGCGCTCCCCGGGCATCTAGACTCTTGACACCATGAATTTAGGGTTGTCAGGCAGGAGTTAATTATTTGATCTTTTTTACGAACAGTTGGCAAGCGGATGCTCGTCCAGTGGTAGCCTTGAGTTTAACATGGGATGGCGTTATAACTTGTGATGAGGCTCTGCTGGGCCAAGATATCAACGAAAAAAAAGATATTTGAAGAGCAACGCTCCCTCGATTTACGTAGATAGGAAATACATTTTCGATTAAATTTAATTAACAAAAGATCCTAATTCTATTCATATTCACTGATACATCTCGGTGCAGGTTTCTCATTCCTTCGCTCTTTCTTTCTTGCTCTCTTTCTTCCCACCCCCCATGAACCGTAATCTGCTGGCTCCACCTCAATCTGGTAAGCGCCATTTCGCTTAAGTGACGGCTGCGGAATTTGAGTATATTTTCTGAAGCCCCTTCTCCCCAAAGCCTGTTCCCCTTTCTTTTTTCTTCACATCACAACTTTGATACGATCAAGAAATCAAACCTTTCCACCTCTAATCAATCACACTCCAGACCTCTAGGGCACCTAGCTACCCTTCAAACAACTCCCCATTTGTTCAAGAGTCAATCACACTCAGCGAACGTCGACAACCCTTCACACCTCAAGCCCATCTTCAGTTAATCACACACCACATCGCCAACATGTCTACCATCGTGGAGAAAGTTACTGACGCCGTCAACGACGTTACTGCCAAACTTGGCAACAGCACCATTTCCGATTCCAAGCCTGCGGACGACAAGGCCGCAAAGGATGCCCAGAACGAGGCCGTCCTTGCCAGCGCTGCAGAGGGTCGCAGACTCTATATCGGAAACCTCGCGTACGCGACGACCGAGGGGGAGTTGAAATCTTTCTTCGATGGCTACCTAATGTACGTATATGCCGTACTTCTCTTATGCACCATCTCCCCTTTTCCTTGTGCCTTTGTCCTCCGGAAGAGTCTTTGTGGCGACTTCCGTTTCTGACTTCAGGCACTTTATGGCAACTGCGATATTAGCCGAGGCAGTTGCCTCTCCCCCGTTCAGCCCTTGACTTCATTTTATGGACTTTACTGACTTTGCATGTTTGCAGCGAGTCCACTTCCATCCCAAAGAATCCTCGCACGGATCGCCCTGTCGGATATGCCTTCGTCGACCTCTCTACTCCAAGCGAGGCCACCCGTGCCATCAACGAGCTTTCTGGCAAGGAGATACTCGAGCGCAAGGTCTCTGTTCAACTCGCCCGCAAGCCTGAGCCAGCGGGTGAGAAGAGTGCACCAAAGAGCGGAGATGAAGGTGCCGAGGGTGAGGGTGAGGGGCGCCGCAAGGGCGCTGGTCGTGGACGTGGCCGAGGCCGTGGACGTGGAGGTCGTGGTCCCCGTACACAACGCGGCGTAAGCATTTTCAGGGCCGGTAAATGCTACTATTACTAACATTTCATTTAGGACCAAGCTGCTCCGGAGACCACAAGTCCTGCGGCTGCTGAGCCTCTTCCTTTGACCGACATCACCAACAAGCCTGCCAACACCACAGAAAATGCCGAGGCCAAGCCAGCCGCGACCCGTCCTCCTCGTGAGCGCCGGGAACGTGGTCCTCCAGCTGATGGCATTCCATCCAAGAACAAGGTCATGGTTGCAAACCTCCCCTATGATTTGACCGAAGAGAAGGTTAGTCTTCCTACCTAAAAATAGATGATTTAATATACTAATATTTTTGCAGCTCAAGGAACTCTTCTCTGCCTATAACCCCGTCTCTGCAAAGATTGCCCTTCGTCCAATTCCTCGCTTCATGGTAAAGAAGCTCCAGGCCCGCAACGAGCCTCGCAAGGGCCGTGGTTTCGGTTTTGTCACCCTTGAATCCGAGGAACTCCAGAACAAGGCTGTCCAGGAGATGAACGGCAAGGAGATTGAAGGACGTGAGATCGCTGTCAAGGTTGCCATTGACAGCCCAGATAAACAAGACGATGAGGCTGCCCCAGCCACTGAGTCCAAGACCGACACAAGTGAGTGACGTTGGAGCACTTTTTCGGGTCTCCTCAAGCTAAAGAGACATATACTGACTAAAAATAACACAGCTGCTGCCCCAGTCGAGCCTACCGCTGCTTAAGCGCCTGTAATATTTGTACGATGAAGGAAGAACTTGCGCAGATTATTACCAGCATTGCTTTGCTTTTTGGGACATTCTCGCTTTGTGACTACCTTCGGGGATGGAGGAGGATCTGTTCCTCATGCTCCATCTACAGACAATCCAACTTCTTACGATTTTCCTTTAGGTGAACTAGCCGTTCATCGCGTTGGTGGATTTATTGCTGGCGTCAATAGATATGGTCTCTTGGGACTGGATTCTTGACAACTCAAAATTTCCTTCACGTGGCGTTCAGTGGTTCTCTATGACTACGAAAAAAACTATGGTCTTATCGCCATTTCTCGGGTACTCTCAGGACTGTACACTAGATTTCTTTCTGATGTGCTCTTGGGAAGGGATGGGAATGGAAAAGTTATTCATTGTTTGATACCAATAATCGGAGTTTTCCTGGCACCTGTCTATAATCGTTGTCGTGAATGTGATTTGCAATTTCGTATCGTCTGTAGTATCTTAAAAGTGTGTCTAAAGTGTAAGACTGTTGTTTCATGGTACATGCCCAATATCTGGGGAAGAAACTTAAACTTGACAGCCTCGCGGCCACGTTTGCGCCATTGGTCTGGATACTCAGCCACTGAGGCCCAAACCACAATCCACCAATTTCCCCCTTTCCCCCACTACATCTCTAGCCAAATCTCAGTAATTGCCGTGTGGTATACAAATTGTTAAAGACTACTCGGGGATCGTACCAGTGCTCTTCGTAAACTGGCACAATGGCCAGCAAGGCCATGTGGGAGGTTGATCCCGAAACTCGATCCAAAGTATGCTATCCCAAATCCTTATCTCGACGCATTTTCTCAAATTGCGCTCTATATTGTTGCTTTCTTAGACACGGAATCCGTTGCTAACATTCAAAACAGCTTCTCGAGATACAGAAGACAAACTCCAACGACCGTTGCGCAGACTGCGGGGCACCCTCTCCACAATGGGCTTCTCCAAAGTTTGGTATTTTCATATGCCTCAGTTGCGCTGGTGTCCACCGAGGGCTAGGTGTGCACATTAGTTTCGTGCGCAGTATTACGATGGATGCCTTTAAGTCACGAGAGATAGAGCAGATGCGATTAGGAGGGAATAAACCTTGGAGGGAGTTCTTTGATGATGCAGAGGTGAACAAAATGGCTGGCATAACATGGGACGATGCTACAATTTCAGAGCGATATTCTGGAGATGTTGGCGAAGAGTGGAAGGATAGGTTGGTGGCTAAAGTCGAGGGCAAAGACTATGTTCCTTCAGAAAAGCCAAAACCTTCACCTGCAACCTTCAGCAATGCGCCTCTCAGTTCAACAACTAGCAGGAGTGGAACACCAATAAGTGGACGCACCGACAGTCCGAGTCGCAAGGTGAAGGTAGATGATAGATACTTTGCTGGGCTGGGCGCCGCGAATGCCTCACGTCCAGCAGATCTGCCACCATCTCAAGGAGGAAAGTACGCAGGCTTTGGTAGCTCACCGATGGAACCGCCGAGGAGTGCGAATGCAGGACTGCCTGGATTCGACGACTTACAGAAGGACCCTTTGCAAGCATTGAGTAAAGGATTTGGGTGGTTCACGAGTACAGTGGGCAAGACTGCAAAGACGGTGAACGAGGGATATATTCAGCCAACAGCAGCGAAGGTACCTCCCCCTTCATCCCCTCTAACATATCCTTCGCCGGCCAGGACCAGGACACCTGACGATCATAATAGTTGGCGGAAACCGATCTAGCGGCTCAAGCACGCATTACAGCAGCACAAGTCGCAAAGGGAGCACAGGCTGGCGCAAAAGGAGCGGCAGAAGGGTTTAATCGCTTTGTGGAAGGTAGCGGTGGGCCAACAAATACGAGGAATGTGCCACTTGACGAGAGTAAGAAGGACTTCTGGGATAGCTTTGCAGAGGCGGGCGCTCACAGAGAGGCAAAGCCAAGTGCAGTAGGAACTGCAAGTATCAAGAAGCCACAGACGCCGATGGGACCAGGTAAAAAGGACGAGGATAATTGGGATAACTGGTAGAATTGGAGCGCTGTTATGTATCAGGCAATAGATTTTCGGTTCAAAAAAATGTATGTGTAGTCATATAGCCAAGATATGATCTTGATTCGTGGTGCTGTTCAGTATTGCCAGCCGATCAGCTTAAATCCGTTCTGCCTCCTCGTACTTTCCAATTCCGCCTTCAGAAGGCTCCCTCTCTCGTCTTGCTACTTTGTTGATTTTGCCTGGTAGTTCCAGATATCTTATCGAGCCTACTCATGATCTACCCAACCGATTCATTGCCTAACATACGTAAAATGCATCAGCTTGTCGAAAAGAATCCTGCGTGTTCTTAGGAAGATACAAGGATAGTTTTGGTTTTGAATTCTACTCGGTTTGCATATGAGAGTTGCGACGATCAACGAGCGCAGAAGGGAGTTCCAAAATGAAAGGATGACGAGCAAGAAGCATCAGCTTAGTGCCCTCATCTTGTCTTTGTCCGAAATAGAGCATTGACTCCGTTGTCCCCGTGATCAACTCTATATAAGCTATCATATAGTCGATTGGGATTGGGATATAGCTTTTACTAAAGCGCAATTAGTTTTGTATAGGCACGTACCGCGTTCATTAATTCTTTGATATTTAATTCCTGTAATAATAAGTGAGGAGGAGAGGATACTGAGTGAGCTGTTTTTATGCACATGATGATCGGTGTTAAGACGTTGGCGTCGGCGTTAATGAAGAAGTGATGATCAGATACAAGTATTTAAGGTTCCAAACATGGCCAGTTCCTGTGCTTTCCACTAAAGGGTCTATTGGTTATCTCCAATTGAGTGTCATGGAATAGCATTTACTGTTGTGCTCGGTATAGGTTGAGAGAGCTTTTTGGGCAAAATCAAGCATAAATATGTATGACTTATTCATATTCCTTTCTCCACCATGGTGCGTGGATGTACGCAGTGATAACCAAGAGTAGGAACAATGCCAAGCTATGGTGGTTAAAATGTAGATAGGTTGTTGTCCATGCTGTTTCTTTTTCATTATAAACGTGGCTTGATACATAATTAATACCTTTGAGTTTTTGAAGTTGCAAAACCTCAACAGTTAAAAGCTGGTATCCCCAGAATACCAATATTGTGGTCGGGAATCATTAAACTGTGCAGAGGAAATGACTTTTTACGCTCTATTACCGTCTAGACTTCAGTGTATCCGCCAAGTAATCGAAATCCAGTCTATGAAGCAGCCATGACCCGTAGCCCATTCTCTCGATTTTGATATCTCATCACCATTGCCTCCATGCTGCGGTGATCAATTCTCTGATACATACCTTGTTCCCTCTCCCATATACCAAAGGCAATGGATTGCCCCGTTGGCGTCGGATACTTTGTGGCCGCGAGGCTTAGGCTTTGTGCAGTCTCGTCAAAGCTGACCAAAGTTATAACATTTGTAACATTTTATACCCTTCAGGCGCTTCTCGTAGTCGGCCTTACGAGCCTTCATGGTAGCCCAGTATGCTTGTTGCTCGAGGTAGTCATTGTAACATTGAATACGCTCCTCCCAAAGATGGTGACGCCCGGGGAACTTCTTGTAGGAAGGCGGTACAGATCTGGATGAATAAGGAAGCATGTTTTGTGGTCGTGGCCGATTCGCTTACCCGTGGTACGCTTGATGGTAGCGTTAGGTGAGTTGGCGGTCTTCTCCATAATTAGATAGGGCTGTGAAAGAGCTGTACTGTCGGCAATGAGACCTACGGTTATGTTGACCGGAGTAGTATTCTTGACAACGGATGTAGTGGGTGTCGCCTTGAAGGACTTTCGGGTAGTAGGTTTATAATCATAAGCCGGGTCTGGTTACATGGCGAGCTTTTGGGAACGTCTGGGGTTGGCACCAGGCATTTTGTATTCTGGCATTAGTCTATGGAAAAAAGGTTATTGTACTGGATACTGATTATTGCGAAGCACGATTGTTTAAGTGGAAGACAGCCGATGGAATTCGGGCAAGAAGGGTCGCTCTTCCACAAATAGTCTTGAAGGTGTAGTGTTGCTAAAGCTTGTAGAAGTATATTATTTAAGGCTTTGAACATGCCCTAGAACCGAGAGGCAGGAGCAAAGTCACTCACTAATGACTTACATGAATCAATATTATTGAATTTGCTGGGCTATATCAATGAGACTCCCACGAGCTGTCCAACTTATAGCGGACTCATATATAGAAGATGCTGTGATGAACATGATAAATCTGGGCCCTAGGTTGAGCAGGAAGCATCCTTCATTCAGGGGCTCGCTTAATCATGTGACCTTCATTCTATGGCCACCTCGTCTTCTTAGCACTTGAAGCACAGAGATTATAACCGAATAAGCACCTTTATTATTATAAAGATCCCATATTCCTCCCTCATTAAGCCTGTTGCAACCATTGCCACTGTGGTCGAAACCACTGCAGTTATAAGATTCGAAATGATTATCATTACCAACAATGGATTAATTTAGAGATGTACCAATTCAATCCCGAAATTCCTATCCCAGCTATATGTTTATGACAAAAAGGCACCGTTTCATTATATATTCTCTTTAATTGAATAATAAACTACGCAATAATCAGACATTGAATGCACGCAGAAGGATTAGTTTAGTTATGCAATTAGATATCACCTGCAGATTACCTAATATGCACTCCAGAATAAAAGCAGGTTTATTAGGCTCTTATGGCATATAGGCTCATATACCCATCAATGGAACTAGGAGTATGGTGAATATTTCGTTAAACATTCCCCCCCACAACGCAAGAATCACTAATATCCTGCACTGCATGTGCCCAGTCAGCCAGTTTGTTGAAACAAAATCGAGACCCCCAGGTCACACTCATATGCACGCCATGTAACCCCTCACCGCTCGGTAATATCTGGTCGTTGACCTAACGGGGTTGGCTAGAAAGGTAGACAGCCTCGCCATTAGAGTTGTAGACTTTCATACCATTTCCCTCAGGCTTGTCACAGTTGTATTTGTAGTGTCCGTATTCGCCGCAATGAAAGCATTGGATGTTATCGAGGGAAGTCTTATCAGTGGCCTTGCTGAGAGGTCTCAAAGCGTGTTCCTCACGGCGAGCCTTACGTATAAGGTAATCGTTATAATCTTTAGCCTGGGCCTCCCAATAGTTGCGCTCAGCGGGTCGTCCCTTGAGGTACTCCTCGCGAGCCTTGCTGTTGGTGGTATAACAGTTGTTGTAGACATGACCGCGGCGGCTGCAACCATTACAAATCATTGAAATCTTGAGAGAAGCCTCATAGCCCTTGACTTTTTCCGCCCAATATTGCGTATGGTCGGGCTTTTTCTCAAGAAAAGCCGCCAAAATCTTGGGATGGGTGAGGAAGCAATCAGCCTCAGTGTGTCCAAAGCGATTGCAGGTTCCGCACTTTGAAGCTGGCTTTGGTGCAGGCAATGGGTGAATGGAAATGGTGGGAGATTTATGAATCTTTGGCCTTGATACAATGGCGGAGGCGGGAGGAGTGTATTCATATGCTGCTCCAGACTTCATTGCCCGCTTCTGTGAATTTCGGGATGAGGCAATGCCAGGCATGTTGTGTAATATGTTGAATCTGTGTGAGAGGTAAGGGAAGTTGACTATGGTGGTTCAAGTTGAGAAGAGTTGGCTTGACCGACGTAGTGAAACAGCAGTACAATATTGGCGTTAAGAATCTGGAATGGTAGAACTTTTCTTGAAGGTCTCTGGTACTGAAAGTAGTTTGCGTTGGGAAAGGAAAGGTAGTTTGATACGAGAAGAAGCTAAAGACCCTGAAGAATAACACGATTGTTCCAGTATGAATTCTAACCTGAACAACTTCAAAGAGCCGTTCTGAGCCAATCAAATTGACGCGCCTTGCCTAAGGTCATTGTATGGTTACTTGTATCGGCAATAATATTAGTGGGTCAAAGCAGCAGTTAACAGACAGAAAATACAGTGAATTGGCATAATGAAATCGTTAATTGTGTTACAGAGCAAGGCGCGGACATGAAGATATAACGCCAATGGCGGTCGCTTGTAAGGGAAAACTATATACTGTAAAACAGACTGAGACTAGGGCAGGCTTCACTCGAAAATAAGATTAAGCCCGTGATATCTCTATACATGTGTACAATGTGTAGTAGAAGAATTGAGAATTAGGATATCCTTGGGAGGATCTGATGTTCTATAAAACGATGTGATTGAACATGGTATGCAGAATAGGCCAAGCGACAATAAAAACGTAGTCCAGAGCGTGACAACAGGAGGTGATCTTTTCTTCAATATATGACAAATAGGCGGCGACTGCTCTTAGAGGTTTATTGTCTCGGTGGCAAATATTGATGCCATTTTCCAACTGTTCACCCATGAATGGTTGTCCAAATTTTATGCCATGTGCTATGTGCCTTGAAACTCCATCTCTCAGCTGTTCTGCGAGTTTGTGGTTTGAGAGCAAAGTTTTGTTGCGTGCTCTAAAGCAATCCCGTACGAGAAACACTGTCTCGCTCCCTCCCGTACAGCAAGCATAGAGCCGAAACCCAAAGCAATCCAATCTCGGTGAAGATTGAATCATGCTCCAAAATACGTTCAACACGGGACCAAGGAGTAAAAATGAACAACACAGTAAGCTAATGCGGCGTAGTGATATCCGTGACTAGACAAAATGGTTTACTATCTTTAGTAGAGACAATCAAGTTGACAACAAAATTCATCTGAGAATGACATTAAGACCATGAGCAAAAGATCTTGGAGCACAATCAAATTTAACGATGTCTAACTTTAGTATGGTGATAGCTAAGTATCAATTGGGGCAATGAGAAGATGTCAATCACGCATGTTCTTGCCTTCGATTTCATGAGCCTCTTATGATGGGTTATCATGAAAATTTATTAATGTTGAAAACGGCTCCGGTGCGTCTCGATAACAATTAAGAATAACTCACTTGCTGAGAGAGCATACTTTTGGAGGTTCAAGATTGAACCATTAGACAGAAGCGGAGATGCGTTTTGGTAAACTCAACATCGTAGCCACAGCCTTCCGTGGTCTTTCTCAAAATTGACGACTGGTCATGTAGGTCCATTTTCAATGAATGACAGACCGCACATCATCATAATCGGAAACCATATATAGCTGGGCATATTGGTCCGAGGGTTGTGGTGAAGCCAGAGCCTCCTTGCCACTGAGAAGCGGAGGGATTGCGCATTTCCAATTGTTAGAAATTTAGAGAGCATGTGCTGAATAGAGCAAATGAGAACACAATTTAAAGTTAATAAGATAATTTTGAGCCTATTGGAAGAACTTGGAGAGCATTTTTGGAACTGATCATGGGTGTGTTGTGAGGCTTTCCCTCTTTCCAAAGCCACGGAAAGATCATGGTGGATCTACATCAATGAATCTAACTTCCAGTCCTCGTACTTTATGATTGTTGGATCCATATATACTTTACTCGTAACTTCGGAGCCAACTAACCTATGGCTAATTTGAGGCTACATCTAGTCAAGATCTGCAACAGGAAATAGCGATAAATGAAGGAAAGATGCAGATGGAGCCTCAAATACAAATAGTTGCTATTTACGTATCATTGAAATCACTCAATATGGATAAAACAGATGGCTAGAAGCACGCGAGCATGCTGACATCAATGGCTCAGTTGCAAGCATGGCAAATCAGCCTTCTGAAGATCATCTCCACATCTTGAAGGTTGGTTATCTTAGTGTTAAGCTGCCGTGTACGGCAGCCTCGGGATGCTGTCTTTTGTGGAAATTTACATGAAGGCAGGAAAAAGCAACACTAGATAGATATGAGCGTACAAAGTGTAACGGAACCACAGCTTTCTGAGATGCCGCAAGACTCATGTATAGATTTAGGAAGATCCAGACTCAAAGATTGGATGGAAATAGATACTGTGATTGATTTGGAAGCAAGCCTGCAGCCTGCCAATTACTGAATATTTGGCAGGTTCTGCAAGAACACGAGGAAAATATTCCGAAATATCTGATGGGGTCAGACTAGCTGCCTTAGGCAATTCCAGGGGCATTCTACTGGGGTATAGGGGCTGGCGTAGGGGTTGTTGCCCCTGTAGAGTACCAAGCGAATTCAACCTGAAACACGAGCAAAAGAAGACTTGGTGCGGCGAAGAAATCTCACGATCCAAAGGGCACAACAAGGCAAGGGTAAGGGTAAGGCACACCGAGGTGCTCAATGAGAGATGAGCGGTGGGCGCGCACACAGGAACTGGGATAACCAACATCGCCCGGGTTATGCACTGTGCTAGATTATAACTTCTCTGCTGTGTTTCTGACGGCGCATGTTGAAAAGCTTTGTTCCTTGCATGTTCCTAATATACTCGAGGGGAGTCACTATCGATTGCTCTATTGTTTTTTGATGGCTTCGGGGCGGGACCTTTTATTAGGCCAGGTCGCCTGTGCTGCACGAAATCACTGGGCCTCACCCAAGGGCCATCCGTTAAAAAAGGACTAGCCTGGAAATAGACACTCGGTATTGTATCTGTATCTGTATCTGTATGGGGACACAGTGACAATGACGGTGATAAAGTGACTAGACATAACAGTTTCCGTACAAAGCGGCTAGCAAACAAATTGATCTGACAGGTCGGCCTGAAATATCCTTCCACCAAAGTGTAACAGATCTACCAGATACTTTGCAAACCAGCGCTGCCTCTTGGCATCTTCACGGCCCATCCGACGGAGGTGTGATGTTTTTAGGACCCCGCCTGCATGCCGTCCCCTTGGCCTCATGGTCTTGGGTGGTGACGGGCGACGGACGGTCCTCGTGGTTCTGATGCCTCCCCTGCCCAAAGGCCCATGCTCTCCCGTAATAGCGTGTTTCTGCTTGAGTTGTTGACATGGGTGCAGTGCAGTACCATTTTGCACTGGTCTGCCAGTTCAAGATGAAAGGGCCATATCGAATGAGCCAACCTTCTCTCCTCATGGGTTCCTCCCAGCAAGACGAATCCTCACACCACACATTGACGAGCGAGCCGGAGACTCGGAAACAGAGTTGAGCCCTGGATCCAATCGCAACAGATCAAGACGACGACCAATTAATTTCCTGACGCAATTGCCCTTTGCAGCAGAAACCGGCTGGAGAGCGCTGCGACGACTCCTCTCTTTCTTCCTCTTTCCACTCTTTGCGCGCCGCAAACGACTTTGATAGAACGCGAGAATAGCGAAACTAGTATACCATTCAATTCTTTATCCCACGCTTCATCATCGCTTGATCGTCCCGCAGCTTGAGGCTCGATACCCACTTGCGATAGTTTTTGGTATTCTGAAACGTTCTTAACAGAACGACAAATTCCACCGCCACAAGCCTGTTTGTGAGGCCGGTACATAGAGGAGGAGAGGATTGCAAAGATCTGGAAATAAACAGCGTTTGAAGAGAACGGAAAGTTGACAAAGTTCTCCGGTCGCAGAGTAAAGTCACTGAAGAAGGAAAATCGACGTGGGGGACTGGAAACGGCGGCCCTCGCATGAGAGATTCTTGACAGGCACCCGAAACCCCAAGTGTATGTGCATAACCTTTTTGATTCTATATCCCAGTGACATGGTTACTTGGTAGACACACTTCAGACCAAGCTCGGAGCCGAAGAACTTGTCCATTGATCTTGCGATCCTTCTGAGTGGTGGGTTTCGAATCGATGCTTAGTCTGGTGTCTCCATCCTCGCCTGCCCTCACTCTCATTTTTGCGTGTTGTTCGATTCTACGTTGGACAGTGATGATCTTGGTGGTTATCGACAGTCACTAATTCTCTTCTTGCAGGATTCTATGATTGAAGGAGTGTTTTTGTAACGTTGGAGGGGGTGTGCTTCTCGACCAAGTCGACTGACCAATTTTCGTTTCGGTTTCGCAAATCTGAGATGCGCCTTTCACTTCAACTCTACACTTCAGCAATACGCAGAACAGTCTTTGTCTATTCAATCGTCGTGTCCTAGAGACCGACTCACGCTCTTTTACAATTATATTCTGCTTTGGAGCTTGACGACTTCACCTTATTACTTTCATTCGCTACCGATCTTTCCGTCAACAATAAGACAACCAAAACTCCGTGGACAAGTTCCTTCTCAGCGCATAATCAGGCTCACTACTCGTTCGATCTCTATCCGTGTGCTAGCGTACATTAATTCCTTTGTTCATCGACTTCATGCATACCCAAACAGAATAGTAGTTAAAGGATCCGTGTTTTGGGGTTAAGCTCACGGGACATACAGCCTTTCCCAGCAGTTTAACATTCAAATCAAAAATCCATCGCCCTATCTGGGATGAGTTCACAACAATGGGCGCCGTCCAGTCGGCCTGGTGTCGGAGCAGGTTCTGTCAAAAGGGCCCGAGAAAGAGCCCAGGTTGGCTTGCCTTCTGAGATCTCACAAGCACCACCAGCACAGCGGCCTTTCAACGGATATGGATTACCAGGGCAGCCTAGTCCTAATCCATCATCACAGATTCCTCGTGCGCGTCCCCAAATGCCAGTTGCACTTGCGGATTCGAGAAATGGTCCAGGTTCTGTTGGTGTAGCAATATCGAGGCCCACACCAGTACCACAATGGCCTTTAGCTGGAACAATTGAAGATATGCAAGCCCCAAAGGACAGACAATACCAGGCTCCTAAACCGCGAGGAAACCCTCCGCCACGTCCTCCACGACCAAGCGAAGTGCCTGTCATATTTGATCCTTCACGACTACAAGTTAACCCATCTTTTCGGCAAGAAGCACAGCAATCATCCAAGAATCAGGAGAGAGATACCATGTCTACGTTCGTAGACAATGACGATGATTATTATGAAATGAGATCACCAAATTCGTACACATCCCGACCATCGACAATATCTTCGGTTGGCACTATACCAGACTTCCCAATACCAATGCCTCCACCCATACCACCGGCAGCCCGAAGGAGCGTCAATCTCGGCCCTCCGCCCTCATCTAGGAGAGGCGCATCATCATACTACTCACAAGCATCTTTCGTTTCGCCAATTCCGGAAGAGTCTCCACGGTCAAAGCAGTCACATGGTTCATACGCATCCAGTGCTGCAATACCATCGAACTGGGGTTCAGATTCACCAGGTTATTCACCAGGATATGAATATGACGAAAAATATTATGATGAGAAAGACCGAGCATTTGGGATGTATACAACAGATGTCATCGAGGAAGGTCGTGAGTCCAGAGAGTCGAATTTAGAAGATAATGAGGATCGAGGTTTAATTCGGAGTGCAAGTTTGGGAAAGCGGGCAAAGCCATCGATGATCACGACAAGAAGTTCAGAACAGCGAAGGCCGGATCCGATACCGCAACAGAGGTCAAAACTTGAAAGAATGGGAATAGTGGATGGGGGTGCAGGAGCTGCTTTTGCTGACGGCGGACTGAGTGTGGCCAAGGCAAACAACGCATGGCCAATGTCGCTAGACTCTCCTCTTCCACCTGTAACTTCACCATTGGTTAGCGGAACAGGCTTGATCGATAAATCAACATCATCTTCCGAGAATGAGGTTCCTAAGGTTGCCACGGCTGTGACCACAGATGATCGTTCTCCTGCGCCTTCATACAACCCACCTGGTGAAAAGGCAATGCTGGGAGCTTATGCTGCTGCAAGTTCTTTACAACCAGGCGGACCTACATCTATCAGAACACCAAATCCAGGCTTTAGTCGATTATCAGCGATACGTCGCCCGCCTCGATTAGATATTGATGCAGTGCGTGATGCAGAGGCGCGAGGCAGCTTGACAAGTTTGCCAGACCTGATTAGAAGAGCAACAAGGCTAGCAGCCATGATGGACCGTGGGAAGAGACCAGCGAGCCGCTTAGCTCTTGACGATATTCCAATGGAGCGTGGCGGCGGTGAGAAAGATCTCGAATGTAAGTATTTGTTCCCAAATAAAGGTACTCTTGCTGATGTTTCACTTTCGACAGACGAGAAGCGCCAGTCTGGACTTTCGGGCATGCTTGCAGCTTTTCCACCCCCTGGTCTAGCAACACCAACTCGCGACCTGAACACACCAGTTCGCCCCGTATCATCATGGCCAGTTCCATCAAACCAGGGTCCCAAGTCTGATGATACTCCGAAACCTGAAAAGAAGGGAAGGCGTTGTTGTGGCCTCCCAACTTGGGCATTCTTGCTTTTGCTCATGGTGCTCACCATAATCGTGGCCGCTGCGGTTGTTATTCCACTCTACTTTTTCGTGATCAAAAAGGACGATACGACGACACCGGCATTAAGCCAGCAGCAGAAATGTGCACTAGATTCAGCTACAGCATGTCAAAATGGTGGCTCTTCAGTGCTATCTTCTGGACAATGTGCTTGTATATGTATCAACGGTTTTACTGGCACTACATGTACAAATTCATCTGTTACAGCATGCACTACGACTACGCTATCTCCCGAATTATCAAACGTTACACTAGGCGACTCGATACCACGTCTTATTAGTGGAGCACAAACTAATTTCTCAATTCCTTTATCTTCTACGACACTTCTGGCTCGTTTCAGCGCGGCGAATCTTACTTGTCTATCGGAGAACGCTCTCGTCACATTTGGCGGCATATCAAGTCGTAGTGACACAGTCAATATGGTGGCGATCCCGTCTCCAGTCGCTGGAATTGCATCACTTCCGACCAGCTTCCGAGCCGCTAAAAGGGAAGATACTATAAATTCTGCCAATGGTATATTGCATGACACGGCCACAGCGCCTGTACCAACAACTACTAAAGGTAGTGCCACCTCTGTTCCGACTGCTTTGCCAACATCAAATTCTGCATCTCCTACCAAAAGCACTGCCTCAGCAGAACCCACCGCTGCTTTTGCTGTGACTGAAACTGTACTCGATTTCGCTAAAGTGGCAGTCCTGTACGTGCTACAGGAATTGTCTCTTGAGGACGCTTCTGATGCGCAGACTTCCTTTCAACGGTTCTTCAATTCGAACCAGCTTTCCACCAATCAAGTAGCGCGGAACTTTTCCTTAGGCGGCACTTCCACGGTGAACTTGATCAACTTCAAAATAGATATTGGAAGTGGGCTCGTAGGCTCAATTAATAATACATTAGTTATCAATAGGCGACGACAAGTTTGCCTATGGGATCTCTGAATCCTGAGGTCGGTGAACGAAAGAGCGAAGAGTTGTACATAATCTTTCCTTTTCTCTATAGGCAACCACATAGCTATTGCTTCGTGAGCGTATTTCTCCATTGGTCGTTATGTTTTGCTATTTGGGCATGGCGAACGGGATGCATTCAAGGACATATACCTTTTTGATGGGAGGATGAGCTGGTGGTGGAGATTGAATGTATTATAAAGCGCAGAAATATGTGCATGAGAAGAGATTACTTAAATCAAGTGGTCGACCATACTCCCTATTCTCTCATCTTCAATTTGTGATGTAAATTGTCTCAAACTTATGTCACCGTACCCAATATAGCGCTAAGGTATATTTCTTAGCCTAAGGGGGTTCTACCATGTGTTATTCTTCAGCTTTAATCAGTCCTTTTGAAGTGAACTCTAATTAGCGTTACAATATATAGATATGAGGTACAATCGTCTGAGGTCATGCTCTTTATTCAAAAGTAAATTGTTGCAGACTTGATCCAGAGCTATCAACTCATATCCTTACCCTATTCTATCAAGCAATATATATTTAGTCCCTATCTCTTCCTTTCACGAGCATCCACTTTCCGCAAAGGAACAGTCACTCAGAAGCAAGTTTATGCCTTAACCTTGCAATTTGCGGCATATTCTATTTTCGAGTGGACTGGTGACCAAGCGACACTCGCTGTAACACTTGCGCTCTGTGCTAAGGACATACGATTGAAGAAAAAAATACTACCATTTGTGCACCGTGTCTCAGAACGATTCCACTCAGTCTACAAAGTGGGCAGGTTCGCCTATATACCCTCCTCCCGCCAAAAATAATAGACCAAATTTCTTGTATGAACCCAAGGAAACTGCTATCTGTAATATTTTGCTGATATTTAATAGGAGCCTTACGACATGGCTACTGCTATTGTAAAGCAAGGCGCGAGCCTCCCAACACAAAGCTTCACGGTTCAGAAGAACTTCATCTGCTGTTACTCCCCTTACTTTGTTACTACTTCAAACAACGGTTTCGCTGAAAGTGAGAAGAAGGAGCTGGAGCTTGAGGCGGACCTCGGGTTGTTCAGCTTGTTTGTTAATTGGATCTAAGCCGAAAGCTTGAGACGGAACCTTGCGGCAGCATTTCACAAGGAAAAGATATGATGATATTGGCTAAGCTTTGGATAATATTCGATTAGGTATTAGTTAGGTAGTCTGAAATCAACCCGATGTTTCAAAATATAGCCCATTGGAAATATGTTAATACTGGATCTTATAAGTCCATAAATTGCACTGCGTTTGCTATTGCAAATATGAACCACGCCATTCCCTTCTCACTAACATCGCCTACTTCCGGTAAGAGGCCTCTTCAGGTGCTTATGTCCACAGCGTTTTCTCTCAGCTTAATACCAGAATGCGTCCATGTGGTAAACTCGTCTCCACAATTCATAGACAATATGCCACCATCGTTTACTACCAACAGCATTCCACCTTTCAAGCGCCTATCTTTCCTGCCCCAGATTACTACAGGATGTACGTATATGATCCCAACTAACGCCACTGTCCAGAGGAGAGCGAGTATCACAAATGTCCACAGTACCTTCCACAGTCTTCTCCATGATTTCTGTCTCTGCCTCGCCTGCTGCTGCTCAACTTCCTGCAGCACCGAATTTTGATGGGCTCGCTCTTCGGCAAGAAGTTCATCGTACAGGCGTCCGCCCGGGTGAAATGTCGTATCATCGGAGGAAGAATCCGAGACTGTGTCTCGGTGTGCGAAAGTACCGTATTTGAGAGTAGGCTGCATTGTTCTGGAGGCAAGAGATACGGTAAAATAATGGTGAAGCGACTTGGAATGGATTGTGCTGGGGTGTTTCAAGGCAATGTATTCTAGGTGATGGTTATACGGGATGTGGAAATGTGATTTTGCCATACTTGTGGCATGGTATCACGACATTGGAGTTGAATAAATAATGCGCAGCAGAGCAGGCTCGGCTCTCATTACTTGTTGTTCCAAGGCTTATTTTGTGGCATATGTAACTAAAGATTCAAAATACGAAGTATGGCTTTCACATGGTCCCAGAAAGGTCGTCTATTGTTAACGGCATCTGTAAGTAGAGACGTTTCCAACAATGGGTATCAAGTCCTAACTCGAAGATTCCAAGAACGCTCAAGCTCGAGTCGTCAAATAGTTTATGTATTTTATTCCACAATGCATCGTACCTTCCTTTATATCTGGTAATGATGTACAAATCCGAATCTGACTCACAAATTTTTTGAGTACGACAGCTTTGCGGAGTGGTAGATTGATCATTGACGTTGGCTGAGGAAGGCTGCCAAGAAATACGGTGACCAAGATCGCGGATGGAGCTCCAAAGTTGCCGCGTCAAACCTCAACCTAAATCCGAACCTCAGTATCTAGCCTTGTATCAACATTGACAAGCAATTCTGCCTGCCCTGTCTCTTATCGTCGATACCTGGTCCCGCTACGCTGCTGTTATTCTCCTCATTAAGCCCTCCAAACCTGAATCTTGAAAACTGCAATCATGTCTGAGGGACAGATTCTCAAGCCTGACAAGGACTTCTCCAAGGAGGTTGACAAACAGCTTCCTGAAGCTGAAGAGCTGGCAAAGGTAGGCTCGGACACAAAACCGAATGCCAGAGCCTGCTAATTCATTGTTCTTTAGACAAACGTTCAGAGTGCTATCGAGAAGCTCACAGTGTTAGAGAAGCAAACCAGACAGGTAAGCCAGTATGATGACTGTGCGAATTTTCCTAACCACTCTCGTAGGCGTCGGATCTGGCATCAACATCTCGAGTCCTCATCGCGCTAGTCACAATCAGCAAAGATTCTGGCGACTGGAGTCTACTCAACGAGCAAGTCATATTACTATCCAAGAAACATGGCCAACTTAAACAAGCTATAACGAAGATGGTTCAGACGGTAATGGGATTCTTAGACTCAGCACCAGATCTAGAGACCAAATTAACAGCGATCGAAACACTTCGGACAGTGACAGAAGGCAAGATCTTCGTGGAAGTCGAGAGAGCCCGTGTTACCAAGATCCTGTCAGACATCAAGAAAGAACAAGGAGATCTCAAGGCAGCTACCGATATCTTGTGCGAGCTGCAAGTTGAGACTTTTGGGTCTATGGAGAGAAGAGAGAAGACGGAGTTCATATTGGCACAAGTGGCGCTGTGTATAGAGACTGGTGATTGGACGCAAGCAGGTATTCTCAGTCGGAAAATCAGCACAAAATATCTGTCAAGAAAGCCCAAGAAGACACCGGAGCAGTTAGAGAAAGAGAAGAAAGACCGAGAAAAAAAGAGAGAAAAAGGCGAGGATATTCCAGAACCTGTTGAGGACGATGTGACAGATTTAAAGTTGAAATACTACGAACAACAGATTACACTGGCGAAGCACGATGACAAATATTTGGATGCATGCAAGCATTATCGCCAGGTTCTGGATACTGAGGCTGTTGAGGAAGATCCTCAGAAGCTTCATGCAGTATGTTACCTATCATTTCTCATTTTATCAAGCTCACATCCCTAGTCCCTCCAACGAATCATCTACTATGTCATCCTCGCCCCTTACGACAACGAACAGTCAGATCTTCTTCACCGAATTCAAAAAGACACCAGGAATTCCCAAGTACCTCTTGACGCTCAACTTCTGAAGCTCTTCACCATCCATGAGCTCATGCGATGGCCTGAAGTAGCAAAGATATTTGGACCACATCTTACTGGCACCGACGTGTTTGAAGCTACGCCCGGTCAATCCGCAGATCCTAAGGCCAATAAGCGCTGGGAGGATCTCCGCAAACGTGTCATCGAGCACAATGTCCGCGTTGTTGCAAAGTACTACACTCGTATTCAGATGCCGCGCCTCACCCAATTGCTCGACTTGACAGAAGATGAGACAGAGAAATATATCAGCGAGTTGGTCACAGCCAAAACCGTCTATGCAAAGATTGATCGACCAGCAAGGATTGTGAATTTTGCCAAACCAAGGGATGCAGATGATGTTCTTAATGAATGGAGTGGAAACATGAAGAGCTTGTTGGGCTTATTGGAGCGTATCGATCATTTGATCACCAAGGAGGAGATGATGGCTCGAATTCAACCCGCGAAAGTCTCGAAGAAGACCGCGAAGGCTTGAGTGTTATGATAAGAGATTGTGCGCTGTATAATAGTCTAGATTCTAGATCTCTCAGCTAATATTACATGCTGAATTTCTATCTATTTCTCAAGTGTATCTTTATCACGTAATCATCTATCTTGGTATCTCTCTAGTTTCCAACTCCAGTAATGCATCAAATTGCCCAGATCGTGTTGGCTCTAATCATCTTTTCCATCATGTCGTATAATGATCGAAGCCCTCATTAGAAAGGTACGTCCATATCTTCCACGCTCTCTTCCTCTTCTTTCTTCTCCGCAAGGCAGTCCCTCAGGAATCCAACCAGCACGCCTCCCATCTCCTTTCCTACAGGCACAAAATGACCACCCGGATGATGTATCACCTTCCCATCCTCACATCCATTTGCCAGCGCAAGACTTCGGTTTTCTTCCACCACGCTATCCAAACTCCCAATAAAATGCAACGTCTCGCAATTTATCTTTGGCTGATAGAACGACTTATACAAAACATTCGGCGTTGCGAACCCGCTATACATGACTGCAAACTTCAATCCCTCTGGATGCAGCGCTGGTAAATCCACCCAAGACTTCGGAAATGGAAAAACGTCTCTATTCTTCTCTGTCTGCTTCTCAAACGCCTCCCGTCGTCCAGGCTGCAGCAATGCCGCGACGAATCCCGCCGCCGCGGCGCCCTGCGAGAATCCAACCACCCCATCTATGCCCCCCATCTCCCGTATCGCATCGCCGATTTTATCAAGACCTTCTTCTAGACCAAGGTATTTGTCGCCGCCCGTCTCCCGCTTCCACCAGCCCCACGCATCCGTCTCATTGCTTTCCTCGCCGACGTACCCGGGGATGTCGGCGGGGAGCAGACGTATTGGCGCTGTGGGGTAGGAGAGTGTGGGCACCAGAGGTTTGAGAGATTTGATTAGAAGTTTTTCGAGGGAGCGGGTTTTCGCGTGAAAGAGCGGCCCGGATTGTGTGTAGCCTGTTGTTGCATCAGTGCGTATTCACTGCGAGGACAACTAGGATTTAGTGGTGACGACGTACCGTGCAGCATTAGAATCTTGAGCTTTTGCGGTTCTGGCGCCTTGCTTACGCCATTGGTTTGTGCCATGTGGGGGCTTGAGAAGGGCGGATATGGGTGTACTGAAGGACGGAAGAATTGTGGTACAAGACGGGAAGATGAAGGGAGTATTCTGGAGAGCATGCGAAGGGTGATGTTCAGCAATGAAGGATTTCCGTAGTAATTGCAAAAGTCGCCTAACAATGACTCGGCTGGTAATGAGTACCTTAGCCGGGTCGGGCCGGTTGGATCTACTGAAAGAAGTTGCCGTTCAGCACCCGAAGCTGGTCTCAACTCTAAACCTTACGACGTGAATAGGCTGTGGTCTCCGCAAGCACGAGCAACAAGTATACTTCTATTCTTTACTTACTTTGCGAGTTGGATTTATCGAGGGAATGAGCAAGACGATACTGTATTTTTGTATTTTTATCTGAATTGGGTTTCAACGACGGGATTGGGATATGTATCTGGGAAGCATAGCAAGCGGTGGGATATGGAAGGAACTTTTGCCATTGGAGCGTATGATATTGATAAATTCGATTGTTTTCTTCACCTCTCACTTTTTCCTTCGTTCTCTGCATTTGAACGAGATATACCATGGCTCCTTGTAAGTCCTGGGATTTCAATAGCTCGCGCTTGCCTTGTACAGAACTTTGATTTTTAGGGAGGAATTATTATCGATGTTGTATTATACCATTACGCATGAGGGTGATTACGGATCATGTTGCGCTAAGACTGAGACGGGCTGATACGACTCGATACAAGGTGTTTCGAAAAATAAGCAGCTCAAGTTGCGTTCTTATAACGAAGTAGCGTTGAGTCTTAAGTTTTAGGCTTTTAACTAATATCCACTTGCAAATTACCGCCTCTACATTCGAATTAAGGTAGCGATGGTGCCAGCTCAATGCCTTAGCAGCCTGAGAGAGATTGGTAAGATGGATAGAGTGCTAAAAAGCTTATTTACTTTGGTGCAACTGATTGGTATCAATGGTTACTGTTTTGTTGCATGGATTCGTTATTGTGTCTTTCATGTGGGTACCTTCACCGATGGACTCCTATCTGATTACTTGCATTCACAAGGCCCGAACAGTCAACGCAATTGGAGCAGTTTACACAGTTAGTACGGTTTATGCATATCGAGCAGTTGCGGCAGTTGGTGCAGTTCACGCAGCCCTGGCGTTTGAGCGGCCACCACAACCCGCACAACCAGAGCAATTTCTGTTGCTTCCGCCTCCAGCTGTGACATAATGTTAGTGGATACGAAGTTTCTAGGGGATGGCGTCCACTTCTCTTACAACTATAGGCATATGCGACGCTTGATGATGATGAGCTCTGTGCGTATGGTGGCGATACCGAGCTAAAGCTGAAGCTGTACGGATTGCCCCAGGCTGCGGCTACTGCGGTGCCGTACGTGTTACCATACATCCCGGAGTTGTAATATTGTTGTTTTTGATTGTTCATTTCTCTCCAATATGCCTGTTGTCGCTCAACCTTTATCGCATATGCTTCCTCTTCCCTACTCTGCCTTTCCCGAGCAGCTTGCCGACGTTCCTCTTCTTCTTTCCGTTCCCTGTCACGGGCAGCTTGACAACGCTCTTCCTCTTCCCTTCTTTCTCTATCACGGGCAGCTTGACGCCGTTCCTCCCACCCTTCTTCAAGCTGGTGCCTATGGCGTTCTTCCTGTAGCCTGCGCTCCTTCTCTTTCTCTTTCTTCTCCTTCGCAAGTATAATCTTCTCCCGCTCTAGTGCTGCTCTCTCTTCATCTCTTTTTATCATTTCGGCAGCACACTCAGCGTCTCGATCCTTGATCAACTTTTCTAGCTGGCGCATCCGATCCTTGTGAAGCTTCTCCTGGCTGACATGAAGCTTGCGCTGATCACGCTCTAACTTCTCGATTTGCCGTGCATAGTCATCCTGTAAGGCCTTTATTTCTTCGGCGGCTTGCTGATCACGCGTCTGCATAGCCTTTTCCCACTCCTGATTAAGAGCCTTGCGCTCGGCCACTGCTCTGGCTTTCTCAACTGCTAGTTCGCGATCCAGTTCCTGACCAGCCGAAGTCTGATCGAGGCCCTTCTTTTTATTGACCATTTCATCTTGGAGGCTGAGTGTGACTTGCTTACCATCACCAGCTAGCTCATGCACAATGTTGTGGGCTTTCGGTTGTATTGTAATATCGTCGAACACTGCTGCTCTTCGCAATCATCAAACCCCCAAAATTATCGTCATCGATAAGCTGTTGCTCGCGTGATTTAGCTTTCTCGATTTCTGTCTTATCCCACGTTGTGGTCGCCAAGATCACTCTTTTCAGAGCATCTGGTCCACATAATTGCCTGACGCCATAGCTAGTTGCGCCACTGCTAACAGCTAGCGCTTGCATTGTTTCCTGATAGATAGGACCGTCTGGTACTGGCAGATATTCAGAATATAAACTTCTCAAGGTCACTTCGCTCTTGCTACTAAAGATCAAGGAATGGGCAATTATCATCCGCTGATGTGGTTTATTATACCCGATGTTATCAATTGGTATTATATTCCCTGTATGCAATTATACAGGCGCCTCGCCAACCATCGTCATAAACCAAGTTGAAGTTTCGTCTCGCAGGAAGGAATATCGAATGGCTCATAGCTAAAATGAAGATTTTTCAGATGACTGAGAGAAAAGAAGCATTATTTCTGTCGAAAGATGAGGCTCCTTCAGAGGAGGACCCAACAAGATTCGAGATCTGATATGTTGAGTCTGGTCGGAGGTGATTAATAAACTTCGGATATGACTAGCGAAGAGTAAACTTCTTAAAACAAATTGATATAGTTGGATCTAGATAACTGGATTAGAGGAGTTTGTAAATTAGAATCTTTGAAGTACGGTAAACTCTCTTGATGGCGAACATCTTTAATCGATTAGCAAGTGGTGATCGTGGAAATGAAACGGTGATCTTGTCTGTTTTATTGTTATGCTTTCGTCGCCCTCTCTGTTTTGTCCCACTTCCCTAAACGGGACCTGTATTCAACTTGCAGACTTCCTCAACTGCTGGCCAGCAGCATTATGAGGGCTACTATGAGTCACCTATCTTTTCTCACCTTCTCCCGCCTTCTTTGTGCAATCTGTCCTCATGTTCTCGATATACCCACCTCCCTCTGCCGCCTCTCTCCCACGTTCCTTCTCTACTCGCCTTTTACCGTCCTTCATAACTTATAAGGGCTTTCACTTAAAGGAATCTTAGTTAACCATTTTTATAACATGCGGTATAGATTGTGATTACCAGGGGCAGCAAAAGTTTAGCGTAAAGATAACAGAAAGTCACATTTTCCCATATCAATAAGCTTGCTCATCTGTCAACCTTAATTCCCAAGCCATAATACACAGCCTCGAAACAACTAGGGCTAATGGTGGCAGCTCCAGTCATGCCACATGGGTACTTACGCCCAGCGGAATGAGGTTCATCTCCTTGGCCGATGTTTAGAGATCCAAAATGGCCTATAATAGCCAGGTAAGTGCCTCGCGGATATTTTTGTCCAGGAGAAAGCTTAAGTTTTAGGCTGGCTTCGCAATTACTTTCTACTACATCCTCTGCATGCCACATAACTCGACCAGGAACAAGGAGCTTCCTGTGTTGTACTTGATGATTCCAGGTGGCACTTCTTTCATATCTAATACAGCTGGTGGGGTTCCCGATGCTCGATAGTCGATGCTATTGAATGTGCCTATTCCCAAATCTTCTATGGGCCTCAAATTCCTGATTGTTGATATAGCATTGACATTATGACAAAGTGCTAATATACAAAGCAAGATATTTCTGGTAAAGTTAGCAAAAAGCATAATGGCAGATATCTAGTTTGCAGCCCCGTCTAAAGGCTTTGTTAAAATTTATCGAGCTGGATGTCGAGGAAAAAATTTGTGCAAGTAATATGAATAAGAATGGCTTGAGGTAATGACAAGAAATAATTGGAATGGTGTAACTGAAGCTGCTATACAAGTGATTTAACTGAATGAATATTAGACGACTACTATAGTGGCATTATGAATGATTCATACGTTACTGAAGAAGGAAGGTGAGATGTTAATTTGAATTATTTATTGCAATAGCCAACAAGGAGGAGGCTAAGGCAAGTATTCCTACAGGAGAGCCTTGAATTCACTCCCATAACACTACGCTATGTATAAAGAGGCTTCTATTGTGGTCGGATCTTTTTTTTGCGGCAAAGGAATAACTGTTGGTATTTCAGAGACTTTCAATTCGTTATTTAGAAACTCCAACATTTCGTAGACCGATGTTAGTATAGATCCATGCAAATCACCCCTGTAGACCACTATATATAGATATATTCGTAAGGGCCGTAGAGTCCTGCCCATAGTAACTAATATAGACTGACTCCTCTTTTAATATTTACCTTGTCGTGCACAAATCAATGAAGTACCTCGCAATTATCTAACTGGTTGGACCCCTAAAAAACCAACACCTCTTTCCCAGCCTTGGTATCATGTATTTCCGGAACGCCACGTCACATGATTCTTATCGCCTGCTCGACAACTTCGCCTTAACATTGTGAACTCTAAATCTCGTTCTCTATTACTCAAAAGCTGCCTCGTAACTCACTATTCAACTCTAACACAATGGCTCCTATGGTTTGCAGGCTTAAATACCGCAAAGGCGAACCTCTTGGTCTCTCAATCTATCCAGGACCAACCTTCATGTCACTCTCATTTGACATCCGCGAGAAAATCTACCAACTACTTTTAATATCATCTGAACCTATCATCGTCAATCCCAAACCGCTAAATATAGCATCTCGAGAAAGTTTCACAGGTTTACGCCTTCTCACATTCGAACTCTTTGCGGTTAACAAAGCCATTTCTGCCGAGGCCGCAGCGGTTTTCTATCACCGAAACACATTCAAGTTTTTGATGAAGCTAGACCGGCAATATCGTCCTGGATATAACCGCCCTTCATTCAATCCATGGGGCATTCTTTATTCCTTTCTTTACGTGATTGGAGATGTAAACCGAGCATATTTACGGTTTCTCGAGTTAGAAATTTCGCAACCAAAATCAGTTGCCAAGGAGCTTAATGGAACTATTTCATCTTTAAAAAATGGCTCACATTGGGTACGTAAAGTACACGCGCGAGATCAATATCCTCGTCTTTACCCTTGTGCACAATACGATCAGTATCAAGGGCCAACAGTGGAATATATTTCTCCTGCGATCGAAGCTGTTTTCCGACTGCTAGGTTCCGAGCGACAACAATTACAATTGTTACTAAAAACGGAAATGAATAACTTGCCCGAAAACAGAGTGTTGCCTCACAATGGCTATCGGATTGGATGGAGCAACGAAATTCCTGATTACATAGAACAAATGAAAAAGCGATTCACGACTTCTTTAAGAGACGAAGCTCAGGTTGAAGTTTTATGGGAAGTACCGTACTTTAAATCATACTTTGTATCGAAAATGAAAACGATTAAAAATGATGGCTGGGAAGTTTTGGAAATACTTGATGTCTTTGGGCCACTTAAGCTACGAATTATGGAACCAGAAGTTCTTGTAACGCTTCGAAGAAATGGCAAATGCAAATTCTGAGTATGATCTCGAGCTGAAGTGGAAATAATCTAAGCATTCTATTCCTCTGTTTGTCCTAGCATCCATTCGTAAGTCACATATTGGCCAAGGCCCACTAGTTAGTTCCTGTAATTGCTCCCTCCAGGCCAGCAAAGTCGAACTCGCCCCAGGTTGGCTACGAACCTCTAAGTAGCTATAACTGCACTGGGGGGATAGGACACCTTTGGGCCGGCGGAAGCAGAGTTTTCACGAAGAGCAGGAGGGCTCCGCTCAGGGAGGTCTTGGTTGTTCTCAACTCCTGAATATAAAATACTAGCCTAACGATAACCTCGCCGGCCAAGTGTTCAACCTTGTCCTTAAACCCACTTGTTCGTGTCGTCGCCTTCAGTTTTCTTAATAACATTCACAACTCAGAAGCTGACCACGTACTCTTCGTCAATCTTCCTCCTTGGGTACCGTCTTGGTGGTCGCATAGACCTTCTCCATTGTTAGGCACATAGGCGTATTGGGGGGATCCGCGTTACAGCTGCTCAGCAGCATCAAAGTTCTAGAGGGCGATGGCGGATTCTGGTTTGGGGCTTGCCCCGCACCTTGCTGGCGTGGTGTTCTCAGCGGTGTGGCCGATCAAGGGAGCCTGGTAAAAGTAAAAGGATTTAGGTAAAAGGGCTGAAATTCGGATAAAAAAGAGCGCCGAGCATGGAGCGTCCCAAAGTGGAGAGTAGCTAGGTTGTTTGAAAAGGAAGAAGAGAGAGTGAGGAAGGAGCGAGGGATGGCGAGACGCGACTTCTTTACCCCAAATGCAGCGGTCACAGTTTCCGCATGTAGACTTGCTGTCTGATTTATTACTATTTTAACATTAATTAAATAAAATCAAAAAAGCATTTTAGTACTGTACAGCCTAATTATATTATTAAAATATTTTGATTTACGAGTTTCAATAGTAGTTATAGGATAAAGTTATTTGAAGAAAAAAAAAGGCAGTAGAAAAAGTGACTTTTGGTGTAAAATCGCAAAACAACAAGTACTTCTGGGTTGAATATACGTTCAATTCTCAGGACGCACCTCGCCGACACTCGCCCATTCATATCCTGTCAATGCATGGCTCTAGTTTCTGGCTTAGTCAGACTTAAAGCTGTGCGATCATTTGGCTTTGTGGCGAAGAGTGCATGGTAGTATTATATTGTGGCACAGCATCCCGATGTAACTGCGCGGCAGAGTATGGTGGTGGCGAGGCATACCCATGGCAGCAGTGTTAAAGGTGCAACGGTTAATAATTGAGATTCCTACATCCGCAGACCTAACAATCCTTTCAATTTATTGCATTTGCCTATTAGAAAGAATGACCTTCATGTCTTGTGGTCATTTGCCGAAAAGGAAAAAAAGAGGCTCTAGGAGGATTAAACTTAAGGTTGCTCAGGATTTAAAGATAAGGTTATTGATCGCGGGTGGGGCGATATGGATCATTGTAGTGAAGATTTCAAGATAAGAATAAGGTTAGTTATCACAGTTGGCGACGGATAGGGATTGTTGGGCGATGATCTCAGGATTAAAGGATAATGTTATTCATCACAGTCGAGCATAGGGAACTTTTTCCGCAGTGATTTCTTCTTCCTTTGAAGCCTGATTCTTAGAATGAGATGTGCTTAAATATGTACTATATATCTCCTGTTCCTGTGCTTCATTCTTCCACAACACCAGCAAACAGCACCAATTCACAACTCTATTAAACTTATCAAAAAAGTGCAGCTTCTTTCCCTACTTTCCATACAACTAGAACCAGATACTATCACCACTATACAGTAACCTAAACAATAACACAATGCGCTCTACCACACTCCTTGTTCTTGCTCTAGCAGTCACAAACCCTCTTGTTAGTGCTCGGCCAGTAGCAGCACCACCAAAAAGTTTGTGGAATAAAGTCCAGGACACCGTCACCGGCCCAAAGGGAACCCTTGTGTAGGTGATCACAAAGCTCTTACGCTCTCCAAATTCACAAAGCAGATGATTAATACTTTCTACCCTTAGCACCAAAACATGTGGTCTCGGTTTTGCTCTAGTTGCAGGAGCCTGCGTGGCAGTCAACACTTTCCCTAGTAACCCTGGAAAGACAGTCGCTGCTGGAGCTGTTGGCTTGACCGCACTCATTCCTAATGCTCAGGGTGTCGCCAAAGAATGGGCCGATTACGGCAAGAACAAGCAAAAGGAGGATATGAAGAAGGCATGGCCGGATGCGAAGCAGCAGGCAGCTGCGATCAAGGCCAAACCCGCTCTGGATGACATCAAAAACGAGAATCATAAACCCCTGAAGCATGTCGAGAATGCACCCACGGGTGACGCTAAGCTCAAGGATATAAAGAAGGAGGATATCAAGGACGTTAGCGGGCGCCCGGCCATGTTGAACGAATTGAAAAACAACAAGCCGCAGCTTAAGCCTGTCGCAAATCCAGGTTCCGATGCCCCAAGGCTCAACAAAGCCTATGACATCAAGCAGAAGCAGAAACAAAGCCACAAACTTGTTGGGTATTGATTATTAAAAGGGGATTTGTTCGGAGGAAAAAGCAGGAGTTAGGGAGCTTATTATTGAGGCGCCTGGCGTTTGGAATTTGGAATTTGGATCAAGTTATTTCTTTTTGGGTTAGGTTTTAAGGGTTGCTTTGTAACCAAAAAAAGCAAGGAGGTACTTCTCAGCACAAAAGAATGGAACATTTGTACTACGGTTTCTTCTTCTCTCTTTCTCTCTCTCTCTCTCTAGAGCATGCCTGATGCATATGATGGGGAAATTTTCTAAATTCGTAGCGATTCATGGTCGAAAAGCATTGCGCTCGCATCACATACGCACCGCGCCTTCATCTGCCAGGCTCTAAACCGCAGCCTGAGCAGCAAGTAGAGAGAACTTTCCGCCGCATTCAGCAAATATGAGTTTCTTATGCTTAGTATCGCCTTTTTGAAGAAGTGTAGGATATTTCACAGACTCTTCTGTCCCAAGGCCGGTCCGATAGCCTTCGGAATAACCCCAAGCGTACGCCTTTCCTGTCCGGGTGACCACCATCGAGTTGTCAATACCTGCCGATACCGACATCGCGTCCTGTATATTCGGGACAACAGTTGGGCTAAGAAGAATTCAAGGCTTCCCACGACTCTCAAACAGGAGATTTTCCTTCGAGACCACATCGAGACTGATGCCTGCCTGGTTCTCATCACAACGACCCCATGTCAAAACTGTTCCGTCATCTGTACACCCGATAGAGTGGTGTTCGACTCCTTGAATTTGCTTGATCTTAACGGCCGGAGGCGTTTAACAATAGTCGGAGTATGAATGATTGCACCGTCCTCTCCAGCTCCTTGGATGATTCCAGTCTGCCCAAAGTTATTTAAGCCCCAAGCATAAACATCCCCACCCTCGGTGACCGCGAAACCGTGGTTAGTGCCACAAGCGATGCACTTTACTTGAGATAGTCCAAGCCAGCAAGGGTATAAGCATGAGCACTGATTCGGAATAGAAGGGCCAAGCTGGCCCTGTTGGCCTACACTCCAAGTATATGTTCGCCCTTGGTCATCCAGAGCTAAAACGCGATTCCCACCTGCTGCAAGAGAAGTTATATTCCTCAACTGATGTATTGGTGCGGGCTTGCGCTGCGTCAATTTCTCCCTGAGACCCGCCCTTTTACCTTTGACTTTGCATATTCAAGAGCATCTATATGGTGGAAACCCAGAGGGCCACCACTTGCCTGTAAGGGGTGATCAGATAGGTATTTTTATGAGATAGACATAAGTCATACACGAAATGCTCCTCAACCGTAAACGGTTCCAGTACAGTCAAACCTCGATATCGGAACTCATTATATCGGAAACCTCTACATATCGGAAAGGAACGCTGGAACGGCTGGGTTTTGGCTGCGTATATCGGAATCCTTTTTTATATCGTGATCGGAATGGATTTACTGAAAATTTGTTAGGTTCCGATATAAAAAGTGTAGGAATCCTGCTTAATACATATTTTTCATAAACACGTGATATAGTTTTACGCCTTTCGTACTTTTTATACATTTATGCTTAATTACGTATATTTATGAAACTCGCTATACCGGAAACCTCTATATATCAGAATGCTGGGGTGGCACGGAGCATTCCGATATATCGAGGTTTGACTGTACTAGTGAGGACGAAACTGGCATTATCCATTGCTGCACCCTGCAGAAAGGTAAAAGGACCTCGTCCCAGGCCATCCAAATTTATAGCAGTAGGCGTACTTTCTAGGGGGTTAAAGTCCACTCTGTCGGAGCCGTCTGAGCTGGCATTGTCGTCAACGTCTTTTGTAGGCCCCTCCCAATTTGTATTTCGTCCAAGAGCCATCGTCGTTAACATCTCATGTTAAGATCTTTTGATCCTTTGTACAAGCAACACAATGCATGCCCCTAGCGGAGATATGGGTTATTCCAAATGCATTAAATAGCTTATTTTTACGGGGATAACTAACATTGGTAGGACGCTGTCCATCAAGTGCTGCAGGGCCAAATCCCAGTTCGCCTGACTCACCACTCCCAAACACATATAATTCTAGAATTAGTGTTGGGACGCCTGCTTCTGCGCCTGTCTTTAATCGCTTTGTGGATATCTTTGCGGTTGGTTTGATTGGTTGTTTGCGCTTCTGCTGTGAAGCTAGATATGTCTCAGTTGGGTCAAGCACATCAGGGGATCCATCTCGAGAAAGAACAAATATGATAGTAGGTTACTATTTTTGCCTGCCGGAACAGCGCTATGGATGATAGTCCGTGGCATAGCGACCGCTGTTACAGAGGCTCGCGTGGCAGGAGCCTGGGCATATTTCTTGTCGAGTTCTACTCTCTGGACCATCCGCGACATGACAGGGTCTACTTAGGTTGAAAGAGTATAGCTCCAACGGTCCGTGGCAATCTAATGGAAATAAATATATCAAATTTATTAGACATTTCGATATTTTTAAAGGGTTGAATAATGGCCAACTCGGTCAGTCGAGAAGAGTTGAGAACTTTATTAGGTTACATTTGTTGTTGGATTTTTGCTCCAGGTTCAATCAACTGGCCGCTCAAAGTCTAGATGCCTGTTAATTCCAACCAAAATTAAGGTTTACGTACACACGTGACTCGGAACAAATTTGGACATAAGGACAGTTGGACTGCCTCTCGTTTGCAGTGGTCTTTTGATATGTTGGCTGCATATAGCTTAGCCAGATTTAGTTTTCAACCCTAAGTATCGCCTTTCAGGGAACTCGGCTTGACAGCCACGATTGTGGCGCTCTCCACTTTCCCCAGATCTTCACCTTCTCCGCTTTTGCATCAAATCTCACCAATCCGAATCCCCATCTCGGAGTTTTTATCCATCTCCATACCTTTACTTAACCAATTTTCCTATAAACCCATATAATCCCGTGCGTTAAATTGTACTTTTACTGTACCTAGGCTCATTCCGTTCTTTTGCAGATTTATGCTATGCTCCTTTTCTTGTTCTCGGAATGTCATACTTTCTGATCTAATGCAAGTGCAGGCCATACGAGCTCTCCTAAGGCACGGAAGCGTCCGCAAATCGTTTCCTCTTTAGTAGGTTACATTCAAAGCGGCTTTACCGACTTTCGTAGCACGCCATTCAAGCCCGAACTGACATTAGAATCCGTAGCAATATCTCCCATTCTTTCTAAGAATCTGACATAAAAAAAGCATAAAGCTTTGGGCTTTCGCACCCTGATCCATCGCAATATTATAAGTCATATACGAAGAAGATTGGCGAGATAATAACTTGGATAAAAATTACTATTAACCTGCTGCAGCAGATCTTATTTTCCACACCTTTTTAGAGCGATCATTGCTGTTGTGGTAAAATGGCGAAAGATACGGTCTTGGAGTCTGGCACAAACCCAGCGACCGTTGCTAAGGAGACTGGTAGATCCGACTCGAAGGATAATGCTCGCTCAATTTCAATTCCGGACATCGATGGCGTTGCTCCAATTCCGAAGGGGACCTTAGATCCAGTCTATGAGGCCAAGGCGAAGGTCCTCAATAATGCGGTACGTTATAGAGTTACATATGACAAAAGCCATTCAGAAACTGACTGTAACAGATTCAGGAAATTGGTATGGGTTGGTATCAATGGCAACTCTTCATTGTTGTCGGTTTTGGTTGGGCAAATGACAGTTTGTGAAATCCCATCCGTGGATTGGATGTCACTTGCTAACCAATTTTCAGATCTTTGGCCAATCGTCACTTCCCTGATATGTAAGAATATTTTGAAACGGCATTTTGGAAGATTACTGAATAATTTAGTCACCCCAATCGCCAATGAGTTTCGTCCATCACGCCCACCCCTCCTTTCGCTCTCCCAGAATATTGGACTTTTGGCTGGAGCCATGTTCTGGGGATTCGGCTGTGATATATTTGGCCGTAGAATCGGCTTCAACTTGACACTAGGTGTCACAGCAATCTTCGGGCTAATCGCAGCCGGATCCCCCAACTTCGCGGCAATTGGTACTTTTGCGGCTCTCTGGTCATTTGGCGTGGGAGGCAATCTTCCGGTCGACTCTGCCGTGTTTTTAGAATTCTTACCTGGATCGCACCAATACCTCCTGACAATCTTATCCGTCGACTGGGCTCTTGCTCAACTTGTGGCTACCTTGGTGGCTTGGCCTATTTTGGGCAACTTAACTTGTCAACAGGAAGAAGTCTGCACCAAGTCAAAGAACATGGGCTGGAGATACTTCGTCATTGCCATGGGAGGCATTTCTCTAGTTGAGTTCATTATCCGATTTGTATTTTTCACCGTCTACGAGAGCCCGAAGTTTTTGATGGGCAAGGGAAGAGACGAGGAGGCAGTACGAATAGTACACGAAGTTGCAAGAAGAAATGGTAAAGCTTCAAATCGTAAGTTCAATTTTTTTGGATCTTCATAATTAGAAGCTAACTTGAGACAGTAAGTATTGAAGACCTGCAAGCATGTGACCCAGAAGGCCGCCATGTTCAAACCGATGCCTCAGCAGCCATAAAACGCAAGCTCGAGAAATTGAGTCTTAAGCATGTGAAAGCCCTTTTTGCAACCAGAAAACTAGCCTTCAGCACCAGCATGATTATGGCAATTTGGGGACTCATTGGTCTTGCATTCCCCTTATACAATGCTTTCATCCCTTACATACTAGCCACTCGGGGAGCCAAATTCGGCGACGGTTCCACATACCTCACATACCGGAACAGTCTTATAATTGCAACCCTCGGTGTCCCGGGCGCTCTTCTCGGTGGCGCCCTCGTTGAGATCCCACGGTTTGGTCGCAAGGGCGCACTCTCCATCTCCACAGTCCTCACAGGCGTCTTCTTGTATGCTTCGACAACAGCCAAGACATCGAATGCTCTATTGGGATGGCAGTGCGCATACAACTTTTCCAGCAATATTATGTATGCGGTCCTCTATGGATATACACCCGAGATCTTCCCAACCAAGGACCGAGGAACTGGTAATGCTTTGACGGCCACGACCAATCGCATTTTTGGTATCATGGCTCCAATTATTGCCATGTTTGCCGATCTGAATACTAGTGCGCCAGTGTATACTTCTGGGGCATTGTTCTTGTTTGCTGGATTGTTGGTCGTTGCATTGCCTTTTGAAAGCCAGGGAAAGGCAAGTTTGTAAATTTGGTTACCACTATACCCAGATGGAGGCAATTCTTTTTTTAATGAATCAGGAAATCGAAATGTACCCGTGCACGTACAGATAGCTAAATGTACCTACGTCGAGTCGTAATATACATAGTTCAGCCTTAATCAACTAAATTGTAGAAACACAGTATGCAGTATCAAGCATTGTTAATTTATTTCTGTTGTGTAACTAAATGCTCACGCCATCTTGTAGCATCACACATACCCCTACATGATAATATCAGACCAGCGATAGTGTCCAAGAAGTTATAATTTTAAGAAAACCTCAAAATTTGGGAAGTAAGTACGGAAAAGGAACGCCAGAGTTTTCGAGTTGAACAGGAAGACTGCTCTTATGCGTGCTTAACCTGAGAATCTTTCCTACAAAAACCATTCACCTTGGCTGGTTTGTCAGCAAGCTTTCGTATATATCACATAAATGCTTAGTACATCGCTCACTTTGCCTCGTGAAATACTGCACTGTTATGACTTCTGAGTTTGTGAAGCGATATACCCCAGTAAAGATTAAAGCGTCATAACAAAAACCTCTAGAATTCTTGCAACCCAAAATTGCATAGCCTCCATTTTGTCATGGAAAAATTTATATGTAAGTAGTTTCCTTCGAAATTCCCGGCACGAAATACACAATCTCGTAATTCTCAAAGCCTCCTCTCTTTCTGTAAGGAATGACAGGCAGCATAGCCAGAAGAACCTTTTGGACTTTAGATAATGATATAAAAACAAGTGTATTCCCAATTCCTCCCTTTCAAACTTGTGTTTCGCTTGGTTTCTGGTCTCAAGCTGTATATACTTTAACCTCATAAAGTGTGTAAGTTGATTATAAAATGAGAGCAAAGAACTGTGCCAAAATATAAAGAGCCTTGAATCAGCAGCTTAGACGTGATTGTGCCTATTAATTTTGCACTTTGGTAACTCCTAAGATACGGATTCCTTCATCTCATCGAGAATTTATTTGGAAAACGCAATGCAACAAATCTGCAGCATTAGCCAAGGAATTCAGTGATGTGGTTAAGTCGAATAATCTGGCCAAGACAAGCTATTTGGTCGTAGATGGTAAGGTCATAGATGTGCGAAACCTCTCCCTACTGTTCTAGTAGCTTCACTGCCTCGACTTTCAAACACAACAAATTCGAACCATACAATCTGGGAACAAGAAATGAGGGCATTATGATGGGCAACGCTGTTGCGCAACCGCCAATGGTATATACAACGACCCAATGTAGAATCCAGTGTCCAAGAAGCCAAATTATAAACGAGTGTTTCACACCGTTTGTCTTCCAACCAAACGCCATACAGAATGCAACTCTGCCGTCAAGAATGTTCCCCAATCTCCCTAGTCCTCTATTCTGCCTTCATGTCTATAGTCCAGTTTGCAACTTACTCGTCTCCGAGATACTGCGAGCTCGGCTGCCCTTCCTTAGCCCCGCGCTCAGTCGCTCTTCTTATTTGCATCTCCGTCTTTCGCCGCGTCAGCCTTCCGCACAACAACGTATTCGCGCTCGGAGTCCTCACCTTCACTCGCGCCAGGTGTGGGCGGTAGCGCTCCTGGCACCGCCTGCCCTTTATCGCTACGGCCTGTTGTTGGTCTGGATCCTCCCCGTACATCGTTTCCAAACCGACCAGCTAGAGGACTACCGGCAATCTGACGTCGTCCTTCTTCTGGGTCTTGCGAGAATGTCGTAGGACTGAGGGGTGCTCGTTGATGTGGTGAGGAGCGACCAGAGCGGCCAGAAGGAGAGGATTGAGCAACGAGTTTTAGGCGTTCTTCGGTGGCTTTCAATCGGGCTTCCAGAGCCTCAAGTTCAGAGGTTTGCGTGGAGACCTTGTGCTTTCTTGGGTATCTGGTCAGCAGGAGTTTCCGCGAGAGAGGAACCATGCGCTAGTAGATAAGGGCGTACTTTTCTGATACCGCAGCATCCAGATCTGCCACAGAATTGTCTATTTTGAAGAGGTCGTTGAGAGCAAGAGAGAAGGATTTTGCCATTGTCCTGAAACAGCTTCATTAGATTCCACAGCTGACATAGTTGGGGATAAACCTACGATTGCGGTCTGTTATTTGGCTTCCACTCCTGATCAAGCTCGTGGTCCGACATGGTGATAGGATTATGGATAAAAAGATTCACAAAAAGAAATGGGGGTATATAGGTTGGATAAGTGCAATTTGTAAGGTTTGGTGAATAAAGAGGTCTGACAAGGCTCAAAGTAAAGAAGGCATGCGGATCTTACTTTCCCTGTAAATTAACAAAATAAGGGGTTCCGAAGCTAGTCTCAGGGGTCCTGTGTCCGCGAAGTGCACTTTTCCTTGCTCCCTTTCTCTCACTTCATGCCATAAGAGACCGAGCGGAGTAGACACGAATAGGGGAGTGAAGAAGATGGCGAATGGGGGGCTTGGGGGATATTATGCGGAGAGGCCTTCATGGAAGCCTGCGACCCAACGCAGATGCCCTGTAATCTACTTCATGCCCGAACAAGGCGCAAGGCTGGCGATCATCCGCACCCTGGACAACAAGGCTGCAAGTATGGAAGTGGAGATTATCAGATGATAATGGCTGGTGACTTTCAATTGTCATTCAAGAAGCACCAGAAGTAGAGCGGATGGTGAAGTAATAGGTCGATTTGAGCATGATATAAAATAAAGAAGGAAGTTGCTTTTGGGTTGAAGAGACGACAGGCGGTTTCATCCGTTCGCTTCATCATCGTTTTTTTTACTACAAGAGCTTGACACTCTAGAATGCGTGCACGTGACCCAATAACTCTCGTGCAAGACTTCAACCAAGTTGGGAATAAGTCTGGAATGAACTAAATATCATCAACAACCACGTCAAATCACGCGCATCGCGATTCAATCAATTCTGCGACTGCCGTTTCGGCTTTATGCACGTTTGCGCCATTCCAAACGCGCTCTTGATGAATCTTGAGAGCTATTTCACCAACTGAACAGATCTCGCCGTGGCTCCTCTTCACCTTGTTTCCAGCCACCAAGCTCCCCTCGAACGCTGGCGAGGAGGATACTGGGGCATGAATACTTCACCAGATTATACACCTCTCGAATGTCTCCTGCTCTTTCAGTCTCTGGTCGCGTATGGCACGAACGAGGACGCATTTAATAGCATATCCGATACTCTAATCAGCAATGCCCTTATCCAAGAAGACGAAAACTACAATGCAGCCCGCTTAAAACCGGAAGCTCTGCGCGAGTTATACCTACAACTTCTCGCGGAGGAATTAACAGCGGAGGTCGAGGGACATGAGAATGGCGGCGAAGTGGGATCCAGAAAGAGAAAGCTCCCAACACCAACCTTACCATCGTTGAAGGATGCGGAAAACCATAGCGAAAAGCTGCCGTTACTGGTTGAAAGACTCTATGCAAGATATAGGGAAAGAATGGTACGGGCTATTCGGGACGACGAGGAACAATTTGCAAAAATTCAGCGGGAGATAGCAGAAATTGAAAGAGGCGAATGGGACGACGGGACAAGGAATGATGATGATTTGGTATCTGCAAGGAAGGATGCTCATCGTCCTATTGATAACTTCCGGCCAAAATCAAATGGTACAAGCTCTGTTCTGGCTCCGCCTAGAGCTCCTGAAATTCCAGCTTCTACACCTACATCAACGATTGCTGCGCCAGGTCCCCCATCTATTCATAACGAATCACGGACAGAGGGACTGGGTACGAATATTGTGCCTAATTTGGCACCAGGAGGTGCAGTTTCACCTCCAAAAGTTGTACAAAAGCCGTCCAATGCAAGCGCACCAAAAGCAGCAAGTCAACATATTCCTACCTTAAATGGACAACGTGGGCCATCACCACTTCAACCCCCAATCCAACCTGTCATACAATCACCTGGAGGTCCTTTCAAATGGGAACCACCTTATCAAGGGGCCCCTCAGCATTCACCTGCACCTTACCCACCATCTGGCTATCCGTACAATCATCAATACCCTCCTCAAACGCCTTTCCAACCGCCTTTGTACTCACCACATGCAAGGCCTCAACCGCAATTTCCAGTGCCATCGTCACCGCATACAGGTCCTCAACAACCACAAACTAACTTTCATCCCCCACCTGCTACATCTCAACGTTCAAGTAGCCAACCTTCTCTGCCATTGGATGCTCTAGCAGATGCTGCTGGTCAACAGTACCGTGCCCCGTCTGGATCTCCTCTCCAACCCCACGCACCACAGAACGGGCAGTATCCCCAACCAGTTCCATCAACCCCTACCAATTATAGCTCTCAAGGCTCACCTCCACCAGGCGGATATCCTCATACATATCCATCGCAATTCCAACGACCACCATCTGGGCCATCAAATGGCTCACAGCCGCAATGGACTCCGCAACATATGCAGCCGCCGTATCAATCATCGCCGCAAGGTCAACCTCAACATTTCAACACCCCTGGGAATCAACGGCCTCCATATCCAGCCCGACCAGAGCTTCTGCTTGCAGAGAATAGGCAGTACAATTCTCCATACAACGGCGGCCAAGCGCCCCGGCAACCTTTACCTGGAAATTTTGGCCATCGCCAAAGTCTACCGAGTACTCCGGTAGCTCAATTTGGCCGTAATTCTTTGAACGGATATGAATGGCGTACTAAATGGACTCCTGAGATATTTGGATCAGCAACTCCAAGGCCAGTTAACGGGGTGCCTCAGGAGCTCCCTCCTCCAGAATTTGAGCAAATTAGCCCTATCCTGCGACCTGCAAAACTACCTGTGTCGAAGAAACAATCTCCACCCGGAAGAGCAGCTACACAGCCGAAGCCTAAAGAACCTAAACCGAAAGAAACCAAGCAAAAGGGAGCAGCGCAGTCTAAAGCACCCAAAAAGACGGCAAAAGACACCAGTGTGGCTTCGCCAGTACTGGCATCTAACATGGACGAGTCTCATGTCAAAGACGAGGCTGCTACTCCTCGCCTTCCAGATGAAGAAACGGGCGACACCACGGCGGACGACCTTCCCGCACCACGTTCGAAAAAATTTGCACGGGCGTCTACAACCCTTAAGCGGAAGCGTGATGATGTCCCTGATAGCCCAATGCGTACGTATCGTGAACCGCCTACTCAAGTGGCCTGGACACGCAACTTCCCCAAAATATCAACCTCCGCTCTCGAAAGAGTCAATGGAAACAAGAATGCAGTTATGTTTGCTGCGCCTATCAAAGAGCGAGACGCTCCAGGTTACTCAAAGATTATCTTGCGACCTCAAGACCTCAAGACCATAAAATCTGCCATTACCAATGGCAACAAAGCTGCGATTCTTGCAGAAGCGGCTCTAAAGGATGAAGACAAACCCAGCGGGAAGGAAGGCGCCATCATGCTGCCAATCTCAGAAGACCTCATTCCGCCAAAGGGAATCATCAATTATTCTCAATTAGAGAAGGAATTGATGCGGATGTTCGCCAATGCCATCATGTTCAATCCAGACCCACATCGTGGGTTTGGCAGTCGATTGCAAGGCGAGAAGAGCAATTCTGCCGGTGATGGCTACCAATTTGATGAAGATGGCGTTGTCAATAGTACTATTGAGATGTTCAGTGAGGTCGAGGAGATTATTGGAGGACTGCGTACTGCAGAGCGCAACGGGTCTACAAACAGTGCCATTTCGGGAATTCCTAGTGGTGTGAAGAGCACGAGTGTTAGGGGAAGCAGCATCGCCCGAGGAAGTGTTAGAGGAAGTAGTGTTGTACCAACGGAAACGGAAGAGGACGATGGTGAGGATACTGAGATCGGTAGCACCGCTGGAGGAAGCGTAGCGAAGAGGCGACGCAAGGCTTGATTATACCCCCTTAGCCTTTTCTGACTCGTGGTCATTAACTATGCACTTGTTCAGAAACGGCGGCAAGGACAGATGAGTTTGTAAGAAATAGTTGATAATACTGTACATAATACTCCATAATCATCACCATGGAACTTGAAAGTTCTACCTATGCAGAAATATTGCCTCACCTCACTCATTTTGTACATAGAAGGGATTCCTGAGTTTCGAAGATCTCTACCAGGGGTGGGAAGCTTGATTTATTTTCCATTGGTTATATTTTGGGCAAGGGAATCGGAACTAGCTCCACCCCAACATGAAGAGTGGTGACGAGTACATTGCAGAACATCCTGCGTCTCATTGATCCGAAACTCTGCCAGCTGATCTATTGTTTACCTGCGGTACCTCAGCCACTTCCGTCAGATGGACATGCGGCGGTTTTAATTCTGTTAAGCAAAGGCTCTCGGGTTCCTATATGTTCTAAATATGTAACAAGATGGCTTGCCTACAGCGTATCACGGCGAATATGCAGAGTAAAGCGCCTGTATGGGATGCCAATTGCGCCGAAAAAGGGTCATTGGTCTCGTAATTACTGGTTCTTATTCCTTTTTTAAGAACCCACCCTCATATCCATTCACCAAACGGATTACACATCTCTATAACTGAATCGGAAATGACTTTGTTGCTAACCTGTTCTTGGCATCCACAGTCTCCGTGGCCAGTCATGCATGCAGTTGACCTCACCTTCACCTCAGCGCCTAAGACTAGCAGCAATATCTGCATTACAGAAGCTAGCAAACTCCATAATCATACGCCTCGAAAAGATAGAAGCCTTTCCACCCCTACAGAGCGATCAATATCACGTCAAAAGCGTTGTCCTCGTCAAGGTTATCCTGATTGTGGATTATACTCTGCAGCGCTAATTAAACTCTTTGCTGAGGATATCTGGCAACGAGGGGAGATCTTTCGAAAACCAACAAGTTCGAATGCATCTTCTCTGCGGACGTATATAATAATATAACTTTCCTGAAGTCCGTAGTATTAGCGTACTACCTCGATATATCTAGGATTGTTGCTACCTTGAATAAGCCTCCGATTTATCTTACTTAGAAGAGTATCATAAAATACAGGACTGAATTTGTCTAAGTATCTAGAGTACCTGGGATAGACTTTATTGTGCTTGCTAAAGCAATAAGCCGGCACGATGCGTTAAGGCAGAAGATATATCCTCCATATTTGACAGTGGTTTGGAGAGATCACACTTTCCTCCAGAATATCAAGGAAAAGTTCATGATATTATCCTTTGCAAGCTCTCTTGGACAATGGGGTGACTACTATATATATCCAACAATCATCTCCTCATATAGGGGCAACTCGCTTAGAAGAAATGAGCCACACTCTCATCCTTGGAAGCACGGATGTATCTTTGGGAAGCCAATTAGAACTTTCGTAGCGGATAAGACATTCAATACTTCGTCTTGATTGCATTGCTTTTGAAGACTTGTTGAATCCTTTTTACGAAACAATCACGTGCAGCGGCCTAATTCTCATTGCTCCATCACGCGAGGTTCCACTTTTCCTCCACGATTTGCCCGACTCCGTGGCTGCTCAATGCATAAAGACTGGCTATATCCTCAGCATTGTGAAGAAGAATAAAATGCTTTTCACAGATGATGGAGTCTACTAATTTGGTAAGGAATACACCAGAAGCTGGAGAATCTGCTTTGTCATGCCAAAGATGTAGAAAGTGGGTTGCGTAAAGACCATCTTCTCTCTCCCAAACTGACTTTCTTATAGACGTAAGATCAAATGGTAATGAAGCCTGTTTAATAAGGTCACACTGATAGCTCGGATTTGCTGATAAACTGAAGCGATCGGGTGCTGCCATCATGCAAGACTTGCATTGACAGGGAAGCGACTTGTTGCTATCCCGAAACGGCTCAGAAGCCTGGACCAAAAGCAGGTATTGAGAATCTAGATAAGCCTACTCAAACATATTCCATCTAAAATTTCTCAGGTACAATACGGAGAAAACCTAAAACGGAAGCAAAGAGCTTGGGAAGACAACAGGAAGTACGGAAATCGCTAGCGGAGAGGGACCATGACGTGGACAGCCTAGGTGATTGGGATACTTTAGAGCTGAACATGCATTGTCAGCCTACATTCGGGTTGATAAGCATCAAGCCGCCAATATCGAGAAGTGTAGCTCCTGCTGCTTTTCAAGATGATCCAGTGATGTGGGATCCCGTGATTCCCATGGGAGCCAGCGAAGGAAGCCACGGATATACTTCGGTCTCTGACACTGCAGAGTTCTTCAACAATCACGCAGTAAATCTCTCTACACTTCATACAGGATGGGCTTCATACAGTGCGAACTAATCCACAACGACTATTCTGATGAAATGAAATGAAGCGGTCCGCGCCGGGACATACGCCTGATATTCTATACTCCCAGAGCTCGCATAAACTTGACCGCTGAGTGCAAAGGAATGGAGCGTCGGTGTGCGTCAGGCCAATTCGTGGTGCGAGAAGAGAAGAGTGGACTTAAGAGTGTGCCTGCAGATCTCAGACGGCCAGACTAGAAAAGTATGCCTTGAAGTATTATTCCAGGAACTCAAAAAGTATCAAAACATAACATAGGAGGGCTATGAAGAGCAATGGAAGCAATTGAATAACATATATTGTGGCTTTTGTGGAGGGTGATACAAATCCGACTTCGGATATTATCAATATACTGGAACTATGCCCTTCCTTGCAATTTCAGGTCGAATTGTGACAGTATTGATCACTATCCTTTTCCGAGTATTTATTGACGAGCAACTACGCCGTGTTCTCCATGCTTCTGATATATTCTCCCTTGCTTTTGATTTCTTCCTTGCTTCAGATTCTCTCCCTCGCCTAATATCCAAGGTGTCTCCAATAGACGCCAGACAATTGAAATATACTTTGGGTAAATGATATATCAGAGATACGTAAATTTGTTGTACTGAGTTCTTTTAAATAGGCTAATGTGAATTAGCCAGTAGGCTTTGCCCAAGAGTCTTCTTTGAAGTACCAAAATCGACAAAAATCAAGATCAACTGGTTAAGAGATTGAGAAGTCGTAGCATTCTCCGACATAGTTTGCCTGTGAAGATATCTTGCTCTTTCACACTCATGGTTGTATTTGTCAACCGGCGCCCGCGCTGTTAAGAGCAAAAGTGACCCCACAAAAACTTCCAGTGAGCCGATTTCCCCATTCCTAGACCAATATCATCCGCATAATTGATAGGTTAGTGAAAGAGAATGAGGTGGATAGCATGGGTATATAGGTCGGTAAGTGGAATGTGGACGAGGAGGCGTCATCGGCAAGTAGACTCTGTGTGCCCCGCGTTTTGTTGTGGGAACAACTTTCTCCCGCCGAGACCGTGTCACCCCTCACATTCGTTGGCGTCGGCCAGCCAGCGCTCAATATACTTCAGTTAAATGACCGATATCTAACTCATCGGTGGCACTATGTGACGTGCGGAGCTGGCTAGCTGATTTACAGCAGCTATGCATATATATCACTCTGTTCTTCTGCCCACGCACTGCTGAGCAAGGCGATTTCAGAACCCAATTGATCACAACATTTACCGCAATGTCGGACTCTCTGCTGAAACAGAAAATCAGTCTCAAACGGATCGCACATGTATACTACACACACAAAGACATCAAAGCGGCACGTCAATTCCTTTTAGACTTTGGTTTCAGCGTTGTCAAAGAGTCAGACAGCCAGATATACTTTCGTGGCTATGGCACCGAGCCTTTCGTATACTGCACCACAAAGGGAGAAGAAGATGGTTTCGGAGGGACCGGATGGGTGGTAGATTCACTAGAGGACCTGGAACGCGCAACTGCTCTGCCGGGAGCTACACCTGTTCATGATTCAGATGCGCCTGGTGGAGGAAAGAGGGTTACATTCTTTGATCCCGTCGACAACTTTCCGTCCCATCTCGTCTACGGACAGGAGAGCGTTGAGATCACGGAAACCTTTCCGGAACTAGTATACAACTTCCCGACGAACAAGCACCGACCAGTCAACCAATATCAGAGGTTCAAAAAGGGGCCTGCTCCAATTCATAAACTTGGGCATGTTGGGGTATGCTCTACAAACTTCAAAAAGTCATTTGAGTTTTGGACCTCGAATTTCAATCTCAAGCCGACAGAGCTCGTCTATGCACCTGACTCGAAGGAAGACATTATGGCGTTCATGCATTTAGATAGGGGGGAAGAATGGGTCGATCATCACGCGTTCTTCGTCTTCGAGGGCCCCAAGTATCATGTTCACCATTCGAGCTTTGAAATTTTCGACTTTGATATCCAGATGCTGGGCCACACATGGCTTATGGATAAGGGATATGAGATCTGCTGGGGTGTTGGCAGACATGTGATGGGCAGTCAAATCTTCGATTACTGGTATGTCTATATTGAGCGACGGTGATAAAAGAAAGGTATGCTAATATTAGTTCAGGTTTGATCCATCTAAATTCATCTTGGAACACTATATTGACGGTGATTTGGTCAATGACAAGACTCCTGTTAATAGAACAGAAGCAGCGCCAGACAATCTACATGTGTGGGGTAAGTTCGGAGCCTTCACATTTGAAAGCCAAGATATCTGACTTGTCCAGGACCCGATGTTCCAGAGACATATCTAACATAGCCGTTTGATCTAAGATATGTTTTGATGCGTTGTTGCGTAAATGTTAGCCTGAAATAGAGGATTTCACTAATATAGCTCATTGGAAACGGCTCTGATCTAGAATATTATCCTTTCTACGCCTGGAGGAGAAACAATCAAGTATTACTAGTACTCAACACTTCCTCCTCTTGTTGCCTTCTGCTAGGATTTTCTAATATTGTCGTACATTTTATACGGCTTTTATTCCATTATCTCTGAATTCTATAGCATCATAAAAGTCCCCTGTCTCAAACAAATGCATGTCTATCCTATGTGAAACCGTGTGAGAAGATAACATGATATTTAGTTCATTTACGCAAGTACAATAACTATGTTCGTGCAAAGAAAGGCAATCCAAAAGCCAGAAGTGAAAAGTGGAAGGACCATCCTGAGGTTCGTGGTGATCATTATACATGACCTGGGTATAAAGCCTGCTGTCGACACGTTAATGGTAGACATTGAGATATTACTCATTGGAAGCTATGAAGCATAAGTACCCAAACATTGCTAGATTCATCTTGGACAAATACGCCAGCATTGCATATTGTCCAGATAGCGTCGTTCGTGTGTTGATTCTAAGGATAACATCTCTGCATTGTTTATACAAATTACCTTGGTCAGGCTCTTTATCAGTGCAATTTTTCTTTCCTTAGAAATGCCTTGCGTCCTGCCCTTTACAACGCATTATCAATTTAGCCTTGGTAGATATGCCTAGAGTTGTCCTGATTCAAATGAAGTAGTTGCCACAGATCGTTAATTAAGCTGATAACACTAAGCTGACGGTTCCTCCTACTTCAATCCATCCTTCTGCTGCTTTACAATACAAATACAGCTCAGGAACCCAACCAGTCCTACCCAAGGAGGCAAAGCTTACAAATATTCTGCCAACCCACAACCCAAATCACCAAAATGCCGTCTTCACTCACGTATAAGTATCACCTTATCGCACCAAAAGATACTTGCTCTATCTGTCTCGAGCCAGTCGCGTACAATGTCGTAAGTACTCACTTTTTAAGCCTTTTCAATAGTTCTAAAAAAGCTTCTGTTTTAATTAATTCATGATCTAGGTCAATATCTCATGTCATGAGCAAGTCGACTGTGCCGAATGCATGAACCACTGGCTTAGGCACCAGATCAAGTATTGCAAGGTTCCAGGGAGATGCCCACGCTGTCACACTATTGTCAGTACCAGCAACCTCGAGGAGCCTAAGCCGAGCATTAAGTATGAAGAGGTGAAGGAGTTGGTATTCAACAACGCCGGCTCATTTGAGGAAGGTTGCAAGGCCGTTGATGCATATGGTCTTGAAGATGATTCTGACACGGTAGTCTTTGAATTTCTAGACGGAGAATCGGATGAGGATAGCATGGAGCGCTTCGATAACGAGGAAGGGGATGATGGTGGGCAATCCACATATGGTGAGGAGGATGAGGGCGGTAAGGGCAACAAGTAAGAATTGAGACTGGATAGACTTGGGGTTGCAGAAGAGAAGTGGAGATATCACTGGACAGAATCGAGCTCTATGCTGAAAAAGGTTGCAGGTTAGTATTAAATGTGTGATACTGGTAATAAAGGGATGAACTACAAGAACCATGTTGCCTACGGATAGATTTCTTTGGTGTAATATGGACGCCACTGGTGAAAGGCCAAATTCTGCAAGAATGGTATGGAGGCTTTAGGCCGGGCGGCTTTTTGTAGTTTGGTGATTTGTTTGTTGTCATCACCAGAACAAAACAACAGCCCTGAAGCTCTTGCATCTTCATGCTACTCTCAGGAAGGCACGAGGGTGAGGCTGGGTGCAGAGTTGTAGGGGGTAGGTACATCCAGGGCCATAATAGGCCGTCCTTACTCAGCCCACTGAATCAAAATACAGCAGCGACTAAGCGGAATCCTAACTTGTGAATAGGTACCTCACATCTTTATCCTTCCAGGTTTTGTGTACCTAACATGACTTCAGCCACGCGATTTATGATTAGAATATCTTACAGCTTCAGCAAAGGTAACCGAGGCTGCTCAAATTGGCCACTCTAGGTTATGGGAGACGATTGTTAAGTTCGACTGAGATATGCAAGATCTGTCTGGATATAATTGCCTTCGATGCCGTGCCAGTTTACCCCGTGTCCGTATGTATAAACCTTCGGAATGCTAATTAGAACTTGGAAATCCATGGATAATATGAGGTTCACACAGGTGTATATCTCCTGCCATAGAGGCTCATTCTACGCTGAATGCGCTAGCCTCTGGCTTGAGCATTTGAAAGTTTTCGGGCACACACAAGATGCCCTCTCTCCAAGGTTCTAGTCGATATCCAAAGTCTAAAATGTTCTAAGGACATCAAAAACAATGCTGGTCATATGGACCCTGCAAGTGGCGATTCTGCTGCAGGGTGGTAATACAGTCGTTTCATCCTCTGCGACTCTGACGGGGCTGTCGGAGACGTTGAGGGTGAGGAAGGAGAGGATGATGGCATAGAGGACGAAGATTATGGACATTAGGAGGATATAGCACCAGAAGAGGACCAAGATTCAAGTTGATTCAGCTATCCAGTAGAGTTATTGCTGAACGTCTAACGTCGGATGCTCAACGATCTGTCATCCTGCAACTCCGGTATAAGGGGCTTAAGCGAGTCACTGTGGCTGGCCTCTATGAGATCACTGGTTTCTTTTCATGGAGAAATGGAAGCACAACACGTCGGCTTTTGTCCTTCAATCAATAAAAATACTTCCCCAAATTAGTGTATGCAATATCCAATACATTTAGAGCGTAAAGCACGATTGAGTTAAACTGTCGTGATCCTGCTATCTGTCCTTGCTTGGGTCATTGAATATACCCTCATAATTGCTGTATCTTGTATTTTGAGAGAGAGAGAAGGAGCGTTCAGACTACTTCTGCTGTCTTCAATAATTTCTAGCTTCAGGTATTCTGTAAATGCTATAATATCAACAACATATCATTCAGTGTTGAGGATAGAGGGGGATAGAGAAGACCCATAATATATAGTCGTGACAACACGTTTCATGGTTGTTAGTAAGAAATTGAGAATAGACTTCCCCTCAAACTTCCCTAAGTCATGATACAAAGATGTCAAAGCACAATCATACGTCTCAGCTAAGAAACTCAATAGCCGGGAGCCGAGCTGCCAAAAAATTATTATTTTATGGTCACACAAGCCAAGAGAAGAAATTTGGCCAAGGCTTCGAGAACCCAGCCAAGATGCAGTCATGAACTTCTTGCCTCCACAACGCCACCAATATAGAAAAGTCGGGGAAGATTAACTACTTCAATTATTACTTAATGGCAGCCTGATTGCTATCCAGACCATCCATCCGGAGAATCATCCTTTCTCTTTCACACGTGGCCCTCTCAGAACCCCTTGGCGACCAGTCGGAAAACATCCAGCCTATGAAAATCCTTCCCTGCTCGCTTGAACCCCCTCTCGTCATTTTACGTCACAATTACCCCCAGGAAACGCAGAAAAAGTCTGGGGAAAACCGGGCCAGGCACCACCAGGGCAATTCCGTTTCATTTCGTTACTCAATCATGCACCAAAAGCTGATGTCGGCTGGATCCAGGCTGGTGCACGATTTATAAAAGCCCGCCTGTTAAACGAAAGGATTGGTGGGGAAGGGCCTTGGCGCGATGGCGATGTCATGGCACTATCTTGAAGAATGGAACCCGTGGAACGTGGAACGCTCGTGATGAGTGACTTTTGTCACGACATGATTTTGCAATTTTTTTGGTGCCTTAAAAAACGAAGCCGGAAATGGCGAGCCGAGGGTATGTGAGTAATGGTTTCATGGGATGGTTTTGGGGTATATATAACAAAGAGGTTGCGGCAGAAAAATTGGAGAAGTTCAGAACATCATCTACGGAGAGATGATTTTAGCGAAATACCCCTTTCGACTTTCGCAAATCAACTTGTTGAGTCTATCCAATCATGTCTATTAATAAGACCACTTCTGCGGGAAAATCCCGTCTGGAACGGCTTCCCCCTGAACTCCTGCGGAAAATCTTGATCTTCGTAACACTTCCAGATGATTCTCACATCAGGTCAAATAAACTCTTAATTCCCTTAGAAGGTAGGTTGCCCCATCTCAATTTCTTAGATAGTATTAGCTGACCTGGCTACTCAGACTCAAACCACAACAACAAAGTACCAAAGCCTGCTCTGACGTCCCTGCCATGCCTTCTCACGTCGCGGAGCATGTTCGCGGCAACCTTGCCAGTTATGTACCGGGACATCACCACTTCGAGTCCCTCAACCTTCAGCAAATTTCTTGCTCAGCTTCGATGTTATCCATCTCTCGGAAACCTAATTCGAACCCTGGATCTTGCTCCCGTCTCTAAAGCAATCCAATTTGAGGATGAGAAGCTCGCGAACCCGATTCCAGAGCTTTTGCGCCTCACGCCTCTGCTCCGAGAATTCAAAACTCGACTGGGATTTCAGCAGTATCTTGACCAATCTGTTCTTAACACCCTTTTCTCAGAGCTGCCCTATCTCTACAGCATTGATATTGAGGGTTGCAACTCGCCGACCTTCGCAATAAACTTTGCACACTTGTGCAACTCTCCAGACTTCCATGTTAGCTCTTCTATCACATCGCTAAACTTGAGCGGCTGCTCTGATCTCCCACCTCTCATCTTCTCAACTGCGCTCCCACAATTGCCTCGATTGGCGACTTTAGATGTAGAACAAACACAAATCACTGCCGAGGGGCTGGGAAGCATCCCTCAAACGGCACGTCTCACGCATCTAAACGTCAATAATTGCCATCTTCTCTCCGGTGATGGTCTTGCATCTTTCCTATCAGCAAATCCAGCAGCCAACACATCTCTCATCTCACTGCAAGCGGAGACAAACCCAGAAATTCAGCCCCTACTCGAGGAAGATGTATCGCGTATTCTCGCCTCAGCGCCCTCAACCCTCCGAGTTCTGCATCTCAAAAACCCTTATATGACCTCAAAACACCTTCCCTACCTCCAAATCCTTTGCCGTCAGCTCGAGGAATTGAAAGTTGGCTCTCAGCTCTCCATGCTGGATATCGAGTCTCTATATCTGACACCAGAAGCCGTCGCTGAGACGTGGCGGACTGGAGCATTAGAGGAAGTGGATGTTATGAGAATGGACTCGAAGTACAATATCGTGCTTGATCCGATGGCTGAAGCTGTTGCCGTTTGCCGTCTCCGAAGACGATTAGATTCTACGGAAGCTTTGTATATAGCGAAACAGCCGACACTGCAATATCTGGACGTTAGCTCTTTGTCGACAGTGGAACAAGGAAAGATCCGGACTTCAGTATTGCTGGGTCTTCACGCGGGAGCTCTGCAAGTCATTGAGATCAGCGAGAGAGTGTTGAGACGATACGGAATTCTCAAGAAGCTGTGCAAGGCAGTGGGTTGGGTCATGAAGAGCGCAGGAAAGCGGTGCTGGCTACTAAAGAACTTTGAAAGAGAGGATAACTCGAGAAGGATCTGGAGAAGTGTGTGGTGATGATAGATATGACGAAAATAAAAGTGGTTTGGCGTTACAGAGAGGCGGACGATACATAATTCTTAATATAAATTTTTACTAAGAGAGATCTCAATACCTCTTCTTCGGTTCTGAAGTGTTACAGGCGTGAATTATATAATCGCTGGCTGTGTAACTCTTCCATATGGTATTGATTAAATCAGATGAAGGTTGCTACGAACAACCAGAATACGACTAATGGTAATGCAAAATTGGGGATTACATTAGTTCTGAGTCTATCATTCTGTGGATTTGTGTTGTCCGTGTTAGAGGCGGTTGATGATGACCCAGTAGGCGTACCATCTATGATGTTCACGTTTATCCATCCTCCTTCGGCAACGTACTTAATACCATCAAGCCATGCGGTAGCCATCAATTAGTAACCATGATCTGTTGGATGTTATCTATCCTGCACTTCATTCCCTTTGATATACGTGGTCATATTTATTGCCAGAGTATGACTGTCCCCGCCAGATGAGCCATTACGCGTTTCAACAATTCCTGTAATAGCAGCATTATACGTACCAACTTGCGGCTTTCTACCACCTCAGATTGGCGTTATCCCAGAGACAACAGCGGCTGAAGGACAGGCAGTTGTGACCAGGTCTATGAACCACCCAAAACGCTCGGGAACTGCGCTGGCGTTACGATTCAGATCGTTGTCGTTCGTACCGGTGAGTGTGAAGACGAGGCTTGGATCCTGGGACAGGCTTCCGTTCGTTCTAACATATTATTCTATCGTCCTAATGAATCTACCCAGATATCCTTCGTTTTTGTTGTTGGACATGTTACCTGAGTGCTGGGATCCAATATGCTATGTTATTTCCAGCTAAAAGGTCAAGGAGATAGAGGCTGTAGCCATTTACCGTCGATGGAGCCATAACCCCATCTGATCGAATCTCATATGGAAGCGCACGGAGCGATGTGTTGTTGGGAGAATGAACCGCGTTCCTGTAGATTAACTGGACTTGAGCTGTAGCTGAGTCATTTTCCAATCGTATCACTCGATTTCAGCTCAGTATATTTATGTGATACTGGTTGTTTCCCAGAAAGCCTTAGCCCAGGGTAAGAACGGCTTGAACTGCATGATGGTCATAATAGCAAGTACGTATTCAAACGGATGGAATAATGATCACAATAGACCACAAAGTAGGAAGCACGGAAGGGTCATATTCTTGGGCAGTGGCTCATCATGGTAAAGTCGTATCTACTATACTTTTAGCACCAGTGAGCAATAACCCATGGATTTGATGTGAGGACTGACAATAAATGCAAATACAACACTTTTGTCAACGCTGGCCAAGCGCAAATGAAGAATAATAGAGTATTAATCAGCCTAAGCCGTTTCTAGCCTTTTTGATCCTCGAGAACGGATGTTCTATATTTACAAAATAAAAATGAAGCAAGGGATAGAAAAGGCTCCTGTTCTTGGGAACTGTGATTGAGACGCCACTAATGAGGAGAAGGTGGTTAAGACGCGAGTGGAAACGAGACAACACCTCCTGACAAGACTGTCACAACTACTGGGCAAGGTATCTATCTAGTATAATTAACATCAACGACGATACAACTTTTTTTTAAAGTACGACAGGAAGAAATCTGCCAATCAATACTTCTGTTCTTGAATACGGACGCCGAAATAGCCCATCATGGCAAAAATACAGGTCCCGCCTCAGACAAGGCTGACACTTCTGAACACACAATTTGAGGCATGAGACTTGTATGAATTGAAGACCAACCACATCAATCGCGGCCAGCGCCTGCCAGCGCAAGAACATGGCCCCAAATGCGGCCTCTCGGTCATCAATGGTAGTGAATGAAAAGTTCCCACCCTTGGTTCGAGCCGCGACTCTTCCTTCACCAGTCCTGCGACCCCCTGCTACAGATCGTAGCCTTCTCGCACCAGAAGATGCAATCTATGGCTCCCCACCTCGAAAGCAGTCTGCTGCCGTCAATAGATTGCAGAAAGATCTTCGGATGACTAGCGGCGCAGATAGTAGCTCCAGATTACCGAGCACAAGTCGGAGGGCGCAGAAGGACAGAGATCATAGCAGAAGCAGGAACAGGAACAGGCGTCGCGTTTGGAAGAAGCTGTTGTGGGTAAAGCAGTCATGTAAGTCTGATGTGCCCCAATGTATGGGCCTCTTCTGATATATTTCTAGACCCAGATAATTATACCGACCAAGACACCTTCCTTGAGCACTTGCAGAGAAATCCACGCCTCCAGCCATACGATTTCTGGCCTCTGGTAGCTGATTCTACTGTTATCGTGCAACATGTCTGTTCGGTAATTATATTCGTCGTATGCTTCGTGGGAATTGTTCAAACATCGATATCACCGAGTGCAGTCGTTGGCGGGGGTAGCATCGCAACGTTTCTAGGATGGCTTTTGTGGGACTGGTGGGTTGGACAAGAAGAATCTCAGAAACCTCCTTCCCCTCCATTAGTATCCTCGCACTTCCAAGCATCTGCTGCTAGCTCAACATCGAATTTGGGCATGACGATAATGCACGCGGGTGGACATGGAGGCTCAAGCACGGCAATAACAAGCTCTAAGATGAACGGCCTTTTGTCGCGACACTCTCACTCAGCATCTGCGTCATCTATATATTCGCAAATGTCCACCCAAACGGCGTCTCCGCGACTGAATCCCAATTTCCCGCCTCAACATAATTCGAATCAGATGAGCCATCGAACGGCTCTTCGGCTTTCTACGGCAAAATCAGCCCTACTTATCTATTTTACCCTCCTAGGGCTCTCGCCAATTCTAAAATCGCTCACAGAATCTACATCTGAGGATAGTATTTGGGCCATGTCATTCATACTATTCGCTATCAACATATTCTTCTTTGACTATAGAACGCCGGTGGATAATAAGAATATGCCCGCAAGTTTGAGTACGAATGCCGCTTTGATGGCTTCAACAGTGCTTGCTAGCCGTCTGCCTAGCACAAATCAAGTGTTCTCCTTGACGCTTTTCTCTATTGAAGTCTTTGGCCTATTCCCGGTTTTCCGGAGATATGCCCGTAAACGGTCTTGGCGTGGTCATGTTGCTTTGACTATTCTCCTTGTGCTTGGTGCTGGGGGCGGAGTGGGACTAGTCCTAGGCCGAGGTGGAGATAGAGAAGGGATATGGAATTTTCCCTATAAAAGCGGTATTCTGGGCTTGGTGATCGGTGTCCTTGTGACTGGACTTGCAATGGGAGGATGCAGTTGGTGGTTGATCGGGCTGCAGAAGTATAAGAACGAGATACACGGCCCGTGGGATCCAGCGAGACCGATTATTCGGCGTTACGATTATTTCGAATAGAATTCTTTAGAACCCGTCCTTGCATTTTCTCTTCTGTGAATCAAGACGAAGGAGAATCAAGTGCTTCAGTAGATCCACATTTTCTATGCCCCTAGAGCCCAGAACAGACCATGAACTTTTTGGGCTTCTAATATGATTGATGGTGGTACTAACCTGAGCCCAGGTCCGCGGGCTCCATTCTACATATTCTCGCAGGGTCGGCCATGGAAAGGTCTTCGGCCTTGTTGGAGTTGAATCATTTACTCTTAACTTGGTTTTCGGTGTCGTCTCTAAACTCTCTCAACCTTCCTTTCTCTATCGTCATTGCTAATTTCTTCGTAGCTGCCAACTTGATCTTACTTTCGTTTTGATATGCTCGAGTTCCATGTAAAACTCTATCCTCAACGATTGCAGCTCCAAGTTTTGTTTTCACAGAGCCAGAACTTAATAGGACATTGAGCCTGTTCAGCTCGCTGGCGCAAGACGCAAGACGTTGCGATGAGCTCATTCCAGTATTTTCTTCACTCGCTAGTTTTCTACGACGACCTCCAGGAAAACTAAAGCTCCAAATAAGTGATGTCATTGCCCAGCGCTTCTAGCACTTTTCAAGCGCGTAGCTGTGCCACCCTATTAAGAATCAAGGGTATAAGGTCGTTCAATTTATTTGCCAAGACATGTGCCTCATGTTGTATATATCACGAGGGCTTGAACATCATTGGCTAGAGTGCTGGCGCACAGATCACCAAGTGATCTTTTACTGCGAACTTGATACTCGACACCCAGTCTCGCTCGTGAATTTTTGGTTTAACTTGACATCAAAAAGGGGTAGCGAGATCAAAGCCGTGAGCACTACTCCTAACACGTCTGTCATAAACTACACGTCTCCACTCGTCCCGGGTATCTGGGCTGTCTATTGGAAAAGTATATATAACGTTGGAAATTCGCCTGATTTACATTTTGCTTCGGGACGAAAAGAACATATATCATCCAAGTGGGCTGTAACAATTCCAGCATCATGGCCAAATCACCACCCGCCAACAAGACGTCGGCCCGTCCCTCCACCGGCCTCTTCGCCATCCCCCTTCTCCTAATCTCTGTGTTTTCCCTCTATAAAATGCGCATCTCGGTCGCAGCCAACGGGGTCCCCCTCGATTTCGACCACCACGTCAACATAGCAAAACTCGAAGACGGAACGCCGCTGGTACGCTAATCCCCGTTCTGGAAATCTCTTTTTTTTTTTTTTTTCTTGCATAGGAGCCGGGAGGCTCGAGAGCCATTTCCGAGGGTCGATACTTTTTTTTCCCCCTTTGTGCTTTTGGTTTTAGCTCTCAAGGCATGATCCCGAGCTCCCAGCTCCTACATGTATATAGATGAAAAAGGGACATAAGTGCTAATTCGTTCAAGAAAACCACCTACACCGGCATCGCCGGCCTCGATTTCTTTTTTACCCTCCTTGTCTCCGCATTTGCAGCCGGTCCTCTAAATCTGGACGAAGGCATCCGTTTACAGCAGATCTATTTCCTCTGCGCTTTCACCGCCATAATTGTGGTGACGAACGTCGAGGCTTATAGGAAAGGAAATACGGCGCGGTTGATCGGTTTGTAAGTCTCATCTTGAACTATGCGGTCCCATGAGGGAAGATCTAATGTATGATAATAGCACCGCACCATGGGCGTTTCTGTATCAGACCGTCGGGGGAGCGGTCATCTGTCCGCTCTTTTTCCTAGCTCAAGTCATCTCTTTGCGGGAGGATTCCTATCATAACGACGGCCGCGCAATCTCCCTCCCCTACGCAAAAGCCCTGCTTCCCGCAACGATAGTCACGTACCTCCTCCCCACCATCCTGATGTACGTCCCCTTCCAGAACATCGAGACCACGCAGAACATCATCGCCTTCTGGCAGGTCGCGCCGCTGCTCGTCTCGCCAGTCATCGTCATCTTCTCCTTCTTCTTCACCGCATCTCTGCCTCCACAGCCAGCCTCGCGAGCAGGGAAACCGGCCGGAGAGCCAGAGGACGTGCGGCATCTAAACGCAAGCTACCTGGCGGCCTTCCTCGTGGCCGCCTCCGTCCACCTCTACGCCGTCTACGCGATCCTCGCGTCCTCTTCGCCCCGTCTCGGCTTCAGTTACGTCTTCCTCCCCAACGGCGCGACCTGGGATCAGACCCGCTCGCTTGGCCTGCACTGGATCTTCCAGTGGGACGCGATAGGCATCGCGGCCGGGTCTTTGGTTTGGGCTTATGCCGTGATCTATGATGCGAGATGGCGACTCAAGGACTTGAGCGCCGGGGCCGTCGTGACGGATCTGCTGGTTATTGGCGTGGCAAGCGTGGTTGTTGGGCCGTTTGCGGTTGTGGCTGCCGTGTGGTGGTGGAGGGAGGGAAGGCTGGTTAAGACTGCGAAGAAGGAGGAGAAGAAGAGGAAGGGGAGATGAGATGTGAATGGCTGTTGGGTTGAGGTATATCTTGTGAATATATGAGAGTGAGTGATGTCGTCAGATGAATAGTCATGTTCGATAATGAGTTTTTTTATAGGAAAAATAAGGAAAGCTTGGATACTTCGAGACAAGTAAGCAGTCTCAAAAGCCCCCTCTGGCTTGATACAGCTTATGTTTGCGTGTTAATCCGTTGAGTGTATACCTTACAATGGAATGTAGGACAAGACGATGTTAGTATCCATGTAGATTCCGAATCGTAGGTCAGTGATGTATATAGAGGAAGGAAGATTAAATAGATGTACACAATAGTATAAGTCTTTCAGACTGAGAACAGACGTGCTTTAGTTATGTGGACGGTATTCTAGACTTAGGTCCTGCGTCACTAAAATTCAAATTTGGAGAAAGTTGTGGAAATTAAGTTTAGATCATTAATTCTTAGTTAATTCTTAGTTTAGGGTATTATACTCCGAAAAATACCATCCAATGTCTACCTATTCCGCTCATGAAGATCCGTCAGAGCCTAAGCCGTAATGCAACCCGCTGAAACTCCTAAATCCCATGCCAACCCAAGTTCATTTTTACGCCTCATACGTGTTAGCACCTTTTTGGTGATTCGTTATAATAGCGATTGTCTCCGAACTCAGAATCTGGATCTCCTTTGGGATTACTGCTGGTCACCTTCCCATATGCAGGTGGCTCATTTCGTACAGTGATTGTAGGTCTCTTAATCTGTGTCTCGTTTAATTGGATTGTGCCTTCGCTGTTGCTGAAATATCGGGCCCTGATTTTATTAGATTTTCGTTTTGAGAATGATAGGCAGAGGCTTACAAATCTCCGACGGAGTGAAACATCTCCAGCAATACCACAGCAGCCAAGAACACAAAGACGATACCCACAACCATCCTATCGTCATGTTCCCGAATCACAAATGTAGATTGTCCGAAAGTAGCGCGATCGGTGAGCAGTTCCAAAGCCTCCGCGCATTTGTTCAAAACTGAGCTCGAGTCCTGACCATTTCCTGGCGAATTGCCCATGTCTACCATCTCGTTTCCACTGAAAGCCTCCCAGTATTTCATATCGTCCTCCTTCCTCAAATCTGGTAATGCGGAGGTAGGCTTCGCGGGGGCAGCATCGTCGGAGTCTGTGGCATCCTCCGTATCCTTCCAAGTCGATTTGCTGAGCGACATGAGGTAGGCTGAGGTGAGTGGCCGCTCGTCTGCCAGAGCCTTGGATGGTGGGGTAGTGGATGATGGCGTATATGGCATATTCGGCGTATCGTCGTCAAGAATATCGCTGAAGGCATCTTCAGCAGTTTCATCAGAAGAAGAGGCGAGCTGATGCTCTGGGAAATGAGGGTCTGCGAGGTGAACTTGGGCCAATCTTGGGTTGGTGAGACAGGCGACGGCTCGATCGCAGGAGAACGGGAGAGGAATGGCGGCGACAAGGCCGAGGCTAAAGATGGTGATGGCCGTGACGGATTTCATGTTGGTCAATTACTTTTGATGTGATTCTTGAGGAGAAGAAGAAGAAGAATTCTTGGGAATATATGTGGTGACCCCAAGGGAGCGTCTCAAAGGGATGTCGCACCAGATTATTGTTGTGCTCTGTTCGCAGTCTGTGCCTTGTTTTGACTTGTTTGGAGGGTTGAAGTTCAGACGATGTTAGATATCCTCAGAGCGATGTTCCCTATTATAGTATGGAGAACAATGGCATATAAGATAACAAACACGTGGGTTCAGAGAAAAGAAAGAATGAGCTATCGAGCGGGCGTTCAAGCTAAAGAATGTGGTGTTGTGGTGGGAGCTGAACCTTAACAACTTAACCATACAACCGGATGCGGGACAAGACGCCAAAAGAATGCAATCGTCGGGAGATAGCATGTACCGAAACGGAGGTGGGTGTTACCCAACCTTATTAAATACGTTTGCAAAAACATGGAGTGAGTGCCGTGGCATAAGATGCGCAATTTAGGGCAAAAGAATAATTAATTGGAGCCGATCTCGTACAGCATAGCGCAGTGACCAGTGCAATAGCCGGACTGGGGATGGGTGTTCTTCTTAGTTGCGGGTCGGGGGGGGGTTTTCTGCATTCAGGATGATGGTTCTGGATGGGTCTGGATGGGCTTCAGATTCTGTACAGTAAGGACTGTCGCTTTAGGGGAGAAGGGGGGGAGAGGGGCAGTAGGGCACCGTCTCCGGCCCCTGCCCTGTCACTTCTCCATCCCGTTGCCCGTATCTCTCTTTAGATCCCATTGTTTTCATGAACCGGTGTCAATGCTATCGGTTTAATTGGCTATGATTCCTGCTTGGCATAACCTGCACTAGCATACTACAGTACATAGTTTACGCTCAGTATAGCGCTGTCAGGGCTGTCACTAAGCCTCCAGATTAGCGTAGAAGCTTAATTTTTTTCAAGACATCCAGAATCGAATGTTGCCCCCCTCTCCCCCAACAGCCAAGAGACCGGCGACTCCAGTGAGTCTAGCCTTTGGTCACTGCCACTATTAATCTATTAATGCATACAACTGTCTCCAGACTGGTTGGCCCTTCATGTAAAGTTGAAATGCAATATGGCTTGCGGGGTTGGCAAGAAGAAGGCTTCAGCACGTCACTAACAAAAGAAAATATATTACATATATTATACATAATTTTGCAAAAAAGCAATAATTAATCAGCTAACCAGCTTGAACGGCATCGTCCCGTAACAAGATGGGGAAATTCATACTTGCTATACACAAGTACGGTATCGCACTTGTATCCCTGACAGCATATCACTGTCAGGCACTTCCCCCTGGAAGCCTAAACGTTGAACAGTACTACTGTGCAGAACAACCCATACTCAACAGCTGTGGTACGTAATAGTGCTCCTCACTTAGTATCAGCCTGCTGGTAGTAGCACAATGCAAAAACCCGGAGAGAGAAGAACACGAGGTGTGATCTTCAAGCACCGCCCTAAATGCTTACATGGGGTGAGAAGCTCTCCGTTTTGCTGAAATCACAGGGCTGTGAAACTTCCTTGTGTTGATCGCGGAATCCCTGCCAAGCCCGGCGACCTCCATCAAACCCCCATAACTCTACCCAACCAAACCCTGGGCTTCGAGAAGCCTTCCTCAGGCGTTTCTCTACATGCCCGCAAATATCCCCTAAAATGATCATGGCTGACTCAGGTATGCTGGTCTACGCACGTTTCACATATCCTCTACAAAGAACCTGTTTACCCACCCTGATAGAACTCCATTCACGATGCATTGCATCTGTTTGAGAAGGGTTGTCCCTTGATAATTCTTAGTAACAGCTCAGCTGCCTCTCTGTTTGCTGTGATCTTCGATGTGCTACATCACCGTATCCGCGTGGGTTAAACTTGCCTTATGTTCGGGTGACTAGTTGTATGCCGTGCCAGCTCTCGATACTAGCGACCAAACTTTGTACGACTTTCCCTTCTTCCACATCTGATGCTCATTCTCAGTGAGCAAAGTTTCACAAATTTTTCCCCTCAAGCCTTGTCAGCCATTTGCTGTGGCTCAACAATAGTCACAGCGTCGACGAGTTCCACAGTGCACATCCTAGATCAAGATATTCCTCCGCCTTCTGCTTAGTACTCAGTTCTTCTACTTTTTGTTTACTAGGGAAGAAAGGTCTTGGAAGCCTGGACGTAACTCTCAGCTATCATGGTATGCACAAGCTAGTCCATCGCCAGGGTAGATGTGGTCTGGCTCATAACATCTCTTTTAGTGCTACGGCACTCGATTAGCGATGACGAGTATGCGTCAAATATTACGAGAATCCACATATGTCTCTGCAAACCCTCCATTTAGCCAGAATGTTTCCCCTCACCGCACTCTGCAGCTACTTCAGACTCTGAGAACGTCAGTGCTCTTTGTGATATATCTAGAACTTCTTACCTGTCTTACTTTCGATGCTATCAGAGATGGCTCAAAAATTACGCCAATAGGCTCCAAGGATGTGTTCCCCGTAGATGACTCTGTTCTGAATAGTAAATATCTGGCGCTTAAATCCCTGGGAATGGGAAGTGTAAAGCTAGGAGCGTGTTTCAAATGCTAATTCAGACACGAAGTGCCATCCACTTGAGAGACCATACCTGCTAATTTTCGTAACTCATTTCAAGTACTAGCGGGTCTTACAACTGCCTAGGAAGCCTCTGTAGCCTCCTAGCAAGACGTATCATGTCATGGTTTTATTTAAACTAAAATATGAATCATGATTCAATGCGACTTTGTGAGCCTACAATTTTTTCGATCCGCGACAGCGCTTCGCAGGTTTTACTTCTCCAATCTTTCTCTGTGATGGCAGATATAAGACAATGCTTGTTGGAGACGAAGCATCGGCGCCATTTCCAAGATGTTGAACAGAAGCTCAAGCTCATATGTTGTCTGTGTTGTATCTAGGTAGTCCCGAACGATCAATCTCAGCACTAAGCTCATATTGTAGCATTTGATTAAAAGTCCGAGATTATTTCCAAGCCATTATTCTCAAAGAAGCAATCTAGTCATATCAAGTACTGCACTTATATATCTTTCTGTTGCGGCTCGACAACACCCATCAATCTTCATGAGGGTTTCACGTGACCAATATAATCAAAAGGCAGGTTACATAATCAACAAGAGTGGGCGAGCAGCACATCATCACCGAGCATAATTACTAATTCACCATGCTCCCAAAAGACATCAACAATTGAGCACGAGTTTGAGAAGCACCGCCATTAAAAAATTGTAATTTCATCTCTAAATCGACATCATGACTCACAATGATGATATTGATGCCGAAAATCGGAGGAACATCGAGAGTAATGAAGAAACACCACTGTTAACTGATCGCCAGTCCGACGATGGCCAGGACGGAATTGAGGGAGAGGAGAAACAGAGGATAGCAAGCTGGTATATCTGGAGAATCTTCTGGGTTATCGTGTTTGGTCTCGTTCTCGCCGTTTTTGTCAAAGGTTGGGTAGATGCAGGCGGTGATGTTGATGTACGCGTCTACCACGCTTGCCAGGCCAAATATGCCGTTGGGCTAATCATCTCTATGTAGTTCGATCTCAACGCTGCACTCAAGCGAGCTCTTGGAGGCGGTTTGAGCGGTGCTGCGGCTATGGTGCTTCAAGTTCTACTTTTGATGGTATGAAATCTCGTTTCGACCTTCCGATAAGTTTTTGTACGAGGTCTGACCATTACTCAGCCCCTTCGTACCATCATGAACTACCAGTACCGCTATGGGACTTCATTCACCGCCGCTACTAAGACACTTTATCATGATGGCGGTTTCCGGCGATATTATCAAGGACTAGGCGCTGCACTTGTTCAAGGTTAGTTTCGGACTCTAATTTTGCGCGTGATATGGGCTCAACTATCTAGGACCCGTATCGAGGTTTGGAGACACTGCAGCCAACGCCGGAATATTGGCCTTGCTTCAATCAAACTCGTACCTAAAGGACTTGCCTTCGCCCATCAAAACAATTTTTGCGTCCTTATGGTATGCTAATTTAAGATCCTCATGAATCTGTGAATTTCCGAGCTGATCTGATCCTATCTACATAGTGCCGCAGCTTTCCGAATGATTCTCACTCCTATAGATACTTTAAAGACCACCCTTCAAGTGCAAGGTGCTCGTGGGACAAGCCTGCTTCGCCAACGCATCAAGACGGACGGCATTGGCAGTCTTTGGTGGGGAGCTTTTGCCACCGCAGCTGCTACTTTTGTGGGACATTACCCATGGTTTGCTACTGTAAGTTACTCACCTAGCGTACCGACGCGCAATATACTTACAGAGTAATAGTATAATTTCCTATCAGAGAACATCCCAGAACCATCAAAGCACTCCATCGGGTTATGGTTGCTCCGTCTCGCCTTCATCGGATTCGTCTCCTCTGTCATCTCAGACACCGTTTCGAACTCTCTCAGGGTGGTGAAGACATACCGCCAGGTTAACGACACTAAAATATCATACTGTAAGTCCCCTTTCGGATCATCTTATCAACGATTGTGTAAGCTAAACATTCACAGCTGAAGCTGCGAGATCGGTAGTTGTCGAAGAGGGATTAACGGGGCTTCTTGGACGCGGGCTCGGAACTCGCATATTATGTAACGGTCTTCAAGGGCTGCTGTTCTCAATTTTATGGAAGCTGTTCCTAAACATGTGAGTTTATTCCAATTCCCACAGCTGTATGGAGCAAGACTAATTAACACGGTCTTCAGCTGGGACAAGAAAACAAGTTCCTAATCCGGTATACAAAGTAAAGTTTTGGGCATTCAACCATTATATATGTTGCGTCTAGAGATATTTGCAGAAGGAGGCAGATATAGTTTTATATTTAGATTCTCATAGAGTGTTTTTGTCACTGCTCATCTCCAGCAATTCATTTCCTTCAACAACCCTTCTAGATCCTTACTAGATCATCTGGTCTTAGCATGCCCTGTGTTATTCCATACAGACATTGCTCAAGCATGGCTGCCGCAAGCTCAGAAACATGGATGCTTGGCGTGGAACTAAACATGCCTGACAGGCTTTTCGTCATCGCGGTTAGTGCAACGCCCCGGTAAGGATCTTCAATTAGACCTGGTTTCAGGATACGACATCGGCATCCGCGGGATGCTGGTGTGCGAAGCCCAGAATTGCGGTTTTCGTGTGGCCCTGCGACAAAGGTTAGTTGTGCTACAGTCTAAATACCGTCCAATACAGTGTAGGAGTCCAATTTAGATGTGTCAAGAATTCTCAGCCATTAAAGACTATCTGTTAAAAGGATTATCTCCACCCCAAACCCTTGTTCAAAGACGTGGGTAGTATTCAAAGTCCCTGATACTTTGAGCGCGTAGTTATAGCCCACAACATATAGTGGGAGAGACGATATTGACTTACACGCATAATAGGTACTCAGCCAGGAACGCGAGAGCATTACTCTAATCACGTTCGGTGGTGCCACTGGAAACATAGACAAACCTCAAAGGTTTCTTGGCCAGATTCACAATATTCACCAGCCCATTAACAGCGTAGTCATGGCAGATCTCGGTAACCCTTATCAAAATCCATTCGCGTGGCATTCGACGGCGTGGTCGCCAACGTCCTAGGTTCAGCACGTGAGCCATGTTGCAGCCTCGACGAAAAAAAAAAAAAATTCCATCACAAAGGTTTCACAAACCAGATGCACGCATCGGCATCTTTGATCCGCGCTTGCACGGACGCAGGATAGGCATGCAGCCAGTCTTGCAGAACTACCGATTCCAGCTTCGAGACATCTTCGTATCGCCCGAGCGTATCGGGGTCAGGCGGGAGCATCGGCCTGCGAGACAGCGCGATTATAGATGCCACCGCCGTGTTGCTGAGGGCTTGGTGGATAACTTCTGCTCCAACAAAGCCCGTGGCTCCTGCGACAACGATTTTCATTTTGATAGTCGCCTCCTTGATCAGTTGTTTTGAAACTATAAGGGGTCGTTGAATTCAAGAATAAGAGATGTTTAGCGATAAAGAGGAAGAATTAGCGAATGATATATCATCTCTCAAGGTATATAGATTCGTTGGTAGTTAAATATATGACATACTAGCTTATTCTGCATCGTTCCTACCTAAACAGGATGTGTTAATGTATTTAGGCTTGGCAGAGCGGTGCCAAGGCTCGCTTCTGCCCCCTGAGCTAGGAATTGATCATCGAGGTGTGAAGCCCATGTCGAAATATTGCCAGAGCAAAAATAAAATGACACCGATGAGTTATTTTCCACTCCTGCTATTCATATTATTTCACCACATTTTTGTTCTACAGAAGTTACACCAAGTGTACTGTACGAGCTATTACACGGTTGTGCTAACTTGTATCGTTCAGTAAGAGACAAAGCGAAGCTAAGTAAGAGAATCTACAAGTAATATGTATGAGTTTAAGTATATACGTCTCGGCCTAGTAGTCCTTCCAATCTCTAATTTGTGATGTTGTTCTTAAGATGCATCAAACACTCTGTTACTTAGAGGCTACTGACGACTTGTTCCATTGATCCCTAGCGAGAATTAGGAGAGAAAGGAATGAAACATATATTGATGACTCGGTGTACTCAAATAAATGCTACTATCTATATAAATGAGCGAAATTTCCATGTATAAACGCACGAGTATGGTTAAAGCAAATAGCTTCCAATGCTCAATCGGGAAGCTCAGCAACCTCCACCACCCGCCTCTCGAATTAATCCGGGAAATATGCGTTATAGATCCGAAAGAGAGTCGTTCCTTCTATATCAATCTCTCAAGCGCCGGTACATTTGTAGCAGCTTCTAGGTGACCTACTTTCTCGAAACAGATCGTGATATACATAGTTCAAGTGTCCTCCTAACATCTTGCTTGAGGTTCCAATAAATGTCACTTTGCGTGCTTCAATATCACGACAGAGCTCAATTTATACTGCATATAAGGTCAATTGACCCGACCAGACTAGGGGTAATGATAAATGGCCTATCCATCGACACGAACTTAAACATACTGGAAATCTTCCTCTTGAACTATAGCTTTCGCCATCCTATTTACCAGATCTTGCTAATAAGTAACACAAAGCAGAATCGTTCTGATCAATACTTGCCAAATTCAGGATAAGTTCAACATTGCAGCCACCTCTTCATCGCTTAGATTAAGGAGGTAGATCATGTGATCAATATGCAGCTCCGCCCCACTTTCCAAGACTGTCACAGCTAGGTTTCTCCCCAAATTAACAGGATCAAAGCAAGCAATCATGACTCTTGCAATAAAATCGCATCAACAGCTCTCTCGACAGATGTCGGCTATAATGCTTCAACGAACCTAAAGAGAATGATTGATTGAGCCGAAGTCGAATGCTGGATATCAACAATGCGCTCATTTCAATTTGTCTCCGTTTCGCCAAGCGATAATACCCCTAAGGCTGACCAACGTCGCCTCGTACGATCCAATGCCGCAAGCTATCAATGGAGCCGGCAGAAGAAGAAGAGAAGGCGCCAACGAAATTCGCCCGTGTCGGACGAAGAAGGAACTACTCATGTGGGTTTAACAGATGATGATGCTGCTGAGCCTACATTGCTTGGCGCAAGTTCGCCCAGCGAGTTCAGCGACGTAGCTGAGAAGCACAGCAACGCTCAAGGTGTTAGAGATGCTAAAAGGTCGAGGTCGCTTATTTCTCAGAGTAGGATGTATTTGCCATCCCCACAAAGTATCCATCAAGTTGTGTCTCCAACAGATCAAGCTGGGCAACTTATGAGATTCAGTATGTCACCTTTTCTAGACCTTGTTTGACACATAAGAAGCATACCTCAAAATTACAATTCTGATATTCAAATTAAGCTAACTTTGATAATGAAAAGACGTGGAATATATAATCCCGCGCCTCGTCCCAGAAATCCAAAAAGGGACTCCCAACCCGGCAACGGACCTTTGGGTCCGCCTCGCCATGGAACACACAACCCTCTACAAAGTCTGGGTACATTGTGTCTCCGTTTACTACTGGGCTCTCCGCGGGAACTTTCGACAAACTGCTCTTCTCCTCTCCACGCATTCACAGGCGCTAGAGCTCCTCAATGCAGAAATGAAACATCCATCTAGCGCTTGCAGCGACGAGAACATTCTCTCTGTCTGGGGTTTGGCGGTGCATGGCTGGGAACCTTTTCCTATCCCTGGAAGAAGAGGACCTACGACAGGTAGAATGAAGCATTTGCAAAGTCTGGATCGGTATAGCTTGATGAAGTTCGTTCCATTGCATCTCGATGGGCTGGATGCCCTGATTCAGATGCGCGGAGGCTTAACGGAGATCAAGCTGCAGGGTGTTGCTGCCTTGATATCGTAGTAGGTTTAGTTTTTCACATAGCTAGCTTGGGTCACTAACCCATCTTTCAGCACCGGCCTCGTTGAAGCAACGAAAACCATTACCAGACCACGCTGGCAATTCGTACCGGTCTGCCCTGTCTTCACGCGGCTAGAAGACATGGACACGGTAGTTCACCCAAGTCACCCTCTCGCCAACATTGGCACCGGCTTCTCTGCAATATTTAGCTCATCATCTGCGGGCCAGGCCCAAGATTTTTATACCGTCCTCCTCGATATATCCTCTTTCACCACCATCCTCTTCTCCGTCCACAACGGTTATCAATTTCCCGAAAGTGTCGGCGGGGTTGCTGACCAACGCAATCACATCCATCACGCCCTGCTTTCTCTACCCGAGGACCCCTACCCTGCGCCTTCCTCCGTATACGAACGGTATTATGAGTCCACACGTTTAGCCGCAATTATATTTAGCCTTCTGATTATATTCCCTATTACATCCTCCGCTGCTTCATTCCAAATGCTCGCCAGCCGGCTGATGGCTCAGCTACAGAGGATGGAAACCCGCATACCATCTCCGGAGGAAATGGAGCTGCACAGCTGGATACTATTTATGGGAGGCATAGCCGCAATCAGCTGTCCTGAGCGGTCATGGTACGTATCTAGGCTAGCAGCGATCTCGCAAGAATTCGATCTTAGCAGCTGGGAGGACGTGAAGACGATGCTCGAGAGGTTCTTGTGGTTGCGGAGCACGAATGAAATCGATGGCATGTCACTTTGGGATGAGTTCCAGCAGGTTGCGGTCTCTCCCCCGCCCGGACAGCATGAGTTGCGGAATCTGATAGTTCATAATACCTGATGCTTATCTGGCTGAAATGAAGCACGAATTTCCCAATTCATATTATTCGGTCCACCTTAGTAATAAGTGCGATCAGGAAGGAATCCGTTTCCACAGAAAGCTTTAGCTCATGGCGATTTCGCGAATGTGAGTTTTTGAGGCTGGTTGTGTGGCGAAAAGTTTAGATTGCTAAAGTCGTGATTGGGACTTATTTTCCAATTCGGAGAGAAGTAGTGGTTGTGCATGAGAAAAAGAGTGCGAGGTGGCATAACATTCTTATATACGCATTACAACTTCGGCAGGCAAAAGAGTATATTTGGTCTTACGGTATTTACGCATTGCAAAGATCTATGGTGTTCACAGAGCATGCAGCAAGAAAACTTTGCTATTGTGAATCACCTCACTCACCCATTCGTGGGCGAAAATATGCAAGAGAACAAGAAATACGGGAACAGGTAATAACAAAAGCTTCGGACAGCCTGGCATATATATCCAGTGAGAATTTTAATCGGAGAATGAATATAAGGGCAGAGAGATGAAGATGGCCAAGATATATATATCATGCACCAGACAGGCTTGGTAAATCATATGGCAGATGCGAAGGAAAACTGAAAGGCAATTACAGGTATAACAGCTAGAGCAACAACCCATATTGCTTCACTGAATGACGCTGGTTGGATGTACGTTTGCATATTAACCATGATACTGGCAAATTTACCAAGAAACTTAGTACATGGTCTTGGCTTCGGGGAATTGCCACTCAAGTATTGCTCTTTTGAGCCGCTTTGATCTTGGGGACGAAAATTTCTAGTACCTCAATCTAACGATTAAATTCTCATATCCAATTTACAACCTAGCTTTGGGCAGGTCTTTGTCTCCAACTTCCTCCTTAGCTCGTTCTCTCAGGATCTTACGCAGAATCTTGCCAGACTTTGACTGCTTAGCATTACGCAATCCTTATGGTAAGGCATTCTAACTTACCGGATTCTTGGGCACAACATCAGTAAACACAACTCCACCAACCAGCCTCTTATATCTAGTTACCCGCTTGGCCACCCAGTCCGCGATCTCTTTCTCCTTAGCTATGCTCTTGTGACTCGCTTGCACGACTACGTATGCTCTTGGAATTTCTTCGCCGTTGATGGTGACGCCGACGACAGCGGCGTCTGCGATATGCGGATGTTCTGGCAATGATGGTCAGCATTATCCTGGATGAATTTAAATTTCGGATTGTCAAGGAGGAGTTGAAAGGACAATCTGTATGAGATGAAGAAAGTTCATACCTAATAATAAAGCCTCCAGCTCTGCCGGAGCTACTTGATTTCCCTTTACCTTGATAAGCTCTTTCATGCGATCAACGATAAAAAACCTGCCTGCTTCATCGACATACGCAATGTCACCAGTTCTCATCCAACGGCCAGAAGCATCATCGACGAAGACTTCATCAGTCGCTTTCTGGTTGCGCCAATAACCCTTCATGATGCTGAAATAGTTAATTTTTGTTCTTCGATAAAAGTAGGGAGCCTAATCATACTTTGGCGCTTGAACCCATATCTCTCCACGCTCCCCGGTAGCTACTTCTTTGCCATCCGCATCTACAATTCGCGCGTGACAGTTCGCGTTCAATTCGCCTACTGAATTAGATAGGCATTTTTCTCGAGGGTCCCACCCTAAGAGAGAGCACGTCGCCTCCGTCATTCCCCATCCTTGCTACTTAACATTAGCCTAAGAATTAGTTGCCTTTTTAGAGGAAGTACCTTTAGTTTTCTGTCGCCTTCCGGCCATAGAGCCTCCGCTTCTTCGATTACCTCGCCACCTAAAGGTGCTGCGCCGGATCCAATTTCAGTAATACTACTCAAATCGTACTTTTTGGTCAGAGGAGATTTCGCGAGTGCCTGCACAGGGTTAACCGTTGTGATTGGTATAACAAGCCTTTTTTATAATAGGGCAACAATATTGATCTACTTACTACAACAATGGGAGGCACCATGACCAGGGAGGTGATTTTATATCTCTGCACAGCTTCCAATACCCCTACAAAGTCAAACTTTTTCATAATATAAACGGGTATTCCTCTTTTCGGTCCTCCAGCAATAAAAATTGTCTGACCCATGGCATGGTAGAGCGGTAAAAAGCAGAGCCATTTACTAATTTCTGTCAGGGTATATGTTAACAAGGATTGGTGTAACCTACGCTTTTTTCCTTTTCTCAGGTTCCTTAGGATCAAGTTGGTTCCTAATTTCGTGGTCTCGGATTAGCTCTAACTATAACCAGCTTAATCACCTCTTAACCGGCCTTCTCTATTTCGTGGGGTTATAGCCATATGTCATGATGGGTCAATATGGAGAACTTTCTCAAGCAATAGGAAAAGCATCCGCGACCACTCACAAATGTGCGTGCTGTGTCGCGTTTGCAACATAATTGAAGTGTGTAATCATCACACCCTTCGGGACGCCAGTCGTTCCAGAGCTATAGTTCAAGCAACAAATGGCATCCTTTGGATCCTCTGGTTCACACCATCTAAACCTCCTCCCCACCGCTTCCGACTCGAACAACGTTGCCCAATTCTTAACACCCAACCTCGTTGTGCCCGACCCCTCCAATAACTCATCATCAAACCGAAACACGCGTTCCTTTCCCATTCCAATACTTTCTGCAGCTTCAATCCCCAGTTCCAAGCTCCCGTCCGTGCACAGAAGGAACTTTGCATCTGAGTCCTTCAACTGATATGCCAATTCTCTAGCTACGAAGTTCGGGTTTGCGCCTGTGAATATGCCGCCCGCCATAACGATGCCCATGAACGCGACTGGGTAGAAGAGGTTGTTGCCACCAAAGAGGAGGACGCGGTCGGTAGGCTTCAGGCCAGCTCTTTGGAGACCGGCTGCTAAGCGTTGGGACCATAGCCGAAAGGATTCAATGGTAAGGAAGCGTGTTTTCGGATGGTCTGCATCGTAGAAAGCGACTCGTTGTGGAAGGGGGGAGCCGGGTGGTCCGAAGAGGTATTGTTGAAAGGAGCCACTTTGGAGGGGAACTTCCCATCGACTATGAATTGGCATGGTGCTCTAGATGGTTAAGAAATCGCACAAGTAGAACAGGAACGGCGGTCAGAAGAACAATACAGTAAAAATGTGCTTGCTATGACATAGAAGACATAAGGAGAAGAGAAAGAGAAAAAGAGGAGGCCCAGCTATGGGCCGGTTGGCACGGAGTACTTGTTGAGGCTTGTTAGAGCTTATACCCATCCAACTGTACCCACCAGACTTCAAAACACAGTCAGGTCGAGTCAGTGGCGCAGACAAGCCGAGTGCCGACCATGATAGAGCCATGTCATTTGTTTGTGTTGAAAGGGATCAATTGAAGCCGAAAGTATGGGGGAAACGACTGGGGGCAGTGTGGGGTAGCACTCGTTTCCCATACGCTGCACCTCGGCACAAATTGACGGAGCTGTTCTCGGCACTGCGGTGCCTTCTTGTAGTTGAAAACTGTCGTGTAGGCAAGCAATTCCACTCAAAATGTTCAACCATAGAAAAGATACTGAGGTTAAAACAAGATAATACCAGTCCCGAACCTAGTTGAGATACAATAGTGCCTCGGATTCTAATTGGCCAATTGCACAAAGGCCAAGAATGCGTAGAACAGCCTCATAGTACATACTTAAAAGGTCAAAATTATTCATGTAAAAATCTGAGGAGGCTTAAATGCATGTTCGCCCTGTGATCATGAAGCACTAATATTTAAAATCTATTCTATATACACAACTGGACGTGCATCGTTTTGACACACATCATGTATCATATTCTCATCATCTACCGTCCTGTCTTTGACCTTCCCGCCACTCTGCCTCTGCTTCTTCATCGCCCTGGAGGACGATCTCATGGCCATTTCCTTCATTTACCCAGTTGCTGGCTACACAATTTAGAACTGCAAGCCCACTGAGGCCCCACCATACCGCGCCGACTATCCCTTTTCTAAGTCCGAGGCCATACAGGACACCTCCAAGACTTGGACCTAGTGTCCTTCCTCCACTCGCCAAACTTTGTCCAATTCCATGCATGGTGCCTAAAGCACTAGGATGTGGGCTCGCATTGTTGATCAAGATCGTCGACGCAGGTAGAGCAAACGTGCGACCGCTTACTTGAACGAAGAGCACGAAACACAGGGATAACCACACTAGAATTCCGTCCTTTTTTGCAGGGGGTGGTGTTTTGGAAGGTACGATGGATAAGAACGGTACGAGAACATAGGCGATCGGGAAGCAATACAGGAAGATCCGCCATGACTTGATGACGCCAAACTTGGTGTTTGCAATGGGGTAGATGAAAAGTTGCATCATGATCCCAATAACACCTAAGATCGATAAGGCCAGTCCGACATCTCGTGGCTGCATGCCAAGTCCACCAGTAAACTTGAAAGGGAGATGGCGGTGGTAACCTGGCGGATTTGGATGATCAGGGTCATCGACAGGAGTTGAGAGAAACACAAACCACAGACTATTGAATGCTCCAAGATGGATGGCCAGAAGCGTATGGGCCACCAAGGTGCAGATAACGTTGTACGTAAAGATTCGGCGAAAAGGGAGTTTCTGCTTCCACCTCAGAATTGCCTTCTTGCGTAGAGGCTTAGAAGTTATAGGGGTGAAAGGTGACATCTCGACATCTTCTTCGACAGAATCTAGCGAATTGTGCCCTCGTTCTCCGCCAGGAAGGGCAGTGTATTGATGTAATGAGCTTGCTGCCCTTTCTCTGAGAAAAATTTCCTTGATCTTGCGGGTACATTTGGTTCCTAGATCCTCTTTATGGCGGAGAGCATCATGAGTCTGTGTCACGTCAGCGCTCGCTTAACAAAAAGGGGGCACGGTTGGTTCCTACTTCAGCTAGCCCAAAGAAAACTCCCATCGCAGCACAAAACAGGAAGAAGCCACTAAGAATGTTTGGTGCCGCATAAGGATACTTCTTCAACCACTTGATATCTCCGAAGAGAGCTGGATAGCTGCCGGCTGGGTCGGCTAGCAGTCCTCCAAGGATTGGGCCAATGATCACGCCAATATTGAAACACATTGGAAAGAGCAAGAAGGCCCTAGATTGATATCTGCTGTTATTGGTATGGAGACTAATTATACTTGTATGGTCAGAACTTACTTTTTCTCTTGTACAATCTCTGATATCATCGTCCGCATGACGCCAACGTTTCCGTTCAAAGCGCCACCCATTGTTCGAAAAATCATTGCTTGCCAGAATGACCTTGCGAAGCCAAATCCTAAGCAGGAGATCACTACACAGCAATGAGCATCGATAGAATGGCTGACAGTTATATGCCAAACCTACTTGAACCAAGAAGTCCGATCATCAACACCATTTTTCGCCCTCCTTTCTCGGAATCCGATACTCTCCCCCACATCATAGCTGTCAAAAATTGTGCGCCAGTGAAGCTACTTGACATGAGACCAGCTTGAGTAGCAATGGTAGAGTCTGGTAGACTTTCATCGAAGGATCTGAGTTGGTAAAACATGTACGCCTGCCATTACTAAATCAGTACTGGTGTCCCATCTAAGGGTTTGGGAAGGGTATATTGACCTGCAATGAAGTTTGCACCAGCGGTTCAGATAACCTCGCTAGGGTAAGAATGATCAATTGTCTTCTATGAGGAAGGCTTCTCCAAGTAACGGGCTCGTCTTTCATCTTCTCCTGCGCTTCTTCTTCCACGCTCCTATCCGCAGTGGCTCCAGAAGCCTCCTCCATTTCTCCATAGCGGTCGTGGGCCGGAGGTTGTATGTGGATTCCCGATACTCGACCAGCGCTAGACATTGATGTAGATAGCTTTGGCTTTCGATCTGTTTTCTACCCACCGATTTTAATGACGTCCATGGGCTTTGTTGGGCGGCTCGCCTCTTTATGGCCATTTTCTTGAGAAAGGTGGGTGAATGAAGTATCCATTGTTTTCAGCGAATCAAGACATTTGAATATGCCTAGCCTTTGCATCCACTGTTGGAGGTCTGGCTCTGCAAGGCTCCCATTCCCCCAAGCACGGAAACTCATCGAAACCGCCATGAGTGTTGAGAATCACATTGAAGAATCATCAATTCTGAAAAACCGACACAGTGGTTGATGATGTGACGCAGTGTGGTCTGAGTTTCACTCCAGGCTGGGGAAACCAGGCTGAAGTGGGTCACAAGCGAAATGAAAAGAAATCCACAACAAGGCTACATAGACAATCCACTTCAAGTAAATTTCAAGACAATGATGGACGTATACAGCGATCAATTAAACACTCAAAACTTTCTGCGGTGGGTTTGCCTCCCCAAATTTACAATAAGCTTTCAAACAGTATCAAAATGAGTGGCTTCCATCATAGCAACCATGCGATCCCACGCTCTAGCTCACAGCTCACCAATTCCGAAGATCTTCTGGCCCTTGAAGGTGAGCCAAGGAATAAGTCCAGCTTTCTCTTGCTTCGGAATCTTCCTCTCCGTTGCTTTGTGCTCATGAATCAATGCCTCGAGTTCAACAGCAGAAGTGCTGACCAGGGAGACACCTCTCGCATCCAACGCCTCGGCCTGAACTTTGTTGACTTCGACTTGATCAAGTTTCAGCACTGTCTCAAAGCTCTCACGCTTTCTCTCTCCTAAGAAAGATCGGTGCCCCTCAGAATTGACCTCATAGAAGCGCCAGCGTCTTGTCCTAGTGTCTCCATTCCAAGAAACGTAGATACTTGTGGTTGCCGTCTCTTCGTCTTGTAAAGCAACAATAGCAGGAGCCTCATTAGGAATTCCAGTCCAGTTGTAGCGAAATCCACGATAGTTCTCAACTCCGATGCCAAGGTATCCAGAATCCAAATATGCGTGGAAGATGGGAGTGCCATCTGATTTAAACTCGGTGACTGCACCCTCGCTGCCCCAGTTTACAAGAGCATTGCCGTTTGGAAGGAGTTGTGTCGATCCTTGAGATTTCGAAAGAAGATTATCAGGAGGGTTAAAGGCCTATAAACGTGAGACCGATCACTCACCATGTGATCTATTTGGAGATACGCACCTGAATAAGTCTTGCTTCCCATTTCTCTGTGTCAACTTCTATGATCTTGCCACGAGAATATTTATAGAAATGAACTTCATTACCATGTCCATTTTCTGTGCCATGGGCGGAGTTGTCATAAAGACTGATGACCTCCTTTTTGCCGTCCTGGGACTTAGAGACAAACCTGGCGTGGTGCTGGAAGGCAAATTCAACGCCATGCCCCAACTTGAAGCTGGTCGATTTCCCGGACAGTTGCCATATGATTTCGCCAGTTGTGCCATTAATCTTATATGCTGCATTTGCATCACGAGCAGAGATAAGATAGTTTCCTGTACCGTAAGCATATGGTTCTGGCTTAGAGTTAATTTGTGACTAACCCTCAGCATCTTTGTCGACTGAATTGATGTGGAAATAGTCCCAAGCGTCGGAACTGTTATAACCTGCACCAGCTTGTCCAGGATTTAATTTAAGGTAGCCCTCTGTAAATAGTCAGCTCTCATCTCCAAGCGAAATACCTCCTCAACATACCAGACGGGTCAACATGATCAAGACTGCTCCATTCATATAAAACTTCACCGGTCTCAATGTTGAGTTCTACATTCATTAGTATCTAGAGCTCGGGCCATCGAAGAATAGCTTGCCTTGAAATCTTGAATCAACGATCCATTGCTGCTCTTCGCTTGCGCCATATGCAGTCAAGTTCCACGGCACGGGGTGATATATTTGGATCAGAGCTGTCTCTTCATTGACGATGTGAAACTCGTGCTTATCAGTTAAACGATGATTTCCCGCACGGAGTTCTTTGATAGTCTCATAATTCTGGTTTAAGAAGGTTGTGTGACCATGCCCATGACCATATGCAGCATTATGGCTTCCTTCGAAAGAGAACAAGATATCTTGGCCTTTGTACCGCGCGGCCTGGAAATTTGTTGCCCATATCGAAAAATAAGTGAAACCTGACCACACCAGGTCACCAGTATCGGTCAGAATATACGGGGCAGCCTGTGCAGGACCGTGGTGCGTGCCTTCTGGATATCCAGCGAATGGGGCTACAAAGAGGAACCCCTTCTCGACATCTTTTGTTGCGGGAATTGTAATATTCAAAGCTGGCGGGGATAGATCTGGTCGAGACTTATACTTCCAATTGGCGCATACGAGAGGAATGTTTATTGTTGTAAGAGCGGAGGTTAACAAACTTGCCAGTAAATTTTGTTTTGCCAGCATCTTCAAGGAGGTAGACTATTTCGAAAGGTGTATATTCAATGATAGTTCAGATTATCAATGCACTGAGAACGTTGAAACATTCTCGAAATCATAAAGCAGATATTACACTTATATCCATTCTACGAAACTACATATTTTTTAAATATGAGATTCAAGGGCAAGAAGACGCAATCCATCACTAGCAAAGAGAATATCAATGTCATTGGCAGACTCCCGCATGGAGATGGTGCCCGTTCAAAGTTCGACCCCACCCACGGACAGCAACCCCGCCAAACTACGATTTATGTCATCATAACATAGTGACCAATCGAACTTACGGAGATGAAGCCCTTTTTCATTGCTGGAACATCGGGAAAGGTTTATTATATCCTAAATATACTCTGAAAAGACGGAAATGGCGAGGTTGATCGCTCCAGGTCAATGATAGAATTTGGCCACTCCTGCGAATCATGTAAGATGCATATTAAGTTGTGTCAAAGGTGCAATTAAGTTGATTTTTTTCACTTATAAGATTCCTCGAACTGGCTAATACTGCCTCTTCTTCAAGATCCCGAATATCCGATGTCTCCTACCTCAATCCCGACGCTGATTGTTTCTCAATGACCTGCCTGACTTGATCTTCCAAAGTCTCCAATGGAGGATCACCAATCACCGCATTATCTCTGAGCTTGTCATAGAGGGTTCCCCCTTCGGTCCATATCCTTCTCAACGTAGCGCCTGTCGCATATGGCGCACCGCTGTCCCACGCCTCCTTTTCAATTTCTTTTAGTTTCTCCAAAGACGTGTAAGAAACGTCCCATTTTGCGCCAGTCTGCTTCTCAAACTCGGCAATGATCTCATCTGGTGTAGAAGTGAAGGAATTGACAATCAAGATCTTGTCTTTGGAAGCTGATGCATTTTGGAGTGATGCTACGACCAACTTGCCAACGCTGTTCCTATCAGTTTACATCCTTGTCTTTATATGTAGGAGGCCATATACTCAGCCATAGCAGTCAAAGCGACCTGGCCCTTGCCATCGCCCAACAGAGTTGCTTTCTTAGCTTTCACATCATAAGAACCAATAGCTGGATATGATGACTTCGCAAAAAACATATCACTGTATGGTCCCGTGACCAGGTAGGTGAAATGCAGATTCTTGATTGTCTCGGCAAACGCACGTACTTTCAACTTTTGCTGATGTGGTTTTTCATTGGCAGAAGCAGCATTGTGCTTGATATCCGTGCCATATTCTGAAGGGAAGAACCAATTGATGCCGATCTCAGATGCCCATTTTATACTAAATAAGTTAACATTGGATATAGCACTTCTAGATATGAGACTTGCAGGTCAATCTGAGTCGCGATTGCTCCTCTTCCTACAGCCGAGACAACTACATCGATATCTTTGTAGGCACTCTTCACATCCTTTTCGAGAGTGATATCGCCAACAAAAACCTCCACACCTTCTTTTTTCAGGACCTCGATCTCGGGTGCCTTAGTATCTAGAGTATTTTTGGAAGTAAGGATTGCGATACGCCCAAAACTTGACTTTGCCAAGACGATTTGCTGGGTGATGTATTTCCCGATCACACCTGTAGCTCCAATGATGAGGATATTCAAACCCATGTTTACTTTGCTCTCCCTGGACGTTGACTAGCGTCACTTTCTGAGTTCTTATGAGTGAATGCCTATGAGTGCACTTTATATTTGCTGTAGCAAGGCGAGAAAGACATGACCCCGCTGGGTTGAAGGGCGCGCCAAATGACGGAGTTGCTGTCCGTAAGTCGTCTTGCTTAAAAGTGGGGGGCGTGGAGCATGACGCGATTCAGCACAGAATATCGCGTCAAACTTTGAGGTAAAGTCTCATTTGAATGTTTATATGAGCTGAATATGATCAAAAAGAAAATCAGATCAAATCAAAAAAGATGGCACATCCTGAAGAGAAGAGAATCTCGTCAGTTTCATATCTTCTTTAGCTACTAGGAAAAACTAATCTGGCGATAGGTGTAAACGTTGTCAAATCCGCAAGGTATCTTTGAGAGATGGCTAGAATATCCTTCAATCTAGACTGACATTTGTAGATTAAATGCTCAAGAAGCTCACCATGCCGGAGATGTTCCTCCGCTGGTGTGAAATGCGAGTACCGAAGAGACGATGCGAAGCGGGCTCCAGTCTCCCGAGAATATGTTAGATCTCTTGAATTGAGGATTCAAGAATTAGAGAACTTCCTTTCGGAGCTGGAAGCGTCTTCAGCAAGTGACCGTGATGCCTTGATCAAGACGATCAGGCCCATCAAGATGGGCTTGAAGTCAAAGACTAATTCCGCTCATTTGTCGGAGTGCCTGCAGTCGCCGAAAAAATCGCCAATTGTAGGCCCGGAGGAAGTTCATAAAATTTATAGGCCAATTGATGTGTACTCGACAAGTATCATGCGAACATATCGCGCAGAGCATATAAGTCAACCTACCAGATCAGATTTTTCGTTGGCATTCGCGACGCTCTACGTTATGCCGGAAAGCTTGATCCAGGAATGTCTCCCTCTCTATTTCAAATGGCAAAACCCAGCAATGCCTATCATAGATGAAGATGAATTCATGTCGCATTATTTGATGGGTAGCATGAATTCAAACCTTGCCATGGTTCTCCTGCACTCAATCTGTGCGCTTGGAGCTCTCATGTCATCGGAACCTCGCATTCGCAACATGGCAGATTCATTCTATAATTCCGCTCAACAAGGCATCCACAGCCCAGATCTACTAGTTCCAAATATCTCCACAGCTCAAGCTTTGATGTGTTGTGCACTGTACGAAAATGGCAGAGGTGATATACCGAAAAGTTGGATGTACTCCGGTAAGCACATCTAAGATGCTCTCAAAACCTATGCGGCTACCAACATCTGAAGGCATGGCTATTCGGATGCTCCCGGATCTAGAAGAAATCGAAGATGGTACGTCGTTAGTCGACATCGAGTCGTGGCGGCGTATGCATACAAACTGTTACATATCCGATAAGTCCCCCATGGATGAAACTGATTAGATATGCCCCGTCGCTAAAACTGTGGCCAGGGTGTTCAGTATAGTCTTTATACGATCAAGCATTAGTGATTTTGGAGCCCTGGTTCTAGATCGATCAAGGTTTGTGTGCTTTGTGCGCCTAAATCTTCCTCAGTTGATGTAATTCAGAAGCAATAAAACACTCAGCGGCTCGAATATTGATATGGACGAAGTACTCAACAAGCAAGTGGAGCTTGGAGCGGTCATAGATGATATTCTGACTTTTTTGTCTCCGCCAAGAGAAGCACTGTTACTAGTATCTAGCAATCCAATTTCTGCGTCCTTGAATCGGCTTAATGGTGCACTCTGGAATTGGCATGACTCCCTGGCAGGCGACCAACGTTGGGACAGATGGGGATCACGTTCTGACGTTGTCAAACAAAACATTGCTGCTCTTCAGTAAGTACATGTTTCATGCCAGCTATCCCCGTTAACAACATCTCAGCATGTTTTACCATATGGTTCGGCTACTTCTTAATCGCCCATACCTGGACGTCAATGAGGAGTCTACATCCGCCAAAGAATGTTCAGCCACCTGTGATACATCTATTGACACCATCGTTTCCATCCTTCATCGATTTAAAGCACAATACAGTCTTAAGAATGCCCCGTTAATATTTGTTCATGGTTCTATTGTGGCTGTCGATGCTGTGCTAGCAATGCATCTTGCACAAAGCAATGACCCTATGACAGCAACCCTGTCTACCTTAGACTCAGCTTTAACTGAGCTATCTCATGCTTGGGGTCTGGCTCGCCATGCACGACTTGGCTTGCAAAGTCTACTCCAAAGACGTCAACTGGCATCCAATGGCATTACACCAAAAGATACATTGCTCTCAGACCATGCCAATGATATTATTTCTGTCGCAAAGTCGAGGTATGGACCCGGTGTTCCTGATACAGGTCCCGACATCCGTGCTCTCCAGATATTCCCGGATATCCATTTCGACGGGCAAGATATCTCACTCTGGGACCCCATGGCAATGATAAATTACGATGGTACAGCCTAGTTAGGGTAAATTCAAATGTTGTTAGGGTGGTATAGTCAAGTATTGCTTGCAGATTCGTGTTGCCCAAGGTTAATAGGTTAACCTTTAACTCCTGAGATATCCAAATTCCCGTTGCAAATCACATACTAAATAGAGCAGTGAATTACTATGCCTTTGCTCGGTTCGTTCAAGGCCTTTTCAACATTAATTCTTCAAGCATGCACCTTTTTGAGCCCTCATCAAGGATTTGTCCATTCATTTCTGCCCCAAGACTCAGAAAAAAATCAGACGGTTGTCTTGCGGAGTCACAAAAGTGAATGGCAGGTTTTCAATTGTGATTCGCTGCTAAAATTAAGTTATTTTAAAGATTCCCTTAAACTCCTCCTCCTGTCTTTTTTGTATCTTCGATTTGGTGGTCCCGCTTTCCCATCCGTCAGCAACAATAAAAGTAACGTAACGTAACGCAATGCGGCACAGATACAATGAAGTCTTCTCAAATTCTCTTGACTTTCGGATCAATTTTCGTCCTCTTTTTACAGACCACACAAGGTACCGCCTTTTTCGGCGCCTTCTTCATCCCAGATGCACCTATCACGCTAGTGAGTCCTCTTCCCGCTCTTCTAACATTTCTCACAACATCAGTTCCAAAGCACGCTCCTTGTACCTGCCGCCTCGACCGCACCACGCATCCCCGGCGACGTCCAAGCGATCTGGCCCGGCCTTCAAAACAAGAATGCACCTGTCTCAGTTCTTCAAAATGTGGTTACAAACCTAGGTACCACCGGTGAATGGTATCACAAGCCTTTTTATTGTTGCGAGTAAGCCAAGCTTGTTATTGTTTCGACTAATGATGCTGATTGTTGCAGTCCTGCAAAAAATCTTCAAGGAAATCAGAAAGGTGCGTCCAAGGATACGGCCACTCTGACGCATCATGTGGATCGTTTATCTGATATGTTAAATAGTATGGCCAGGTGATCGCCTTACCAGTATTTTCGGCTTGGACGATGAGAAGCTACGGTGGTCTGATATATGGTACAGTTCACCTGGTGAAGAAGCTGTAAGAGCTGGGATGGGACCTTACTCAAAAGCACTCAGCCATGATCTTGCCAATTACCGTAAATTACTTCAACGCATGGTCCAGTCTCTGATTTTTGCTAATTAGAGAATCTCCTTAGCGCCTATTCGACAATACACCTTCGCTTTACTCGTCCTCGAGCTGCAAAAGGGTGCCAAATGGGATTTCGGCCCTATCGGTTGGCGAGACATCATCATCCAAGCTAACACTACACGCACGGAGTGGTGCTTGCGGTAAGTCTAAGCTATGCTTTTTTTGACATGAATGTTGATTATTTTTGAAGCCCAAATAGTAGCGGCAGCAATGTGAGAATGCTTTATTCGCCACCAGTTGTAACGTCTAATGCGGGCTCAACCTTGTGCCGAATTGCAGAGTTGACGATTGAGCGCGCGTAGACCCAAACCTTCTTCATCACACCGCGCCCGCAACAAAAGAATTGCACGCAGATGGAACAGAGTTTGGGATATTGTGGATGATATGCGGAGTATTGTCGACATATTAGAGACGATGTTACAGCACATAATGATGCGTTCTTTCAAGACTTCGAAGACTTCGAGTATTTCGCAAATACATTTAGCCTTACACCATAGGCATTGGTAAATTTTGTCTCACTTCAAGCGATTCCACGGCGGATTTCTTACACGAATATAACATTTCTGTACCCTTTGAGCGCCAAAGCGTCGCCAAGGCTAAATTCTCGCTTGTTAGACCAATTAAACACTTTAAAATACTCGCTAACTAATTTAATTGGCTCAACAAGCGAGAATTTGGCCTTGGCGACGCTTTGGCGCTTAAGGGGATATCTTCAACGGCATCACGTGCATTTCTTTACGCTGAAATGAAAGCGCAATCTATTATAGCCGAGGTAACCCTGTTCTCGTCCCACTTTTGAGCTTTGGCAGCTCTTATCTAGAACATTACACGGCAAACTCCTATCATCACCGTACCAATTGTCAGTGTATAGCTCGATGAGCCAATGAGGTACCAGGTGTCGTGTGCTCGGACTGCCAGGAACGCTTGCTAAAGCTTGGGGAAGCTTACCGCTAGATAAGGTTCGCCCAGAATCAGCAGTATCCCTCTATCTTGCCCCTCATTTACACCCTTGGGATCGCCTGGTAAAGCGTTGTAACGTCACTTTGGGGTCATGGACTCCTGACCTTGAGAATGCCTACCGGCGAACATTGGTGTTTGCCGGCCTATGTTTGCCGACGTCTTCTTGAAGTTGACTTTTATCATTTGAAGCAAGCATTTCTACCAACATCCCATGCAGGAGAGCGACGCGACTCATCCTCATCAACTTCAAGAAGAAAAGGTTCGGTGTGAGACATAACACGATGGAACACAAACATGAGGTGGTCGTTGAGCAAGCGGGGTTGGAGGTCCCCCTGAAGGAAGAGCTGGGGAGCCAGGCTCGCTTGGCCACAGAAATCGAGCACCAGATGACTTTTTGGGAAGCAGTGAAGCTGTATCCAAGTTGTGTAGGGTGGTCTATATTCTTCTCCATGGGAATCATCATGACGGCTTTCGATCCACAGCTTTTGGGAAGTTTGTACGCCACACCAGCTTTCCAGAAAGATTTCGGCTATTTGTTTGAAGGTGATTATATCATTAGTGCTCCATGGCAGATCGGCCTGGGGATGGGAAACCCAATTGGTCAGGTGTTGGGAGCATTGGGGGCATCTTACCCGATGGAATGGTGGGGTCGTAAAAAGGTACTTGGTACGCAGTGAGAGGGAACTTCTCTGCTGACTGATAGTGATAGACTTTTGCTGCTTGTGTAATCATGACAGCAGGATGTATCTTCATACAGTTTTTCGCTCGGTCGCTAAAGGTCCTTCTTGTTGGTGAACTGCTTGGAGGGCTCATCCTTGGAACCTATGCAACGATCGCCCCCGCCTATGCGTCTGAAGTCTGTCCTATCGCCCTCCGTGGTGTCCTGACTGCGTACATCAACCTTTGCTTCGTGATGGGCCAGCTACTGGCAAACGGCGTAATCGCTGGCACGTCTCAGCTCGACAATCATTGGGCTTATAGTGCTCCATTCGCAATCCAATGGCTTTGGCCTCTGATCATCCTTATTGCCGTACCCTTCGCCCCAGAATCACCATGGTGGCTGGTCCGGAAAGGAAGATTTGATGAGGCCGAGAAAGCACTGAGGAGATTAGCATCTTCGAGAGTGGATGTGAAACCAACCTTAGCCATCATCATTGAGACTGATCGTCTTGAAGTCGAGATGGAGACCGGAACCACTTATCTAGACTGCTTCAAGAAGGTCAACCTTCGTCGAACCGAGATTTCTGTCGGAGTGTACACCATTCAAGTTTTCAGCGGGATCTATCTTGTAGGATATGCAACATACTTCTTCCAGAGTAAGTCAGCCTTCCTCCCTTTATCCGCTATTCGCTAAGGAAATATAGTTGCTGGGCTTCCTGGTAACAAGGCTTTCCAGATGGGAGTAGGCTACCTTGCCGTTGGATTTTTAGGAACTGTCCTGTCTTTTGTAGTAATCTCGAAGTATGGCCGAAGGCGAATTTATAACATCGGTTTGGCAACACTTTCAATCATGATGTTTCTGATAGCAATTTTGGATTGTGTTCCAAACTATGAAAGTCGTTCAGGTGTTATTTGGGCCCAGTCAACACTAATGGTAGGCTGTGATCCAATTCCAGTCGGCAATGGCGAGGCAGCTAACATATATTAAATTAGGTGATATGGAATGGCATCTATGATGTCTCCATCGGCCCAGTATGCTTTGTTATCCTTTGCGAGTGTTCCGCAACCAAGGTCAGATCCAAGACTATTGCCATTGCAACTGCTGTTCAGGCTCTTTTCGCCATTGTTATGACGGTAGCCATCCCATACATGATCAATCCGGATGAAGCAAATATGAGGGGGAAATTGGGCTTCTTTTTTGGTTAGTCACTTGAATTGCAACCGCTGTGGATCTTGCTAATCAACTGGAATAGGCGGTCTATCTGCAATATGTTTTGTATGGGCGTGGTTCAGAATCCCCGAAACCAAGAACAGAACATATGAGGAGCTTGACATCATGTTTGAACGTGGATTGAAAACGAGAGAATTCAAGAAATACGAGGTGACGACTTGACTAGGAGAATAGTATGGTTATTTTGAGTTATGAAGTATCCCGATGCTTTATGTATTCCCAAAACGCGAAAGAATCGAAGAATATCCTCAAGATCAGTACGACAGGGTGAAGGTTATTTCAATTTGCTACTCTTCTTCATACTTTAAGTGAGTCAGGGGTGTGATTTTGCCCATCTTATCCAGGCATGTTAAACACGTCTGTGCCCTGATACTCTAGGCCAACATACAGCCTACCAACAGAAATAATTTTTCAATATCTAATATATCTCTTTCATAGTTCATATTAGCATTATTTACGTCGCTTTCGCAAGGAAAAGAGGGTGCTTCTCCCGCATGCCATATATACTTGTTGCATATTCAAGACACTACGCTTGTCTAGCGACTCTGACCAGCCCATGCTCGCCATCGCTTATCCATTGCCATGGACACCTCCGTCTCAATATTCGAATTCAAAAAGCTCAGGTTCATTGCCTTAGTAACCTTAGCAATATCCACAATAGATCGCAGCTATCAAACCATTTTGCGTCGAGTAGAAGGACCCGCCACTAGAATTCATCTTTAAGATCCTGGTTAGAATCTCAATATATATGAGGACAGATTGGGTCAGGCTGTAGGAAATTCAAATATTGTGTGGTAGGACATTGACGGACCGCCGATCCACCTCACGACGACCAGTCCCAGAGCAAGGTGCGATCTCGAAGGAACGCAACTCGGTTCATCAGAGAGCGCCGGCTGTTGGGCTGACCGCCGAAATACAAGCCCTTGTAAATGGGGCACTACAAGCGCTTTGGAGTACGCAATATGATGAAAGGGTAAGAAAATACAGCCAGATATTGGAAGGCAATTAGTATTGGAAGACATTCAAGTTGTAAAGGCCAATCTTTGAGACATGCCACATCGAGGCGGCCGCAGATGTGGCGCAGTTTTTGTGGTCATGAAGCGCAACCATGAAGTCGGCCTCTTATCTAACAAATTATGACACGCTTCATATCTTATTTCGCAGCGGGAGGAGACTCACCTAGGAGTATAAGTGGAGCTGAAGTGCCGTCTGTCAATCTCTAGCGTCGAAATCGGCATACATTGATATAGAAGCAATCTCAGGAAACCCCGAAGTTCGAGGAGTTCATCAGGCACCTACTCGAATTATAGGCTTCGTATACTCCCAAACGAAGCATCTAAAAATATTACATACTTTACTTCTGCCAAGCAGGATATCCTTTCTCTCTCCATTCTTCAAAGGTCATCCCTCGAGCACACGAAGGCATCTTGACCATCAAAGGCACTTCAATGTTTTCCTTAGTTCCCAATACTTCGGCTTTGTGCACGACACTCTCCTTGAGTCTCTCGAAACCCATCTTCTCATACAGCCGAACCGTCGATGGAGACGACTCGAAATAAACCGGTAGCTCTCCGCTCTCACCGAGGTCAATACCCCACTGGACAATTAGCGCACCTGCTTTACGTCCTTGATGCTTCGGCTCAACTGCAGCGACATGAACATCTGAACAAGAAGTTAGCAGAAACATTCTCCAGGGGCTATCACCATGGCAGCATACAGATATAGCGCCGTCCGCCGAATAACTTTTCTCTCACGTCCCAAAGCGGATTAAGGATCTTCTCCGCGCGTTCCTTTTCTTCGCCTTCTAACCAAGTAATTCCTGGGTTTTTGCGCTCTTCCTCGCTACGATCTTTCAGGTATGCATCTCCCAACGCCATGCCAATGATCTCTCCGGTGTCTGTATCAACACATTTGATGGTGTGTTGAAGCGTGCTCTCATGCCAATATGCTAGTGTATGTTTCGAGTGGGCTTCACGGAACTCTGGACTGATCCCTCCTGGGAAGAGAACTCCCAGCATCAACTCGGCCATGGGCTCGCCTTTGAAAGCATTGAAGTATACATCATATACTTTTGGTATATCTGGGATCAGAGCTGGCAATACTACGAAACCCATGGTGCGAAGCGCTATATGTTAATGCAGATGTCGGATTTTGTACGAAGGCGGCTTATCCCCTCTGGATTTTAGTTGAAATGGGATATCGAAGAATGAGGGGAGCTTCATAAGCAACCATTGCTGGAGCAGAACTAGCCATGATATATTTCTTATTTCAGCCGACTTGGCCGGTAGTACGGACCAGGTGTTGGAGGAAGGTGGAATGATGCTACCCGTGTTCTTGACATTAACATACGCTCAGCCATAGAGAGTGCTGCGTTCTTCCTTGGCGTCTATAATGCCACGGCTCAATTAAGCATTTACTTCAGGCGTACAGCCTAGGTATCTAAGCAAAATGCAATCAAACAGGTCGGTTGCCACCACTGGGATGCCGGAGTTGCACAAAGGAAGTAGTCTTAAAGTGGGCGGGGTGCCTAAAGGATTAGATTACTTCATCATCTCATAATATCCCGTGTCTAACTTCCTGGTACTGTATCATAGCGTACCAAACTTTTACCACGCCAAAACTCACCTTGCACTAACCTAGCCGCCGACTAGTTTGGTTCAGTTGTGTGCAGTTATTCGTAGGACCACCTGCGTCGAGGACTTGGTTGTTAAAGACGATTTTGGTTCTTTTTTGTTCCTCTACGAACTCATTTCTCAATAAAAAGTCGACTGTATGAACGACTTCATGGCAACTACGGTGCTGTTTCTCCTAGTTCTCTGAAAACTAACTTATATTGCGAAGGGCATAACAACCAATTATCTTATCAGATCACGCAAGTGTGGGCCAAGCTCCAATACGAGAGTCGAAAGTTATCAGATCTATTCCTTGCAAAGCCAAGCCTCTTTTGGGTGGACAGCACGTACTCGCTTAAGGTTGCATTTTTAAATGCCTCAATAGATGTGATAAATAGGTTACCACTGTGCAACATCGCAATCCACGCTACATGAGGAAAGTGCAATTATTTTTTGAAGCTAAATCAGTGGCTGCACTACTACGCTCCAACTGAGGCACGCAGCTATCGTGTTGAGCCAACAGGCTGTACCAGCTTACCTCTGAGCTATCATCATGGGCAAGAAAGACCAAGACGGCACAACAAGAACTAAGGGACGCAACTTATAACATAACAGGGTACGCCTTTGAAAAATGGCTCAAGAGGTAGATCTATCAGAACTTGATACAGCTTACGATCGATATCGGAGAGTTGCCTGGCAAAATGGTGTGCGATCTATCCGAGCTAAACACCATATCTGATAAAAAGACTTTCGTGCCATTTTCGATGCCCCACCGTTAACCGTCAGTCAGTCTGTAGACATATCCAGATTTGAGGAACAAACAACACCAGCTGGATCCTACTGAAAACCGAAATAGTTCAATGATCCGCAGCTGCAGTTTGGGATATCGCCAGGCGTTGTCAATATGTAATGAGACAACCAGACAAGACTTTGAAGACGGCCTCGTTTCTGGGAAATGTCTTGTTTGTACATTTTATTTGGCCCTCTTCTCTGCCTTTATACTGGTGCAAATGAGTCTGCCTACAAGCATCAAACGCGGGTGCGGAGATAAGCTGTTGGTCGATGAAGTGGGCGGACATAGTTTTCACGGTCATAAGCTGTGCGGTGATAACTCTCGGCTCAGACCTGAAATTGCTTGCTCGTCTATGGTGAGACAATGGATATCAATTCCCATGATATTTGAATTGGGTTTACCTACAAGTCTTGCTTTTTACGCTATTTCGGTGGATATTGCCTGTTCTTTTGCTGCATCAAACCAGAAAATAATGAAAAGTTGTCAGTTACTTCCGTTCTGAGATATGCCATAGGCCAAAATCTGGTGTGCGATATAATTATATATATTCGCTCACTTGAGAACCTAACAAAAGATTCGAAGCTCTCTGAAGATCGAGAATTTACCGCCGTGGCTCGGATAATTGCCTGGGTCATGCATGTAGAACCGAGACTAAAGCCGAACAAAACTCGCCGAATGGTCCGCTCCGGCTTTATATAGGCCGTTCAACAGCCTCATTTATCTCGTGCATCTTATCAGATCATCTCATTGCTACCTTTTTCTCTGCATATTTTGCTTCCTTCACGTGCACACAATAATTTTCAACGCCAAGCCCATCTTTTGGAGGGAGCCATGGGCTCAAGGATCCAAAAAGTACTCCTCGTAGGAGAGGTCATTGTCTTTGCCCTGAGTTTTTCGTCTGGCCTTCTTGGACGTTGGTTTAGTAGAAAGGTCAACAACCTCCTTCGCCGAAACAGGAGCAATGGCGACCTGAAAGAGGAACCTGGATCGCGCTCCATCGTGATTGTTGGTGCGTCTTACGCGGGGTACTTTGCAGCACATCTCATTGCGACGGCCCTTCCAAAAGACAGCCCTTATAGGGTCGTCGTGATCGAACCGAACAGTCACTTTCACTTTACTTGGGTGTTACCACGCTTCTGTATTGTGAAAGAGGAACACAAGGCGTTTATTCCTTATGGGCCATACCTTGTAGGTACATCTGTACGATGGGTTAAAGACCGTGTCGCTACTATCGAACGTGGTTCTGTCAAACTCAGATCTGGAGGTGCCATTCCATACGACTTCCTGCTCATTGCAACTGGCTCGGGATATGGCGCAGATAATGGTTTGCCATCACGTGTTGGTGCTGAAGACAAAGCTGCGGGGCTAGAACAGCTGAGAGGAGTGCAAACCCGAATTGAGCAGGCAAAGAAAGTTGTTATTGTTGGCGGAGGAGCGGTAGGTGTTGAGCTGGCCACAGATGCGAAAGATGCGTATCCAGAAAAACATATTATTTTAGTTCATTCTCGCCAGGCGGTCATGCATAGGTTCGGCCCAGAGCTACAGGCTGCTGCGCTGAAAGGTCTCCAAGATCTAGGCGTGGAAGTAGTTCTCGGAGAAAGGGTCCAAGGCGAACAAATAGACGGCCATGTAAACCTATCATCAGGCAGAAAGATAGAGTGCGACTTCCTGGTATTTCTCTCTCTCTGCAGCGACCCAGCAGTATGAGCATGCTAAACTAGTTCTCAGATCCAATGCGGCGGTCAAAAGCCATCCTCAGAAACCATCCGGACATTGAGCCCCGGTTCAATCTCTGCTTCGGGCCACATCCGCGTCAAGCCAACGATGCAAATCATAGACGAGACGCTACCTAACGTCTACGTATGCGGCGACGTCGCAGAAACGGGAGTCAGCAATCCCAACTCCCGAGCCGCGGCGGATAATGCCAGAACCGCCGCAGATAACATTGTCTGTGCGGTAGAAGGCCAGCTACCGAAATACCATTATAAGCATCACTGGGCCGCGAGCGGGATCAAGCTTACTCTCGGGCTGGTACGTGATCTCTTTTTAACCTTTTGTTCTTTACGTCATCATGAGGAATAGGCGACTTAGCTTACACTTATCAGCATAAATCGGTGGTGCACCTTGAGAATGAGAAGGCTGAACTGTTGTTCAACGTCAAAGAGAAGAGGCTCGACCTGATGTCTGGACAGGCTTGGAGGCACTGGAGCGTCAGTCCCTTTGAAGATGTCTCGGAGCCACATATTTCAGAAAGCAGCGACGAGAGTTTGGCTAAGAAGTAGATTTTATATTTGTGAAAATAGCGTGAATGACGGAGTTTTAATGCTAGCGGGATGATCATGCAGTGTTTTAGAGTAATTCCTGACAACACACTTGTCATACAAGATTTGCCACACAATATTTTACATGATTATATATATCGTTTGGTATCTGCATGTTTATCTTCTTTCACCCTCGGCATAACAAGATCGCTGCTACGCCCAGCAGTGCTAGAGCTACCAAAAAATTCGAGTCTACCATGTTAATCATGCCTGCGCTGGGAGTCGTAGTTGCCGCCGTTGGCGCGACACTGGTTGCGCTCGACGTTGATTCGACTGAGCTAGAGCTTGTTGTAGTGGCGTTCGAGGCAGCGGGAACGGATGTTGGCGCCACCGCTGCTGACACGGTGGTAATGCCGGTGACCGTTAATGAGAGAGTCACTCCGTATCCGATGCAGAGCTCCGTTGCAAATTGCGCAGTCACTGAGTCGCTATTAGTTTTCTTTTGGCCTATCTGGTGAGGGCCCGGACGAGTAAGACTTACCAGCAACTTCATCTGCGTTGCAGACTGTGGGAATCTTTGCCAGGAGACCGTCGATGAACTTCTTGTTGCCGCATATACAGCTGATGTCTGTCAGGGGACAGCCTGAGTTTGTGATTGCTTGTAGAATTGGATCTTGCTGAGGAAGCACGAGCATCAGTCACGGACATGAGGATCGGAAATCAGGTTTGTCGAATTCTTACAGCGCATTGTGGTAGAGAAGTGATATCCTGAGCCAGCGATACAGCAGCCAGCCCTACAGCTGTACAAATGGCAGATATGGGTTTCATTTTTAAGTGTTATTTAAATGCTGATCTGGTAACCGTGATCAAATTTCTGATAGGCAAGTAGTTGCAGAGCACAAAGTTTCGTGAAGTGTTCCTCTGCATGAGAAACTAAGGATGTACCTCGTGTGGTACCCGGTTACAGTAACCTAAGCCAATTTTTGAAGCTAACATATGGCAAGGCTATTGATTTTCAATGCCCTTCTTGGCTGTTGGTACCACGACCCTTGGTTCACATCGCGTGGTTTGGGAATGCCCTTGCCTCAGATCCGTGCCGAGGATGCAACTTTTTCCATGCAGGATGAGCAAGTTCTTGGACGGCCCTGTTGAATGAGTCAATGGAAGCATCTTAAAAGTGAAAAGGACCCTTTGATCAGGGCCTAAAAGCGCGCTAGAACCACAACTATTGGTCGAACCTTGCCTATCCTTCAACTCGAGCTTCCTGCCAAGGCAATAGCCGAGCACTGATCTCTGCCGTGCCGTGTTTAGCTCGATCTGATAAGAAATAGGGTTGAAGCTACTGCGGGGTTCGTCCTCCTTTGGGCAAGTCTTTGGCGCTGGGCGGATCTGATAACTTTATTTGTCCTTGAACTATGGTTCAGGCTCGTATTTTTTTCGGCAAACTGGGAGCCGGACAACAACCGATTGGATCTAGAGAATTCCAGAATCAGCAGATGTATCTGTCATCCAACTTCCTTTATAGATCGGTTGCTTCTAGATTCAGGACTTCGAAGGCAGATCAGGGAAGAGAGACCTATGAGAGCAATTACACCGATGATGCCAGGTTCAGGGGCTTGGCCAGAAAAATCTTCATGATGTGTTGCAACAGCCACATTGAGACTAGAAAAAGGAAACACGGGATAGAGCAGCCTAAGATTCATGCTCTCCGATGCCGGGAGCGGCCAACTGCTAGATCATATAAACTGGAAAAGTGGCGTACACATATCATTTGTTGTACTTGGCGGCTTGTGATATTCCATAGCCCATGAGGGCAGCCTCTAGTGCAGAAACATGCCGGCTGAATGCTGTGATCAGAACCTTGTCTGCCGAGTCCTTCCTACTTTGTTCTCTATGAAACTTTGCTCCCAAGAAGCATTACTGATCATTGATGGTGGTGAGAGACTGTTCTGCCACATAGTTTTTGTCGCATATCTTGTGTTTGCAATTGCATGTTTGAAATGGGGATATTTTCTCCATCTGCCAAGCCAGAAACGGCTTCTTCTAACAAGCAACAGTCACAAGACCTGGAAAAGTCTGGTTCTGATGGCAATACGCACACTCCTGATGCCGAACCCGATAGAGAGGAAAGTTTGCAATCTCCAAATGGCAATGGAGTTTCGAAAGAAGCGCAGGCCGGTGTACAGGCGATGGAAGCAACAACGTCTGTTTGGACTAAATCACATTTGATTGCCGCCTATGTAATGTAAGGGAACATTGAAAAAAAAAACAGCGTCTAATGAAGGTGAAAACTGATGCGATACCATAGGATATGGTTTATTTACTTCATTGCTTCGATGGAGGAAGTTGTGCTTCGTGCATTGAATCCTTACGTGACCAGCGCATTCTCTCGCCATTCCCTGACAGCTGCCACTACTATCATGTCCAGTATCATCGGAGGATTGAGTAAGATTCCGCTGGCGAAGATACTCGACACATGGGGTCGGCCGCAAGGCCTTGCTTTGACTTTGTTCATATGGGTAATTGGCTATATTATGATGGCTGGGTGCGACGGGGTCGAAACATATGCTGCGGCACAAGTATTCTGTTCTGTTGGGTAAGATCGATCTCAGATCAAATTCTAAAATAAAATCCGCTGGCTGACAATACCAATAGATCCCAGGGCGTCAGCTACTGCATGACTGTTTTCATTGCAGATACATCTTCTCTCAAAAACCGATCGCTCATGTTAGCATATGCTACCACACCATACATAATAACATCTTGGATTGGTGGACCTGTATCCAATAGCATTGTGCAAGGCCCTGGATGGCGATGGGGTTTTGGAATCTTTAGCATCGTTGTCCCAGTTGTTGTCTCTCCACTTTGCGCTCTCTTCTTCTGGAACAACCGCAAGGCCAAAAATGCAGGTCTGCTGCCAGAAAAAAGGCGCAATTTCAGCCTTGCCACCCTGAAAGACTACGCGATCGAAGTTGATTTGATTGGCATTATCATCTTGGCTGCTGGCATGGCACTTTTCCTTCTACCCTTTGGAATATGGTCCTATCAGAAGGAGCAATGGCGCTCCGCTATGATTATTTGCATGATCATCTTTGGTGGCTTGCTGCTCATTGCCTTTGCGGTGTATGAGAAATACCTGGCTCCAGTTACATTCATTCCTTTTGAACTCCTCACTGATCGAACCGTCCTTTTTGGGGCCATCTATTTTCTCTTCGTCTTCTTTGCGGGAGCTATATGGGGGAGCTATTTCTTTTCCATGCTTCAGGTTGTATACAAGCTCAATATCACCGAAGCCAGCTATGTCAGTGCGATTTATCGCGTGGGATCCTGCTTTTGGGCTCTTGCCGTAGGCATGCTCATCCGCTGGACAGGGAGATTCAAATGGTTGGCTCTATCTTTCGGTGTACCACTACAGATGCTGGGAGTTGCATTGATGATTTATTTTCGAACACCAGGAACCGACATCGGATATATCATTATGACACAGATCTTCGTGGCCTTTGCAGGAGGAACCATTGTCATATGTGGAGAAATGGCGATGATGGTAAGTCTGAGTTCATGGGAGGAAAACTTTCTATTGTGGTTGTTTACGAGTATATTCAGAGCATAATGGGAATACATCGGAGTTAATGCTCCTATCTCAGAATATCTTATAAGCAATCAGGTATACATTTCCCTAATAAGGCAAGGCTGACTCAAATACCTCGTGATAGGCGCCGTCGGATCACCAGCATATCGCTGTCATTATCGCAATCCTTAATTTGTTCTGTAGCATTGGTAGCGCCGTAGGCTCAACAGTATCGGCTTTTATCTGGACCAGCAGATTCTCAGCAGCGCTGAAACAGCATTTGCCCGCAGGCGCACCTTATGAGAAAATATATGGCTCCATCATATCACAAATGTTCTATCGACCAGGGACACCCACCCGAAATGCAATCGATAGGTCCTATGGCGATGCCCAAAGGTACATGTTGATCACGAGTGTATGCCTTCTTGTCGGTGCTTTAGTGTCAGCTGTGCTCTGGAGGGACATCAAGGTAAAGAGTGTCAAACAAGTGAGAGGTCGCGTAGTATGATATGTGGAGCTCATGGAGAGATAATGTTAATTTTTGGGAGATCTTGATATGGTCAGCCGATTGAAACAGTCTCAAAATTTGCTGTTCCTTGAGATCCAAAACTATACTGCGCCAAAGGCTGCAATTGTCGCCCTACAACTTATAGGTAATAGATAGACCACATTGGGGTGAAATCTCCAGATATAACAGTAAGGGATCTCTACAATACGTTAGACTTGATTCTCCGAAAATTTTTTTTAAAAAAAATTAAAAATTACACGTGATTGTGGGTCTACCTGCGTGTACCACCACGTGAACGTGACTCTTCACCAACCGCTTCGTCACATCGATTTGGTGCGTTGTACAGTGGTGATATATCTATAGTACCTCTCGCAAGTTTGGCATACTATTTTCTGACGTGCAGCCGAGCTTGAACTGGTCCCTTATCCAGAGAGCACCATGACCCTGTCCATGGGGGGGAGGGGGGGCGCCAGACGCCATGAAGAATCTGATGCGATTCCTACGATGAATGCATTTTGTATCAAATGTCACTATTTTGGCTTAGATAACCGTGGCTGGCTGGTCTAAAGTACAGAGAAGGTAACTGACTTAATACTAGTTATCCCCTAGATGGATCTCCATCACGGTAGCTAAATTGACACGGCTCTTACCTCATATACTCCCAAACGAAACATCTTCAAGAACAATCATCCGAGTGCCTGAAGCCACATTTGCCTTTGAAGCTTCAACACAGACCGTATGCATAGCTAGAGCTGGCAAGGCAGAAGAACCTGCGTTCGATCTTCCGGAGTTGCGAACGGAGTCCAACAAGAGTCAGAACGCATGCTGACCATACTTGCAACCGTAGATTTTGCATGGAGCTTCACAGGTCTGAACGGTAACACGCTCATAACAGATGTTATTGGTTCTCCATGCTTTGCGACCAGTCACAAGCAGCCAACTCTTGAGTAATCATGAAAAATATCTTCCAATCGATCGGTTTAATCCTTGGGTGAAGAATATGTAATCAACGTTCTTCGTCGTTGACATCCAATCTGATCCCCAGGTTTTCTTGTTCCTCGGCATCGAACTGTTGTCTTGGCAGCCGTGATCCCGCCCCCATGAACCGCCCCCTTTAGTAAGTGGTCAGCATCGCATCCACATCCCCAGAAGTCCTCGCATTCGCTTCGAGAAACGTGCCGTTATACTATTGTGTGCATCAGTGGAACCAATCATCAGTTGCTCTTTATTTGTCTGCTATCCACTTTTGCAACGGCCCAATATCAACATGCTTTATTACCTCGTTCTTCGCCCAAGCAAGTTTGTTTACCATGCTGCTTCCTCTTGTCAATTCTCATATGCGCCAAGCACTTTACCCGTGATCTTGCCTTGATTTATCGTTTTTTGCATTGCAAACAAGCCCACTATTAGAGCGTGGCTGCAAAGGAGCTGCGTGGGAGAGTTTACGAGATACCGAGGCTCCTTTCTAGACTCTTATTGTTCTGTTTGCTGCTTAAATTCCTGGTTGTCAGGCTCCAGTACTTCTATGCTATGTCAGTGATCGAGACAAAGGGTTCAGGAAATGGTAAGGGGGTGGAGGTGCTGTCGACGTCCCCAAATGTAGATACCTCAGACGTGGTTGAGAATTTTGAGCCAAATCTGTCAACTTGGCAAATTGTATCTTTGTCAATCAGGTAGAACAAAGTCCACCATGAGAGAGCGCCAAACTGACCATCTTAATAGCCTCTCCTTTGGGCTTTTCCTCTCTTTACTCGATACCACAATTGTTGCCACAGCTCTGTTTACCATCGGCGTGGATCTGAAGTCCCTCAACTCTGTGAACTGGGTTGCTTTGGCATACACGCTTGCATACCTAGGTTGTGCAGTCATTTTCGCTCGTATTGCCGATGTAGTTGGGCGTCGAAATGCTTATATTAGTGCCTATGTTATTTTTTTAAGCTTCTCCTTGGGATGTGGTTTCTCACGAACACTCAACCAACTCATCGCTACAAGAGTCCTGCAAGGTATTGGAGGTTCTGGTCTATACTCTCTTACCTTTGTATTGATACCTGAATTGTTCTCGGTCAAACAGGCTCAATGGATTTCTGGAGGCATTGGAGCTGTACTTACAATGTCAGGTGTTCTTGGTCCGGTCTTAGGAGGGACCATCACAAACTACACAAGTTGGCGTTGGATATTCTGGATCAAGTAAAGAACTTCGGGTTTTACGTATGGTATTTGCTGATATAATTAGTGGACCGATTGGCATCGGACCTCTTATTCTTTTGGTCGTTGCATGGCCCAAGCCCCATAAGCTTCAGCCTGTTCAAAAGGTTTCGATCAAGAATCTGGAGTAAGGGATGCCATACTCTCCCCTTGCGAGATACAGTCTGATAATTCTTAGTTTCGTAGGATGTGTTCTCATAATTGCTGCGTCAGTCTTGGTGGTTTTTGCTTTAGAACAGGCTGGTCTGGACACGGTCGTGTGGCACAAAGCCATATTTCTGGCTCCCATAACCGTCGGGTCTATATGCTGGCTACTATTGTTTGTCTGGGAGTTCATAGTAGCTCGCTTCTGGGAAGACACTATGCTGGCAATATTCCCCGTAAGGCTGATGAAACGCCGAGTTTACATGGCTTATGTATTCTCGGGGATGATCATCGGTTTCCCATTCTACACAGTCATCTACGCGCTCCCGCTCCGTCTGCAAGTTGTCAATGGAAAATCTCCTCTAATGGCAGGTGTTACAATACTTCCGATGTTGTGCTCTTCTGCAGTTGGTAGTGTCATTGGGGGAGCAGTGAACGGGAAGAAAAATAATACCTACATAAGCTTATTTGCTGGATCAAGCTTGATGATGTTGGCAACCGGCCTTTTCTCAACTCTTGCACCCTCTGTCAAGATACCACCTAGTTTATATGGCTTCCAGGTTCTGGCCGGTCTTGGTGCCGGTCTATGTATCTCAACCGTGTCTTTGGGTGCTATAATGGAGTGCTCTATTCGCGACACCAGTAGGTGCACTTATGTACTCGCCTTTAAGCGCAGCTAATATGATATAGCCGTGGCTCAAGGCATCATCGCGCAAGTCCGTGTTGTCGGCGGAAGTATCGGGATCGCAGCTTCTTCAACAATACTTGGAATCATTCAGCGTCGTGATCTCGCAGGAGTGGTAACACCCGCTCAGATTGCAACGCTCCACATATCTGCCAATACGTTAACAGAGGAGCAGCTGCAAGCTATCCGAAAAGCATATTCTGATTCTTTCAAGGTAGATATGAGAGCAACTGCGATCGTCTCAGGACTCGCCGTATTGGCTGCATTGGCTGCGTATAAGAAGGACCGCAGAGGACTTAAAGAGCTTCAAAAAGAGCGTACCATGGAAGAACAAGACCGGTTACGAGCCCTGCAGGCTAAATCTAGAGCAAAGCATAAGAAGGAAGGATACCCCGATGCAGCGATAGAAGCTGTGGCATGAGCTACTAATTAATCCATAAATCTCTTGAAGGTGATATCAGATATATCAAGCGGCCGCCCAGTAAGTGAACAGATGTTCCGTTGACAACGCCAAAAAGGTACCGGGCAACCCTGTCTCCTTCACTCTAGGCTTTCATTTAAAATCAATATCGGATAGAAGCTCAAAATTACCAAACGGGCGTCACTAGGCTACCTGAATTCTAATAGATTGGTCATATTTCGTTCACTTGTGCTGTTCCCCCCTCCAGATTTCTGCTACCACGAAATGAAAAAAACTCGGTGCGATGTTGGACTATTTCATATCAAACTCGCGTCAGCTGATTTTGATGGTCCGCGGTCCAAGTATTCACCTTCCCAATTGTCTATTCCCTGCACACATTTGAATGTCCAATCCGTTACGCAAAATAATCTGGAGTACTAGTTCCTCTCTGAATAAAAGCCGTCGGTGTCATTTGTCAAGTTTTAGCGACCTAAGCCTACTCACCATATACTCCTTTAGTAGCCTTGTTCTTCTTGCTTACGTTAAATTCTGGATTCGATTCCGTTGTATCTCAATCTGTCGCCGTACCACCGGCTTTTCGATTCTTCCTTTCTGCGACAACCTTAGAAAAGTTCCCAGAATTGTGATTTTCCCTCAAACCTTTATCCTTACCATTTCCTCCGGCCAATATCTCCTTCACGGCGGTCCTCTCATTCCTCGAGCTTTTCTTCACAACGCGCTTCCTTTCCGCCTTCCCTCCCATCATTCCATCATATCAACATTATCCTCAACTTCACTGGAACCCACAGCAACATTCACCCTCCCCTTCTCCTTCTCACTCCCCTCATCCACCTTCATCGCATTCAGCCTCCCCAACTCCCAAAATGCAGTTTCCCAGTCAACAACCAGATGCCAAGACTCCCCTCCATCTGCTCCGTCGGCGGGTCTGCTCTCAAGGGTGAACCGCTTGCGGTTAGCGACGATGTAGTCGTAGGCTTCGAGGTAGGTGAAGCCGAGGCCGCGTAAGGATTGGGAGCAGTTCATACTTTGTCTGGAGTGGCGTGGCGTGTGTGCCATTTTTTAGGTGGTTGATATTGCGGTTAGTAGATAGAATAAGAAACTATGCGATGGAATCTGTGATAGAGGCGTCTTTCTTGGATGCCGAGAAAGGAGGATGCTCGATGGCAGGGTATGAGTAGGCTGTTGAGCCTGCAGGCGCGAGTTGAATTGATTTCAATAGAAGGAAACCACGATGCCGTAGGTATCAGAGCATCGTGGTATTTTAGCATAGGCCCAAAAAAGAGTAATAAAGAACGCTGTGGATGATATAGATATATCTACTATTCTACCATTTCTGGATCCCGTGCTCAGGATAACGTCACAATTCTTTCTCTCTGCCTATCCATGTCTGAAGTGTAGTATCTATTTGCACAACGCTCTTGATCATATACACAAGATTGTTGATGTCTCAAACGCACTTCTAAATCACTTTTAAGCTACATCATAAGGCGTCAGAGTCTTGTACATGATGTCAAGTCAGAATAACCGTGTCTAACTGTATGTTAACCAAGTGCGTGCCTTTACGAGTTGGTCTTATCCAATATCTCCATTGATTTAGAGTAGTGTGGGGATTTCTAAGCCTCATTTAGTATAGTGTGACACCCTGCAGCGAAATGCACACTTCCCTCTGCCAGCTAGAGCCTTCCGCTGGAGCTCAAAGATCAGGTTTGGGTTCTCGAGCAGAGCCAGCGTCTGTTGTGAAGGTGTGATCCAGACACCTGCGCGGTTGCGGAAACCCCATTTATCAGATGAAGACGTGCTGGGCTCATTGGTAGCAAGATAACAGTCAGCTTTTGGTGTTATGCAATTCTTGGAGGTGGCTTACAGGAGCTGCTTCGGCTTCTAAGCTTGTGTTTAGTAACAATGCGGATTTTGCGGATTTTCGTCTGTTTGAATTGATAAGTTGTGGTAGAAAATTTTCAAGCAGTGCTGCTGGCTTACTATAGAACGATTCAAGATCGAAGACTTGTTGGTAATGGTAATGCGAAGGCGAGGTTTCTTTGACATCCCTGCGAGAAGAGTCAGATGTGCCTTTTTATTCCTTCCTTCTGGCTTCCTCACGAGACTGGTTACCTTCATCATTCTCCTCAACCAAAAACCTCTTACTTTCCATAGAAACAGAAGAGCCAAGGGTCGAAGTACTAGTGTTACGCCTCTCAACCTTGATCTTGTCGCTGGAAGACCCTGCATCATTGATGGAAAAGTTGGCAAAACCGTTGTGAGGGAGGCTATTTTTTAGTCCACTGCGGACTCGATTGGTAGCATGGGAAAATTCAGATGCCTGGGCATGGTCGATGATATCATGACGAAATTCGGTATGAATAGTCTTGGGCAAGGCGTTGTAGATTCCGCTTAAGTTTGTAGAGCAGACGTCCTCTGGAAAGAATCTCGTATGGGTGAGCTCCATGGTAGACTGTACAAAAAAAGGGAAATAGCCTTGTTCATTTAGTCTCCGTCCGCGGGCCATCGAGAATATTCTCACCTGTGGAATTCTTTGAAATAGAGGCTGTAATGAGGTCAACAATCAGAGGTAGAATGCAGTAGGTGAAATGTGAGAATAAAGCAAAGTATAAGATGGACGCTATGATATTCTTAATTCATTGTAGTCGAGAGCGGAGAACGAATGCATAGTCCCGTGCTTATAAGCACATTGAGCGCTCTACGGCCATGACCATTCATAACGGGATGTTAATTAGTAATATCCCAGAATTTCACAGTGGTAGAGAGTCAAGCAAGTATATTTTCAAACGTGAATGCAAAAGTGACTCGCATGTGCGATTGTAGGAGGTGATAGGTCGGTTGCTATAGCCGATACAAATTTAAAGTGCATTGTACAAGTTATGGTCTACTAGAGCAGCGGCTGAAGTGAGGTTAAGTGAGTTGTCTTCCACTACACTTGAGCATACTCAATGCTTATATATATCTGTTAAACAAAGGCGTCCAAAATACAAGTAAACTTGAAGTTATGAATTATACACGAACAATACCCATCTAAATACATCTCAGAATGGGACCATTATACACCATCCCAAGGTCCACCAGCTCCTCGCTCATATCTACGCTCCATCATTCTCAAGAAATCAAACAAAAATTACGGGTATAGAGCGCTCCAAATGAAACAAAATACAGCACTCCATCTTGATACATATCCTGTAATCCTTATGTACCCAGAAACCATCTTACACTTTTCCCTTCCCGCGTTCCCCGTTCGAAATATTGCTTTTGGGTGGGTCTGAGGATGAAATTATTATTCCTCAGCAACGCTGTCAACGAGTACGCTTGCTTTGCTGGTTTTTTTGCCTAGCTTGAGCATGCTAAACCGTTTTCTCACACTGCCAACACGGCTTTGTACGCTGGCGACTGTCTCTGGTCGCTGGCTACTGTTACTTCTCCTCCCTTCTTTGGTGGTGGCCTGGCTGAGTCCGAGATCGCTGGTAGTGACCCAGGCAGAGTCTCCCCCCTCATACTCTTTTTCGCTCTTTGTTCGCACGCTTCCATTGAGTTGACCGTTCCGCGCGAAATACGATTTGCGCTGGTTTTCCTGTTGCCTGCTCGTTTCACTCGCTTCAGATCTGTTGCGACCTCTGCTCTCCTGACCATTCTCATTCATCTGAGTCTCCACAGCTTCTTGAGGCGATGAGAGGTTGGGAGGAGCACGTTTGAGGAAGCTGAGCCTGCTTCCTCCTCCCTTTGAATGATGCGGCGGCGTTGCACCGTTCAAAACCGACGTATCTATCGTTAACGTAGTGGCGTAGGTCATGCTTGTCGGGAATCCAGGTGGATTGCTTATCTGCTCACTACCCGGACTATTGAGAGACCAGCTAGGAGTTGGTGTTGGCTGTCTCTGAATTTGTGGGAAAGCGAATGAAGCAAGTTCGGGAGCGAACGTAGCCTCAAAATCTAAAGAGAAACCCGCATTAGTATCTTGGATTCAGGAAAAGGAGTCCAAAAGAAATCAAAAAAGAAAGAAGTATCATACTCTGCTGAAGCTCTTCGCGGCTCTCTTTATGCACACCTTGAACATTATCCGGGAACTTGGAGAAGTGGCCGAGGCATCGCTTTATGATGACCGCGTGATCAATTAATGCGACCTTGAGAGCGTTTTCTAATGGTGAGAGCTCGACCTGTTCGATTTCCTCGTCGTCCACCTTGGTAGGAAGCAAGTCACGATATTGTGCTATACTAGCTCCGGAAGTCAAATCTACTGAAATAGAAAGTGCTTCCACTAAGAGAGGGGCCATATTTTCCTCTCCATCCAGGACCCGCTTCTCCACAACTCCCATCTCTTGAGTTTTTCTGATCACTCGCTCAAGAGCGGTTTGCAAAGCGTCAAATTTGATACGCTCCACCGACACGATCTCACTACGGCGTAGGATGGTTGGGAATGCTTCGACAGTAGTGTACAGGATTTTCTCGGCATGGTGCTCCCCAATTGGACCGGATGTGTTTCTTTTTGAGGTTACGGAGAATTGTTGAGGATGCGTGGAGAGTAGATAGTCTCGAATAGTCAAAGGCACGCGAGCTCGCTGAAAGACATGGCTATTGAGATCGCGATGGGGAGAAATTGCCGAAATTTGGATAAACTGTCCTTCAATGTCTTCCATATCTCCGGGGGTAGTGAGAATATGAGCCGCTGGGTGTTGCTCCTGCATTCGATCAGTGAACGAGGATGTACGTTCAGCCGGAGAGCCTTCAAAGACAAATTCCTTGTCGCGCAATGAGGGTGGAAATCCCATTCCCTTATACACCACCCTGAAGTACTTCGGAACAAGCTTATCGCTCTTGGCTATTGTCTCGTAAATTGTGGCAATGGCGCGCTGAGTCCTTGCCAATTTCGGGAAATCGAAGATATTGTTCTGATATTGAGCTTGTAATTCCTGATATGACTCTAAGGCACTACTCCACGCTTCGCCTTCTTCGAAGTGTTTGATGATCTCGAAGTAGATGCGTTCTTTACGGTCAAAATGAGATTGGGCGGGAAGCTCAGGTTCTGTGAGAGGAGGCACAATCGTGGTTGGATCCCAATCATATAGGTCCGCATGGAGACGCAATGCAAGTCCTGCTTCCGTATGGTTCCTAGCTTTAGCCTGTAGTTCTGCTAATTGATGAACATAGCGTATGAAGATCTCTTCTTTTTGCATATCTCTGAGGAATTCCATGAGACGAAGACGATGTATCATGTGAGACGCCTCGCCCGTAATATCCGTACCGTGGACTGCCACCAATAGGTCCAAGAACTCGTCAATGGTAGAAATAACATCTTTGACAGAAGCGTGCAATGGGTCGTCTGGAAATTCGGAGAGAGGCTCAAATAATGCAAGAAGTTCGTTGATGAAAAGTTTTTGAAGTATACTTTCGGTCAATGGCTTGGACTTGAAAAGCCGGTCTAGGCAATCAATCATTTCTGTTTGAATCGTGCTGAGATCTTCACTCAATGTCCACTCGCTGACGATCATTGTTTGAAGGACTTCAACCGCAACGCGCCGTAGACCTTCGTGGACACTGAGACATAACTCAACAATTGGCCCAACAAGACCAGGAACATATTGAACCTGGTATCCGCCCATCTTGGATAATCCGTATCTTTGCCGGTCATCAAAACTAGTGTCCCAACCAATAGCCTCCCATGTCCTTCTCAAAAGTTCGGCACCGTTTTCGCGCACATCACCAGCTATTTTCCAAACAGCTCGCCTCTTTTGCTCAGGAAAGGTCTCAAGAGCCAGGGCATCGCTTCCTACGAGCTTGAGAAGGACTGTGAAGAATACTTTCCACAACTCTGTGTTATAATTCTCAGCGTCGTCCGGGTGAGGTAGGAACGAATTGAGGAGAATGCCTGCAAGATATTCCAGCGTCTTCATAGTGGATTTATGGTGGAAAATGTGTACACTGAGCCAGTTGGCGGGGAATGCTTGACATTCTAAAATACTTAAGTGCACATGAAGAGTATCGTCGAGCAAGGTCGCCATCTCATCCTCAGCTAATTCGAGTTGCATCCCTGTAGGTAATGTTGAAACAGCCGCTAATATGGCCGAAAGCTCTACAAGCGCTTCATCAAAGTCTGCATCCCCTGCAATTGGCTTGGTAGGGAATGGGTATGTGGATGGGAACAGTAATGATAACCGAGACTTCTGGGTTTTTGGCGCATGTTCAAGGGCAAGGTAAGAATCAATGATCTTGGGGATATAATCTGGGACTTCAGGGCCAAGTCCATCTAGTTGGCTAGACAGAATCGAACAACAAAGTCGGACTTGCTCCCTATATTGCTCGGTAACTTCGATAGTCTTTCCCCAGTGTGGTGCAATCCACCGCACGGTGTTGGCACCAAGGGCTGATCTTTGTTCTGGTTGCGAAAACAGATCCAAGCGGGAATAGTTAATGATGAGCACTAGTTTATACAGAATTAACTTCCCTTTGACTGCTTCGCAAGATTCCATAAAATCAATTGCTATATGCAGAATCTCTTCAGTGGTAAGAAGCCCTGTAAGTTCGGGTAACCAAGTATGGAAATGTTGGACAGCCAATGTTTGACTTCCGACAAGAATTGGGGCAGTCTTTCGCATCATCGCATCCAGAGCCTTGAAAATTGTCCTCAAATGCCGAGTGAAACCTGGGGAAGTGCTGGTTATCCCAATACCAGCCTCTTTAGCCTTCTGTTGATCACGAGCATGAGTTATGAACTTCAGTATATGACGTACAACTTTGAAAGTGGCCCGGAGTTTCCTGGAAGTTTCTGGCTCTTCTGGTTTTCCAAGTAGGCGGGTAAATGATCTTACTAGACACGGAGTTGCAAATGGGTAGTTGAATTTGTTCTCCGCATAATGGTCAACAAGGGGTCCCAGATTGAACCTTCGATCATGGACAATCCCTAGGACAGTCACCAGCGCACTGAATATAAGATCTTCGTAGTTGTCATTGCCGGCATTTTCAACAAGGATACCAAATATTGCATCAAACACGTCGTTCAATAGTTTGACCACTTCAATCTCTGGAACAAAGACCAATCGCTTGAGTAGCTCTTGTACCTCGCCTAGTGGCTGCTCTTTCCACCGTAGTAGTCCGAGCAGAACTTTGTCCTGCGAGAATTTTGTGCTGCACAAAAATGTTTGTACACGTAACGTCGCAATTGGACCAGTGACAGCTTCGTCTTTCGATACCTCGTCCTTCCCTCTAGCGTTCCATTTGAGACTCAAGTAGCCATCTTTGCCATCTTTGCTGATTCTAGTGTTCGCGGTAGAATCATCATATCTGTACAGCAATAAGGAATGGTATCCATCTCGCATGAACGCTTGCTGATCCCATAGTGGCATATGACAAATTGCAAATGGCTGATTGGGAACATCGGCAAGAACCATAACGAGATGACACCCGGAAACTTCATTAGGGGCAACGGCTAATCTCAAGGTTTGGTTCCATGCATCACCACGCTCAGCGGCCGTTGACTCCCAAGAACTTTCCCCATCTGCGTTAGACGATGAGAAAATAGCACCTTCTATTCTGTCTCCATTCGCGCGGCGTACCTCCATCGTGATCTGAAGATTTGAACATGTGATTCCCGTTGGAAGTGCTATAGCATTTCCGGTGGAGCGTGAAAGAAGTGCGTGACGCGGAAGGAATGCCTCATCGATTGTAATATAGATATCTGATCGTGGCTTCGTAGGCGCACCAGAGAATCCCATCTTGCTGGTTTTTGAAACACCAGAAAGCAAAGTAGGTGTTGCTTTAACCAGAGCATCCGCATCAGGGTTGTTGAATGCTTTGAGGTGAACTTGAAGACGATCGACCTTGCGCGATTTTTCATAGTGCCCAGATTTGCTGCTCATAAAATCGCTTATGATATCTACCCAGCCATCGCCATGGTCCTGCCTATCTTCGAAACCGGAGGAGGGGGACCAAATTGTGATAACCTGCTCTACTTCCTCGTCCTGCTTCAATATTGAATTCACTTTAATAGCGCCGATCCCCAAGGTCCTAGTGACAATCCGACTCACCAAACCACGGGCTGGCTCGCCACTTGCCGGCCCTCGAGAATCTGATGTACCAGGACGTCTATCCCGGCTTTCAATTCGTCGTTCATCAGTATCTTCAGATTGTTCTGATAATGAATTGAGTTTCGACGTTATAGGAGCGTTCCTCGAGAATGGGGATTTTTGTGCTTTCTGACCCCACATGAGACTTCTTCTACCAGCTTTGGCACCACTTGATGACTGCGGGTTTTCTCCATTCCTTGTCTGGCTTGAGCCATCACGAGAAGCGCCTCGAGAAGCTGGTTTGCCTGCCATTATTTGCTGCGTTGACCGGACCTTGACAACAAGATATAATTCGTTATCTACACCAGGCAAATCACCAATATCTGCGGAGGCCAAGTCTGTAAACAATGTTCGCATGTTCTCAGCTTTTGCTAGGCTTGTGAGAGCACCAGTGGGGGCAACTTCGAAGATGTAGCTCTCAGAAATTGCTGTAGCCTGCGTTCCTGGAGATTTTGTGGCTAGAAAGAACACTAGGGTAGTAGACTCCGTTGAGCCTCCTACAAATGGCTTTACATCGATCAGAAGATGATGCAAAGAGAGGGTATCATGTAGCAGGGGATGTGGCCGCTCATTCAAGAGGCTCATCATTGACTGGAGTTTCGTAATTTTAACAGCGGAATCATCGCCTGTGAGAACCCTCCCTCTTTCCTCTGGATCACGTACTATAACTTCCCCATTGAGCAATTTGTTCCCTCGCACAAGGCCCCACACAGTTTTCTCGCGTAAGAGTCCCAATTCCTGCGTAGTGAGAATGTTGTGTAAAAACTGCCTTCGAGAGATATCCAATGTGTGTACCAAACTTGACATTTTCTCTAGCTGTGGATATTTTCTAGAGAGAAGAAGTTCATGCAGGTTTGTGGAATGCCATTCTCGAAGACAACTTGCAATTTCGTCAACCAATGGCTCAGAAACAGATGTTGGTGTCTCATCCCCGATCTTGAGCATGGGAACCGGAGCTGGAGGTTTTGGCGCATTTGGATCACGTTCAATTGGCGTTGACTGAGAGCTTCCATTGGAGAATTTCTTCGACCCTCCCTGTGCTCTCGTAGAATTGTCGTTTCCGTTATCCGATGGACGCTTCTTGTTCGTCTTGAGCCTCCCACTCTTTGGGTGAGGCAGTGGACTCCCTTCTAGGCTAACTCGTGGGCTTCTCTTGTTTCCGTTCACAGAACCAACCTCAGATTGCTCTTCCTGAACAATGCCATCATCCTCTCCAAGTACCTCCCTGACCTCCACACAGCTTGCAGGGAAGATTCCTGAAAAGACTCGTGCCTCCAGCGTTTGCCCTTTTGTACTTGTCAACCCGGCCAGCAGACTTGGTGGTGCAACCAAGTATCCACGGTACCACTGCCCATCCTTACCACCTCTCTCAATGATATATAATTCGTCGCCAAGTTCAAGAGGTAGGTCTGCGGGTAGAGATGCTGTGAAAGGGTAGGTCGCGACGGCAAAGGCGATCCGCGGAAGAGGCTGCCACGGCATGATCTCGTTGAAATCGCTAGCAGAATTGTAGGCTTCTTGCTAAGAGGCGACGCGATTTGAGATATCTCTATTCATGGGGAACACTCAGCACAGCATGCGGGGGATCGTCGAATTCTCTTCTGACGCGCTTTGGCCGATTTTTGTGAACAAACCCCTGAACGTACAGTTCTGGGTAAAATATCGCAGTTCTGCAGTGTCGCAAGTCAATCTGGCGGAGGAACACCTCGGCAGCAACAAGAATATGAAATTGAGTACAGGATTGACAAGAACGATACATCCAGGTTCAAAGAATGACTGAGTATATCCTCAAATATCAAAAAAAACCTCTAGCACCCAGACGCCTCTTTGGCGGTTTATCGCTTATCATTGCAGGGGTTGTGAACAAAACCCACATTTGCCCCAGGAACAGCAAAAGCCAAGAAATGTACCGACATGCATAGTCAGACACATCAGTTGCACTGATGTATATTTGTCTTAATTAAAAATACATTGTAAATCATCCCGAGACTTGCTGTTACAGTCCTAACCGGGAAGTTGTGTGGGTCACACAATGCAGAGCGCTCCTTTCTACCTGTTGCCTCCGGAATGGGAAATCTCGAGCTGGGAGAGAAGTCAAAGTTCTATCTAAACGAATTAAGCCATGATCACAATGGTGATCTCAGTACAGAAGTTGGATAGCACGTAAGTCTATGTTGCCAGGCTGGAAACGCAGCGGAGGTGTAGTTAGCCTAACGTGACTACTTTCTCAAGCCGACTTGCGTGGATGGGGGTCTTTCAAGCCGTGGGCAGCTCTTGTGCAGGAGTCTCCTTAATATTGTAATTGGGTTGCAGATTAGAAGTCAGTACACAAGTGTGTGGTCTTATGAAAGATATTGGAATATCGTAAGGGTTGTATAGATCCAGCTTCATGTGCACCGCTCATTATCCTTAGAAAGAGTCAACAAGATGATCGGCTCTCTGAAGGCTATAACTGTAATTAGTTCTGAGTGGTGGTGGTATTCAAATGTTGATGCCAAGCTCGGAGACACGCAAAAGCCAAATCCTGCACGTTTTTTAACTTTCATCATTATCAAAAAACGTATGCAATATATATTAAACTAACATGAAGAAGTGTGTGGTTATTATTACTAAATTAAGTCTAAGTTAAAAATTGTTAAGCTGAGCCTTCTACAGTATTGTAGCCTGCGCAATGTCCTAGCGATATATGTGCCTTTTCCTTATCGCTTGTGCATCTGTGCCAACGCAGCGAAAGCAGCTAAGCTGGCATTTATTTCCCGCTCACTGTGTCTATTAAAACACTAGTCCCTAGACAATAAGAACAGTGGAGAAAACAAAACTCACGGACATTAAAGAACGGAGGTAATATGGCATCAAACCCTTCGAGAGACAAATATCACGCAGTGATCCACAGCCTCACTGCACAAGGCAGTTCGTCGACACCATGGGCACTCCTCTGTATCATGTCAGTGATTATGTTGAACCATTTCAGCAGCCATCTCCAGAGTGTTCCGAAGGTTCATCTTTTCGAGTCTCACATTTGTCGTGAATATTATCGCACTCATGAACCCCGAGCGTATGGTTTGTCGTCACCTGTTGATGAGCCAGTGTGTAATATCCCAGAGATTCAACAGCGTATTGTTTACAACTCCTCTCCTTATATGCTACACAATCTTCTTCCTGAAACTGATAGCTTTTTCGAGCTTGGAATTTGTGTATCGATATTTCCCCCGCTAATTCCATTGGCGTCTGCGGCATATCGCCCAACTGCAACTGTCACGAGCGATCGGTATGTTTATCTGGCTCCTAGCTGTCCTTCCGACCGTTTCCACGCTTTTTATCTGGTATAAATTTATCACCGCAGAAAAGGTAGGTATATATATCCTACGTACAAGTCGCTATCGGCGACTATTGAGTCATTTTTGGTATGGTTCACGCAACCGGCACCTCCTTTATACCCAGGCTAGTTTCTTCCCTGGGAATTAAAATAGTCGAACCCGACTTCAAAATCAGCCATGGCAATCTGGGGGTTTGGCGAGGGCATCGAACCTGTTGTACAGGGATTGTGTGCCTTCTTTGTCGATAGTGCCTACACAGAGACAATACTCACTACCATTACTACCATCAATGGTTCTCATCAAAAGAAACGGGGTTGTTGTCTCCGAGGGCTTGTGCTTCTTTGTTACAGGAGCTAGTCACCATATTTATAGTCACTTCCAAAACTAATATTTTAGGTTTTTTTTTCGCTATTGTAACAACCTTGGATTATATGCTGCATGGTAAGTCTGACAAAGAACCTCCACCATCTGGTGGTCTGTATGAGGAAATTGATGACAGCCTCAATGAGGAATATACCGACGAACCAAACGTAGGAAGTTAAGCTTCGATGTACTGATGAAAAGAAGAGAGTATAAGACTACCACACAACTCTCAAGGTCGTAGTAGCAATTGTACTTTTCAAACTTCTGCCTTATTATTTTCCCTCAGGCCGTCGTTTGTACGAAGTAGTTGTGGAGGAACAACTCGTTTTGGAAATGTAACCTCGAACGCGCTTAGAAATCGAAATATTAGATCTCCTCTCCCTGCCTTAGCAATGACCGCCAAAGAAAAAGGACGGCCCAGATGCTTCAGGGTTCCAAGGGGCATGGTCGCCATCGGATAGCCTTGGAATGTAAATCGCATTCAAAGCTTACCTGAAGCCATAGCTAATGTTGGTATTTCGCTGTCCTGGAATTCCAATTAGATCGAATCCTTGATCACTGAAAGGTGGGCCGAACCCCTGTTCTCTAGATAGTTTCTAGGGGTGGTTTAGTGCAACTTCTCGTTCCGTAGTATTGATCTTATAATGGAGAGTCTTAATCAGAATACCCTGGTTCGAATGATCTGTGCTGCATCAGTTGACATTTCTCGCACAAGAAATAAATGTATTCACCAAATAGTATCTCTATGTCCGCATGATTTGAGTTCTACTGCACCAATTCCTCTAGAGTTCTCACCTCCGAGGATTCCAAGCTCCCAAGACAATTGTCGATATTCTTCTGATATTCATTGACTAAATATCTATTAGTACGAGTTGTTAGAGAATGTTCATACAGTACAGATGATGGTTGACATCACTGAAACACCATTTATCTTAAAGTCTCTAGCGAGTGAAAGCGACACGGGATATTCAACAACGGGCCCGCTCTCTTTGATTTTACTGACGGCATTTAAATAGGCCGTGTTCTAGTTGACGTTATCAGTGGGCTATTTAATATTTGTAGAACCTACCAATTGTTCCGTTACACTCTCGATTGGTGGACAGCTTGCCGCAGGGAAATGCTAGATGGCTGGATCGACGAAGCCAACTTTTAGGCCCGTAAATGTCTTAGTGAGAAAAGATGTATATCCAGTGGCTGGTAGCTTCCGTTGTACCTCGTCAGTCTGCATCATAGCCGTAATAGAGGCGAGATCTCTGGTAGACTTAGTCATTGCACCAATGGAGCCAAGCGCTGTTGAAAGAGTTCATGCGCCTTCTCTCAGAACACTTCCAGCAGTGGGCTTTAGTGCGAAGAGTGCCGCTCTTCCCGCTTGTTGCGCCAGAGACCCGTCGGTCTCGGTGCCGATTGCTAGCGGGTTGTAACCAGCAGATACTCCCACCGCGGAGCCTGTTGAAGTGCCACATGGACTCTGTAGAATATCAGGTGGAGCCTTATTTCAAAGTGTTGGAAACTCACTGTATGTCCCATTGGAGCCTCTCCTTCGCGTATACCGCCAATGATATATGCTGAATATGTCTGGCCGCCCACAGTGGAAAGTCCATTAACATAATTGAAGCCTCGGGAAATTGGCAAGTGACTAGTATCAGATCGGCTATGGAACCCGAGACTTACTTCCAATTGGAAAACTCCTGTTGAATGATTAGTATCGGCATGTTACTGTACATACATCCTAGAAGGTGAAGGTACGAACATTTAAATTGGTCTTTCCAATGATAATCAAACCATTTACTATCAACTCCAGCTCTATCAGTTCTAAAAAGAGAGGCAAAAGGCATTGAGTCGTACCTTGTTAACGACCGCAGAATTCTTAACTGGTTTGGAAGTGAGCAGTGCATGCCACCCAAATGTTGAGGGAGTCCTAAGGATGGGGAGGTCGAAAGAGCATCCTAAAACAACATATGAGTAATGATTCCGGCATCATAGTGGCTTATCTCCTCTGCCTCGATAATGATCGGGATTCCACGGAACAGGCCTCGTAGCTTTCCATAGCGCCGCTCTTCATCCAGCTGGCAGCCTCCTTGAGAATCAACTCTCATGGCCGGACAAAGAGCATAGCGCGAAGATTTACTCCTGCTCTGTCCTCCATGGAGATTTGATCAAGCACCTGCTCAACTAACATAACGCTTGTAATACTTCCTCTATCCAGCACGCTCAAACGAGCCGTCTTAATCGTCGTCATAGTTGCCAGAGATGAGTGAACTTTGATCAGCCAAAACACATCTCTCGTCCAAAGGACTAGGGTAAGAGAAAGAAAATAGGAAGTGGCAGAAGAAGAATCAAGCCTCAGCAAGACATGGTTGTTTTATCAAGGGAGTGCTAGTTGTATTGGTTGCTTTGGGATGATAACTTGTCTCCGTTTTTGAGGTGTCGATATAGTAATCTTGGCCGATGATTGTATAGAGCGGTGGTGATGCTATGTCGACGCTTCTCCGGGTGGGCGCACATCCGCATGCAAACCTCAAAGCTAATTTGACTCCAAAAGTAACATACATCCGGATATGTTCTAAGTTATATTTTGCTTAAAGCGTGGACACAGTGTAAACCAGAGTGAAGTCAGATTTCAACTGCCAGTCTGTCACGGCTCCTTATTTAAAGTTTGTGTTGGGATACCTATCACCGTGCAAAATGCGCAGTAGCTATTGACTACGCGCTTGCGGTGGTGATGATGGTTCCTTCTTTTCCTGATTAGATTCTAAGCTACGGTCTACAAAGCAGGTGTAGGTATGACCCACAATTTACGTGCTCCGGTAGTTCACATGACCTTGATTATGTGCATAACAACATTTAAGCTTCACTTTTGTTTTTTAGTTTAATATTCTTGTAATAAAAACCTTAATATAGCTTGAAAAAGAGCTAGTATTGGCTTTGTAACACAACTTGGTTTAAATATTTTTGATTTGACTGTCTTTTCTGGAACATGTGCATGTAAAACTAATATTCTTTTAACTGCCTGAGTTAAAACATAATTATGAATCAACCGCCAAGTTAAAGGTTTCAACCTTCTAGGGATCAGCAAACTTTTGGAGGGATTAAAATCAATTTGAAATGCTGCTTCGGGGCTTGCCTCCAAAATATAGATATAATTAGATCCAATATTCAGTACATACTTGCTGCGGGTTTCTTCTAGATTGGCCATCGTGGTGTGAAGTTCCAGGATGCCAATTTGATACTTTGCAGTATAACGGAGCAATAACAATCAGCAAATAAGCTTAATTCAGTGGAGAGTTCTTAATAGTCGACTTATCCGCCAGAAACCACATTGCAGGACTATCATAATTTCTTCCACAGGATGTGATTCGTTTCTTGTCATGAAGAGTCAAACAAGCTAAGGGTAGTAATCGAAACTATTCCTAGGATGAAATACCATAACTCCTTCTGTCTTCAACTTAACCATCCACTTTATAAACACTAGAAGGACTCTCAGTTACCAGAAAATCTTGGAAACACATTCATCTTGCTGTGTATTAACTTTTCATTACTGTGCATAAAGATTACCCTTTATTGTTTAGACATAGATGTTCCTCCCTCAATTAGCACTTCTCCATGAAGCTTTCCTAAAATTGGACAGGCCCGCGTTTGTCACCTATCTGGACAGTTCCACTCAACGCTCTTGCCCATTTCCGTAAGGCAGCTACTATATTTCTTTTTATGTCCCTTCCATTCATCTTTTCCTTACCAAAGCCATCCTCACACAACATCAATCCATCGAGCCGGCTCTTGTCATACTAAACTTTTGTGGATTATAGCTTTTGCTTACCTTTGCTACTAATCATTTGCGAATTCTTGAATCATCGCCATCACTGGTAATTACAGCTATCTCTCCTAAAAGTGCCTGGCAAGACACTACCATGACTCGAAGACTGCTGACCAAACCTTTATACAGAAATTATGCATTTCTCAATTATCTCCTTGGCCTCTCTCCTCTGCGTCGACGCTGCCCTGACCGCAGTAACATCTCCTTCACTAAACAACTCTAATACCGCAGTTTCGTCTTCCTTATGTGCTCCATCAGCAAGCGCAGTAGCTCTAGGTAGATCATCCCATACCATGGCTCGCTTCTTTCCTCCTTTGAAACTTGTCTTGTTCAATCATTTATGTTAATGTTTATTAAGAGGTCCTCCATGACGCGCATCGAACTCCTTTGAACTTTCTTGGAAGGGAAAGCATCATCCGGCAGGCTCTCAGGGACGTCCAGTACCACACTGATAAATGGATTGATGCAATTGTGTCCTGGGATGGCGAGGCCTCATCTATTAGCGACGTTGATGTTGGTGGATCAAGTTTGGTGTGAGTTCTTGAAACAATATCATATATTTCGGTCCACTAATATGCCTCAGATTCGCCCTGCAGGCTAATACGGAGAATATTATGCCCTCCCCCAACTTGACGCTAGTTCCGATTAAAAAGCTTCAAGGTCCTGCAGAGGATCTCGGAATTTCTACCAAGTCCCTTCTTGATCTCCTCGTCAAATGGAAACCAAAATTTGATGCTGCTAAGGAGAGTGAGAGGATTAAGAATCACATTGAGAAAGCTGGGAAGGCTTCTGAGGCGTTCTCAGAAGTGATTGAAAGCAAGCTCAAGGATCCTACTGCCAAAAAGAAAGCGGGAGAGGCTTTTCTACGCCTCAGAAGCGAGTTCGCTAAAGTTCTAGCTGCTTACAAGCAATAGCTTTGGGCTCTAACCATCTGCCTCTTTAGGTTGTGAAGATTGTGGGAAGGGGTCCTGTTTGAGAAAGGCAGTTTTCATTCCTCAACTGGCCCAGAGATGAGAGTTTTAATTTCTTACCTGTATGACGGCATCGCACATTGTGATTTCTGAAGATTCACCGTATCAATGAATTGAATCATTTCCATCACTCGTTTCAATTCTATACTCCATTGAGTCGCCTTAAATATCATGAGATAGAGATTTCCAGATTTATTGCCAGTAGTTAGGATGCCGTTCACGGCTCAAATGACCGACTTGCACACCGCCACAATTACCATGCTGCACTCATTTAGACAAAGTTAAGAACAAGCTTAAGTGACAAGCAAAGTTATTCAGGATACATAAAGCGAGAATATCGAATTGACTAGAATCCAAAGTCCTTTCAAACTTAAACTTATGAATTATTTTTTCAAAATTGTTCCATTCCTGCTTCCACTCTTCCTTAAAGATTATAAGCTCGAGGATCAGAAAAGAAGGATGCTTAGTTGCCGTGCGTAAGCCAGTCAATGGTAGAAGTTACCCAGTAGGCTGTCTTATATTGTAACGACTCAGCCAATGCTGTGATATAGAAAATAAGGAATCAGGAGGATGAACAGCGTGATGCTGAGCAGCCAGATGAAGTTGCGTTTTCTTGGATGTCCAGCTGGTTGGGACCTCTGCCAACCTTGCCCGTGCCAGGAGATGGGCTGAAGTTCTGGGGGGTTTGGGCTAAGGGCAGATGTTGTTTAGTGCCACGACTCCAATAACGACTTTAGCTCAAAGTGAGCACGTGTACATCTTGTAGGTATTTTTATATTCGAGATGGCGAGAACTTACCGTACAGGCCTATGTTAATAAGACCATCTGAAACAGGATGACCTTTGTATTGTTTAGATACACTATTTGCTGTCGAAGCGATCGAACTGTCGCGAGCTTTTGGGCCCTTCTTGTCCACCAATGTCACATCTGTTCCTCCCATTGACAATACTAGATCGTGTCCTGAGGTAATAGACACTTTAGAATGCTGGTGGTCTTCCCACCAAACATAGGAGGGGACAAGGCGCCGCTCTTAAACAAACTTTACGCCCGACAAGCTCACGCTTGCCACCCTCACGTATTTTAACGTCAACACCTTTCTGCATCACACTGGGAAGGTTTGTACATTGTATTTCCTTTATATTCTGCTTTAAATCAATTTAGTTGAATAATGATTTTTAGAGTTATAAGCGTTAAAGTAGCCAAAGGGAAAATAAGGAAACTTTCGCCAAATCCTTTTGGATGAGAACCTAGATTTTGTAATAAAAGAGACCCAGCTACATTGACACGTACACGCCACGCTCCATGACAGGTGTAGCAACTTTACCCAGAGCTTCGTCGTATGCCCGCGCTCTCTGGCAAGAGAAAAGCGAATGCCTAGAGCTTCAAGACAAGCAGACCATGGCTATATAGGCCGGTCACAATCACTGTGTTACTCTTGATATCTTGGACGGCCGTGGCGCTGGTCGGAAATTCAGTGCCTACGTATACCGGCTTCACTCCGTTGGCTTCAGACCACTCCAACACACAGGACGTCGCTTGTCCAGTCTCACAATACTTCTGCATTTGTGGCTCGGCTTGGGCCAAATCAGCAGGCGAATTACATATGTGTCGTGTCTTTGCAAACTTAGTGGTGCTTGGTGCGTGGGGATGCCCTGCCATAAGCAACGTTCCAGTGCCTGAAACAGAAAGATTGTCGACTAGACAGGGCAGTGTTATTTGTGAGAGATACCTTAGTGTTGGGGGGTTAGCGCCGTCGGAAGAGTAAAGGTACACGGAAGCCTGGCTCGTTGAAGCTACTGCTAGCGTGGTCCTATTGAGCAACTCGATCCCATTCGCAAAAGGAACACGGGCGACTGTAGTGGCTTTGACAGCGTGGTCATCAGAATCACTTTGCCCATTGGGTGAGATGTCGACGTCTAGTATGTGTTAACATGCCGTGTCTAATCTTGGGCTTCCCTTTCTCAAGTTCCGTGAATGCTTGGTTCTGGGCCACGAGAATTCAAACAAACATGTCACTTACTACCGACACATTAGTACTTGCTCTAGAAATTATCACACACCAAGCCTAGAAACCGAAAGATCAAGAGCCTGAGCTTGAACATGAAGAGCTACAAGATGCTATAACACATACCGGATAACACTCCCACCTGGGATGGAGAGGTAGGTCTCCACATATTGCAAAAATCTAGACCGAGCCATAAGGAAATAATGGTCATTTGTTACGTAGAACTCATGATCATTAACAACAACTATCGAGTTTGGGGCATGTATCGCAGGATGGTGGATCGAGCGAATGTGCCTTGCAGTGAGAGTCTGGAGGTCTAACTTGAACATGTCAATCCTTGAACCATCGTGGCGGTGGTTCGCGACGAAGAGTGTTGATGTTGGTTTGTCGTAGGCCAGGCCCAGGGGATGAAAGTCGATTCCGGGCTTATATTCTACTAGCCTTATGGCTTTCAGAGACTCTGTGTTATCGGTACCTCGATAATCGTACACGTAAAGCTCGCCACCAGCAATTGGGCCAGGAAGGAAAATCCCCTTTGTACGGAGAGTCAGGAACATGATGCCCAGTATCATCTGCACCGACTGTAAGATGTGAACCAACAACACTTACCATGACGGTGTTCCATCTCTCCCGTCCGGCATCACACCCAACAATCGCGATGCCTTCCGATTCCACAAGCACTATATCCTCACAACTACGAATCCTATCCGCGAACTTGATTTCATGCGCCTGAAAGTTGCTAATCTTGACAATTCTTTCGGGTGCATTGCTATAGAAGAGTAAAAGGACACGATACCTACCCCAGAGCCAGGGCGAAAGTGCAGCTAGGCTCAGGATGGTCTTTCAGGTCAATTTGAGTCGGGCTCGGGACAAGGTGAGGGTAAACCTACTAGAGCTCTCTTCCATATCATAGTGACTGGGGTGTACGTACGCCTAGTTATGAATAGCACCGTCGATAGGAAAAAGGTCACACAGAGTTGTCGATAATGAAGCCGTTTACAGTTGGGCTCAAATGTAAGTACCGGACTTGAGTTTGTTTGCGTTAGGATTCGAGACGTTGAATTAAGGTGTAGAGTGTGGGGTATCTCACTCAAGTATGTACTGGGCGATGACCCCTCCTCCCTTGTGAGTTTTGAAGCAGATCCAGGGCTGGTCTGCAGCTGACTTTAGCTTACTTACCTAAGTACTTATTAAATAGGTCTCTAATCATAAAGGTTGTAATAAGTCATGTCCCACTATCCTAATAAACTTCAACCTGCGTAACGCAGCTGCTACCACCAATTCGCAATGGTCTGGCTGGCGATATATTCACATTGTTTCCTATTTCTATATTTGGGGCAGAAATGAGATACAACTAATACTAACACATAGACATCCGCTTTAGGCATAGAAGGTCATCCTGGATGGAGCGGCTTTAGGGACTATGACAAAAATTTTGGCAGAGTTAACCTATGACTCTATTGTCTCTCCTCTATCCATTGAGAGAAATGGATATGGCAGAATCGCAATGAGGCAAAGATTGTATTGCACGTCCATGGGTTGTTGAATGAGAGACAATGCAGGGAATTATTGAGCAAAAGAGCCACAGAATCAGGAAAGTAATTCCCCGACTCTATTGTACTTTTATAACAAACCAGGTCAAGCCTCACCATCCTTGAGAAGCTCCTCAATAAGTCATTCTCCGTGCTGATCGCATATCGTAGATCCATTACTGCTGCGCCCGTTAGCTTCCTCAAAATGAATAAGTCGTAGATAGCAAAAACGAGTTTCACTTTGGAAAATAAAGGCAAAACAACAAATTTCCTCTCCCGCTGTCCATGACTAGCGCTGTACATGTGATGGATTGTGGTTCTAGCTTTTCCAATCGTGCATCCTCAATTCCTTCAACGCCACCTGACCAAATCGATCTCCTCTCTTGTTGTAAATGCCTATTCCTTCCAAACTCACACCATCTCTACTGCCAACTTTCGTCCATCATATCGCCACGAAAGGAAGGATGACTGTCCTCTTCTTCTTATATTTGTCTGGAAATTCAGCACGTAGTGCTTTTTCTTTCTTCCATGCCCACTGATACATTTGACCGAATGCGAATACTAGGAATACGCCTGTACCAATACTCTTTGTGACGAGTAGAACGCCAACCCACGCGAGCGTCTCGAAGAAGTAGTTGGGGCATGTCACCAAGTTGAAGCCATAGCCTTTTGGTATCCCTCGCTCTGTGCCTCCCGGCGACCGTAGGTTGCTCAACGTGATATGTGTCTTCCAATTGCTTAGCTCTCCAAACAAATATAAAGCCACTCCTGCCACATCCAGATAATTAATCGTTGGTGACGATTTTGCCGTAGGAGCATTAGGCCCGTATATCCAGTATGCAATGTTCAGCCCACTTAATACCCAGTAGTGCGCCGAGTTTTTGAAGATATTACGGACGGGCATAGTATTAAGCGAAAACTTGTGTACGAAGAGCGTCTCATATTCACGCTTGACAAAATGTAGGATGATCATGGCCGCGGACAGCTTTTGGGAGGTCGAGAGAGGGGCGCTGGTTTTGTAGATGTAGTTTCGCAGAAAGAGGAAGGCGAGGTGGATTACAATTGGCCCGGCGTATTCGATTACGAAGACTGTGAGCCATGATATTTGTGGTCCTGTAGGGTATGTGAGTTGGGCTTTGAGGCGTAGGTGAAGATGCGCATACCTAGATCTTTTACGAGTATCTCTTTTGTATTCACGACCTCTTTGTTTCTGCTGACAAGGGCTTTGTGGTCTTTCAAAAGCTTCTTCTTTGAATCAAAGATTCCCAAACGGTTTGGATCCAACCCGCCTGCCTGCTTCGCCAGTGCGACCTTTACATCTTGAACTGATGTCCTTTCCGTTATGTTTATTGTGGTGGGTAAGGATTTGATGGGTTTTCTCCCAGCTTTGGGATATGTTAGCTGCCGTCAACTGAATTAGCAGCGGTACGGCTTACAGCGATTGATGACTTTCAAAGTTGTTGCCATGATGGACGTGCCCGATTGACCTTAGAGCCAGCCTTGTATATACGAGATTATCTTGTGAAGTGTTGAGACGGCCGAAAGCTGTGATCAAAAGTGTTGATTGGAAAGGCCGAGGTAGTCTTGGCAAGGGCGTGCTCTATCAACTGACGGCTTAAATATAGTAAAGTGGTTCGTCAACGTACAGTACATATCTTGTTTCCGTCTTCACCATCATTCGTGTGAAGCTTTATCAGAATTTCAATTGTGTGTTGTGGTGACCAATATAATTTTTACATAGAAATTCAACACGTAAACAATGCTGGCTCAATTTGAACAACTGACAGCATGGACGACATAAATGAGGGCTTTGTTTCTCATTTATTTACTTCTTTTTTCGTTGGCGATGGAGCTAGTCCTGCCCTGGTCTCAGCCTATATGCGCCCAAATACATTCATACGCCAGTATGAAAGAACATAAACAACGCCATACACATCATGCTGAACAACTTAAAGCCACCACCTCATTCCAAGATTATTCTCATGTGCTTCTTAGATTCACACCTTACAATATCGAAGCAAATTTCCCCATTATCACCAAAACAAAATTCAATACATGTACTAAACGAAATATATAATATACCATAGCTGCCGACATCTGGATCCGAAGGAGCGTATATGTCAATTGCAAATCTCTTCTCAAACAGACTTCCAGATCCTCAAAGATGCATGAAGTACTACACGGCCAAACATACTGACCTCCTCCTTGGCTGTATTATTCAGGTCAAATGGCAACTGTACGAAACTCAACAGCCCCGAGGATACTATGGAAGAGAACAAAGATACAGGTAAGGTACGTTACCCATCAAATTTTAGCCCTCCTTCTAGGTCTCATCCCTACCTTACCACTTATAATACTTAAACTCCGCAATTATGACTTCCCTATTTACTGTCAGTCTTATGGGTGATTATCATTATGGAGTGTCTTACTTATGAGACACACTCTATAAGTGTGTAGATCTTTCTCGGTTGCTCAGACATTTAGTTCGCAACGCATGTTCAAATTAGAATAATTAAACCCAGGACAAGCGGTATTCTTTCGTTCTAAATGTATTCGTTCTATTTAAGTAGCCATTACCCTCTAGATCCTGCACAGAAGTGCCTCAATCATCAGATCTTCGCACCTCATTCTTACCAATGCCACGAAGAAGGGTATAATTGGCAAATCTTTTTGGTGCGTACCACGTTTACATTAATCATCAGGCGGTATAAGCCCAAGCGACTATCAAACTATCGAGGCCGCATCACCTCTCATCGTTCCCTTATCTTGGTCGAGAATGGAGACCAATCACCCTCCTATTTCCCATCCTTGGGAAATTTCCCCCCTACCGGGCTGAAGATATACTGATTTTGACCATTCGCATTCTTGTCGCTTGGATAATAGGGACCCTCGAAGCTGTCCCAATTAGTCTATCGAGTGTGGATATTTGGTTTCTCTGATCTATCTCGTCCTCGCTGACACCCCTTGCCAAGGGCCAGCAGACCGCCTTTCCCTTCTTCTATAAGCTTGTCAGTGAAACGGTGGCCACCACCATCACATTGAAAGCCACCATTCTCTCGTAGCCACTGGTCTGAGTTAGTCTTTATTATTTCTGTATAAGAAAGCAACGGAAAGGTACTTACGCCTTTGGGATCAGGGTAAGGATCGGTTTGACCAAGAATCTTCTCAGCCCATTCAGGTTGTTTCTTCTTCTCTGCGGCGTTCATGTTATCAAAATTGCTCTACTTTGAGGCTCATACTTAGTCTTCTCTTGTGTGTAGAAGAGAACCAATCTGTGGCGGAGCGGATGAGGTGAAGCCGAGGAACTTCTCAGTATTTCCTCTTGCATCAGGGTCTTCTTCGTCACTCTCACTCTCCGACTCAGATTCAGATTCAGCATCACGACCTTCTAGCATGGTCTGAGCCGGCGTAATGCTCACGTCGCGACCTCCCAGCGACGTTGATTGGGAGGCAATGCCTTTTCCATCACGACTACCAAGCATTGTATGTGTTGGTGCTTTACTATTTGCACCGCTTCCACCAATGGTTGTTTGTGTAGCTGAAACTACCCTCTTACTACCACCAAACTTTGTCTGCTCCGTAGGGGCGGACGTCTTACTCTTCCCTGCAAAAAGCTCAGCACGAGCCTTTGTAAATACGTCTGTGCATCAATAGTTGATATTGCCGACCAGCTGCTAGACTTATCGATGGTGTCAAGCTTTGGATGGGCAATGGCAATTTTCGGCTCAATGCCGCCGTTGCGGTTGGACCCTTGGTTTTTGATGGAGCTTTGGAGAGAGCTCTGCTTGGAGGAAGCTTGGAGGAGTCATCATCTTCATCGTCAAGAGAGAGATAGGAGATATCATCTTGAAGCTCCTCAACAGGTGGTGGGGGAGCCATGCTTTGACCTGGGACTTTGCTGCTCGATAGTGGCGTAGACACGTTATTGGCTATCGGTGATGATCTTTCGGGTTGAAGGTAAATACAAAGTTGGAGGATATGAGGTGAGGCTGTTGGGTCGAAATTTCGTGTTTGTAGACAAAGTTCGTAGAGAGGAGGAATATATAGTTATTTATAGGTGAAGGATAATGTGACAGTTTAATATCAAGACGAATTTGCATTCCGGTAGGTCTCTTACGCTAGAATGGGCTTCCTCTTAGGCACAAGCTCAACAGTCTTATTTACCAACTCATAATGACCATTGTATAAATAGCCAGCGAGCTACCTTCTCCAAATATCTATCATTAAGGGACTCAATCCTCAGATTCGTCTACACCTCTTGACACTAAGCCTACAACTTGAACTAAGCGAGCCCCCTGAATCCAGTAACCAGAAAGACGTAGGAAAGCTGTGATCCTCAATCCAGCAGCTAATAATTCATAAATAAAATGTATGAGATTATTGGAGGCATTGATAGTGTTAAATCGAGCTAGGACAACACTAATCGCTGTGCATGGAGAAGACCGAGAGAGTGTATCTTGTAAGAGATGCCATACAGACACCAGGCCATATTTAGAAGCAATAGTGAAATTTTGTCTTCAGCTAAGTGATTATTTCATCTCTAGAGTAGAATAAACATTTCACAATCGGCCTGACGACAGGTCCTGCCTAACTTGTCAGACTTGGTGGGTTAGCCACTTATAAAACCTCACATGTGGTGAACAACAACAAACTTGAAGACATAGCAACGCCCTTGCACTCTACACATTCAGGTCACCGTACTTCACTTATTCGCAGGCAAAACTTCGGAATCTTCGCTTCGCACTATTCGATATTCACCTAAACCACAACGATAACGATGGCTAAATCACCATCTCCTTCTCCTTCTCCCCCCAAGGGACCCCGCAAGGAAAGCTCAACACCATCGAAGGGTGGTCAAAACGCACGATCATCAAAGACCAAGCAAATAAAGGTCAAGAAAGAAGAAGTATCCAGGAAGAATATGAACCCTTACAATAGTGGTGGAGGCTTCGGCATCACGCCTCCCCGAAATCCCATCAACGCAGGTACCTCCGCATCATGGAGCTCGAAGAACAACACCAACGCGCAGCGCTTCGACAGGCTGGAGAAGATGGCAGGCCACAGCGGGTTCAGTCAAAGTCCCGTCTTCCCACAGAATGTGATGGAGCTATTGAGGCATGAGAAGGAGTGGACGGGCGATAAGGCGCAGGAGGAGCTGGGACGCTTGAAGCATGCCATTGAGAATCGGGAGGCGGCGGTCAAGACCGGTGTTGCTGTATGTTCTTTTTTCTTCTTCCTTACATTTGACCTTGAAGTCATTTCTCTATCGTTCTCACTTTTTAACATGTTCACTTGGGATGGAGGTATATGTTGACCTTGGGCAGGTTGGGGAATTTCTGGATGGCAAAGCCACGGCTCCCGCGTTTCCAAGCGTCGCGAGTATTTGGGGCACCTCTCCTTCTGATGCCAGCGCCAAATCCATCTGGGCTCCTGGTGCAGAAAATGAACCCCGTGCTGCGTGGCCTACCGCTGCTGAGCTGAAGCATTACGGTGATGTGCGCGCAAGATCGGCCTTCCACCTCCCTCGTCACCTTCCACCACCTCGTTCACTCGTTGTTACGCCGGCTCAAGTGGTTCTCCTAATCAATAAGGGCATGTCTGAGGTTACGGCTTTATCATTCTTGGGAAGAAATATGGGTGAGAGGATGGAGGAGCTGGGATTGCCTTGGGAGGAAAGAGAGGTTCTGACCAATTATTTGGCCGATCAAGAGGGAATCGTTGAGGAGACAAAGAAGATTGTTGGAGTGACTGGTGTTGTTTCTGCTGGTGCCAGTAGAGAGGGAGAGGGAAATGCAGATGGTAGGGTCGGTTTGGAAGGTGAGAGTGTGGAGGAGGAGGCCACGGAGGAGTTTGATGAGGCAGAGTTGAGGGGCATTGGTGCTTGGGATGAGCTTTTAGATGAGATTTATCGCTGAATGGGCAATCTGAAGGAAGAATCAGTAATGTATTATAGGAGCCTCCGAGGCGTGAGACTAATTTGAAGCTTGTATAAGTGTTTCTTTATGCCTCGATTATCTAGATCAAACCTAAAGTACTCGCATCCTGACTTTGAAACAGGCCTGTATGCGTCTTACTCTATGATATAGGAATGTTACCTAGAAAGTGCACGATAGCTACCAATCGCCTAATCATTTAATCTTGGCCTTGTGCAGTATTTATTTCTTCCAAGTCTGCTTACCAATGAGCGTTGCGTGATGCATATGCGTATAAAAAGGTAAATAAAGTTTATTACAAACAGGACTTTGGTGAGGCGGGACTCACCTGACCCATGGGCCACTGCCCTTTTCCTTCTTTTTTAAAATTTTAGTCCTGTTTATTTAGCGTTGTTTTGTCGTTGTTCATAGCTGAGAGACAGAAGGTAGGCAAAATAACGAAGATCCAGGTGATAAAAGGAGATAGGTGCGTCAGGTAGCGTGAATAGAGTTTCTAAGGCTATTCGCCTGGATGAAGGAGTACATCCTGGTTATCGCTGACTGTTGCCATATCGAAAATCCTAAGAAATTTTGGTACTTGGTGCCATATCTCGATTCTAGAGCTTCGAAGCTAGCAGCACATCACGTGTTGACCCCTGGAACAAGCGAAAAAGTGCAAGGCTCGGCCTTCCCGACTAGGGAATATGTCAACATCCTTTGCTTTGAGCGTATGCAAGATAGGCTTAATATGGAAGATTCATCTGTGGCACTCGATAGTTCCATTGGATTCTTGACTAGCAGAAGAGGCTAGGGAGGGTATCAGCACCTCAATGCCACAGAGCCAGCTGAAGTTGACATACGCTGCATGATGTATAGGTTTTGAGGAAACCAAGAGAAAAAGGAACATAATTCTACAATCTACTATATATAAATATGTACGTAGGATGTGCATTGACGTCAATGAACAAGACTTGATTGATGGTCTAATTTTGAGGCAAAGTCGTCCGCATACACTTAAATGATACACATTAAAGCATGGAATTAGGGCCATTCCCAAGTTTTCTTTCTCTTCTAGCACTTGTATTTCAAGATCTCGCAAAATCTCCCAGACAAGATGTATGGGTATCGATGTTATAACTGGGGAGTGGGAAGATGATTGCATATGAAACAGCCACCATTCGATATTGGCAACTTCGCGAATGCATTGACGTTTTGCATTCATCTCCTTCAGCATCTTGGTGAGAATCAGCAAGGTCGTCCCTGCCATGTTTCTCCTTGACAAAAGCAATTTAATACCAGACTAGAGCTTGGTTGTCGCTGCTACATAAGGTTCGCCGCCTTAACAAATGCCGCCGCCTTAAGGAGCCTTTTTTCGTTATCTGGAAAGTTCTTATCGGACCCCCACCGCCCTGTGTGTGGAATCAGTGACTGAAGCACAAAAAGAAATTAAAGTACACAACGGAGACCGACTCCTTTCACCAAATATCTCACCGCGTCTCTTGTCATCCTCATTCCTCACGAGAGTTCTCAATCAGCGGTGTGACAACCGTGTTCGCCTTGCTTTCGTTTGGAATTCCTCTTTTTCCGTTATTTTGCTTGCCCCACAGCAATAGCACGCCTTGTGTCAAGTTTCGCTGCAACTTTGTGACCCTGTGACCGTGCAACCGTGCGGCTGACATCGATTTCGAGATATTGTTTCTTGTGAGAGTTCTGGATCATATTTTGTCACGATGCAAGGAGTTATGGCAGGAGTTCGTCGTCCAACTCGTCCTGGAACCCGGGAGAGAGGAATGACGTATAGCATGTCAAATGTGCGTAGATTGTTTTCTTTTGGAGTCTCCTTTGCTGGCTTGGCTTGCCTGCCATGTTGCTACTTTCTGCATTGGAATTTCCCTTCTGGCATTGTCTCATCTTGTCATGATGCTTAGCATAGTTGCTGGCACGCACGTGTTTATAGTCGGGTGAGGACAAGAGCGCAACTTTGATAGCGGTGAAGGGCCAGTGGATCTCAGCAGGATGAAGGACCCGTCCTTCGGCGAAACGGGTGTAGTATCCCGGTAGCCCGAGGCTGGGAGCGGCTTAAGTTTGAGGAACCGGTGACACTGAGAGCTTCCATTCCATATGTTGTTTGCCTGTCTGAAAAGAAGCTTGGGAGGGAACTGTATCGGGTCTCGTGGATGGGCTGCTCATTTGAAGTCAGTCTCTGATTCAGCTGGAGAAGAGACTTCACGATGGCTTCTTTCTGACCCTTTGTTTGTTCTCTCTCCTCGCGTATCAGCGTTTTGTAGTGGAATGTAATCGCTATTTCAATGGTAAGCCATATGGCGTGGTTCCCATAAAAAGATTGCGAGCGTGGGTGTGCATGAACCAGCTGATGGAGCATATGCATGCATCGAGAACACTGAGTTGGCTAGAAGGCAGAGATTGCCAGATAGATGATTCGCATTCGAGTTGATGAAGGGGATGGTGAACACACAGTTCAAGTGGATGTGTAACTATTCGGAGAAGTTTGCATACTGCCCGCCTGCTCTCCAGTGTTGATGTTGGTGTTGTTGTTGCCGTATGATGTGTCCGGGCAGGTTAGTGGTACGGCCTCCTCACTGCAGGGACCTAGGTATCCGGCAATGAGAGAGAGTGTGGCCATGATTGATAGTCAGGCCATAACAATAGATGGCGGGGTAAAGCGTAGCCTTGTGCGGGGCTTCCTCAGGGGCCCTGGCGCTGGGTTTGATCGCGGAAGCTTATTCCCAGTGGACCTCTAGTGATGCCTGCTCATCAAGCCACAATAAATTTTGGTGTCCCAAAATTCTTCAACTTTCAACTGTCGACTTCCCCCTATCCCCCAGAACATCGAGCAATCATCTTCTCTACGTGGCCGAGACACCTTCGCAGACCTGCATCTTATAGACGACCATCTCTTAGTTACGCCTTGACACACCAATTCTGGTGTGTTAAGGCTGGATCTGGAGCAGCGTGTCCCTCTAATTCAATCCGTTCAATTCCGAGGTCAACTTTCAGACTCACGCGATCACTCCCCCATCCCATTTCCGCCACTCTTTTCCAGATTTTTCTGCTCAATTTTCTTCTAAAACCTTCAATTCATCCCCGCGCACAATTGCTATCATCAAATCATGCTGGACGTGCCGATCAAGAGCCGCACCACTAACGGCGTGGGCGTACAGGTCGAGGATACGCGAATCTGTGTGGTTATGGTAGGCCTCCCCGCTCGCGGCAAGTCCCTCATTGCGCAAAAGGGTATGTAAATTTCACCAGCTCTTCACTTAGTTCTACACTCTCTACAAGCTTAGATCTGACGTTCTGGAGTAGCCACTCGTTATTTGAGATGGCTCTCGGTTGACGCAAAGGTCTTCAATGTCGGTAATTACCGCCGCCATGATACCCCCCAGCCTACTGCCGACTTCTTTGATACGGGTAATGTTGAGGGCGAGCGTATGCGACGTGCTGCTGCCGAAGCCGCTGTTAAGGACATGATTGCGTGGTTCAAAAATGATAATGGAGTAATCGCATTTTTAGATGCAACCAATTCCACCAAGGAGCGTCGCCGCTGGATCAAAAACACTTGTGATAACGAAGGAATTGAGACCTTGTTCGTGGAATCAAAGTGCGACGACGAGGATCTTATTATGAGCAACATCTTGGAGGTCAAAACTACGTCGCCTGACTACGTTGGCCAAGATCCAGAGGAAGCCGCCAAGGACTTTCGCAACCGTATTCGAAACTACGAGAAAGTCTATCAGACAATTGATGAGGAAGAGAATGATTTGACATATGTGAAGCTCATGAACGTCGGCAAACAAACCATTATCAACCTCATTCAAGATTATCTACAGAGTCGTGTCGTATATTATCTCATGAATTTGCATATCAAGCGCCGTTCAATTTGGCTCTCTCGTGTAAGGACTCACATCTAACCCTAAACCCAATCTAATTCGAATTAGCATGGCGAATCCGAGTTCAACCTTGATGGCAAGATCGGTGGCGATGCTAACCTTTCCCCCCGTGGTGAGCTATATGCTAGAAAGCTGCCCGAGCTTGTATTAAAGTCTGTTGGTGTAAGTAATGTGTTCCTGAAACTATGAATCAAACTGCGAAAATATACGAGTACTAAATGACTATCACAGGATGGCCGTCCTTTGACCGTCTGGACTTCCACTCTCAAGCGCACCATTGCTACCGCTCGATTTCTCCCTCAAACTTACAATCAACTTCAGTGGAAGGCTCTGGACGAATTAGATGCTGGCGTTTGCGATTGTCTTACTTATAAGGAAATTCAAGAACAGTATCCTGATGACTTTAATGCCCGTGATGAAGACAAGTACAACTATCGCTACAGGGGTGGGGAGTCGTAAGTTTGACCCTTATCTCGAATTGACAGCGTAGCGATAGCTTCTATCGCTTCTTGCCAACAAAAAATGCCCTGATACTAATTGCATTAGGTATCGTGATGTTGTCGTTCGCCTTGAGCCCATCATCATGGAGCTCGAGCGGTCTGAGGATATTCTAATCGTAACTCACCAAGCTGTTCTTCGCTGCATATACGCTTATTTCATGGAAAAGACACAAGCGGAGTCTCCTTGGATGAATGTTCCACTCCATACGCTCATCAAGCTTACTCCACGTGCCTATGGTACTCAAGAGGAACGCTACGATGCCAAGATTCCTGCCGTCTCCACCTGGCGAGGCAAGGGAAGTATTGCCAAGCACGAGGACCCAATTGATGCTGCCATCAGTATCGGTGCTGAGGCAAATGATACAGGCAAAAAGCTTGATATACCCGTCAACGCTTCTCTAGCTAAGCTTACACTCATTGATGGTGCTGCCGATGCTAAGGAGGCATCCAAGGACAAGGAAACCGCCCCAATAATCTCCGTTTCTGCTGACGCCTCCACTTGAACTCTCGATCTCTTATTCTGCATCTCGTTTTCGGAGCTGGGTTATCTAACATGGGTATCTGGGAATACGAATGGAATGGATCCTATGGTCGGATGGGCTAGCATAGAATAGGTTTTATTTCCAATCATGACTTTAACGATGATATGGCTGGGCTGGGCTGGGCTGGCTATCAGAGGGGATGGCTATTATATGGACACTCGCATAGCGATATGGCGTTCACACTGCTTGAGGTCGCTTCTGACAACAAGCCTGTAATGGATTCGGCAGGATTTATCATATAAGGAAACAGCTGGCCGGTTAGCTAGCTGGTCATGGACCAAAAATGGACGATTTTACTCTATGCTGTGATGCTTTTAGGTTGGAGTTATTGTGCTACTCTCAAGGCGCCATGTTGTGCGAGATATTTGCTCTATCATCGGAAGCGTAAGTAAAACACACCAGACGATCAAAAAGAGCATTATAAGATGGTTGCGTAAGGTAGTTGTATCCTTCACCACTTTTACCTAATTCTTCATTGTTGTAGTTCGTCAATTCCAAAGTTAGCGATGTTTTTCTTTGTTATTTTACTCAATCACCCCATCAGCAGGCCTTTGAGCCTTGTAACAGCAAGAACGATTTTAACAGAGTTTATAAGTCACGGAACCCCCCCCACAAAAAAAAAGAGAGAAAGAGATAGAGAATTGAAATAGCAGCATGAATCTCGGATTGTAATTTCACATTTAACCTTCAAATAAGGCTATTCGCTGGAATACATGTGATGTGTGATCGATTCATTAGGGCGCTCAAGAGAAGAGAAGATGTTCCACAGGTGAAATTCATGATCTCTATCAGTTTAGCTCTAGCAGTAAGTATGCACTCAGCAACAAAAATTATGTAGCTAGAAGTTATTGCATCTTGATAGTTCTTAGAACACCAACTTGTAATGAAATCTTGGGCTATGCCTAGTAGAGAGTCCCTGATAAGCATGATCCAGTAATTATGAATCTCTACCTCGGTTTTCTACCATGTTGCCTGTTCCTCCAGCATGGAGATTTAGCTAATTTACATATAGATGGGCGGGCATTATTTATACACCGAAACGCAAGTCGCGCTAAGGACTTGGTTTAGCACAATGAAGCTTGGTAATGCCTCGTTTGGGGATAATTTATCACTGTACCGTGTCCCTGTTTAGTCTATGATTTATATATACGGGTAGCCTCATGTCAAGTTACCGATAAAAAAACAAGGCAAGACAAAATGCAGAACACGTAGTACCCGGCTTTCATGTAGCAGATTGATGTGATGATAGACCCTTCCTCTCTCTTCAAGGTCAAGATTTCTACCATGGTATGTATGTACAGAATGCAAGCTATTGGGTTCTGCGTGGAATGGGATCTTCTATGAGCAGGCAGCAAGGAACTAAATGATGACAGATATACTGTTAGTCATGCCTTTTAATACAGCAAATCTCGCATGGGAATATTCTCACGGAATTTCCCATTTCCGTCTTTGGACCTGAGCAGTCGCTGCTTTATCCTGAGCTGTGCCCTAAGCCCCGAGCATGCCGCCGAACCAGCCGGAGTCTGCGCAGGGGATCCTTTTCCGGCCCCTAAGAATCGGGTATTGTTTCCACGTCCGTCTATAAATCAATTTTGTAGATGCCTACTATCCTAAACATAGCTACCTCTTTAAACCCATCGGGATTTCGTTACGGCGTCCGTTCTCGCTCCCCTATCACACTTATCAAGGGGCGATGTTCGAAAGCGTCAACATTTCGGCGATATAACCTTAATACTATACCCACCACATCAACCGATCAAGGTCCGAAACGAGACGGCGATCACTGTATTCCAATAAGATCCCTAAACAATGCGAATAGTCCGGTCGCTGACACCATCAAACATGGCTGTGCTATAGATCTTAAAGAACCCTATCCGCCTAAACGTTTCAGGCTCCTTTTCTCGCAAGATTAATAATCCTTCCACCGGGAGCCTTTTGCGATTCTCATAGTTCAGCACACTCATTGCCAGACAACATACTTTCGTTTTTTCCGGTTCGAGGTCAGGCTCCTCGACATCAAAGTTGGCTTCTCCGCAAATATAGGATATGCCCTGCTCGGGATCCAAAAGAAATGTATCAGTCAGGTCCCCAGGATCAGCCCACCGCCAATCCAACTCGATCATGCGAGCCTCCAGTACTAATAACCCGCATCTTACCGGCTCGAAATGGAACTTGGCAGGAGCAGCGACGTTTCGGTACTCGACGTCGCAAGACAGAATTCGGAAATGGAACTCGTCTCTTGGGTCCCCGCCCTCGGCGGGGTCTACCACAGGTCCGTCCATGGAAGCCCAGCTCCAGGTTGGAGCGCGGTATTCGGTTGACCGCGGGTATAGCGGGTTGGTGGGGTCGTCTTTCCCGGGACGTGACATAGTACTCTGCGGATCGCGGTGCCACTGAAGGTCAAGGAACAGATGCTCTTTCCAAAGTCCAGCGAGGTAGGTCCATCCCGATTCTTTGGCAATTTCGAAAGCGATAGCAGAAATTGCCGCTAGTTTGTCCCGACCGTACGTCAGTTTTCGAGATGTGTATTCACTCCGGATATCAAGCCAAGCTTGTCGGAGCCCGCCATTCGAAGCCATGCCTTTAGATTCGCCGAAGTTGCCATGTGAGAGAATGCGTGGAAACATGAGCGGCGCATCTGGTGGACCACTCGGATTCCTCTCGCAAGCCTGACAGCTCCACTTCAGGCCATTGTAAGAGTATACTAGATTGCGGGCGGAAAGAATCCTCTCTTGCAATGTCCATGCTCGGGAATTGATGGGGTCTCTGAAAGGCTTGTAGTATGACCGATATCCAACAGATAGATACTCGACTGTTCCATGCTTGGTCATGACTGGGATGTCAAAGGGGTCGACGAAGAAATTCGGCGACTCGGTTACCCTGAGAAAGCCGTCAATTGAGGACGAAGCGTTGGCAGCAATGATCGTAACCGCGCTATCGTGATATATCGTCCCCATGACCGCAATTTCGTCTTTCATATCGTCTCCTGCATCCTGGACAATACATAGAGCGTCTACCCAGAGATACGTGTATCCGAGGCGCCGTGTAACCTCTATGGCATCGATTATAGTTTTCGGTAGTCGCGACAGGTCCAGGCTGGAGCACTTTTCTTCCAGCGTTGCTTTCGTGAGCACATACGTCTGATTCACTCCCCAGACATAGCTGAGTGCGACATACTTGATCTCTTGAGGAAGGGAACGATGAATGACAACCCTAGGCCCTTGGGGATGGCTTATATTGATAAGATATCTTGGTATGCGAGACAGGGCGACGGAGTCGGTTCCCGTAGGGGGTGAATTCAACCGAGGCTCCTCTGACTTGAATTGGCACTTTTCATGCTGTTCACATTCTTTAATCCAAGTTTTGGCAAGTTGGAAGCACTGATCTGAAGCCAGATTATTGGCTCCAGGAAGCGAAGAAAACAGTCTTGACTGTGTGGGTCCTAGATATGGTCAGCAATGACTTCAACTCATACCATTAAGCTAACTTTGCCCACCTAGTTTGGAAAATGCTTCGAAAGTCAGTTGCACCGCTTTGTCTCCTTTCAAATCTGGTAGCAAGTTCCCACCTTCTGTTTCACGGGATTGCCATGAGAGCTCAAGAGCTACTTCAATCATGGTGTACACGTCCAGACTGTTTCTTTTGATGAAAGCTACTTCAATGAAGAGCATTCCGGGATTTTTTTCAAAATCTTGGAGACTCAGTGTCCACTCACGGCTGGATTGATCGTCATCTTTCGATGAGCCGCTTTCGCTCTCACTCCCAGGCCCATCAGTTTCTAATCCCTCCACTTCAACATCACCCTGCTCAACACCCATACTACTCCCATCAGAATGGCTTCCATTCCAATGATCATACCAGTAGTCCAGATGGGCCGCGGTCAAAATACCGCTCAGTAGACTTTGGCACCATCTGCAGCGTGCCAAGGCGGAGACATAAAAATCTTGGCTCAAGCGACTATATTTCAGACTCACACTTTGGCATTGATTTGGAGAGGATAACAGTCTCTGATGCAGTTCGGCTGTGAATACCTCATTTTGACAAAACCAACATAGTTCAGCCTCCTGGCGCCTTTCCGAGGATGCCTCATCTAGTTGGCCATTCGCTGAAATTGAGTGCGGCGGCTGTTTGTTGCCGTGGCGAGAAAGCATTGAAAATAAAGGGAGAAGAGAATCGTAAATTGTAGGGGAATAACTTGATTGAATTTAAGATCGTGCGAGGCTGCAATGGAAGAAGAATAGAAGCCCGCGGCTCTAATTAATGTTACACATCTCAAATTAATGGGGACTGATTAGGCCGGAGTAGGAGAGATACTTACTATATGCATAAACTCGCACACAAATTCTCCTTATGGCCTTTTCGCTTAGTCTTTATAAATTTTGTATAGACAGGCGGACGGGGATAACTGTGTATGAGTTATGGCTGGCACGGATTGTGAATGCGTAATGGGGACAGATATGGGATCCCTGGCTGGGAAAAGGTGGGTGAGCAATCCTGAGCAGGCCTGAGCAAAGGCGGCGTTAGTCACGTGAGCATGGGATTGGAAAGCTTGAGCATTCTAGTGGTATAGCAGGTTGTACTAAAGCAATCAGAAAGTAGGCAGACCTGGAACAGATATTTCTTTGCTCAAAATTCGCTTTTAGATCATATTTATCAAATGTATGCCTCTCTATAATTTAGATCCATCTATATATTGCAGAATTCTGAAAATTAACCAAGATATCGCATCAATGAACTTCTACGAATGTGATAACATTTTTTATGCTAGCTATTTTTCTGTGCATCATAGACTATTTAAGAACTATTATTTGTCGTTTCTTTTAGTTCTTTGCTAAATGCCTGCAAGAAAAGCAACAGTCAGGCTAATGATGAAAATGCAAAGTGTGCTGTACCAAGCTCTTATTGCTATGTAGGTCTCCAAAACTTAAAATACCTTTGAAATACTACCCATCTGCATGGCAGCATGAGCGAACATGGGTTAACTAGTATCGGCCTTTCATTTCTAGAACTCCAGGCCACAGCTAGGTTCGTGGCAGCAATACAACAATTGAGAACAACTAGTATTTAACTTTCTTTGAACCTATACATGAAATTGGTACGGCAACTTCTACTAGCCTTTCATTCTTTATAAATTTCAGTCCCGAATTCATATTTGCATAGAATTCCTTTGCAACGTGATTAATAATCTCAAACCCATGTCCTGCACCTTGGCTACAAGACAACGATCGCACTTCATATGGGCTACAGACTAGTTGCTACATGTATGACTTTTTTATATACGCACTCTCAGGTCTCCGAAGGACGAAAATATGCCTTACAGCACGATTTTCAATATTCACTTGAAGTACAGAGTCTCTCAAGTTGCTCTAATAGGAAACTAGAAAACTTTCTTGCCCAAAGTATAAAGGAGACGATGATCGATAGCGAAGTGTCGTTTTGCTGCAGGTGCATGGCCGACCGTAATCAGTCTACGCATGTGGCAAATACTGAAGGGATAATTAGTGCTCGTCCGTTACATTAGCAGGTAGTAATCTGAGGTCATTTTAACAGCGAGTGAATCAAGGCTACGGAAGTCTGAAATCTGATGTATAACAAAAGACCCCGAACACGGCTTGCGTATATACCATGATTGAAAACAACAAACTCTTGGCAGTGGCCATTCATGTGCTGATAATATTTACACAAGGAGCTTCGCTGTTAAGCTTGAGTAAGTCTTTGAAGGGCAATAAGAAACAAGTTGCCGCATCAAGCCCTGCTCTGTTTAATATTATCCATTTCTCCAAACACTCATCCTTGAGCTTTTTCGAAGAACATCCAACGCAGTCACAGGCTTGCCATCCCTCCCCGGTATATCTTCTTACAAGTCGCTTCAGCTCCCTATCAGCAATTACTTAACGCAATCCTGATTTCACTCCTTTGTACTTCAAGAGTTGAATTTAACTTGCCCCATTGGTTCATGTGAGATAAGATGTAGGGCCAAAGCACTCCATAAGGCCGCGTCCTAAAGTCATGAAGCGTGTGGAGATATAGTATAGGGTCGACTGATTTTAGGTAGATTGTTTGACTGTGGCCGGCCGGTGCACTGTTAGGAAGTGTATGCTTGAATTCCAGAATAATTGACAAGGGAAGACAAGGAGGCGTGGATTAGCTGACTCAATGTCCTTTTCCATGCTTCAGAGATGTTGGAGCAAAGATAGTTAAGGGAAGGCATGTCACAAGGCTAACAATGATTTGAAGAAAAACAGATACAGGGAGCACTACAGCCTGCATGCTCGGGCTTCTAGGCTCAGATCTAGGCTTTCCTTTAAAAAAGTATTAATCGAATTATGGATTTTGGTTTTATACAGATTCGTACCCTGTTTCCAGGATACAATAGTGAATCTGTCGAAAGGAATATGACTAGGGAACTTTCAAGTATAGAAGCTTGTGGCTTGATATCTATGATTCCTGTGATGGTTATTAGTAGGCGTAAAGTTGTGAAAACAATAATGTTATAGATCTAAAGACTTTTCAGAACATATATATATTTAAAGGAGCCCTGATTACATTTCCCTTGATTGATAATGCATTATGATTCTTACCAACTCTTATGCTCCATCCAACACATTTCAGTTGCTCTTCATCAGAAAGAGGTCAATGTTATTTGCTCTGAATACTCCATATGTAATGGACTTATTCAAGGGTCGATCACATTAATAGGCGCGATTTCACGTACGATGAGTTATGCTTCTACTTCCGCCTTTCCCAATCTTGATACCAAGGTTGCTCCTCTCCCAACATTCATTTACATCCACCATTATGGGGTTGGCCAAGGGGAAGCTAGTTATGATGCAATGTCAATGCGGTAGTGAACTTCCTTTGAGAGAAAAAATAAACGAAACCATCTCAAAGTTGCGACGCTGGAGTCGCAAAAAATATGGGGGTGATCAGACTCAGGATAAAGCAAGAAACAAGACCTCGGGATGTCCCGCTTTAGTTCTGTATCCACATATGCGGATGCCCACATCTTTTTCTCCCTCCTACTGTAAACGCTTTTACCTGCGATCTTGGCTCCTGAATGTTCCGTGCGTAGCATGCACACGTGGTAGCACCGAGGTAGGGGCGGGGGGCTCGAGGTTATTCTTGGACGCTTGGAATCTATACGAAGCAAAAACAACAGCAGGTCATCATGGAATGTCAACTGTCATTAGGATGAGGCATGAGAGATCATTAGACGGTAAAGATAACCAAGGAATGTAATTAAAAAAATTATTAAAAAAAAAACCCAAAAAAAAGGGAGGGGGGGAAGGGAGGGTAACATCTAATATGCATGCCATACTGACTTGGCAAGCCAGCTTCGTGTAAGCTGATGAAAGACGTCTGTTGTCCAAAATAGTAGATTTCTTTTTAGGAGGCGTAGTCATGATTAGTCCCACTTATTTTGGGTGCAAGAGTGCTTGACGTGCGTGGCATCTTCGATTGGGGAGCCTAACAAAGAGCTTTACCAAACCTATCAGTAACTCAAAAATAGGCGTTTATTGTAAGCATAGTAAATCGATCAGCGCTCCAAATGTTCCAGTATGCGAGCCACATTTTGACTTATCTATTGGCACCACAGCTTGGGAGCATGCATAAGCGAAGAAGTAGCATCCCAGGACCCATAATAGCGTCATAATTCTTAACTATCAGATGTCACAAAAATTGTCTACTTGCTTGAAGCCTCTTGATAAGCCAATCACCATTCTAGCCAGATTTTGCTTCACTGTTTCATTGAACAGCGATAATCCCAATGTTAACTTCGGGTGGTCCGTGCCGCTATCCCACCTTGTGTTCAACACAGCCTTGCGATGGAGACGACGTCTAGGGTTTTGGTAGGCCCATCAATTACATCCTCTGACACCCTGAAATCAGCCATGTCTGGAACTTTTGTTCAGCACCATGTTCAGGCATAACCGAAAATCATAAATGCTTCGTATGGATAGATCACTGGAACAAGGAATTCGGTCGGTCATACCCGGGGGGAATGAACAGGCTTCTGATGTGTTGAGCTGACTGCAAAAAGCCATCTTCCTGAGCCATTGGTGCTAATCTCATTATATGTATTGAGCATTAGTTTGAAGTACCCAATTAAGCTACAATGGGTGCTTGTTGTGCCGCTGGCGGTTCTGCCGCGGCTGGTTCTTCCGGCTTCGGGAGAGCGTCCTGCATACCCAATGTTATTAGCACACACTCGGCTGTGAGATCAAAAGCTGGAGTGAGGAAAACACGGGATGTCTCTGCTGACACACTGCCGAGGATGCCGCAATCCTTTCCTAATCAGGCCGCCTCTCTCGCACATGCTGTAACTAGCATATTAAAAGCATAAAGTAGAAACTCGCAAGGTGGCTGAGAGCGCGAAGTAAAACCTGAGTGATGTTGCACTCCCTGCGTGAGCGTAGAGAGACTACCATGTGGCACATGTCCAAAGGAAAAGGAGAGAAAACAAAAGGTACATAACCGAATCAACTTCGGCGTAAACACAATGAAAACTACTTCGGAGATAAGAGATAACCACGTACAACCTCAAATACAACCCTGATCATCAAGCTACAGCTTGGGCAGACGGCTATATCCTCACCGTCGCGTAGATCTGCGATGCCGATTTCGAACCTATCTCCGCACGGGCAAGGATAATGATATATTTCAAGGGTAGAGTCGTATGTCATATCCTCGATCTCTATTTCATCATAGATATTTTCCGCCATAATGCCGGCTGTCAGAAACGAGTTCGATGTCTCTGATTATGAACCATAAATTGATGTGTGGCGTGCAGTAGCTTTGATGGAAAGGTCGTCGTCAGCAATCCGCAGCAGTACATGCGTTTGAGATGAGTTGTAAAACAGCAATAAGTTGCGCTGCTAAGGGGGTGCGGGAAAGACTGTGCAGACTAGTGTTGAATCTTGTAGGTCGTATTGGTGCGGCAGATGTTCTTTAAGGTAGACTTGGCTGCCTTATGTGCTCAAAATAAGCTTAAAACCCAAGCAAGCCGGTATCCTAAGGGGGTATGGAGTGGTGTCTGTGCGAGGCACAGTAGAAGGAGGGATCTTGAGCAGCTGAGTATAGATGTGTTACGCGTTGAGTGTGGTACGTAGAGAAAGGGATCGGATGAGGGAGTCGACAGACGAGCAGTATGGCAGAGTCCACAGATTAACAGAAAAGAAGGATCAAGAGGCGAATTTGGATGCTAGAGAAGTAGTAAAGTTGTGATTGTGATTTAGGTATCTTCGAAGAGGGGCAAAATTAAAAATAAATTTCGACATGGGATGAAAGAGAAACAAAAGTTGAGCCTTGCTCTAGAATGTTGGTGCCTGGCGCAAAGCCTGGCGCATGTCAGAACGTCGAGGCTTGGCATTGACCCACTATTCCTCCGCCGCCCGCCGCCATCAAAATTCCATAAAAGACTTTTAGCCTGGTTCGACTAATAGAGCATGTAGATGAATATCTTTCAGCAGCTTTTAATTAACTTATTTTGATCAATAACCAGCTGTAGCTCACAGAATGGGCTAGATCTACCGACCAGACCGCGAAGACCGCTAGCCACCACAAAGATGCAGATTTTGGTTGGGCGTGTAATATCTGGGAATCTGGGATCACCCAGGCTAGATAGTTATGAACGTCAAGCTTCTTACACTGCTTTCCAGGCGGTGCCAGAGCCAGGGGACCATATGATGATGTTTTATTAAGCTTAAAACCCCCAACACAAGGCGCAATAGCATGCATGAGCATATCTCAGTTCTCCAATAGAGTGCAACTCAAGGGGTCATTGTAAAATTGTAGTTTCACCGTTTCACAAATGTTTCTCGCAAGATTAAAAATGGCAGTATGCCGTCACCTGTCCCAATTCTGCTAGCCGATTGCAAGCACAAGACCTGTAACCAAGAAAGTCAAGGACCTACTCCCAAAGTAGAAATAAGCGAACCGCGTATTCCAGCTTTCTTCCTATAGAATCGCACAAATTCTCACCGTACGAATACAGGAATTGGAAAATGGCCGCCAGGCGATATTTGATGGTTCGGGCCAAAGCTGCATAGAAACTTTGAGTGGGCCCCAAGAGAAGCCACCGCCGCCGCCGCCGCCGCGCCTCAGGAAAGAAGCCTCATACACCCCCCGCTTTTCAGTGGCATTCAGTATCTCTGGGCTCGTTGCTTCGGCCGTTAAAAATAATGGACACCCCCTGTAACAAAACTACCATACATCCAGCACTGGCTGTGCTTACCCTTATACTTACTTACTTACTAGACTAAGAGAACGCCGCCTCTCTCCTGGCGGGTGGCCCGGGCTGTTGGGGGTATGCGCGCTTATGCCCCAATCAGCCGGAGTTTCGGGGGGACATGCAGCCCTATTCAGATACCACTAACCTCCTTCTACACAGCATCACTTCTTCGACCTATCAATTATCCCTATCCGTATGCCATTCCATACAAAGCCCGTCCAAGCCTCCCCCCCGCGGACATTGTTCATTGAACGTCGCGCTTGATATTGTGGTCCCTTTCCCCACTGCACTCCAAAAGTTCCACCTTTTAAAGTCATCTGCAAGCCAAGAATTTACCAATGAACGGTAACAGTATGAGTACAGTATGCATGACAATTCTCCGCTTTTAAAACAGCCAACGCCTGGGGTGCTGGGAAGTCCTGGACTTTAGGTAACCTTCTGCACTACGGTTAGAGCTAGTCAATCTGTGGGAACTTACCCAATACTGGATGGTCGTGGATGCGACGGAATTAGCTATTTTTCCATTTGCATGGCAGTACCGTTGCTGACCAATACTACAGCTGCTTGTGCAGCATAACTTGTACCACACTCCAACATGGGTAAGGGCTCTAGCTTGAAATCATCCTACGGTATCATTGGGCCCAGCAATGTCAACTTTCCTGCCCTAAGATTCTGTATAGTAGGCCCACTAACGCCCCATCCGCGTATTCTTAGGCTGTACGTGATTGGGGGCTATATGCTTCAATGTCTTCTCTAGGTGGCCATGGCACCTGTTTCTTGAGAAGCCAATTTACAGTTTCTAAATGCCAGTTCCTAGTCCTGCTTCCCTTTATATCCGGTTGTGAGCACATAAATTCAGCGCGCATCTTTTAAAACTTGTCACCGAAGCAATTCCCCATGACATAGGCAAAAATGAGTGCTTCAGAACCACCCAAGCAAAGAATTAGACAAAGAGCATCTACCCCTCGAAGTAAGACAGGATGCATCACTTGCAAGTAGGATTTCCCGAGCTGAATTTTAAGCTTCGCTTGCTGACGAGTGTAGGAGTAAGTCCGTGCCGATGGAGTTCCTGGTTGGGCATACCTCGCGTGTTCTGCTTGTCTTTTCTATTCCATCATCCATCATCCATCATAATTTAAGGATTTCACAGCAATAGTCTCTATAAAATCAACAACATATACTATTAGCATGATACTGACTCCACCCAGTGAGGAGATTGAAATGTGGAGAGGAGAAACCAGGCTGCGTGAGATGTGCGAAGTCAGGCTGGAAATGTGATGGCTATGAACACCGGTCAGCTAATTCAAGCTCATCTTCATTATTGCGAACACCATCGCCGGGATCATATCTATATACGCCATCCAGCCTCGACCTGAATGAGCAAGAGCGACGGTACTTTCAGACTTATATCGATAAAGCGCCGTTATCTCTTTATGCGCGGGGAGGAGATGAGTCTAGTGTATTCAAGCAGATCATGCTGCAAGAGTCAAATACTAACTCATGCGTGCGACATGCTATTGTTGCCTCCGGGGCCTTGATCAAAAGTTTTGATCTAGATTGCAAATGGGCCTACATGCGCAGACTATCCAATGTCCAAAACCCGCATCACGAATTTGCTCTATTCCAGTATCAAAAAGCTATCCTCGAGCTCCGAACCTCGATAGATGCGCTGCAATCCGGCACCGGTGCGAGAGAAACACTGGTCTCGGCTATCACACTAGCATACTTCGATTTCTTTGCAGATAATGGTGGATTTGCTATCCAGCATATTCACTTTGGCCGCAAAATACTAGCTACCGGTCGTTCATCGCCCCTATCGACACCATTCTCGAGTCCACAGCCGGCAGCTGGGACTATCATGGACCCTAGTGTTACCCGTCTTTTCATGGGTGTCGATATACAAGCTAAATTTGCGCTTGGGATCGACTCCGAATGTTCATATATAGCATACGTTCCTAGCACCAACTCAAACCCCCTATACCCATATCAGTTCGCAAATCTCGATGAGGCAAGGCAGTTCCGCCAGATTCTTGTTGTGGATGCATACAACTCCTTCTTGCGTTCGTTAGGATACCACTTTACCCCGGTGGAAGAAATACCAGAAGAGTGGATTTCGATTCGGGAAGGATTCCTCCAGAAAATTCACCTCTGGTTCGCGGCTTTCAACCCTCTGCTAAGACTCTACCTGGTTGATTCTGCCGCTCATCCGCTGACACGCCCTGACGCTATGAGATTTGAGGTTACGATACTTCTTCTCCGCCTATCTGGCATGCTACAGACACCAGAGGCGGTGTACGATGACCTCACATCGCACTTTGAGTATCTGCTTGGTGTTTGTCGAGACGTTGTCGCGTATGAAAGAGCCAACGCAGATTATGGAATGGGTACGCATGCCAATCTATTAGATGTTCTTACATACCTAGCTAACAAATCGAAAAAGGTATAGAAACATTTGCGAGTGAACCACGAATAATACCGGCCCTATACCTCTGCGCAACCAAGTGTCGAATACCCAGTCTTCGAAATGAAGCACTCTCGATGCTCTTTGCGGAACGCAGGCGCGAAGGGATCTGGGAGTCAATTCTGCATGGAAAGGTAGCGCAGTGGCTCATCTCACTGGAAGCGGACGGCGAGCCGGGATGGGGTGGATATGCAGACTTTACTAGTCCAACGGTAGGCTGTGATCGGAGGGCTTGGGGAGAAACGATACAGCGGGAGCTACAGTCAAAGAGGGCGACTGTGAGGTGTAGGCAAAACCGTCCGGCGGAACAAGGCGGTGGATGGATAGAAAGGATATGTGTTGTAGAATGGGTATAAGCTATCATGCCAACGCGTACTAAGAAATAAGAAGGTACTGTAATTGTAACACAGCATATTTACATAGGGCTCAATAATGTACACTCCCTTAATGAACGAGCTGCTACAGCACAGAAACTCCTTCTCACGATTGATTACAGAGAGTTAGAAATTTACAAATCCAAAATTAAGCACAATCAGATCAGCTCTCCCCGCACGGAAAAATGTTGCACAAGCACATGTAGCCATACCGCCCATGCAAGCCAAACCGCAAAGCCAAGCAGAGGTCTTTCCCGATCGGTAATGCCAAACTCCCAACCGTCTTGGTGTGAAACAGACTGTCCGCCTTCAAGCGCGTCCTTCCTCCAAATGAAACATTTCAGTCCCAAAAGGAACTTAAACTTTTTTTTTTCCCACCCGATGCACGAAGCCATCAAAAGCTGCGCCGCATCGAAGTCAATCCCTTAACTAGGACTTCATTATTTATGCATGATGCCACCAGAAGCAACGGACCGAAACGCAGGTACTCGAACGGCCCTATAACCAGCGGTGCCGCTTTTCATGTTAATGCTTTAAGGTTTGCTGCTAGCTGCGCCTCTACGGACTTTTTATTAAGCTTAACTTTATGTGATAAATGCGGCATTGACGTAGGGGATTGCTGAGAGAGTCGGGAAGGAGAAGCCGCTTTGAAAAAAAAATTGGGTTAGCGCTAACCGATCCTTTTTTTTTAGAGGTAGGGATTGGAGAAGAGGGAAGGATACTGGCATATTGTATTGGTGTCGAAGGATCTTAGGCTATTGTAAGTGCTTGTACATAATAGGAAAGGCGAAGTGTGAGCGTCTTTTCAGAACTTTTAGTTCCTGTTTGGGGGGGATCTCGTGTAGTCTTTCCCCAAAATCGCAATGGCGTGCTGGAAGGCGATGCATGTAACGTGTTACCCGTCGTAGCGTGGTACAAAGAAGTATTTTTCTCTCTCTCTAATAGACTTGAGTGTTGTCCATAGTCGAGGCTGTACTTGCTGCTTTATATCCTGTGATGCTCTATGAACTAAAGGCTACAGGAAAAACTTCGTCGAACTTGAGACTTGCAGCAACTGCGATCTACTATGCCTATGCAGATTTGTCGCCTTTCCTTGCTTTTGCACCTACGTTGCTAGAATCATTGCTCTCTCTTCGAAGTAAATCACTTCTTCCAAAGACCACTTCATGTGAAAATTTCTTCTTTATAAGTAAATATAAAATACCGCCATTCTACTGATTCTGGCTGGGCAAATTAGTTCCCAAATTACAAAGCTGCTCCAGATGAAGGCGATACACGATGAATAGGGCATGTTGTTCAAATTTTTTGTACGAACCGCAAGTTGAGATACAATCACATTTTGACAAGGTGTACATCACAGCTTTGCAAAGGTCTGTTATTCTGCATTGCTGGACCTTGTCTTGATGCTAGCAAGTGTCGTCGGCGATTCAAGGTGTTGTTGACACTAGTAAGCGCTGTTGCTAACTTCAAAAATCGTCAGCAGGCCTCAGGCCACTTTAAGTTCATCAAGCATATAGTTCGAGTTAGTTATAGGCGTCCAGACAAACATCTGATTCATGACATTGTGCCTCTTACTAAGTACCAGTTCCCGAGAGATTGTAAGATCAACTAGAGCTCACGCAAAGAATACATTGGGTTGTGCCCTTGAAGTCTTTTATAGACAATTTTTGGATCGTTCACAGCTATCACCGTTGTAGCAGGCATACTCAGTGTTGCCAGTCAAGAAATATCCAAGTACAACCATGCATAATGTTGAGTTACGATACTTTCAGCTATGGAAGCGTTTGAAACGTTTGAGTTCTCGAGGAGAGATTGATTTCCAGTGGGCATTATTTGATCGGTATCATCAATTTGAATGAATCCTACTAGAAAATCTTGGAAGTCGAAGCAAAAATATGCATTTCACATAGTTGTCTCAGTAAAGGCATTTGGAGGATAATCCATTCATATAATTCTTATTATTGATAGATCTATTATCTGTTGAACTTTTTTTAGGCTGCCGAGCAAGTTTTCATAGCGCCATCATAATCTAAGATTGACGAGCGGTTTGAAATCTGGCAATTGAAGATTCTGTCCCGATTTAAGACCATTCATGGTATCTATTTTTATTTTTTTTAAGTTGGCGATCCCTAGTGCCCGCGACCCATCACCTCAGATATGTCTATGTTTAGAAGCATTCTTATCTGGGCCAAGTTCTGAGCTCGATCTCTATCTTTTTCAAGAATTTATCCATTCGGAAGACTTTTGCTGGCAGACCTTTGTCGCTCAATGAGATGTTGCGCATTCGCATACACTATTTGCAGTCCCATTCGGTGTTCCTCTGTTTGTGGCTGGTAGATTATCTCCGCAATCTCCTTACCCACTAGATCCTCAATAGGTTTTCTCGGCGTCACCAGTCTCTAAGATGTAAGGGTGCACATTTTTAACCTTCAAAATTGCGAAGGATTGCAACTGCCAAATGCAAAGAGGTCCCTGTCCGTTTTGTAGAATTCCTTGAAGCTCAACTCAGTTCTTTCTCGGAATTGAACGTACTGCATATCTATAACTATATTGAGTACCTCCAGCTTAGGCCATGTATGACGAATAAGTCGAAGGTCTAATGCACGTTCTCTGGATGTTAAACAAATACTAAACTCAGTAATGGTGATGTATATTGCCTCTCGTTCAAGCTTATATCAAATCTTCAAATATGAACTCATCGTGCTTGAAAACCAAATTTTGGTGGTCAATATCTCGCGAAAGTTCGCGACAAACCAATAGAATACCGGGATTTCCTACAAGATTTCCGTATTCTTGTTCTCTCCATTAGCCTCCTCTTCGGAATGGAAGATATCTAGGTCTAATTCACTGAGCTTGTCTTCGTCCTCCGTATCTGAGCAGTATGCAAGCCGGCGCGTCTTCATATACTGTATTCAGTCTTTGCCAAATGCGATTGGCTCCTGCTCAGCCACACAGTAGGAATAGATAGTATCTTTGATTTCCGGTGGGACTTGGAATGGAGAAATCGCAGGCTTATCCGCTGTAGACTCGCCTACCACGGTGTCGAACATATTGACGGATGTATTTGTGGATATGTACTAAAGAGAATGATTCCAGATTTTAGAGGCACTAAAGTTTGAGTTATATCTGAACACTAACATGTCGGATTATTAGTCAAAAAGCCAGGTTCTTGTTAGCGGACAATGTGTCGAGGTGTTATAATATTGCAGGCTTTGTCGTGAACCGGGAGTTAGGAAAGTGGCAGACCATGAGGATAAATATATACACAGTTCGGTGCAGTTCATATCTGAATAGTCTCAGAGGCGCCAAAATTTCTTACTTGTGAAGCTGAACCACGCAACGCTTATAACTCAATTGAGCGGGCAACGTTATTCAACCAATTGATGGAACTCCCATGTGAAGTTACCAAAGAACTGAGTAAGTCTAGATACTGTCCAAGTCTACAACCAATACTAATCTGTGAATACGAAAATTGATAAGCCTGAGGTGAATCTAAGGTAGACTTGAGCGAAAACATTGAAACAGATAAGTGGAGTAAGCAGTGAGGTATGATGGTAGACGTTACTACGGCAGCACACACCAGGACCTAGTCTATTGGTCCAGATGCATCCGATGGGTTACACAAAATTGCGGAATAGTGAGGTCAAGGCATTCATTCAAGTCACCGTAGAGCAGCAACAATACCATTGAGAGTAATCCTGCGACCTAGGGAGAATGGCCGTTGATACTTTGTTGCGTCATAGCCATCCATGATTGCTAGAGAAGCGCGTTGCTGAACAATGTTACTATGCACATACAAAACCTGCCCTCCTAAGGTCGCTAAAGTCACTCAAGCAATGCCTAACTCTTTCGCCCTTACTCATGTCGTTTCCTTTGTTTCTTTACCTCATCAATTGTTCTCCTAAAAGAGTGGGTAGCTAACCAAGCCCTTCTGCCGAGCTGTCCATCAATCACTCATCAATACTCGGTGGCGACGGCTCAAACGACTCGATATCAATCCCAATTTCAGCCAGTAGCAGTTCTTGAAGCGTGCTATTATCTCTCAAGTAGACCCAATTTCCGGAACCTGTACCCTCCTTCGCGTTCTGTCCCTCGCTCGAAATAACGTAATCATATCGCTTTGGGCCTGAAATAGGGGAGCTGAGCCAGATTTGCTTATTTGGCGGTTGTTTATTGATAACATAGGTTCCAATTGGTGGAAATGTAAGTGTAAGCACTCCAGCCTACCCATATGTTAGGACGAGACAAATGCAAATAAATAGTGCTTATTACAGAGTATTCAACGTCGACATCCTCCCGCTCCTCTTGTAATGCTTCCAGCTTCTCAACTATGCTGTCCATATACACGTCGCTCAGCTCGTTATATCTCTCTATCGTTAAATCTGCTGGAATAGCTCCATCCTGTACCTCTTCTGGGACTTTTGGTTGCGGATCTTCAGATTCTGGGGTTATGCCTTTGGCTCTTGGGGTAGTTACCGAAAGATATCGTAATGACTGTTGGGCTGAGGATTTCCTCTGGGGAAGTCTTGAATGTTGCTTGGTAACTGATAGAGCAATTGATGCTCTACGTGTTTGCAAGGCCTGGGTACGGAATTGAACCCCTTGTCGCAAGATCTTCGAGAGAGTGTTTCGCTGCATTTTGCGTATGGGACCGATTCGAATGATGAAGAAATATAGTCTGTGATGATATCTCTCGAGAAGCTTTGTGGATGAAACCTTGCTGAGATATATACATTGAATGAGCCGTCGTTGGCTAATGTCCAAAGCTTGAGCTTGGGCCAGTGCCAGTGCCAAGCCAACCCCACATTGTCGCTAAGTTTGAGCATCATCACAATGTCTCAGCCTTCTCATTACTCTACAGCCTTCCCTAATCCAACACTCAGCAGAGTGGCTTTCGGACTTCTTCTGCGCTGCAGCAGAGTCTTGATACTTAGAAGTCTTCTTGGATAGACAAGGTTAAACTCGAACTCTTTTCCACTCCTCAAAGTCTCGAGATCTCAGCCTCATTATGATTAATGCAGTGTTGGTCTTCAACAATGCAGGGCAACCTCGTCTGACAAAGTTCTATACGCAGCTGGTATGGTTTCCCCATTCTGAGAGTGACCTTCTAATATCCATTAGGAAACGGCAGTACAACAGCGTCTTATCTCCGAAATCTTCCATCTGGTCTCAACCCGTGCTCCTGGATCATGCAATTTCTTACCCCTTCCACCACTTCTTTCCACCGCATCGACGTCGCATACAAACTCCTCAAACCCCTCAACATCACACAACGACGTTCCATCTCTCGTTACGTACCGCCATTATGCTACATTATACTTTATCATCATAAGCACGAGCACAGAAAGTCCGCTGGCTTTGATTGACTTGATACAGGTCTATGTGGAGGTGCTGGATAGGTTATTTGAGAATGTCTGTGAGCTGGACCTAATTTTTAACTTTGAGACCCTACATGCAGCTTTAGCCGAGATGATCGTAGGTGGGGTGGTAATCGAAACTCAGGTATGCTGCCCAAACTTACCTTTATAGTTGTATCACAATGTTGGAGGAGTGGACGTGACGCTAATGGATACAGGGGGAACGAATATATGAAGGCGTCAAGGCACAGGGGAAAGTTGCAAAGAGGCCAGTCAACGAGTCGAGGAGTGGTCTGGGAAATCTAGGAATGGGTGGAAATTTCGCATGGACAGGGCGGTGAAATACTGAGATGATGTCTTTCTTACCACTACCCTAATAATTATGGAAGTCACCACGCCAAACCTCAGATAAGCCTTGAAAGCATATGTACTTGAGTATGACCTCAAGGCACTGTGTAGAAAGTACAAGGGATGGCGGCAAGGACGGTCGGAGTTAGCAATACTGCTCAACAGAGGTATTGGGGACAGTGCAGCCGTGCCCATGAGCATGCAGAATAGTCCAACACAGCCTTTAAGTCGCTCTTGGTATTCGACATGTAGTGCAGAATACAAATTTGTGTCAGATACCCCATATATTTTAACGCCATCTGTACCTTCATACGCACGTACTCAGTTCGCAAGTGGGAAATACTGTAGTTCTAAGCCCTGGGCTACTTGTGCTGATTGCCTATCGGTGCCTACTTCGAAACAGGGACCCGAAAACCTTTCAATTTTCAGCCACATGGCCCATTGTCTGTATCTTTGTAGATTCCAGCGGAAAGCGCATGATATAAGTGGGAACTATACAAATAGATTGCAGTAGCTAACGAGCAACTCCGATATTGATACAATAGATCCCGGTTATTGCCAACACCACGCTAATTTTCAGACCCAATATTATACAATTTCCACCTTATTTCATCTATCGCTTGGAACCAGTTCACAAGATTATCTATCTTTACTTGTTTCCTGTAATGCCATGTTGTCTAGTTCTCTTCTCTGTACCCGGTCCTTCGACCATAACGAGTTTGTCAAGCCAAAGAACCAATCCCGTGTCTGTCACAAATCAATACATATGGCTTGCAAATAAATCAGAGAGAACCTACGGCTTGGAAAGGCTGCTTCTCTCTGTGTTCCTCCTGCCAATCCAAGAATAAAACAGCATAAACAAGCACGCCTGTAACTCTTTAATATAATCTTCACATCCTCCCGCAGACAACCATACCGGTCACACTAGCCATTTGCACAAGCTTCACAGCCTTCGTCCATGTTGGTCGCGCCCACTTCAACTTCGTTCTTCTTTTATATTTCCGTTCCAATCTGAATTGATATTTGGGGGAGAGCTTGGTGAAATCTGGTGGCCACAGACGCTTGGCTTTATATGGATTCCTATAAACATATGGCGCAGTCTCACGGACCAGTCGAACAGCAGTGGGAAGCATTTTCAGGTGTGCCGTTCTGTAGATATCTAGAAAGTCCAATAGAGCAAAAGTTGAACACTTTTTAAGGTTCCATATGTTGACACCTAGAATTTGAGGCACTCATACCTTGTACCCCACCATCCTCAATTTGAATGTTTCGAGTCACAAATTTGAGGCGCAAGGCTCTGACTCAAACTGGACTCAGTCAAGTTATAAGTTTCTTGAGTCCCTCAAAGTTGCTTCACAGAACAAATCCAGCAAAAATGGCAACAGTTGAGGCAGCCGCAAAGGCATTGGAAGCCGTCCAAGTGTCCAAGACAAAAGAGTTGAAAGGCGTAACTACCCCTCCATAGAAACTTTTTGAAAAGTGCTGACCTAGAACTGTTCCACAGACTGAGAAGAGAGATACTCTTACCGCAATTGAGAAGAAATATCAGGCAAAATGGCAAGAAGATGGAGTTTTTCAGCCCAATGCTCCCTCTACAACAGACATTCCCCTCAACAGCATCTCTGCAGCCGAGCTCCGAGAGAAACAGCCCAAATTCTTTGGTACAATAGCATATCCATATATGAATGGTACCTTGCATGCAGGACACTCATTCTCGGTCTCAAAAGTTGAGTTCCAAGCTGGATTCGCACGGATGCAGGGCAAGAGGACTTTATTTCCTATGGGTTTCCACTGTACAGGCATGCCTATCAAGGCCTCTGCAGACAAGGTAGCAAAGGAGGTCGAGCTCTTCGGCCAAAATTTTGAGAGATATTCGGAGGAGGAAGAGAAGGCGCTTGAGGATAAGGCGAGTAAGCCGGAACCAGCCGCTAAGAACGAAGATGTCACAAAGTTCAAGGCAAAAAAAGGAAAGGCAAGTGCGAAAGCTGTTGCTGTGAAGTATCAGTTCCAGATTATGCTTTCCTTGGGTATACCGAGAGAGGAAATCCATTTGTTTGCAAACCCAAAATATTGGTTAGAGTTTTTCCCGCCTTTATGTAGGCGAGATCTTACAAACTTTGGTGCGAGAATCGATTGGAGAAGATCATTTGTCACTACAGATGCGAACCCCTATTACGATTCCTTCATTAGATGGCAAATGAATCGTCTCCGAGAGTTGAATAAGATAAAGTTCGGATTGAGATACACCATTTACTCTCCTAAAGACGGACAGCCATGTATGGACCACGACCGGAGCGAAGGAGAGGCAGTTGGGCCGCAAGAATACACAGCGTTGAAGTTGAAGGTCAGAGAATGGGCTCCTGAAGCTGAGACAGCGTTGAAAGGCAAACTTCCCGAAAACTCAGAAGTTTTCTTCATACCAGCAACCTTGCGACCGGAGACCATGTACGGGCAAACGTGTTGTTTCGTGGGACCAAAGATAAACTATGGGGTTTTCAAGGTTTCGGAAAAGGAGTTCTTTGTTGTCACGGATCGGGCCGCCAGAAATATGGCGTACCAGAGCATCTTTGGGAAAGATAATTTTGGGAAAGTTGAAAAAGTTGCAGAAGTTTTAGGTTCTGCTTGTGTTGGTACCCTTGTCGATGCGCCGCTCTCCGTATATACCCAAGGCGTCCGCATTTTGCCCATGGACTCGGTTCTTCCTACGAAGGGAACAGGGGTTGTGACATGTGTTCCTTCCGATAGTCCGGACGACTATGCGACTGTGATGGATCTTGCTAAGAAAGCAGACTATTATAAGATCAAGAAGGAATGGGTTGATTTGGAGATTGTCCCTGTCATCAAGACCCCTTCTTATGGGAATCTTACTGCCAAGTTTTTGGTTGAGAAGCTCAAGATTTCTTCTCCAAAGGATACTAAGCAGCTTGAGGAGGCTAAGGAGCTCGCATATAAGGAAGGATACTACCAAGGTATCATGGAAATTGGCGACTTCAAAGGCCAGAAAGTAGAAGATGCTAAGCCCAAGGTTAGGCAACAACTTTTAGATACTGCCTTGGCATTTGCATATTCCGAGCCAGAGCGCAAGGTCACCAGTAGATCTGGAGATGACTGCTGTGTGGCTTTATTGGACCAATGGTACCTTGATTATGGAGAGGAGTCTTGGAAGCAGGAGGCTTTGAAGTTTGTTGACAATGCTGATGGAAAAGGCTTGAACACTTACTCTTCAGAAACGAAGAATCAATTTGAGTCGGTTCTCAACTGGCTCAACCAATGGGCTTGCGCACGGTCATTTGGTCTTGGCTCAAAACTTCCATGGGATCCCAAGTTCTTGGTAGAGAGTTTGAGTGATAGCACGATCTATATGGCTTACTACACGATCGCGCATCTTCTCCACAAAGACATCTTTGGACAAACACAAGGTCCTGCGGGAGTTGCTCCTGAGCAAATGACTGATGAAGTTTGGGATTACATCTTCACAAAACGAGAGCTTGACGACAATGTAGCATCATCCAAGATTTCTAAAGACATCCTTGAATCTATGCGTAGAGAATTCGAATATTGGTACCCCTTAGATGTTCGGGTTTCCGGCAAAGATCTTATTCCTAATCATCTTACATTCTTCGTTTATGTTCATATCGCCATATTTCCACCAGAGTACTGGCCAAAGGGTGTGCGTGCCAATGGACACTTGCTCTTGAACGGAGAAAAAATGGCGAAATCAACAGGAAACTTCATGACACTCTATGAGTTGATTGACAAATATGGTGCTGATGCTTCGAGAATTGCCTTGGCTGACGCAGGTGATGGAGTCGCTGATGCCAACTTTGAGGAAGATGTCGCTGATAATAATATCCTCCGACTTTATAATCTCAGGGAGTGGTGTGAAGAAGTAACCAAGGCAGAACTTCGTACTGGTCCGAAGAATGGCTTTCTCGATGCGCTTTTTGAGAACGAGATGAACTCTCTTGTTCACGAAGCACGTGGCCACTATGAAGACACCAATTACAAGCTTGCCTTGAAGTCAGCACTTTACGACTTCACATCGGCAAGAGATTTCTACCGCGAGGGATCAGCAGCAGCCGGTCTCACGATGCACAAGGATCTCATCTTTAAGTACGTCGAGTTACAAGCCTTGCTTTTGACAGTTATTACCCCTCATTGGTCCGAGTATATTTGGCTCGAGGTTCTTCAAAAGCCGTCCACAATTCAGAACGAACTTTTCCCGGCTGTGCCTGCTGTAGATGCCGGATTGAGTGCTGCACGTGAATATATCCGGCTCACCTCTTCTAACATTACATCTGCAGAAGCCTCGCAACAGAAGAAGAAGAGTAAAGGCAAGGACATTGGTTACGATCTCTCAAAACCTAAAAAGCTCCGAATCTTCGCTGCAGCAAAATTCCCTGCTTGGCAAGAGAAGTATATTGATTTGGTCCGTGACGCTTGGGATCCAGTGAAGAAGGCTGTAGATGATAAGGAGTTGAAAGCAAAGGTCGCCAAGTTGGGGGAGATGAAGAAGGCGATGCCTTTCGTGCAATCTCTCAAGGTGCGCTTGATCTCGGGGGAGAAACCAGAAGTAGTCTTCTCGAGGAAGTTAGCTTTCGATGAAGTTGGCACCTTGAAGAATATGGTTGCAGGTCTCAAAAAGACAGCTGGATTGGCCGTCGTCGAGCTCGTGGAGGTTGCAGAGGGCGGGAAAAGCGGTAAGATCGTCGGCGAGGAGAAAGAGGCTACAGGATTACCACCAACTGCTGAGAGCGCGGTCCCTGGCATTCCAACATTTGCATTCGAGAATGTCGAGATATAGATGATAGTGCGAAGCTCGACCTTGTAGAGAAATGAATGACATATCACAATATAGGTGTTATCTCAGTGGATGTTGACTTGGTGGTTTAGTCAAAAAAGCCAAGGACAATTGTGCGAGCTATAACAAGTGTACATTTCCCCCAATACTCTCATGATACTGCGGGAACTGGCGATGGCTGGCCTTGTTCTTTGGCTTCCCCAAGTGCTAACTCGCACTTACAGTCTTCAATTATGCGTGTTGTCTAAGTTAACAAGCTCTAACCATATTCCTTAGTTTGCTAGGATTTACACAGCTATTATTCTAAACAAATTTCATACTTCTGCAACTCTCCCGCTGTTCATCCAGCCCACAAATAAACATCTTGGCAAAACTCGCCAGATCAAGCCCTGCCCCTATCCTTTGTTTGTTTTCACCTCTCGACTCGGCTCGGCCCATCAGTGACGCAGCCTTACATTCCTATCACCAGCCACCTTTTCGATCTTTCCCATAAGCGTTCCCTCCAATAATCTCGTTTTCAGATTTTCAACGAGCCTATACCAGATTTGAAGCTAAAATAACAGATATAGCTGGAAGAGATTTCCTGGCTTATCCTAATCCAGGGCCGCCCACATGATGGTGCACAACACCTCGAGCGAAAGCAGCTTATACGCAGAGATTGGATCTTTCCACTGGTTGGCTGGCTCGTTCATTACACAAATACATCCTGAAACCATTCAATCCAGGCAGAAGACCTGGCATCACTATGACGGCATCCATGTTTTGGCTAATGATGATTTCGTCCGCTGTTTCGAGTCATGATTATTCATTTTTATCCTTGCCATCTAGGTTAGCGATAATGTTTAGATTGGCGCATTAGGGATAAGTATCCCTAATTACCTTTTTCTAGTGTCGGAGACCATCATGAATGCATCTAAATCCGCATTCAATTCGCCTCCAGTGCCAAAAAATTTCCAAGAAGCTCTCTTCCCCACTTCGCCGTTCGTATATATATCTCTTCTCCTCTGGATCGAAGAATCATCATCATCAGCATCTTCACTCGTTACTTGCTTTCTGCATCACCAGATTCAATCGCTTATATACATAGCAAACATGTTATTCAAATTCACTTATCTAGCGCTGCTTGCAGCCGCCCCTGGCGTACTCGCACAGGAAGAAGAGGCCGCCCGCAGGACCAGCTCATCGTCCGGCACCTTGACCAGCACGAGAACCGGTACATCGACCCGTACCGTGTCTAGCACCAGCACGGTGACTTGCACAAGGAGCATTTGCTCGCCCACCACCTCACCCCCAGCATCTATCACCACGGAACATCATAACTCCACAACAATTATCCCCAGCTCTTCTTTCAACGGTAATGTCATCCCGTTCTCCCTCCGCTTTACAACCTTCGAGAATGGAAGTTGATGATAGATAGGCACCACGACCGGGAGAGGTAACTTTACTACCACTCCCGTCTCTCCTGACAACACTGCCACTACCCCATCGGTTATTATCACCCCAACTGGAGGTAGTGATGGCAGTGGGAACAATGGTGATTCTGGATCTAATGGAACCCCGATCCAGGTCACAGCTGGTGCACCCATGCACACTGGTCTCAGCAATGTTGGAAGCATGTTAGGACTGGTTGGGTTTGTTGTTGGTGGGCTTGTGTTGTAGTGATTCGAGCTCTTCAGGTTTTGAGGGGTCAGTTGAGTAGTAAGGAAGGAATGCAGGCGAAGTAAAGGTAATATATGAAGTTTGATGGGTTAAGGTTGGACTGGGAGTGGAGGGAAAGCACACATAAAGAGAGCATTTTGATGAGGTGTTTGTAATATGTGATAGCAATCTAATTCATAATTTGCTCTGATTATTGTCTTTAGTATCTTAGATCGCATTCGCGATGGCTACCTCTTCATGTGGCATACAAACCCTTCCACTCATGCTTCTAAGTTAGAGGGCTATGAGGAGTTGGTGTATCGCTAGATGATCTTGATCTATTTCCTAGTTAGCCTAGTAAAAGGATAGTTTTCTTACATATTAGAAATGAATGGGGGTTATCAGACAGCAGTTGGTACTTTGTTCGTCCACATCAAATTCAGAACAGGTCTGTGAATAAGGCTTTTCATCATGTAACAGGGTAACATAAACAAAATGTCGACGAACCATAATAATTCCCCAGTTCAGATCGCATGGCATTCTATCCAGCAAACCTATTCTATTTCCGAGATCCAGCACTTGCATATCCAGCGATGTACACTCAATCCGTACATTCGTAATGTCCATTCATAGAAGCTGTGAACATTGTAGCCGCTTTTCAACTAATCCTCTGCTTCTTGAAGAATTTATCCATGGTCTTCTGTTTATCGTCATGTTTAGAACTCCCTATACCACCGCGGGTCTTCTTCAATCCCCGTAAGTGTTCTAAACTGTTCACAGCCTTGACTACAAGACAAAGGTCTTGAAATCTGGATGGGACCACTACAGCGTTGACCAAAGTACTGGGAGCATTCACTAGCTCCAACGTGGAAGCAGGAGTACAATCGACGCCTTGTAAACTCGCGGAGACTAAAGCGACCTGCACTGGCTGGTCAACATGACTCGCTACAGGAGAGCGGACATCTGATTTTGTAATATCCAAGACAGGGTCCTTAGTCAATGCAACAGCCAGCTCTAAGGTTGAATCCACACTCAACTTGGGCATTATCTCGAGTTCTAGGCATCCCGTATTTGACCACGCACCTAGATAGTCTAATCCTCGATCGCCTAGGAGAACACTTCCGGTCACCGCGGAAACATTCTCTGTAGTAAAGCGTTTCAGTATGCTGCGCCAAAGGTAGTTAAGAATGATACCGTGTGCAACGACAGCAACGGTTTCGTTTTCTCCTCTCACATGCATGTGCTCCACGAGATGGTCCATTATGAACGCATCCGCGCGAGCTTTCATGGAAGCTTTTGATTCAATATCTCGAAAACCCTCATCTTGCCCATATTTCTCCCGTTGCGCGTCTCTACCACCTTTCGTGATGGGCTTCCCTTCGAACCAACCAAAATCTTGCTCGCGGAGCATCGATAGCGTGATAGTCTTCGCTGGCATTGGATCCTGGGCTGATCGTACTGCTTCAGCTGTCTTGAAAGCACGTTGGAGATCGGAGGAGTAAATATGGCATATCTTTACGCCATTGGAAGCTAGATATGATCCGAGACGATTTGCTTGCAGAACTCCATGAGTGGTGAGAGCTGAGTCACGAACCCCAGCGTAAACACCCCCAACGTTGTCGACAGTCTCGCCATGTCGAATCAGGAGAAGCCTCATCCCGAGGAGGGGTTGGATTTTCGTGATCAAGGAGGCATTTGTTGGAGAGAAAACGGAAATTGAAGACGAATAGAGTGGACAAGGAAGAGAGATTAGCATTACATAATACGGGTCTAGTCCAAATCCAAGCAAAGTGAAGGATCAAGCGAGCCCAGCCCAGCCCAGCCTCATTGCTAACAACTTCACAACATTCACTTTTCAAGTACCTGTCAGAGCAGGTATGAGTCATTCACACTCGAGGAAAGATCCAAAGAACTCATTGACCCTTTTCGAATGCTTCGATAAGCCGGTTTTTAGGGGAGTTCTCTCTTGCTGACATGAGCTGATAAACAATCTCTCAGGTGGCCCTTGAGGCGTGACTCTTACCATACTTATTGATGGTACATTGTTGTGCCGTCATTGAACCTAGGCAGATCTTATTGCTCTTGGCATCTCAGCGAATCCCAAATATTGTAACGGTTAACCAGTTTCCACGACTTCCCAACTGCATTCACGCCAAACTAGCAAGCTGCAGCAGTGTGGGATACAGTCGGTCAATTTGGCAGCCTGTCTTCCTATGCATAGTGTGGGACCGAGGAGTTCCTCCACTCTCTTATTAAGGCTACGAAGAAGAAGGATACCTCTCAATATTAACAATGAACTTGGGTGTTGTCAATATCTTCTCTAGCCATAAAAACAAGTACTAGTGTATAAGTTATCTTTCGTTCTAGCACCTTGTGGAGGCTATCATGTCAGAATTCTACTCGATTAGGGAGTAGATGCAAATGTCTCATTAGTTCCTGAGTTGATATACATCGAAAAACATTACCTTCAGCACCTAGTTGTGGTTATGGCCTCCTACGTCGAAAACGTATGCCATGAGCAGAAATTCTATGCAAACAAGCTGTTTAGACTAATATTCATGTAGACAAGAATGCTTCTTTTAGTATAATGGCTAATTGTTGATCTAAGTTCATGATAAGCACAACCTCGATATATGCGTTTTCAAGAACAATCTAAACTCCGTTCTGTGACTGGTCATGCCGAGATGATATGCTGTCATGTCATCTTAGTATACTGTACTTGATTTGGCCGATCGCTACTGCCAGACATTGTTACTTCTAACACCTTAACTCCTTCATCAAAGCCACTTTGGAAGTCTAGCAACATCCGAAGTTTCCACTTCTGAGGAGGCAGGAGCACCACCTCCATGGTCCCGCCGGTCCTCGCTTACATATGCGCACATAACATCTCATCATTATAATAACCAATCTTCCCACCTCATTACTCGTCCAAATTCATGAGCATTTATTACAGTCACATATAGGACTCCTGCATCTACAACATATATTCAGGTGAGCACTTTCATTTTGACCATTTGGATTAAGCAGCCTGTCCTCACTTCGTCTTACCTCTTTAGTAAGAGGCAACATAATTCTATCTTACAGCGCGATGCATTCTACTTTCTTTCCTCATTATATAGACAAGTCTTCAATAACCATCTTTGTTACAACAACCAACCTCGGACTCGTTCTTTACACTTGAAGTACATGTACAAGACACATCCATGTTAGTACAGAATGCACAAGACTTTTCATTGCAAGGCACATGTTTTCTCTTGATAGCCTGCACATTATGAAATCCCAATTCATAAGCCGACCTATCCAGGGGCATTTTCCTTACACGGTTTGCTCCCACTCCGATCAGGAGTGAATTACATGTTTCCCTCTGCAGTTTTTTGACACAACTCCAAGATCCACATCCCAGTATCTCCACTCTAGTCACACATCTCATCTTACTTGCCACGTTTGTATATTTCACTTCTCGGCACTTCCATTCGCTCAAACCCATGCATATGTTCTGTAAAGCCTCCTGTGTTCTCTTATTTTGCAATCTTTAGCGGTCTTTTATGCATGGACTGAAGTTGATATGACGTTTAAAAGAAATATCGCTACATTTTGCTAATATATATCCCCAGCTTTTTGCATCATAGCCGCCTCTGATTGCATTTCTATAGTTGCGCTCCTACGATCTCGTAGTAAAGTACTTTTTATCATGGATTCCACTGGAGGAAATGCCTCTCATGCCACCGACTTGGGGAGCAACCTCCCAGCGTCTATTGTAGGGGATGGTGGCTCTGCAACAGAAGCAGCAGATAGGAACTCTGAGATGGATTACTCCGATGATGACCCAATTCCAGATGTTTCCACAGTATCTGAGAGGCCAAAGGTTATGAGTTTACGCAAACTAGGTATAATGTTCAATACCAGACGCCAAGCTGCAACACGGCCAATGCGTGGGGCCGCAACTGCTTTAATCGATCAAGACGACAGTGGAACGTATGACCCAAAAGCTAAACCTCGCCGAGCAACTACCGCAAGACGAGCAAAGAAAATCAGACTTGAAAGTGATGTAACCGAAAATTCGCAACACCTTGAGAAAAGGAATAGGACAAGGCGCATTGGATATGGCCTTGTTATGACATTTTCTTTCACAAGCGATGCCGGACTTGAGTATTTAAGATCTATCACCCCCGACCCAACCCCATATCCGAATTCAGATCTAGCTTTCAACAATGATAATGGTGATGAATCAGAGTCTTCTTCGGGCTCGGAGGATGAATCTCTAGTCAGCTTAAACCCCAGACCTGGCCGCAGAACCACAAGAAGATCAAGAAGAGTTGTTGTTGGCCCTTCCAGGTAAGCACGGCTTCCGTTGTACATTATAGGCCCAGTAGTAACGCGCAACAGGAAGGATGGCCTCACTATTGACCAGCTAGCCCTCGGTCATCCTCAGCGTAGAGGCTGCAAAGCTTGCTTTGATGTGGGCGATGATGAATGCTCGCTTATCGATGATCGTCATGACTACCCTTGCGAGGCGTGTGATGATGCTGGGATTGACTGCCAATTTATCATTCCTCCCGAGCTCAAACATATATGCGAGCGATGTAAGAGGCAGAAAATTACATGCTCTTACCGCAAGGATGGAGGGAAGGGAGCGGATGCATGCGAAGGCTGTCAAGAACATGGCGTACCATGCTGCGCTGCACCATTGAAGAAGTCACCGAGTTCGCGAAGATACAACGATATATTGGGGGAGCACGGCAACGCAACCCCTAAAATTAATCCTATACAGAAGGTAAAAGCGGTACAGAATCCCAAGGCCAGTCAAAGCGATAACATGGCTCAAGCTCGGCGATATGTTGCCTGCAACCAGTGCCGGGCAGACGGACTTAGATACAGCCTGAGGAGGAATGACCTTGGGCCATGCCCAAGGCGCCGCAAGAAAGAAGAAGAGTGTGCCTTTATAGTCGCTAAATCTGTTCAACCATTTGCTCCTGCGCCGACTTCAAAGGCAAAGCAGGTTGAAGATACCAAACAAAGATCAAAAGAAGACTCCCCGAAAGCTCTTGGATTAGCAAAACCCTCGGGTATATTCAATCCCGGACTTAGATATGCTGGCAGAATACCAGGTTTTCGAAACCCACGCGTTTATCACACTAAGAAGGCGGAAAGAGTAGCCAAGTATGAGCGACAAAATGAAATTCTGGCTGAATTATCAGCTTCTCCAGAACTCATAGGAGGCAGCAGCGGTATTGGGCATATCAGAATCAAGACGGCATTTAGTCATCCCATAGAATTCTTCTACTCGCCAGCACCAAACGGTAGTGAACCATGTTCGTGGTGTGATGGAATCATGTTTGGCTTGATAGGGCATGGCGAAAAGGAGGTAGAGGTAATCCCTCCACATGGTATGCAAGGCTATGAAGAGGTTGGCGATGGAGAGTTTATTGGCCATGGCCAGAAAGGCGAGGCACCTAGTCGTATGTGTACGCCTTGTACTATGACTCGCTGTGCAACTATACGTTGCCAAAACCACGAAATGGTATTGATCAAGGGCCAAGATCCAGCGGTCTACGTCCCAAAATTATGGAACCAAGCGTTGGAAGCGCTTGGAGAACGAGATTTCAAGACTGGTCAGCTTGTGCTCACGGCCAAATTCTGTTCTATGTGCACAGAGGTTGCACATTACGAATGTGCGGCTCGAGATTACGAAAATGGATATATACGGTGCAGTCTAAAACTCTGCGAAGGTTGCAATGACATCTTAAAGGGGTGGTCTATTGGGAAAAATGAACGCGAATATAATCAAGAACAAAAGATATATATTCTTGATGACGTTTTCCGCGAGAGGCCATATGTTGTGGAGGAAGATGGGGCTAGACCTACAATGAGAGCGGATGCCTCTTTTTTGACTACTAAAGGAGAGATTTTTACACGAGTTGCGCAAGGAATGCAGCAGCCATTCTCTAGTGGAGATGATCTTGATATTATGGCATTTATGAATGGGGAGGTTCACATTATGAGTGAGGATTCGAGCACTGATGCGGATATTGCCGTAGATGAAGATCTCAAGAAATTGCTCGAACGGGCTGGCAAAGGCAAGGGAAGATTGAATGAAAAGAATATTAAGCGATCTGGCTTCAGTAAGCCTCTAAAATCGCCGTTCATCAAGCCTAAATCTATTTCAGCATCCCTTGTAAGAACCACGCCAAGTTCTAGAGGGGCGGACCAACTGAGACCAAGGCAGTATGGAGATTGGATGGAGACTCGTCCAATATCCGCAAGAAAGTCTTGGGCGCATGGAGGAGGAAGCGGTAGCCTGACCCAAGCCTATAATGCTTTTGTAGCATCGCCTCAGGGCAAGAAGGAGAGAGGCGCTGGAGGAACAAGGCAAGGAAAGAACAAGATTAATGCGATTGTTATCAGCGACGGTGAAGACGACGATGGACCTATTATGCGTGGATACTGATTTCAACACTATATTTGATGCATTCATGAGATCTGGAGAGGAATTTCGACGGCATGTTTATTGGAGGAAAATTACTTAAGTATACCAACACTACATATTCTCTAATATGGGCAGAAATTGATGACTCGTCTCCTAAAGCATATTTCACCATTCTACAATATTATTGATTTAAATACCTATGCACCCTGGAGGATCGTAGACTAACTTATTGAAAATCTAGAAGCTATGGGGACAAAACAACAACAATCCGTTCACGTGGCCTTTCTTTCCTTCCAACTGGTGGTTTCCGTTCTGCCACCGTTCGCTCTAGAACAGCCTTTTCTTCCTCAGCGGCTTGAAGCCTACGCGTCTCTTCCCTACGCTGTCTATCTGCTTCCATGGATCTTGCATATAAGTCACAAAATGTCCAGTCCTTACATCTATTACAGAACTCCGCCGATTCCTGTACTTTCCAATGAAATTCTTTGAACTTCTCATGCTTTCTCGCTCGGTTTTGTTCCTCAATGCCATCTAAGTTGTTTTGTACCTCGATACTCCTGGCTACTACTGGAATAGCCGAGTTTTCAATGATCGAGCTTGGCTTTGGTCGCCCTGGGATCTTGCCCGACCCTAAGTCTTCAGAGAATGTATTCGAGACCGGCTCTTCTAGAGCCTTTTCATAACGTAAGTTCCCTTGGGGGATGTAACCTAGATCCACTTCGTATGCGCAATCCAGGTCTTCCTCCTCCGCCAAACTTGGACGACCTCCAGCCTCTCCTCGCTCTGGTCCTTCCTCCTCCTCGAACTCTTCCTGATCAGCCCAGACGACCTCATGTCCATCCCCATAGGCAAAGTCGTGTGGATGGCCTTTTCTTGTGGCTATATATTCGATGATTTCTTCCTCTATTCGGCTCCCAAATCTTCTGATTGTGTTGTCTGGTCTGTATCTTGCTGCATGGATTCTAGCTGCAATATCGTGTATAGGTCCATGATACATCATTTCATGCGTTTCCTTGTGTCTGGGTATCTTCCAGGCTGCTTTTCGCTGTATAGAATATCGTGAGGTGAGGAAATTCAACGCAGATTTGGGATTGGTTGAATATGAGCCTCGGAAGCAAATCATTCCGGGAAAGGAAAGAGGTCACGAATCTGAGGTTAGGTGACTTTTGTTGAATTAATTTATGTTTTGGGCAAGGCAGGCCGCTCCATTGGGGGAAACTTAATGGAAATTCATTGCTGTATAATACTGCGCCGTTGGTTGAGCTCGAAGCCATCTGGGTGCTAATCAATTAGCGTACCTGCCATTTTCTATATTGATGACCTGGAAAAACGCTATCGGCTGAACTGGAGTATCAAACTGCGGAAGTACGCATGCCTACTGAGTTGGATTGCTTGAGGAGTCTACACATCATCCTCTATTCTCTTCCTATGAGCGTTCTATGAATCGTGATGCTGTGACGTTACATATCACGACTCCTGGACGCATTGAAGATTATTTGAGATTCACCCTCATCTTAGAAGAAGCTTCCCTTGACTATCACTAAGTTTGTTGAACGTTCCAAGTGGATAAAATATGCAGGGAGTGATAGCGAGGAAATAGTCTCGGAACGGGCCGCTCATGTGGTGGGTCTCCTTCCATCATCACATTCCTTTTTGAAGACCGCAAGATCAGGTAGGCACTTTCATAGACTTCTGGAGACAGCTTGAAAAAATATTGAACGAATCATGTTTGTTTCAATAATTGTTATTCTGATTCCCGTTTCTCTCTCATCAATTCATGTAGCTATTCTTTCTACCAACGCCAGCGTTGTTATTACGGTCCTTTAATAGGCGTAGAACAATTCGTTCTCATCCTCGCTTTGTCGAATCTTCTTGTTCGTCCTCATAAGGTCAAGCTTCATTACCCAAGCAGCAAGGGCGCAGAGCGCGGAGAAGGCAGCACTAGTGGCAAGGGCCAGAGTATAACGTCCTCCATAAGAATTTGTCCAGAGGTACTGCGGTCATGTCAGCATCGAAGAATTCCCAACCAGAAGAATCTACCAGAACTTACAGGAGTCCAGATAAAACTGGCATTAGAAGTAGAAACGATGATGGCCATCGAAACAGCACGCTTCTCTTTAGTCTGCCCACAAGTAGCGCCAACCCATCCGAGAATGATGCTGTTCACTGCATAGGTGCCGATAGCAAAGATGACCATGCTGACGTAGCGAGCTGCGGTATTATTAACTGCGAAGCCGAGGACAAAGCCGAGGATTGCTACGATCTTTGCAGAGGTAATGTGCCACGTTCTTTCGTTATACTTTCCGGATGACCAAGACCAGTAAACGCTGATGGCACCTGCGATGAGATACTTTGGTTCTGTTAGTGTGGAGCATCGATTTGAGCAGATCAACATACAGGTGGGCAAGTCAAGCAAAGCGTAATGGTGCGGTTAAATCCAAGTCCTTGGACAACAGATGGGAACTAATCATTTGTAAGCACGATATGCATGGTCATTCGTGGGGCGCATACAAAGTTCTTGAATCCGTTGGCTGCCAAATGCATATGTTGCATAAAGACGAAAATCCAAACTCTGTAGTCGGACAACGCTTCTTTGAGACCTTTGATTGTTGAAACTTTGCCTTGATCATCGACGGTATCACGTTTGATGCGGTCGTTTGCAAGGATTCTTTCTTCTGGGGTGAGCCAGCGTGTTACTGTTGGATCATCTGGCAGAAAGTCTTTGAAACTTTGGTTAGCTTACTCCTTTCATAGGTGGGTAAACAATGGAAGCGTTTCAAATATCATATCCTCTAAAATCATGCTTTGAAATTATATGCAGGCCCGAGGGATTGAGGATATTTGAAAGATCCCAAAACGAAGTATGAGGCACCAAACTGATGACTTACAGGTCCCTAAGATAGCCACCACAAATGTAACAATACCTTGAAGGATGAAGAGCCATCTCCATCCTTCGAGACCAGCTACGCCATCCATCTTAAAGATACCAACAGCGATCAGACCTGCAAATGCCGTGGAGAGAATGTTTCCTGTATACAAAACGGCAATTCGAGTTGCGACTTCTTTTCGGGTGTAGAAGATCGAAAGAAGGTACAAGGCTCCGCTGGATGGTGTTAGAAAATTACCACACTGTACTGTTAAGAGTTCACATACGGGTAAAATGGTGCTTCTGTGACGCCAAGAAAGAATCGAGTGAGCAGGAGTCCGGTGAAGTTTTTGGAGATGCCGGTCAGAGTTGACACAATGGCCCAGAGCACCATTGCGGATCCCTGATATTGGTAAGTATAGAACATTTTGTTCGAGCGGTGTATTGTACCATATAGTATGAAGGTCGAATTCTCGTAATTAACATATTGCTCGGAATTCCACCAAGAATATAGCTGAATCGGTTAGCACAGCAAGAACTGTAAAAGCTGGAAAGGAAGCATACCCTACGAAGAGAATAGACACACAAGTTGAGTATTCTAGATGGAAGATAATGTAAGTGTTGTCTGCTGATCCAGCAAAATTTTCGGGGCTTACGTGTGGCAGTGAGACCGAGGTCTTTGTCGATATTGTCGAGTTTAGCTAAGGCGATAGCATTCCGATCAAGGTAATTGAGCCAATACATAATCCAAATTGTGGGCTAGACATGTCAACACGGTCGATTGCCGAAGGCATATAGGTTCATACCATGATACGCCGATCTAATTTTCTCACGAGTTGCTGCTCAACAGGATCGAGTGTGAGGATCGCACCAGAATAGTCACGCTTGACTCCGGGCTTCTCAAGATCCTCAACTTCTTCATTATGAGCAGCAGCAGGTTTAATATCTGTCTTCTCCATATTTCTTGTGTGTAGTTGTATGACTTGGTGAGAGGGTGTTGTAAGAATTAGGGTGTGCAAGTAATGACAATAAGCAACCACTGACAATGACAAGTCTCTTGGGGTGTGCTTCCAATTTATATAGACTTCTAGTCTGGGTTTTCCCCAAGACAGAGGTGTTTCCCCCTGGGGGCTCCATTAGGACCTAATCTGTGCACATTCTGACTCGTATTATCTAGCTTTTATGATTGACATGAAGAAAATGTACCATGCCTGTATCTGGTCTTCCAATAAGACCATGCGCCGTGGGCTTCAAGATAGAAAAACCTTGGATCACCATGCAGCCCAAGGAGCTTGGGTCTGGGCCTCAGGCGAAGACTAGAGGACTGAACGGGTTGTTCTACCCCACGGGGGGGACGATAAGCTGCGGGGCACCCATCTTCCTGGAAGTTGATTGCACTGAGCTTACACGTAGTGACTATACCAAGGCTTTCGTGATAGTGCCATGGCTGCCATGAGATTACCATGCACAACGTGCACCGGATCTTTGACTAGAAAGATCACTAGTTTCTTGTTTGCCAACCAGACTGCACTTGGCTTAAACGCACATTGCAAGGTGAGGAACGCCACAAAAATAGTCCCGCACTGAGCCATGTCAGTAGTGAACTGAACTGGATACGTCTAAAAGTGTTTCAACAAACGAATACTTGCAACGCTAAGTGTTGAATCAATACCCATGCTACTGAGATCTAGATTCAAAAATGCTTCAAATATGTTCAGAGTAGGAATTGCAAAACATTCCTAAAGGATACTTAGGCTACGCGCCTCCGCGGCGTAAGCTAGATTTCTAGAAGGATTCTCCCCTCTTTAGGCCAAGACGTGGTTGAGGTTTTAACAAACTCAAGAGTCTTGTCGTTGCGAACAGCCAATCAAAATCATCGCCATGCACTCGGCGATGCTGTGTTTACGGCCAAACCGAACGCCATACTCTTGGAAAAGCGCCTTTTTGTAAGTCATTTCGGCTCTTGTGTCGGCTCCACGTATTCATTTAATGGTCATCAAGAAGGCTTCGTGAGCTTGTTTGTGAAGCCACAACGATGTGAAGAAAAAAGGAATATTCCGCAGCGAATAAGATTTGAGTCACATGATACGTGATAGAAATAGCTAATTTCATGAGTATTCATGGACGTTTGTGACAGAGGACCCATGTAGCATCGTCTCGCGTATATTTCTAATGTTAGACAAATGGAGTCAAAACACTACTTATCACACATGCATTAGTTATTGTCAAAGCCCACTTGAAAGCCATTGTGTTGGTTGTTCTGCAGGTCTTGGCGTTGCAATTCCTAAGCCATGGTGAATGCCTATGGGTCGTACACGGCTTTCCTCCCGCGCCAAATCTTACACCAACAAAGATAGAAAACTTCATGTATTGCTTACTGCATTCATTCCTAATCAACCCGATATACGATATGTGGACGGAAAAGACCGTAACGCTCTAGACAAGGGCGAGCTTATACAGCCGTCTTGGTGATGCTCGCCCAGTCAATGTATGCAAGCCACAATTAATATCCGTTTGTTAAGCTCTGTCATAAGAGTCTTGGTAAAGCCAATTGTGCCAAGTCAGCTTGCACTTGGCCCAGACAGTGTGAAGAAGTGGAATGTATGAGAGACAAAACGAAGGTCCGGGAAATATGTGAGAGATATGAGAAAGAAGGCAAGGGCTGGATTTAACGTAGGATGTTTCATGAATTACTTGGTCATAAATTGCGGTCGACAACTTGTCAATGAAGATTAACAGGCAGAGGCGGGAGCTTGGGCCGGAAATGGCTTGTGCGGTGTCAGTAACGAGAGGGATATGCTTCATGGGCCGGGAACTTTTCTGCCTAGCATGCTGAGAGGGACGGCTGAGCATTTAGTGAATGAGAATGGTCAGCCAGCGAAGATCACGATACATCGGGATACACTGCAGCTTACTTGGAACCCAAGAAGTGGCAACGGGATATTAGCTTTTTTGTGGCTGGACTAACTCTATACAAGCGGTAATCGAACACGCGCAGAACATTCTTTGAAAGAAGTTCAAAGCCACCAGTCTTGGCAGGAATTGGAGTAAGAGAGATATGGTGGGTGACGATGAGATAGTGAGGGGGATATGACTCGAGTTGATATCGGGCTGTGTATCAGGTATTGCTGGTGAAAGAGTGCTGGAGGTATTAGTGGACACACGATGCCCACAGGTAAATCCAACCGGCGTAGAAAAGTCTTGAAGAAGCATTGGCCGACAGGAAAATATGCCTTCCTTCTGGTTTAGAGCCATTGGGCAAGAAGGACAGCGCCAAATTTAAGAATCAGGAATCATTATACCGTGTTTACACATTCAAGGAAGATCTATTACAACTCTCGCTTCTCGACTGTTGCTCCATCCGTAATATACAGACTTATGGATGATTGCTGTAACATGTCGCAGGACTAGCAGAGTTCATATATTTGATCGAAAGAGGGAGAAAAACTGGCCGATCGATTTCCTATGCCCAAAGCATACGCTGTGGCCCATACCAAAGAACACACACCTAGTGTGGCTAGTACAGTATTCTAAATTTTTGTAAGCAATAACTTGGACAAATTATAAGGATATGACCACGCGGACAGATCTTACAGAGCAAATTAACTGCAATGTGTATTCAAAGCGTATTTTTAACACAAGCACCTACTGGTTGGCAAGCGTTATCCTGTACAAAACCGAAACCTGAGGGGTGACAGGCCATGATGTTCAAGTTGAAGCCAAAGTCGTCTGATATTGCTAACAAATTTTTCAACTGCTAGAATGAAAGTTTCAATGTGCATTTCATTCAATTCCAGGTCAGAGCTATAAAACCGAGCTGAGCTACAAAGATACCATTCTCGAGCGTATGATGTCAGAACAAGGGTTGCAGGCTTTTCACGCTTTCTCCTAAGAATCAAATGCACTGCATTCTCTCATAGCCTAAGATCCACACCAGTGGAGTTCATATTGGCTTCTCAGATGACGAGAGCGCTTCGACACTAATACTGTTCACGTCTTCATTATCCCCTGGAGGTTTTTGCTAGGCGCTTTTTGGATAATTCCGTACTTGGCCAGAATTTCCTCTACGCTGACATGATGTGTTTCACCTAAGGAACTGAGTCGCTCCAACCCAGCTTCGTATAGATGTTTATTCTAGCACATCCCGCTGCCATCGCAATGATATTGTTGTTGAGTATTCCAGAGTGAGTAAGTATGTCACTACAGGGATTGGACATACTCACGACTTCGCCACTCTTTCGTCCACCAAAGGCGCCAAATGTCATACCACCACCAACCCATTTTCCTAAGGTAACAAGGCCAGGTTTGAGACCGAGTTTACGGAGAGTCCACCATAAGAAAGGCGAGAAGTAGACTTCACTACAATGAACAAAGCCCCGCATTGATGAGCTTCTGTATGGAGATATTGCATGAAGTCTGGTTTGCCAGCGATGCAGCCACGCTGCCTTGGACTGACTCGACCAAGATGGCAGCAAGGGTATCACTAGGTAGGGTATAAAGAACAGGGCGAGTCCCGGGGATATCGTTAACACAATTTCGCATGGTAAGTTCGTATCGATACCTTTCATTGTTACGGGAAGAGGCATCATTCCCCCTGATAACTGACGTGGAAGACAAGAATCTTCTTGCGACCTGTATACGCGACAGCTGCTGCCAGAACCATGGTGTTGGATTCAGCCCCAGAGTTCGAAAAGCTTACAAGCTCTATACCAGTGGAACGGAACCGTTCCACTACCTTATTGGTAGCCTCCCTTTCTTTTCTGTTTGAGCCTCCAAAGTTCTAGCCATTTTTCAATGCTTCGGATACAGCACTTGCAATGAGTCCATTGGAATGGCCATAAATTCTAGCCGTGAATTCGCCCAGGAAGTCAATATGGGGCTCTCCATCAAGAATAGTCAATTAGTAACCTTTGCTATTAACTACATATTGATTATATTTTTGAGGCTTTCGTACATTTCCATGACACAATACAGGTAAATTCCGTCACTAACTGATCTGTCTGAGGAGCTTCAAAGCAGTCGAATATGGTAAGAGAGAGGCTGCACCAACCAAAAGTTAAAGGAAATGGAATTGCGTGAGGACTGTGCTCGTGGTTCCGCCAACCAAACTTTGGCAAGATCCATCATGCGCTACCAAGCTCTTAGGATTGAGAATGGCATATCTTGATTGCGCGGCTGCCTACGCAGGTGACAATGGATCAAAGGGAGACGCAGGAGCTTGAGACGACTTGATAGATGGAATTGGAGACTCTTTTCTATGGAGTAATTTATGGAATATTACTCATTAAGGCACTTGCCGGGGTGGAGATGGTATCTTTCATAGAGGCATAACCTCCGAAATTATCGGAGATGGATATTGAACGGATATTCTAGCCAGTTGCATATGCGAACCCTCAGTTATTCGTATCCAGTAAGTGGCATATGTTGATGTCGCCACGAATGTCAAACAACCTGAAGACAATCCTTCGTAGGCTTGGCAACCAGAACCCCAACATTAACTTCGGTTGAGGGTTGATCTATGTGATATGAAACATCTTTTCACCCAACCCTCAGACTCTGTTTCTGTATCTACGCATATCGAATAGACTTTGCACACCGTTCAGCATCGAACATCGCGCAGAGCTTATAATAATCATGGCAGATGCAGCCGCACAAAATGCAGCAGCGAAAGCTCGCATTATCTCACATCTCAACAAGGACCACCAGCGATCTCTTTCTTATTATCTCCAACACTACAACTCCCTATCCTCCTTCGAAGCTCGATCTCCTGTTCTCACCGATATTACATTTGATTATATGACGTTTCGCACGTCGTGGGGAAATATCTCTAGCATTCCATTATCACCTCCCATGAAAGCATGGTCAGAGGCCAGAACCCGTACCGTGGAAATGGATCGGGTGTCGCGGAAGGCCCTTGGGATCTCGCACATCAGCCTCACTGAATATAAGCTGCCTAATAGCTTGTTCCAGCGTACTATTTTCGCACTCTGCATATTGACGGTTGTCATATTTGCCACGAAACAATGGATTGTGAAGGGGACATTCGTGTACGACCGGATACTACCATATTGGCCTGGCGGCCCAGAGTGGTTCTTGTGGATTAGCAATGTAATCGCTCTCCCTACACTGATCCTGCATTTGGGAGAAGCATTTCTTCTGGATCGAACGAGACTGAGAAAATATGGTGTGGAAAGAGGCAGTTCCTTATGGTTTAAATGGGTGATCAGCTGCTTCATAGAAGGATTTGGGTGTTTTGTTAGGATTGATGAAACGGTCAAGAGGAAGGAACTAGAGGCAGAGAAGCAGAAGCATTGAAGACTTTCAATACATGGCGTGAGCAAGAGCAACGAAGAATGCATTATGACCGACACCTTCTGCACTAGAGCAAATAAGAGTGTTTTGATATCACAATACTGCTTTTTGGCGATGTCAAGTCTAGAAGGACACGCGAGATATATCAAACACTTTTACTAGAACATGCGTTGGGCAGGTTTGAGAATATGTTTATCTCTTGCTTATAGAGCTGTCTTGGTGCGTTTTCAACCTGAGGTTTCGACTAGACATGACAGCCTTTCCTCTTCAGCCAAAGCTTTACCCTATTGTTCCTGCGCCTTTTTTTTTTTTTGAGATCACAATATTATTCTATTGCTTCAGGGATATTCATGAGATCATAATGATATATCTTCTTTGTGTATGCTTGGTATTATAACCGCGGCCCCGAATCTGGTTCATATATCCATTACCCTGAAAAGAGACCTAATTCCCGTAGTAAAAATTAGGGTAGTGAATTGCGTCTATCTCCATTCCAATTGGCGGGAGGAGTGGATCGATTAATGAGCTTGACTTTGGCGGATGAGCTTTCAAATTTCTTACCGCTTACCAAGCAGGTTTTCTCTCACCTATATATTTTGCATAAGACGTATTTATAAAATTGGCTTCTGTGACCAGCCATTCCACTAGGCAAAGGCTCTAGATGCTGAGCAAGCTTCAGTCCTCCTGAAGAGGCTCACCTGTTATAACGTCGGTCATTTAGATGGACAACTCATATAATGAATTTTGAGATAGAATAATAACGAGGGTACAGCCGATTACACAATCATATTAGTATTGCAATGCCAGAAAATCCCGACAGTCTGTCTCAGAGAAGAACCAGAGCCAGCGCACCCAAAGTGAAATCAGGATGTAAAACTTGCAAGAGAGTTTCTCCTGGAAAATGATGATGCTCCGTAGATTAACACCAGTGTACCACTGGTAGACGAAGGCGAATCAAATGTGATGAATGGCATCCTGAATGTGCGCAGTGTCAACGCTCTAGTGTATTGTGCGAAGGATATTTTCCCCCTTTGAAAGAAGCTCAGAAAGATGTGCTAATGCAGAAATGTAGAGCATTCGCACCTAACTAAATTTCTAAAGCACCGACTATACAGCTTTTTAGTAACAACCAGCAGTACCGCTTTTTCCAGCGATTCTGCAACGAGATGGCATGTCAGCTCACTGGCCCACTTGAGACAGACCTTTGGAAAATGCTGGTGCTCCAAAGTAGCGAAACAGAGCCTTCCATTCGCCATGCAGTCACTGCCATCGGAGCGCTAAACCTCAATTCGTCACTTTGTCAAGAGGATGATATGCAAGTGACTCAGCTCGAGTTTGCCTATAAAGAGTATGGGCTGGCGATAGTCAATTTACGAAAATATACTCTACGAGACAATGCCAACATTTGTACTAAGCTGATAGCTTGCATCTTGTTCGCTTACTTTGAGTCATTCCATGGCAACAGCAATATAGCCACAAGCCAGGTCTATGCTGGTATTGATATGTTGACTGACCACATAGCTCGATTGGAGGGGAAACTTGTTCGTGGACTCCATCAAAAAGGGTTCTGCCTTCTATACATGACGACATCATCGAAGCTCTGCTAGTATTGGAGGTCCAATTAGCCTCCTTCCACGATCCTAGAAGCGCAGGTTTCCATCTCAAACGCATGACGTGTGGTAAGTCAACAACGTCGATATGTTTTCGGAAATTCGAAACCTGAAAGAGGCACGGCAACCTCTCGCGACTATCATGCTTCATGCGGTTCATTACGTCTTAGTACACAAGAAGACTACACTTCCAGCGATGATACATATTGAATCCTGTGATGTCGATCCTGAGTACTCCAAACTTTGTAAGCATTTTGCAGAGTTCCACAAGTGGCATTTGGCCTTTGCCCCGCTTTTAAGCAAAGCTAGGGCGCGCCAGAAGGAAAGCATCTGTATAGAGGCGCCATTCTCCTTGAACTGCAATACTTGTCGTGTTACTTATGGATAGCAACAGCCGCGCCGTATCAGATATACTATTCTCGATATACTCGCGAACTCACAGAAGTAGTTCGCCTTGTCAAATTACTACTAGAGGATAAAGAATCAAAAACATGTACCTTCTTCTCATGGGACATCGGGCTGATCATGCCTCTGAATGCTGTCGGTCTACATTATAGACACAGAGCCATGAGAAGGGAGGTAATCCGGTTATTCTGACGCATGTCTCTTAGGGGGGATGGCGTTTGGGATGGTGCAACGACGGGAAAGATCTGGAATGGATGATTGAGATCGGAGAGGGAGGCTACAGGATGAGATCTACGTCCAGGAAAATATGGCGGCGTAGATGGTGGACATGCAATCGACCAAGCAAACAGGTCCACATTTGTTGCCTGCCTTGTCCCTGTTATGAAAGGCATTAGTCAGAAGCAGATCAAACAGGCTACTATACATTGGTAGCCAGGCTTAATACTTGACAAAAATGGTGGCAAAGAGGAAAAGATTCGATTATGCTACGGTTCATACATAGGGATTGTGAAGTGATGTAAAATCTGACAGGGCCTTGGCTTCTTACAGCTAGTATAGAGACAGTATTATTTTTAGCATGTATTGACGTTCAAACACTCTCCGCTCGGGTATATAGTAACATTGTACTATATAGCCAATAGATAAAGCCACAGGCAAAGAAAACGTGAAGTATCCGAGGTAATAAGAACAAGAGGTCGGGCATACGCACGTGATCCACGATGAGCTAAGAATCTCGGAAAGAGTTATTTTCATTTTGAAATTGCAACATAGAATGAACGAGTCTAGAGTGATTTTAGTACAAGCTATATGGGCTCACATAGATGTGCAGATGAGCGTTTCACGTGATTCTGAGGTATCGAGCCTCCAACCCAGCTTCAAGACTGTCATTCATGCCCATGGGAAAACCTCGCTTCTACGACCACAATCCTGAAGTCTACAGGCCTTCACCACAAAGAGCGTTGTTTCTTCCTCTTCATTGCAGTATTGCGCGGTATTCGATCTTGCTACACGCTGATAATGTCCCTCCACACAATGGTTTGGTTTGAGTGCGTCCTTCATGACATAAAACTTATCGTTCAACGTGTGACAGAATTTCATTCCCACACGATCGCCACGTTCACGGAGATCCCCTACAATATACCCAACGGCACAATGACAGTCTCCGTGAGCGTTACCGACTGACCGTCATTGGCATAATCAAGATCCTGTTACACGGACGTTACAAGGTTTGACGTTTCTGCAGTTTCAAATTTTGTAGTTCGGACGAGGTGCCAAGTGAAGCTTTCACAAAGGCCCCTCCATCAATTCAAGACGTCTCTTCTTTGTCGCCGATATATTCAAATCTCTTTATACAATTTCAACATCGTCGCTCATCGATAATCTCCAGCGTTGTTATCTTTTTTTTTCTTCTCCGGCGCAATTGTTCATCTTTTACAGCAGATTGAATATCGTTGTTCTTCTCGTGGGCATCGCTGTCACATTGTTCCCACGTGGTGGGTGGTGGCCCGAGATCCGGCCCCTGAAACAACAAGCCAAGATTCTGTAAACACCAAATCTGGCCGTCGTGTTTGATGTTCTTCAAATCTGTGGAGCAGCAGGCAGTCCTCGCAAATTTTCAAAATTAGCTCATACAAGACTGTACGGGCCCCGGCCTCTGGCCGCCATGAGGAAGTTCATGCTGTTCATGCTCACTCGTTGACTTGCTGGCCAGGTGTTGGGTTATTAACAACTACTCTGGGAGTCTGTCTGGTACATATATTCTTTATTGTGGGCATTGATTGCCTTATTTTTTTTTTCTTTCTTCTTCTTCTTCTCTCATAATGGCAGCGACTTGGGGTTCTTATTTTTGGAAGGCGAAGCCGGCAGAGGCACCAGTGAAGGAGGTGATTCCAGAGCCGGTTGATGTGACGCAAAAATTTACCATAAAGCCGATTACTTCTTCACAATATGAAACCAAATCTACATCGAGTATGAATTTGGTACCAGAGTTCATACCAACGCCTTTGGCTCCAGCGCAGTCAACTGTCCATCAAAGATCACAGTCAGAGGCGATCACTCTCGAAATTTCAGACAAAGTGAGACCACCCGCCCGAGCAGCATCAAATGCATCGAAAATAGCGAAATTGTTTGGAGCACCCGTACCAGAGCTAAAACTTGGACCTGCTGCTGCAGCAACAGCTCCTCAGTTTCCCAAGTTTGGGAAAGCGGCAGCGATAGAGAAGGGTTTAGAGCCTGTACGAGAGGTTTTCAAGGCACCAAAACATTTGCCACCTCCGAGTCCACGGCTTGAGCGACCCATCAATCTTCGGGATGCGGTAAAGGCCGTTACGACACAGACAAAATTGACACGGTTAGTGGATGAAGCTATTGTTGCTGAAGAGGAGAGGCGGATGGCGGAGTTTGAGCGAAGGAATGAGCAGATCCGGAAGGAAAAGGAGGAAATGGATATAGCACGGAATAAAATGGAAATTGAGCAGGCGGCTATGCAAGCCGAAATGGACAGATGGGCTGCAGAGGAGGAGGAGATGCTCGAGTATATGAAGGCTGTGGGCATCAAAGTCAGCTCTGTGCTTCCCCAAGCTGAGAATTCCGGAAGGGAAAAGAACTCCAAGCAGGAGCTAGATGAGAAGGCTCGGAAGCGGAAAGAAAGGGAAGCCGCGGAGGAGGAGTTGCGCCTTGAGGAGGAAAGATATCTGAGGGAACAGGCAGCACGAGATAGGCTGTCTTCTAACCCAAGTAATTATGATGACGGACGCTCGCAAGGAGATGATGAGGCACCCGGTCTCGAGTCCGATCTGAGCGAATATGAGGATGAGGAGGTCGATGTTGATGATATAATGTCAATGTATGGGGGCAAAAGACATACTAGGGTACTCCCTTCCAAGAACGAATATCGAATAAGTAATTACGTGGACGATGAAGAAGTTGAGCGTATAAATGCTAAAGCCGAATATGAAGCGGAACTTCTCAGGTACAAAATGGAGGAAGAGAATAAAAGGCTAGAGTATGAACGAGAGCAAATAGAGGAACGACGGAGGAGGCATGAAGAAGCGACCCAAAGAAAATTTGAAGAGCAGAGGGAACAGGAACGGGCACGAGTTCAGCGAGAGAGAGAAGAGAAGGAACGTCGGCTTGTCGAGAAGCAGCAGCAACGTGCCGAAGAGCAGAGGGCATATGAAGCTGCGGAACGGGAGAGGCGAGAACAGGAAGAGCAACAAAAGCGGATGATAGAAGAGGAGGCGCGAGAGGCTGAGGAAAGGAGACAGCGAAGAATCGAAGGAGAGCGATTAGCAGCACGGAGGCGCCAAGAAGAGGAAGAAAGGTTTGCGGAACAACGCAGGCTAGACGAGCAAGCGCGACGAGACGAGGAAGCACGGGCCTTAGAAGAGCAACGGCGCTTGGAAGAAGAGCGGGAAGAAGAAGCTAGACGATTTGTTGAAGAAGAAGAGCAACGTTACGCGGATGATCAACGACGTGCCCTCGAAGCCCGCAACGCCGAGCAAGCCTTATACTGGCAACAAAGACGCCGTGACGCTGAGGAAGCGCAAGTTTCTCGCCAAAATGCTGCTTTGCAAGCTGCCGAAGCGGCGGTGGATGAGAGAATTGAGAAGGAGAAGGAGATGCAGAAAGCAGAGGAGAAGATCAGGAAAGCATTTGCAGCCATGGCTGCGGCAAAAGGAGGTGTCCAGATGCCTACTCCTGCAGCCCCAAGGCCTTTGAGTAAAGAAACACCTCCACCACCAGCAAAGCAAAATAATCTGAAAGCTAGACCATCAATCAAAGGTGGCCTACCGATGGGGCCAAGAGGTGGTGGTCTACCAGGCGGACCAAGATCTGGTACTTTCCCTCCTGCACCTCCTCCAAAGAGACAAGATTCTTTCAGCACACCAGCCCCATCAGAACAGAGCACGCTCAAAAAAGCTTTTCCTTCAACAGTTCGTGATGGTCCCAGTATGCAGGCTCCTGCAAGACAAAATACGCTTAAGAAATCGCCGCCTTCATCACCTGCTACTTCGATGGCACCAGAAGCTCCTTTACCAGAGAGGCAGCCTCCTCGTAGACTACCTATAGGTTTGCCAAATGGCCCGCGAGGAGGTGTTGGCTTGCCTTCTGGTCCAAGGCCACGGAGACGAGAAGGATCAGCTGATGGTGGGTTGATTTAGGACCAAATACTGCTTTGTAATTAAGATAGATGTAGGTAGAGTTAATAAATATATTCTTGGACGATATTTGGTTTCCCAACAGTCAAACTTTGCTCTTATGGAATTCAAGGAATCAAAATTGGTTTCCATGCATCTATCCCTAGTTAGAATCTAGTTATGTCTGCTCGTGCCTTTCAAAGTCTCCCTACATTCAACTTTAATATCGATTTTAACAGATCTGTTCTTGTTGGTGAGTTAATCGCATACAAGCATGGAGACTTTTTTTAAACATGAAAAATATCATGTATGTTCTATTCGTTATCTCCCTTTCAGAAAACGCTCCTAGAACATGCTGTACTGGCAGCTTCTAGCTCTGTTTTTCAACCTGAGCAAACATCTGTTTTTGCGACCCAGTAGTGTATAGATGAGAGGCTTCTCTATCAAATCACGGATCAGCTGTTCTCAATATCTCTCGTAATCCTATGGATGCCTTATAACACACAATATTCCATTATAGAGATTTTCGCAGCCAAGATACTCAATACAACCACGCCTATCCTGATGGTTGCTCAACCTCCGCCTAGTTTAGCTCTACCAGGAAGCACTCCTATACCGCCAACAGGCGGAAAAGACACCACTTCTACTTCCGAAAGACCCATATCCACGGCACACCCAAAATACTACTCACCCACGCAGGTAATACATTATTCCAATTCCTTCTCATATTGCCTAGCCCAAAACCGCGGGCTCCTTTATCGAACAAATTCCACTACTACGCGCTACCGTACTGCCTATACTGGAACTCGGGTCCAGAAAGGCATCTCGCGAAGAGCTGTTCGATAGGGACATGACAGGTCTCGTCGTCTTCGGACTGAGATATTTGTGGTCTCGTGAGATTATGTTGAAGATGTGAAGGGATAGAGAGGACAGGCGGAAAGGAAAGGCATGATCCCTATCGTAGACAGATTAGTCGGATGATGAGATCAGCAGCAGGAGTGATGGAGGAAGTGATGATAGTAGTGGGCAGGGTAAGCATGAGTCTCGTGGAGTTTCGTCGACATGATCATTATTAACCTGTACTATGGCAGCTAACTTTACGCACTTAGCGCATCGAGCTTTGCTGCTGGTACGAGTAGTTTGTTGCGTATTTGACAATGCTTTGGCTGTCTGGGATGGATGTACTTAGAGCATAGCTGGAGACTGGCCATGCTATTCTCTTTTTCTGGTGAGAATAGGCGAATATCAGCATTCAAATAAACGTAACACTTGGATTGCAGGTGTAAATTGAAGTGCCCAAACTAGTATAGCAAGATTTGCATTCAGTCACCGTTATTGTTCTCGGTATCGAGATATATGGCAATGGTGGCATGGTGGGCAATAGGAACTATGTAAATTGATTTCATAAACAACTTCAAGGAATTTGCTTGTTCAACTAACTTTCATATCACGCGAACACCAGTAAAACTAGGCACAAAATCAAGGAAAACCAGTCATTCAGTCATGACCCTGCAATTGGGTATTTTTTATGTAACGCCTAGCTGTATGCTATGGAATCCCAGAACAGTCCTTTCTTCCGTATAAGAAGTACTCAGTAAAGCTCTCCTGTTGTTGTTGGCTATAACCTAGATATCAAAATCTAGTAACCCACTCGCAAGAGACCACCTGCATCATGCAATATCCCAGGAAACAACCCATGTGCCATATGAAAACGAAGTTGTGACCGATTTACTTGTGCAGAGAGGAAGCACGACGCTTGCGGAGATCAGCTTTGGCGGACTTCGCCTCACCGACACGCTTAGCAATGAGAGCAGCATACTCGTTCTGCAGACATGTTAGCAATTGTAGTTGTTATTGATGCAGATACTTACAGCAGAATCTTTGGTCTTCTCAGCATTGCGGCGCTTGAGTGCGATACGGTGACGCTTGTGCTGAAGACGTTGGGGAGTGACAAGGCGTTGAATCTTAGGGGCCTTGGTGTATGGCTTCTTGCCCTCGCCCTTTGGCTGAACTTCACGACGGATCACGAACTTGCGAACCTAAAATTCGGAAAGAAAATTTGTCAGCATTTCTAAAGGTTTGTATAGTAGCTCACGCTGCCTTCAGACTACAGCTAGGCTGTAGAGCGAAACGGCAGACCACTCTACCAATCAGTCTACAGCCGAAGCCGCAGGGTGAAAGGTAGGCGAGGATGAAGGAGAATAAACTCACATCATCTTCCTTGGTGAGACCGAAGAACTTGCGGATCTTGGTGGCACGCTTTGGACCCAGGCGCTTGGGGTGGACGACGTCGGTAATTCCAGGGATATCGGCATCGCCTTGCTTGACAATTGAGAGAGCGAGGACAGAGAGGTCGAGGCCAACAATGCATCCACGAACAGACTTGCGCTTGCGCTCACCAGTGCGACGAGGACGATAGCAAGAGTGACCATCGGAGAGGAGAAGGCGAACACGGGTCGGGTGCATAACACCTTGCTTCATGGGGAAGCCTTGCTTGTCGTTACCACCAGTGATCTTAAAAATGTAGCCCTTGAACTCATCGCCAACTGAGTCTCCTGGAACCTCTTGACCCATACTATATGCAAGTCAGTATTCCATATCCCATCAGCTATAATATGCCAATTGCCCAGTATATATGTATATTTGTGCGTGCAAAGGAATTTGTGTGCGTTGTAGGAAAATCGTACCGCTTGTCGAGGAAAACACGAAGTTTCTTCTCATCGTCGATCTCGATGAGCTTCTGGCTGCCATTGGCAGGGAAGGAAATGTTCAACTTCATGGTTGAGTTGGCGGTGGTTGTCGTTGATTATTGTCGAGTTTGTACAAATTGTGGAAGAATCTGAAATTTGTCAGTGTGGGCAAACTAGCGATGAGATCACGTGACTACCTCTTGATTTCGGGAATATGGAAAAGTCCAAAGATAATGGCAGCAAGACCGATAATAGCTATCAGTATTTTGTTAGTTGGTTGTGATATAAAACAATCTCTGAAAGGTTTAGAATGGCCATGGACTCACTAAAGACGAGTATCAGTGTTGCTGCGTCCATGAAGATTTGTGCCTGAGGAGAAGGACGGCGGGTCTGCGGCCGCTAGCTCCGGAACTGTAATTCACGGAAGATAGTAAATCCTTCCCGATAGACGAGTCTTCGCAATATACTGATCACGATGCGAGATTTGGTGTTTGGTGCTGCTGCCGATGGTTTTTGATTTTAATGGTCTTGGATTGTTTTACATTGGTGAAGTTCGCGAATATGAGCAAGGTTATTCTGCACACCAAATTATCGCTGCCTCAACCGCCTGAATTCGTCGGCAGAAACTTGTTGCCAGAACTACTGCAAACCCCTTCTGGACTAGCGATACTGGAACTACAAGGCACCATAAACCTTCCAGATCATGATAATGAGGATGCAATTGCTATTGAAGGTCACACAAGAGAAACATCTATAGGCAGGCTTGTCTTTCCCGGCTACAAAGAAGGCCAGGAAGGCCAAGCATGGATGAAACGGGTGTATCTCTATGTTGGCAAGCATCAGAGACTTACAGGAGAAGTCAAGAAGTTACCGAAGGCTATGGCTGTGATTAGGAAGATAAAAAACGTGTCACTATCAAACAGTGAGGAAATTGAAGGTGTGGAAGACCAGGAAAAGGCAGAAGAGCTTGAGATCGTGGAGATCATCAAATTCAAGATCCTATTCTCCACCAGGCCCGAGCCAGTTGGAGCAATGCCCGCTTCTTGAAGGGAAATGCAAATATGAGTCGCCATAACTCTCCTGAAGCTTCTTGCGACCAATATCCCATTAGAACTCTCTTGTTGCGTTACATCGACATCAAGGATTACACTTCATTAGTGCTCTTGTGCAATCTGTGCCAATGGCGCTCCTTGAGCAAAATCTCTCGCAGCAGAAGACTCGGTTTAAGAAGATATGCAAGATCTCTCAACTCTCTGTTGCGAAATCTACGTTGTAAGATCGCGATCCAACTGGGAGCCGCCACAATAGACAGCTGGGTGGGAGCAGAATACTTTGGCCCCGATTTAAAGGAAGAGCAAGATAGTATGTATCATGGCTTTGGGAGGCGCATTTATCAGTGTGAGCCGGGGCCGTGTTGCTGTTAGCGCATCTTTTGATCATCCCTAGAAATATTCTGAAGAAGCTACCCCCCTGCCTGCCAAAAGACCGACTCACAGAAATACTAGCTACTCTATCAAGCTAGCTACTTTCTCGATTGCCAAAGATGAATCTACCAGAACAATGGCAGTGGCTTGAAGCTGTGTACTGGTCTGCAGCGGAGCCTACAAGCGGTATCTAAGAGCATATTCCAGAAATTGCAGGGGAGTCGCCTAGAATAGAATATATTTCAGATCCCGCTGCTTTGTCTAGGTGTCTGAGTCTTCTGCCTGTTTCAACATCTAGCACCAGCCATCCTCAAAGACCTTTATTCTGTTGACCATATATCAGGTGGTTTGAGCAGCAGGAAACCAACCAAATCTCTCAACTTCTCATCATTCATCGCCACAAGTAGACACCAGCTTCGCGATCCAGAACGCCAACGAAAATGGAAACACTGATCGGTTTCCTCATTGGGAGCTCTCTTAGTAAATAAATCTCAGTCAACTGTTTCTTACATTAAAAAACTAACATGATTGGGTAGTTGTAACCTATCAATACATCAAGTGGCAGACCAAGAAACGAGAAGCAAGCAGGAGACGGACTCAGGAGAGGCTGAATGCAGCTGCAGTACTACGGCACGCAGAAGAAGTTGTACGAAGGAGGGAAGCAGAGATGTTTGCTAGTATCCCAGATCACGACAAGTACAACCAAGTGGTGGACATTTTGCGGCGCAACGTGGCGAGGCATGGTAGATAAGCTATGCAGGCGAAGATGAATGGATCAAATTGAAGAAGTCATGGAGATATTACTGCTTGCATTGAGGGGCGATAAATGGATGCTAAGAATCACTCTGATTGCGAGCCGTGGGAGGGGCAAATTGTTTGTGGAAGGGAGCGTTAGCTGAGTTAGTCTCTCTACTCTAATCTGTTAGGGAAATCATACATGTTTGCTCCCTCGGGTTCCAATTTATCGTTCACGCGTGGCTAGTTCCTGCCAGTGTTACATTGATACAAGCAAACTTCTTTGAGTTCTTATCCTTTCCAACCTCAGATTTCTCTTTCATTACTCACAGTCACCTGCCTCTAGCCCATCCCACATCTGGCGCAACGCACCACGTCAACTCAACCATCAGCCACTCCAAGTTTCAGCCATGCCTCCAGGGTTGATAGCGATGGTTATCACGCTGAGCACTTTCTTCGGAGTTGGAGGTACGAAGCACACCATAAATTGAATAATATACCGGACTGACTGGTTGAATTTATAGTGTGCGCTCTCTTGATCTATCTCAGGTCTGACGATTGATGATATCTTTCGGTGGTTAGCCTACGACAGGAGACCTACATTGTCATGGGAGGCTGAACCGGGGGATGGATATGAAGGTCTGGTATTATGACCAAAGTGTGACGCTCCACAATATAAGATTAGCGGACAGGAATCGGCTCAACTTCCGTTAATATGCATAGCGGTGTTTTTTCTGGCTCGTCAACATTGCTACCTGTTGTCTGAACTTCGCTCTGTTTACCAGCTTCAGAAGGTTAAGAATGGCGCAATAAATGAGCCCTGAGTTGACGCATTGGAAATCATTATGCGTTTTCCCGCACTTATCAACGGATAAGAATATGAAGGTTGTCCTATTGCTGCACGTTAAAATGAACAATTTCTGTTTTTTCTCTTGATGTCTATCTCATTCTGATTCTGCAAGACAGCGATCCAAAACTTGAGATCATGCGCGATGCCGGGTTGACAGTGTTTATTGCGGTCAGTGCCTTGATTGACACTGTTTTTGGTGAAGACACTCCTCCTATTCCTTAATATTGGACTCATAACCTGTAGATGGATGTTAGATCTTATGGCAGTGTTGGAGCCAGAAACTTGGAGCCGTAATGCCTCGTCATTATTCAGCACAAATTATTCTTCATTTTCTTCACTTTGTTTGTCATTGGAAGAGCCAACGAGTTATAGCGATAAGATAGCTCGAAAATCTTGATCAAATGCATGTTGTGGGTTATAATTTGCTTCATGCTATTTATCAATAGAGCATGCCAAACTCGCATATTGACCATACAATGCTCCATTTTCTATAGGGCATAGATGTACCAGCAATACACGATATCCCACTATCAGTATGACTCACGTTGGGCTGTTGACAAGTTTATATATTCTTCTTCGGGCACATAATTACGTATATTAACTCCTAATCACCAATCACCAAACTAGCCAAAAATATTGATTGGATTCTAGCATCAATAATGGAGGAATGGGTAATCCGTGCTCCTCGTAGCCCGTTTATACCACGCCCTTATCGTTTCTCCAGCTTGTAGGCATGTGCAAATAATATTACTTTTCAGGATTTTACCAATGTGCAAAGCCGAGATAACGATAGTCAAAGAGCTTCGAGCATATGAGTTCCAAAGCCACCTAAATCTAAATGAGAAACATCTGAAGATGTCTTCGAAGAGTACTCCTTGGACAGCATATATATGAGCCCCTCCTGCGAGTGGGGCTCGAAAGAGCGAGGAAAAATTAGACCATATCGTAGCCAAACTTCATGACTATTGCATGATGACTTGGGAATACCAGCTATGGTTGGGATATCAGCAACGATTAATGCAACATACCGCTGATTTCTCCTCCGGGAATTTCCAAAGCTCTGTGCTCTTTTAGTGTCAAGTCATTGGCGCCGTGATAGTTGATGTCCCGTGACTCCATGAGTGATGGGCGCCCAGCGTGTTTGCTTTTATCTCAGATGTCGCACACAAGCAGTCGTGCCCTGTTGTGTCATAGACAAAAGCATTGATACTTGTTTGCTATGATGGTCTTATGCCAACACATCCATACTTTCGTCCTCTCTTCCCAAGCGCCATACTTTTCCCCTTAGAGGTAGTTTGACCTCATCATTCTCAACATATTTGATATTGCATCTACTGGAGCCCCATAACAAATATTATCTCAGTTTCTCTCTCTACCATCCTATTTTGACTTCGCGTTGGCAGTTTTAAATAGTTGTGCTCCATATGCTTCGTTCCTTCATACCTTCCAGAATCAACTACATATTACCCGGACTGAGGAACCTATGTTCAACAAAGATGGCTATCTCCCATTCAGTTTCTATTGTCTTGATAATAGTTGCTATTGCCATTATTCCGATATGTAATATCCAATTATCCTTCAGGTCTTGAAATACGTGCTGACCCCTAAGTATTTGTTGTTCCAATATTATGGTCGTATGCACAACGCCATAACAACGATGGTTCCTCAGCTTCAACCTCGGATTTAGAATCACGATAAGGCGGCATTAAAAATACGAAAAGTCGTCCAAAATCAGAATGTCGATAATAGACCCCTCTACCATCAATGCAGATCTACCATGACCTATTTACCGTCACTTTTCATTCTCTTTGTTCAGTCTCGTAGATCGAACGCACAACACTCAACATAGCTATCCAAGCTCCAGCTTAATTTAGACATCATACATCTTGCGACGCCTCGAAATGGATGGTTTCTTATCCCTCCCATTAGGCTCTCGGGTTGGTTTGGTACTCCCGTCCTGCCTTCTTGTGGTCCTGCGTATGTCGCAATCAATGCTTGACATCATTCTTTACACTGAACTGACCCCATTGAATAGTTGTCTATGCCATCTTACGATGGTATAAGAGACTTCTCGAGAGAAGGCTTGCCATGATTTTGGCACAGAGACAGCGAGACACAATGTCTCAAAGAAGATCGCACATTGTGGGAGAGGATTCAGAGGAAGGTCCCAGGGCCCCAGTGCTCCCTCCTCCTATCTATACTCGTTGAGTGTGTAACAAGCTCATTCATTTTAATGTATAAGTCTAACTGGCGTATTTAGCAGATTACGAGGACTTATATCAGCGTATATAGCGAGTCAATCATATCTAATTCCCAGATGTTTCGCTTTAGGCTGAGACTTGGAAAAAGGGAAAATGAAGGGCATGTTAGAACTGGTAGGTTGGAGCTCTACCTTCTTTTTCAAAGTATAATTTTGATTAACGCAATTGAAACAGGGAACCAGAGCAGAGATGGTATGGGGACGATCAGGATTAGATTGCCTCTCGAATGAATACGCACTCAAGTTTAATACGACCTCTTTTCTAACATCGCGCAACCAGATTCAGTGATCACCTTTCTTACAGCTCCCCCTTGTCTTCGTACACCATCCCCCGATCCCCATGCTGCTTCTTCCTCAAATGTACGGCATCTAAGCTTGTAACCACCAATTAGGACAAGTTTGAGAGTTTTCGAAACCTATAAATATTCATAAATAACATCTGGAAGCAACTGGTGAAAGCCAGGCAAAGATGAGTTCGACAAAGAACTAGATCCTTCACAGCTCACATTTCCGCGAAGGGCGTTCCTTCTAGATCGGGAGACCATTATCACACAAACTAAGAATAATGCCGATACATTGGATTGGCTTTGATATACAAATCTGGGTAATAGGGGGGAAGGTGATCGAATAAACCTTCAAATTGATCTTAGATGTATGCTGGTGGATTTACAAAACATCCTATCTAATACTGCAAATTCTGTAGACCCTTGCTTGTCATATCAACCATGATGAGTCCTACAGAAGTACTAGTTATTCACCTTTAAGTGGGGATCACAAAAGAACAACTCTTTTCAGAGCATCGCTTCTTCTTCATCACATCAAGACACCTACAACCGTCTTCCACATTGAAACTTCAGCAACTACATTTATACCACAAAACAATCCCAAGAGTTTCTCTATGTATTTTAGCGATATCTCCTTCTATATCACTGGACAGGCAGCCTCGGACAGCGACAATTCTCTCCACCCGGGCAAGCTACTTGATGGAAAGTGTTCATTCTGCAATCAGGACCCTTGCCACTACCACAGCCAGCCGAGCTACGATAAGCAGTTCGGCAGGAACTGCTCGTGCTGCAGTAAGAAGTCATGCGATTGCTACAGCAAGCCGACACGCGAGGGGCATGCTCCCCCTGTAGCGGAGAGTCTTACGACTACTATGGAAAAGACCAACGATGAGCCATGAATCATAACCTGAGAGAGGGGCTTTAGGAAAGTATTCAAGGAGACAAAACAACATACAGATATTATGTTACCAGCATGGACTTGGGGGAAAGCTTGAGGTTGGAGACTTGGGAACGACCTTTGGAGGCGGGTCGATGATGGTCTATGAATACAGGTGGTCTGGTTCTCGCTTTTTCGTCCCGGAGGTTTTGTTCTTAGGGCAGATCGTCTTCCACAAGCCGGACTTGCGCTGGACTACATCTTTGATTAGGAAACCAGTATTGATATCACCTCTTCACCAGAGATACTCAAACTTCTCTTGAATCTTAGTGCGCCGTCTCCTTTCTCCAAATAGTACCTCGTCAAGCATCAGTACGACATCACGATGAGTGTCGGCAGATGTTACTTCTTGACGTTTTCCTTTGTGGGACGAATATCTGGTAAGGAGGAGTGCCATTAATTTCCGGCAAGGCGGGAGTGCTTCGTCTTTCTAAGGAAAGAGTAAAAGAGAATAATTGGAAAGACTCCAAAATGGTGCGCAGTTAAAATGAGAGTTGTACTGGGACAACACGTAACGATATGACGCTTGCAAATGGGGTCATAGAAGGAAGAATGAACTTCTGATTCCGGAAACGAGCCTCATAACTTCACATGATAAGTCCAGTGATAGCTACAAGCAGCCTTCAGTGTTCTTGATTTTGAGGACTCTCAGAGTTTCGAGCGCTTTGGGTGACCAGATAAGTGCTATTTTAGAGACCATCGTAATCCAAATCCTGCTTCAGACCCAACTTGACATATTTACGTACCCATAATCAGGCGGCACAAGACTAGTCACATGTAATTTCAGTAACTGGTCCATCTTGTTCCATCCCAGCAAGATCAACGCTTCGAAGACCATCAAGCCCCAGACGTCTATAGACCGTTAGTATCTATTTGCAGCCAATGCGGCTAATATCCACTTACGCAGCGTCCCAGTCCACTCATTGTAACGCGCTCCCACGCCCCAAGCAACTAGCGTGATGAACACAATCCGGTTTCGCATACCAGATCGAACGATTTTCTTGTGGTTACAGGGCCGGCTATGGTTGACAGCTAAGTCCGCGATCATCAATAGGACTACAAAAACGAGAAGAATAAGCATGAGCTCCGAGAACGGGTGCAATTCGAGATCTTTCGCATTTGCCATGGCTGCGCGCCCTCAAGTAGATATTGTTCTTCCCGAGAGTTTTTCTACCTTTTAAGCCCCTGATGCTTTGATCGAGTTCCCAGAGGGTTCGAAATGAAGATTCAGAGTTTGGATCGTAAACAAAACATGAGCCATGAAACCATGATGATAGTGGACAGCGCGAGGCTTTTGTAAAGATTCTAGACAGGAAACATGATTGACATAGTGCTTGAAGATGGAATGGGAATCACCGCCTGGATTCGATTGATGGTAATAGTGCTCACCCGCTGCTGGACGTGAATCTTCATTCAGATTTTGCAGTCATATTGTCTGTTTGCTGCGTCACACTCACTGTTATCTTTTCCTCGACATGATCTCAAGAAAAGTATGTGGTTCAGTTTGTTAAGAGAGCCTTTTGCTGGTATATATAGCTTGAACATAATGTTAGACCCCTTTCGCAATTTGGCTAGTTAACCCAAATCCGCAATGGCACATTTTTCGTCCTTTTCTTGTTTCTTTCTTCTTAGCACTAGAAAGTCTTTTCAAGAGGCGCAAATGGAAGTACAGAATAGCACACTTTAGAAAATCCAACTTAACTGAGCATCTTTGAGTAATAGGATGAGATATGGAAGATGCTGAGCGATGCCTGCGCTCGCAAAGGTATATTCTGCGGCAAGACAAAAACCGAATGAAAAAGCAGAGCGGGACATTTCGCATACTGTGCACCACGAAGGAAACTGGACAAGAAATCAGTAACTATGCTTATGTTGCTCCCTTCCTGCTGACTTCTTCTATCATCCTTTGCTGTGCCGCTTGGTAAGACATTAAAGTTACAAAAGAACGAGCGGATTTGGTGGCTTATGCTCTGTAAGACGCCAAAACGCCACATAGATGAATCATGCTTGATAACGCAGATTGCCGCGCGTTAAAAAGCAAACATTTGACGGTATGTTCCATTCACCTCATGTTGTGAGGCGAAAATCTGGGGAAAGAGTAATAAAAGCCAAGACGGACAAACAATACACCTGTTCTAACTGCCGCCATGGCGCGGTTGTCGCCGAGAAGAGCCCGAGGCTTCAAGACAACAAGCCAGAATGATGGTGATGAATTGCTTCGTGACAGCATAATCGGAAGACTGATGCACCGAATGACAAAAGTGCGACATGCAACAAAAGAGAGAAATATCAAATGCATTCGCTATGAGAAGAGCGGTAATGCTGGTGGCCGATGGTATGCATAACAATTGGGGGAGCTATCGCCAGCTCAAGCAGATATGAAGGCGGGAAAATGCATATGCAGATGCAAACGCTGACAATCTGACAATCTGACAATCTGACATTCTTACTACGTGATGACATTGCTGAGCTTTCTTTCTAACCGCATGCTCCTGTAACCCTGATAACTCCTGGCAAACTTTATTGGCCTCATTTACTGGACATATCAAGATATACCCAAAAGGCGTCATAGCCGAGTTGAAAACCTGAACTTGAGATTAAAAAGAGACGAGCAAAAATTCTTCAAATCCGAAGAGTTTCCTTGGATCTTTGACATATACAGCTCGACATCCCAGGTGCCGTCTTCCGTATATAGAAGACACAGTCAGCGGGCAGTTCTAAATGTGTCTTTGTGCCATGTTGATGCATTTAATCTAGAGGGGAAGCAGCTCAAATAATAAGGTTAGTTGACTTGCCTCAAAGTTGAGAGAGAAACTTGGCGCGGAAACATTATATCTCCACTCGAAGATTGATTAATAAGGGCGGCAATGAAGCCTAAAGAGTATCACTACAGGCTCCCAACGGAAGTCCCGAAACATGATGGTGAAGTCCGAAGATTAGAGATCTGAATAATTCTGAAGATCTGGAGGAATGACCTATGATCAACTACAAAGAGAGCGAATATAGATCGTGTGTCACCACCTTGCAGAAGACGAAGCAAATTGCATTTACGGCTCTTAGAGTTCATTGCATGCCATCTTCATCACTATTGGTAAGGGTTCTCATGTGTTACCCTAAAGATGTCGACCTCATTCCCATTTGTGCATGCATGCCTCACAAGATACTCGTGTCTTTTGAAATTACAAAGTTGCAGTCCGTAACAGTTATTGCATTGCTGCTCGACTTTTGCTTTTGGTGCAAAGCGAGGCTTTAGCAACGATACGTATTGCTACCAGGTGGATCCTAGGGCATACCATTTGATATATAACAAGTTCTATATGTGAAGGCATGCTCAATTTGCCCTTTAGGCTTGGTCCAGAGAAGTGTGGTCATTGAAGAGCAAATTGATACATGAAGGTGACTCTGAGACCTTAAATTTCTCGTGACCACGCTTATCTATTTTGCAAGCGTACGTAGCTTCGAGCATCATGCATATCGCCTTGCATGGAAGCCCCCCTGTAGTCGTGGGACCCCCGAAGATTCTCACCGAATCTCCGACGCTCCACTAGCATACCGGTGGCGACCATGTATTTCCAGCTCGACGATGCGAGGCTTATCCAAAATGATATGCCACCATAAGACGAGATATATCAGACAGAACAGGGAGGTCTCTCAACGGTTACAACACGGACTTCGTTAAGGAGGAAATCTTGGTGCGATCGTGAAATTCTCCATACAGTGGATATGCATCATGCTACCGCAGAAGGATACCGAAACCATCGAATCGATAATATTGTTCAGCTTGTTGCAGATGCTGAAGTGTGGAGAGATTCGGAAGAAAGTAAACACGTAGATCCAGTGGCCGTAGAAGATCCGCCGAAAGGGTCTGTTTGGCTACCAAGATACTGTTGGGTAGAGTATTCATTCTCAATTTTCTCTTTTCCTTTTGGCTTATCGACTGAATCCAGGCCCATCATGTTTTGATGAGATTCTTCTGGTCTTCTCTCATCGAATGAGTTCTTTCCTGTCCCTTCATTGGTACCAGGCTGATCCTCTTGTTCTGTTTCCAATCCTTCCATCGCTGAGTCTTCGGATAGCCCATACACATCCAGGAACCCCATTTCCTCATCATTGATGCCAAACCCAGCTCCGATTCTCTCCCTCCTCCTATCGCCCTCTAGACTCTCGATGTCTCGCTCTCCGTCCTCACTCCCACTATAGCTCCCACTTCCGGAATAACTGCCACTGTAGTCACTGCCTTCTTCCTCTCCTTTCTTCACAAGTCGTAATGTTTCTTCCAGTACTAGAAAATCTCGCTCTAGCATTTCAGCCCAATTTTGCACGTTGCCTAACTCCTTCATTTTTTGTTGTCCTTCCGATGCAAGTTTCCCCAGCTTGTCATTTTGCTTCCGTAGGCCCTTAGCCGACTTCTCCACGTCTTTCATCTGCTTGTCCAACTGCGCGGAATTGGAATGTAGATTCTGAGCGCGAGACTTTAGGTCAGCAGAAAGATTGTTGCCGATGTTAAGCATGGAAGCCTCGAGGGCAGCACGCGCCTCGGCTATCTGCCGTAATGCCTCTGGCGAGTGTGGGAGGTTAGAGGGATGGGTCGAGGCATGGGAAATGGCATTGGAGGAGCTGCCAGATTGGGTGCGTGATTGTTGGGAGTTCGGTATAGTTGAGGCGGATGGCGCATGGATACTCGCAGACACGGACGCGGAAGCAGACATGATGGTATGACAATAAAACTTAATGAATTTACTATATAATGATTTGTAAAAAGCCAACTATGTGAGCAAGAGAAGTTCAAGGAGGTAGCTAGGGCATGTGGTCGCAAGAGAGCTGAGGGGTCATGCGGGGGATGTTAGCTTTTACAGGGGAACGACTTGGCGTCAGATTTGACTGGGTTGGCAACGAGTTGAAATCATAGAACAGAAATTAAAAAGGATCAAGCTTCCCTGGTATCGCTTTTGCATTGCTCATAGCACTCCGTTGAGGCTCACCTCAGAAGTAACTGCAATTGTAACTCCATGCCATGATATCCACTGAAGTACACGCCATACCAAACCCTTAGGAAATCTACTTGCGCAATTGGCGTTGGTAGAAAGCCAACTCCTCTCCTTCCAAAATGTATCCATCAACACGCCCGCTTTGTCCGGGTCTTGAGGAAATAGCTGCGTAAAGACGACCGGCCTCGAATTGCTTCTCCAAAGCCGCTTCAACCTTTCCTTGTGCAGCGAATCGTGCGGCTTGCTTCTTCTCAACGCCTTTGCTCTTCTTCTCTGGCTCAGCTACCTCACCGCCAGCCTTCTGCTGACGTCTTCGGCCCAGGTTCTGACCGTAATGTGCCTCGTACCATTGTCTGAATGGAGCAGCATCGACCTGAACGATAGCGGCCTTGGTGAGGGTGTTGGTTCGGACGAGTTCGTTGTTGGATGGATGGTAGGCGACAACGATCACACGGACCTTGCGGGTAACACCCTCAGAAGCCCAGGAGAAATTGCCAGCTTCGAGACGCAGAGCACGGAACTTGCGGTTTCCTCCTCGAGTACGGACAAGATGAATTCTCTTAGGGCCAATACGAGTGTTGGCTTCTTGTCTGCCGGCCTCGAAAGCGCGCTTCTTCCCTGTAAAAGTTTTAGAAAATTTTCAGGTTGGAACATATGTCAGGATCCAACATATGGGCTTTCGATATTTACGCACGGTAGTAGGCTCGCTTTGCACCAGTGGCAGAGCGCTTGTGTCTAGAATCACGAGAGATACCCATGATTGCGGTTTCTGCAGTATGATTAAGTTAGCATACATTCTGTAGAGCGGAGAGGTCCAAGCAGCATCATAAAATCTTGAAAGAAACGTCATTTGGAAGCAGGCAGTCTTGCAGAAGCAGCAACCCTAGGTATTGCAACTCAATAACAGCATATTTACGAGACTCGCAGTCTCCGCAGATATGTTAGAGGCGGCCATGCTTGAAATGCCCTGCAGCTACGCCATCCACTTCCCCTTCTTTGTATGTTTCTTCGCGGGTGGCTCTCCATTCAAGCAAGCGCATATTCTAATAGGAATTTTTCATTTACTGACCTGATGCTGATAATCAGTGCAATCGTAGTTCTGTCGGGAAATTGTCGTGGGTTGTCGAGATCTGGAGTTCAAGTTCCAATTCAGAAAATCTGTGGTGGGTTCGAAGCGAGACAAGTGGGGCTTTTAATATCACGTGTTACAGCACAACTTTCTGTGTTTATTATTTTAGCCTGAGGCATAAAGAATTTCAATGTCTCAACTCATGAAACTAAATTTGCTAAGCCTGCTACATAATAATCTTCCTTTACAATGGTTTCTTAAAAACATTATGAGCCATACTGGTTAACCTAGTTTTCAAGTTTTGTAGAAATCTAAACTACTAATACCTTTTGCCCCAATTACTTGTTGGGTATAAACGTATTTTACTTCAACTGAGTGCCTGCTCCTCATATCACTTATAGGATGGTCGTGGACCTTGCGATATGCGGGAAGGATGATGCAAGTTTGGGCCTCGAGTTCGATTCAACTGTTTTTATCGATGTAGAGCACAGCTGATTAGTTTATAGGCCCGTTTTCCTCCGCTCTCGGTATTTCGAGCATGTGTAGCAACATAGACATGCCATACACCAAGTTCTTCGTGATACAGACGCTTTTCAGTCTTTCGCTACTTTGACTTACTAATTTGAATCCATGGTCTCCTGCCAACGGGTAGTATATTATTTGCAATATGATTATGTCACCATAGAACGTAGTGTCAATGTTTTGCAATATACCATGACTCTAAAGTTAAGAGGCTAGGCTTCTACAATATCTGCAGAGTATTTTGTCATGATTGCTTCCACAATACCCTGCTAAGAACTCCGGTTCTGATGAAATTGATGGATTGAAAAGGGTATCGTTGGGAATATACCAAGATGGACATTCCCAGAGATTCTACCAGTTTGTTTGGAATATCATACAAGACCGCATCAAATTGAGCGCAGATTGGGTGAAAGTATCTCTCATAAGCACTACAATAAAGTAAGGCTTGCTGGAAAAAATTATAATCATTTACTTGCCATAATTCATACATACAACTACTATGAACGCAATGGTCGGGATGTTCACCGAGCCTTCGATGGACTTGAGATAAAATTGGAATCTCCATCCATTTCATGCCTCGCTTCCGCACTTAACTCTCCAATGACCTGGGAATTTCCAAGTTCAGATGAGCTGGTCCCGGTCGCATGATAGTGCTCATATGGCAGTGGACCAACCTGTTGTCCTTCATATCCTAGATATGCACTATGCTTCGAATCGGCATGAACTTCTACTGGTGCAGTAGCTAGAAGACCAGCCTTAGATTTCTTATGTTTGCGCCAAAAGAAAAAGCCGAGCACAGCAGCTATGATGACAACAACAGGAATAGCAACACCCAGGGCGATGGGAATTGCGCTGGACTTCTTCTCCTCGGAATGTTTCTCAGAGGTGATCGTTGTGGTTGGTGTGGAGTTTTGGGAGGTTTGTATTGCTGCATCACCAGTCGGGCTTCCATTCATCCCAGTCCCAGTCGTGCTTTCCCTAGAACTGGCGCTCGAACTAAAACTTATCTTGGTGCGTGAACTTGACGCACTTGAAGGAACAACACCAATGGTTGTCACGGCGGTGGGTGATCCTGCGAATACAATAACGTTTTGCTGCAAGCTACAGTTCACTTTATCGAGATTTGTATCAATGCAATAGTACATATCAACATCTACTCCAGTACATTTTCCCATCCCGTCTCCACCTCCCACATTATTAATATTAGGATCTACGCAAAAGGAGGGGCAAGACGAGGAGCGGAATGTTTTGTCGGTACATGAACCACGGACCTACTTTATTGTTAGATGTGTGCACGAATGTCATAGTTGATAATAGTGCTCCTTGGTTGGAAGGCAAATAAAATCTGGAATCATACGTAAGTACTTTGCGAGTTCGCATCAATTGTGTCGGCTTGCCGCATGCAGATATTATTCGAAAGGCAAGCATATCCTACAGCGCAGCAAGTTGCATGTTCACTAATGTCATTACAAGGAATGTCTCCATTGGTCGCATCCCCATTAGGATAGCTATTTTATGTCAGATTTCACTCAGAATGAGCCCATCTTCGAATAAAAAGGAACACTCACTAACATGTCGAAAACACGGTCGATAATCGTGCCGAAAAAACAAGGAGCGAGAGGAGGTCCTTGCGAATCACGCTGAAATGTTGGGATAGCATTTTGAGCTGAGGATCCAGCGATTTGCTTTCAAGTTGACAGAATGTGAGTGTCGTCCAAAGTCCACGAGAATATTTTGGAGCAGAAATCAGGCAACATGAAACACTTCAATAGCCCGCGCCAAATCCTTCGATATCATGTCCGGAACCATGTCAGGGATCTTATTCTTGTATGGAAGGAGTAAGCATTAATCGCCAAGCCAAGAGCCACATCGTATCTTCTATGCCTTCGTTTCTGTTTCTAACCAATAATTATCTGCGTCTGAGCAATTACGCTCTTTGGCTGAGGACCACCCAAACACGGAGTGGGAGTCTTATGAATATTGACGAATGAGGTGGTGTGGCGTAGCGGTTAGGCGGCAAGCCCCAAATCCCTCCAGGTAATATATCTAGGCTGTGATCCACAGAAGAAATAGGTCCCATAGATGCACAATAACAAACAGTGGAGATCTTGTTAAAGGAGAGGAAATGTCGATTGAATTATAATCCTTGGAAGCTTGAGTCAAAACAAGCAGCAAAGTGGGCTGTGGGTTTGAAACAAGTGGCGGCCGCTGCTGGCATTAGTTTCATGGCGACGGACCCCAATGACATGGAGACTGAAAGGCCAGTAGTATGGTTATCCTTTGTGCTCAAACTAAAGAGTTGAAACTTTGATTCAACCTAGAATGTTTTGCACAGTTAATTAAGTTATATCCACTGCAATGAAGCTATTCCATACCCTATTGCATTTGTGACTACCTCATGCTCTTCTGAGGTCGATAGCACGAGGTGAAGCCTCTTCTTGAGTTACGTCAAGTTTTGTCCGCAATCTTTGTACTTGATGCTATTGCGTTGCTTTCATTTAGACTCAATTGAGTTATAAAATGTGAAAAGGCCAGCCAGGTTGTGAAACGCCACCTCGAACGTAGCCCTTGGCTCTTTCTATTCCTGGATTTCAGAGATATAACATCAATTAGATAAACATTACAAGCTGGCACTCATCACGAGTGGTGCTCAAAATGGAGATTCAAGTTCGTCCATCCAGCCTATAAAAATTTCTGAACAATCCTTTTGCAGCAACAATCTACCTCCTGAATAGCTTTCTTTCTGTCATCATGATCAAGGCATAGAAGATGGGAGCCGATGCTGTTAAGCTTGCGAATCCTACCAGCTGCAGGGTTTTTTTTAATCCGCATAATGACGAAAATGTGTGAATGGCACTAGGAATTGCTGTCAAATTTGAGGTAGGCACATTGAGTGTCATCAAAGGATATTGCCGCATCCGGATACGACATTCGGTGTTTGGAAGCAGAGTGGCATAGGAAGAGAATCTAGCTTATATGAATTAAGGATATTTTGGCAAGAGAAGGGCATTAACAATGCTATATAATAAAAGCGTCAGGATACTGTTGTGAAGATGAAGTCAACCTTTTATTCTTCGGAATGCTAGTTGCTAGGTTGTTATGGAAGGTATGCAATAAATGACGGAAGCTTAAGACATTTATTAATAAACACAAGTTCAGATAATTCTATATCGCAGTATTGAGTTTTACAAGGTTTGGTAGATAAATCAGGCCTTATTTGGGGCTCATCATTGGTGAAAGAAAGAGTAACCACAGGTGGGTTTGAGCCTTCTTCTCTCTGAAACCTAGCTGAACCTAGTTTCTCTTCTTAGCATCTGATCTGCCTCAATGACGGCTTTAATAATTTTTTCTTTCCTGATTATAGTATTGCTTAAATCTGGAGGTCTTCTCTTTACGCAAAATAGGCGTGTTCTTACTTCTTATTCAAGGATCTCACGAAGATCCCCCGACCCAAGCAAAGGGAGCCAAGACGCTAACCCCTTGTTACCCGCCTACTTTCCCTGTCATACCAACGTCATTCTGTGACCAGGGTTATCAGCGAACGATCTATAGGCTCCTCGACTAAACGAAACGAAAATCAGGAAACGCTCCCTTGAAAGATGATGGTTGAGTAAACATCATCCCGAGTCGTGACCAAGTTACCATGTAGGTTATACGAGGGCGACCTGCTTTCATGCCTGTTTATTATAGCCGTGGAGTTCGCCATTTGTTCGTCACCGTACCTTCGTACTTTACTTCATGCTCTTATTCTAAACTGGCCATTCCTACTTCAATCACTTTGATATTTTCCTCCCCAAGTATATTGAAATGAATAAGTTCCTAACATATACAATGCGATAACCTTGCTGAAGCACAAACTTCCAACATGCTTCCACTACTCCCATCATCATTCCTAATCCTCCTCCTCCTCCTCACTCAAATCACTACCGCAACTCCAGCAGACGCGGTTAAGACAATCACCGTTTCCGCGGCCCCAACGCCTACCTCGCCATCCTATCTTTCAGATACTACCTTTCAAAATACCATTCTCGCAGCACATAACTTTTACCGAGCCCAACATGCTGCCGGCGCTCTGACATACAACTCCACGTTAGCCAAATTTGCAGCGGACTACGCCAAGGACTGTAAATTCAAACACAGCGGGGGACCATATGGCGAAAATCTGGCAGCGGGATATGCGAACGTCACTGCGGCGGTAGACGGCTGGGGCGGCGAGCGCAGGAAGTATAATTGGAAGAAACCAGGGTTCAGTGAGGGGACGGGCCATTTCACGCAGCTTGTTTGGAGCAATACCACGTCTGTGGGCTGTGGGCGGGTGGCTTGCGACGGGGACAACGGTTTGTCTTCTATTCCTTTCCTCTGCCTGCTTCCTACATCCAAAATCCTCCTCCATTCCAACTTTACCTCTTAGAGACATGGATTGATGAACTAACGTGGGGATAGACACCCCGGGATATTACATCGTCTGCGAATACGCTCCTCAGGGAAACGTGAATGGGGAGAAGAATCAGTTCTATAAGGATAATGTGAAACAGCAAGTCAGCGGGAAGAGTACGGATACGGTGCCTAAAACGCTAGGCGAGAATGGGACAGTTGTTGCGGATGTACCGACTAGCACGAGTTCTGCAGCGGCGGCCAGAAAGACTATATGGAGTAAGTTTGCTGACTCTCTTTATTTGTTTCTGAGTCGGCGGCGGGATCCTGATACCCTGGGATTCTTGCCACCGTTAGACCTGCATTCCTATTCTTCGTATTTGAATGAGCACTAATAAGTAAAACTAGGCGCTGGCGTTGTTGGAGCAGTCGGCCTTGGTCTTCTGGCTGTCTAGGCTCAGATCCGTGGCTTCCTTCTTGTATTTATATATTGCTGGCATTGCTGATACCCATGTACTTGGTAATTTCGCCTTTTTTTAACGATATCCACGAATTGTATGATCTATCATAAATCTCTAAAAAGTGCCTTTATGACTCTGCTCGCTTATTAATGCCTTTTCGTAAGCTTTAATACCATAGATTGACAAGCAGACATACTGATGTCGTTGAGAATCCATGCTACCTCTCTTATTCTAGCATCCAAACAACCTCGATTTACCATACGGGAGCAGTTCTACAACATATACTTGAAGCAAGGTAGTGATAGGCTCAAGGAGTAAAGGCAAACATAGAAACTAGCCTCCCCGTTACAGCCTTGCCTAGGCAGTCGTGCGGCGAGGAGTTCTGCATCCCTCAGTATTCAACAACGGCTTACACCAATCCAACCGCTTCCAAGGCTGGCTGGAGGATCTTGGGCCCTGAAACATCAGTAATAGTCTCGAAGCCAAATGCCGTGAGATAATTCGGCAAATGCGAGATGATCGCTTTGGAGGGAGAGGCTGACGAGCATCGCTGGGAATGGAGAACTGGATGATAATATTAGAGAAGTGGCTGAGCAAGCTGTGAGCGCGACGGATGGGATTCAGAAAGGCATTTAAAAGGACAGAAGAACTGCATTTAAAGATCTAGCGAATCGTTATCTATTTCCTCCCTTCTTACAAAAACCGGCGCATTGCCATTCTGAATCTTATGCTTGTTTGTCCGCTTGGGAGTGATATACGTAAACTCGCTTATTTCAGGGGTATTCGGTGGGTCAAAATCGAACTGGAATCCCAATCGTGAAGGTATGATTTAAGCCATGATGATCAGTTCTCTGGACAGGCGCTTTGTAGATGGCCAAATTTACCAAAATGAAGTCTCGGGCAAACGGAAAAGGTTAAAGGTATTCAATCAAATTTTTGGCGTTTATTCGTAGTCCCTACCAAACCTTCAGCTTTGATTCAAGGTGCTGGAAAAGCTGCGTTATCCTTGACAAGCCATTAGATCCACGGCATATGCTCAATATGCGCTTTCTATGTATCAACAGCTCATATAGACCCTCAACGCTTTCGTACTTGTGCCGCCGGGAAGAGCTTCTCTGGAATGGTACTTTTCATCATATAGAATTGAGGCGACGTTATGAATTGCATTTTCGTATAACGATAAGCCTATCTACACAGGAGAATGTTTAACAACATAGCCTTATCGCTTTTAAAGGCGTGCTAGGCTCGCGTCAGGATTTTTGGTAGGAAAGGCTCCCTCACACCCAAATTTTTGTCAGCAGAACTGCAAAACACACCAAAGCGGAAAACCAAACACCGCCATGAAACTGGAGAATTTCGGACCATCAAGGATTCGTCCCAAGCCTGGGAATATGGAAGATCGATATGGCAATATGGCAGGTTTCAATCTTGCTGGTGACCTGACTAAGGTTAAAGTCGAAGAAGAAGAGCCAGCGATGGGCTTAAATTATTTTGAGCGGCAAATCCCCATTAAAACCGAGGCTTTGCCTGACGAAGCACTTGCAAAGGCTATCAAGAGAGAGATAGAATATTTTAAAGAAGATCTAGGTCGATATGCTCTCGGCGATTTTCTTCTTGCTAATAAACCAGCTCGCGTCATTGAGCACACGCGTGGTATCCGCCTAGCTCGTAGCTCTGATGGACACGTCGTCAAGAGTCGCTCCAAACCTAAGAAGGCACAATCTACTACTCGCATTAAACTTGAGGAGCAGGACAACAACGGAATACCTCTTGGTCCCGCAGCGTGGGTCGCAGAGAGTCGCGGTTACGAGAAAAGAGGTGAAGTTGTTGATTACATTCGAAACATCGAGGAAGCTAGGCACGACGTATTTGGTATCGAAGATGGCTCAGCCAACATTCGGGAAGGCACGGCAGCTCGAGATATCTTCAAGGTAAGAAGAAGAGGCTGCTCAATTAACTTCACTAAAGCTTGAATACGATCACAACTGATATTTCTCCAACAGTGGCACCTTTCACACCTCGACGAGAACCACGACTTCACCAAGAACGAGATCAAGTACTTTCAGCTCCAAGTCTCTCTCCACTCAGCCATCTACCGCCTCAAAAGCATCGAACACGACGACGGGAGCCAAAGCTCTCCACTCACTAAGCTAGCCAGCACCTACGGGCAATACTCGCGCATCTTTGGATGGTTCGCCAACATCCTCAAAGGGAACGGCATATGGACTTCTAAGACACTCTTAGACGAAGCGGCCATGGCCGATATTTACGAGCGGGAGTATACCGGGAAGGGAAGCGGGCCGCCCATTAGCAGGAAGTACATGACGCCCGAGGAAGAGCTGAGACGGGCTGTTGAGAAAAGAAATTATAAGTTCGAGCTCGCTCAGAAGGAACGCAGGGAGGCGAAGGGTATCAAGTCCGAGATCGCGGGTGGGCAGAGGCTGAAGACCAAAAAGGGAAAGAGGTCCAGGGAACTGGATTATGGAGAAGAATTGAGCAAGGGAATGAGGGAGCCACGAATCAAGAAGGAAGATGACGGTTGTGGTGATCGTGATTACGCCATGGAGACGTGAAGGGCCGTTGGTTGCTGAGCGATGTTGAGTTATATATCCATGTAGAGTGTTCTCCGTCCTGGATGGACTATTGCGGCCATTAGAAACCGCTGAACATGCGCTGAATTCCTTCCAATACACAGATGTCATTTTTTGTGACGCACCGCTGTATTTTACTTTGTGGACGTGTGTTGATGCGGTAATAGGTGGCGTGGGATAAAGGGTTGCATGGGGCGAACTGATTCCCGGTCTATCGTAGGGTTTCCACAGCACAGATGTGCAGCATATTCCCACCATATATCAATAATCTATGCTATGCGGGGGCAATATTATAATATGGAATGACTGTCCCACAACCGGACCGTTCACGTTCGCGGCTCCTGACTGAACCCATTATACTCTGAGACTTCCTTACCTCAAACCAATGCGCACCTTCTCAAAAATCCATCTTGAAGGTAGACTGTGTGTGAAATAGCTAAATATGACTCTCATATCACAAACTGGGTTCATTGATTCCATAATTATAATTCCATTAGTTAGACTAGCAAATGAAAGTACACTATACGACAAGTATTCCCAGGTGTATACATAACGCATCTTCAGTGAATCATCATTTAAGCATACCTGAGACTTATCCTACACACCAGGGAACACAAATAGATGCAGAGATCCAGCCTACATTTGCATCACAAAGAATATAGAAAGAGCTAAGAAGGTCGCGAAAATGGATGCGCCTCAGTGTTGAATACATATTGATCTAAAGATATCAAGTCTGGGGAGCTGAACACGAGATAGAAATACTTAAGTGTTTCTGCTGTCCAGAAACTTTCCATTCGGTCAATTTTCGGTGGTGTATCTTTCGATACACTAGAACTTAGCGTCAGCGAAACCTGGGAGTATGATAGAGTTTAAACTAGGGAATGTGACAACCGGGGCGAGGTGGGAGCGAACGTACTCATTCAGGGCAGTATTGCCATACCGAGTAGCAGTGTGATGCTCAATAGCCTGGAACATGGTCCAAGCGTGATCACGCAGGTTCTCATCGCCAGTAACCCGGTAGAGAATTAAGATGGATTCAATCGCCTCGGGGCGGAGGATATAGCGTTTGTCACTGAGAGCTGCGAAACCTGGATGGAGCAAAGTATTATCTGGGTGCTGAGCTTTATTAGCCCATGTCAAAGGAGTGGGGTTGATGGTGAGAAGATAGGTACATGTTGGTCATAATGGCACGAAGTAGCGTTACCACAGACTATAGCATTGAATGTTTCCGGCATAATGCCAGATGGCATAGCGTTGTAAGCCCAAATACATCCATCGGTCAGTTTCCTGGCTATTGAGAGGTCTTCGGGACGATCAAAGATCCTGGAAGCCACGCCCATCATGCCCCCTATGAAACAGGCAAGATGCTGACCTTGACCGTCGTTGGTGATTTTATCTTTGCTCACTCGAACATTTCCTGAAATCAGTATATCTGCTTCGTCTGGAACCATGGGCCGGAAGAAGAGTTCCTTCTTTGCAATCTCAATTGCGGCTTCATATAGCTTCTTAGGCTGATCCAACACGCCACCAAGGAGCATGTATTGCTGCCACTGATCAGCAATTTCTGACTCATAGCGATCATTGAATGAGCCGTACCTTTGGAAGGTATTCATACACTGAATCAGCCATAGCCCCCAAAGAGAATCCAGCATCGTCACCGAAATCATCACGGGTTGGATTGATAACCACTGGCCACATCCCTGGTAACTTCGTGTGCGGTTGCGTTTTCTCAAATTTATCCGCTATGCGCTGAATCGCATCATAGAATTTGAGATCTCCCGAGACTTGTGAAAGCCTGGTGAACTCGAGTGATAACGATCCAATCTCGGCGACAAGTATTCCCGTGTCACTCTTCTGAAGCTTCCCCTCTTTAACCCTATATAAATCAGTACAAAGTTCGCGATGGAGAAGCAAACAGACTTTTGCCAATGCCATCTAGTGATTGGCATGCGGTTTGGCGTGTCAAACGCCGCATAAAGTAAATGACCCAACTCCAACGCCTTATCCAAAAGAGCCGGGTATCTCCCATCCGTCAAGTCATGCGCCGCAAGCAGCCCACCCAAATATCTTATGGTCGTTTCGAAAGTATTGATCTCCTCGGCTTCAGTGGTGGAGAAGTCAATGTCCTTGATATTCGCAACCGCCTGCTCAAAATCTGTCTTCTTGCCCATTATCCAAAGAGTATCCAAAGAGTCGACGAGTGTCGCCGCCCACCCTCCAAAGGTATTTCGGGACCCGCCGGAAATGGGTAATAGTTCATCTTTCATCCATGCTTTGTTTTTGTAGCCTTCCCATGACCTATCGAAGGCCTTTTGAACGGCATCTCGTCTGCTCCTTATTTCCGCGGTTCTAGTTGCGTTTTCTGGACCAAAATCATACTGAATCTTTGGTATGGGCTTAGGACTACCGGTAGGAAGGGGGATTATAGAAGCTACTGGATAGTCTTCTTTCCTATCCCTCCAGTTGAAACCGCCACCTTTGCCATTTGTTGGACTCGTGAATGTGTCGGAAAAGGGATGTTGGAGGTTAAGAGATACAGGTTGTGGTCTTGAAGGAAACAAGACGAAATATGCGAATAAAATAAAGACGATATATAGAGGAAGATATCTCTTCGTCAACATAGCGAAAGGTAGAGTAAGGAATGCATGGAGAGCTATGGCGATGCTTAAAGCTATCCCTGCGCTTCCGCTTGATGCAGCTTGGGGTTAGCTTTCCGTTAGCTGGAGCCCCTGCAGCCCTATGTAGACCTGCCATAGATGATGGCACGTGAGGAATTTGCATCATCATGAGCGACTTGCTAGGAATATATTTCGATGTATGAACAGTTTCATTATGAACTCTACACTAAAAGTATTGAGATGGATCTTTTAGGCCCGGTGCCCTGAAGTAGATGCTGCTATTCAATGCACGAGGCTACATCCGTCATCAACCTTCATTATACTTGTTGATCTTTCACAACACAAACCTCTTCAAAAAAGAGTCTTATACCTGGCGCAAGCTCTGAATTCGCTTTTGTTGCAGATTGAAATCTACCTCTGTAAATCTGCTTGCTTCGATGAATTTATTGTTGAAGTATCCAAATACTTTGAGCTGGGGCATGCTAGGTCTGCTGTCAAAGGAGATCAACACCGATCGGAGGATCTCCACATGGGATCCAAAATAGCCATAGCCTTTGACAGTTCGTATAACTCGAAGGATAGCTTCATGGGTTTCGCCACCATGAAGGAAACACATGTATTGGGCACAATTGGCCGTCTCAGGTACCCTTTTGATTGCCGATACGCCGCACTGCTCAGCCCGCTGGAAAGGGGGTGGGATGGTGTTTCTATCAAATGTTAGGTTTGCATCAAAAGCTCTCGGCCTAATATCCAAGGCAATGCATGCGACTTGATGCTGGGCTGAGGCGGTATTTATAAATCCTAGGAGGTGTCGGAAACCACATTTTCTTCCCACGCACACAAAATAGCTCCTCGTGGAGGATGCTCTGCTGTCATCCCAACGTGAAACAAAACAATTCCAAATGCTTCCTTCCTATAAAGCTTGATGAGCCTGAAACAGCGTCATGGTGCCAATATTTTTTGTTGTTCTCGTCTCTACTTAGGTCTCCGCAATCTTTCGCCGTTGATATGCTTGATGCAGTGCTATATTGAATTTTGATTTTAACCTGTCAAGGAGCCTGTTCAATATTCTCGATATGAAAAGATCAATGGACAGATATCATATGCACACTAACATAAGGTTACGGTGCGCCAAATACACACTTCCCGTATATGCCGTTTAAAGTTGTCGAGGCTGAGAATGCGATGGAGCAATGGCTGATCATTGGCATGATGGTTCCCAAGCGAGATCAACAACCGCATATCCAGCTTCTTGGTCGCATATAATAATGCATTATTGATCGATGATTGGACCTGAAAGCTGATCGTCCCAGCTTGTACAAAGAAGCCCAGTGTCGGCCCCCCGACTTCCGCTGATATACGTCAGCTGTGATGGGCTGGAGGTTTATTGCCATCGCCCTTTGCGTGGCATGATGACATGATTGTGTTAGATAGATAAAGAAGAATGATGTCCAGCATACCAAATGGCTTTGTTGAGGAAGAGGCGGGTTACTATTTTTGCAAAAAAAAATTCTGTGCAGCGCTGCTCCTTTGTCGCAGGAAATTATAGAAATTTGATAAGATTTTTGTCGGCAAGGTTGCGGACATTTATCTTTGCCCTGGATCCTGGAGACGCAGCGTGCAACAGCCATTGCTCCTCACGGCTGGGTATTTTAGAGACCAATAAGAAACATACCAAGCACGCCCCAAAGAGTCGCCGACTTCAAGCTTGGACATAAGCTTACAAGCCCCGCTCATTACGATTGTACAACATCCATCCACCTCCTCGCCCCCAGAAATTTCACATTTCAAAGCAAACCCGCGATTTGCATTCAAAATACGAACATCGAACATCCTTCGAGAACGGCCGCAGAATCGACACCAGGCGACGCCAACATGTCGAAAAAAACGCAATTCACGACCATCACACCCTTGACACAGGGAATTACCCGGGAGACAGTGCTATCAACACTACACGATCATCTGGAGATGATTGACCTTAACCCAGCCCACGACAGCCGGAATATGATCAAACCACCTCCAGAAGCATCGCCGGAAGAATATCACTGTCAGTGGTATCAGATCACTGATAAAATTTCTTATCTGCCGGGTGTGAAGGGACAGGTCCATTTCAAATCCTGCTTTCACGATCTCCATAATGGAGTACAAGTCCATGTATTGGCACCGATGGGACTAGACATAAAGCAGAAATGGACTTTGGCAGGAAATTTACCAGGTGAACCTGTACAGCCACCTGAAATTGGCATAGGCGCACCAGTATCCGGTCTTTATCTGAGAGAAGATGTGGAGATTAAGTGCAATATCATGGTTACCAGATTTGTGAAGAAACAATTAAAGGATGCTTTGAAGACGTTGGTTGATAGGCTCCTAGTCAAATCGCAGCTTCAAGAAGCTGTTGCCGCGAACCAGCGACTTATACATGATAATTCTCAGTATGCGCAACACCCACCTACCCCGAACGTCGCAGAGCTTTCAACGCCAGGAATGAATACATATGGAGGACATTCACCTCCAATGTCCCCCCCACTATCACCAGCAACGAGTCCAATCAAGTCTATGAGCCTCATGAGCCAGGCTGTAAGGAGTTCAGCAATACTTCAAAATCAGTTACAAACTCCGCAACAACCCAATTCGGCACCATTACAAGGACAGCAAAGACCTGAATGGGCACAAGGGGCGCCATCGCCTCCTTTGGGAATAAAGATGCAGCATAGATCATCGCTCCCGCCGTTGCCCAACTATAATCCAGCGGACTATGCACCTGTGCAAGCAGTGGAGATGGATGCAAATCAAAGATATGCGCAACAGCATAAACAGTGGCAGCAACAGTATGGGCCGCCTTCAGGTTATGCTGAGTTGCAGTGAGCATGGCCAATTTTAGTAGAGAGGTCAAATAACGCTCAGCTGAGGCGAAGAGCACATTCCATTTGTCAATGATGCGTTCAGCAGAACAATATAGTCAAGCTGCTATTGAGGAGGGGGAGGAGGAAGAACAGGCTCCAAGGGCAAAGTTAGGTGAGGTAGAAGCGGCTGACAGCAGAGGGCTGACCCGCAGATAAGAATCGTGAAGCGATTTTGTGGGGGATCTAAGTGTCGTAGAGGGATTGAACAGTTTGATAAATTTGGCGAGGCTTTTCGAAGGAAAGGTTGGAGGATCTTGCTTCGATGTTATATCGCGGTTGAGCGAGCGGGTCATTTACTTGAACTTAGTGGCGCAGAATACCCATGGAATTGATTGATATCCAACGTTGTGCCGCTTTCCAAATGATTTTATTGGTACCGTTTCATGAACTGATGACCCGAATTAGCCAGCCTCGCTGTTCCTCTACGATGCATGGTGATGAATGGTCTGGGGAACATGAGGGGCGTCACGTGCAGTAGGATTTATACTAGAAAACGTGACAATTGAGGGAAGGATTTCCAATTCTAGGGTTTGGAGAGGATCCTAATCGCTTGTTCAGACCAATTGAAGCAACCATTTCAGCTTGAAACTGGCATGACTGTTGGTGATTATGTAAACGGGGTCTGTTCAGAGGATGAAGTTAAGCGGGAGGCTGGCAGGCGCAGCATCTTCCTTCAACGGTACGACGGATTGATCATCGCCATTTGCGGATGAGGCTCAGAGATCCTCCCTCACCAACACTACCTGCTCTGGTGAGAGACCACTCATACTGCGACTTGAGACTATTCCACGGTTCAAGCTAGACGATTGGCAAGGTAAGCATAGATCTATATGTAGGTACGGTTCTCCGCTAGCCGCTGACTCTCCATTACTTCCCTTCTCTGCATATATATCCTAACATGTCTTTCCGTTATGGTCAAATGGTATTGTCTTGAACTCAGCTGCTGTGTCCCTAATTGCACCGCGCCCTGCTTCCACCAACGGATATCCATTGACCGTGCGATATTCGACTTCGCCAACGAGATTCATAGCAGCGCATTATGCAAAAGTCGCTGCAATCGCAACTCGTCGTCTTCTTCACCCTGTTGTTTGTCTGCTCACAAGCATTTCCTATACTCGATAGCTCTTCCAATTCCAACAAAAACACTGCCCGCGATGTCCTACTCGATCGCAGCGATGATGCTAGACGGCAACCGCTACACGGAACAAAAGAGCATGGAGACGACGACATCGTCCCCCTCTACGGCCTCTACAAGAGAAGTCTCTCCACAACCATCCGCCAACACGAGCCCAGCAATGAGCAACTCGCCCACGATGTCCAGTACCTCCATCAGCCCCCCTCTATCTCCCATCTCCGGTACCCGTCCTCCGCCAACACGCTTACGTTCCCTTTCCAAGCTACAAATCCCTCCGCCCAAGCAGCGGCTCCTCCCTCCTCGCACGCTGCCGCAGGCCCCAAGTCCACTAGAACTCACCAAACAAACGCCAATTCTTACTTTCGATTCTCCTCTGCCTCCCAAACTACACCGAACGAACTCCTTCAAGCCGGCGGCCGTCATCGACTCTTCGGAGAGCGAGAGCGACCATTCGCCCTCTCCAAGCCCTTTCGAGCACCTCAAGCGTCATCTCCTCGTACCCCGTCGCAACGACCAAGTGTCTCCATTATCCACAACTTATATACCACGACTGTCCGCGACCCGCTCGCCGATCTCGCCGATGAGCAGCACCATGGGAATGGCCGGGACGCCCTCGCCAGCCAATCCCACAATGGCTGGTTCTCCCTACCGTTTCGCGGACACCATGCAGCTAGCATCGCCGAACATCAACGCTCTCCTAGCCAGCCCAACTTTGTCCGCCATGCTAGCGAGCTCGCGGGGTGGAAGTCCAGCAGTACCATACCCAAGTTCGGCGCTCCTGGGCAGCCCATACCTCAGCGCGAACCCGTACTCGGCCAATCCGTTTTCCGACAGGCAGCGCATCGACAGCCCACATCCATTTTCGGCGGTCAGCCACGGGAGCAGCGTGTACTCGACGCTGCATTCCCCCATAGCCGCGTGCTAGGCCAGTCCACACAAGAACCACGACGACCGTATCTTGGTCTCTCATGGACGAGAGAGAATGCCTTCTTCGCAGCTATGAGAGACTTCATATTCGGTAAGACACTTGATCGTCTAGTACCTTACTTCCGCCGTCCTCTTCCTCACATACCGTCCTCGAAAGCGCCTACGTGGACACATGCCCACTCCATCCTCGCATTCCAAGAACGTAAAGATCACGCTCTTGAAGCAGCGAAACACATCCACCATCCCGTCCCAAAAATTCCTTTCTTCGCCGGCCTCAAAATGCTTCTGGAGAAACATGCACTCCGTCCCAACTCTGCTTACCGCCTCCCCCAAAAATCACACACTATAACTCACGCTTCTAACGGCGGTACTATCCATATGGCATCCCCATCTCTCACGCACTCACATCCTGTACCGGTGGTGTTTAAGCTTACCCCACAAACCTGTTCTGCTCTCGCTCTCGAGTGCTCCTGCATAACAAAAGACCTCGCTTCTCGTATTATTAAAGAATATCCAGCTGGTATTTCAAGCTCCACAAACTCTATCATTGAGACTGTAGGCATGAAAATGCGTGGAAAAGAGTACCGCGTGACCTTGGACATCAAACTCAATAAGGAGATTGACGGCCAAGGACTTCAAGACCTCCTTGGCCTTCTCGTATCAGTAAAACAAGAGCTTGTGAAAGCAAAGAACGGTAAGGGATTCGGGACTGTGAATGTCCACGGTTCCTTTAACAACATCGTGTTCGAAGCGGTGTGGACTTATTACCAAGTTACCCACGGCATACCGCAACGATGTGCCTAAGAAGCACATCTCTCTATTGTCATCAACAGCGTTGCTCAGACCAACAAATATAGTATCTAGGATGCACTATCGTTGGCCTTACAAAGTATGAAAAGTACAAAAAGTTTCCTTTGTTATCCGTTTATATTTCTTCTGGGGCGTTTTGGAATAAAGGGGACCACTATCCCGACGAAAAAGGGTATTCGGCGAAAAGGATTATCCGGAGTTATTGGAAAGAAGGGTTTTTTTTTGTATATACAGGGAATGGATTGAGTCGGAAAATATTTATACCCCCTAGAAGCAGAAGAAAACTACAGACAAAAAAAGAATACATATCCTGTCGAACTTTCGCACTTTAGCTGTTTGTGACTCTGTTCTATGAGTCCTTTCTTCGATTCGATTCGTTTTGGACCGGAGAAAATTCTCGAGTATTGGCTGCATAAGGACGCACGTGTCCTGTAGGTAGTATGCAGATACTAGTACGTATATGTGAAAATCTGATGGTTTGCTATTCAATACTGCCGAATACAGGACAACGGGGAAGTACGACCTAAATATGCAATTGTTCAAAGAATTCCCTGATATGCTGGAGATTATATACAGTACACATAATTCTGATCCCAGTGCTATGCCGTTCGTCACATTGCCTTTACGCAGCGCTCAACTCCGCGATCCTCCTCTCAATCTCCGGTACCTGTCTCAACTGTAGCTCTAATTCCTCTCTCTCGTCCTCCAGCTCCAATCTTCGTTCCGCGTCCAGCTTCCCGAAGAAATACCCGCCCTGCCCGTCGAACTGCAAAATCATGCTGTGATATTTCCACAAGCTTCTTCTGTGACTGACCGTCATAAGCGTGATGCCTAATGCTTTGGCATGTTCGTACATCACTTTCTCCATCTCGAGTGTTACGCTCGATGTACATTCATCCAGGATAGCGTATTTTGGTGCGTTATAGAAGAGTCGTGCCATAGCAACACGTTGTTGTAGACCACCGGACAGCACGTCCCTCCATTCTGCTTCGGCATCCCAGCCGTTAGGAAATTGAGCGACAAGGTGGTCAAGGTCGAGGATCTTCAGAATAGAGAGGAGATCCGCGTCTGTAGTGCCTTTGCTGCGCATGATGCGAAGAGAGTCGGGGTAGATGATCTGTTGACGGAGGGAGCCAGAGCTTAAGTATGGTCTCTGAGGGACGTAGAAAACCTGGGAAAGAGGTGGTTTACGCACGGTTCCTCCATATACGGGCCATAGGCCACCGAGGATTCGGAAAAGAGATGATTTCCCGCAACCGTTGGGTCCCACTACGAGGACATGATCGCCGCGATTCATCGAAAAGGAGAGCTCTTTCACCAGAACACTGCCGCCTGGAGTAATAATTGGGACATTCTTGAACTCGATGTCTTCGCTCTCGATGATCTCTCCGCGGCCTTTCATGAGCTCCAGTTGCTGAGATCCCTCCTCATCTGCGACTAGAGTCTTCTCGAATCGACCAGCCTTGATTTCTTCCATCACATCTAAAAGAGTTGCAACTCGAGATGTGTAGCCAGCTAATTCAGTAACCTCTTTGTACGAGAACATTACTCGTCCAAAGGCGTCAGATGATGATAACAGGAGTCTTCGGTTTGTGACGAAGCTCTCCGTTCGGTCACCCATTGTTGCCGCTGTTGCGCCTGGAATTTTAAAGAAAACGGGAACACTGCACAGGATAAGTCCCAATGCACCCCATACGTATTTGATTATAAAGTCCTTCGTAACGTTAGCGACGTTGCAGTGTGGCATATATATTACTTACCTCCATTATTCCGTGTGTGAACCGTCTCCGTAGTATATAATTCACATGCTTAATTAGGGTGAAATAGCCTTTATCTAATGTGTCTCTCTCCGCATTATGGCCATTGTACAAGGCAATCTCCTCACTGTAGTCTATCACTCTGGAATGCTCAAACCTGAATTCTCCTTCTAATCTTGCTTCGTCTGCCACATATTTTCCAAATGGAGGTGTTAATGCCCGCATGACATTGGCGGACAGCTGCACTAGTAATGACATGAAGAATAGTCCTACAACATCAGCACCATATATTTTGAAAATTTCTAAGAATTTCTTACCTTCTCCACCAACGCTCTTGGAAAGTGAGTAGTTGTAAATTAGCATATCTAATGTTGGCTTTGCTAAATTTCCGTACAGCTCTGCAAGACTGTTCGCAAACTTCGACACATCTACCGTTATCAACTGATCCGCATTCTTTATCCTATCATCTAGTGCTGATAAAGAGTAGAACGTCATATTTGAAAGGTATTTCGTATGGATATGATTCGTCAATCTCGTCCGGTATTGTAGAGCAAGCTTGCACTGGTGATACGACAACTATACGTGTTAATATAAGTCTCGTATTCCCCTCTCGGACATGCCCTACCATCGAGTTTGTGAAAGTCGCAGGAATAGCAATCAACATCCACCACACAATCCCAAGCAAAAAATCCTTACCCTTCCCTCTCACCAAACTACTCACCAGCGCACCATCCATCGCCGCAACCTTCAAACTTATCAGTGTCCTCACCACCAAGAACACGCTATGACTGATAAGCAACCGTAGCTCCTTGCTCTTCCACCCTGGTATGCATATCCTCAACAGCTTGAATAGGTTCTTGAAGAACTCCCTATTCAATTCCACTTTCTGGCGCTTTGTCGCTTCGCCTTTGCCGGCAGACGTGGCAGGGCGTTTTTTGAGGGCAGCATGGCGGGCGGCGGAGGCTTTCTGCTCTGCGATGGCGGAGCGGATGCGATTTAGGAGGGCGAAGAAGAGGGTCAGGTAGACGGTGCGGGAGATTTTTGTGCGGTGCTTGAGGTAGAGATTTGTGAGGTCGGAGATTATGGATTTGATGGTCCTGTCAGGTGGGAGCAGACGGAGGGTTGACTGTCCTGCCATTATGGTTGTGAATGCTCGAGAGCTTCGCAGGATGTGGAGAAATCTGGGGTAATGGACAGAGGTCACCGCGCTGCGGGCAGGGTTGTGGACTTCATGGGTAGTTGTTGGACAGCGCTTGGATGGTGTGGATTGGAATTGTAATTGGGCTCTATGATACTGGAGGATGTAATTGTTGAGGCTCACGATTAACTCCTTGTTATTTCTTGAACTTTCTCGAGAAATGCAGAAGGTGTTGGTCGTCCTCGGCACATGTAAACGCCATGCGCACAGGGGTTTGGCCACTTGACATGTGCTTGCCAAGCTTTGTTGGATATGGTGTTCAAAAGTCAATCCACTTAAGTATGTGACTGAAAATATAAACATCAGCTTCTCCTAGGTTTGTTTATTCAACCTTTCTGTTTGTATAGCATGCATTTTCGTCTCAATATTGCTAGCATTTATATCATTCATGGTGCTTATAGTCGTGCATAGAGCGCTTCTAGTACTCATAGATTCTTATAATTTCGGCGCAAGGTCTGCCCCCGGATCCTCGTCAAACACGATTCTCGAGTTCCAACTAGTCTGCGTCTTCCAATCCTCCTTCTCGGCATCAAATAGATGACTACTGCCCAGAAATCGTCTTAGTAACTCTGCACTCACACTTTGCTCTCCGTCTTGGCGAGCATCTATGATCATAAGCGTCCCTACGATAATAGATGCGAAGGCTTCCATCATGCTTCTTGATCGAACGAGAAGATCATCTATCTCACTCCCTCCAACATTTCTTCTAAACCATTTCAGCCTCTCCATAATTGCACTTTCAGCAGCTTTCTCCTTTTCTGTTGACGTAGTCTCAAGAAGAAGTGCATATCTGACCCATCGATCAAGAGCATCAAATGTCTTGTTCCCATTACGGCTTTTGAGGATCTTGATAAAGTCTGTTCCAAGGACATTTGTTGTCCCTTCCCAGATACTGAGTACATTTGCATCACGATAGAGGCGCGCCACATTGACGGCTTGTGATTCTTCATTTTCCAGATATCCGACTCCGCCAAGAGCTTCGATGCATTCTTGCAGGCCGTTGATGGCAGCTTTCGCGGTAAGTGCTTTGAGCGCTGGTGTGAGAAGTCTAAAGGAATCCATCAGTATTGTTGGTGGATAGGGTAGAGGGATTACCTTAGGAGTAGTTGCAAGTCTTCAAGTGTTTGAGGTCGAAGTCTTTCAGAAGCAGGACAAGTCTGGCTTGTAGCTGTTGAGGACTTCTGATCCGAAAGTCCAAGACAATACACAGTGAAGAAAGTAAACAGCATATTGCTTCTATAAGTCAGCGTGATATCCGCTAGCGTCTTGATATGCAGCGGAATATCTCGTAATGTTCTCCTCTTCCCCTTCCCAGGCATCTCCCTTATACCAGCAAACGCTCTCGCTACCGCCAATCCCCGCCCCAATAAGCCCATCGTTGTCACGGAATTATGCACTCTCGTAATATTAAGCATCGTGCTCAGCTCCCGAATGCCGTTTCCTTCTTTGCCTACAAGGAATGCTCGCGCGCCTTTTAGTTCTAATTCAGCGGTTGGAAGGCCCTTTGTTCCCAATTTGGACTTTAGGCGGGAGATGCGGATGCCGTTGAGTTCTGAGGAACCGGAAAGAGTGGTACGACGAATGGGAACGTAGAATGCGGAGAGACCAGTTGGAGTTTGCGCTGTTGCAATGGTCATCTGGGAATCAGTGGCTGAAGAGAACCATTTGAACCCATTTAGGACCCAAGGACCTAGAGGAGATCCATCGATCTGGAACATACCAGTCAGAAATTGTTTCAATATTCCATGTGGAAGGATACAAGGTAATGGAGAATGTCTATTCAGTTACTCACCTGCCGTGAAGTGAACTCACCACTATTCTTGATCGGTGCGAATGTAGCAAGCGTTTCTGTCCCAGAAACATCAGAACCTCCGACCCGTTCAGTCATCCATTGACCTGATGTCCAAGCCCCTTCCTCACGTGCAGTTAGCCGTTGATATGCACCGCGAAACACCAACTTCGCTGTGATATCAATATCCTCATCGTCAATATGACGTTTGAGCAGAGAAGCTGCACCATCCTGCATAGCACTGGGACATGTAACATTTGCACAAGATCCTGTCCATAGATGATACCTAAAGTAATTAGCCTTGCGGCCTGACACTCAATCAAATCAGACATACTTCACGAACTGGACCACCCGAGAATACTCCGCATATTCGTTTTCATAAGCAGTTGCCACTATTCTTCAAAACAATCAGCATAGGCGACCTCTGATGAAGTTTGAAGAATGTACCCTACTTTCAACCCCATGCTCTGCAACTCTTTCCAGCCTTGGCTCGTAACTAGCTCATCCTTTCGCCTCCCAAATGCATCACGTCCCGAGCCTATGCAAATCAATATCCGCCTCCAACGACACGTTGCCCCAATCACAAAGAGCACCCACCTCTAACATAAGGCATGTTTCTCTCCGTGTCGCTCACCCAGTCAAAGACTTTCTGGCTCAAGACCTCATCCCCGAATCGACCGAGGTCAGGAGCAATCTTGTGTGTGACTTCCGGGGGAAGGAATACTGCATGACTAATCAGCGATGAACTGAGGAATCTGAAGAGGAGGGGGCGGGGATGGAAACATACGATCGATGACTCGTTTCAGGGACGTGTCTTCGTGAAATTGATTCTTGAGTACCGGAACGGACATGAACGTCCCATCATCTGCGCTTGAGGCAGTATGAGCGCTGGTTATAGTTGGTGGTGCCATTATAGGCATCGTCACTTGGCTGTAAAGAAGACTATTTTAATAATGATATAGAGAGCGACCAATTCATTAAGGGAATTTCAATCAACAGTTAAATCGGGATCATGTATCTGCTTGATACATGGATAGATTGGCAAGTATTCAATTTGAGATTGATGTATCAAGGTAAGCTCTTTAGAGGGGTTCGGTGATGAAGCGTGATCTAAATCAAGTAGCCTCGGTTCGGCAAGACTCTGCTTGTTTTGCTTCGATAGGCTTCAATATTAAATTTACCTTTTCAGATCGGATTATTTGTATCCAGTAACTATAGAATGGGTATTGGTAGTCGACGTTTAAGACTCCGATTTAACGTATTATCCATTATGTATGGGAAAGCAATGAATGCGTCACTTCATTTACGTCTACTTCTGTTATTCTGAGGCGCCTCATCTCCAATAGCACTATTTTATACAATTCCACCGCTTTTGTCACATACTGATCATAACATACAATCACCTGCTTAGCCAAGCGAGGCGCAGGAAAGGGATATCATCGTAAGTAAAATGCATCGCTAAGCCCAAGTCCGTTGTTACAGCCATCATTCCTTGCCCGTTTCATATCGAATCACAAAAATGTGTGCAGTTGAAATATTATGTCGTGACGGTTCCGTTCCTCATGAGGTCCCAAAACGAAATCATTCCATGGCTTTGCGCAGCTCATTCCACTTTCGCGTTAGAGTTTCGTGGTTGGAGTTCAGCTTCCGCTACATTAGTGGCCACTCCTGGAGAAGGGAGAGAGAGGATACATACTTCGGCGTACATCATCTTAGTTTCAACCAGGTTTTTCTCCATATCCGCCATTTCGTCCTCCAACCTCCTGTTGTCTTCATGAACTTCCTGATTTCTTTTCAATAGTCTGTCCATCTCGCTCTTCAGCCTGGCCTCCACTTCCTCTGGCTGTTTCTCAACTACTTTTCGCAACTCCTCAATCTGCACATTAAGGGATTCGTTTGTATCCTTTAGTTCCTCATTCTCAACCTTGGTTCGCACAAGCTCTGTCGCCAGTGCTGCGTGTTCGGTGTCGTGATCTTGGACCCTTTCTTCCAACCGGCGGACCTTTTGCTGCAGAGCGTGGTTTCCTGCTTTGAGAGACTCGAGCGTAGCTTCTCGTTCCCTTTCTACTCGGGTTTTCTCCTCCCATTCTGCCTTATATGTGTTCAGAAGCTCTGGGGTTATCCTGACTGAACAAGCATCGTTTACCATTTGGTCCGCACGGTAGATCTCTTTATCAATGCTAGCCCCCGAACTACCGAAGAAGCCTGACTCGAGGATTGAGCCAGCGGAAGGTGCTTGGTCAATATACACGTCAAACAGTCGATCTTTCAAGAATGTAGTCAAAGCTACCATATCATTCATGGCAAGAAGTGACGCTGAATTTTTCTGCATCAGAGCGATTCCAAACTTCAATATTGCTCCAAGTCCTTCGCTGAGAATAAGGTCGTATATTCGGAGAACAAGTTGTAATGGAAACCGATAGGCAAACAGTGTAAGAAACCATTGCGTTGCGTAGAGATGTGGGCTAACTTGTTTACGGTGAAGATGACAGTAGAGTGCTGGCTCAAAGTCTTCCAATAAGCGCTCGAACTGGTAGAGGTGCATATGGAGCCCTGGCATATCCTGAATAAAGAGATCACGAAGGTGATATTGGTTCATAAGCCGGACTAGCAAGCAAAATGCTTCCTCTTCAGGCATCTACGCTATGTTAGATTGGTGAAAATAGAGATGGATCGACTGAACATACATTAAAAAGCAAAGGCATTGCAAGGAAATTTATTCCTTGTGCATATCCTACGCCTTCATCAAATAAGGCATATGCTTTGCAGACACCAAATAAGCCTTCTTGAAGCCCCGAGCTTGCGGCAAATTTGGAAAAGCTGGTACGGGCACCTAGATCCCGTTTGATAGTCTTTTCCAACTTTCGCAATGCAACTTCGTCTTCCTTTGCTTTCTTTTTCTTTTCAGCCAATGATACTGCATGTGCTTTTATTGTAGCCTCTGGATCCTTTTCTTTTGCCGGCGAAGGTGATCGCAAACCATTAGTAGCGGTGGCCGCTGGCGTAGAATGATCTGAGTGTACCGAGGATGCAGAAGATATAGCGCCATCTTTTTCTTTGGATAATGAGTGATTCTGTGGTATGCTAGGTGTCCCGCTGGAACCACTATTTCTGTCTATGTCTTTATCGGTACCGCGAATCACTAGATCTCTATAGACGCTTTCAAGGTCTTCATTCTTACTTTGCGCCAGAACTTGCCAAACAACTCCTCGAATGGCGTTTGGTATTCCGGTAGTAATTGCTCGGTTCAGCTCTTCTGCACTCGTCCTTGCAACAGCTGCAGGTCCTTCGTAAACCACAGACTGCCATAGATCCCAATCGACAGGTGAAGCTGGATCAGCCAATGTTGACGGGCCTGCGAATACTCCCTGGGCGGTTCCTGGAGTCATCGAAGGGTTGACGGATGGATTCGGACTCTGTGGCATTATGGGAGAGTGTTGAGCAGAAAGAGATAAGTTCTCGTCTGCTAAACCTGTGGGACTCGCAACACCAAGTCCCAAAGTTGAGCTACGCCCAACTAATCCGCCTGTTGCGCTCTCTCGCTTCTCTTCCTCCCCAAAACCAGTAATCCCAGCTTCTTCGCGCATTCGCAAAACCTTGAACCTGTCTCTTAAACTGTTTCGTGCTGGCCGCTTATTTCCATTTGTGCCTTCACCTTCGGCCCCTTCCTCCAGCTTCCCTAACATCATTTCCGGATTGCTATGGAGTGTATTGATGGATGAAGCAGTGTTTCTGCGCTCGTTCGTATTTGGAGACGGTAGAGGTGGTGACATAACAGGTTCTTTATTGGTATTCCTCGACAGCCACGAGAATGGACTTGTAAGCTTCCTTGTTGGAGGGGCGGGGGCGGGTGGCACTGGTAGAGGTGCGACTATGTGTGATGCTGGAGGAGGAGCCCATGGTACCGAAGGCAAGGCACCCGAGAGACCGATCAGTGGTTTTGCAGATCTAGGCGGTGGAACTGGCTTGCTACTCTCTGGACCTATAATTTATAAGTCATGATGACCCATTGTACGGAGTATTATATGTTCTATCACCTACTTTTCTCCACATCACTATTCAGAGCTCCACTATCCTCTAGATTGACATTGTCTAAAGAGGCTTGAGATAGTCGGCGTTCATTCTGCAAGGAAGACTTTGGTTGCTGCGCATCGCTCTCTCCATTAGTCGAATCGCCTTTTTCTTTTAAATCGAGGGTTGGAGCAGGTATAGCTTCAGTAGCTGCTGTGCTTTTCACGGACGATGACCGCCGCTGGGTGAGTGATCTTGTCTTCTCTCTGAAGCTCGTTACTGCTTCAACCGGCGTGGTATCGTTGGCATCTTCAAAATTGTCCTACAATTCAGGTTGGTGGTTAGTAAGCTAGCATCACCCATTGTAACTCGATAGGTGGTATAACCACTAGAAGAGGACAAATAGGAGTCTGACTGTAACATACATTCTCTCTGTCTGAGTTGCTCCCGTTTGCGTCTGGCCTCGAATTTGTTGACTCGGCATCTGCCGCATCGTGATGATCGAGCTCGGGCATGATGTGTGAGGGTACTACGGAGAAAGGCAAAAAGGATCTGGCTATCTGTTCGACTGGGACTTAGGAGGAGGATGCCATCAAGAGATTAGGCGGCGAGCCGCTATTCATGCAATAGTGGAGTGTAAAGAACTCTGAAGCTGGTCTTGGGCGGTATGGAGTAGAGGGGGCGAAGTGAGTGAGAATGGATGCTGTTTGCTTGCCTGGTTGGCATGTATGGAACAGAGATCCAGGGCTGGAGTTGACGCGTTCCTGAAGAATTTCGAGGTCGCTTATCCTGATAAAGGCGAAATTGTTCCTTGTCTTGTACCCACGTTGACAACGAAGTGGAATTATGACTGTCTCAAATTAAGCTATACGGCCTTGCAAATATATTAAGATCATGTCCAAATGTACCATCATCATCATCATCAGAATAGGTCGGCGGGACGATCATCCAAGATGGACAATGTACAATCTCACCGATTATCCATTAATCAAAAATCATAAAGCCACATCTCAGTCTCCTTGGGGTGAGTCCAGCCACAAACTTCTGGGTCTCGTTTGAGCAGCACAGGGATGAAGTTCCTCGGCGAGGTCCTGCGCTATCAACTTTCCCGTAGTTACGATCCCCAATAGAGTCTCGCTCAAGCCCTAAATAGCGAGACCACACGTCCAGTCCAGTCAGTCCCAAGCTCTACTTTAGTTGCCGCGACACCCAATGTAACCCTTCCAACTGGACCTGGAGTAGTGTCCAATCATTTTATTATAGTATAGTGTAGTCTGAAACATACAAATTACTGTGGTTTGTCTTCAAATCAACATACTTCTAAGAACATTCCAAGACTGTGGTTCTTCACGCTATTGTGATAGTGATGTTGATGTTGATGCCGATATCCCACCAGCGCAGTGTCGACCAGAGACACATTCGGCGCTCAACTGGCCTTTGATTTCTTCAAGTCCAACCATCATGTTGAATTCTTCCGTCGAAGTCTATCAGCCTTATGCGTAAGGCTGATGGTAGAGTATCAATATTTCCGTCAACCCTAAGAAAACTGCTACCCTCTTTCTGTTCTTCTCTGATAGCGAAAAGGCTTTTCTGCATAACACATAAAGTCGAGGGGCAATGTTAGCAAAAGCTTCTTGGTCTTATGGCGAGTGTGAGCAACAATCTATCGAGCATAGTATCCGTAGGTAGATCCCCGGCAATGCATCAGGCATAGTCTCCATAGTTTTACAGCGCAGAGTGCCATGAAGTGTGAATACTTTCAAGCCATCGATAGCACGTAGAGAGGCATATGGACAATTGGCTTCGCTACTATTCCAAAGATTTCCTGCAGTACTTCATGCTTCGTTGTAGTGTACCACGCAAAGCCAGAAGTAAGTGGTAAGGATAGCCTCACACTTTCGCAATGGATAGACATACATTATACAAGGGTGGTGGGAGGGAGGCATACTAGTGAAGGTTTCGGAAGAAAGCTGTTGATCCAAGAAAACGTCTTCTAGGTCTCCCTACTGGAGATCATTAATGAGGCATGGATTGGGAGGAGAGAGGGAGGTGTCATGTTGCTATGCTCCAGAAAAAAAAAAGGAAAAAAAAAGATGTAGAGCCACGTACGAGCACTTGTTGTTCAAATGCACCCCATTTCGATTCAAAAATGTAGGAAAAACAAGATGATTGAGAATTTGAGAAATAAACACTCTAATATAAAATAAATGAATGAATAAATAAATAATATATCATCTTGTAAATAATCGTGTGCCAATTTTTCAAACTACATTTACTTGATCTGATTTGCTTTGATTCTTATTCACTCCATCTCATCCTCTGCCTGATTTCGTCATAAGCCTAGCCGACAAAGAGAACTTAAGCTTCCTGGTACAACGCGACACTGACATTTCGAGCTTTCTATCTCGGAACTCCAACCACAGTCACCTTTCCACCATCACAACTAGGACAACTGCTACAGCAACAAACGCAGAATTTTAACGACTGCCATACACGACTATCTATCTCGACAACCCAGTCAATCTGATAGCAGATACGGAAGGCGCCTGCACAGTTTCTTTCGATACCTCACGCTCATTTTGACATCCTCATCCAACGGTCCTAGTACACTTTCCAACGCAACGCATTTGACTCCACGCGAGCACCTCCGCATATACGCCTCCCTCTATTTCGCAGCTATCTGGAGCGTATTAACTCAACCCTTTTTCAGAAACTCGACCATCACTACCAGTCTGTGAAAACTGGTGCTGTCAACTGCAGAGCTCCTTTCCCTGCACATACCATATCTGTCCGTAGCATCGACTGCCTGGAGCATTCCCTTTGTGGATGCTCCTACGAGCTGGCAAGCTGTCGACAGCTATTGGTGTCTTGGAGGTTGTGGAGGGGGTCATAATATAATACCGGCGGCCTTGCCGCATCCGCCATCAACATGGTCAAGATTACAAAGACTATGCAGGCAAAGCACCTGGAAACGTTGGTAAGTTGCACAAATCTTAAAATATCTTCCTCCTACTAACATATCCTCAAAGTCACCATGGCTCAAGCAGTTCAGCATGACCGCATGCACCACGCCTTTGGAACTCCTACCACAACATCTTGCAACCTTTCCGACCAAATGGTCGCTTCCACGAGGAGATCTCTATCACTGGATTTCGCTTCTCAATCGGTTCGATTCTGTACTTGAGAAGTTCTGCAAGACATATAAACTTGACGAGGGGCCACAGACCGTGGAATTTGGCCGCCTAGTACTTCAGGAAAGCAATAATAATCAGACGGGCACTTCTAGTCTATTACTTCAGCCTGACGGAGATTTGTCTCTGGTGGTTGCAATTCTGTCCTTTTCCCGAATACTGTTACGAAATTGTGGAAACCGGAGTCTTTATGCTAGCAGCCCTCACCTGAACAACCTGCTCAACACCACTCATCTCCCGCTGCTCGAAGCCACACTCTTACTTGGCTCCGAGCTAGCACAAAGGTACCAAGCAGCTGTAAAGCGCATGCATCCGAGCAGTCTCAAGCACTCGCAGACTGCGTTAGCAAGCCACTACAACATCAACCTTGATAGAGTCACCCAACTTGCATGGCCGTTCACGAAGACCACCATTACAAAACAAGTCTCGAATTTTCAAGAATCGCCTGTAATTACCACTCCCAATGCGAAGGGGAAGGAGAAAGCAAATTTTGGTCTTTCTACTTTAAATGCTACTTCATCAACTACCACTTACGCTACGGATCTGGTCTCTTTAGCAAAGGCTGGAAGTGGTACTAGTAAAAGCGATCCACGTACAAAACCCGAGGATTCTGCTGCTGATGGCGATGCGAACTGGGAAGATTGGGGAGGTGTCAGGTTAACTTATTACCCAAAATCGGGCTCCGATATCACCACCTCTCCTGGTAATATTACAAATCGCCCTCCTACCAACATTGTTTCGTCAACCACACCTGTCACGCCGACGCCGATCCGCCGATCGTCAAATCTTGGGCCCAATGGCCAGCGAGCAAACAAATACCCAAATTCCAATGATGTTTCCGTTCAGTCAAGTGATGAGAATCCCCATGCAAGTGTCAAGGTTGTAGAGGCTACATCTTTGGAGTTGAGGACCGAAGGCATACATAATGTCTTGCGGCAGAACCTCACAGGACTGCCTCAAGACATGCAATATCAGCTTCTCACAAAACTCCGAGTTGCGAGTGCCTTGACGACATCCTCAGAAAGCCGACAGCAAATGCTTGCCATTCGTCTTCTTGCTATCACAAATCTTGCTTATATTTTCCCTGAGACATTGTTTCTCGAAAATGTCTTGAAACAGGATGGCGATGAGCCTCGGCGGCTGCAGCTCGCATATCAGCTGGCGGAGTTGATTCACCCGCAAGTTGATGGCGATGGCGGAGTATCTCGTCAACTGCAATCAATAGTTTTGGCTACGCTAGATGCGCTTGCGCAGCATCCAGTAAAGTATCAGGATGTTTGTGCTGCGCTCAACACAAATGTCAACCATGGTATCCTCCTATACATTGTGAGGACAGCTGTCGCTGAGATGAAGGACGAAGACACATCAGCAAATGACCAGCTTTCTGACGAGGATCAGTGGCGCGACGCACTCTTTGCCCTGATTTCTACAATCTCTAATAATCAAAGAACTGCAAACGAATTAGTCACGGCTGGATTAATCCCTATCCTAGTGGAGATTCTGAGTTTGCGTACAAGCGTTGCGAAGCGCTACCAGCCTAAGGTGTTGACGTTTCTCGATAACATTATGTATACAGCACGAGATACTTTTGAGACCTTTGTTGATGCAAACGGCCTAAATGTAGTCTCTGAACTGATAGTGTTTGAGGTCTCTACCGCCATCGCGAACACGTCTTCTGAAGTAGGCAATCAGTCAGAACGCCTGTCAGTTGTGGACTACCAGACCACCTACTATCAACAGCAAACACTAAAGATGCTTTTCAAGTTCATCCATCACATGATAACATCTGCTGGTGCTTTTGGCACTAATTTTGATCGACTGCTGCGAAATTTGATTGACTCGTCACAGCTCTTGAACAGCTTGCGCCAAGTCATCTCATCTGGCCCTGTCTTTGGGTCTATTGTATGGACCAATGCAGTCAGTATTCTCAATGATTTTATAAACAACGAGCCTACAAGTTTCGCTATTATCGCTGAGGCTGGGTTAAGTCGAGCCCTTCTTGAATCTGTCATATGTCGAACAATAGCAGTTCCAACCGAGAATGCATCAACACCGGCTGCAGATGACGAAGCTGAGGAGGGAGCATCTCCTGACCGATCTTCGGGGACTGATGACGGTTCTCATGATAGTTCTCAGGAAAGTGAGGCCGCGCGAAACTTACCAGCCCTTTCAAGACCACCTTTGTCTGAACTTCAAAACCCTCGTGGCGGGCCACTCGCGCAAGGTATCATGCCAACTTCAGAAACTATAAACATTGTACCCCAAGCTTTTGGTGCCATATGCTTGAATAACTCGGGCATGGAGATGTTTCAGCAATGCGGCGCTCTAGAGAGCTTCTTTGAGATATTCGAAAGTCCACAACATGTGAAGTGTATGAATGGCAACAAGGACTTACCATCTACGCTTGGCAGCACTTTTGACGAACTAGTTCGCCATCATCCTCCTCTCAAAAAGGCTATAATAAATGCTGTTCTCAATATGGTCACCCGTGTCAGCTGCCTCTGCAAGCTAAAAGCAGTCAAGAACAGTCTCGGTACAAAGCTGTGGTCACGCGATGCTACAGGCATGATGGTCGTGGCAGACCAGAAATTGACCCAGCACAATAGTTCTCGCATTGAGGACAAAAATAAAGAAAGTTCTGCGAAAGAAAATCATGATGTCGAAATGCAAGACATTGACCATCCAAGCGACAGTGGTGAGACCCTTTTGGACACCAATCCAGATCCTCCAATGACGCAATATATTGGTGCGGTCGCCAGCTTTCTATCTACATTGTTCAATAACACTACCGTTCGGTCTGAATTTTGCTCATCAGAAGGCGCTATTGACTTCGTCCTGGACCTTGCCGACTCTCCTTGTTTAGATGAAGAATTTACGAACGGATCGGGGTCTCGAACACTGCGCAGCGTCATTTCTATCCTTGCCGAGACCAAGTGCCATCTCACATTACCATCCCTACTCCGACGAGCTCAAACTGCCGCTGATGTTATTTCTCCGCTTGCAAGACATGATGGTGAAGGCCCCTTTTTCAAACCTTTCATCAACATGGAAGCACATCAATTGGCCGATATAGCTTTTCTTGCACAAGGTACTAATCTCGCCAAGGCCTTGGTTAATCTTAATTCGCTGGTATCAACTATTCAATCATGTCTACAAGTTTCAGCCTATGGTGGACATAGAAACCCTGCCTCCGGGCTTAATCAGCTTAACCTGGCCGACTATTTTGTCTCTCTGGTGCAAAGTCTTGGACCGTTATTGAGCGCATCTTTCCGAGAGGTGTTTGAATTTCATAAGGTTATCCCCAATCATTGGATCGCCGGCGAACAATTTTCTCCTGCAAAAGGATTTACAGAAGTTGAGGCTGCAGTTGAGGCTTCTACAGATACTATTTCGGAATCTGTTGAGGCAGTTGCCTCTGCCTCCGGTCCTAAGTCGATTACAGATTCGGAGAAGGGAAGCACAGAATATAAGAATATGATGGTGCTGAACTCACTCCTTCAACGAATGCCTCTTACATTTAATCCTTTCTTCAAGACGTTGGGAAGGGGCTTAGTCAGCAAACGATCAGGCGCAGACCCATTCCAAAAACAGAACCATGCCGCTGTTGCGGACTCCTTAGCTGAGACAATCCTTCGAGCTCTCATTCCTCGTGGTCCCGAGGCTTCAGCGGAGAATCTAGCCCACTGGATCGGCGCTCTAAACGGCTTGAAGGATATGTTGATTGATAAATCACCTCATAATGAGCGTCCTACGCAAACTATTACACTAGTCCTACAAGCTTTCAAGGATCGTGGGGGTTTTGACGTGCTTAATAGTATGCTTCAGATATTCTCTTCAGTGATTCAGTCGAGCGATGTCGCGGATGAGATCAAAGACAAGTTTCCTACTTACTCACCCTTGGCACTCTCTATTAAGGGGGTTGAGAAGATTTTGGAGATTTACAAGGACGTGGTCGGTGGCAAGAATGTCACCGACGCTATTCAGACCGTCTCAATGACTTCGAGGGAAAATCGAGATCGATCAAAGCCGGGCTATTTCTCTCCACAGCAGTTTCTTGTGGAGTTGAGAATGGCTGTTCTTCCGGTTGTGCGTGGTCTATGGGAGTCTGGATTGGTCGAGAACACTCACGCCGGCAGTATCACTCGAAAGATAATTGAGGTGATACGAACGATTGCTAACGCCGACTACGAATCTCATGCGTATAAGCGCTCTGACAAACATGTTTCAGTGGTAAAGGGGCCTCGCCAACCCTTCAAGGTTAATCAGGAACATTTAGCCAATCTTACGAGCAGTCATCATGATCAACGCCTAGCAGAAGAGGCGTTATATCGTTGTAATAACAACTTGACATACGCCACCGAGTACTGCAATGATCTAGCTAGTGGGCATCGTCCAAGATATCCGATCCCTGAGTCCGATCTCTCGACGGCTGCAGAGACCACAAGCCCAAGACCCGCTACTAGCGATTCTGGGGATTCGACATTACCAACTGAACGGGGTTCGTCTACAGCTGATGCCATATCTGTTATCGGCCCTCCTAGTGATAATCAGCAAGTTGTGTCTTCCCTCACCGCAGGTGCCGAGGCTAGTAATACTCAGAAAAATGAGGTCTCAAGCCAGCAGATTACCGTAGATGATCTTGATGAGGAACGGGCAACTATTAGAGAAGTCTTGATTGATAAATGTCTTGATGTTGTCAATGCTCATGGCGAGCTCACGTTCGAAATCTCGGATTTGATTCAGACAGTTGTTACAAAGTCGCCGGATCCAGCTAATCAGCAAAAGGTGGTAGCAGAAACGTTGGTCTTCGCTCTTATGTCATTCGCTGGAGAAGAAGATATTCGGACACAGGGCAAGAAAATCGCAGCATATGCCCATCTGCTAGCTTTACTCCTGCGAGACAAAGCATTTTATGTTGTAGCTGTTGGGGAACTTCAAGATAACCTCAACACACTGCTAGATTTCATCAAATTGGCTCCAAATCATTCTTCTGATGAGTCTTCTCCCTGGATCGCTCATATCTTACTTATCGTGGAGATGCTTCTGAGCGCTGATACAAGACCGCGTAAAACAAAATGGACGGCTCCCAAGGATGAATCTGATAATGTAGAGAAACCGGTTTTAGAGCCATTTGAACCGTCTGTCCCTATTGAAGAGAGAAACAAGCTCTTGGAGGCGATTATGGAGATTCTTCCCCGAATTGGCAAAGATGAGCCTCTAGCAGTGTCTGTCCTACGCGTTCTGGTCATTCTATCGCGAACACGACCGGTTGCGCAAGTCCTAGGTGAGAAGAAGAATCTCCAGCGTCTCTTCGTAATGGCGAAACAACTTGCGGGTGCCAGCTCCTCGAGAATTCAAGGACCAATGATGATCATCTTACGTCACATTATTGAAGACGAAGCTATTGTCAAGCAAATCATTGCGTCTAGCATCAAACTCTGGTTTGAGTCACCTCAACAGCAAAGGGCCGTCAATACACACACTTTTTTACACGGACTGCCCCACGACGTGGTCCGTTCGCCAGATCTCTTTGTGAAGGTCACCGACGAATTGGTAAAATATGGACGTTGGTCATATCATAATTCGGAAGGCTCAAGTCGATCAAGCCACCTTGTCCTAAAAGCTCAGACCCAGCTCTCTTCAAACAGCTCAAAAGCATCTGATGATACAGTTCAGCCAACTGTACAGGCAACTGAGGACCTATCACTTCAAGATATCAAGCCGTCGACCGAGGGAGGAGACACCGAAATGCAAGATAGAGGCAAAACAATTCCAGAAAGCAAGTTTCCGGTGGTAGAGAACCCGGATGGAGTTATCCATCACCTCCTCTGTGAGCTTATGAACTATAGAGACGTACAAGAACTAGACAGCGACAACGTTGTCGCGTCCACTGAACACAGCGAGCAGGCAAATGGCGATGTACCTATGGCTGACGACTCATCAACATCTGCAAATGAGGCATCCGTTGCAGTAAAACCACCAAAGACTCCCGTGAAACAAGAATTCAAGGCCGAAGAGCATCCGATTTATGTTTATCGATGCTTCATCCTCCAGTGCTTGACAGAATTACTTGGTTCTTATAATCACACCAAAATTGAGTTCATCAACTTCAAGCGGAGCGCACCGCCGCAACCGATGACTCCATCAAAGCCTCGGGCTAATGTTGTGAACTATCTGCTGAGAGATTTGTTGCCAATTGGAACATTGGAACAATCCGACTCTATATCACTGCGAAAGAAGATAAACACATCTTTCTGGGCCGACTCGGTCCTCACAGCTCTCCTATCAAAGACTGGTGAGCACTTAGTTGAAAAGTCTAGGGAGCAATCGGATCCCGATGATGAGCCAGATCTATTTTTTGTCCGCCGCTTCGTTCTGGATAATGTCTTGAGAGCGTACAAGGATGCAAGTGCGAGTAGCGAGGAACTGGACAAGAAGTATGCTCGGATGTATTCTCTTGCAGAGCTAATCGGCCACTTCATGAATGGCAAGGAAAACATTGGTTCTACCATTGGATCTGTTCAAAATACGTCTCAAAGGCAACTACGCCGCCTCTTGTATGAGAAGGGATTCATCGCTGCATTAACAACATCTATCGCTGACGTAGATCTCAATTTTCCAGGCGCCAAACGTACCATCAAACAAATCCTACGCCCCCTCAAATCGCTTACTAATACCGCTGTCTCCTTGAGTGAGTTGTCTCTCATCTCATCACCTCCTGGTCAAGCAGAAGAAGATGAGATCATCGCTTCAAATTCCGTTTCAGACGTCGAAGACAATCGTGAGGAAACACCTGATTTGTTCCGAAATTCTACCTTGGGCATGTTTGAACCTGGACGGGAAGAAGATTCCCCTTCTGAATCTGAGGATGATGACGAAGCTATGGATTATGATGAGTATGCAGACGAGATGGATTACGAGGAAGAAGAGGAAGACCCGGAGGATAATATTAGTGACGATGAAGATATCGAGGGTATGGGCCCAATTGAAGGCCTTTCCGGTGATCATCACGGTCACATCGAAGTCGTTATGGAAGACGACGACGATGACGACGAGGATGACGAAGATGACGACTCGAGCGATGATGAACACGATTCTGAAGATGACGATGCCCGTGTTGAAGTGATTGATGAGGCTGGTGATATTCAGGAGATTGGAGAGGACGAGATGGAGATGGAAGGATGGGACACAGATCCAGAAGATGATGAGTAAGTATTATCACCACTTCTAAGTGTATGTATTTCAATAGCGACAACTACTGATGTCATCCATGCAGCGATCAAGATAACGAGGATGACGAAGAAGACTATGAGGGTCAAGCCCAAGACGAGGACGAAGTGGCGGAGCGTATGATCCCGTTTGGGGATTTTGGCAACTTAGGACCAATCAACGACCTTGTCCGCGCTTTTGGCGATGGTGATCCTATGGATATTCTTCAACGCATGGAAGACGAGACTGCCGAAGAAGAGGCTCAGGCTGAGTTTGAGGCTGAGAGAGATGAGCGTGACGCGGCACATATTGAGGATGGTGATGACCCTATTGCCCCTGAATATATCATGGGCGATGACGATGAGGATGAGGATGAGGATGAGGAAGATGAGATGGATGAAGAAGAAATATTCATGGGCCAAGGTTTCACGGGAGATGGTATTCCTGTTCCCTTTGGCTGGGAAGGCGATGTAGACCCACCAGTGATAATCACCCGTGGATCTCGTCCTCGCCACGGTATTCTACCTGGATTTCCTCTTTGGCCTCATCGTGACGCATTAGGCGGCCCGGAATATCGGCCATATCATCGATCACATAGAAATGGCCCGCCACCCCCGCAGTCGGCAGATGACGGCACAAACCCTCTGCTTCAGCGCAATGGATCTGGCGGTCGGCTAGATGGAACAAGTCAGCGTGGAGGCATACCTGGCTTACCAGGTTTCATTCCAGCTGAGCTCCATGAATCTCGTGATCTTATGGACTTGTTGGACCTAACCCGTGGAGGTGCTTCGAGCCCAGCCACCATCGCACTCTTTGACATGATCCGATCCTTACCAGATATGCCAGGCTCTATTGCACGACACGGAGGTGGCTTACAATTCCACTTCTCGGGCCCAGGTGACATGCCAAGAGAATTCTCAGCTATGTTTTCTGGTATCTCAAGACGCGATAGAAATGAATCTCGTCGTGACACCAATGAGCCTCTTAGTCCAAATTTCTTTACACCACAATCTACAGCTTTTAGGTGGATGGAAGAAGCTAAAATCCTGTTTGGGAGTGATCTGACTCATGTAGTCATGGACGTCAAGACTGCAATTGAATCCGTGCTTGTGCCCCCTGCTGTAGAAGCCGATAGGGCGCAGAAGGCCGCGGAGGCGGAGAGAGTAAAGAAATTAGAAGAAGAGGCTAAGAAGCGACAGGAGGAAGAACGTTTAGCTAGAGAAGCTAGAGAAGCAGAAGAAAAGTTGGCACGGGAGAAGAAGGAGGCGGAGGAACGAGAAGCTGCTGAACGAGCTGCTGCAGAACATCTCGCTACAAGAGGTGAAGAATCAAGATCGAATGTTGACGGCGCAGATGCATCCGATGCTATGGAAGGAATAGAGGGCGAGGACCAGCCAACAAATAGCGGACTAACAGACGACGCTCCTGCCGCAGATAGACCTCGAATTACAACGATTATCCGAGGCGAGTCTTTAGATATCACAGACCTCGGAATAGATGCAGATTTTCTTGCCGAGCTCCCAGAAGACCTTCGGGAGGAGGTCATCATGTCAGCTGTTGCAGAGCGACGACAGCAACAAGCTGCGACCGGTGCACAACCTTCGGAAATTGATCAGGAATTCTTGGATGCCTTGCCAGATGATATCCGTGACGAGATCATCCAACAAGAACGACAAGACCGACGTCGGCGTGAACGAGAGGAGCAACGTCGCCAACAAGCTGCAGCTTCTGGCGGTGCTGTAGCACCTGATATGGACGCCGCAAGCATACTTGCAACACTTCCTCCGGGTTTGAGACAACAAGTTCTTATGGAGCAAGATGAAGATATGTTGAATCTACTTCCACGAGAGCTTGCAGAGCAGGCCCGAGCCGCCCAGCGAATTCAACCTCATCCTGGACACGTTCATTCCGGTTCCCTCACCCGGAATCGCCCGCCATTTGGTAGAGGTAACGATGCTCAATCTGGCACATCTCCAGCAAATATTCAGCGTCCACCACGAAAAGCAATTGTACAAATGTTGGACAAGTCTGGCATTGCGACTCTCTTGCGAATGATGTTCACATTCCAACATCAAAGCCTTCGGACAGCCCTGAATGCCGTGCTAGAAAATATTTCTATGAATCGCCAAAATCGTACGGAAGTACTTATCACTTTGTTACATATTCTTCAAGACGGAAGTCTCGACATATCAGCCGTTGAGAGAAGCTTTGCCCATCTATCTTTGAGAGCTAAGCAGCCAACAGAAAGCAACCCTAAGACACCACAGCTAAAGAGGACATTCACAGGCATGAGCAATTCTCTCAATCTGACACCGACACAAACAATCTCTGAAGCATCTCCTCTCATGGTTGTTCAACAGTGTTTAGCAGCACTCGCGCATTTGACTCGGTCTAATCCCCATGTTCCTGCGTTCTTCTTAACTGAACATGATACTCCCGCCGCATTGAAGCGAAATGCGAGCAAGAAAGGGAAGGCTAAGGAAAACAAATCTTCAAGATTTGCCATCAATTCGCTGCTTAGTCTTTTGGATCGTAGTCTGATAATGGAAAGCTCAGCGGTGATGGAACTCCTTTCTACGCTGCTAAGTGCAATAACTTCACCTCTACAAGCGTTACATAGGAAGCAAAAGGAACTTGAGGAGATCAAGAACAGCGAAGTTACTACAACTGAGACCGCCGCTGTCTCATCGCTTGGCGAGTCTTCTACAAGCGACCCTGCTGCCATTGCCGTCTCAGTTGTGGATAGTACCACGGGCAACACTACTGTTGCAAATGGGGAGTCAGCTACTTCGGAGCCTTCCAAATCTGGGCCCGAATCCAATGAGCCCGAAAAGAAACAACCCCGTCCAGTAATTCCACCAGTCATACCCGAACAGAATCTCAAGTTGGTCATCAATATATTTGTTGCACGTGAGTGTAGCTCAAGAACCTTCCGTGAGACGCTTTCCACAATCAAGAATTTGTCAGCCATACCGGGAGCGAAAGCCGCTTTTGGACGTGAACTCATCTCCAAGGCACAGGGCCTTGGAGAACTGATATTAGTTGATCTCGAAGAGTTGCTTCCTCAGATTCAAAAGGCTGCCACCGGCACTGAGATTCAAGGGGTCGCACTAGCCAAGTTCTCACCCGGGGGCTCTGATCAGAATAAGCTTCTGCGCGTCCTTACAGCACTCGATCATCTTTTTGATCCTAAGCGCGATAAGAAAGACCAACCGAACGGACCAGAATTAGATGGCGAATCTTCGTCTCAGATCGTGGAGAAACAGGATCTCCTCTCATCGCTCTATGAGAATTCTACTTTTGGGCCTATGTGGGAGAAGCTTAGCGCATGTCTTAGTGCCATCCGACAACGGGAGCATATGCTGAGTGTGGCCACTATTCTTCTTCCTCTTATTGAAGCTCTCATGGTGGTATGCAAGAATACTACTTCGAAAGATGCGACCGCCGCACGACCTGCAAAAGCAACAATTACGAGTCCGGATCCAGAATCGCGGATGGATAACCTGTTCTTTTCTTTCACTGAGGAGCACCGAAAGATCCTGAACGATCTCGTTCGACATTCCCCTAAGCTAATGTCCGGGACGTTCTCTCTCCTGGTCAAGAATCCAAAAGTACTAGAGTTCGATAACAAACGAAACTACTTCAATCGTAGCATCCATAACAAAACTTCCACCACTCGCCAAAGTTTCCCACCTCTCCAATTATCGGTTCGTCGAGAACAGGTCTTCCATGACTCATTTAAATCTCTATATTTCCAAACTGCAGATCAAATGAAGTATGGGAAGCTCAGCATTAGATTTCATGGCGAGGAGGGCGTTGACGCTGGTGGTGTCACCCGTGAATGGTTCCAAGTTCTCTCCCGGCAAATGTTCGACCCCGGCTATGCACTATTCATCCCTGTCTCATCTGATCGCACGACTTTCCATCCAAATCAATTGAGTAGTGTCAATGAGGAGCATCTGATGTTCTTTAAATTTATCGGGCGCATCATCGGCAAGGCGCTCTATGAAAACCGTGTCCTAGACTGCCACTTCAGCAGAGCTGTCTATAAGCGCATTCTGGGCAAGGCTGTCTCGTTAAAAGACATGGAATCCTTAGATCCAGAATATTACAAGTCTCTTGTCTGGATGTTAGAGAACGATATTACTGATATCATTTCCGAGACTTTCTCTGTGGACAATGATAAGTTTGGTGTGGTCGAGACCATTGATTTCATTCCAAACGGCCGTAATATCGCTGTTACTGAGGGTAACAAGGCAGAATACGTACGTCTCATGGTGGAATGGAAGCTCACTGGATCGGTCAAAGAGCAGTTGGACGAGTTCTTGAAGGGTCAGTTTGTCCCCCTATTTGGAAAAGATGCTGGCGAACTAACGAAGAATAGGCTTCCATGACATCATTCCGGCTGAACTTGTCGCTATCTTCAATGAGCAAGAATTGGAATTGTTAATTTCAGGCCTGCCCGAGATTGATGTGGATGATTGGAAGAGCAATACTGAATACCAGAACTATACGGCATCTTCTCCACAAATTCAATGGTTCTGGCGAGCAGTCCGTTCCTATGACAAGGAAGAGCGAGCCAAATTGTTGCAGTTTGTCACAGGTACCAGCAAAGTTCCTCTGAATGGATTCAAGGAGCTCGAAGGTATGAATGGGTTTAGTCGATTCAACATTCATCGTGACTACGGAAGCAAAGACCGACTTCCAAGTTCCCATACATGCTTTAATCGTAAGTCCTATCCACACCTATATCTGTTCCCTATCTAACACTTGCAAGAACTCGATCTCCCAGAGTATGAAAGCTACGAATCCCTCCGCTCTCAAGTGCTTACTGCCATCACTGCCGGCAGTTCTTACTTCGGCTTCGCCTAATTTCCACCTTTTGTGTCTCTTTCTCATCATGATATCACACACGCAGGCAGGTCTTGATCAGCATTTGTGGCGCTTTTTTCATTTACGATCCGTATTTTGCATTGGTGTTCCAGGACTGGGAGATCATTATCGGCAGATGGAGCGAATGCTTTCTTCCAACAATATGACCAGCAGAATTCGCGGCGAAGTGCAGGTCGTTCGTGGATTACTCTGGCATTAATTGGGAGAGGGACGTGCTAGGCTGATTGATTGGTATGGGAAAGATAACCTTGTATGATAGATGATAGACTATGCATCGTAAATTGATGATTGGCGCTTTTAGCAATACAGTTAGTTACTACCCATCCTTGATATTACATTTCCACGTGTATGAATCGCGCTCTGGGGTTTTATTGAATCCAAGTTTAACGTGCTGTGTACTGTACCTTATGTGATAGTATATGGAAGAATGCAGGGGAAGGGAATCCCCACTGCTGGCAAAACTTGGCGGCATTAGCCCCGCTCAATTTTTTGACGGGAAGAGCAAAAAGCGTACTGTATACGCGCCTTTGCGTCTAGAAATTCATGCCAACTGTGGTTATGCAACAGTCCACCACTTCTTCGGCGGAACCAGAGGAAAGGCACTCATAAACTACAATAAGGTTACAACAGCAGCAGCGACAACACACTCAAGCTACGCCTTGCGCCTTCTTTCTCTCCCTCACCATGACGAGCAATTCTATCAAACTCCTCACGGGCAGCAGCCACCCTCAGCTGGCTAAGCTGGTGGCAGATCGTCTTGGAATTGAGCTAGCCAAAACTATGAGCTTGAACTACTCGAATCAGGAGACGAGTGTCACAGTTGGCGAGAGCGTTAGAGACGAAGATGGTACCCCCCACCTCCATAAAGATTCTTCATGGCACTCACTTAACTAATACCAGTTTTTATTCTTCAATCCACTGCTCCTGGAGACATTAATGACGGGCTCATGGAGCTTCTCATCATGATTAATGCCTGCAAAACTGCCTCGGCTCGACGAATTACTGCTGTCCTCCCAAACTTCCCCTACGCCCGACAAGACAAAAAGGACAAGTCCCGAGCTCCAATATCTGCCAAGTTGATTGCAAATATGCTGCAGACTGCTGGATGCAATCATGTTATAACTATGGATTTGCATGCATCTCAAATTCAGGGCTTTTTTAATGTTCCAGTAGACAATCTCTATGCGGAGCCAAGCACTCTCCAATGGATCCAGCAGAACTTAGGCAAGCAAGGCGATGATAATCTGGTCATTGTCAGTCCTGATGCTGGAGGGGCCAAGAGGTACAGTCTCTGTCATAGGATATAGATATTAATATAATGCTAATAAGAGATAGAGCAACATCTATTGCCGACCGTCTAAACATTTCATTTGCACTTATTCACAAGGAACGAGCTCGTCCTAATGAAGTCTCACGTATGGTGCTTGTCGGAGACGTGCAAGGAAAGACCTGCATTTTGGTTGATGATATGGCAGATACATGTGGCACTCTTGCCAAAGCTGCTTCTACTCTCATGGGTAATGGCGCCAAAGATGTCGTTGCCGTACGTTCTTAGTCCCTGCACTTAGAGAATCGTGCCTTTTCCAAGAACCGAAGCTAACAAACTCAAAGATCGTGACGCACGGTATTCTCTCGGGTAATGCCATCGATGTAATACAAAGATCATCACTAAGAACGGTTGTGGTCACGAATACTGTTCCTCTAGGTGATAAATATGAGAGACTTGGTGGTGATAGGAAAGATGGAAAGTTGAAAGTTATGGATATCAGCTCAACACTTGCAGAAGCAATCAGAAGAACTCACAACGGAGAGAGTGTGAGCTTCCTCTTCAATAATGTTCCTGGTGCTTAATCAAAAATGGTAAATGAGGAGTTAAGGTGTTCGGCATTATGGAGTATGGTATGATAGGCTCTCATGCGGGAGGGATATGTCTGTGATACACAATGCATCGGAGATGATAGATGAGATATTCAAGCGCTGCCTTTACACCAGAAGTAAAGATGCATCATTTATTGCAGTATACCGGGACGCAGGCCGGCCGTGTTAGTGTTTAGTATCTCGATAGAGTCAATTCAAAAATACGTGCAAGTCAAAGGGCATACTAAAGGACTTGCCTTCGTTGTGTCATTCAAAAGTTATGCTGCTTCTTTTGATAAGATTATTATGCTCTTGCAAAAATGACTCGCCGGCCCAAAAAGCTGTGCCGCCTCAAGAGGCGGCTGCTGATGCATCGAGAAAAAGACATGGCTTGTAACTTAGTCATTAAGGAGGCGGCTTGGCATGTAAACAAATAGACATTACCAGCCTTCTGCTCTCTTAGACAAGTACATTGACAGATTTTACCATAGGTTATTTTATACAAGCATATATACTTAAAGAACGTATAAAGACTAGTTTATCGCAGCCAATAAACTCGAGATCCCTCATTCTGATATATACATTCAATACAGCTATGTCTCTCTAGGAAATCCTTATACCTGTCTAACGGTATCAGTTGAGTTTACACAATCAACAGGAAGGAGGAAGAGACATACAAGCATCTTACCATCCAGAAAAGTCCGGGATTAAACATGACATACCAGTCTTGCACGACACGATCTCAACCGGTTCTCGGCACGCCTTAATCAAGAACATGAACACGAACAATCACATCCCCTCTTGTACTTTCTCCCTTTCTTCTTCCAAGTCCACTATACCTTCTCTCCCAGCCATGCTCCGTCGCCCCCGTACTTTCTACAACCAGCTTATGACCTCCCAAATACCCCAGTCGAAACACCCTCTTCCACGCGCACCCACTCTCCTTCTTACTCAACCTGACATTCAACACCACAGTCATCTCGTCCTCAGGCGCTCTTGGAGGAGGGATGTGGTGGACCTCGTCGGCCCCGCTAGGTGCATCAAGAGGCACACCCGGCTTCTTCGACGGGGATACGTAAGAAGAAGGAGGGGCGTTCCATGATCCGTTGGGTTGGTAAGATGGCGACGCGTCAGGGTACCGATCCCAGTAGTACCTTGAGCGAAGATCCCCCCTTGACTTGTCCTCCACCTTGGCCCTTTCTGCCCTCTCCAACCGCTCCTCCAGCTCCCTCGCCCTCTCCTCCGCCTTGTTTCCGCTCCTAGCCCGTTCAAATTCCGCGCTCGCCTGTCTCGCCTTCTCCCAGCCCCTCTTCTCCCTGGGCCTCCTCTCGCTATAGCTCCTTTTATCCTTGCTCGCCCCGTTCAGCCTCGCTATCTCCTCGCGCTGTCTCTTCTTCCAGTTCATATCATAGACGTCCTTTAAAACGGGGTTCTTTAATATCTCGTACGCCATCCCGGATAGCTTGTAGGTTTCTTGGGAGTAGGCCGAGCCAGCTTTGTCAGCGTGGTATTTAACGAGCCCGCGACGGAAGAGGTAGGTAAGCTTTTCTGGGGAGAAGTCGAGATATGTGGTGCCCAGGATGGCGTAGTAGTTGGCTGTGCTGTTGAGATGCGCTGCCAGGTTCTGGGAGATGCTGATGGACATATTTAAGGAACAGATGTGCTCTTGAAGACTGTGACGGGTCTTTAGTTATATGTTGTTAAGTATGTAGAGAGAGTGGGAAAGTTCAGTAGTTGTGCATGAGATTCGAAGGTGCAAACTGGTGCAAGGCGGAACTGATGTGCGGAGTTGGAGCCATTGCGCAGTACGGAGAACGTTTGGATTTTCACATTGAGTTCAAGCGGCGAAGCTCGCCCAAAGTATCGTTCTGCAGTTGGCAATTCTATATTCAGCTATATTAATTATTAGTGTAATGACGAGCTATTTTCGCCTCTGTAGCCTTAATATACCAGGGGAAAAAGAGATGTAAGCATGTAAACATCATGCCGAACAAAAGAGATGGAGAGAAAGACTACTTGTATTCCGAGATTATCTAGCTGTGCATTGAGGGCAAAATCCTCTATGAATGTCCCTTTGTAAACAATATCCCATGGGATATCAGCTCTGCAATATAAGCACTATCTGTTATTGTGAATTGTATTTAGCAGGCATCGCAACACGCGAAAAAGCCGGTGAAAGAAATGACTGGAAGCCATGGAAGGCTGACTTTTGAAAATCATCTCTCAAACAAAAATATACCGCTCTTTAGGACCTATGATATCCGAAGTTAGCTTATATACATAATGCTCCTTACATCTTCGCAACTCACCTGGTGCACGGATGATTATACCCTGGCGTACCAGGTCGTCAATCTTCTCTTGCAGACCCCCTTTGTTGGCCCAACCCATTTGCTTCATGACAACCACGATCTTTTCCGCTGTTTTTGCCTTACACCTGTCCAAAGCATCCTCGCTTAGACCAAATTTGTTGTTGATCTCCAGCAATTTGTGAATCTTCATCTCAACGAATTTCTGAATGAAGCTTTCGGCAACCTTCTGGGCAGGGGAGTGGAGAGTAGCATACAATGCAAATCTCAAAACTTCCTTATCAGTCAAGTAACCGTCTATAGTTTGCAGAATACGGTCGGACCATTGTCTGACAAAGTCAAAAGTTATAAGCTCATCTTTGGTGTAAAGTCCGAGTACCTCCGCGTCATTCTTGTCTCCTTCGAGGATGTTCACCTCATTAGTGAGCTCCACCAGCTTTCCCATCACTTGCTCATCAGATAATTCCGTGCCTTGATTATTAACGCAACCATCACAGCCACATTCAAAGCCATATTTCTCTTGCAGGATACGACGTCTGTAGCTGACCGTGAAATATCTAGCTCCCATATAATCATGCGTGATCTCCTCACTCTTCTTGATGTCTTGAGTGGCTCGGAAAACGATGTAATTGTTCCTTGTGAACTTGTATGTGGCGTTTGCAAAACAGGCATGGTTCAGCCTTGAGGCAGTAAGGTAGGTACGTACGACTCTGGAGTTATCGTTCACGTTCGCTATGCAATTCTGAAGTCAGTACAGTGCTTTGTGTCGGCAACTATTTGCCTTCTTCCTTGAGCATTTTGTAATTGAACGAATACTGAAGGAAGTGGCAGGGTCGGTTGGCTATCAATTGGAATGGATCCCGCAAATGACTTGAATAAGCACTTACATCCTCCCCTAATTTCAAAACTGTTCACGTCCCAGATCTTCATCACAGCTGTCTCCTCACATGGCGTCTTATGGCAATTGCATTGGCCGTGGAGTGCGAAGAACTGGCGCTTCTTATCCTCTGGTAACATGGCCACATTTGCCTCAATGCAAAGCCATTGTGCACTTGTCTCGAACAATGGTGCTTCACGAAAGATCTCTTCACCTTTTTTGATATCCCGGCAAGCGAAGACTCCGAGCCCCTTTCCTAGAGATAGCTTGACATTGAATAGGCGCGTACGAGCAGGTTCGGTAATATGTGTAGAAGAGGAGACAACAGCATCGTTTGTTGGCGAAGAGCTGTTATTGGTGATAGTCATGGCGCTCATACTTTCAGCCAGCTGCTTCTCCTCCAACTTCTTTGCAGTTCCATTTCCCTTCGCAGCCCTGGCTTTTACTTGTGTCTGAGTCAACTGGGTTGGCACAACCTCCTCGGTCTTGGACTCCATCTGTAATCAGTCAGCTACTGTTGTCTCTGATGTAAATGAAGGTGATTGTGCAAGATTATTATTGCATGCATCGCGAGCATGACAGAGAATCCTGAATCGATCTTCAAAGTCTCAAGCTATTGATATTGAGGAACATGGCCACTGATGAAACTTTGAAGGATTTTCATAACAACAGCTAAGAGATCATTGAACGTACCTTCACAGCAAAATACGCAATTAAAAAAAAGAATTCAAGGTATAGAGAAGAGAGTGTAGGCGAAAGGGTAACTAGAAGGAACAGAATATTTAAAAGGTTGCTAGGCTAAGTGAGGCGATCTGATGTGCAATGGAAAGGTGAAGTTCAACTTAACACGGCTGAGATATGTTAAATTTCTTTGATATTGAACTAAAAATCAGATGAGCCCTGAGAGCTTGGTCGCTGCACCGGTGCCTTCTCTTGATAAGATACTGACATGGTTCTAGCAGATCTGCTCTCAAATGGTAGTTCAGTGGCTTCAGAGGAGTTCTCAAAAGCCTTAATGACAATCCCATCATGCCGCGTCAGCTCATTGAGAATGACTCTGTCTAGTTCCTTCTCACCCAGGCTCACTAGCATAAATAAATCCAGGTTACTCAGAATAGACTTCGCGACCGCGCATTCTCGCTCGCTGAACCACTTCTCCATCGACTCAGAAGCTCGCACCCCACCAAGGCAAGCTACATTGCGGACTAATGATCTGTCAAGCTTATCGGCACCTACGGTAGTATACATGCCAAAGAATGCCGTCATCGCCGGAGCCGAGCTCATGAACAAAAGGATATCATTGTGGGGCGAGAAATAGATGGGGCTTCCAAACTGCTCAGCGAAGCAAAGAGTGTACATCCTCAGAGCCTCAATCCTCGACTCCACACAGCAAAATAGAAGAGCCGGAGGATTACAGTACATTCTCCATAGTGTAGTTGATTGTCGATGATTGCTCCGGTCCCAATAGCTCTGAAGTCGCAGCTGATTCTTTATGAAAATTGGGAGAACGCGAGGATGCAAAGCAGATTGCCAGATCTTCTGTCTCAGCTCTAGCGGCAACTCCAGGAAAACTGTGAACTCCTTGAGGACTTGAGGCTCAGACTTATAGTAGCTGGAGCGGCCTCCAAAGAAGGGACTTGAGGATGCTTTGCTTGACTCTCTGGAATGGTGGAATGGATCTGGTTGTTGGGCAAGGCCCGCAGGCTTCTCTTTACGGCTTCTAAAACCGCGCTCATCAGTACTGGAAGCGGAAGAGGAAGTAGTTGAAGTGAAAAGCCTCTCCAGGTCCGGATAGTTAGGCAGGAGCTCAGTAAAGCTAGTGGTGTCCGACATTGTAGTACCATGTATTGAATGTTACTTAATATTTCATACTAGCAATGCGTCGCAATAACGGCCCTATGATTTAACTAATGAATAGCATGTCAAGGTTGCTGGTAGATTATGTATCTGAAGCTTGTGAGGAATGTACCAAGCAGTTCGCTTTACTCCGGATCTAGCTGTGGCTGGGTGGTCATGTGCATCAACAATTCAGCCTCGTGAGGCCGTCAGCTTTCTTTTATTGACGTATGACTTGCGTTTCAGACGTACTATCTTTGTGAAAGCGATATGGCAGATTTTGAGACACATATTTGTCCAGTGGTTTTAGTGATGTTCACATGCTGCGGTTTCCTAAGTCACCTGATTGTGATGAGACCTTCCGGAGCCCTGTACAATTCCCATCCGAACCGTGCAAAATTGTATGCTTCGCATGGGGCCATTACCTTGCCTGAATCTCACATAAGAGACACAATGACAATAGAAAAGTAATCATGTCTGTTGTTCTAATCATTCCGTATCACACGATATCATCGACTGTTCTTAGTCTCCAGATACGCGACCTGTGCCATTCCTACGTCCTCCGTGTCTATTATCTCCAGGTTGGATTTCATCGCTTGAAATCTTGGGAGCTTCATGCTGTACATGCCAGGAAAGCCTCCACGGCGTCGAGCAGATGTCAATTTAGGATGCTGGCCACGCGGCGCTCGCTCTAGATTTTTCCTTCGTTCGAGGGCTATTCTTCAGGAATAAATGAAGCGTGCCACACTCTATTGGCGGGTGTAAATGTAAGCAGTTGTTCCTTTAACAAGTCTTAGAGAAGTGATGAAGCATGTTTGCAGCAACTCAATCTATGCTTATATCAGACGAAAAAGAATCGGATATGTGAGTCACGAAGCTGAAGTTCCTATGTTCCGGAACATTGTCCACTGTAGAGCAAAGTTCAGTAACGTTTCCTTCTGTATCTTGGAAGAAAGTTTGATAGGTCTCTGGCTCTATCATTGCATCGCTGCCCCGTCTTCGAAACCGTGTTGGTCTAAAACAAGTGCAAATTAGTTTGGTTCTTCGCTCCAATAAAAATCAAATCAGTACCTATAAACCTCGCCCCCAGCAGACAGCACCCGTTTGATGGTATCATTTAAGTCCGTTGTAAAGAGTGCTCTTGGATATCCTTCGAGTTCTCGTGTCTTTGCAATGAATATGGAGGCAGTATCGCTCTTTTCATTATTCATCAGATAACCTGGCGGTACAGTATACAATTCTCCGTTATCAAAGAATATTTGAAAGTCGGCGTCGGTCGGAAGAAACTCATCATCGGGCCACAATTCAAACCCTAAAGCTTCGGTGTAGAACACACGAGCACGGTCAAAATCCCGAACACGAATCTGAAACTCTTTGATTCGAATCTACCACATTAGCCTCTCGTTCTGTGTCAACTGAAGAGTACTGTACTTACATTATAATTGCCACTGAGACTAGCCATTACAGCTCAACAAAGCGAAATCCGCCTATTTTAGGAGGAAAAGCTCTGTCAGGGAGCAAAAATTACAAGAGAATAAGCAGCCGAAACTCTGGTTCCGATGGTCATAGTGAGACGTGTAACGATCAAAGTTGGTTGCATGAGATCATTTATGAAAAAAAGGGTCTTGTGCCTTTTTTTGCTTTTTGTAGGCGGCTGTTGCTGCATGAAGACATCATCACGTTTAGCGCTAGTCAAGGACGAAAGTTCCCGAGAGCCAGATTTGAAAGACTGTGGCTGTAATATTCCAGGATTAGTGCGCAGGGGCGGTTGAAGTGAAATCAACTCTGGGGATAGAGTAAGAGCCTCCCTGTGTAATGCTGCGTGTGGTAGATCGGGCGCTGAAGGAGTCCAAACTTGCCGGAAAGGCAACACTCACTCATAGGATGGACTTCTACGCCGTCCATTCGGAAGTCGTGGAAGCTTTCCCGAAGCCCTGCCTTGCCATGCTCGAAAAGGTCCGCAGCCCGTTCTTAAACATCCAACAATGGACGAATCTGCTCACAGAGAAAATTGCTTTTTTTCTGGTTTGGAGCTGAAAGGAATGGCAGATGCGATTGGCAGGTGGCTATGCGGGGACAGTTCAACGGTCCGATCCCTTGACCTCAAAACCTTGGCGGACTCGGTAGGCTCTATTAATTAATATTGGCAGATTTGTGGGCTGATTTTAGCACTGAGACACTTGAAACAATACCAATCCTGCTCAACGAAATATATAGCTTTCAACACGTGCCTTGCAGCTTTGAAGGCTGTGTGTGTCAGTCAGCATCGTGGAGGCATACAAAGTGTTAATGTGGTAATGAACTTGACCACAATGAAAAAGTTGATGCAAGCATTATTCTGCTAAAAACACATAAAGAATACGGGGGTTCTGGAGACATGAATCATCGAGACAATACTTTATAGAAGTCAAAGTTCATTGTTTGGGTGACCGAAACACATCTAAGTTCTTTCTCAAACAGCTTCCGTGACGTCTACTTTTCCTACAATACTCGTGTAAATCTCTTATTGATGTGTAAATGCTCGCTGAATCTATGGGCTAATTTATGTACTCTCTACACCATAGAGGGTATATGAACTTACGTGTGGTTCAGAATATGGCTAAATAATGGGTTGATAAACACTCAAGGTCACCAAACAATCTTGTTCGATTTGGTTTTTTAGGAGGACGCAAGCTCATACACTTCCCAAGCAGGTTCTGGAAGCATGATCTGTTTAATGATGTTTGCGGAGGAGTCCGAGCTGAGAAGCCCAAACTGAGGAGGCATAATGTACATGAGCGATAATTGACAATACAATCCATTTATTTACAAACCTTATGACAGAGATCTTGGATTTTCGAGCCTCTAAAAATGGCCATGTATAGTCAGCTATGCAATTAGCAATATTCACTAGGATAAATATTTTTCGATATCTATAATTATAGTCGCATTACGGATATTTTGGGGTCACAACAACCTTCATTTATGCACATGTCTCAATACCTGGCAATCAGACCTGTTGGTACACGTCTATAATGTGAATCATACAAGAGCGTGTAGACTCTGCGATGGAGAAACCTCTTAGATGGTCATCAAAGCACCGGTTCCAAACTGACCATCTATCAATTCATAGGAAAAGGGACGCATCACACCATTTCCCGGGTGATTTCAAAACCTGACCAGAGTGGTGAAGAAGTAATCACGGATGAGTTGCATTCTATCATGGCAATGGTTCAAGCTTGATTTGAAAGATTTCCAGTATGTGCAGCAGCATATTTTATGGCCTATGTGCCACTACACCTTCAAAATCCTAACGCCTATGAGCTACATGAATGCTTTACTCGCTCACTGCTCACATGCGTCAGCTTACTACACCCATTTCTTCAAGACCTCTCCATCGGCATTCATTTCAATATACGTCCCTCCAATCTCGCGCCCGCTGCGACTCCGACGCGATTTTTTCGCATTAGACGCCGTCTCTTCGTCCGAAGGACAATAAGGCGGGTAGCAGGGCGGCGGAGTAGGGTCGGTATATAAATACTCCATATAGATGAAAGTTTTGTCGGGCTCCTCCAGATCGTACCATTGCCCACCATTATAAGTCGGATAACCGTTCTCGACGCAGCGCTCGATGATATGCTTCGTCCGATTAAAGCAGTCTTCTCGATCTTTGACCGTGGAAGAGATGGTCAAGGCGATGTAAATATAGCTTCCTGCTGGAAATCCGTCGGCGGTGCAGTTGTCACGCTGGCGAAGATTCAATCCATATCCTGAGAGGAACTCGTGGCCCTCACCCCAGTTTTCTTCGCTCGAGCAGAGAGCATCTCGCAGTGCCCAGAGATCCGGAGCAGCGCATGATGATTGCTGCGGCGTCGTTTGTGATGGCTTTGCACGAAAGCAGGCTTCTTGTGCAAAGGAAACCTGAAAGAGGAAAGACAAGTAAGCAAAAATTTGGAACGCCTTCATGCTGGATATTGGAATTCAGTGGGTAAGCAGTTAGTATTGCTCTTGAGCTGAGCAACATGAAAGCCAGGAGGCGCTTGTTCTTTAAGTAGAGACAGCTTGAGTAGCACCATTTCATGAGTTACGATTTCCAGTGCTCTTTCCTCCGGCGTACAAGGCTAGTATGTCGAAAGTCTGCTGATTGTTACCGTCAATTCTCTACGGCTTTCTCGAATTTCTGCTGCACTGCTACTCAATACTTCGCAAATATATATGCCAAGCCAAGAAGCAAGCACTTTCAGCGGTGCCCCACTGTGCATTAGCATTTAAGACGGCGAAGTTAATCTGGAGAAACCTTGCATGATTGCGATAGCAAGCTTGGGCATAAGCCCGATTGGATAACATATTTAAGCTTAATAAGCTACCAGCACAATGCTTTTACGACTTTCCTTGAACGGGAAGATACGATTCATTTTGCTCTAAGCATGTATTTGGAATTCTTGCTTGTGTTCTTGGTCCTTTGAGTTGCACTACTTACTTGCTCTATATACTGAACGGTCACCAGGGATATCTTAGCCCTCGTGTAGATCATCCGGTTTTTCGTCTGTGCCAAGAATGTTGTAATGTTCGGAATTGTAAATATACATCCTTGATTCCCGTCGGTTCTTAATCCAATTCCACCTATTTCGGTCCGCATATCAATCAAACTTTGATTCGTCGGAACGAACTATACTAATTCTAACATTCCGAATTATAATTAGTTCCCGAAATGTCAAGTTTAATAAGGCCTTGAAAAATAAAAATTTAGAATATTGAAACCATAGAAAGTATATATAAGTTCATGACCATCCGTTCCATAAAATAGAAATATAGGTAATAAGTTTATTTCTTTGATCATTGTCTATTATACTTCATTATGGGTTTGCCTTGACTGTAAAAAACTTGGTCTATAAGACCACATTCCGGCTTTTCTCTATGCCAAAAGACTCACAGCTATATGGATCTACAGCTGCTACTACTAGTTAAAGCTCCTTGTAACCCAGGTAGGCTCCTCCAATTAAGCATGAGCGCCGTCCCCAATGCAGTACGGGATGGGATAGGAGCTGCTGTTGCAAAGTCTGATCACTCCCTGAACCCACTGCACCAATAAGAGTTAGTAAAGTTTTTTTTCCTAGAATATCAAAACGCGGAACCAGGAATGTCAGGAGTTCTCAACAGCAAAGTGTGTCTAAATAGGCAACTCTACTCCCGCGACTCGAGACACCACACATGAGAGAATAAATGACTCTAAAAACTGCTTACGTTTAGGTTGCCGAACTGCCGGCTTGAATATGTGTCCGACACGAACGACTTCTTATCCCATGAGTCGGTGCATCCGCTCAGGTAGTTGCCCTCCACTCGTCGGACTAGCGGCTGGCTGACGATGACTCCGAATTGTCCATCAGGAACATTGTAAAACAGACTTTGCTCCTGTGTTGTTGTCCAGGACTGGCTGTACTCGACTGTCATGGATATTGAGAGGATGTCCTTGATCAAACTGGCTTCCACGCCGACTCCGACTGAGAGGCTGTTGCTGATTTCATACCCCGCTGTGACAGACACCTGTGCGCCACCGCCTTGTGCGCTAATAACTGGTGACATCGGGACGTCCCAGTTCAGAAATGTTGCATCGGAAGTGACCTATTCAGCATTGCGAGACTCAGTACGTGCTCTTTCAAGAAGTTTAAGACTTAAATCAAAGCATAAGAATCCTTCAGAAGCGTTCCAAAAAACTTAATTTTTATTTTTTTTGAAGAGGACATTGAAGACAAATAAATACTGACCTGGACTTCATTGGACTCATCACAGCGCCGGTGCTTGGTTTTGCGAGCGTCGCGGGAGTCGAGAGAGGGTGCTTGAGGTGCGGGTTGCAGAAGGCCACGGGAAACGAGCGCTGTATATTCATTTTCTTTGACTACCGTCGATGATCCGTCGGCGTTCAAAAGGACAACGTCATCATAGTTGAGAGCTATTGGGCGAGGAGTTGCTGAAGTCATGCCTACGAGGGCGAAGGTGATTAACAAATTACGAGACAACATCTTAACGATTGTGAGTTATGATTTGCAGAATGAATGACTGAAGCGAGTGTGTAGTAAAAAAAAGAGAGCAGACTGTTGTAACGAGTGAATGATTAAGAGTGAGATTTGGGGTGAGGAGAGAAGCTAACATCCACGGCATCGCCATCTATTATACTATCGCCAGACTCCAAAAAAGGCTTCGTATTTCTTCTTTCCTGGGCATTATCTAATTTGGTTTCAATGCAATGGATGTTACCACCACCTGAGAGCTCAAGATGGTCCACAGACCGTTTTGGAAGGTTGGCTTGAACTCTATTCTGTTGATCGACAATAAACGCTGACAAACGCGATGAACGCATAAACGCCTTTCCTTAGTACTGCCCTCATTCTTTAGGGTATCCGCGATTAGGAGTCGACGATCAGATGGTATCGTAGTCAACTCTGTGCTTGGCGCATTGGAACGGTTTTAAGATTTAGGACTGCCAAGCAGAGAATGGGCTGAGCTATGGCAGAAATAAGGTTTACAGAAGTCCATCGAAGCTCCACAAGGCTCAGTTCATCCGACGATTTTGTATGAGGTTCTCATGACTCGCCAGCATTGACCATTTCCCTGTGATGTTTCAAGTATCTACTCGCCAGGTCAACCATTCTGTGTGGCTGTCCGGTAAGGCCGGTAAGGCCGATAAAGAGTCGTAGCCACTCATGACTCGACCGCATTGACCAGTTTCATGTGATGTTGTGCCTGATCATCGCTGCAGGGACCATCTGGGGGGGGAGACTGTCAAGCGGATAGATCCGTCTGCCAATATGGGTCTTGGAGGCTGAGCTCATCCTTGGGTAGACTTCTTGACCAATGAATATTGGTACTCCAGATCTAAAACGAACAGGCTCAGGGCAGCCTTGATGCTGATCAAACAGAGGGTGTATAGTAGAAAGAGCATCTAATAGTGTTTAGAGTTTAAGCGGAAGCATTCGCGCTGTGGGAGAGCTCGTGTTTCTCCTTGGGCCTCTTGAACCTCCCCATGTCATAATTTCGAAGTTCATGCGCTAGTGTTAAAGATACTATGCGTGATGTCACTTGGCTCAGAGCTCTAAGAGACCGCTGACAAGAAGTGAAGCTTCAGAGAGTATATAAAAGATGTTTGGCCAGCATCAACAAGTTCGCTCTCCAGTCAACAAAGCATCGCACTGCCGCTCTTTAACAGTTGTTATTTGATCTCTTAATTACTTACTTCACTCGCTTGAAATCTACACAGACACTCGTTACTTGTCTTAATTAATAAAAGTTCTTACGGCTCAAGCTTTCACCAGCCTACGTTAGCTCACAACTCCAATCCCAAATTCTAGTCAAAATGCGTTTCTCTTCGATTCTTTCATATACAGTGCTAGGCCTCGCCGGTTCAGCGTAAGCGTGCTTGATATAATAACCACCCCAAGCATCTGCTTACAGTTAATCCTTCAGCTTTGCGAATCTGCACCCCAACTGTGCCTGCCACAACGGCGACAGCTACAACTGGCGTGTCACAACGCTGGCATGCCAAGTGTACACCGATGCAGGATACGAGGTATGTGTGCTATGAATGTTTCTGACCAGCATTGGGAAACTGACTGAGTGATTCCAACAGTGGGGAGGCGGCTTCTATGATTCACCTTCGGGACGAGTAAGTCTAGTGAACCAAACCTTACAGCATATAGAGACTTACAATGATAGTGTGTCGCAAATGATGGAAGCAGTCTCGCAGGCAATGAGTGGGAAGCTGCTTGTCGGACAGTTGCTACTTCGGGTTTTGATTGTGCTGATGGCATTGGCAAGTGTTTCGCATTTCCTGAAAGTGTTCGGGGACGTTGTTAGGGGATGAGAATGCTGCAGGAACTCTGCATGCAAATACGGATCCTAGGTGATGGCACTATAAGTGTGCAATCGTCTAGTCTCAGGCAAACCAGGGTGGCGATGGCCATTTAGGTCTTGGGTTAGATAGGCTCCACTACACTTTGTCATATGAATTAATGATACTCCATACTAAGCAAGCCCAAATTCGAATTTTCGGTGATTCTATCTGAGTACATTGCGGGAAAACCATTGGGACGTTGCCACGGGTAGGTCACTAGACACATAGGTTGGGTTGTCGATGCTAGGCTTATTCAATTGAACAAAATTCTCGATTCTGAGAAATGGGAATCAAATATGTTGAATAGAGCTATGAGAGTTTCAAGAATGTGATTCAAGCGTAATCAAAGAAGCGTTGTCCTCTATAATAACTGCAGGATCTCGGGGCTTACTATTTTCGACGGATTAATTCATTCAAAGTCAAATATAGACATGAAAGTAAGCTCAATTATAACCTCTCTGATAGAGCTAAATTCTATAACTAAAGGTAGTCATGATCTGGATGCTTGGTGCTTTAAACCTTTGCTTAACTAGGATTCAATCTGTACATAGGTAGCAAACGGTATCTGGGGATTGAGGTCTGGTGCTCTGGTTGATAAATGAGTTGAGTTGGTTACCAGTCGAGCTAGTCTGCATTTTGCCAAGGGCATGAACAGTATGAGGTGTAAATGATGAGAAGCAGAACAGGTCATATTACTCAGAACCTTACCCACGGGTACTTCTGCAAATCACCATTTCTGTCGCCACTGCCTTGTGTTCTTGTAGCTACGGGGCAATAGTCTTCAAAATGGAGTCTTATGTTCACCTAACTATTGCTAAATTCTTCATTACCTATTTTTTGGGCTAGCTCTACTAATTAAAACCTCCAATTTTATTTACATCGTTCAATTCATCGACCCGAGAGCTACGCTCATTCCGGTGGTTCCACGAAAAGGAATACCTACTTACGTACATAAAACCCCGAGTCCGACGCTGTAGTGCATGTGTCCGAAGATAGAATACCACCTTGGTGAATGGGATACCTCGAACTGCCTCTTTTTGTGCGCAGAGCTTTTCCACCAATCTATCTGCATAATTTCCGTGCTCAGCCGGTACAAGTTCATGGGCATCCACCTCAGAACTCAGTGTAAGTATACGAAGATGGTGGAAGGAACCAAGTTCTTGTATTGATGCATCCTGAGAAAGTTAAGAAAACACATTCTTTAGAGATACATGCCTGGTTCGCAAGTGTTGCTTACCTCCTGGGCGCTATTAGAAAGTCCAATCCAAAGATCAAGACGCAATGCTCTTAAGTCGGGGCATTTTTGCCGAATGATATTCAAAAGCCTCGTGTCATCGCAGGACCCAGGATGTGAATCGTTAAGATAAGAGCAGTGTTCGGGATGATCTACAAGCTCTAACACTCGAAGACTACGGGGAAGAGCCTGTACAATATTTCTATGCCGACAAAACATTGCAGAAAATTTTTCAAGGTCACCCATGCTTCCAATCATTGTACATAGTCGGTTCATCCAGGGTCCCAATTCAGGTCCAGACTCAACTTCGTGGTGGCTAACTTTGTCAACAAATTTGAATGTCCTAAGCATCTTGAACGCGTCAACAGGAACGGTCATGATGAAATTCTCCATTGGAATTTCTTCAAGCCTTAGACAGGTCAGCCTGGAAAAGTCGAACAATTTTTCAACATGCGCCGAGGTGTAGGTCCATTGAGAGATATTCCTGGATTGAGTATCCAAAAAACCAGCCTTACCCTGCAAGCTAAGACTCTTTATTGGAGGCAATTTTCCCTTGCCTAATGGAAGTAAATGACTGATGTATAAGCGCTCAAGATTTTCGGCTGACTTCAGTAGAGTTGCTAATTCGAGAATAGAGCTCCGGTGCCATGTTGAGCTAGCGCAGAACGAAGTAAGATTTTGTGCGGGGATGGTTGACAATCTCGGAGAACAGACTTTGCCTTTTAACTTGAAATGAAGTCGAACATGCTTTCCTTCATACTTTGGAGTAAGTCAGCAGGTTTTGGGATACGATGTCGTGGTAAAGGTTGTTTTGGCGACTCTGGTAAATGTGAACATACCTCAAAATACCGTTGCATTTCGCTGGGTAAACCCACAGTCGTGCGGCGGCTATGGATCCACCTACAGAGAATGCGTGAGAGAGATCCTGGTAAGGTATTACAAATTATGTTTAACCTACATTATATCACGTAACACCTCGCAACGTGAGAGCAAAGTGCTCACACGGACACTATCTAATCTCGCTCGCAGAACTATATAACGTGTGTGGGCATAGATATGTGATTTGACCCGAGAACAATCAGGATTTCCGTTATCATTGATAATTCTCTGATGAAGTATGAACTTCCGAAATACAAATGGAGTGCATTGGACATCGAAAGTACGAGATACAAGGCGCCATTTTAGGAATGAAGAAGAGCTAGACAACTGCGAAAATTAGTGTATGAACTTGAACTGCATTACACAGTATAAGGAAGGTGGCTTAGACTTTTTCAAAGATAAGGTCCCAGAGCTCAGAGCTGAGAGAGTATATCGGTGGCAGCTGCACGACCTGTGAAGATGGAGAAATGGGCTTGTCCATGACTGCGAAGTAAGAGTTTTACCTCCAAGTTAATCTTTCTCCTATATACGAATGTCAACTCAAGATAAAGTAAAATTGAAATTAAAGTTTAAAATGTTTTCAAAGTAAATGCATAAATACAAATAGAGAACGAGGGAGAGATACTTATGTGAACTTATGTAGAATGGGAGTCATACCTGTGTGCCAAGCTCAATTGTACATGTGGCGCAACAATCACACCAGCCACACTTCTCGCGTCCCCCTTTCTAAACCGCGACGTTTGTATTAACATTATTATTGTTTGTGGAGATCAAGTCACAACCCATTCCGCAAGAATAAAGCACGTGCGCTTCATGGATTCAAGATTTAGATAACTCGCGCAGAATGGCCGAGTTCTCCAATGGACAAGTCGTTCAGCTTGCGGATGGCCGTTTGGCAACAATTCGATATGTAGGGCTAGCTCATTTTCAGCATGGAACGTGGATAGGCGTGGAACTGGGGGATTACAGCGGCAAGAACGATGGAAGCGTTCAAGGGGAGAGGTATTTCACCTGTGAGGATGGAAGGGGAATGTTCGTCCGACCTGCTGCGGTCTCTCTGATTGAGCAATCTCCTCCAGCACTTCCAGCTCAACCAGAACCACCTACAAAGCCAGCTGCTATTCCTCTGAAGAAGACAACAAGGCCCAGCAGTGTTGTGAGCACAGCAGCTGGGCGTCGGTTAAGCTCAGTGCCAGATGTAGGGGCAGCAAAGAGGGTGAGCATGAATTCAACAAGCCCAAGCCCAGTCACAAGATCTCGTCCCTCCAGCATGCTGCGAGTACGTGTCTCCCTCTATCCAACCTTTATTACAAATCCTAACACTGTCAGTCACCTACAAAGTCTCCCACGAAACAGCTCTCTGCGAACACATCAACCACCTCAACTCCCCGAACCGGCACACCCTCCAACACAAGAACACCATCCATAACAATGACGAAGCCCGCCCGCACAAGTACGGCAGGAAGTAGAACATCGATGGGTCCTCCCCCAGCTCCGGCAGGACGACGCCAGTCCCTAGCAGGAGGCACTAGCGTTGCCAACAAAGCGGCAGCTCCTCCGCCAAGCAGAGCTCCCAGTACCCGACAGTCGTTGGCACCAAAGCTAAATGTTGGAGTACGACCAAATTCAGCTCGAATTGGCTCCATCGGCTCACATTTAAGCAGCAGGACGAGCTCTGGTAGTGGTAATGACACAGGCGATGAAGGTAGAGGTTCTCCAGATAAAAATAGTCAAGGAAATGTGTCCCCCAAGCGCATCAGCCCAGCTTTGGCTCGGACTGCAGCTATGGATCGTAAAGCCGCCTCTCCAGCTTCATCTGGCAGCACAGCATCTCCTGTAGCTCAACGAGGCGCAGGATCTAGCACAGCTGCAAGCCGTGAAATTGAAGATTTAAAGACAAAGCTCCGTTTGATGGAGAAAAAGCGACTTGAGGATCGTGATAAGTTGAAAGCGATGGAGCAACTTAAGACAGAGCGAGACAAATTCGAAAACATCATTCAGAAAATGCAGGCTAAATATCAGCCACAGCAAGAGGAATTAAAGCAGCTCCGTCAAGAGCTCAAAGATCTGGATGCTCGAAATGAACAGCTCGAAAACATGCAAGCGGATCACGAAATAGAACTTGACCATGCCTTGGTTGACAGGGAGATTGCGGAAGAAACTGCTGAAAGTTATAAATCTCAAGTCCAAGGGCTCGAAGAATTGAGAGATGAGCTACAAATGGAAGTGGAAATCCTAAAGGCAGAAAATGCTGAGCTAGGTGGTGAAATGACGATTGAGGAAAAGTCAAGTCAGGGTTGGCTTCAGATGGAACGAAGTAATGAGCGGCTGAAGGAGGCACTGTTACGTCTACGCGACATGACCCAACAAACTGAATCTGATCTTAAACATGAGATAAAAGGTTTAGAACAAGATTTACGGGATTTGACTACTTTCAAAGATCAGTATCATGATATCAAAGGCAAATTCGACCAGTCTCTGCTGGATGTGGAAAACCTTCGAGAACAGTTGGACAATGCAGCAACGGCAGACATAATGATTTTAGAACTTTCAGAAAAGAACGGCGAACTAGAAGATAACATCAAAGAGCTTCAATTAGCTATCGAGGACCTTGAAAGCCTAAGAGAGCTCAATGATGAGCTGGAGATCAATCATGTTGAGACAGAGAAGGAGATGCAAGAGGATATTGATTTCAAGGAAAGTGTTATAATCGAGCAAGCACGCCGTGCTGCACAGCAAGAACAAGCTATGGAAGACATGGAGTACACATTGTCAAAGTTCAGGGAGCTTGTTACCAATCTTCAAAGTGATCTTGAAGATATGCGTGCGTCGCATGCTGTGACTGAGACTGAGTCTGAGCAATTGAATAGCAGATCACGAGCTATGATGGATCTCAACATGAAGCTTCAGGTCTCCGCAGCAAAAACCCAGATTAAGACTATTGATCTCGAATTACGTAGACTCGATGCAGAAGAAGCTTCAGAACATCTAGCTATTGTTCAATTGTTCCTTCCAGAAGCATTTCACAGCGACAGAGACTCCGTGCTGGCTTTACTTCGCTTTAAGCGTGTTGGATTTAAGGCGAACCTATTGTCCGGATTTGTCAAAGAACGGGTCAATGGACCACCAGCAGCCGGTCATGAAGACGACATTTTTGCGGCGTTTGATGTGCTTGATAAGCTGTCGTGGGTTGCGGCAATGTGTGATAGGTTCGTCCGGGCCATCAGCCACTGTTCAACGGAGCAGTTCGCGAAGTATGAAGGGGCTCTCTATGAGCTTGAGCCCGTTGAGAGGGCATTAAACGGATGGATTGATGGCTTGCGGCGCGACGATCTCAAGGAGAAAGCATGTGCTGTTGAACTACAACGCACCATTGCCCTCATGTCCCACCTTGCTGAAGTACATATCTCTGATGGCTTGGCCACATACGCTGATGATGTGCATATGCGAGCTCTTGTCATGCAGAGCCATCTTGAGAGTGCTGCGGGTGCGATATCTGCAGCTAAAAGTATGGTTCAAAGAGTAATTCCTAGTCAGGGTGACGAAGATGAACTCGCTCAGCATTTCAACCGAAAAGCTGATACTGTGATTTCACAGACTAGAAGTGCAAAGGTAGTCATCAGCAAAGCAGTTCGTGCACTGGAAGATCTCAAGACACGTTCGTTATCGCTGAAACCAGACACGATCCAATATTTTGAGCAGTGTGAAACATCGACGCAAGAGTTGGCTGAATTCGCCCGTCAAGCAGGGGCTGATCTTTATGGGCTTCTCCACGAAGAAGGCAGAGTTGAGCCGTTTACATATCTCGAAGTCCAGGGCACCGTGCATCGTACTGTGTTTAACGTATTCGCGTCCAGCGAGTCTGACCTTTTTTCTACCTATCTCAACAAGATCCGTACGCTTTCAGGTGGGCTAGGTGAGCTTGCCAATATGGCGTCTGACCTCGAGATGGTGGAAGAATTTGAGCGTCTGCCATCCCCATGGGCTCTACGATCTCAGGAGCTCAAGTCCTCAAAAACCGTTTCAATTGATGCCGAAGAAGAACTTCGACGTCTTCGAGAAGATAATCATGAACGCGCTACGATCATTGCAATGCGAGATCAGACATTGGAAGAAGCATCAGTCAAGATTGAGCTCCTCGAGTCTCGTATGCGCGATGCCACGAAAAAGAATGAGCAAATTAATGACCTTGAGCGCCGGATTGAGGAGGCAAAGAAACAAGAGCTTATTCTTAGCGATACAATCAAAATTCAAAATAAGGATCTTGCCCGTATGGAGGCCGAAGGAGAAAAATGGAAGAAGATTGCAGAAGACGCCAAGTCTATTGGGGCTGTAGCCCCTGGATCTAGAGCGGGTCAGGAGCGAGCTGTAGCTACAGCTCGACAGATGGATGCTCTGAAAACTGAGATTGCGTCTTTGCAAGCGGCCGTAAGATATTTGAGAGAAGATAATTGCCGCGCTCGGCTCACCGATCATCAATCCTATTCCTGGCTCCAGACCCCTCTCAAGAAACCAAAAGGCAAAGACGAACAACGAAAGGATCTGGTCGTTACAGAAGCTAGCGATATTCTCAACGAGCTCCTCAACCTTACTAAGACTGCCGAGATATATGACCTTTCGAAGATGCCGAAAGATCGTCTAGCCTGGCGACCCGCCAAGAATACTCCACAACATCATGTTGCCAAACAGCGTGAGGGTTTTGAGGCATGGAGAAGTTGGCGTATGGATGTTGAGCAAAAGGGCAAAATTCTCACGGAACGAGATGTCAACAGAGGCTTGGGCAAGAGTATCAGGACTGCAGCTGCCAAGGTTCAATTGCACTTGCCAGGATGGGAGAAGAGTGGCTCATTGGGACGGGAGGTTGAAATAGTCGATCCCGAGGAATGGAGCGGGCTCAGGAGTCGATTGGTAGTCATTTGATTCTTTCATGAGATAGGAGATTATACCCAGGAGCGCTCTGGTTCAAGAATTGTAGTATAAAAATCAAACTTTCCACGGGGCTCTACGACTCAAACCAACACTACTACATTGAAGCCAGTAAGATGGGCTGACGTTATGCAGAAGAATGAGGCTCTTGCAGTGAACTATTAGATCGAGCACTTCGTTGCCCGGCCAATACCAAGATTCACATTCCTGACAAGACACTTAAATTCAGAGTCTTAATTATACCTCAATATCAGCTTTTCTGCGTCTGTGGAACTATGGTCTTGGGGGGCCAATATTACCTGGTGTGGTAATTGTGTGTTTGTTTGTTTAGCATGAATTTCTTGTAATATATTGTCGTTTAGGTGAGAAGTTTCGCTATGTATAAGACTAGTAGCGTTCTTATGTCCACTCTGCATCTCTCTCCAGCATAAATGACTTTTCCTGTCATATCAGGAACTAGCTCATCCTGTTATAGGCTCCAGAAGGCTCAGCATATTGGCGGTCTCTTCAGCATTTCCCTCCCAATGCAACAATCGATAGCATAAGAACCATAAATCAGTATGGGTTTCGCAGGCAAACTCGACACCGCCTTCTGTTCTGATCAGGCATCTCGACAGAACATAAAATGTTAGCTTATATCTAAATACATAGACAAATAATGAGGAGTTACAGAATATATACTCACTGATTCTGAAGTAGTTCGTCATCTTGCCTATGAGCTACGACAAGATCTCTGTTCAAAACTTCCATGCACTCTGTTCTATAAGCATCGGTCTGCAATTGGAAGCATAAGACTCGAGGAGATTCTTTCTCAATATTTGTTGATTGATGGTGGTAATGCCTATGATATAATCGAAATTCGTCCATGGGATTTTGAAGTCGAGCGCATTGACCGTGCGGTGAGGAAACCTTCCCTTGCGATTCTCCATCAGAAGTCTGACAGCCGTATCGTAATCTTCGGGAAAATGTTGATGGATTTTGAGAGTTGCTCTGTCGCAGCAAAGTATTCTTTGTGGAGGCGTGAGGCTTAGCCCCTGGCTTTTTGCAGAAATGACTGTGCTGGATGGCGAAGCCGGTGCTTGAGGACTCGATTGTTGCGGGAGTTGAGGGTTTGACAATGTGTGGGCTCTATAATCCTTGTCAGCTTCTTTGAAGCTGTATGGATATTGGGAACTTACGTGACTCTCGCTACGCTTTCTTTTCCATTCACACGTTCCAAAGGCTCATATGTCTTGCCACTATAGTCACCAGAGCTTATACGTCTTGGGAGCCGCTCGAATGGCGTGACATTACGCATTGTGCGTGCCGGTCTGCCAACTGCAAAAGCACCCACTGCAGGCGTGGAGGCTTGTTTGTGGGCTTTTGGCATGCTGATCTGTGCGTGAACTGAGTTCTCGAGTTCGCCATAAGTTTTATCTGCCCTCTTTGGTTTCCCATGCTGCCCTGTGGTTGTGGCATGCTGGTCCGATGTTATCTCAGCAGCAGAGGCCATGACGAAGCTGTAGAATTTTGATGTATTGCCGAGGTCAGTTCTATTTGAAATCAGGAGTCAGATGATCAGAATTGATATATTCGCATCAGGTGTGGTTATGGCTGGCGGTTGGCTTATCTTTGGTAAGGCTCAGGCTGAAGTGGAATGACAGACCGCTTCACAATTCTAATGCTGTGGTTCACCAATAGCGTTCCTGAAAATAGAGCCATATTTTTGTTGCACGTCTGGTGTACATGCGCACCTTCAAAAATTGCAATCGAAGATATAAGTGAGAGAAGGCTGCTCCTTGCTGGCCCTTTTTGTGGAGACCTCGCTTATTCAGGGGCATCAACCAGTCCAGAAGACTAGATATTAACACCTGAGCCATAGTAGCAAGCCTCTTTTATTATTACCTCATGGCCTTTTTGAGCTAATATCTATCAAGCTTATCAAAAATTAGTCCACGACGTTTTTCGTCAGCTGCTCTTGGATATCGACCTGAATGTCTGAGTCCATGGGCTAAGATTAAACGACGAAGTCTTCAGCTCCTTTAATGCTCCGATGTTTTACAAAATGCCTGAAAACTCAATATATATATATTCCAAATAAGAATATGAATATGAGCAATATGTTTTAGATCAGTTGCAATTTACATACTGGGAGCAATCTAATACGAGATAAATCCTTGTAATGAGTATTCTCTTTGAGGGATGGTTGGAAAAAACACTACATAGACCTATTTATTCTCTTTTACCAATAGTCATCATGGTCTGAAGCTATGAGATAGGCCAAATACCGGCCAATTCTTTTCTAGTTACTTGCCGCTATAAGAAAGGATTGTCAAGCCTACTCATTTCTAATTTTTCGAGGATTTTGAGTAATGGATTTCGAGTGGTTCTTGGAAAGGTCCCTTCCGAGCATGATCAAAACGTTGGGGTGTGCTGCTTACAAAATCTTCAGCCTCAACTTACAGGGATCCTTCGGGTGCACGGCCTCCGTTCCCAACTTGGCCGGTGGAGAACATTCCTCTTCTGGGTCTGAAGCAATCAACATTCAGAGCAATATTCCTTCTCTACAAAAGAGCAGGTCAATTAGAAAGCCAATGTTTGAATGGAATCGGAACCTTGAGAGCGGACCTCCCATAGCTGAGCTGATACAATGACCACTCCATTGCGGTTGGTTCCTTACAATACGACTATAAGTATTGGTGCAGGGTCAGATTGCCTTCTTATTTTCTTTAGCTTCTTCTACTAATTATTCTAACTAAAATATCTCAGGTTCAATTCATATACTCAGCAGCTATGCATAAATGATGCGGTTGAACAAGCACCGAGTAAGAGTATTGATGCGGCGAATCCTCTGACTGCGCATGATAAAGCGGATGCCAGTCGGATAACATGGACTTCAAAGTTTGTTGACAATGCAAGCGACATAATTGATGCCATGAGCCTCAGCGGTAAGAATGACCATTGATAGATTAGCCCATGGCAAAGCCTGAATCCAGACAGGAGCCGTTGTGATCAGAGAGAATGGAGTTCTAGACAATACATCTGGAGGTGAGGAAAACTGCTTGCGTGGCCTTTGCACTTTGATTCTAACTCTCCACAGCCTTTGTTAGTGTAGAGAACATCAAAGGGAGTGACATCAATTACCTCATCCAAGTAAGGGTCATTACACGGCAGTTCGACGCCAAAGACATCACCGAAATCCGCTCTATCCCCGGATTGAAGTCTGACGAGTTTAATGAGGTATATGGCGATTGTTTCATCTCTGGCTTTATCGAAGGAGGGGAGTTTAATGCACTCATGTCTTTTAATGTGACCTCGGAAGCAAACATACCAAGTGTGAAAGCAGCCCTGGAATTAGGCTTTAAGGAGCCCAAAAGTCCAGAGATCGCCACAGGGCTGTCCAAGTTGCAAAAGCTTATCACTGATAATGAAGTGTCAGTCTCAATTAGGTATTTAACTAACTGAATAATCGAGATCCGCTTGAATATTATACTGGGACTGATATTCTATAGCATAGCTTGGATTGGTGACACAACACAAGACCCTGCAGATAATGACTGGACAATCGAAAGCGTACAAGAAGCGGCTTTTAATTTCCCAGATAAAGTCCTTGAGTTTCCCCAGAGAACTCAGTAAGTTTGTCCTGAGCCTAAAACAAATCCGCCAAATCTGATCTTACATAGTGCCGTAATAACGAGTTACACAGCTTTACAAAGCTACCAGCGTCTACCTCTCAAGTCTGAGCCACTCAATTATGGACTTGCAGAAAGCTATACAGAAAACCTTTTGAATGACTTTTTTGAATATAAACATATTTTGCAGGAGATTGAACATGGTAAAAAAGAATTCTTAGTGGTCTGCATCGGACTAATGATAAAAATAGCGTCAAAATCACTAGATAATACAGTAGCGGTACAAGGAGGAGCTAAATCGTCTGACTTAACCACATATGGCTTGACGACTACCTCGAAATTTGATAGACCAAGGACTGGATATGAAAATATAACAAGCAACATCGCTGGCAAATCAAAAGACAATCCTCAGCCATACCCACTGACTTTAGTTGGCTTGCAGCAAGCACGGCGTGAATGCAGGGCACAGATGAACAAGATCGCAAAAGAGGTTTGCAGACCCAATCAAAATCAGACTAAAAAATATTTGTATCGCTGATCAGAAGTAGGTAGATCTTATTGCAAATGATCCTAGGGTCGTAAATAGCGAGTCAAGACAGCGGTCGTACTTAGGGCCTCATGCTTTTAGGGAGTTGATACCCGCTAAATAGTGATTATGGAATGTCTTAAAAGCTGCAGTTGAAAAAATATTCTCAGAACGCAAGTTTGAGAATCTTGATTACCCGCACATGAACTTTTTGTATACACGGCACAGATTCCTGTTTCACGACATCATTTCCATTGTGCAACATAATTTCCTCGCCATCTTCCACAATACTGTTGATGTTACAGCAAATGTACTTCAGAGACATTTAATAAAAGCTTGAATTGCCCCTGATTCTATGGCATATATAATCTGAAAGTCCTCAGTGCTTAAGTGCAGGTATAACTGCATTTGCAGCTATTGTCATAGCTTAGCGACCCACGAAAAGAATGCGGTTCTATTCTCTTTCCTGTTTGTTCCTTGGAACAGCCACTGCCTGGAATTGCTCTTCTTCGGCAACAGACTCCAAAGGCAGCCCTTTATCGCCTAGCTGCTGCGACCATATCTACAAGATCTTGGGTTATTCGAGACATGCACAGCTTCGTTTTACCAAGCAGAAAGGTGGAAATGGGACAGATTATGAGTTTACCGGCGTAAATTGCAAGTGCTTGGGCGGACGAACCATATCGCAACGACGATGTTTGGCTAATGGCTGTCACAGGCTTTTATGCCTGGCCAATCCCTGAACAAGAAAAGTGGGAGAAACCAACAAACTACACTTGTATCTTGGATGAGGTGGAACATGGTGTGGGCGTGTGCTGTGGGGATGTATGTTTCTCTTCATTGATTCAAGATATATCTTGGTCAGAATGGGATCGTCTCGAGCCCTCTCAAAACCAAATCAATTCTGACATAACATAGGCACGAGGCCACGAGGCATCGTGTGCAAGCACCTTTTCAAATAGTAGAGTGAAGTAATATTCCGGGTCTCATATCATGGGCCCTGAAGAGGAGGTGGTGGCATAAGAGCATGGTGTCGGCCCATGGACGCAGAATTCTTGAGTGCCAGAACTTAAGGCAAACATGTGTGCCATGTAGCAGCTGCAAAGAAACAGTCGTCTTATATCTTACTTATTCCAATGAGAATAGATCTAGAGATTTTAAAAGGACAATCTGTGATAACACTCATAAAGATTAAGATTTCCCATCATGTACTTCGCGAATAATTGATAAATATATCCACTTAGGTTCCATATTGCTACTCGACTGGAAGTATACGCTCGCAGCATCAGGCAATGCTGGCTACCAGTGCCCAAACTAGTGCTTTTGATGCTTCAAGGACTAGTTTGTAGTAGTCGATAAACTGAAGTGTAAGGAGAAGTATTTCTATCGAAACTTACTAGATAAGGATAGTTAACTTATGGCCCAAAAAAGGAAATATATAACAGTAGACGGATATAAACTTGTCTCCCCAAACCATACCATACCATTTTCACGTGTTTACCACGTGATGTTACGGACCAGGCGGGGTTTGTTATTAGTCAGCATTCACATGTCACTTCTACGACCACATTCCAGCAAGAGCCTCCGTCATCCTGCTGCTTTTGACCAATCCTATCGTGTCCGAGGCAAGGTCATACGCTTCGAAAAGAAAATGAACAGTACAAGCAAACAATTCGGCCTAACAACATGACCTAAAACTCATTGTGCATGGAAGGACGGGAACTTTCTCTCTCTCTCTCTCTCTCTTTGCTGGCATAATTGAGACGAATTCGCAATCGCATTAGACCTGTATCCTTATTTCTACTTGTCAATGGATCCTTGTTGCTGCATGCAAGCCTTTCTTTATTCATGAAGCTTTCTTGCAGATACCTCCAAATGCCAATATGATAGGTGAGAAGCGCATTGTCGGGCAGGGGTTGCATATGCTGATAACCACAAGATCATGTCTTAGGACGGCCCTCCGTCCAATTTCGGAAAATCCAGGTCCTAGCTGTTGTTTCCTTCTGGTCATTCTACCTGTTTAAGTATGTAATGCATGCTTCTTCCAAATTAGTAGCATACTAACTTCTAGCAGGGGAAACCATCATGGGCCTCCAACCGTCCGTAAGCTGTCCCGTCGACTTTCGAAACTCCTTACACCATGGCAGACCGTTGTTGTGACTCTTCTATATTTATATATCGCACGCAATCTTGGGAAACTCCTGGGCCTTGAATGCCCTGAACCTCTAGCTAATCTGTACACTCGATCGTATTTCCGGGCAACATGGGTCACAACAGCGCTGGACGCAGGCTTCTGGTCTGCGATGCGGATACGAAAGAAATGGCTGAGAGATATCGCGAGCATAGTCTTTACGATATATTATCTTATAGCCGCTGAGCAGGCAGACGAGAAAGTTCGCAAGGTTAGGGCAATGCTGACTGTTGATCATATGCGAGTGAGCTGGAATAAAGGGACAACACCGTATTTGAAATTCTTGCAGAATCTACTACGACCCAGGTTGATGCGATACCCCCACGTCAGATTCGGATTCAGCGACCTCAAAAGAGTGACTACAAGGAGCCTGTGAACGGATGGTTATATTTTGATGGACCACTTTCGGCGCTGAAAACACATACAAAGATTGTGCTGGACATACCTGGTGGAGGTTTCGTAGCGATGGATCCGAGAACAAACGATGACAAACTATATGCATGGGCTGGGAAAACAGGCCTCCCTGTCTTGAGTTTGGACTACAAGAAGTCGCCAGAGTTTCCGTACCCATATGCCTTAAATGAATGTTATGATGTCTACAGTATGATCATTGCAAGCAGAGGACGTTGTGTCGGTCTCTCCGGGGACGTTATTCCCAAAGTAGTCATCACTGGAGATAGCGCAGGTGGTAATTTGGCTACAGGCACCACCCTAATGATTCTAGAATCTGGATCGACTGATACGCGACAATTTTTGGGCGAAAGCTCTCTTCCAATCCCAGCGGGATTAGTCCTGATGTATCCTGGTTTAGATATGAACATTGGGAACTGGATGACAGATGAGCAGATGTCTTTGATCAAAGACCGGCGAACGCGGAAAACAAATGCCGGAATTATGCGAAGGAAAAGCATGCAGTATACCATGGCAGCAGGTACGCCTCACCAGTCTGAGGGTGAAGTGGATGATTACTTTTCTCCTCAAAAACTATCCTCCCCACACAACGATGAGGACAACAGCTCAGCCATTGACGCACTCACGGCCCCTCAACCTAAGTTCTCTACTGCACCATCTAATTTGCTTTCGCCACCGGTCACTAGAAACCATAACCGTCGTCCTTCTGGCTCACACCATCCGGAACCCATGAAGACTCGTCTCGCAATGTCGTCTATGCTTTCATACTTCAGCGACCGTATTCTGACTCCAGAGATGATGCGGGCAATGATTATTCTCTACATCGGGCCACATAATCGACCAGACTTCAGTCAAGATTATCTCCTCTCGCCTATCCTAGCACCAGACTCATTACTGGCTCTCTTTCCCAAGACATACTTTCTCACAGGAGAGCGAGATCCATTGGTGGATGATACGGTCATTTTTGCTGGACGTCTGCGTCGCGCCAAAGAAGCCAAGCACCGGGCCGAGCAGGCACACAATGTGCATCTCCGCAAGGAGTTTGATGATCGGGATGTTGTCGAGGTAGCGTTAATCCCGGGCATTAGTCATGGGTTTCTGCAATTCGTGAGCGTGTATCCTGAAGGATGGAAATATATTTTGCGATGCAGCCGTTGGATTGATAACATCTTTGCTGAGGCTGAGCAGAAGGAACTAATATCTGGCCTTCAGACGCCTGTTGAATATCGTAGTTCGAGGGGTGGACTACACCACCGCAGACTACCGACAGAGAGTAGTGGGGATGAAGATTTCGGGCTTGAGATGAGCATGAGCGGTTCCAGGAAAGAGAAAGCCAAGGCGGCGGAGGCGCGGGAGGAGAGGAAGAGAATGGAACGGAAACAGAAGGAGAAGCTCCTGAGGGAGGAGATGGACAAGCGGAAAGCGGACGGGGAGAAGGACAAACTCTCGCGGAAGAAGAGCATGGTCAGCCTGGCCAGCAGCGAGGATCTTGTCAGCCGGCGGATGATGGGATTAGCAGGTCCATTGACGGGCTTAGGTGATAGCGGAGATCTGGATACATGAATGAGCACGTCCATGGCAATAGTGATCATGCTCTTGAAAACGGGCTGGCATATAAAGTATCGATATTGTAGACACTAAATACTTACCACCCACTCCGGCAGATCCCCCCCCCTCCCCCCCGGTTGATAGTATAGAATATCATCCCCATAGATAATTAGCCGATGCCAAAAGATCTGGCTTAAGTGATATGTTCATCTAGTGTTCCGACTCGATTGAGGTTAGACCTACTGTATCATAGCGGGAGTCGATGGACTGAGGACGTCCAAGCTCGCAGAAGATGGAACGGCAGCAGAAGCAGTTTCTGAGTCTCAGTTGCAGATTCCCCTGCCAAGACTTTTGACACTGGCATATAACGAACCCTGCCCTGTTTTTTTTTTTTTTTTTTTTTTTGTCTTGGTCGGGCTTTTGAGACTACCTGGCTATTTTACAACCTTGATGCTAATATATCTAGGTCAGTCGGTCTATTGGACCTTCCCCCCGGAAGACGATGAGGCCTTTGGAGATTGAAGATGGGATTGGATCTCTCTTTTTTTTTTTTTTTCCCTATTGCATGTTTCACTGTGCGACTGTGGAAAATGTGAAACCCGCCTCCTTTACCACGTAGACCTTTCCCCTTTCATCGCCCCCTGCAGGGCGACGGAGCGTCTTTCCTCCCCCCCCCGCTATACGAAGTCAATCAGTCGTGTTCCTCCTCCACTCTGCTCTGGACCTGAAGAACGAACCACTTTTAATATTTTAGGTCTCACTTTTTTTAACCTAAGTACAGTATTTGTTCTGGGGGCCTGGGTTCTGGGGCTGGGGCTGGGCTTGCTCTTCTTACCTCAGATGGGTGGGTTATTTGTACGTTAATAAATGGCCTCGTCCTGTTTGCTTTCTTTCAGAGAATTGACCTCCTGTGTGGCCTAGGATTGTACAGTGCGTTGTACCCGTAGCATAGATGAAATGTTTCACCTGCACAATTTGAAAAAAGGCAGAATAAGAGATTGTTTCAACTCTTCAACGTCTAGTGCAATATGTGTGGACGCCACGGTCTGTCCCGTCTTCGCTTGTGTCTTGCCCCGGAACACCGGTAAACGCCTCCAACGCGTCCAATTGCGCCAGCTTCCATGTTCCTTTCGGTTTTTTCTTCTATTTTTTACTCAACTACCTTTCCACTTGTAGCAAAGATGTGCGTGTCGATAAACCTTTGCAAATCAGACCTTTTTTTGAAACCCCTGGCTCAGCCCATCTCCACTGCCGCTTACTGTATTCTGAACTTTGGCCAGCGTGCAAGGTCCCCTCCTCCTTCTCTTCTCGCTTGCCAACCACAAGCCAGGAATCTTTTTCCCCGAGCTCGATCGATGCATTGCCAAGTGCGAACTTGCTTGCTCGCACTCCATTCTTGAATCTCCTTTTTCCTTCTCTTGTCATCCTTCTCCTATAACTTCATTCCACTTTCGTTTTTCAAGTTTCTCATCTTTCCTTGTTTGAAGAGATCTTCTGTGTTGATCTCTTTCACAATACAGCACCCAATATACAGTCGTTTTCTTCCTTCTTTGTTCATTGCACATAATCCACAGGTACAGAATCACGAACACATACACCGCACCACCCCACATACACTGGAATCATGGCAGATGATGCTGGAGGCGGAGCTGGAGCTGCATCTGGAGGAGGTGGAGGACACCATGCAGTGCTAGGAGGAGCTGATCACCAAGATGCGAACCGAAACAAGTCACAATTCATGGTGCCTCCGAATGGGGGAGCTTCACGAAAGTCCACCTTCGACGTCCTCGAAAGTGGCATGGTAACACCTATGCCAGGAGTCAAGCGGGAAAGCATAGACTTGGAAGATTACTTTGTAAGTCTGCCCTCCCCCCCAAAAAGTGATGAAGGTTAAAAGCTGGAAGCTAACAGTGAATACGTAGGCTGGCCCTCGAGATATGGACAGACATAGCAAGCTCCCATACTTTATGCGAATGCACGGCAGTGTGCTGCCTCGTATGATTCTTCCCCTACTCTGGGTTAGCTGTTGGGCCACACTCATAACCTGCATTTCCAAATTTGTGCACAATTGTAAGTCTCCTTATACCCATCTCACTCGAGCCAAGCTTATGCTAGATAGTGGCTGTAAACACTCTCCTCCTCACAGTCCTCGGTTTCGTCGTTGGTTTAGCACTCTCCTTCCGCAGTACAACCGCCTATGAGCGTTATTCAGATGGCCGCAAAGCGTGGGCAACTCTCTCTGTCCAGTCCCGCAACTTAGCCCGCTATTTCTGGGTACACGTTGATGAGCGAGAAGATGAGGAGCTTGGAAAAGACGATCTACTCGGCAAACTCACTGCAATCAACCTCATCCTCGCATTCGCCGTCTCCTTGAAGCATAAACTCAGATTCGAACCATACGCACATTATCCTGACATTGCGAGCTTGGTTGGACATTTGGATACCTTTGCTAAAGACGCATATACACCTGAGATTGAGGAGAAGAAGAGGACTGGCTTTTTCAAGAAGCTCGGGAATTATCTTGGACTGAGCTTCGCGGCCAGTAATCCACGGAAAGAGATTAAGCGCGCGACTCGCCCTCTTGGAAACTTGCCTTTGGAGATCTTGACTTATCTTTCCTGCTACATTGAGGAAGTAACTGCCAATGGCACCTTGCCTAAACCTGTCGTTCTAGGTCAAATGCGTTAGTTCTTCGTTCCTCTAATGACATAAAAGTACTGATGATCAACTCTAGTTACATCCCTGGCTGCTTTGACAGACACCATGTCCGCTGCCGAGCGTGTTCTCACTACGCCTCTCCCAGTTGGATATAACATCTTGATTGCCCAAATCGTGCTCCTTTACGTCTACTTGCTCCCCTTCCAGCTCTATGGCGCGCTGGGTTGGATCACCATCCCCGGCACCATCGCCGCAGCCTATATCATACTCGGTCTGCATGCCATCGGAAACGAACTTGAGAATCCTTTCGGTAATGACGTGAACGATTTGCCTCTTGATTACTACTGCGAAGAGCTCCGTCGCGAATTGGACATCCTAACGAGCCAAGCACCGGCCAGCTTCTCAGAAATAATGGGAAGTAAGGGACATGAGAACAAGGTCCTTTGGCCTCTGAGTGTCAGTGGGAGCGGAGACTGGAAGAAGAGGAATATTCATGATATCCGGAATGCGTTGAAGGTCAAAGTTGTCATTACACCTGATCGGGCTGAGACAGCGGATGCAGATGAGACAACGTTGGGGAGCAAGAAAGAGGGGTGATTGGGTTTGATTCTTCTATTTGAAAAGCTTCTTTAATATTGTACAGATTGGGAATACGGGATTACAAAAAGCATGGCTAAATGCCAGCCCTTTCATAGCGAGGCGTTTGCACGTTCATTTCTGCAATATGCATCTTAGTCGCCGTTTGGTGAATATAGTCATGCAGAAAGAAATCGATATTTGGTCGATCAGCTTGCACATTTCCATTTGTTATTTATATAGAGGGGTAGCTCTACAACATGGGTATACTTTGGGAGCACCTAACCATCCCATATTCACAAGTCTCGCACCCATAGCCTACACCAAGCACAAGTATGCACATCAACATAGCTCCAAAATCCCATCTATCTACGCAAGATGCAATCCCCCAAACGCAAACCCACAGAACAAGCAAACAAGCTACCATAACTTCCGCTCTCGTTTCTCCCGCCACCGCCCGGGCACAGAAAAAGAAACAGGACTTTACCTCCCCGCGTGCCGATAACACCCGCTCTTCTCCCCCTTCACCACATTCCTGCACGCCCTCCCCGACCTCGTCCCCCCGAACCCGCATCTCCTCCTCCCATCCGTCCCCGTCCCCGTCTCCGTCTCCGCATCCTCGATCCCCTCCCACGGCCCCTCCGCGGATCCCTCGCCGCCTGCGCCGTTCGTCCTTGGCGTTTCGGCCGCCGGCGTCGGGCTCGAAGGTAAGGGCGTCCGGTCGCGGGCCGGGGATGCGTTTTCTCGAGCGGGAGGGGGGTGTTTCCTCGTCTTGGGTTTGGGCTGGGTGGCTGCTGTTCGGGCGTGGCCGTGGCCGTGGGCATCGGCGTTGGCGTTGCTGTTTGCGTTTGCGTTTGCATCGGGCATATCCGCTGCTGGCTGCGCGGGACGCGGCGGTTTACCTGAGGGAGGGGGCCCCGCGTCCGCGGAAGCGGTGGCAGGCGTAGGAGGCGGGGCGTGCGGCTGCAAGGGGCTGAACGGCGACGGTGGGCCGAGATCGGTGATTCGGGTTGTCGATATCTCTTTTTGCTGCGCGGTCGTTTGCACGGTTGTCGATACCCGCGTCATGATTCGCGAGGCGAGCCGCGGGTTCCGTGGGTCGTATTCCTCGGTCATGTGTGCGTTTTTGGGTTTGCCTGGTGAGGGTATGGGGATGGGTTCGTCGCCGTAATCTACCTCGTCTTCGGCAACGAAGTCTACATTGGCATGTTTGATGCGTTTGGTTGGAGGAGATGAGTCTGAAGAACGCTCGTCGAGGTTTTGGTCGCCTTCTTCTGGGCGTGGACGTTTCTGTTGAGAGGGTGACGAGGCGTGTCGAGGGTGCATAGATGGCTCTTCATCTTGTGCTGGCGAGGAGATATCTTCCACTTCGATCCCTGTTCCTTCAACCTGCTTGTCCGGTTCTCCATCCGAATCCTCCGCCGACCCAAAGAGGCTGTCGGAATCTGAGATCTCGTCTTCTACACAGTTGGCGCATTTCCCTCGAGGCGTCATGGGATGGCTACTGTGCTTGGCCGTGTGTACCTGGTGCCTTTCTGCTTCTGCCTGGTTTCGTATCTTCTCTGTTTCGTTGTCGCTGCTACCTTCTCTGAAAGGCTCTGTCTCTTTCTCAAACCAATCCCGTGCGTTCTTAACGTCCTGTCTGCGTGGCTTGATCCCTCTCTTGCGCTGATAGACCAGCTGGAAGACTTTATCGCAGATATCCCTATCCTTTGCCGCAATGTTGTTGTAAAATATTGCCGCCTCCTTTTCGAGATTTCTTCTATCAAGTCCCTCGACCTCAGCTCCATCGTCTGTTTCACCCTGCCATTCTGTGGGTACATTTTCCTTTCCATATCTGTAATCATGGGCCTTGAAAAAGTCTCCCACGTATGCTGAGATGATCCGCTTGACGTCCATATATTCTTTAATAAAAACAATAAGCTCCTTCCTCCCAATATCTTCTAGAGAATCTCCAAAGTAGTAATCGCCCGCCGATCGGAAATATTCATTATCCCAACCTGATTCCGCAATATGCGCCTGGTATTCCTCATCGATATCCATGAAGTCTCGATACCTCTGCAATATCTGTCCATAATGCCCATTCTTTTCCTCTTCAGACATGCCCGTTAAATCTTCAGGATACGTCTCATACGTGATCAAAAGGTCCCCGAGTTCGAACCTAGGATCTTCCAACAGGTTGATGCGGCCATGCTCTGCTTTATATGCGCTGACAAAGCACTTCTGGACTTGTGAGCGCATGGATAGGCCCTCATAGCCCTGGACCCAGTCTTTGTACGTGCTGACGAAATTCCCGAGATCGAGCTCCTCATGTTCCTCTTTTCCTGCTCCAGCTTCTTTTTCCAGCCGCTCTGGCTCGTCTTTCCAGTCTGAGGAGCCGGTTTCTCCTTTTGCTAAGCGATCGCGTAATACTTTGAATGGATCGGCTTGCGAACTCAGCGCTTTTCCCTGAGCGTCGCCTCTTAGCTCATTCTCTGGCGCGATAGATGGAGTAGACCCTTGCTCGACGGATGCAGTTGCCAATGGGCTCCATGAACCAGACATTTCAGCTGCCTGTCTAAGGCGTGATGTCTCACTTTCAAATGTATCAAGCAGAGACTTTAACAGGTATAGCACTGGTGCAGTTTCTGATATTAAGGAGGTTGATGGCACGAAGAAGAGAGATACAATTAACTTGAGAAGAATGTTGCGGAAGACAAAATACGCTTAGCATTCTACGTGTTTCTGCTGCCGCCGGAAACAGCCTCCTCTCCTCGGCTTTGTGACTTTGTAGCTTCATTATCGTGTTCTACCAGGCTTGATGACCGAGGCCAGAACGTGTCTTTGTCAAGACGGATATATGGAATTCAAAGGAAAGACTGGGCTGGAATGGTATTGGTTAGTTATTGTGGATAACCGAGGTCCCGCACCAAAACCCCACCCTAACCAAAACCGCACACTAATGAATGATCACACAACAACTTCAAAAATGGCTATCTACAGCAAATCGAGTGCTATTGACAAGGCGATTGGTTCTATCGAATCAGGGAGGCATAAGAATGCTAACCAGGCAGCAAAAGCTTTTGGAGTGGACCCTACGTCGATCAGGAATAGAATGAAGGGAATTACAGAACATAAAGCTGTTGCGAACTCGAAAACACACCAGTGCCTTACAGCTGCTGCAGAGCAAGTTTTGGTTGATAGGATCAATTATTTAAGCCTGCGCCAAATGCCTCCAACAGCTAGAATCGTCAAAAACCTTGCAGAAGAGCTACGTGGCCAGCCTGTAGAAAAGAACTGGGTTGGAGAATTTGTACGCAGGCATTCGACTAAACTTAGATCGGCCTATTTGCGCAATATCGACAATAAAAGAGTAGCAGCTGAAAATGAAACTCTATTTAACTTATTTTATAACCATGTAAGTTAATTTAATTTGTGGTTGATTAAATATTAATTTTTATGTTATTTAAGAAGCTGATTAGTTGCATTTCTTAGATGCACTACGCAATCGAAAAACACAACATTATACCCGAAAATATATATAATGTTGATGAGAAAAGATTCCTTATAAGCATCGGCCAAATGTCTAAAAAAGTCATGAGTATTAAAGCTACAAATAAGCTTCAAAGCATGCGAAATCGTCAAAACGGCAATCGAGAATTTATTACTTGCGTAGCCTGTGTTTCCGCAAGTGGCCACGCTATTTCTTCTTTCTTAATTTACAAAGGAACCAATCACGAACTTCGAACTAGTTAGGTTCAAGACGTTAATAAGGATTCGAATACTTATTTCAGCTCTTCCGAAAATAGCTGGAGTAGTAATATGATAAGCTTAGAATAGTTGAAGCACGTGTTCGATCGACATACTCGGCCAGCTGATTTGCGAGCGAAACGTCTATTGATAGTAGATAGCTATTCTAGCCATGTGAATCTCGAATTTATCAAATGGGCTAATTAAGCTCGCATTATTGTATTGGTTTTGCCACCACATTCTACGCATAGATTGCAACTTCTTGATGTTGGTTTGTTCGGTCCTTTTGCTACGGCGTACTCTGTAAGAATCGATAAGATTATTGCAGAAAGCTCAGGCTTTACTACTATTACAAAAAGATTGTTCTTCAAAGTATTCAAAAATGCTTTTGATGAAGTATTTACTGAAAAGAATATTCTTCATGCTTTTGAGAAACCTGGTATTTGGCCGATCGATCGATCCAAATTGATTCTTATTGTCACTCGCAAAAAAACAATACAAGCCGAAAAAGCAATCAATATGATTCGAACACCTACAAATACAAAAGCAATACGTGCAGCTGAGAAATTAGCTACACAGAATCTCGGTATCGAATACATATCAAAACTGTTAAAAGGCTTACATATCGCCACTACACGAGCTGATATTGCAGAGCATGTGAATCAAGGCCTTTTACAAGCACTTATTACTGAAAAGGCAAAGCGAAAAAAAGGTGGAAAGCTTGATTTAAGTAGCGAGCCTAATACTGGAACTACAATATAGTCACCTACTAAAGTCGCTAAAGCTCTTGACTATCAAGCCTAAAAAGAAAAAGAACAACAAAGAATAAAACAAGCTAAACTTGATCGAAAGGTTCGTATTGCTACTAATAAAGCAATGAAAGAACAAAAAGCAGAAAAGAAGCAAGCTAAGCTTGCTGAATCTCAGTTGCGGAAAGAGAATATGAGCCAGAATTCTCTGCGATCAAAAACACCTGCTAAAAAGCTGGTTTCTATAGCTCCTGCACCTATTCTAGCTTCTTCTGAGATGCTAAACCTTCAAAAATCTTCTGTTAAAGCTTCTACTACTTCAGAATCACTAATCAAAGCACCTATTCAAGCAGTGAAAGAGGTAGAAGCTACATCCGGAATGGTTACGCGCAATCGAGCTGGAAGAGAAATCAAGCGCCCTTCACGCTATACATGAGCTTTTCCTTTGGAGTAATAATAGAACAAGTTTTTCTGAATCAAATGAGCCTATTTTCAATACAATACAATTTGTGGTTGATTTATTATTAATTGTTTTGTGATTGATTAGTTTGGTAGATCACATGCGGTTTTGGTTAGGGTGGGGTTTTGAACAGGGATATCGGTTACCTTGCTCGTCGAAGAATTCTGGACGGGCAAGCTCTTGACAAAGAAATATCGAAGTAAAACCTCTGAATTCAGTGCACTGCAACTAATCGTCTAATGGCAGCACAGTAGTAGGAAATGACAGGGATTTGAGTTGTGCAGCAACATGCGAATGTACATCACCAAGCTCGCTTATGTTGCATTTGGCAAAAGGGGGCTGCCATGTGATGTAGACAGCATCTGAGAACTACTTTTGTAAGTATTGTTCTCCTATTAAACTAAAGTATAAGAAGATTAACAAGGTCTTAACTAAGATTCATGGATCTAATTTAGCTTGTGATGGCCGACTCCTGTTACAAGCGACATGGCAAAACTTGGTGGACTGTGCACCACTGAATATCTGGAGATGTGTGTTTGTACCATTAACAGATGGGATACATGTAGCCTGAATGTAAGGGATGCACTCGGTTACTATAGATGTAAGCATCCATCTCCCTTGATGTCACGTATCTTCCTATATCTACTATATCGTTTTCACTTCTGTGTATTATCTTAAGGGTAGGACTAAGAAGCAGCTTATTACAGATCCCGATCCTTTGAGAAGATAATATGATGTGCCCAGCATGTTGTCTAGTTTTCAGTTATCTCGATTAAAATGATTAATACCTACTAAGATAAAGTGATAACAGAGAGGAGGAGAATCAGTGAATCAACTCGTGAGTATATCAAGCTTGCTCAATGTTGCATACTATGGTAGATATATATGTATAAATACTCATCAGAACTTGTTAGTCCAATTGCCTACCCTAATGCGCTAATTTTATAGGCACAGTGGCCCGCTAGATCTGTACTTGGCATGCTCTGAGTAAATTAGAGCCGTGCCTTCCTTCCGTTTCAATTTCAGATCCAGTAATTACCGTCGCGTTCAAAACAGAGCTACAAATGTGTAGTTTCTGATGGATTCCAACAAGCAGTTTTAATGATCGAACAGTCGGGAGTCTATTTTTAAGATTTAGTACGGCTTTCTTGACCAGAGGCAGTGCTTAGGGCCTGTGTAGCATATGATGTGCTTTAGCAGCCAAGTTTGGTATGGAGCAAGCTCCGAAGGCTGATGGTCAACCACTTTTCTGGAGATGATCACCTGTCTTGCAAAATTTTATTGTTGTTATGGCCGCGCGCCCCCTCATTGAAATGTACGAATTGTCATCCTTCCTTCAAACCAAGTCAAAAGTTATTATGAAGAGGCTTCTAGATCCGGCTAATGATCTTCCACTCAGATGCTACATGAGGTGGGAAGTGGTATTTGAGTCATGCAATGATGCATTAGCTCATTGTAGCGAGTCCCGTGCATGAGGGATCTAGTTTACAATAGATAATTCTGTGAAAATGTTCAAAATGGCCTTGAGCCTTACTGTAGATTAGAGCCGAGTTACAAGTCTTAAGATGCACTAAGTTTTAGAAACATTCACAACTACAACTTAATTATGGACTTTTTAGTTCTACAATCAATCTGAAACATTCGATCGCAGTTCTCGGGATTTATTAGTAGAACGTGGCCAAGATACGTGTTCTTGATCACGTGGAGCCATCATCACCTCCATGTGAGGAAAGTGCCCAAGTTCGAACAAGAGAAGCTGTTGGGCATTTTGTAGGCTCATAAATATTCACCAATACCACACCCATTTTGCAGCTCAGAGTAGGCTCAGGATATGGAAATTTGACGCAAGGCTGGGGGCACGTTCATTTGTTTCCGTTGCCTTCCACAAGGTGACTCCAAAATCGATCTCGTACTAAGATCATCAGCAGCAGCAATTTCTTCAACAAGCGATCTTCAAATATTGTCGCAAGGACTGCTTGGGACTTAAGATGCGTCAACCTCATCGCCCAGTCAAGTTTGATCCTCCATGGATTGATTTCTTTCCCAGTCCATGCCCGTAAGTGCAAGATCTCGTCCTATCCAGAATCTACCACATGCCAAGCCTCTGGCAACACCAAAGATAATGAGCAGAGCACAATTCTTCAGAAAAATGTACCCATAAGCAATACTAACATAGATATAACCTCAACAGTTACATGACAAAGCAATATACCGCCTTTCCAAAGTTCTCATTTCTACCTAAAGAGCTCCAACGAACTATATGGAGTTTTTCCATTCCAGACCCACGAGCTATTATTGTGGACGAGCACATACCTAATGATGATTCAGATATTCCCCGGTGCCGTACAACGGCGGTAGTACCTGTGCCAGGCATTCTTCATGCGTACGACCCTAGTTTTAAAGCCTTTGTGGCCCGGATCAAGCGTTAACAAAGACAGATGCTACGAGTCTCGAGTGGAAGGTTTGAAGATCTTTTCTGCGGCTTTTGCAAAACCTTTTGATCAGTGAGTTACTTTTCCCTTGCCTCAGACTCATGGCAATGTGCAGCCATAACGTTACACTATATCTAGGGTCTGCTAATAATTTAAAGCTCCATATACTTCAACTTCGACTTGGACATCCTTGTATTCACAAGCAAAGATGCAAGGGATATGTTTGTACTTAAGCAGCACTTTCTAGGGGGACCTCTTTCAGAGTTTTCACGCATGAAATACATCGGCTCACAGCAATCCACCAGGCTAAGAAGCGAGGATTACGCATTTTTCTTTGCCTGGTTCCCTAAGCTTTCTCACCTTCTAAGTAAGTCTTATATATACGGTGACTAAACCAGCTAAAAGCACAAAATTTGGCCAGTATCTCGCAGAATCTTTTACTGATTAGATATTGGCAGTGGAAGGATGGGATCCTTTATGGAGGATTCCTCTTCCAAACCTTCTTCCTAAGCCGCGCTGGCCCGCTGATCACAATAAATGCTATATTGACAATATTAAGAGACTATCTGCAAGCTACAAGCATTACTACAAGCGGGCTTACTCTCACTATTTTCATGCTGAAACTGAACTCACAAGTGCTTTGGTAAGCTCAGTTTAAATCGTCTGAAACAATATTGACATAGTGTGGACACAGCCTTCAGATTGGACACCTCCGGTTATTACTTCGGGCAATCATAGGGAGTGGGCTAATTTATGGGCAAAGACAGAGGGCAAGATGGGATGGACGATTGGGAAAGAAGAAACCTGGGGAACTGTGGAGAAGGCTACAGCTGAGGAGCCAATGGACTGGGAACCTAACCCACCTCTGCTAAGCCTGGAATACAAGCCTCTGTAGATTTTGTAGTCGCAATAACATGCGTGTGTATGTACCAGTAGTGTCGAAGCAAGAAAACTTCTGTCAATGAGTGCGAACTATGAGCTGTTGTCATAAATAGTCACGATGTTGGTAGTAAGAAACTTTAACTCAAAACAGGAGCTTACTGCAAAACTATTTCGTAGAGTTTCTGGACATCCGCAGCAGGCTCTAGACCGTGATATGCTTCGGATCTGCTACTGTATGCCCCCATCTAACCCCTATCCCTTAGCGAATCTGCCTGCGTCGCTAGGCTGCAAGAGCATAAAAAGAAAAGTATTTAGAGGACTGCTGTTTCGATTATGCCTTGTTCCTTGAAAGTTCGGTTTGTATGTTTCTCACCAAGGAAAATAGGTTGCTATGTAATCACATTTCATGTGCTTTCCCAAATCGGATCCCCATCCCTACTGCAAACATTGTTCACAGTAAGCATCCTCAGTATGGCGACCCCAGATCCTCCTCCTGAACTCAATGCCCGTTTCGCATGTAGGGGCATTAGTACAAAGATTGGAGAGCTTGGATCTTTCAAACTTTTCGTCAAGTTACCAATGAAATCAAGATTAGTGTCTGGGAGTACGTCTGTTTCACCCCTCAACTCATTGAGATAGTCCAAGGCAGGTGAGGTGTTCAATTTGCGTTTCTGAACTCAATTAGTGGACACATTACTTGGCGGTCTTGCCAGCGAAGTCTCCGAAGGCTGATTCTAGAAGGGTTGTTCGAGAATTCATCAATTCATAATGCCTAAGCTTGAACAATGCTAATAACCTATTCCTAGATAGAAACCCCCCCTAAGACAGGGTACCAATCTAACACAAGTCAGACGATATAACCGACGCTTTGTTCCTGTAGTTCTTCATATCTGCCAGAGCTCCCGAATCATCGATCTCAAAGTCTACAAGCTCAGGCTTGCTCAGGCATCAATACTTCTAAGCCCACCGGGCTTCCCAATTGTATTGCGGCCATTAATTGGTCCATGTTACATTGCGCCTGATCATAACGTAGTTTGATTCAGAGTCAATTTAGTACCCAAGGCGGAAAAGGGTACCCTCCAAAATTCTGCCGCAAAGAAGTCTCTCTATGAAGACTGCCGTTACGCAATTGACAGTATTAAGACAGCGACTTTGCATCCGGATCGGGACAGAATCAGAGTGATCCTGCTAAACACCAATGCATTTCAAGTTGAACCAGGGGATGTTTCTCTGTCATAGATGCCCTGTCTATGCTATATTTATTTTTACGCTTTGACGGCCTGAGGAGGTTGATATTCTACAGTAACAGCATTGATGATCAACTTTCGTCTGCAGACCAAAGCCACGTTCCTACAGGAGAAGAAATCGTCGCTGACGCTTCACGGCGTGGCGCAGATATGCTTAAAAATATCTGGAACACGATGATGCATTGGAAGGAGGAAGACCACGCTTTATTAGCGTATCTCTGGAGCGATTGGGGCAGAAGGGATGACTTGGAGAGTTGGGTGCTACCAGTCATCAATTTCATTAGGATTCGTGGGGATGGCGATCTGAGAGAGATGCTAAGTATGATGGCAGGCGACTAATCGCAGTGGCATGAGAAAGCCTACTTCTGTCTCCACAATTCCCAGCATGGAGGAATGCTTCTGGTTACTATAGGGACTGACTTCAGAATCCTCATGGAGCCGCAATCTGATGCAGCTAAGATCATGCAGAGACAGATTCTTCAATGGAAAGAATTCACATAACAATGGATCCGCTCCTGTGGGTGATGCTGTGTGATCGGGGACAGACATACAAACTGGCATCTTGAAAATGACAAAAGTGATGCATTTCCAATTTGCTAATCCCTTCAAAAGTCTGTAACCCGCCCATTATAACTCCAATCTCCCCTCTCCCCCGTACTTCCCCATCTTAGTGGCTCATTTTTGGGTCCACCAACCTCCCCTGTCTTTGGGTTGACATCGCCCTCAAACTCTGGTGCTGCACCTCTCCTGATATTTGGATGCAACTCGTCCCCCTTTCCCTGCGCTTCTATCCGCGCCTTCAGCACATCCAGCGCCTCTTTCTCTTCAGCTAGCGAGGCAGGCGATTGGTTGATCTGCGGTTTTGATGTGGGAGTCTTTGGGGTGGAGAAAGCTCCGGTAGATGCTTTTTGCAGACGCTCGAATTCTTCTTGTTCCTTTGGAGGGAGGCGTGGAGGTGATGGGCCGGTTGCGAAGGCAGGACGGATGGAAGAGGCGCTGAATTTGCGGGACGATAGGGCGAACCTTCGTGCGAGAATACGTGACATTATGTTGACTGTGTCCTGTTGAATCTAAGACTTGAACATACAGCGATAGTCGATGTTTATATGATGAGGTCCGGGTGTCTTGTGGCGAATGTAAATAAGTTACCGACAGGCCCTTTGCCGATAAGCGGCAGTGCCAAGCCGGGAGTGGCTCGGGAGATAATGTGTCGCTAAATATCAAGATCAGGGGCTCCTTTTGACACATTTTGGCTTCTTTTAGAACGTATCGGGTGAACATATCAAGCAAAGCGGTGACACATTTGCGGCTTCGGTGGATATTTTGGAGGGGCCGTTTGCCCATCTTGAGTCATCTTCTACTGTCTTTCTCAATACACCTCTCAAATTTCTCAATTGAGATCTGAAACGTATTTTGGGCATTTTCAACATGGAGGGAATCAAGAAAACGTTCGCACAATGCAAGAAAGAAAACCGAGTATGTTCTTTCCCGCCCAGCAAATGAGCTTTGTTGTCCGAATTTAGCTAACCTATCTGAATAGCCAGCCTTGGTGACATATGTGACGGCCGGGTACCCAACTCCTGAGGAGACTGTTGATATTCTGCTGGGAATGGAAGCTGGCGGCGCCGGTTGGGTTGTCTGCTCAATTGGTATATTCCTGCTAATCACTGCTTAGATCTGATCGAGCTTGGAATACCCTTCACAGACCCCATTGGAGATGGACCGACCATCCAAAAATCAAACACTGTTTGTGGCTCTCTTCTTGCTGTTTACAAATGCTTATGAATTGTGTAGAAAGCTTTACAGAATGGTGTTACTATTACTTCCTCGCTCCGGATGGTCCGCGACGCAAGAAACAAAGGATTGAAAGCACCAATTCTATTCATGGGCTATTACAATGTGCTGCTGAACTACGGAGAAGAGAAGCTATTGGCGGATTGCAAGGAGGCAGGTGTCAATGGTTTCATCATCGTTGATCTGCCACCTGAGGAAGCTGTCTCCTTCCGTAAATATTGCTCCCAGGAAGGGTGAGTCAGAGTTGTAAAAATTAAAATTATGCGAACTCACACTGATACGATCCGACTGGCAGGCTGTCCTATGTACCTCTGATCGCACCATCTACCTCTGAGTCTCGAATGAAGCTTCTATGCAAACTCGCCGACTCGTTCATATATGTTGTGTCCAAGATGGGTGTCACAGGTGCCACCGGAGCTGGAGGTAGCATGAACGCTGGATTACCAGGTTTATTAAAGCGAGTCAAAGAGTATTCCGGAGACAAACCTGCTGCTGTAGGATTTGGTGTAACTACCCGTGATCATTTCCTAAGTGTTGCTCAGATTGCAGATGGTGTCGTTATTGGAAGTCAGATTATCAACACGTTGTCGGAAGCAACAGCTGGAAATGGTGCCAACGCTGTGGAGGAATACTGTGCCAAAGTCTCCGGACGTCGAAATGTGCCCAACGGCGGTCTGACCCGGGAAGTCGGGGTTGTAGAGCCGCTACACCATGCCGCTGAACCAGATGGGAAGAAAGTTCAGGTTGACGGTGTTATCCGTGAGAGTTCTGGCCCTGGGCTAGCAGATCAAATCGAAGCTATGAATATAATTGATGTGGACCCAGCCGCCGTTTCTGCTCGCTTTGGTGAATTCGGAGGCCAGTACGTTCCTGAGGCACTTATGGATTGTCTGGCGGAGCTTGAGGAGGGCTTCAATGCGATCAAGGATAATGAAGAGTTCTGGGCAGAGTACCGGACATACTATCCCTGGATGGGGCGGCCGGGCCACTTACATCTTGCTGAGCGTCTTACTGAACATGCCGGCGGCGCCAATATATGGCTGAAAAGAGAGGATTTGAACCATACTGGAAGCCACAAGATCAATAACGCCCTTGGTCAGATATTACTTGCCCGACGGCTAGGGAAGACCGAGATCATTGCTGAAACTGGAGCTGGGCAGCATGGTGTAGCTACGGCAACTGTCTGTGCTAAATTTGGAATGAAGTGCACAGTATATATGGGAGCAGAAGATGTAAGAAGACAAGCTCTCAACGTCTTCCGTATCAAACTCCTTGGAGCCCAAGTCATTGCCGTCGAGGCAGGATCCCAAACCCTTCGCGATGCTGTTAACGAAGCCTTACGAGCCTGGGTCGTGAACCTTGACACAACTCACTACATTATTGGCTCAGCCATTGGACCGCATCCCTTCCCCATGATTGTCCGCACATTCCAGTCAGTAATCGGTAACGAGACAAAGGCTCAAATGCAAGAGAAGCGAGGCAAGCTTCCAGATGCGGTTGTCGCGTGTGTTGGTGGCGGAAGCAACGCCGTGGGCATGTTCTACCCTTTCTCAAAAGACCCAAGCGTGAAGCTTCTTGGTGTCGAAGCAGGTGGTGATGGTCTCGATACCGAGCGGCATGCTGCAACTCTCTCTGGCGGCACCAAGGGTGTTCTACACGGTGTGCGCACCTACGTCTTGCAGGACAAGCATGGCCAAATCTCAGACACCCATTCGGTATCAGCTGGTCTCGATTACCCAGGTGTAGGCCCTGAACTTTCCTCATGGAAAGACAATGAACGCGCCAAATTCATTGCTGCAACTGATGCCGAAGCGTTCAAGGGCTTCAAGATTATTTCTGAGATGGAGGGTATCATTCCAGCTCTAGAGTCAGCGCATGCAATCTACGGCGGGGTTGAACTGGCAAAGACGATGAAGAAAGGCGAAGATGTCGTGATATGTTTAAGTGGCAGAGGTGACAAGGATGTACAGAGTGTTGCAGATGAGCTGCCCAAGCTCGGACCACAGATTGGATGGGATTTAAGATTTTAAATGTCATCACTTGTATGAAGACTTATATCATGCGTCTTGGCTACGAAATCATGGCTATACAAAAGTGTTAAAGCCGTGTGGATAGGGAAAAAAGATTACATGGATGTTTTGGAAAGTTTGCATCGTGAGTATAGTGATCGATTTAATATAAATCTCGGTCAAATTTCATGCACGAAACCCAAATTCTAGTTCATGTTGAGGTTCGTAAAGCCGCCTAAATGTCTAAACGCCTTGCTAAATAACAAACCCAAGATTTGACAAAACTTGGAAAAGCTCCTCAATTGTTAAAATTTCTTGCACATAGTTCTCCCATGCCTGACGTTCCACCCACAAAGTGCTGGCTCCAGCAGCATCCCCACGAAGCCGGCTACGCATATTCCTCCGCTATCACTTACGCTCGTCGCCCCAAGGCTGAACTCCCTATCGCTTTCCGGAACATGGTCCATGATCTCCGCGAATGTGTTCACATACACCGCTCCACCTAATAGCCCTTCCCAGAAGACCACGATGAAGACCAGATATACTGTGGGTATCCAGTCCCATATACTTTGGCTGATCAGGATGACTAGGTTTCCCATCTGAAGGAATGATGGCAGATACAAGTTATGTATGCGGATGAAGGGTGTTGATGACCTGGAGATGAACACTCCGAGCTGATAAAGGAGGTTGTAGAATGGATAAAATTCACGGTAGGCCCTAAACGGTGGGTTGTGTGGGGAGGAGGAAGATATCGGGAACAAAAGTGTAGGAGCTACGCCCTGATTTATGGTGTATTCGGCAATATACACAAGAAGCAAAGGTAGCATATACGGGAAAAATAGACCTTGAGCACGGGCAAGCTTTTGGCGGAAAGTAGGTTTCTGAAAAGACGAGGTTCGTGGTGAGTTGGGAAAGGCAGGAGAAGCAGGACGCGGTGAGTGTGTATGGTATGCTTCTGCTACAACTGAGGGACCAGGGGTAAGAAGTGATTGTGATGCTGCATCCGTGGGGAGGGAATCAATATCTTCAGTATCGATGTCAACCGTTGGAATATCGGTGTATCCTTTGCTAGAATGGGCACGGCGCAGTGGTCCGCGAGGCAGGATGATGAAGAACGATAAAAGCATGAAGCATGGCAGGAATGCCGAAGTAAGAAGCGAAGTCTTGACGGATAATCCTATCGTGCTTGTCAAAAGCACATAGAGGCCAGCACCAATCAGACCTGCACCTCCAGTTCCACTTCCCCACGCTGCCAGACTGAATGGCCCATAATAATGTGTAAGACCTAGGAACGATAGCTCTCCTCCTCCTGAGCTCAGACTAGCCATAACAACGCCGGCCAATTTGGTAGATATGGAGCCGCCAGATTGTGTGGTCGGCGTCAAAGCAATAAGCAGCATGCCGGATGACGAGAGTCCACAGAATATGATGATTCTTATCGAATATGGCACTTTATGAATGAAGTAGGGAGCGATGAGTTTGGTGATGAAAGATGGCAGCACATCGGCAAGAAGAACGACTGCTTTTGGCACACTTGGACCAACAAGATCCAGTGCGGCAGACAATATTATCACGTATAGAACATTATTTATAAGCCCTAGCGGTTATCAGCTTTGTTCGACTTATCGTGCGAAAAGCGTTAATACCAAATAACCAGAATGCCACCAGGACAGATGTATCGGCGCCTTGGAATAGCCCCTTTAGTCGTGCCTTATATACTGCCCATGATGACCCTGGAGCACCCGGAATTGGGAGGAGCCCGGAAGAAGATGGCGATCTATTCATTGGAGACTACTGCTCAGTGCGCCTGCGAAGTAGGATGGCTGCGGAAATCTGCTCAAGGGAAACCAGTTACAGTGACATTCCGCAGCAGAATGTGGGGCAGTTGTCTTCCAGGAAAGTATAGCAAGAATAAACGGAGAGGTTCTAAGTTGTCAATCAGATATAATTAAGTATATTGCGTTGAGCTGTTGGAGTACTTTGTGTAAACATTTTAAATTGTTTGTTGTTACCTGGTTTCGTACCGCGGTTCCCAAAGTCGCTTGTTGATAAGCTGTGGCTAATTTGTGGCTAATTTGTGGATCATGCAGTTTCCGGGGACATGGCGTTATGCTTATTTAAGTTTAGCTTTGTGGATCCCGCTTGCAGGGAATATTTCTGCAAGGTCAAGTAAACCGTAAGGCAAAGGCTAATCCCGGTGCCCAAGCAAGCGCGTGTCCAGGATTTGCAAGTGTGCTCAAGTTTCCATTGTATGGAACCCATTCAACTCCATGCCCAACGATCACCACAACACTCTCAGAAGCACTACGCTACAGCTCACCAGTCTTGAGTACAGTATGCGACACCGTTAATATACTTATCTTCCCACCGCAGCCTTGACAGCCAGCCAGCATCACTGTCGGAAGTTGGAGCTCCCCATCGTCATCCCGTCACCGCATCATTGGGCCGAAATCTAAAATCACGGTAAATAGAGAACCCTTCCGCAAACCTCATCACTCCGAAATCATAGCACATCAAACTCTACCATATGTCAAGTACTGATATTGCCACGCTAGGAACTGCTGTGCTCCTCAATTTGGGACACGACGACAGATTCAAGCTGAGCTGGAAACCAGCTCGTCGTTCACACCATGGATCCTCGACAGCCACCGCAGCATCCTTTCTCACGGAATGTTGCATCGCCATATACCCGCAATGCCCCATACGCATCTCCGTCAACTCAGAGCTCTTATCCACCTTCTTCGCATGCGCCAAATCCTACCCCAAATCCAAGCGCACCCTATGCTGAACAGTAAGTGCATATTTCCTAAGTAACAGCTTATATTTCTTCCTATAACGAAGATATCTTCAAATTCTGACCTGTGCATTTGTAGTCAACGACGACCATCCGAACCCCCATATTCTAGCTACGGACAACGATCTTACAATGGGGAAGGACATCTAAGAGATGGCCCATTGAGAGAAGGGCCTCCAAGAGATGGCCCTGTCAGAGAAGGGCATACACGAGAGGGTCCAATGACAGGTTCAATGCACGGAAGGCATCACAGCACGTCATCTGTTGGCCATACACCCGTGACTCGAGGAATGCCACCGCCGTCCTCGCCTCAACAGAGCAATACACAGCACCGCTTTAGTCACCCCCCTCCTACTCGAACGCCTGTCTCTACTACACCAGCCGCCTTTGGATCCAGCAGAGATCTTCCTGCGCTGGGAAGCGCTACGCAAAGTCACAGATCTGGAGTTTCCATTGCGGATCTGCTTGGAGGATCGTCCACTAGCCGAGAACCGCCGTCTCAACACTATCCACCGGTAAATAGCCTCTAGATTATATCTCTGTCATTAGCATGCTTCCTAGCACAAAATTTAGCTAATGCATAAACTGTAGACTACTTCGTCCACAGGCCACAATCCTATATACTCTGGTGTAAATAAAATCTACTTCCTGTGGTGTTTGCACTTTGCTTTGGGAGATATGCTTACTTGAATATTTAGGCTAGTACCCATGCCTCGCCGCGTGTGACGACAGCCCCTGATTATGCCCCATTTCGACGTCCAACAACGCCTGAACATGCGCGAACATATGAACCACGAGATCATAGAGCCAACTCAGCAGGTTCTCCTCCTAGTCTCAGTACTCTCTATTCTCCAGAATCGAGAAGGTATGGAACGCCACAAACGTACGGCCAGCGAGCAATCCCGGACGACAGAAGAGATGGGTCCGTCAGGATTCCAGGTTCTCAGGCCTCAATACCACCACGACCGAGCAGTCAACCTGGCTCATATAATTCTTTACAACGAACAGTAGATCCTAAACAAGGGCCTGCTCATAATGAAGGATTGTTTGGCCGCCCAGCTCGATCAGATTCCTTAAACCGCGATTCTTTCCGGAATGAATATGAAGAGAGACACAACACTGAACTTGCTTATGCGGAAAAGGCTAGACACGAAAGAGAACGTAGGGAAAGGGAGCAGCGCGAGCAGCGTGAACAGCGAGAAATACAAGAGCGTGAGCAACGGGAATTGCGTGAGCAGCAAAAAGACCAAGAGTTGCAGGTGATTCGCGAGCAACGGAAGCAGAGAGAGCAACTAGAACAGCGGGATAGGCTCATAAACGAACATCGAAATTTACAAGAATTGGCGCACCAAAGAGCACAACCCTTATCTAGAGCTCCTGAACCTCGACAACAGCCAGCGTGGATGAGACATGGCTATGAACCTCCACGCCCGGAATATGAGCCAATACCAGAACAGCAGCCACATCAGCGTGAGCCTTTGCATAACTTTCCAAGAACCACTGCCGCATCTACGTATACTGGACACTCTGCTTATGCCCCTAATGAGCATCGTTTTCCGCCTGTATCACAGCCAACAGCAGCTCAGGCACAACACAGTGCTAATGCGATATCGCCATATGAAGCTGCACTTCAAGAACGCCAAAGAGCGGCACAACAGCAGGAGCAACAGCGACAAGCCATGTATTTAGGTCAGTCTCAAAACTCAATCTATCAGCAAGAATCGCCCACCAGAAGACCTCTAGATGATGCACAACTTCAGCAACAAGCCCAACGATCCTTCCTAGGTGTTCAAGAGATAAATCGAAAAGGCCGTATCTCCCCCCTCCCACAAGCTGTTCAGGGTGCCCAGGGACAAATTGGTGGTCCTGGCGGTGAACCTGGAATAAAGAGTGAGTTTGGCAGGATGTTTTCTGGCATTGGTAGTGGTGTTGGCGCTATGGGAATTTCAAGCCCAGTGACAGCTGGACCACAGAGTCTGCCAAATTCTGGATTTAGGCGTGAGGAGTTGGAAGGTCTACAAGGACAAGAGTCGCCAATTGAAAATGGCGTTTATAACATGGCTCGTAGCTCATCTAGAGGCGGCCGAAGGAGAAAACTAAAAGAGGAAGACGGAAGAAATGATGATGACAGTAGTACTGGTCGACGCACTCCCAGTGGAAATGGAAGGGGGAAACGTCACAAAGCTCACCACCACACTCACCGACATACACATGGTCATCAGTAAGTCAATCCTCTGAAATCCAACCTGTATACTAACTTTGCTTGTATCAGTCAACACCACCATCGTATAGAACAGCTCGATAATACTTCATCTCCTTCTCAATCTAACAGTAGTCCTTTCAAAAACGTTCGAGGTTCTGCTATAGCTTCGCCTCCAGACACCAAAGCGATCCCAGTTCTCCACCATCACCATGTACCGCGGCATCATCATCACCATCAAGCCACTCCTTCCAAGCCTGAAACACCGAAGAATGTAATCATTCCGCTCCCTAAGATAACAGTACGATCGAAAGTTGTTCTGGACCAAGTTGCACATCTTCCACGTCGCCATCTAGGTCATGCCTATTATCAATCCAGCTTGAAGCCTGTCGGCATGACCATGAACACGTCTCGCACTAAGCTTGGATTTGCTAGTACCCCTGAACCGCTGCCCCTTTTTGAAGGCGCTGAAAATTGTACCTTCACAATCAGGGTGCCGCGTATACATCTCTCGGATACTAGTAGACGGGAGATTACGTCAAGGAAAGCTGTCTGGGGTACTGATATCTATACAGACGACTCAGACGTCATTGCGGCATGCATCCATCAAGGGTGGTTTCAAGGTCAATGGCCTGAAGATGTTGACACTGATCTACTTGGACTAGAACTTGATGATGGACCGCCAGAATTTCCAAAGGATTACCTGACCACACCTCCTCGCCGGGGGCCAATGGAAGTCCCGAAGAAGCGTGATTTACACGTTACCGTCTTGATCCTACCCAAACTAGAGAAGTATTCGAGCACAACACGATTTGGAATTAGAAGTCGGGAGTGGGGAGCTAAGCATGAAGGTGGGTGCTTTTATACTAACACATTCGATGCAATAGATCGTAGATCAGACTAACAATCAACCTGTGTTTTCTTGAATTTGCTAACACATTCTTTCGCCAGGTTACCAAAGTGAACATGATGGTCTGAGTTTTATGATCGTGAGCATTAGATGGCTAGAAAGTGTTGACTTGAACGCGGGCCGGACCATCAAAGAGACCAAACGGCTAAAGCCGATTCAGCTGCAGGAGTGGGAGATCGAGGAAGAACGGAATTGGAGTAACCGAGTGCTGGGGCAATCGGCTGCTAATGGAGCTACCGTCGTCATTGAAGAGAGCTTTGAGCGTGGTAAGCTCTTATTCATTCAGCCTGTCTACAGCTTTTCAGGCCTCGAAGCTTTCCAATTTACTAACGTGCTCAGGTAATGGCAATGGTCTGCTTGGGGACCTCACCGGCATTGGTGGACGAAGCTGGTGGAAGAAAGTCCAAACAAGACATGCGACACCACCAAGAAATGAAAAGAAGGAGATACAGGAAATCACTGAGAAAATGATGGAGAATGCAAATATCCCTGTGAAACATTCTAGTACAGAAAGCGGGGAAAATCCTGTCAACGAGAAGTCTTAATATACCATTATTAGATAGTGATCAGATAGACTCGAGCAAACACGCCTAATTCTGACATTGTCAGAGTACCTTTTTTTGGGGGTCATATTTTACAGTTTGCTTGCTTTCTGTTACACCTTTTAAAACAGATGACACCGAAACTGCAAGACTTTTGCTAGAGAAACACCATTCGACTTTTCCGCCCTGACAACGAACCTAATTCTAGGTTAGTAACATTTCAAAGTGATATTTCACTATTCCTAATCAAGAGGGCAAGACGGGCCGTCCCGCAATCGAGATTGTGGAGACTTGGCATCCAACGTCCACTCACCATATCCTGGTACACATAGCTAGCACACTGAGATACTGCTATATTGGCCTTTTTTATATGCTCCATCAAATCTATCATGTATATTGAATCTTATAACCTCTACATCCCTGACGAAAGGAATATGGCAGAACTCGGAGAGTTGAAACAGATTAGAGAGGTAATGAATCATCATTTCATTGCTCAAGCTCGCTGCCCAACGTTATGCGCGGTCTTTCATTTTGGTCGAAAATTTTCATACACAGAAATTTGTGGAAGATGACATTTTTGTTGTTTTTTTTTTGTCATATGATGAAGAATGTACAGCGCCAAATTGTAATCAGATCATTCTGAACTGCCGTGATTTGCTTACTAGACACCTTGTCAACGAGTATGTTTTATCCCTGTAGAACGCACAAGATGCTCATGCCCTCCACGCCAGGATTCTAGATATTCTGGAGATAGTGTCTTTGCCTACCATGAGCCCTGGGCGGAACAAGGAGATTTTGCACGTTCTCGTAGGTGGTGGACCCCCTAGCCGTGAAGTCGCGGCTGAGATCAACGACCTGAAAACTGATCGTCTTCACACCGCCTATCCCAGTTCTAGATGCTTCGTCAGACTCACGGTCAGTGATATAGCGCATAGACCCTTGGCTCTCTCTGACGAGAAGTTCATCTAAGTATGCGATGAAGAGCTTTGAGGAACGGCCTACGGCGAAAGTCTACACAGAAGCGAGAATTAAGATGGTGGAAGTGAGGCATTTGGTGTTGGAGAAGGATGGCATGGCATTGTCTCATTCAGCGGTATGGGCGACGAGGAACAAAGTAATGTGTCCGTTCGAGGAGCAAAAGGATGTGAAGCATGGGGGAACGCTGCCCAGGCTTTTGACAGATCCGAGGCTTCGTATTCTTCTTGACGAAAATTTTGAGAGGAGTGGGATGGTGTATGTGGCCTTGGTGGTGTGGTGCGCCGGATACCGAAGGGCATTCTCTCTCTACGACAGCTGAAGGCGCTGTTCAAAAATGGCGGTACCTGTCTGGGACCATCAATCCATTTCGGGGTGTCAGAAAGAACTAGGGAGGATGAAGAGGTTAAGGAATTTTAGAATGAGAATACAGCGCTGGTGGCGCATATTGGGAAGAGAGATGGCGTTGCTGAGGTAGAGCACGAACAGAGTGATCAAGCTGCTTGTTTAGCTTGGAAGAAGTGGAAATCTAAAGTTGAGCAGGAGTTGGAGAAGAAGCGGTATGATTTAGGATCACCAGATGGTGGGTTATTTCGATGGTTGGGAGCTGGCTATGGAGTGAGGACTTACTGATAATATTGTCGGAGCACAATCGAAGGTCAGGAAGTAATACATGTTCTAATAGCTAGAGTAAAGTCGTGCAATTCAATGATCATTTCTGGAGGAACCCCCCCCTTCCGTCACTATATAATACACAACTCGTACTTCTCAAAACCAACAATATTCCCTTTACTTCAACATAGGCATATAATATCTATTCCATGCGATGAGCTGATTCTGGTACCTCCATCGTAATGATTCGAAGCATCTATGCTAAGCCATAGGATGATTTCAGTTCTCCAATTGTCATACAGTGATACTCTGGAAAGCCGAACTTCGGAGCAACGTTTACCGCTTTCCACCTGCACAATCCCAAAAATTAGTGATCTTGCTACTGGAGGTTTCTTAAGTCATAAGAGATATTGTTCTTGAGTCCCTCAAGCCGTAAACATATACAACGCTTGTATCCTAGAGTTTCTAGAGATATATCCATGTCTAAAGAGAATAGGAATTTCTGTGTAAGGAAATTGTGCTGAGAGCAGTGGACATACCAATTTGCCAAGACATCATATTCCTTTCTCAAACCAGTCGTCGCACCCCGCTTACAGTCATCCCCATGTTGACAACCCTCAGGTATGATGAGAATAACCTCTTTTAAAGTCTTGAAATGACGCAACGCCGCGAGCATGGATCTTGAGAAGCTAAAAATATTGGGCTGGCTGTGTAGAAACATGTGGATACCACAATCAGCTCCAACACAACCCTTGCTGGCTCGAAGTGAATTTGAAATATAATGAACTGTGACCGCAATCCGTGTTATTACACCAGAAGTTCCATCATCCAACCTCGGGTTGTAGGGTTGTGTATCTTCCATGAACGGGCGCAAGTCCATGTAAGAGGCAAACCAAAGGATATCGTTCTTAGCGCTGAACCATTTTGGCATCTCACTCACTCCTCCGAACCGGAGCCGATGGTTTTTAGAGACTTCAGTGTAAGCTTCTTTGCAAGTGAGAATGAATTGGAATGCCTTATCGCCTCTAGTAGTCTCCTTTTCTTGGACTTTGCCCACCTCTGCAGTATTATCTCGTAGAGTTGGATAGGCTGGTTTACTCCATGCGTCGATTAATCTATTACTGGGAGTTATCTCGTTCCACTGTATCGAGCGGCCAGTCAGTAACTGTTATAGATCGGTTGTGCGAAAGACCTACTATTGTCAGACGAAGCTCTGTTGGGAGCTCAGTGAACTTGTGGAATGATGACTCTATAATTTCCTCAGACCCCGTTTCTGGCTCTGCCTCTGCAACCACATCTATCTTGGTTCGAGCGTCTTCTTCACAAGAATTTGGATCTAGCGCCTCATACATTGACCAAGCTTCTCTCCACAATGAGTCAATGGCTTCAATCGTTGCACCCTGGAACTTTGTACTCTTGTTGTGGGAAGAATTTCGGTGCAGAAGAGCATTTCTTTGTTTGCGGGCATATCGAGCTGTGTTAATCACATATCAGCTTACGAGCGCAATGTGTCACGAAGAATAACCTACCTCTGGTCAGGGATACTAAGCCGTTGAGTCGTCCGTCGCCAGCGCTCACATGGTCTTGAAGCTCTCTGAACAGATTTTTCAGAGTCATAGTATCTGAGCTGAACACGAATCCACAGCGAGGCTGATGAATGCAAGGCTCCGCGACAGGAATTGTTTATGAATGATTTAGGAATGAGATAACGCAAGCATAGAACTCTGTATTGAGTATCTAGATCGATCCAGGCTTCAGGAAATTGGTGTTGTTTGCTAACTTTGAAGTATGAGGTTGTGATTCAGTATTCAAGTTGAGTTTCGCGAAATATCTTTGTGCGGTCTTGCCTGACGCGTCTGAGATTCCCATGATTCAATGTGCTCCGGATGAACTCCGGAAATATATTTCACGATACGAGATACGACATGGAAAGCCATATGTACTTTCAAATCCACCCTAGGGGTAGCTAAAAGGTCTACTAGCTACAAAATATCCTCCCAATATCTGTTGTATCTTAGGTTGCTGCACCAGAGCAGAAGCAACCATACTTCCCGTAACTTGCTAGAAAGATATGTCGGATACTATATAACAAGAACAACATTCCACTAGGTCTAGACAGGTCAACGGCCTTGAAAACTGGGAATATCTAAAGTAGTTCCAAGAGGTGTGATAGCTTACATTTTGTATAAACTCGCAGAACAATCAGCTAGTCGCCGATTAGAATGCCCAATAAGGGTAAGAACATTTCAGTCTGATTTATCTTGAAATCCATGTAGTAATGTCGCTTGTTAGTGTTCCATTAACCACCACCCAGATATTACCTTTCAGCTTCTCAACTACCAAGCTAGCGAGCAAAAGGGGTGGGAGAAAACTAACTATTAGCCGCCACAATTAGGTTGTAGTTGTGAGCACACATATAGCAAGTGATCTAGAGCTACTCACTAAAATAGGCATAAAAAAGTAGACAGATGAGTTGATTAAATGCCTTACTATTGAGTAAATGATCACCAAGTTGATCACATAGATATGTGGACTTAGGTGCACGTTGTTAGTGCTCTTAGTTGAATGGGCTTTAGTGACAAAAGGGGACAAGACTACGTAGCAGACACCTTGAACATGAGATATAGCAAATATGCAAGAATGGATATATGCATAAGCGAGATGCGTGATAATCAGCAATATGAACCTGGTATTTAGAAATTGACCACTTATTTCGCGTGCAAATTTCAAACGTTTCCAATCTTTTTTTCAAACTATAGCTTTCTGATGCCTAACAGAGAACGCCACATGGAATGTTTGGAATACATTCGTAGCGGCTTCCACACTCCTGAATGTAACTCCTCGTGTACGACAGCGTAGCCTGTCCGCTGCGATAATAACTGTAAAAGCCAACGAAGTTGATCTGCCATGGCCCACATTCTACCAGCGAGGACGTAGATGCTTGCTTAGAGAGATCTTGGTTGGGGTTTGCTATCGGAGTGGCGGAACCACAACTGAAGCGGCAGAAAGCCAAAGAATGTCAAGAGCTACGGTGGAAGAGCGTTAGAAGGAGGCTTCTGGCTTCTGGATCTATGTTTAGGATAGATAAGGTTGTAACCTGTACTGCCTAATAAACACTAGAGAGTATGTGACGGAATGGTTATTTGAAAACAATCTAGTTTATTGTGGATGTAAAGGAGTAATGCCTAGAATTTTGATCTGGAAGATGGATTTTAAATGAGGACTCTTGACCATTTATAGATGAAATCAGAAACTCACTGATGGTTTTCTGATTAGGTTCACCATAAATTCTTTTAAATACAATATCTAGACACGCTGCGAGATTCTAATGAGACGTCCCTCTTATGGACAACACAATGACAGACCGTCAAATAAGCTGGTCAGTCAATGACGAACTAAGCAAACAGGTGAGAATATTATAAGACCTCCCTATGTTGAAGCTGGATGGTTGTGCAAATATGAAGTGGAAGACTCAATCTGTCCAAATGACACCCGGTGTCAGATATTACATGACACTTAAAACCAAAGAGGCTAGAGGACTGCTTCTATTCAAAGCATCCTTGATTAAATGCAAGAGACTAATCCATAATAACATTGGCGCTGCGCCGTTCATGAGCATTCTGTTTGATGGTCATGTTTTTGGGGGATGTTGTTGATAGGACCTGGCATGATCATCGGGTATATACCGTTGAATATGTTGGTCAAGCACCAAGCTCAGTCAATATGTGAGCACCCTGACTAAATCAATATTTATACGAAAACCTCAGTGTAGGGTAATAGCACAGTCAATAAGATAATTACGCTTTCAATTGCAAATAAAAAAATAAGTGCACAGATCTAGAAAGGCAACCTGAACATGAATATAGAGCCATTTTTGAGCATACATTAAGGTAGATGGTGGCATGCGAGAGCCAACTTGTGTAGTACGTCCCACCATACCCGAATAGAAGAATAGCTAGAGGCGCTGAACCTAATAGCTCATACAGTAAGGACACGACACGCGAATACGGCGCGTCGCGTGGAGTCGGCTTACCGCTTAATAGCAAAGAATAAGAAGAATCCCAGAACACGACTATTATACTAGACCACTCATCCCGTCCATTAGTGGAAGCTAAAATAAGTTTTGTGGAGGAGATGAGCAGAAAAGGTATCCAGCGTCTTAGGAATAATTAGCTTTATTGCGGCTTGGATAAGAGGAGTTGAACTCACTTTAAATACAGCTTTTTAGTACGGATCAAGGCTTCCACCACATGGCCCTTGGTAAACGTTGCCATTTGGTTGTGGACGTCCAAAATCTAGCTGGGCAACGCCACCAGGGCAGGTAGGGGAGCGTGGAGAACCAAAGTAGGTAAAGCCCTCCTCAATCTCGAGAAGATGGCACTTCTTTGATGTGTCAATCGCAGAGATTTTGAAGAGGTCGGGAAAGAATGAGTCTCCATAAGATGATGCGACACAGTTTACCCTGTCCTTGCACAAAAGACAACACTCCTTAGCATCGTCAGTGGCAAAGTCATTCACCACGGTTCCATCGATTTTGATGTTAAGCCTTGGCCTGTATTTTTTCTTGTAGTCACCCGAGAAGGCGGTGGCAGTGGGTTTCTAGGATGTTTGTAACGCCAAAAAGGAAGCTGGATCTCGATGCCTACATAACTAATAGGTGTCACGGTGGCAGTTCCTAAATAAATCGTCGTTATATTTGTAAATAGTGGTGTAGACTAAAAACAGATTAGCATATAGCGGTATCCTTCTACAAATATTTTGCGAATTAAGTTTTATTTGCTATATTCAATCACTGTGATTTTCGTAAAGAATGGGATTCTCTCTTTTTTGAGAAGGCAGGCACACGCAATAGCAAAATCATATGGATTTTGCAGCCTTTGAAGAATTCTGGACGAGATCTGAAAGCTTCCTCATCAATAGGATCAAATTCTTCACGGGCTTCCAGCTCAGCTCTCTGAGTAATCTTTGCCTCAGCCGCAACCCCGACCCTCGATCCAGGGTCTGGTGTGGCAGCTGAAATGATCCTACGCCCACCATGCGCGCCTTTGGCGTGAAAGACTTCGTAGTAGGTGAGGTGACTGTCTGAGTAGTCGTGCGTGGAATGTACTTGGTCGTTATCTTGGTGACCTGAATTTCTCAACAAGAATAGTGGCAGTGTTGTCAGTCTAACATACCTTCTTGTAAGTAGTTGCAGTTCTGGTCAAAATTTTCGGAATATTGAGAACCTTCTTGTAAATGAATTTGGCTTCAAGAGGATGATCTCGCAAGGACTTCAAGCAGCGATCCTGTTTGCACCATCCAGGCTATTCAATGAATCAGCATATGGTGTCGTAATTTTTGCACGTAGAAACCGAGAACTTAGAAGCGTGTCTTATGCGAGGAAATAGCTGAATAAGGTAGTTGTCTCGATTCCCTTGGAAAGGCACCAAGCTCCCGGCACTTATAGTAGAAATGCAATTTGTGAGAAATAAAATTACCTTGTCTGGAGTTGCAACAAATCCAAGTCCGCCTCTTTGAGCTTCACAGAGGCCAATAATGCTCGATATCGCTGCTGCAAAGCCAAGAAAGCGCATTTTCGTGGAAGAAACTGCAGATATACACATACAAACGCTGGTGGACGGGCTGCCTTGGCGAAATAAGTGTATTTGAGATGAACGACTTTCTCCGCGCTGGGGGAAGTCAACTTTGCGTATCTGGAAAGCTGTCTTATTTTATAATCTTAACCAGTCTGAAGACAATTATGGGCTCCTTTCTCAGACCTGGGCTCATCTCTCAACTCGATACATCTATTTTTAGCAGGAATGGAGTGGTGAACAGGCTAGTTTAAGAAACAAAATGGACCGTAGGACAGCTTCTAGAGAGGATTTGATACAATATTCGAGCGTTCAGTCTTAAGAATTGGTCCTCTGGACAGTATGTGCGCGCAAACGCGTATCGGCTGTACTGTATAGAGCCCGGAATCACGCTCTAGAGGGTCTTCAACAGCAGATCTGCAAAATGACAGGAGTTTCCTACCTGTAGTATCTACGTCTGACTTACAACAGTAATCGCAGTAATTAATTTATAGGATATGAGCACCATGTGAAGAAGCCTCAAGCCTTGCTTTCTGCTTTCGATAGTCAAAGTAACTAACCTTCCATATAAGAAGCAGGTCTTGGAGTGGGCTCAGTACACGTCATTCAACGAGGTCTATGTAGTTACGTGGAAGTAGGTTTAAGAAAATGTCAGCATGAACAGCAAACACATTGAAAACGATTAGCTATTGATGTTATAAAGTACTAGTGTCGCAGAAGATTGCTTAGTTTAGCGATGGGAGAACATATGTCATATATTTCTATTAAACAAACTACGGCAAGTATATGCCCCACGCAGAGTGTCAGATGGGTGCTAAATTACTATGAGGCAGTAGTCCAAATATGCATTAACTGGAGAACCAACCTCAGCTGGTTCGTTTCATCACATGATCACGCGAGTCCCCGCGTTTTGGAACTTCTTCAAAACATGAAAGCAAATAGGATCAAGACGCATCCACAAGCTTTCCATCATGACAAACAACGAAGTTTGATCGCAAAAATATATCAGAGATGAGTATCAAGTACCAGACAAGCAGACCTCTCAGCATTAAAGCCGGCATGTACCGTCGGTGAGTAGCATCATGCAGAGTCATACAGTCAGGAACCTGAAAGCAGAGTCTACACAGGTAGGGATTGTGCCTTCTCCCACTATTGGTGTCTCCTTGTTCGAGCCTCCTGCAGTTCTTGCTTTTCTATTCCACACATTCTATTTGACTTGATTCTTTCCTCCAACTTATACACTTTGATCACAGGACAGCAGTGGACATCGTTACACGGAGTTCTACGCATTTCTCGTACAGCAACAGCATGGCAGAGCACCAAGACCTCGTACGGAAGGTTTCAACCTACGTTGAGAGCTACATGAATAATTTTGATGGCAGTCACGATTTCTATCATATTAAACGAGTGCTAGGTCTTGCGCATACGATATATGCTGAGGTCTCAAAAAGCACTCCTAATACGGAGCTGAATTTGACCATCATCACCCTCGCAGCTCTATTACATGATGTAGGAGATCGGCAAGTCAATGCTTAGACCTCCATATCTCATGGACACTAGACTGACCCATTTCGCCTAGAAAATACATAAAACCAGGTGAAGACCCCAACATACTAGTCCAAAACCTGCTCCTCTCCTTCGGGGCACCCCCAGCTCTCGCGCAAAAGGTCCAAACCATCTGTGCCGGGGTGAGCTATTTCAACGAAATACAGGATCCCCAGAAAGTCATCGAGCTTATCCTGGAACACCCTGAGCTCGCAATCGTACAAGATGCTGATAGATTGGATGCTATTGGCGCAGTAGGTGTAGGAAGGGTGTTTACATATGGCGGAGCCAAAGCCAAGAGATCCATGGACGAAAGTGTTCAAGTGTTTGACAGCAAGCTATTAAAGCTAGAGAATTGCATGAAGACTAAGGTGGGAAAGAGGATAGCGAGGGAACGCACGGAGCATTTAAGGACGTTCATGAAGTGGTGGGATGCGGAGGTCGAGGTACAGAGCACTGCTGATGAAGTGCTGACAGAAGTTGGGGCTGTTGTGGCTGGATCCGAAATTGCCAAATTATCGCATCCTTGAACTTCTAAGAGTAGAGTTGCTGTTACAATTGGGAAATTTGATACAACTTTTACATAGTCACCAATATGAACCTTGTTATATTCTACCTCCTTCCGCTTACTGAGAGATCGCTGAAAGTTTTTATTCAGACGCAACTTAGACTTAGGTTAAGTTAAGAATGAGTCATGCATAGTTCTATTTCGCAATACCATTATTAATCAATCTATATCCTGAGTAAGCCTAGTACCAAGGATCTCCGCCATTCCTCCATATACTGGTGACCCAGTGGAGGCATGTGAGTCTGTAATACGATAACAAGCTCTTCGTTTCTTACTTTCGTTTCTCTCAACTCATTCGGGCTAGATGTGCTAATGAATAACGTCACCTTCCTTATCGATTCCTTCTAGGCCCTCAAGAATGTCGCTACCACCAAGAAGTCCTGGACCACCAGAGCTAGCCAGGACCGACTTCTGACTTCCGGACCAAACTTCGTGGAATTTCACACTCTCATCACTGGAAGCAACGACAATGCAGCCTTCTTGAGATGTGCGGCTTAAGCATCTACCACCCTCTTTGCTTGTTTTGCTTTCATTCGGTCCGCCAGGATATGGGATGGCATATAGTGCCCGGTGCTCTCCCTCCCATGCTATTGCAGCAATCTGCTTGCAATCTGGCCATGAGAAAATTGCAATTCGATATGGATGATCTGGCTGTGCAAATCCGAACGTAGCACAAATTTCACGTCTTGTGGTAGACCATATCAATGAGGTGACTTGGGCAGCCACACTGATCGTGGCAAGACAAGCGCCAGATGAGGTATGGTAGAAATGAATGCACTTATCGTTACTTCCCCCTCCAGTCGCGATCAGGCCGTCTCGCCATGGGCAGAACGCTATGGCTTTGACCTAGGAGACTTAGTAACTTTTGGAGGGCATATGCAAAAAAAACATACAGCCGCGCCATGGACCCATTTTCTCATCTCAGCCCCAGGTGTGATTTCTTTTATCTGACTATCCCCTGTAAGGGCCCGAATACGCCTTATACCATCTGGGCCCAGGACGGCTTCTTCCTCACTACCTGGGTTGCAACTGATGCCGTCCAGCACGGTGTTGGTGTCAAACAAATAACACAGGTTATCATTGCCTCCAGTAGCAAAAGTGCTCCCGTCTTTGGAGAATGACAGTCCACAGATTTGCTGTGTGTGAACGCATATCCGGAGGAGTAGTGTCGTAGACTGTTAAGACTTAGTATAAGAAAAAAATATATATAGTCAGACTCTTGATGGCTTAAGAACACATTCATGATGCCTCCTTAGATATTCGCAATATATGAGGCCCACTTACTCCTGACCAATGATCCCGAGCTACTTCCCAAGCCTCCGGCCATTCTACAGCATAGTAGTAGATATTTCCTACTTCATCTCCAACAAGAAGGTCTTCTGTTTTAACGAGCATGCCCCTCATATTTGGGTTTCGGGACTTGCGAGCTTCCACAACAGGCCGCCATGTTATACACGCGACTGGGCAGAGCTGTTGGAGATGAAAACGTGGAGATAACCCTTCGTAGAGAGACATGAGGGAGACGGAGCCATCAGATCTGCCAAATGCAAGAATAGACTTGCAGCCTTGGGGAGATGAGAAGGCAAGGGAAGTTAGACTGTGGAGTCGTCAGATGATAAACTTGTAAAGGGTTTACAGAGGAGATAGATAGGAACGGCAAATGGAGCAAAACCCAGAATACCTAGAACTATACAAGAGGGAGCAAACGTACTGGGGGCCTTGCTTGTCTCCATGTGCCAAGAGTCTTACCCCTTGTAACTCAGACCATCCATACAACAATGAGCCTAAGCCAACAGCTAAAGTATGACAAGTGGGCGAATAAGCAAGGACCGAGCAATAGAAATCGTCTCGGAGACCTGGTGCATCTAGGACCTTAAACGGCGCAAATGGCAGGGTTCGGACTTCAGGAGGTGACGAAGGAGCCTCTATGCAAGATTAGAAATCATTTACCAAAAGGTCAAAACAATCAAATTCTGGAGTCTATGATCGGCTTTCGCCGATACTGGAGATATCGCACATCTTCTCTTTCAGTGAAATTTGATTTGCCACTGCAGATCGAAGGTGGCCAATTTCGCAGATCGAGAAAAGCACGACAAGACGAAAGATTATGTACCTTACTTACTCGTTTCTGGTCGACTAGTTATCCACTTAGTCCCGTTCCAAAATGTTCGAGAATCGGTGTCCAGATTGTCTTTGCTCGACGTTCGAATCCTTTCTGATAGAGAATAGCGGTCTCGGAATTCAAAAACTCGGGACACACGGTCCAGGCTGAGGGCTTGAGCCAGCCTTCCCTCATGCCTATCTGTATCAAATTCTGCCTTCGATATGGGCGGCGGGTTGGCAAATGACGAGGTATACAACCGTGCATTGGTGCCGCTACCTAACACTCTGCCACGGCCATTTGGGACACCAGAAACTACTGGGGCTAAGCCACCAACAGCCCATACTGTACCCACGCTCACCTGTCTCTCACCATTTGGACCACTGGGTACACGTTGAAAAGAAAGCACACTAGCACCTAAAACGTATTTAGACAGCAAATGCAGATTTTGTGAGTAGTCATTAGACATACCTCCTTCGCCACCACTTTGTCGGTTTGAACGCCGAAATTGTGGCTGACTCCTCTTTGGTGAAGGAAAAGGCGCTTTACGTTGCGGGTCAAAAGCATCTAGGCTGACACTAGGATTACGAAGAAGTCTCTCCTCAGTAGATAGAGTCTGCGGATCTTTGTTGGCGTGAAAGCTTGACGATGATTCATGCATCGGCTTCCGGGTTGGAAGAAATCTATCTGGAAGCTTGGACGATCCTATTGGGACCTCTAATCCCAAATTCGATTCCAACGCCTTTAAAGACGGCCTTCGACATGCGCTGGCCATCGTATTTCGCCTTCTTATTCTCGGCAAAGTCCTCGCTCCTGTAAAGGATTCAGGTCAGCACTCATAGCTTCATGCTCAGCGAGTATGCAATGCAGGACGAGATGATTGAATGAATATACCTGATATTGGACTCGAATCACCCGAAGTGCCGTCTAGCTGGCATTTCAATGTCCAAAGCCATTTGCACCCGTCCTCTCGTCTTTGGCAATCGAAAGATAGCAGAGAATCATGGCCATAAATATCGCAATTATTAATTCTAGTAGTTTTCTTTCTGTATAAACTTGGAAATTCCGATACGTAACCAGAATCAGTCGAAGTCGGACGACCTGAGCCTAGGCGCCAACTATCGAACTTTTGGAGAAGAGAGTCCGATGGCAAAGTCGACATATCGATATCGGAAGCACAAGGTTGATCGAGACGAGGGTCTACGAGTTTAACGTTACTCCTCCAGCCAGATATAAATGCACGATTGATATGAAAGCGAGGGCTGAGATCGATGACACGTCAACATCTGTGGTCAGGGACTGCTCAGCGGAATTGGAATACGCTCCCGTAAAGAATGTGAACTTCTGAGGAAACTCCCGTTGTGAGAGAGTAGTCTGCTGCACACTGATGCTGCGTATACTATATGTCCTCGTGCGTTAGTAATATTATGAGTGTTAATAATCGTTCATATCTTGCAACGATGAGGGAAGCAAAGGAAGAAAAGAAAGAAAAGAAAGAAAAGAGAAGACATTTAAGAGACATGACCGATCACGCAGAATGCTGTGCTGAATATTGCTTTGAGGGAAGGAAGCGACTGAACTCGCCGCTACCCTTTAGATATAGTCCGCCTCCAGGGTTGGACCAACAGCGGTATCACTCAAAGAAAAGAAGATGATCAGGCTTTGCCCCTAATTTAATAGATATAATCCGTCTCAACAGAGCGGCTAGAAATCATTTTTAAAATTCTTTGAGTGTAACGAATTGTGCTAATGTTGAAACAAAGAGGCGCTGCATCAAACACCTGCAGACCTGCTGGTTATTCGGATGAGCAGTGACTGTAGAGGAGAGAGTTCGCTCAACATCGAGTTCTTACTCAAGAGCGCCAACCAGAGTAATTAAGATGAGCGTAGGTCGAATTAATCAAAGATCTTGCAGTGATTTCTCCCTATAATCATTCGATGATCGTTGATATTGAGGATAAATATTACCGTGCTTAGTCATATACGCATGACTCAACCTTCGGCACTCCTTCTTGACGTCTTGACTCGTGAAGCTCAACGTCAGCCTCCCCAAATCAGGCTACGTTCATGCTGCAGACAGTTTTTGATCACTCTCGGTGGGCGAACTCGTTACTCCTTCTCCAGTAAGATTGATATAATCTTGAGTATGGCGAGTGTATGAATTCAGCCTGCCTGTCCATTGAGAGAATTTATGCTGACCAAGACACAGCACAATGTGCCACGTCCTGCCACGACCGAGCTCAAAACAGAACAAACGCGATTAAAGGAACAAAAGCAAATAGATGAGTACAAGGCACTTGTGGACTTGATAGAAGTAAAGGTAGGAATTGATATGAACGAAAATTAATCACTGCTAAACTCACTAGATTGCTGAGCGCCAATACACCCTCGAGGTCCTCGAACTTACCTCGAAGCTTCTGGCGAAAAATCCTGAATACTATACCATATGGAACGTCCGCAGGCGTTTGCTAATCTATGGATTATTCTCCAAACCCTCGGTTTTATCATCGCCCTCGACGGAGTCACAGAATACTTCTCAGACCGTCACTACCACAGTCTCTTCCGACGCTTTTTCCTCCTCTACTACCAACTCTACTACGGCTTCGAAGGCGATCCAGCCCAACCTCTCCTTCCCAATTCCTGGGAAGAATGGTACAATTCTTGAACTAATTGAGGCTGATCTGGACTTTATCTTTCCATTAATGATACAATATCCCAAGTGCTATTGGATATGGAACTACAGGCTCTGGCTGTTGAAGGAAGGCAAAGCCAGGCTAGAACCACAAGTAGCAAGAGAGCTATGGAGTCGTGAGCTTACTCTCGTGGGCAAGATGTTGACTAGAGATAGCCGGAACTTTCATGGATGGGGATACAGGAGAATAGTGATATCAGAATTGGAAAGCTCCGATCTAAACGGCGCTAGCATGGCAGAGTCGGAATTTGAGTACACAACCAAAATGATAAAGGCAAATTTGTCAAATTTCTCCGCCTGGCATAATCGTAGCAAATTGATTCCACGAATATTAAACGAGCGGAATGCTGATAATGCCACTAGGCGGAAGTTTTTGGATGACGGTATGATATCTTTTCTTTTTACAGTACATCTGCCACTGACACATTATTAGAGTTCGAGTTCATTACGGAAGCTATATATACAGATGCGTATCCATATGCGCAATCTGTTTGGTTCTATCACCAATTCCTAATGTCCACCTTAATCGAGCCGCTTGGACATGCAATAATTACTCCCAGCTTTACCCAAAATGACCGAGTTCAATATATATCAGACCAACTTAATAGTTTAAAGGAGATGCTGGATGGTGCTGAAGATTGCAAATGGATTTATAATGCATTGCTGGAATACACAATGGCGATATGTCAAATCGAAGAACGCGAGCCTAGCGAAGATGAGAAGCAGGATTTTGTGTCCTGGCTTTCGGAGTTGAGGAAACTAGATCCTCTTCATAAGGGAAGATGGGATGATCTGGGCAAGAATGATCATTGAGGCATAACCATAGAATGCAGCAGACAATGACATGATTCGCCTTGACGATTCGACAATTGAAGTACATTGCAAACTGACAGCAATTTATCCGGCCATTGTCGGTCAGTTAACACTATCTCCGTACAGCCAGCATCACTGAATTAAATGAAACATTTTGATGATCATACCATCAACAACTATCCAACAGCTTGCCTAGAAGATCCTCAATAGCAATGCACCGAGGCCCTTAGCGCATCTCTACTCGCACTCCACGTCTATGTACAGTGCTTGCCTTTTATAGGTGAGTACTACCACAGAATACAACCTACATATTTATTGGATTCTGGCAAGGATATTTCATTTGAGCATACAGATCGAGGTTGATGCCAAAGCGTATCTATGAAACATATCGTTCCTTCCTTCGTAGGTAAGGCCTAAGCGGAAGAACATACATCATCCTAACTCGTTCATTCTTTATTTCTTTACGGAAATATGTATTATGTTTCATATATCATATCTTGTATCAAGCTATGATATGAGATAAAGTCAAATAGCATTAGACTTGTCTACCCTCACCAACTTCTATTCAATGATCTTACTGCGGATTGGCTAAGCTGCGCTACTTGCAAAATCGCAAGACTCAAAATTGGCTAACCACTGAGCAAGGTACACTTCACAGCCGAAGATCAGCATCAATTTTACCAAAGTCCATGAAACTGCTACTACAACGTATCAGTCTTCGAGGTCATGGAGATGTTGGGTATACTTTTTATCCCTTTTGTTTATTAGGAATTGTATTATCCGAATTATTCAATATCTTCTTTAGTGTGATTTAAATTTTTATTTCAAAAACTTTACCGAGTCTGAAGTGATTGTTACCTGAGTTGATATTGCCATTCACAAATAAAGTTGGCAATGGTTGTACCCATGCACCGTGTTGATTGTGAATAATGGTTTGCTTATTTATTTGAGATACCTATTCTTATGTTTGCCTCACTGTTCTCATGCTTGAATCAATATTCGATTCTGAGAAGAGGCAGGCTCAGGCATATAGTGGTAGGAGAGGGTGTTCTATATTCATGGCCATTCTCGAAAGAACACCTGCAGCGATGTCGAGGCTGAGGTAGTCACCTCGCTGCTTGATTCTAGGGTATTTAGGCTTTCATATTAGGCCATGAATCATCATTCCTACTTGCGGTGACCGCGTTCTAGGGATATTAAAGCGCGTGTTGAATTGCAAAATAACCGGTGATCTCTAGACCTCGACATTAAACAAGCATTTTACCTTCAAGAAGCACTAATACCTAGCGCGAAGGAATATTTAAATATAGGCTTTTAATATGGCTGACCAGCTCACACCTCCGCTGATATTTACACTTGATAAGGACAAACCCCCATGCCGACCGTTCAACTACATTGAGTTGGCTTACCTCCCTAACGGCAAGTATCTCACTAGAAAAGAAAGAGGTCTGTATGCTAGATGCTATCGTTGTAAGTCCACCACAACTTTGTAACAGGTCGTAGAGCATTCCATGTTTATCAATTTCTCCTATTTTTGACATTTGGTTGGGCTTTTCCTCCCATGCTTTGAACTCATTTTACCGGGATAAATTACCACTGATCGCATACTCTAGTTGATACCTATGTCGACGGGTTAAACATTAGGCAACCGGGTGAAGAAGTACTAACGCCAGAACGCTTTGAGGAATTACTGAAAAATGGTATCTGGACGAAACATTTCGGAAGCAGGTGCCAACCAACCACAGGCCGTAGTGCTTTTCGGTTTTATAACAATGGGAAGAGGGATATGATGTATCTCTACCGTGCAAGCGATGAGAGAAAAGTAAGCCCCATTATATCACGATGTTGCCTGCTCAAGACAAACTGACTATTTCTCAGTACGACGATGATGTACGTTTAGCTGAGAAGAGGGGAGTAGCACCGCCAGACCCCCCTCTATCTTCGGCTGTATGTATGGCCTGACTTCACACAGCCCTCCTTCTTGCCCCTCTAACCATGGTCCAATTTCTGCAACTAACTTGTGCCAGGAATACGCTCCAGAAAAAAATAGAAGAGACTTGTCTTCTAGAGACAAACCGAAATCTTTCGTGAAGCCGATCACATATCCTCGCTACATAGCGGCAGGCCCAATGGGGGAGGACGATATATCGACAAAATCGGTAATACCGCAAGAGGGACTGTAAACAATTATATATAAGGTGCTTTGGAAGATGAGGATCGTGATCCTGGAGCTCTTGAAGAAGCCGACTTTCTGGGTGATGGCTTCAAAGCACATGATCTCGGAGACGTTTATTGCGGTGACTTCCGCTTTGAACAATGGCACAAACAAGAGGATCATGATACTACTACCCAGTACATGGAGACGCGCTTCGATCCTAACCTTAGTGCCACGATTAGCAACAGCTATCATGAGGGTGCTTATGGTATTGTCAAAGAAGAGCCCAATGCCTATCTTCCCGTAATGTATGAACAGTATAGCCCCAAGGAGAAGAGCAACAAGCGAAACTTTCTTGTTCAACATACCAGAGTCCCATCTGAATATCATGACCATCTTCAATGTGGACTTAATACGATTGACGGCATGAGGGAACTAACGCCGAAGCTGGATACGTAAAGCAGGAATCAGCTCTTGCACCACAACGCAAATGTGACCACGAATTCGACAGCATGCTCAAGCAGGACTGGGATCGTCGGTATGGAGCAGGCATAATCAGCGGGACAGTAACTCCAGCTAAGACCAAGGAAATGCGACTTGCTTCTGGACAAATTTCCTCCCTAGGACCCACTACCAAACGTAGGCAGAACCACCACCAATTCTATCTTCAACAAAAACCAGCTCCAAATCGTAATATTGTATTGCCGTGTAAGAATCTGAGGACCAAGTCTTTCAGATATAAGACGGCCTACGTACCACAACGGCGCAGAACCATGACTACCATGCCTTCCAGCCAACGCAATAATGTCACAGTCTCGATTAGGCCTACGGTACCCACGGCACAGGGCATGGCAGCATGCCACACTACGGACAAGAGTTTTATGGACTTCCAACTAAAGCCCAGAAATATCGAAGGAAAATGGTGGACAGTCAGTTGGTCAAGAGGGAAAAGAGGCAAGTTCTTTGTCGAAAGCCGTTCCAGCGGCGAAGAAACTTACTGGAAGCGGTACTGCACACGAACCTTTCGATTTGGATAGCGACTAAGTGACTGACCAGGAATATGGTGTAAGTAGGCCTCAGGGTGCCGGAGTAATGTTTTGGTCGTAGAAGACCGGTCGTTTTTCGGCGTGGCTGCGTTATAACCTCTGAACAGCGGGCTAGAAAGGATATTTAAAGATACCAGGTTATTGGGAGTTATGGAGCGTGCGGTTTCTGAGCATGGTTTCTCAGCGGCACGAGAGTATGCCAACTCTGTATATACGCACTGTGCGTATGATAGTTTGTACAAGTAATTTATCGGTGCCATGGAGCTCGTCACCCTTAGAACAACCTTAATATGTCGGTGCGTCTAAGAAGCTTTTCGAGGGCTTGTGCATTGAATCTGCCTTCACATACGTCTTGAAATACACTTCTGGAAGGATAGTCTACGGTGAAAATTCCATTGCGTTCTATTCAATTTTCTATGGCCTTCTTCTTATATATTCGCTGTCTCCTTGATTCAGGATGCCCATGCTGCTCTATCGGCTGTCTTCTTGGCGGTATCTCTTCTATGATCTTCAAGTCTATCCTCTGTAACCAGTCTCGCAATCTATTGAACTTCTGAGATCCTTCTATGGTTGTCCCGCCGCATTCTTAATGTCATCCGCCATCTGAGTAGTATTTATCGTCTATGGTGTATTTGCAGGATCAAAGCAGTTTTTACGTTCTATGTTTCCATCGCACGTGATTGATTGACAATCGTCAGTCACCATCATCTTCTGTTGCATCATTATCTTCTGTCTCATAATCATCGGTCTCATCCTCTTCTAGCTCTTCCTCCTCTTGGCCTTCGTCTTCTAGCTCCGCAGCAGTGGTACAGAGAACGAGGGGTGCGGTACACGCCTCCACCAACCTTTTTGGAAGAGGCTTCTTCCCCTCTGGTACCACTAACTGCTTCAGATTCCTTGCAAAAATATCTTTCTTCTCGATTGTATAGCATAAAAGTTCAGTCAAATCTTCATCCACGCCAACATCGTTGAGGAAAGTCAGGGTCTCCAGGTTCGGTGGAAAGGCTACAGATGAAAGTCCAGAGGCACCAAACAGTTGGTAGTCACGCAACTCGAGGGATGTGACAGCCTCGAATTCTCTAAGCTTGAGCGGATCTTTCGCTTTGATGGTTGGGAAATCTATAGATATTGTCTCTAGAGAGTGCATGGCAGACTGGAAAGCCAAAATAAAATCATTAAGATCTTCCGGAGTTTCCTCAAGCGGTGGCGATGGATCTTCGAGCTGCGTCATGGAAATCTCTTTGAGAGCTTCAGGAAATAGTAGTAGCTCAGTCAAGCCATCATCGTTGATATCGCACTCTATCAAATGAAGTTCCCTGAGTGGTGTCTCGGAGGGGAGTTCAAGGCTTTCGAATCCGCGTTGGTCGAGCTTTGCTCTTCGAATGGTTAAACTTTCCAGCGCTGGATGGCTAAAGATATGGATATTTTCCTGGAGATCCCAGTAGCCATCGTCTTCGCACTGATAAAATAATGTGCCTAATTACCTTCAGCATGAAATATTATGATATCGGAATTGAAGGATACTTACATGCTTTCAAACAAGCCAAAGCAAACGGATCGTTGAGAAGTATCCCAATACCATGGCACAGCTTCTCAGGGACTGAAAGAATCAGGCTTTCCAGATTTGACATAGCAGCCAAGGCGTGCGAGAAGTTGTCAATCCTTGATGAATGGTCTGTAAGATGCAAGACCTCCTCTAGCTCCTCACTGGGGTACTCGAGCCTAACATTTTGAATCAGGGAGCCTCGTCGTGGTCGAGCAATGAGTGATGCAGAAAAAGCCACGTGATGTTTAGGCTGGGCGAAGGATATGGATTTATATAGCACAGGATCGGCAACGGTATTGATGCTCCGGTTGACTAGGCATAAATGATAAATGTCGCGCTGGCCCAGGTATTCAATGATTTGCAAGAGGATATTCTCTGGTATGCTGCCCAGTACTGGACTGGCAGCTGCGATACTCATCTGTGCTGCTTCACCCATGCAGATATAAACGTGTCCCGATGGTTAAATGTGTGAGAGAGCAGTTGCAAACGGATGAAGTATTTTATGTTTTGGTGCGACAACAGCTGAGTCTCGCCACTATGGAACGACGCTAAGGGTTTGGAGCGAACCACGTGATTTGAGTGGTGTTTGATCTAGTTGCTTCTTTCACTACTTAAAAAGAAAGAAACGTTCAAAGAATGCTTACCCATCATCCTTAGATAGCCGCTTACATAATTTAGTTGTATCTTTAGTTAACTTAACTAGCTGTATGACAAACACCTTTACAACACCAAAAATAGGCATGATGGGGTAATAAGCGAACCCCGCAACGGCAAGAGCGGGGCATATGGGTGTCCCGAAGTGCTGGAATAATGGCTGATGCTTCACATGAATTGGCTAGGTATATTTGGGCTTAGAAACTGTGTTTTTATCCCTCCATCTAATAGACCAGTCTCCTTTCGGATGGCTAGACTCTACAACCTTTCTTAGCAACACAGCCTCGCACTTCCTTCTCTTCTCAAGCTTGTCCCCATTAGCCGTTTAAATAACAAAACCAAATGCCACGCCTCTCCGTGCAGCACATCTAACCATTTCCCTCTCATTCGCTCTCCGTTGGCCTTCTCTTCTCTTCCGCAGCATCTCCTCAGTCTCTTCAATTCTCTCTGCACGTCCTTTCTCTCCACCAACTCCTCCGGTAACTTCAGAGACATCCTGAGGTGGCCGCATCCTCGTTCCGCTTCTAATTGACGTCCGCACTAACATGTCTCCCTCCACCAACTCATAATCGGGAAGTGGTTCTGAGTCAGGTCGATTTATCATATCGACGTTCTTCCACTCCGCTCTATCTTTCTTCCTCCCAAACACTTTCTAGGGATCATGTCGATCTCCAAACGTCGCAATCTCCGCTGCGGTGCCAGGAACAAGAATGCGAGGATCACCTTTCACCTTTTTGGATGCTCCATTAGTACTCCTTAATAATGACTCCTGAGTCCCGTTGAGTAGAGAGACAAATATGCTTCCGATTTCTTGGTCGATCTTGTCCGGTTTCTCGTTCCTGCATTTTGACGAGTAGTATTTGACTGGAGTTGCGGTTGTATTTGGGCCTGCGTGAGACTTGCGAGTACCTTCAAATATTGATAAGCGGTAAACAAACAAGGCAAGTGAGGAGAGCAGACTAATAATCCTTCCGCAGGAATGGCAATAGGGAGTAGATTCTCCACCAGGGATGATGTGGTGGTGTTGCATGAGCTGATTCTTGTTCCATAACCTTTTTGGTGTAAACACTACGTCCCCCTATAAAATCTAGATGAGGAGCCTCTCTTCTCATCTTATTTTTCCATTTAGAACAAAACCTTAATTTTATCTTTTTTATTACAAATCATCACTATCTGTCAAGCGTAGAATTATAAAGATGTTGGGATAACTTCACATTTGGACTGCCGAGCTTCGGCATTTTGTGGTTTAGGCGATAGTATATACGCTCACTGGAAAAATCATCCATCTTTTCTGCCCTATCACGTAGAAGCAATGCCAGGAACAGAGATCCTAGTACTTGGGGCCACTGACCCATTGGGAATATGCGTCCTTCAAGAACTACTCCACCGGAATCATGCTATTGTCGCCTATGCTCGAACGCTATCAAAGATTCCAACAGATGTGTCATCTAATACCAATCTAGAAGCAAGCAATCTTTTTGGAGAGATGATTCATGCCCTGACATCGAGCAGATCATTAAAGGCGAAATGAACGATGCAGAAACTCTAGCTCTCGCCGTGTCCAAATGCAATGCTGTCCTCTCCCTTCTTGGACCTACGGGCTTGCGACGACCATCATATACCATTACCCTAGACATGTGCCGCGTTCTCTTCACACCCATGCGCCAGCACAAAGTCAAACGTATCTATGCTATGAGCACGCACTCTGTATACATCCCAAAGGATCATAGCTCATTTATTCGCTTCTTCCTCGTCTTGATGATATATATCATGGGGCAAGGTCCATATCAAAACATCATAGGCACGCGAAAGCTATTTGAAGAGGAAGCGAAGGACTTGGACTGGGTTTTATTCCGAGTTGGCTTTATTCCTGGCGGAAGTGATGAAACGAGTTGGAGGAAAGACAGGGAGCCTACGGCTGTAGCTGGCTGGCTGGGAGACGAGAATTTTATCATTAGCGTCAGAAGGGGTGCAATTACTAATTAGGCAGCTGATTGCGCGGAAGGCAAACATGAGCAATGACTTCGATTGACGCCTGCGCTCGGGGCTGGGAAGAAGAAGTGCCTTTGAGAGCCAGAACTTCTGAGGCTTTAAACCTAAAACATATTCTGTGGCGCTTTTATTGGCTGTATGGAATAGCTCATTGCGTGGTGTCGTTCCTTAAAAGACCAATTCTCCGATATAGGGAACGGCTGCTATTAACTCGTAATCTCGATGTTTGTGCCTTCCCGCTATCAACATCTTATGGCTCCATAAGCCTCAAGAGTGTTTAAGTGTGAGTAGGAGGAAGATGTTGATATCCTGCTATGCAAGTTTCCAAGCACGAGCACATTGACTGCATAGGTCCCCCGCCCATATCCTCCCTTCCCCCTGGGGAAATTTTGTATATCATGTCGCTATCTTATAGAAGATTGGTCCATCGTCATGTTGGTTTGGAAGAGAAGAGGCTCTTGTGATGATGGTCGCTGTAACTAGCCTTGTGTTGTCGCTTAGATGGGGCCTGAGTAATTCCATTAGATGCCTGAGGCTGCCTATTTAATGGTATCTTTTCCCTGCACCTTTTAGGCTGTATCCGGAAAGGTGGGGTTTTGCTTGAGGGTTGCTGGCCACTCGTAAATGTACTCTTCACAACGTGCATCATCGTAAGATTGCTCGCAGCATTATAGGTCAACACAAAATGGTGTAGGAACATCCCATTCTTCATAAGCTCAACTTAATATGAGGACTATCGTTAGATTGGGGCAGACTGATGCTCAGCCATTGCACCGTTGATGGGGGTCATCTTCTAATCTCAGATTTCCCCTGCCAAGTTGTTTTCTTAAAAAGAAAACGTGGTCAACGTCTGCTCCAGCACGTGGGAGAGGCTCTCTTAAAGCTCCCACATGAAGCTATAAGTATAGGTGGAGGCCCTTGACGGAAGGATGTGGGCTCGGTCTTCACATCTTTACCTCGTCCTGCTATCAAGTGCCCTTGTTGCGTGCATGGTCCTAAGCCAAGGCGGCTGGTTCATCATGTATTCTCACTCAAGCAGAGCTCTTATGGCTAAACTCATTGCTCTCTTGACTGTCACGCATAGCCATGCAGTCGTGGTTGACCTTAGCTGGCATCCCCCCAATTCAACTTCCATTAATGACATATCACAAGTTATGACCGGCTCTGGGGTTTATGGCTTCATCTACAACAATTCCAACGTACCAACTGGGTCTTATGGCACTTACAATTGGTGTAATATGCCTCATGTTCGTGCGTCTGAGTATAAGAAACCTTCAGCAGAATACAAATTACAATATGTGGAAGCAGTAAGTGTTCCTAAGCTTGACAAACCAGCCTTCTGACCAACCATTCAAAGATACAACGCCATCACAAGCGAACGGTCTATGCATCCAATTCTTTTCCAGTGGAATCGTATGGATGGGATTGCGATAACCAAGGCCTATTCTACTATGGCCAGCCAAAGGAGGGCAGAAAGTCTGCCCATACCTACTGGAATGGCTACATCTCTCCTGTGAATCCATTTGTCCCTACAGGATTTCTTGGCAGTTGCCAATTTCCCCAGATCACGGCAGAAGGGCTTGATGACTCGTGGCAGCATGGGAAAGATTTGTATGGTGTATACCATGACCTTCTTGGATTCTTGCCTGAAAACACTGCCGATACAGTCAACTTTCGAGTGACACAAAATGTGATCACCAGCCAAGTAGCAGGAATGCTCATCAGTGGTATGCTGGGAACAGAGAACGACTATCCTCTACATATTCAGGTAAGCCCAATAACGTTACAAACCCCAAAATGTTAACATATACTTTAGCCCAGTGGATATGACTCTCTGGAGCCAACATACAGCTGTTCAGTCTCTTCTTCCTTGTTCAACGCGATCAAATCTGGCGCTAATTGGACAAACCACCTGACAGCAGCAACGTCCCTGTATGCCACACTTGACAATATCTCAGGCGTACCTACAACCGACAGTGGTTTCCATGCAAGCTTTGATCATTATTACGATAACCTATCCGCTAGGCAATGTCACGCAAAGCCTCTCCCATGTAAGCTTGTGAATGGTGTCAACTCGACCACCTGCGTCACTCAGACAATAGCTGATTCAGTTTATCGTATGGGTAACTACGAGTACTCATACATTTACCGCGACGATCCTCGAAGTTTGGCTGCCAGCGCAGCTAGTCTTGGGGTCTGGATCGCTGAGTTAGCAGCAAATATCCGAAACTTCATCGACGGGAAGAGCAGTATTATCTATCGACACAACGTGGCCCACGATGGTACTATTTCAAGACTCTTGTCCATCTTACAAGTCGATGTGATGGTCTGGCCTGGCATGGGATCTGAGGTGGTCTTTGAGATTTATAAGAAGGAAGCCACTGCGACCCAACCAACAACGCTAGTTTCATCAACCCCAACAATCGCTGCTGGCTGTAAGCGTGATAATTGTCTAAGACAAATGATCAGACAGTCTTCTGCAGTCTCTGATTTCTGCCCAACCTTCACAGTCAGCTCTGCAACTTCAGCTCTCCCAACTTTCGTTTCGAACTGTGACGACAATGCATCGAGAGTCTCATCTGCATGCTCCTGCATTGTGACACCAACCCCAACTTCGACGACCGCGTCACCTAGCTCGACTGCCACTCCAGAAACCGGTTACCGTGTCCGTGTGTTATGGAAGGGGCAGGCGCTTCGCAGCTCGAATCCAAGCTTGGGTCTGATTGATATGCTCCCCCTGGAGACGTTACTTGCATATTTCGACGGGCTGGTAGGAGCAAATGCCAGCCTGGTGAAGGGCAAGTGTAATGGAAGTATTCCCGTGTAGATAAAATAATATACCGCGCAGCTTCGCAAGCCGTTGGTTGAATATAATGCGCACGTATAATAGGATACAAGTAAAAAAAAAAATTAATTTATAAATGGAGATATACACCGAGAAATTAATCGTCATGCACCTTCTCGGCAGAGATGATATGAATATGTATTCCATGCTTCTGGATGTTCAACCTCAATTTCGGATCGGATAAACATCACCCACAGCAATCCAATCCGATTCCCCCACCCATAAAAAGTATGGTAAATTGGGCAGGTGACAACAGGTTTGATCGGATCCGGCCGTATACCGCATCTACGACACTCCCGCTCAATGAAGGAAATACCGCCGAAGCCATGTAAGATCAGGGATTCAGATCGAGAAGCTGAAGATACCGTAACAAGGGCGCGCTTGGGGTTGCGGAGAGGATTTTCGGGAAGAGTCCGGAAGGCGTTGATGCGATGGAGGCAGAGCATTCGCTTGTCTTGGACGAAGTAGGTTGGGTTTGTCGAGGTGAAAAGGAGATGAATGGGATTCTAAAATATAGTATACTAGGGGCGGATTGCCTTTGTTTCGTTCGATACCGGTGAGAAAGTTTTCTATGACATTAGGGCAATTAATTGTGATGAGGGGAGAGTGCTGGTTCTAAATCCACGGCTAGAGCCTGTATGCCGTAGCAGCACTGACGAAATGGTCAAAACAAAGAGATAACGAAAGAAGATCTAGTAAGAAGAGTTCTTGTGACAGACACCTGACAGATGCCAATCTACTCTCTATTGAATTTAGTTTTCCGGTGTGGAGTTTTGTACAATATGTATACAGCTTTCCAATAGTATTTCCTTTCCATCGTACATAAAACTCTCATGTATCATACATCCTAATTCTTCTTCTGCCAGTCGCCAATATGTTCCCTGATAACCCTCGCCGCCGCCTCGGGACTATGCTGCCGTCCAATCGCCTCCACAAAGTCGCCATCCGGGTCCATTAAATAGAAGTAAATACTGTGATCGACCAAATAATCCTCGCCCTTCTTCACGTCTGGTGGCGTGCTGAAATACACTCTATACTTTTTACACACATGCTTAATTTGGTCCCAGGTGCCGGTGAGGCCTATGAGATCAGGATGGAATTCCGAGAGGTAGGCCTTGAGGACGGCAGGAGTATCCCGCGCTGGGTCGCAGGTGATGAATACGGGAAGGAGGGGCGGGTTATTTTGGGGAGAGGAGCGCACCAGGTCGATCATGGAGGCCATTTTGTCGAGTTCTTCCGGGCAGATGTCCGGGCAATGGGAGAAGCCGAAATATACCTTGGTCCGTCAGCTTCCGTCCAGTTTCCAGAACCAACATATAGTGGGTTGGGAGGTACCTACCAATGCATATTTCCCCTTCATATCGGCCTCCGTAAATGGCTTCCCATTATGATCCACCAGCTCAAATTCCCCGCCGACCTTGGGCTTCCCGACACCTTTCGCGGCTTCGGCGATGCGCTTGCGTTCCATGCGCGCTTTTTCATAGCGGAAGTAGAAGATTAGCCCTGCGCCGGAGGCGAGGAAGAGGACGCCGGCTTTCCATGAGAAGGGCTGTGACTGGTTAGCAGCTGCAAAGATAGGAATTAAGGCGAGAGGCTTACTCCAGAACGGTATCTCGAGCGCTGTTCCTCTACAGTCTTGTATGTGCGAGGTGATGAGCTGGAGAAAGCTCTGCTACCGCTTTTGGAAGCTGTTCGGGGACATTGTTGGCGTGAAGGTCCCTGCGAGATGCTCATAAACTGCCTGCACTTGGGTGATATTGATGCTGAATTTTCTGGTCTTAGCGACCGTGAGAATGTCGAGAGCAGAGTTCGACTCGGTATTAGTGGCTTCGACATGGTTGCTAGTGTTCACAGCAGATTACAATTCATCAGCCGATTTTCGAGGTCATGATCAACTACAATTTTAGTGGAGCTTTCCAAGGTGCCGCCGCCGTAAGCAAGCCCAAAACCATCCTTAAACCAGCATCACCATACACATTCCAGATCACGGCCATCATTTTCTTCCTGCAAAACTTAAAAAGTGGAATAAGAAGTGTGATGTGATGTATTAGTTCCCATTCCTCAGAACCATGTCTGAATAAAATATCTGTCTAGCTACGTAGCCAGCCACCTTGATCTAATCCCTACAAATACATGTGTGCCCACCATGCTCAATATGCGCTCATAGTGATGTCTTCGCTCAATTTGTAACCTCGCACCACCTGCCGAAGACGCCCCAGAGATGCCAGAATATGCATGCCTACACGCCGCCGCTCAAAATACGTAGAAAGAAAGAAAATTATCAAAAACAATACTTTTGTCATAGTCAAGTTAGCACCTGACTTTGCCAACTAAGTTGTTTTGCTAGACCACTCCGCTCATAGTACCGCTCACTCAATCGGATACATGACGCCTTCTCAGATCCATCAGTCCCCAGTGCGGCGGCTGACTTGACTCGCACTCGTACGGCTCCGCTCATCTTCCTCCAATACGTCGCTCAACCGGGTAGGATGGTGATGACGAGGAACCGCCTCCCATCCCGGACCAGATCCATATCCTGAGCCTGAGTAATCGACCGGCTCTTCTGCTCTCGTCGCTGGATGACCAGTTGGTGGCTGCAAATGGCTAGTATTAGCAGCGGTAGGTCGGCGATGGCTAACTCCTGAAACTGGAGGTCGACCGTATTGTTGTAAATAAGCTTGTTCCTGAGCCGCCGCAACATCGTACTCATCCCCGGTACCGTCGTCAGAATGAGTCCGCGGGTATGGGACTTTATTGCCTCGTGCGTCTCTTAAGAAGTTACCCGCAGCATCAATCGCATACTCTTCATCGCTGGATCCATATGATTGTCGGGATGGGCTGTGCTCAGCTCTCGTAGTTGGTTCAGCTGGGTGGAGGGTTGTGCCTGGCTGCTGGTAGTATTTGTCAGAGGTGGATGAAACAGGTTGAACAGCGGGTGCTTGCGTATAATCGGCATAGCTTGTTGGTGCAGCTGTTGACCTCGGAGTTGCTCTACTTGGAATCGATTGTTGCTCGACAAATGGATCGGCGGGTTCAGCTCGCTGGGCACGTGAATACTGCTGATACGCAGTGTCACTGTCCTCAACTGGTCCTTCGGGCTCTTGAGCGGCTTGTCCAGCTGCTCGAGCACTACCGTGCCGACTTGGCACACCTTGCATCATGGGTACGACTTGAACGCCGCCAACTATTGTTGGTAGGCCCTCGCGTAATGATGCTGTACGATCACGCTCTTCTTGCTCACGCCGCCCAAGCTCGTCCCAAGCTCGTCGTGCTTCTTCCTTGGCTATTTGCAGCTCGCGCCTCATTTCAGCTAATTGCTTGTCACTGTTATTTCGCTTTCTCTCAGCCTCAACAGCTTCTTGAACAACATCATTCAGTCGTCGGCGTTCATCTTCTATGGCTTGTTCTTGGATTGCTTGGATCTCTTGGTGACGTTCTTGTTCTGCCCGAGTTTCAAAGAACCAACGCTGGAATTTTCTCTCTGAAGATGCACGCAAGCGTTGAAGCTCTACAACCGCATGGAACAAATTTGCACCGGCAGCTGCCAGGTCTGTTACCTGTCGAGAAAGTTGTTGCGAAATGGGCTCTCGGTTGATCTCATTGCTGTTTTCCTCAAGCCGTCGAATCCAGTAAGAAGTAAGTCCTTCCCAATGGGCAGAAAGTGTCTCCCAACGCTCGAATGCATGTGGAAATGATGAACGTGTTTGGACTCCTGCAGCTGGTTCTTGGACCGGTGGGTCGGCAGCGTTAGAGGGTCCAGCTTGAGAAGGGGCGGCTTGGGATGGTCTTGTTCTACCTTGGGGAGCGGGCTTTGGCTGTTGAGGCTGGGTTGGGCGAACCCTATTTACAGCTTCCCCACCACCGACTGCACGTCCTCCACGGCCAACACCTTGTAATGATTGATCTTGGGGTCTCTCGTTGCCTGTAGGTCTCTCTAAGTTGGGTTGTTGTTGTGAAGGGTCCGAGATTCTTGGTCCCGTCGTACCCCCAGATCCACGCTGGTTTCCTTCTCCACTAGCTCTTTGAGGTGGTGCAGCGCCAGCTGCTGGTCTTCGCTCAGCATCCCTTCTTCTTTGCTCTAATAATCGTGCCTCTTCTTCCGCATTAGCCCTTTCCAATTCCTCTCTCGCTGCATCTTCTGCTTTGCGTCTCTCCCTAGCTTGTCTTTCACGCATGATATCCCGTGGTCCTCGAATATTCGGAGATCCAGTTGTGCCAGGCACTTGGGTTCTGGCAGGCCGTCCAACCCCAGCGGGGCCAGAAGGCCCACCGCTAAGATCTGACATTGAGGCGTTCTCTTCAATTAGATCAGGAGTGAATGGGTTGGGACGTCTTAAAGCCTCTTCAAGTGTATAGAGGATAGCACTCGCAGTATTCTTTGAGATCCGAAGGGCACGGTGAGGGCGTCTTTTGTCTTCCGGTGAATGGTATTTAGACGAAGGAGCTAAACTTGTCGAGGATCTGAGATCGTCGGCTTCGTCGAGAGCATCAGAAAGCTGTGGCTCACTTTTTGGCTCAGCAAATTTGACTTTTGGTGGTGAGGGCGAAGGGGATATTCCAACTGAGGCTGCTTCAATATGAGTTCTTCGGAGTGGTGCTTGTGGTTGCTGCTGGCGCTGCTGTGGTGTTGGCGTTACGGGGTCGTCAACGTCGTTGCGGTCGTTAATTCGTGGTTGAATTGATTTCGACAACTTGTCTAATAGTGCTGACTGCTGGGAAGTCAGGTTGCTGGGTGTATAAACTCACCCAGCAAGGCAATCGCAGATCGTAAGACTGCGACTAAAATAGTGGTCCTCGAGCTGGATTCGAGGAATGTACTCGGGCTTTTTTGGCAAAGCAGATCTTGAGAATGTGTGTATGAGGAGAAAAGAGGAGGCTTGCAAACCAGGAAGGGGTGCAAGAGTGTGTTAGGGGGGTGGGTGCTGGTGGTGGAAATTCGAGTGGCAGGTGTTTTGGTCGAGAAAAAGATGGCTGGAAATCAGCTTAAACTTGCGCCCCCAGAGGTGACCTAGGTATAAACCCCGTAAAGCAATGCCGGACCACCTTCTGCAAGATCGATTGCCGCTTGTCTCAATTACCGAGCAAAATCAAGTGCTTTCGCTGTATGGTTGGTAGATTGCGGATTCAAGTCAACGAGGTTATCCGCGAGGTCCAAATCTTGCTGAACCCTCGCCTCAATATTATCAACACCAGAACCCAATGCACACCGCAAATCAATGGTTTCCGGCATAAAATACGGAAAAACAAAGAAAGAACCTGATGAATTGGTTCGCAAGATCATACTCGTATAGCTTAGATATCAATTGATGACGAAATGGGTCCGTGTATCTGGGTTGCCTTGGTCTCGAGGGAAGTTGCACGTCTGGTGCGAGAGTATTATTATACCCGGCCCACTACACAAATCAACATGAATTTTGGTCCATTGGCTTCCAATGCAGGCCGCACATAGTCACAATCCGTTTGCTGGTTATTTCGGCCTCAAGAATTGGGGCCTTATTTTGGGGGAACGTTGGGTGGGATTGGGAAAGGGAAGTATGAATGAATATGGAGGGGGCTGGGGAAGTCAAGCTTCCACCCAACTGGATCTCGAGCTTAGCGGTGCCAGCGCATCTGTGAATCCTTGCGCTTCGTTCGGCTCCATCGCTGTGGGATTTTGACTCGCCGCACTGCTACAGTACTTGCATCTGAATCTTTTTGGAAGATGAATAATTGAACCTGCGCTTTCGAATCCGCATCTCTCTGTTGTTGGTTGACCTCCCGACACTATATTTTTCTTCTTCAGACTGCTACTGGACCGTCGCATTTCATTTGCGCCCGGCTGACTGCCGAATGTTTCTGCATTAATGAAAGGTCTCGGGTTCCTGGATACCACCAAGGAGAGCTGTCGAGGCTGGCTGGCTAGGCTGGCTGGGCTTGCTGGGGAGTTGTCTTGGGTCTGTTGGCAGCCGTAGCCTTGAATTCCGTGCGCTAGGGCTATTCTTACCCGGTTCCGCACCGCGCCGCATCACTAAGCTAATATTAGCATAGCGACTTAAATCATGTGATCAGAGCAGAGATGAACTACGACAACGCACACAGCTTGAGTTCAGTGCCTCTATGCTAGATATGTTCAGCTTCATATTGTATTGAGGAATCTTAAACAATCATGGACTAAAAATACTTTGAGACATGCACTTGTGGCAATTCACCGTCAGATTTGGTCTTTGCTAGATCATCTCCTATAAACTGTACCGTCCGCAACAAGACCAGAACTCGTGCCATACCAAAATAATGGTAAGACAATAATCAAACGGCAAGGAAAAGTGCTCTTCAATCGCGTGGAAATCCTGCATGCAGACCAATTTGTTGCTGCCCAGTATGGTTGGATCCCGTCACACTGTGTAACTCTACCACTATTTCTGACCAACCGATATTTGTGATAGCCCAAGACAGTAATAACGCTAGACGGCATTCTATAACAAACTAGCGTCCACGTAACAACGATCGGCTATAATAATAACACGGCTTTAAAGCCGAGAGCGTCCCTCCGTAGTTCGTCTACTTTCGTGAGAAGATCGTATCTGAGCGGCCTAGGATATGTTTTACTGTGGTAGGCACGTACCAAACACTTTAATACTATGTATAATCGTTATCCTCAGTGGCAATTTGACAACCGCCAGAAATTCGCGTCCACAAAACTTATGATTTACTATTTCTGGTCACCCGCATCGTTCTATGGCACTCTATTGTGTATGCTTTTTCAGTTCAGTTAGACACAATGTAGAACATAACTTACAAAGCTATTCAGAGTAATAATGCAGAAATAGCCCCCAACCGCAGTTAATACTCGGAATCAAATTGCAGCAACAAAAGACCATCACATATATCAAGAGTTGTGAAACATCTAGATTGAGTTAACTATTTTATCAATACCCCATGCTGTCATGAACTGATGATCTTGCGAAGCTTTTCTTAAAGATAATGCATGACTCCTTCCTTCCGTCTCTATCTCAACCCAGCTCTCAGCCCAGCTACATGAATCCGCCAAACCTGCCACAAAATACTAAGCTCCCTGAATAGCTCTAACCCTAGCCGCGCTCTCCTCTCTCATCAACTCCATCCTCAGCTGGCTCTCCGTCTCCAACACCCTAATCCTTACGGCGCACTCCTTCGCCTCCGTCATTCTGATCGCCGTCTTCCGCGCCTTACTCTCTTCCTCCACGGCCGTCCTGCGAGCCTCACATACGCCGTCCTCCGTCACGCGCAACCTTTCCCTCAACACCTCCCCCGAGCTCCTCACCTCCTGGATCTCCGCCTCCGTCTTCTCCTCGACGGCCGAAACCATCACCTCAGCCATGGCATCCGCAAGCGCATCTCGCGCAAGCCGCTCGTGGGACAGGGTATGCGTGATCTCGCTCAGCCGGAGCCGTTTCTCCTCCTCGACGGCGAGGACCATGGCCTCCCGCACCGCGTCGTCGATCATGTCCTGCCCGATCCGCTTTTTGAGCCCCGTCTGCTCGATCTCCCTGATCTTCGCCCGCCCTTCCTGCATCACGGAAACGATGCGGGCCGGGTGCAGGAGCAGGTTGAGGTCGTCTTGCCTGGCTCGTCGGTGCTTGCCATTGGCTTTGGTGTTCTTGATCCGGGCGGCGCTCTCGTTGCGAAGGTTCTTCATGCGCTGCTCTAGGACGTGCATGTCGTTCCCCGCGGATGGGTCTTCCAGAGGCGATGGAGTTTTCGAGGCATGGCCTTGCAGCTCGGAGAAGAGCTCTTCGTCCCAGTCTGATGAGGATTTGCGAGGAGATGACATTTAATATTCTTGATTAGCGGTTTTGGAGGAAAAATTTAGTGGACGGGTTGAGTGGCTTCAGCAATTTGGGAGCCAGAGGTTCTTTTGTAGAAGCTTTAGCTGAAAGAACTGCTACATTAGACATAAGGAAGCAAACACTGAACGGCACATGCGACACCTGGGCACAAAGGTTTGTTTCCTGAAGTTTCTGGATCAAAATGACTCTTTGTGTTGAGTAATATCCAGCACTCATTGAATCAAGTTCGATTTAATCAGTTTGTGAGTTGGAAATAACATTCCTTTGCACACAAACTTCAGGGCCCGTTAATAGAAAATCTTGGTCCCATCCTGCAGCACAACAAGCAAAATTATAAGTATTTTATAGGTGCCTTGATAATTGGAAGTTAGCAGACAGAAACAGAATAAGTAAAATGATATAGTCTTTGTCCAGTGCTTTCTGAATGCTGGCAGTGAGCTTCTAGTTACAGCCAAACATTCACGAATCTTACTATACCATAGGAAAGAGAGGCAGAAGGGAGAGCTCTGAAACTCCTTCTCGCTTTCATGTGCCAGAAGGCTTTGACTCTCCTTTAGCCTAAGTCTGTTGCTCCTTCACAATGCGTTGCTCCAATCCTTTTCCTTTGGCGCGAGATATTCAGATGTTTGTCACATGTAAATGAAAGGGCAGGTCTAGATACACTTCTATATCCCAAAATGGCATAGAGTTAAACATGCAATCCCGTGTATGTTCCGTTTAAAAGCTTCGGTCTGGGGAAGAAACTATCAATTGAAACCATCGCCTTGAAGCCCCCCGCTCATGTAGTTAAGTACAAACACTGCTTTTTATAGAACGATAATGCAAATCTCCAACTGAAAGAAGAAAAAAAGGGGGAAGAGGAGGGGGGCCAGGTATCTGAGACTTCCGATACCCTGGCCAGCGCCAATAACCATACAATGGACTTACGAAATATCGCTGGAGGGATACCTATAGACACCTCTTTCAAATTTTGTGCTTTGCACTCTCATTTATTGCAACTTAGATATGGAAGTGCACGCCAATGGCGGACAATCTGTAGCAGCAAATTCTGCCCCAAACAACACAGCCAAAAAAGAATCTTTGCTCTATTGATCATCAAATGAGCATTTGATAACTTTGGACTTATCTTTAGAGAAAATTCTTCGGGATATACGAGCTGGGAGCCTGGTCATGTATCCTTGTCATGTAAGCGTCCATACTGCGTAGAGATGTTGGTTCAAGGGAATATAGAAATCCATGCATAACCAACTGGTAACCGATATCCTCATGATTACTTACTACAAGATGAGGGGGGAGGGGGGGGAGAACTTATGTCGCAGCTTGAAGTACAAGGCCTTTAGAGTTCTCTTTGTGGGAGCTGGGTAATCATTCACGGGCCGTAGGTCCTATGTGCTTGGCTCGATAATAGTATTTTGACCAATTCTTTCTTTCAAGTTTGGAAGCGCCTGAGCTACTTTTAGTAATACCGCTGGGAAATTCCAAATGCTCCCACTCCGAAAAGACAAGCGAGAATGAAGCAGTAGTAACGTAACACGCATATCCAGAATCCGTTCTTGATCAATGCCAAAATACGCATGGCCCAGGGCCGGGCGAAGTTGAAGCCTTCTCGAATTCTTGGTGAACCGAGGTTTGCGTTCTCTAAGATAGACTTTTGTGGTCTCTCAAACTCCTCTTGAGCTCCGCTCGAACGATATGCGAGTCTCCACACACACACACACACATAAGCTTCCACAAGTCCGGATGCTCTCACTGGCATTCTAAGCGGGATACCCCTGAGCTAGCGTGTGCCTATGACCTCAGGGGAATGAATGGCATGTGAAAATTCAGAATGTATGAAAGATATCTCACACTGATGTGATAGTGAAGTCAAAGTTTTCGCAATTCTCTATACCAGTTGACCAACATTAAGCAAGGATTCATATAAAGGAGCCTCCTACTATACATGACCTTTTGAGAAACGTCATTCGCAATTTGAGTCTTACTTGGGAGATCGAGTATGGAAAGCTGACTTGAAATTAAGAGAACAACAAATCTAAACGGATATATGAATAGCGCCGGAAATATGCATATCAGTCACCTGCAGCACAGCTCCCCCGGATTTCCCATAAAGCGCTTCCGCCGTAACCTGGTGGAAAACATGGTTTCCGGGGTGTTTCTTCTTGTTCATGGCAGCTTCTGGTCTGTGTTATCGGGGGCGTATGAGGGCTTGACGAAGCACGTGTACCGGAGGGGTATTCGCGGGGGAGGAGATTGGAACGAGCGTGACATACAGTGCTTGTGGTGGCTGAAGGATCCTGTTTAAACCCTGGAATCTTCTCAATATGGAGGATCTGCAGTAACTTCAATACAGCGCAGTAGAGTGATACTTTTTCGTGTTCGCATTTCTTATGATGTGCTTGGCCCGTCGAGTCAGGGTACCTGATTAACCCCTCGAAAGCAAAATGAGGAAAGCCACCATTTCTTTTTTAGGCCATCTGTGGGCGTCAGCGTAATAAACGCGCATCCCGAGTTTTTCTGCTTTGAGATCGGCACCCGCTCGTGAAATGGCGTTCTGGGCAGCCTAATAAAATATGGCATAATGACAGGGAAACTCGTATTGAGGCTCGCTCTCCAGGGGTAAGTGTTGCCAACTTGATGGTCGGTGGAAGTTATCTGACGAATGAGAAGCCGTTCCCTCTTTTCAGTAACTGATTTTTTTATGTTAAGCAATGGTCGATCAGTTCTTGATTCTCGGATGAGCCTAATGCCCCATGGCCGGCAACGGGGATACTTGATATAGAAGATCCATTCTGGAAACGGTGCATGTAACCCGATTCAGGCACCATCCGAACTTTAGCGCCTAACAACCCTTCCCCCACACCCCGCAACCCCATGGTGGTGTGTTGCGGGGTGGCTGACGATACAATACAATACGCTATCAGTACCATAGTATGATAGGGCTCATGCCCCTCCTCCCTCAACCTATCAACCGGCTTGTTCGGACATCAATCCACACTCCTCACTACCTGGAGAATTACACACTCTGGGCGTTACTTCTTTTGATCTTGAAGCATGTGCTTAACACGATCACTACTAGAGGTGGGATCTCAAGGCTGAAGGTTGACCACCGGAACGCGGGGAAATTAATGAAGCCGTTAAGATGCAGTCGGGCGCAGATCCTAATCCAGAATGAAAGATCGTCACCTGGCCTAATATAGTGGAGTAATATCAAGATTTGGCCCGAGGTGACATGTGGATTTTCCCAAGAAAAAAAAAAGTATTGATGCTCTCCAAGAGCTCCAGTATATCGTTTATGGAGTGGTGGGGTTGTGGGGGAATAGATGCCAAAGAAAGAATGAGAAAATACTATATATGCATAGCTCTGCAGCAGTTGAGTTAAGACTTTGGTAAGCTTGTCTTGAGCTCCATTCCAGTTCTATCCAGGTGAAGGCCAAGCTAAAGATTATCATCATGAAGCTCCTTGCACTATGTGCCATCCTCCCTTTTGCTCTTGCGGCTCCCCATGCCCGGGCTGTTGCTCCGACGGTGACGCTCGCCTCGCCTCAAGCCACCATCATTGGTCAAGCTGGTGATGTTGAGATCTTCCCGGGGGTTCCCTTTGCGAAACCGCCCACAGGAGCGCTGCGATTGAAGCCGCCGCAGGCAATTACTGAGCCGTTCACCTATACCGCGAGTGCAAACGGAAAAGCTTGCCCTCAGTTCTTCTTCAGCACGGTGCAGAATGATGCCATTCCAACTTCGGTTCTTGGGCTGCTGTTGAACACTCCATTGTTCCAGCAGGTTACAAACCAAGGTGAAGATTGCCTGAATATCAATATCCACCGTCCAGCAGGGACGAAAGCTGGAGAGTGAGTACTGTTCGTCCTCAAGCCAGCATCTTCTAACCTATATGCTTTAGTAATCTCCCAGTCCTATTCTGGATCTTCGGAGGAGGATTCGAACTTGGATGGAACTCCATGTACGATGGTGCACCTTGGGTCTCATCGTCAATTACACGGGGCGAGCCCATCATTTTTGTGAGCGTCAATTACCGTGTTGGAGGCTTTGGGTTCCTTGCCGGAAAAGAGATCCTCGCCGATGGATCTTCTAATCTCGGCCTCTTAGATCAAAGGCTTGGGTTGGAATGGGTTGCTGATAACATTGCTTCGTTTGGCGGTGATCCCACGAAAGTCACGATCTGGGGAGAGTCTGCAGGCGCCATCTCTGTCTTCGACCAGATGGCTCTTTACAACGGAAACCATACATATAAGGGAAAGCCACTGTTCCGAGCCGGGATCATGAACTCCGGGAGTGTAATCCCTGCTGATCCAGTTGACGGAGTTAAGGGTCAAGCTGTATACAACACTGTAGTTGCTGCTGCAGGATGTTCTGTAAGTGATATTAGTCCGGTATTGTCAAGGATATAAGAAAGTACTAACCAGTTAATCTATAGTCCGCAGCTAATTCATTAGCTTGCTTGCGTTCTGCTGACTATGCTACGTTCCTCAACGCGACCAATTCTGTTGCAGGTATCTTAAGTTACTCCTCGATCGCGCTCAACTATCTCCCACGGCCAGACGGCAAAGTCCTCACGCAGTCGCCAGAGGTCCTTGCCGCCTCAGGCAAGTACGCTAAAGTGCCATTCATAATCGGCAACCAAGAAGATGAAGGAACGCTTTTCTCGCTCTTCCAATCCAACATCTCCACCAGAGCGCAGCTCAACACCTATTTCCGGACCTTCTTCTTCAACCGGGCAACCGTAGCACAGATGGACGCGCTGATCGCTACATACCCGGAAACCATCTTCGACGGCTCGCCGTTCCGCTCCGGGCTGCTGAACAACATCTACCCGCAGTTCAAGCGGCTCGCGGCTATCCTCGGTGATCTAACGTTCACGCTCGCGCGGCGGTCCTTCCTCAACATCCACACCTCCGTCGCGCCGACCGTGCCGTCATGGTCCTACCTCTCCTCGTACGACCTCGGGTTGCCAGTCCTTGGCACCTTCCACGGCAGCGACCTCCTCCAGGTATTCTTCGGGGTGCTCCCGAACTACGCCTCCGTCGCCTTCCGATCGTACTACCTCTCGTTCGTCAACCATCTCGACCCGAACACCAATTCGGGGGTTCAGAACTGGCCGCAATGGAGCGCCGGAAAGCAGCTCCTGAACGTTTATCCCCTATTTGCGACTTTGATCGATGATGATTTTAGGGAGGATACTTATGATTATATCATAAGTAATAGCGACATTTTGAAGATTTAGGCGTATTTGGGATGGGAAAATGGAATGACATGTAATGAGCTATGACTAATATATTATGGTACCCAAACATCTATTTGCATACAGGACCATCTTGTGATAGCCTTACAGTGACTATTTTATGATATGACCTCATTCCTCGCCTTGGGGCTCATATTGGGGACACGGAGCACTGCGTATCGTCCGCGGCGGAACCTTAATAGAGATGCATCAGCCTCCTCCACCAAATAACATGAGCATTGCGGCACTAGCCGGAACTATACTAGCACAGCGAGATATAGAATAGACAGATGGTAGCCCTTAGAGACTTTCAAGAATGTGATTATATTCTTTTTAAGCATTTTGTTGATTAAACATTGCTTATGAAGCAGAGCAGTTGATCCCTTGCAGGTCAGAGGTATCAAAACCAGAGCATATCCATTTGGGAGTTTTCCCACTTGGTGGAGTGATAGAAACATTACGGGCATGAATATTAAAGCATTGCTATCAACAACATCAGTCTATAAGTTCGGTAATGGCAATAATCGTATGACTAACCTGTGGTGATGAGCACACAAGCGTGCCTACTTTGGGATCATATTTCTTGGATCCCGTTCCCCAGAAGTCGATAAAGTAGATATCTGAAATTATCATCTTTGACTGCAGCGTTGTAAGCATATTGGCTCATACGATTCAGGGTCATTTAAGAGGTAATCTTACAGGATATAGCTCGCAGAGCGTAAGATTCGACTGGCCATAGCATTGATTGACTTCTATCGCATAATCATTGTTGATGTTATGGAACTTCTCGTAAGTAACGTTCTTCACATATCCAGAGCCTCCACCTCCGCTCAAGCCCGGCTGAAAATCGGTGTCGATTCCAGGCCAAACCTTGATACGAGCACCGTCACTGGCGTTTGCCATTGTGTTGTTGTAGACGTATATATTCTCAACAATGTCATACTGCAAAACATATTGGCCAAGAGACCCCACAGATATGCCGTGAGACCCATTGCATGACAGTCCTTGAACCACGATGTTGGTGCTGTTAGGCTTAAACGAGACGCAATCATCACCGTTATTGATAACAGAATTCTGGATGACAATTGAGTCAGAGCGGTAGGTATCCCATCCGTCGGTGTTCTTCGCAGTGTTCTTGCTTGTGCTTTTCACATTGATTGTTATGTCGCTGATGAGGATGTCTGAGCTGTTGGCAATCAAGTTGAACCACTATGAATTGGTTAGCACGGAACCATCCTAGTCCAGAGCTGTACCTACTTGAGGCGAGTTGATCATGTTAAGCCCAGTAACACTTCCGCCTTTGAGGCCATCTAAGACAAATAGAATTGGGCGTAGGAGGGTTGGTTCAACAGCAAACTGGTCAAACCACGCCTGCCCTTTACCGTCGAGCAAACCGACCCCTCCTCCAAAAATATTAACATCTTTGCCTCCTATGCGCAAAAACGAAGATGAACTTTGAAAAGCATATTTGAAAGAGTTTGCCACCCAATAGGTGATATTATCAGTGAAAGCAACTGTGCCTGTTAAAGCTACGTCCACATGATTCAAGAAGGTCAGGTCGAGGGCTGTTCCAATGGTGTAGTTCAAGTTTAAGACCACAGTGCCGCCGTTATTGCAGTCATGGAAGGCTTTCAAAATTGCGGGAGCATCGTCCGTACCGTTACCTTTGGCCTTCACGTAGCAAGTCTTGAATCTGGGCGGAGATGTTGGCTGAGGGCGCCCACAATGGTGTGGCCATGGTTTTGTATTTGGCCTTTGGATAAGTCCCTTGCCGACGTAGCCATTCGACACGGCGGGAGACGCGTTGGCAACGACTGCCAGAACCGTCACAAGGGACGTGGTGAGAAGGCTGCACAACATAATATGTCCTAGGAGATTTGCTGAAAGGAAGGCGATGGTTCTCAGTCAGGGGAGAGAAATTGACCTTCGCGACAGGTGATGATATACAAAAAGTCGTCGGATAGATACGCTAATTGCAAGACCATTTCCCACCTAGTATCGTAAATTATGGTCCATTTTTTTGCATTCGGAGTGGATTCTAAGGTGGGCAAGCTTTTTATTTTTCCATCACTTAGAAGGCTTGGCTTGATTGACTTTTAGAATAGCACGTGTAGAAGTGGCCACTGGATTTGCTGTCCAATCGAAGAGAACAGTTCGTCCCACCGTTCGAATGACAAGACCGGGGACCTGGAGAAGTTTGTTTCCCCGCTGCGGATAGAATGGCACTAAGTCCAGGGGTGCATGATCTATGACGCGAATCCGGATATGACCCACGGATATCAGTGGGATATCCCGTGTCTAAACTAACTGCATCCGATTCAATTCCGCCATCGACTCTCAGCCACTTGAGGGGTGAGCTCTCCCTGACCCTATGCCCGGAAAAACTTTTTGACGGTTTCTTTCTAGCTGTTGCATGCCTCTCAATAATAAATGTCGTGCGGCTCCGCATTCTCCTTCCAATTAGCCTAATAGAGCTACCCCATGTCATTTAGTTCGCGGAGCAATTTGTGGCAATTCTTCCTCCACTCACGATTGCCGAACTGTGTGCTAGTGCTGCCCTTTTACAATTGATATCATTGAACAAAAAAGTTTGCGCGTACGAAAGCTGCGTTGAGGTAGCGGTGTTGTATATCCTGATGCAGGTACTTATATGGCCGAATGTCTTGGAGCGAGGTTTGGCCAAGGCATACCATCTTGACTGATAAGTGATCAACCGGTCTCGGCATATTTACTCGCCAGTCACATCTTCTTAGTTCTGAATATTATCATTATGTTTGGTTTCAATCATTTTCTTCTGTTGTGTACCAGCCTAGCAACATTGGCAAACACAGCAAGCATCCCATCGCAGGACTATGCAAGCTGTCAGAGGAAAACCTCGAATCCACTAGAAGGTTGCCCTCCAAGGACGATATATGTGAGCCAGACGGACAAGAGGGCAGGGTTCCAATCCATTCAAAGTGCAATTGCCTCCATTCCAAATGACACGACACCTTATGTCATCTTGATAGCTCCTGGCATCTATACAGAGCAACTCAATGTGACACGACGAGCACCTCTTACGTTGTTGGGCATAACAAATCGGCCGTGGTTGAAGCAAGCCTATGCTGATATCAATGTTAATTCCACCCATCAAAATGAAGTCCAGATATACTGGAATTCGGCTAATCATAATGCGGTCTTCACGGACAACGTTTTCACTGGCGTGCTGACAGTTGGGCCAAACCTGAACGCCACCTTGACAGGATCCGGCCCGACCGGTTTTGCTGTGCCGGAAGATACGCCTTTCGGTTGTACTGATTTCCGTGCGTACAATATCGACTTCAGGAATGAGGAATATCCGTACTCGAACGGACCAGCTCATGCCCTAGGAGTAAGCCGAGCAAATGCTGGCTTTTACTCATGCGGCTTTTATAGCTGGCAAGACACTGTGTGCCACTCGATTACACGTTCGGGACTCTGCTGACACGGACCAGATTTATATCGGCAAGCTAGGCAATGCCTATTTCTATGATACTATTGTCGCCGGCCAAACAGATTTCCTTTATGGCTTCGGAACCTTATGGATTGAGAAATCCACGCTTTCTCTTCGCAATTGTGGTGGAGGCATCACGGCGTGGAAAGGAACGAACACGACTTTTGAAAACAAGTACGGCGTGTATATCTCCAACTCGCAGGTGATTGCTGCCAACACTACCATCGCACCCAAAATTCAGGACAGGTGCTCCTTAGGCCGACCATGGAATGCGTTGCACCGAAGTGTGTTCATGAATACCTATTTTGACCCTAGCATTTTACCTGCTGGATACACCATATGGGCTGGGACTGTGGATGGTAGGCTTGGCGTGAACACAACAATGGCGGTATACGACGTATATGGCCCGGGCTATGATGCTGCTGCTGAGAAGGCTAGCAATATCACTCTTATATTTGGTGATCAAGATGCAAAACCCTATAGGAGGCCAGTCGACGTGTTCATGAAGCCAAATGGCCAGCAGCCGAATATTGCCTGGATTGATCCTGTGGTGTTATTGCTGGGGAAGTTGTCGTTATAAAGCCCTGCGTACAAAGTAGCACAGTAGTTAGTCTTAGACTCGAGGAATTAGTTTCTTGCACACGTCAACCACAATAGATTCCTTAATAGGGGCTGTGACATCCTTGATAGCGGCTTTTGGACTGGCGCGATAGACGCCTCGCGTGTTCTCGCCTATTTACGAGATTTTTTTTGGAGAACATTGTTGTTGCCTAAGGTGTTAACAACGCCGAAGTAGGCAATCTATCAACATCCCCCCATAAGAGACATCATGCATATGACAGCATTATTGGGTACATCAGCGTAGTCCTGAACATACTCATGAATGTCGCAATTGGGTATAAGTTTCATAGGTACTTTCAGAGACTCTCTGCAATCACCAAAATCCGATATACTTTGATATGGTTTTCATCCAGGATCGGAATTGGCACCACGCTAAAATACATGAATGGGTTAGTGCTGAGAATATCAAGATATAGTGATATTTCAATGTTTCCAAGTTTCCCATCTCTACGCTTTCAAAGTCAATCGATTCCTGCTGCAATATGTTTTGTGAAGTCTGTGATATAGAAAGTCACTCCAAAGTCCAGCCCTGTCAGCCTAAACTTACCCTGCTGGTAAGATTGAGGATATTTTCATTGCTTAGAATAAGAAAGAATCAAAGTTCGTGTTCAACGCAGAGACATTGCAAACCCAGGTTAACGCCAACAAGGCGACTCGGAGTGGATTGTATGAGTCAATCTCCCACCATTCTGTAGACAGCACAGAACAAGAATATATTCATGAACGAATTTTTCATTATTATGACCCTTGAAAGTCAAAAGGCCAGTTACCAAAGTCCGAGCTATTGACAAAATTAGTGGCTAGAACTCTTATCTTATGACCAGAAAAGCCCAGTTATGGAAACTTTGTTCTTGAAAGAAAGATAAAATGAGAAGCAGATTCCTGAGCATAGAATACGCCTGAAAAGGAGACTACGAGTACTGTACAATCCGGACTAAAGGTTGGCCGTACCGTTGTGCGATGCGAATAAAGGCTCTAGATTATAGTATGGGTAATATTACCATCATATCATTTGCTCCTTTGATTAAATAGATGGGATGATGGTCCCTTAATGTATGATGGCATAAAGAGCCAACGGCTTTCCTCTAATTACCTCAGGGCATATGTTCACCTCTGAACGGAAAGGTTCGCAATGTAACTCTATAAGTTGCTTGAAAGCGGGAATGGGTTCTTTGATCATAGGTTCGGACGTCTCCGCTAGACTCTGCAATCTACAAGCTTTGACCTCACCATCCTGGGCCACCAATTTTCCCTATAGGAACTTGAGGGTGAGTTGTCATTCATTTCCCTTTGAACTTATTCTCTTGCAATCGAAATTGCACGATCCCCATACCACATTCAACAACCGACAATGAAGGGAATGCTTTGCACAAACGCGTTTCTTGATTGATACCATCATGGCATGACCGGAGCCTGAGGCTTGGAGGCATCACGAACCGAATGAGCTTAAAATGGTGAGATATGGCATTTCAAAGCCCAAGTCCAGTCGTTGCCTCCCAAGCAAGTCCTTGACAGAGTTCTTCCTGCTCTGTTCAGCAAGTCTCCCTCTTCTGTTAGTGAAACTCCTACTGATATACCTCCTACTATTGAATCATCTCTCACAGCTCAAACCCCGACAGCCGCCACCAGACTTGCCTCCCCTTGGCCGAATTGAATGCCAACTCAGCCAGATATGGGTATGGAAATAGAAATGGTACTGGACATGGACATTGGGCGAAGCGAAGGTAGAGAGAAACAAACCACTCAAAATGGCAAGAACAGCACTAACATACCACATCCTTCCAGATTCGACCAATAATCGCCGTCCGCCAAAGGCCGCATCAGCCGCTATCAATATTGCCTTACAGTCTATAATCACCCACATGCGGAGTCCTGACCAGTCTGATACAGCCTTGACCGTTGAATTATTTTCCTCTTTCACTGTACAAAAACGAAACTGTTGGAGACATCGGCAATCACCCAATCCACACAACGACCAGTCTGTTCAAGTAAACGGCCTTTTATTGACACGTTTTGTCGTTGCACCAGATATTGCTCCAAATACTTGAACTACAACTGCGACCGGCAACATCAACACTACCTTGTCAGCATAGCCTCAGACACCCACTACTTCCTCAGTTGCAATGGCAGGAGCAGACAATCTGTTTGATGTGATCAACTGGAAGGAGTCGGGGAGTATACCAAGGCCTGAGGATTCGCCAGAGCCAGTAACTGCAACCCTTGAAAAGGTCACATACAATACAGTTGGCTCAATTATCGACCCCAAAGCTGTGCCCCAATTTACAGCGCCAAATCGTATTCAACGAGAAGGTTCTGGCCGAAGGCCTTTGTTAGGAATAATACCGGGAGGTAACCGTCACAATGAGAATTACTACCAGACCCGCAACCACTCCCAGCATCTGAATGTTCAAAATTCCATGCACTACTCCAAACAATTCTCTCAGAGCCCGGTCAATGCCAACTTCATCCATAACCAGACACCCAATCCTTCGTATTCATCTTACTCAGCACGCTCCACTCGGTCAGGTACAGGTACACAACCGCAGTTGATGGAGCCGGAGATCGACGTTTTGAGACAGAACTTTGGTAGGACCTCTCTTCTTTCGTGTTGAAGCCCTCAACTGATCAACAATTCAAGGTACAGCTCGCCCAAGAATGCTCTCAGCTACCCACCTAGATACGGAAAGCATTTCAGATCCTGGCCATAACGAATTCTTGAGCCTTGCCCTGAGGGAGCGCTTGATGTGTCAGAGTGAGGAAGATGAGGATTTCCCCTTGGGAATGCGGGGTCTCCAACCCGGCTGTATGGCTTTTGATTCCCGAGCAAGAGTTGAGGCAGCGGAGGATAACACTTTGTACAACTTCGACCAAGCTCCCTTTCATGCTCATGTAAAGATGCAAACCCTCCAGCGACTAGCGAAGTTTACTAACCCCATGCAAACCCTTGCTCAAAACCGTCTTTCAGAGTTGGCTATTGCTAAGGCTCAAGAAGTTACATTCTCTCCCAAGGATCCACAAACGGCAATCGAGATGTTGTTACGCAACAAGCTTTCCAGTTCCTCCTCCTCATACTCAATAACTACTTCAACTGAGACCGGCCAAGGAGAATTAGATCGTGCATACAAATTTCCTCCAGCTGGTTCGGAAGAATCCTCGACTCTGCGTTCCAACCCACTATATGGAATTCTTAGCAATGTTGCCGCTGAAGAAGCTAGTTCTGCGCCACCGGCAAGAGGCCCTCAGCCTCTAACAGCTGGACCTCCCGGACAGCGACAATTCCACCCCATCAGCAGATTTGGTGTGAATCAAATTGAAGGTCCATACGCATATGCTGGCATTCCATACAATGCTCCTCTCGGCGACTTGAATCCCTCGATGCTCAAGCCCTTTGTTCCCCACATCAAGCCTCCGGGCGACTTTGCCAACCCTGCATACGTAACGTGGAAGCCGGCCTACACGGACACTCTGTGTAGGACGGATGCAATGAAATATTATTTAAATGGCCTTGGAGATGTGAACGTAGGCGCTGTTGAATTTAGAGAGTTGACTGCTTCTGAAAAGGTAATGATGGCTAGACGCGACAGACTCACCCCGGAGGAAAGAGCCAAAATCCTGCGAAAAGAGAATAAAATTGACCATTACGAAGGCCAAAGAAGGATTGGAATGTCGTATAGCGACTTCTATAACGAGTATGCAGAGAAATTAGCAGCAATGCATGCCGGGGAGACTTCCAGGCCACCTCGTCCTTCTCCTTTGGAGGTCATCAAAAAGACCAACCCCGTTACTATTGAAGAAATGAATAGCAAACCCCTTCACGAGGTTGCAGCGCCTCTCCTCGAAATACTTTATGGTAGCATGCTGCGCAATCGTGAGCCTGAGAAACTCAGAATGAGCCGCTGGGTCAGACCAGATGATAGGTACATTGACAGTAGCGAGGAAGGCGGAAATACCAGCTTCGGAGAGGACTGGGGACTTGGTAAGCGACACATTTAATAAAGCGGCTAAGGTGTTTGTTTGAAAATCTTGTTTCCCCTGAGTGGTCACGTATGTACTTTCTCTCACATCGTCTCAAAGAGAGAATGATGCATAGGAGTTCACTGCATCTCGAGGCTTTCTCAGTCTGTCCATCACGACTTGTTTTTGCCATTCTCCTTTCGGCTCTATAATATACGTCAATGTGACGGGGTATTCCTAAGACAAGTTACAGCTAGGGTTCGTCATTCTGATGTCGAGGCTGCTCAACTGGTACGGACCCGGATCCTCCTTCTCGAGCAATTTCGGCCAAATTTTACAACTTGGCCACTTCATCAATCCTGCGACAAATATCCCATTCTTCAACTTTACGGAGACTTTTCCTACTGTCTTATCGTCTGTAATTCCGTGTACATGTTCGGGCGGAGGAGATAGAGCATAGCATTTTGCAAATGTTGGGATCATGCTCATAGCTGTGATAAGTAGCTGCAGTTAAGCGGTCAAACTTAGGAGCTAGACTGTAGCAATGGAAATCATTTTTACTTCTTTTCCTTGCATGTGAGGCTTAGGTGGAGAGAAATCTTTCTCGACGGTGTTTGGGCCTAGGCTTTCTAAATTATAATTAGTCATTAAGTTGTGCAACTTAATTTTTTCTTTCAAGTGAAAAAGATGTTCCTCATTGAAGCAGCGTTGCAGACAAATGTAGTGCTTTGGTATGTAAAGACTCAGACGACTTTGGGATGTCGTTAGAAATTTCCAGATTAGATTTGACCCGCCTGGTTCTTCCAACCTTCGTGTCAAACCGAGTAATATGAGTGAAATCCTCAATTTTGCTTGGTTACCCTCCCATTTCAGCAGGTGTTTTTGAGTTAGGACTTGAGCATATCTTAGTATAAGTTCAGTCTAGGCATCTGAGATACTAGCTTATTGTTCTCCCATGAAGCGTCCAACTACGCTTAACTTTCTGTCCAATCATAGGCTGCTGGCGGGCCCTTGGTCAAAGTGGAGGCTTCGTCGCCAAGAGCGTCTAAAGTCCCAGCCGCAAAACTGAGCCCTCTTCTTCCTCCATCATGCCATGGAAGTTTTACGTTCCAGCTGTGCCATCATCACTTCATTGGGCTATATATCGAAGATCAGCCTTGGGCTTGAAGCTGCGTTCCCAAAAATGTATGCTTCTGAGCTTGGGCTCGGTACAGGAACGCCTACAAACTTCCCACAGGCTCCCAACAGCTGAGTATATAAAGGTTTGTGGGCTTTGGCCAACCGTCGCCTTTTCGATTTCATAGTTTCCTTCTGTCACACACCTTTTTTCCTACGTGAAAATGTCTTCTCACAAATACGCACCATGGCGAAGGTCCGTCCTCATCCCGTTTTGGATTGTTCAGATCCTCTTCGAACTTATCATAGTCGCCGCGCTAGGTCTATCACTTGGAGCTGTAGGATATTTTGACAATAATGGATGGGACTTCACAAATAAGACAGCCTTCAATATCGTCGCAGGAGTCGGGATCGCGCTTGGTTTGATCTGCCTAATCCTCACCATTACAGAGATCATACTTCTTGCCCGGCGCAAACTAAAACCTAAGACCTTCGTAATCTTCAATGCTATCAAGAGCATCATCTGGACGGGGTTATTTATCTGGGATATTGTGGTTGTGGTCAAAAATGACAGGCGAAGATATGTAGCGCTGGGCTTGGTCGTTGAAGCTATTCTCCTGTTCGTCTCCTCCCACTTCTCGCCTCCAACTAACAGTGCGGACAGCCTAGCATTTATCACCCCTCTGATCTACAGCTCAGTTATCTATCACCGCGCCTGCAAGTCCGCCCACAATGCTCTCTACAACGATTTCGACATGCCAATCAACACTTCATACCCCTCGCAAACGTACGACGCACCAGTAGGGCAATATTCTGGACGCTATGAGGCGCCACATAGGATGGGAAACCATGGAGGTAGTGGGGTGGGTGGATATGAACACACAAAGAGGACGCATTTTGAGGATTATAGGATTGGAAGTGGGGAGAGCGTGCCATTAAAGGGTATGGTTGGAGACCGGGATGACTATGTTTATGAGATGGGCAGTAGAAGGGAGGTTCGGTAAAGTACCTGGAGATGTATGAGTATGCGGCGACTACGAGAGATATTTTATCAATGTATAATACCATTAAGCGGAAGTTTTCTATATTATGAAGTATTTGCAACGGTTTCTTCACCGAAAGTCCTTGGGATCTTACTGCTTTTCAAGTACGGACTAAAGTTCTTTACTTTTAGTGAAATGTCAGCACCAGTGATGTCGTAAGGGTGGTTGGGAGTTGACATCAGACAACCGCCTCATCGTGCTGGATGATAGCACCGTAAGAGTTTTTAAGACATGTCTTAGACAATCAGACAAGAATAGGTTGAAACACCGGAAACTTTTAGCAGAAGCCGGATACTCGATTCTTTGGAAATGTTGTTGGTATCCGCTGTCTGAATAGATGGCTGGGCATGAAACCTTACCCCTGTTCGGATGCTCACGAACACTTACCGATCAATTTCTTTCTTCTATAACGATAACAGCAGATATTATGAAATGTTAGCCTCGGCAGATGTTATTTCATCATGGTAGAGAGATACTCCAACTTATTTAAAAGTGTTGTTGGATCGGACAGAGAGCATTGATTGACAGAAGGTATATGTTTAACCCGATCATCTTGTTAGCGGATATTTTTACAGACTTTTTGTTTTGCGTCTAAAATTGTATTTGACCAAGAAAATGTTTGCGATTTGAGGCTCTTGCGGAGAATTAATTGCCATGTTAATGAGACGCTACGTGACGTTGAATCCGAACTGTTGGAATAGGGGCTCGGCAAAGCTACGATGAAGCGAGTCTTGGCATCGAAGCTCTTAATGGCTTCATCAATCACCTTCATCAGTCACCCACATACATCACTATCACATCGTAGGACCACGATCATCGGGCTGACTTGAGTAGCTCTCGAGTATCACACCTGTGGGTTTTCTCGTTTGATCACGATGAACTATGAGGGATGCGCAAGGGTTTTCCAAGGACCCATTCGGTGGCTGGAAACCCAGCCATTTCAATACCAGGAGGTTCAGCCATCTAGTTTCGACCACCCAGGGTTGCCCATTAGGTTGATATACAGTTCTAGTGCTGCAGCTTACAATGGAGTTCTCTCAAGTCTGCATGTACATTGGTGGAAGCTGCATATACAATGAATCTTGGAGACTTAGACTTGCAGCGAGTGCAGCGTAAGTTAGCCCGCGATTGATGCGTTGTCGTGGATTGAGCCTGACCGCGACAATAGATAATCGCCCTCAAATTCAACGGGTTGTCACTGACGAACTTCCTGTCACACCTGTTCATGTACGACTTGATAATGACTTTCCAGCATCGGTTACTTCGACTATCTCTGATCCGACGACGGTAGTAAGATGGCAAACACCCCCTCGCCTACCCACTCCACCATATAACGAACATTTGTATGAATCACAAAGCGATCACGAACCAAGAAACGATTATGCTCTACGAAATAATCTCACTCCACGAAGTGAACACACTATACGAAACGAACTTATGAATATTGAAAGGACGAAAACATCGATCGGTGTTAATGAAGCCGCTTATGCCTCGAATACACCTTTGGTCGTGCGGTTTGACGAGAAGAATATCAGAACTGACGCAGAGGTGGCATCAAAAAGAGAGAGAATGGACATTGCCAACATGGAATCGAGTCCCCCAACGCCAGTGGATGATACACCGTATATACGGTTCGCTATTGATCAGTTGACCCGAGACCAAGAGATCGGGGCGTCACACCCCCCGAGCATTACGGACAGTTCGGACAGCTATCCTGTCGAGAGACTTATACCAGACCTTGGACTTGGATACGTACCTCGTCCGCTTCATACCAGGGAAGAACTTGCTTTGGCAAGGAAGCATCGCTCCTCTCCAGATTCTGGACGTCTATTCAAGTACAATGCTACACGGCCATTATCGTTACACTTGGAACCAGAAACCAACCTTCCACAACATCCACAACAACACGTCCTACCCTCTTCCTCCGAAGTATTTCTACCAATTGATGTCCCTGCCGCGGCTAGATACCCAGACCTCACGTTTGTACCTACGATTTTGCGACCCCTTTCGATAATGACTTTATCACTTTTATGCTCCCTGATGATCGCAGCGTTGATATTTTGCGCTGTTTATTCGACTTCTCATAACGGCCTTACGGAATGGCGAGGAGCAATGTATAGCGGTCGTTATTTCGTCTTTGGGTATTTGCCGCAAATTCTTGCAGCATGTATATTGATATATGTGCAATGCGTAATGTCTGCTATGACGAGAATAATGCCATTTGCTATGATGGCAATGAAAGATGCGGAAAGGAGAATTAATGCTCTTTACCTGGATATATACCCTAAAACTATGCTTTTGCCACAACGAGAGGGTTCGTTGGCTACGACTCTTTACTGGCTTACGATATTTACGATACCATTACAAAGTTGTTTGTTCTCCGCTATTCTTGTGGATGGCAAATGGCGATGGGCTACCGTTCAGGGAGTTGCATGGACACTGGTTGCGATCTACATCTTGCTTTTGATTGCAACACTCATGACTGGGTGGTTTTTCTTCTACAATGACAGTGGCTTAATATGGGATCCGCGATCGCTTGCGGACTTAATTACTTTACTGCCGCGAAGTAATGCTTTGAGGGACTACTCGGGCACGGATATTATGGCAACAAAACATGAGATCAGGGACAAACTCATGGACAGAAGTGACAGATTGGGATACTGGACCACGAAAGCTGGAACTGGGCCAATTTTTTATTGCTTAGGAGAGCAAGGCGCCACTACCCGACGATACACTTTGCAACAAGGGAGGATTCAGGAGAAGGCAACTTCAGTGCAGTTCGATGATGTTGAGAAGGCTGCAGATTTACACAGCAGGGGGACCCGTTTCCGCCACATTCCATGGTACCTACGAGATACATTTGTGATTCTCTGGGCAGTTGCGACATTTGTGTTGCTCATTGCCTTGATCATTCTGTCGTTCCTGCCATCAACAGCCATTCGCAAAGGTTTTCTGCCTTTGGTAGAGGTTCAAACCAACGCCCAAGGATTCTCGCCATCAAATTTCCTCTACAGCTTTGTGCCGTCCCTCATCGGCATGATCTTGTACCTCTTATTCCAACCTCTAGATATGGCAGTCAGGATCCTTCAGCCATGGAGCGAGCTCTGGCATCGAGATGGTCAAACTGCCAGCAAATCACTTCTCTTGGATTACAGCGCTAGTCTCCCAATCGCGTGTACCATCAATGCACTCTCCCACAAACATCTCCGAGTCGCTCTGCTATCGCTCCTGTCCTTCATCTTCATTATCCTTCCAGTCCTCGCCGGCGGACTCTTCTTCCCGCTCACGACCCCGAGCATGGAAGTACGCATGATCCCTTCCATGCCAGCATTCTACGTCCTTCTCGTCCTCCTCATCCTCTATCTCATTGGCTTGCTCAGCCTCCTCCCAAATCGACACCAAGCCCATCTCCCACACTCAGTCACCTGTCTTGCCGAAATTTTTAGTTTCCTCTATAACTCACCACTTTTGTCCGACGCCGCATTCAGTGGTCCACGGTCCAAGGCCGACTTACAAACAAGACTCACAGGCCTCAATGCGACCGGCCAGCCGAAGCGATTTGCCTTCGGACTCTGTCGGGGTAGGGATGGAAAGGAAGGATGGATGGTCGACAGGATTGATCGGAGAGGAAACGATCTAATGATCTTGAATTGAATGTGCACTTGCTTTTTTGACATTGCAATTTAGCGGGTGTTTTTGATGGGTTCATGGTATTATGAACAACGAAACTTTTACGGATTATGGGTCACGGATTATGGGTTATGGGCATATTAGAGTGTAAACTAGATACTCATGTATAATGAAAGCGCGTTGATATCCTAGGTTCGTACCGGGTCCATCTTCGCTTACCTTCAATTAATAAATTGTCTCCCAGACGGGAGCGAGAAAGCTGGTTCTAGACACAAACGAGTTCACAAAGTTTGCTACCCCCTTTCTTTCGGCTTTCTTCGACATCTCTTTCGCTTCCAGATTTCACATCCCTCCGAAACAGCTCACGTATAACTACAACGCCCACATTCAGAATCTACCCTCCCATCTCTTCTCAAACCTCATATATTATCTTCACTTACCACCGCACCTCTTCAGCCACCTGCCACCTTTCCGCTGAATCCCTGCTCGTTCGTCGCCGGATGCGTTTTGCAGAACTGGCACTGGTGTCCACAGCTTACACATCCTCCGTCATTGCATTGGTACCCGAGAGAGTTTTTCTGGAAGCGAAATCAATCGATGAGGGTGTACGAGTGGCGGTTGAATATGATCCAATGCACGCGGCAACACCAAGTCATTTTTTGTGCCAATGGCTAGTGGTATGGTGTCTGTGTATTCGGGGGTTACGTAGTTAAGTTTCGGCAAGTAGACTGCTTAGCTTTTAGGTTGAAAAGCTCGTATGTAGTTATGAGACTCTATTGAGGTTCTGGGGGTACATCGAGAAAAGGAGAAGAGAAGAGATGAGGCGGTATAGCAAGCACTCGTGGTGATGCAGCATGAATGTTTCACTTTGCACTCATGCTCAATGCTAAAGATTTGATAACTACGAGTTAAAGCATTGATATATAACTCTCATGTTCATCCCGAGCGGAAGCCGAGTGCCCGTCTGTTCTATTTAACAGAATGCCTGACTCAGTGCTGAAGCTTGTAGAGTCAGTCTAAAGTCGTAACTGGCTGGATCTTGATGCACTGAGGAGCTCGGAAACATTAAGCCGTGTTCCAGTTTCGAGTGGTATTGCCCGGCAAAGGAGACAAGTCCTCCCACTTCATCACGATCAAGAAGCCAAGAAGATGTGCCCTGGATCTACAGTAGGCTACAGCGTTATTAGCTAACAAGAGGACAGTTTTCTTGATGCAAAGGTTGGCACTGTGTTCAGAAAATTGTCAACAAATACTGACCCTGTAACAGAGGTCTTTAGCTCCGGTACACATTGCTGTGTTTATTCTACAACCCCCACGTGTTTTTGCAAGAATAACTTGGTTTGTGGCCGCCCCCGAAGTCGATGTTCAGGTTCGTCCGGCCATCCAGGATCTGAATTGCCGATGAAACTTTTCTATCGGAAAATAAATCCTGTTGCTTCAGTTGTCGTCCCTGAACCCTCCCTTGTCACAAATAGATACCCCCTACATATTTTATTGGTTTGACGATAGCCTTTTGTCCGACTGAGCCTCTTACCTCATCGAAACTAACGGCCCTGGTCGCTCATTACGCGTATGCGCCTTTCCCGACTTCATGAGCTTGAAATCACAAACACTCGTACATTTAAGTGCCTTGGAAAGCCAACTTGGGATAGTTGTAGATGCAAATGTAGTCTTGGAGGTCCGCTAGTGAGGTATTGAGGCAAAATGCCGATTAGTCAGTCATTGCCGAGCCATTTTCTCAAGCGGAGGTGCATCGGCGGGGCGGAGATGAAGATGAGGGCACCTAACATGCCTGAGTGAGCCTTCGCCCCCTTGGCATGAATCGAAGCTTGCGGACCGGTGCAGACCGAGCTTGAGGCGGGTGTAGGCACGGACAATATCCACTGTTATCTGTGCCTCATATGTTTGGATATTGACTTCGTTAGCGTGACACGTTACTTTCTTGAGGCTCTATCTACGTCTAGAACAGTTGCCGAACAAGAACAGCCGATCTTTGCCTTGAAATGTGGTATAGCCTCAAGTTGAGATGTTTCAAGCCCGATTCAAATGTTTGATATAAGCTTATTTACTGGGTTTCTCCCATGCTTTTTGAATCCATATATTTTTCCAGCAGACCGATGCTGCCCAAGCTGGGGATAGCAAGCCAGCATGATACTATTGTGAATGAACAATATTTGTCAGAGGTGGAAATTTAGGACTGAAAATTATATTTTGTCGTACTCAGACTCGACGGAGGCTACAGATCCGAATGCCGCGCAACTGCGAAACCTGTTCCTGAACATCCTCGGCTTGGATCTTTTCCATCGCAGCTCCCCTGAACTAAGCGAGCGCCACTGAACGGCCCTCACCTTATCTGGAGAAGTAATATCAAGCATGGACTAATAATACCGCATCTTATCAGATTTACCACTATCAATTTTAGGGATATTCATGCCATATCGCATTTCCTGCAACGCGTCACACCAACGTCCACCTCACCCAGCAACGCATGATACCGCGACGCGCTACTCAACCCTAACTGAGATATGGAGGGGCATGCCTTGTACCATCCGCCCCGGAAAGCACTGGCATTTTCCAGTAGAGTTAAAATAAAGGGCTAACATAACCACTCCGCTAAACCCTATTCCACTCTGTCATCCCTGTGCATTTTAGGACATATCGTACCTGATATACTTATCTCCTCAATTATAGCAAATATTTTACCGACAGGCATGACCTTGCAGCGCTCCGCTCTGAGGATTTTCGGAGATGGAGAAGAAAGGGATCATAGGAGTTACAATTGTTACGGCTCCAGATCCTTGGGAATCCTGGGGGGCATTACGCATAACCCCCTGGCGATGTGACGAGAGAGTTGAAATCACCTTGGAATTTGGGCATGGGACATCTAGGTTGTTGAGGTAACATCGTTACTTTGTTGAGTTCTGGGAATCACTGACCGAACTAAAGTACGGCATTTGGAGGGCCAGGAGCAACTTCTAAGGGATGACAAGAATCTATTTGGGAGTTCTCAGGGTTGCCTTCTACATGCTGGTGATGATAATGAAATATTAGAGTAGATTAGGGTGACAGACATGTCTCTCTAGATTAAAATTTTGAGCTTCATCTTGGCGCATCCTGTAATCAACCCAAAGGTATCCTTCCAACTTCCACACCTGTGGTGGTCATGGTTCTCATCTAATCCAACGCCACGTAAAAACATAGAAATGTATCTGCTCCAATCCAACAGTATTCGCACAGCTCTTAGCCTTCCTTTGGCATTCAAGCCTTCTTCGCAGCCTCAATAATCATAACCTCCCATTTTGTTCCCATGGTATAACACTCATCCACAATTTCCTCATCTTCCCACCACCAGCTCTTTCCCACCACAAATGGCCCATATATCTCCTTCCATAGCATTCTGCCGACAGTGGAGGCAAGCATGTCGGTCTCATCCTTGTCTTTGCTCGATCCGCGGTAACCCCCTTCCCCCTTCCCAATGGCGCGGAACGCGAATCCTGTCCGTATAGGTGTCGCCTGGGTGCTCGATTCTGTGATTCGTACTGTCCCGTGAGGTTGCGCTGGGGCAGAAGTCACAAAACCGGCGTCTTCGAGCCAGATGGGCATTAGCTTGGCGGGTTTGAGGCAGCGGAAGAGTGTCTCGAGTTTCAAAAGTAGGTGATCTTCCAGCCAAGCGCGCATTTTCGGTCCCATAGACTTGGTGTCGGGAAGCGGATCCACGATGGTAAGCTGAAGGGTTCCGGTTGGGGTAAGAATCCGGTTACATTCCTGAAGGATGTTAGGGATAGAGGATGCTGGGAGGAGCATGGGTAGGCGAAGGGAGGTGATGGCGCTGAAAGTGGAAGCCGCGTAAGGTAGACTTGTAGTTGGTGTTGTGACGATCAAGGTGTGTAAATGCGAGGTCTGCTCGATTGTTGAAGGTGGGTTCGAAGACAGATGGTGAGTTTTTGATCCGATGGGATACATGGTGGAGAGAGTATTTGCACATGCATGGTTCTCATATAGGGAGAGTACTTTGCATGGCTCTAGCGGCCCATTCAACCTGCCTTGCGACCGAGAATCCGCTCTCTTTCGCAGGTATCGTAAACCAACGAGCATCCATAACTGCTTCTCAAATTCTAGCTCGTTATAGATCGCCTCGTCCTCATCGTCGTCCCATTCCTCAACTAATCGCTGTAGAATAATCTTGGAGCTTGCAGCTTCCATACGTCGCACTCGGAGCCGAATTGCGGAGTTTTCAGGCCGCGGTGGTTCGGGAAGTGGTCTATTGATAGGTGGTGGTGGTTTTGAAATTTGCCGAGCAGGACGTCGGGAACTGCTGGGGTGACTCTTAGATGCACTGCTTGGAGCCCTTGGAAATTGGTGACTAGAAGAGTGTCAATATATTCCAAGCATCAAATACTGTTTTGTTAACAAATTACCTTGGATTGATAGCATATATGGAGTCATCGTCCCTACGAGATGCATTGGGATCATCGTAAAAGGTAGATCTTTCAGATGGGGCATAAATATCATGTTCATAAGGCGCAGGATGTGACGATGGCGGAGATCGGCCATAATAATACTTTGAAGGTGCCATATCAGAAACTGATCCACCAAAAGTTGACTCGGTCTTTGTTGACCGATGTGTTGGTAAAGAGAACACGGATTCGACTACCATGTGTTAGTTCTATGATTTAGTTTGAACACTCTAAGCTTACCAGGAGTTGGGGGGGATTGAACAGATTCATGATACTCTCGTTCTAGGCGATCTCGTTCTTCTCGTTCTTCCCTTTCTCGTTCTTTTCGTTCCCGCTCAAGTTCGAGCTTCCTACTCATCGCCAGGTCTTCTTTCGAATTATCGGACTCCTTGGTCGAAATGGACAATGAAGACATAGCACCAGACATAAAGTCGCTGGGTGTTTTCGGACGCGCTCCATTGTTCTCTAATTTTGGTTTACTGGATGATTTCTTGCCTCCAAATAATCCCCAACCCGAAGATTGTTTATTGGTTCTCGATGTACTATTCGTTTGTGAAGATGCGCTCGAGCTTGTTGTTTTAATTGAACCTCGCCGGTCAGATGCCCCTCCTTCACGCTCCTTCCGCCTTCTTCGTTGTCCTACTGTTTCGCTGGCCGGATCCGTCCATGCTACATCAAACATCGTTGCGTACCTCTGTTCGGAGGGGACTTATGTTGATTTAAAGTTTAAAGGGCCCTGGCGGTGGAATATCACTTCAGAAACTACACAGCAAAAGGAGTCGGTAAGTTCAATGATGCAAGATAAGAGAAGGACAGATCCGTAGATCTTGACTGAATCGACTCCAGATCAAAAAGACGATCGGAATATGGGAGCTATGGAGTATGGATGGAGGAAAGTGGGTCCCTCATAACCCCTGCACATTCTAGGTGTTCAAGAAAATGGAGACTATGAAGATTGATCAAGGTAAAGCTACGCATGTGGGAGCAATAATATGGTGGGACCATGGGTGCCAAGTGTCAGGCCCGATATTGAAATATATTTTGACCGATAACGATGGACCAGCCATGTAGTATCACCGGTGGCTTTTTCGCGTGAGACACCTCTTTGGGTTCAATTGGCTTCTATTACTAGAAGTGCAGGTACCTTAGCGGGGTAAGCATTAGGGAATTAAGTGGAGGCATTTCCTTTGAACGGCTGGGATGGGCCAAATCTTAGCTGCCTCTTCAGGCTCTCCAATCCAATGATGCGGTTCTGTGATTCGCTTGCAGTTGCTATTGCTGCGAGGAAACCATCTTACGAGAATTTTTCCCACGCGGTACATTGGACGTGAAACTGGGATACCAGATTATGGCCAGTCGACGCTTGGGACATGTAGTCCTACTGCGGAATCGGGAACTCAATCAAAGGCGACGAATGTGCTGCAGCTGCGTGTTCAATATAGTAATCATTCATTTACTGCTCAGCAAATTTCCGATACTCTTTGATTAAAGAATCAGGTCTATTTCTTGCCATTCTATAAATCTCCGTTAGAGGATAAGATTGCTTGATTGAGCCAGAAGATTGCCTGCGCATAATTGACTAGCTAACGGTCAAAATATTGGTTTCGACTATTCCTTCGATTCCAGCAACCTTGTTCTCAAGACTCCAAGACGGCAGGGAGTAGGTGGTGTAGAATTCGTACTTAGTGCGGAGGTAATCGCGCTGAAGCAGCCCTACTGTACAGGGGAGACTCGCCGTAGTAGAGGCTTCCAAGGAGCCAGAGGACCCTGAACTTGCATCTCTTTTTGTCTGGGCGTCACATTTAGCCTCGGCCCACTCTATTGGCTTTGGGCTTTAGCCCAGATCACCAGAAGGACTTGTTTGAAACTCGAAAGGAAGGTATCAGTGAGATCCAACAAGACAATGATGTTTCAGATATGTGGTCACCACACCAAGTCACACCCGTCACACCTATTTTTGACTTTGTTGACCTCTACGTATGATTCTCCATACATGCAGTTTATGAATTGTCCAATTGTATCAAATGGAAGCCAAAACACTGATCAAAAGGCATGGATGCTTAGCTTCAGAACACTAACTCTCTTAAAAAGGGGGCGACCACCATAACCGAACGAATCCACTTCTCTCCTGCCAGGAAAATCCTTTATTGTACGCGGTCGCTTAATCTGGTTAGGTTAGCGATTCCTAACGACGAGTCAAGCCGAAAGCATAAGTCAGGACAGAACCGTTGAAGGATGAAGAGAGTGGCTGATCTAGAAAACCCCCAACTCTCTCTCTCTCCCGCAGACCAAGCCTTTCTCACTGCGGAATCATACTATCAGGGGGCATACCATGGCCAGTCGGCTCGTAATCATGCGGTTGCTAATGCCTTCGCAAGCATAGCCCAGGCTAACAACACGAAATCATATTCAAGGTTCATAATGCGACGTTGTAACGCAAAAACACGCCATCACATCCATGTGCAAATAATCCTCGATCTCGATGAAAATTGCTATCGGTAGATCATATGGACCTTTTTGTCTTTTGTCGGTGTTGTTATTGCTGATCAGGGGTCTCCATTGTTCCCCCTTTTCTCGATCACACTCAGGTCCCTGGTCCAGCTAAGCATCAGTAAAGTGGGATTTTAAAGCGAATTAAAAAAAAAGTCCCATTTTTCGTGAGATTACGGATGTATTCTCAGATGTTGATTTCTTGCAACATCCTTGACCATACCAGACGTTGTAAGGTGGCGGTTTAAACTTCTGGCAGGGGGTAGGAGTGCATATTTCTCCGGTATGTGGGTGTATGGAAGCATTGGAAGCGTATGATTTTCCATGTGGCATGGGCTCGTGGAGAGGCTCAGGGGTGTGTCCGGGGAGGGCTTATGCTTTCGGCCCGGCGTCCTGAATAGGAGCATTCCTAGGGTCATGGTAAATTTGCGAAGCGATGTTGTATGTGACGACCTCGGCGTGCTCTCTTGGAGATTGGCCCAGCCAGCAGGGAGGGGCGAAAGAAGCCAAGGAAGCACCATGGAAGCACTTTCAAGACCTGCCCGTGTGGGTTCTCTCCCATTTAACTTAATGATCTACTGAGCCATAATCGCTCTTTATCTTCCTAAGGCGCTGGAACTTTCTCTTTCGAGGGTGAACTGGGTACTTTCATTCATTCATTCATTCATTCGCATTTCTTCGTTTTTCAAGTAGGCCAAGTTGCCAGGGAGAACTGCCACTGGCAGCAACTTGATTCACTATGACAACAACTACTATCATGGCTGACCAGCCTCCGAAGTATGGGAGATTCTCTATGCAACCATGGAGGGATTGGGTAGCAAATGCTGACTACCGGATCTCTCGCTCGACCTTTGGACGAATCTTCCGTCTTCACGGGTGTGGACATGTATGGATTCCCACTGACATGGCTCTCTAAAAGTGATAGCTCACAGTGAAACAGGAAAGGGAAATCAAAAATGCGTTGTTCTTCACCGAAATTCGAGCTGGTATCACGACCTTCTGTACCATGGCTTACATTATATCAGTCAATGCTGCGATTTTGACTGACACAGGTGGAATGTGCAAGTGTACAAGCACTGAGGATCCTACCTGTGCAACTGATGCCGCCTACAAATCATGTCTGCTAAGTCTGAATCGTGATCTAATCACCGCTACAGCCGCAATTGCTGGTATCGGATCATGTCTTATGGGGTATGCTTTCGCTGTCCCAGTTACAAGTGTCTGAACTAACGCGTCGCAGTCTTTTCTCTAATCTTCCGGTCGCCGTTGCTCCAGGAATGGGCATGAACGCTTACTTCACCTACCAAGTTGTTGGTTTCCACGGAACCGGACCTGTCCCATATCCCCTGGCTCTAACTTGTGTCTTCCTCGAAGGCATCGTCTTCTTTGTTCTCTCGATCATTGGCATGCGACAGTGGCTAGTAAAATTGATCCCTGCTTCCATGAAAGTTGCAAGTGGTGCTGGTATCGGCTTGTTCCTCACGGTGGTTGGGCTTTCAAGATCAGCAGGAATCGGTGCCATTAACGCCGGTGGAGCTTCTACGCCAATAGCACTTGGGGGCTGTCCTGACAAGTATTTCGATGCTACAACAGGAGAATGTACAAGCCACAAGATGACAAATCCTCAGCTTTGGATTGGTGTTATGTGCGGAGGCGTATTGACTGCTTACCTCATGGCTTACCGGGTGAAGTTGGCTATTATCACCGGAATTGTTGTTGTGTCAATCATCTCATGGCCGTAAGTTGCATTCGATCTGACAGAAATTGATTAATTAACTAATCATAAACAGGCGCAACACTGATTTTACCTACTTCCCATCAACAGAGACAGGAGATTCGAGATTCGACTTCTTCAAAAAGGTTGTCGCCTTCCACCCAATCAGCAGTATTCTGTCTGTTCAAGATTGGAATGTGTCCTCCGCACCTGCGTCTCAATTTGTTCTCGCTCTGTTTACCTTACTCTATGTTGATATCATTGATGCGACCGCAACCCTATATAGTATGGCTCGATTCTCTGGAGTCGTAAACCCAGAGACAGGAGACTTCCCCCGCTCCACCATTGCCTACTGTTGCGACGCTTTCACTATCTCCATCGGTTCGCTTTTTGGCCTGTCCCCGGTCACCGCTTTCGTGGAATCCGGAGCAGGTATTTCCGAGGGAGGAAAGACCGGACTCACATCCATCACCACCGGACTCTGCTTCTTGCTCTCGATCTTCTTGGCTCCCATTTTTGCCAGTATCCCTCCTTGGGCCACGGGTTGTACTTTGGTTTTGGTCGGTTGCATGATGATGAGACAGGTTACGGCAATCAACTGGAATTATGTTGGGGATGCCATCCCAGCTTTCGTCACTCTGGCCTTCATGCCTCTCAGTTACTCTATTGCCTACGGTCTGATCGCCGGTCTCTTCACATACACTGCCATCAACCTCCTGATCTACATCACGAAGTTGATCACTGGTGGGCGAATCCTTCCACCCGATGCGGACAACGCCGAATACTGGACTTTCTCACCGGCAGGCAAGAAGCCATGGTTCATGCGCGCAGCTAGTAACGGAGGAAAGTTCTGGGAGCACGAAAAGCCAACTGCAGATGAGATTAATATGAAGTATGATGGTGAGGAGGACGACTATAACAACGACCACAGGCGGAGCGACAGCGGTGCAGAGCTCAAGGCCAATGCTGCTAGACGAGCTTTGAGCCCAACTGACACGGCGAAGAGTAGTGTAAATATCCGGATGCAGGACATCCACTATACACGCGACTAAGATAATATTTGGAAAGAAAGGTGTTTCACGCGGGGAAATGAACAGGGAATGTGTATCGATAGAAATGGAATGTTAATAAGGGAAGTAAATTTACAGGACTTCAGGTCCATTGGCGGGAAGGTTTCATTTGGTAGCCTTTTTGAAGTTAGAGCAAGATAGCAATATGGATACTTTGTACGCTTCAGTTACCATGATTCTTCTAGTGTATATTGTCTTTCTCAGTCATCCAATTCCTGTGATATACTTCATTTTCGACAATTAAATGCCTTGTGCAACTAGCTGCTTCTCATGTATGCACACACGGAGCTATTACGCAAAACAGGTCACTATGGCTTAAAGTAGCATCCCGCGTCAAACTAATGAATCGATAACTAAGTAGAACCATCCCACTTCGCGCAAACCATTCAGTAAATATTACTGGGCCAGCAGAAACCGAACTAAGACTGCCGCAACTTTATTTACCACTTGGTCGGTTCGGCAGATCCAGCATTTGTTTTTGCCCGACGAATTGGCATGCGTGCTAGCCACCACCTCTAACATTTTACGTGTCAGGCATGCCTCCCTCACAAACCAACAAAATGGCAAATACGCAGGTTAAACCCGCCAAATTAGCCGGCGAAACTCCGTGGAAATCCCGTTCTTGTATGTTTGGTTCTCTCAAAGGTGGCTTGCTGCAACCCGACTCAGCAGTTTCGTCACGGCAAGCCCTGCCACGAGGGACTTTTTGCCACGAGGGCTTGCCACCACAAAGATAACAATCGAGCCGTCGCGTTGCTTGGCTGGGGCACATCATTGGGAGCAGATTTTCTAGGTGTGCAACACGTTGATTGCTTCTGTACTGTAAAAGATTGTGGCGGCGGAATTTCCCATCAGCTGCCTTACGCATGCGAGGTTCTCCACTTCTGTAGGCTTGTAGGGTGGTGCGTCTTTTTTTGTGAATCAAAAATGCCAGAGTACGCAAACTAGAGCAGAGCAGGTGGACTGATCCAGGTGGATTTCGGTACATGAACTTGCATCTTGGCTTGGGAACCAAGCAATTGCACAGTCGTTCCAAGTGGACCCTTCTTCTGAGACAGATCTAACCCCTTTTCATGATCCCCTTTGAATCGCCAGTCCAGATTTGGTTTTCCTTGGACTCGCTTAGGGGATGTACAGTTGCATCCATGCCCCAAGCTTCCAACATCGCCTCTCGATTTGGAGAGACTGAAATAAGAGTAAAATTGCCACAAGTCTGTGCCAGGAAATGCAATATCTGGTGCATTTTTGGTAATATTTTATTCTATTTCTAATGCAACAGTACAGCAAGTAAGTGCTTAGTCAGATGAGTTTTGATATTTGGTCTGCAATACTATCCCGAGAGCCAGAATATCTGCCTACGAAGTAATACGGCTGTCGTACTCTCTGCTCCTTCCTCGAACGTTCAATTAAATAGTACAACCTTACAGAATTGCTCTATCACTAATATCTCCAAATTTTCATCTTCCTATTATCTCTTCACATCTCACTCTTTTGTCCTGGCTGATAAACCTGGCTGTGATTTCTTGCTCTTGTATCATGTCTGTTACGGTCATCCTACTTTCAAAATATACAACCCAGGCAAAGATGAAGAGTATGCCCCGTATCCGGTGCGCGACATCTCTCTTAAAACTTTTATTTGCTGTTATTTGCTCCATTAATGCCTCTGGTGGCGGGAAGTTCAAGAGGAAAGCCAAACTCAACTAAGGAGACGCTCTCTTGTCGCTTATGAGTTCGTGCGGACTCGTAATTCGAGATTTGATCGTTGCGATCTGTGGTCGTAGATGAAATTGATGGTAATGGCGAAGCTGCTGTTGAAGACAGGCTTTGGGATGCAACTGCAATCCTTAAGTATGCAAGTATTTGGCCGAGAAAAGTGAATGGGCTGTAGGGTTTGATTCGAGAAGCTCCCGAGGTGGGACGCGATATGTTGATTGTCTCCGTGGCAGCTACAACGGATGTTCTAGTTAATGGCGGGACCTGACTCGAAGTCCGCACCTGGGTGGCTGATTCAATTGTATCGCTTGATAATTTGGGTATAAAATGACTGCATGTCCAGGACTGATCAACCCTCGCATTGTAGGGGACTACACAGACCTCCGGAGGCGGTATCCGTGACTCAACTGCGTTTGTAAGTCCTATAGAGCAGAGCATTCCTAGAATGAACGTGGCTAGGAGGAGAAGATTGGTAGCCGAGTTTGAGTTATGCTTCTTCTCGAGGTTCCCGGAAGTTTAGCATCTAACTCTCTTTCCGGGTGATCATAGAGGTCCTCTTCAATCCCATGTATATGTTCTGTGATGGCGTCAATTTCTTCAGGGCGTGCGACCCTGCTGATGAGTCTACTTGAAGCGACCACCCGAGCAGCCTTTATATACCACCTCGTCCGAAGAAAAATTGTTATCATAAGTAAGATGGGCCACAAGTGCTGTGCCTCAAGGTCTCTTGATTCCCCACCCTTCTCGGATGGCAAGGACGGCGTTGTCACTTCGGTTCGGGCCGCCACGGTGCTCGACAGTGTCGTAAATGTATTTGAGGCTGCAGAGGGAAGTATCGTTTCTTCAACAACTGATGTTACTGCCTCCAGCCACCTGGAGCTCCCAGTCCTCTCACTTGAAGTTTTGGTCTCCGCCATTCGCTGCATCTGCTGTGTTTGCTGAATGGATTCCTGACGACAGCTAGGACGTTTCGAAATATTGACGTTGATTGTCCTCACTAACCAGGGAAAGCTATTGAATAGAGCGGCGACTTTTACCAATGGTCTTGGAATTTGCAGTGAGTGTCCCTTGGATGAAATATTAGATGGTTTTGGTGTTGGCGTGATCGATTCAAGAATGGAATACACAGAGCTTGCTGACAAAGGAAGAGTATGTTGCGTAGATACTGACTGGCTCATTGCGCTCAAAGGTAGAGGGGATACTGTGAAAGTTTGAGTGACAGAAATCACCAGGCCATCTACCGTTTTCGTTGATATAATGCTTGTGTAGTTAACATCCTCTGTTCCTGTTGTTGATCTGAAGCTCAAAGGGGTGGGTGCTAATGTTGTGGTCGGTGGTACAATTACAGTGTTCATTTTCATTTCGTATATCGTACTGGTTAAACCTTCTGGGGGTGCAGATGCTCCTGTCACCTTCGGTGCCAAAGCATCCATGGCAACCCAGATAGTGTGGTGTTTACTAGTATGAACAACTGACGGGGCTGCTATGGAATGCAGCAAATTTGTACTCAAAGATGTAGAAGACTTGTCATTGCATGGCTGTAAGACCGTCGGGGAGGAGTTTGTCTCCTTCTCCTGGGCTGCTTCAGCTTGCTGGTCGCTATTTATCGGAGACATATTGTCAATATCAGTCGGGTAATCCTTAGAGTGGCGCTGCTCAGCAGGAGGGTTGTAAGCTTGATTTGTTTTGTCATAGATTCTTTGATAGAAAGTATGTCGTGATGAAAGAGGTTGCACCATGTTCGGTTCAGATGCCGTTTTTTAAAGACGTATGGAAATCCATCCTGCTGTGTGTCATTACAGAACGTTCGTGACTTGAGTTAGTAGAATAAAAGACTCAGGCAGTGTAAAGCATAGTCATAAGCCGATGAATGGCTTCCCATTCAAGTCACTTGCTGAGCGAATATATCCAATCAGTGCATCGTTTGTAAGTGGGCTCGTAATGGAGTCGCTGAAGTTACGGGGATCATGATAGAAGAGTAGAGATTAGTCTTTGTATCAATTGGAGTTCGATTTGTGCCACACTACCCTATCCATCTTACACAACCGGACCTTCTTCCTCTTCCTTCCAGTTGTTATGTCTTCTCTCTTCTTCAGTATGATTCAATCCTTTTAAATGTTATCATTTAAATGCATGAACAATTCGGTTTCATCCCGATAACTTTCATCCTTCGATTATGCGTCAGACAAGACTTGGTCGCTACTTCTCCTTGCAACCCCGAGACGGGTCCTCGATTCCGCGTCGAATCTATTTTCTAGAAATCCCGTTCAGCATCCGTTATCAGATCTACTATCAAGCTGGACCAATCCCAAATCAGTACATCGATTTAAACTGCTGGGCTCCTTCCAAAGTTAAGGACGAGTTCGAAAACACATCCGATTCTGACGATATCAAAGAGTTAGAACAAGAACGAGAAGTAGAGCGTCTCTGCCGGCACAAATCCCACATCATTATCCTTACCTCTTTCTCTTCTTCTAGTTCGCCGACTCACTAATCTCCATGTCACATCAGCCATCTATGGTTCAAATGCATTCGCCATCACGACACATGAGCCCAGGGGCTTGAGAGCCCTTGGAAGACAGGTAAAGGACAAATTACCAAGGTGGCAAGATCGACTAGCTGAAGGCCGCCTGATTGTTTGAAACAAAAAGGTTAACTATTGATATTGAATACATTATTTTTGCCTAGCTACCGCCCAGTTGGTGAGCTTTGTTCTAGGCGTGCTTAACAATTCACTGTCGCTGCCCCTAGGTCAGACGTGCGCCTAGTCACATGATATACACTCCAAGTCTTGTTCTAGAACCCAGGTTTGATCGAAATAGATAGAGAGGCCCCAACTAACTTGGCAGAGAAACACCTTGAGGATTCGCAGGAGACTGATGAAATGAATCAGGTATTTTTGAAATTGCCGTGGTAAATATGCGTATAGGTATTGAATTTCCCTATCAAAACATGTAGCAAGTTCTCGCTCCGTCCAACAAACGCTGTTTATTAAGTCGTATCCGTCTGCGCATCTTGTGGCCTACTTAGTAATCGAAGCCAAACTGCCTTCCAGCTCCACAGGAGAATTCTGCTGGAGTTGCACCGCCAAAGATTCCCTCCGCTCGGTCTCGATTGTCCGTACGTTCTTTCGCCTTTGAATTCCTTCATTACTCTGAGTCTGGTGGTTCTCAGGTCTCTGCTCCAGAGGTCGACTATCAGATTCTACGGGATCTCTTAGCTCATTGCCCATTGCCTCCACCAAAGGAATGGAAGCATCGACTTCGGAAAGAGAGGAGGGGGACTCACAGAATATTTCTTGTCCCCCTCTTCCATCCGTTTTCTCATCTGTCCTCATGATCACTATTTTAAACCTCCTCTTGATCTTCCGCTCGGCTCTTTTCTGTGATGGGTGGGTTTTTGTTTCTTTCTTTTCCTTGATCTCAACTTCTCCCCCGTCTACTGGAAGCTCCAGCCATACCTGAAACCCTCTTCCAGCAAAATTTTGCTCGTTCCACCGGCGCAACACAGATCTGATATCGCCGTCTCGTTCTAAGCGCTTCGTAACGGCTTTCACGACAGTTTTGCGATGTACTGCCCTTCCAGCATAATATCCAGCCACTGGCCCAAAGACCAAAATAAACCCTGACGATAAGGCCCCTGTCGTGATACCCGTTGTCCAGGCGGCCCAGTTCTCAATCCCCGTGAGCTTTGCAGCATTGGTGATATCGCTCGTCAGAAGATGCCACTCATCATGGGAGATATAATCCCATATCCGCTCATCGTAATGAAAACCAGAGTAAAGAGATTCATTCTTGGTAGCGATTGTGATACGATCAAATGGTATATTCTTTGCTGGTGCTGCAGGTGGAACTGCCGAAGATGTTGTCGCGGGCGTTGACAAGCTTGAACCTGCTCTCTGTACGGGGAAAATATGACTAGCGGAGTCCGAGGGGTGGATGGGGAAAGAATTTTGTGCCAACGGCGATATTGGAGAGGTGGGCGATCTATATTCAGGAGGGCGGAAATATGAGTGACTTCTGGGAACACTTTAGCCTCTGCCTTATACTTGGAAAGAATGATCCTCACGATTGCGTCATCGTGGACCCCGCATCTGTCTCGATCTGACCGTTCATGATGTTTGGATCAGCTGGAAAGTGCTGAGACGATTTCTCGGGATTGTCCAACATCTGTCCGATGACAATGTAATCAGGCGTCTGCGGCTGAGATGCCTCAGAGGGAGACATAGTAAGACTAGATAAAGCTTGAGTTTTGGAAGAAATATCAAAAATGCTTGCCCGAGTGAGCTTCAGTATATGTGTACAGCTCTAAGGGAGAGGTACGCAGGTCGCTATGTATAGGACTGAGGCAAACCTAGCCAGACCTGATTATGTTTTAAAAGAAAAAAAAAAAACATCCCCAAATGTTTGCGACGGGGAGTTGGTGGTATATACGCTGTGTGTCTTTTCCCCTGGATGTCAGCCTAATCGCGTCGTATCAGGCAGTGCAAGCATATACGATTGGCTCTTTTTTATATTTATTAGGGATACCTGGGATAGTCCTGTACCGTACAGTACAGTACTGCAGTGGGCTGATTACCGGATGGTGACTGCCAAGCAAAGCTTATTGAACAGCTCGTGCTGTTTCCCCCAAATCCTGGGGATGAAGTTTAGTAAGCAGTTGTTGGTTGGTCCATTCGTATCGCATCATGCAACCCCAAACATGCCGGACTAGATACTCGATAATTCCTCACAAACGTGCAAAGTGAAGTATCCAAATAATGAGTTTATCTACAATATGTGGATGGATCGCGTTTTCATACTCTTCAAGAAAAAGAATATATTGCAGTAAAATCACACGAACCACGAGCTGGCTCAGCCACGATATGCCAAGCAACTCTGACCGCCCTGCGGTCCATGTTTGGTACGAATGCGATTACGTAGGCCCACACCTATTCCCGCCGACCTCGAATTTGTGTGGTCAGCTATGCAAGCCCACTCGTAGAAGGAAGAATTCCATAGGCGAATGAAACTGAAAGAGTTGGATATCCCTACATGTTCCTCTGTGTTACGCCGGGGCAATATATGCAATAATATGCCGTAAAAAGTCAGTCTTGCTGATATCTTACAATCCGGATCGATCGGAAGGCTCCTCACAAGCGTAGCGCCCATGACCTTGTATACGAAATTCACAATGATCTTAATGTGGAGTGTACAATAGAACTTTGGTGTGTTCTTCGTCTTTTGTTATTATGCCTCTCTAAATAAGCTTTTGCTCTAATATTATTAGCTTTGATATCCATATCTTTAAACATTGATATGAAGTATATATTTTAGTGACCAAAGTTTGAAGGACAGAGTGTCAGAGAATACTGTTTTTGTGCAAACGGTCCTTTCGCTTTGATTGTGGAAGATGAAGTCTTATTGGGACTAACGAAAGAATACCCTTCGATATAGTCTCGAAGGATTGCGCTTGCATTTCTGCGGCCCTGAATTAGTAGGAATGCCAGCAACAGAGGACCTTATTCCAAGACTCCAGGTCATCTACGATTGATGACTGCCATGAAAAGAATCTATATCTAGAAGTTGAATTCTGAATTCTTGGCATGGTGGTGAAACGAAAGCGAAACTTGTCGGCAATTTTTATGGCAGTTTTTAAAAAGGAAACAATTTGCGAGAGAAACAAATAATCAGAATGGGGTAAGAATTGGTTTCACTTCTGCTTTGACAGATCAAGGTGACACTAAATTGTGCTCATCAGTGGCAGAGAGGGATATAAAAGTCGCGTATCAAGACCTATGTTTTGAACTTACAAAGTATTAATTTATAGATCGCTTTAGATTTTTAAAGAAATGGCTTGACTGACTACAATTGTGAGGCAACTCGAGGCTATACTGCGGGTTAATCATGCAGGACGAGCTTGTTCCGTAACCTGCTGCGGTGGTATTGATGGCTACGATTGTGAAATGAGGGTTTCAGAACAGCTCTTGATCTGCATTTATGTAGATGCCTCTTTAGGAAAAGGACCAAAACCAAAATGATAGACTGGCATCAAAGTTGGAAGAAGACTTGAGGGGGAGGGAATGATGCAGAGAGGTCATCGGTAGCGCAAACAGAAAAAAGGCAGGAATTCGTGGCAAGCCTTCCATGATCATATCGGCTTTCAGCTTGTTTTCTCGAGAACTATTCAAGAGCTTTGCAGAGATTCGGAGTTTTTAGAAGACATAACATATACATGTATTGATTTGGTAGAGACGCATACTGAGGATGAGTAACAAGAGATATAAAGAAACTTTGAATCTTGGTAACTGGAAACGAGATCTCAATAACATTTTAATACATTCCGCTAAACTTATATCATAGAGTAATGTACATGCTGGGCGGGTATCTAATTCTAGGGCCCAGCGTCCGAGTATACCACGAACAGTTGATATAGCCTTTTGCTAATTGAGTCTTCAAACGTCAATAATTGACTTCTAGGCAGTATAGCATATCATTTATATAGTGAGCAAGGGACAGTTCTTCGTATAAACTGTCATGCAATCCTTAACCGTCCATAGGTATGGAAGTTTGGTTGCCGGGGTTGTAGTCACCGCATTTCGCATGGGGACGTACAGAAATGTTGGGCACACCTTTAGCGGCATTTCTGTACTGGGATATCTGATAGTGTGATCTTTGTCGACTTATAGGATTGCTGATCATCATGTTTCCTTCGCAACTTTCCGCGCCATGATTCTCTGTTTCTCAACTACCCAGCCTTCCTGATCCGTCCTCTGTATCAACTTTCCAATTGCCAATGTAGTCTTTATACTCTTGCTGTCCACCCAGACCTTCCCGTTTCTACCCACAGCAATCTCAAATGCTACCCCCGCGGTTCCAAGCTCATCTAGCAAGACCAGAGCCCCCTGCTCCGCTGGTCTGGACAACATCAGTCGTCTCGACATCGCCAATGAAATTGAAAATAGCATCCCTCCCACCAGAGGTCCTAGGCCATCGGACTTCCCAGTTGTCGAAGAGACACACTCGATTTCCGGATCCATGTGCTTGTTTGACAATGTTACTCGCGCATACACCAGCGCGCCAGGGGCTAACTGAGGACGGGATTTTCGGGTAGCCCCTTCGAAGGACAAATGAGGAAGCGATGCATTTGAGGCATAATCACTGATGCTGGCGAAGTAACAATCAGTAGAGGAGTGATGGATAGTGGCTATTACCAAATCGTCACTAGCAGGAATGTACTAGACTCATTATCAGCAATAGGTGGGCTCTGAACGCGACAGAACATACTCTGCCAGCATTGAACTCGATCCAGACAGCATTCTTCTTCTTGTCTGTACATAATCGACCCGCCACTGTTGCGATGATTGAATTGGGTGGGATATGAACTAGTCCCGGACCAAGCTTTAAAAGTTTGGTGGGATGAGAGGGAAGAGTATCGGCATCTAATTGGTCGCCCGGAAGAACAATCGTCTCTGTTGCCATCTTGAAGGTATAGTGTATGAGTAAGTGGTTTCTCGCTCAAGGCTAGAGTTTTATTGTGAAAGTTTGTTTTCAGCGTTATGGATTAGCATCCATTCTGCCAAGCCAATCGCTCAAGAGATGTCTGATTAAAACACTATAACCTTCACACTGTTAGAGTTCTTGGGCCACGGTGCTCTCACAGAATTGAGTATCCGAGAAATGCGCTTGAAAATTGTATTAGTTAACATTTACTTCATTTTGCCATCGATAACAAGCAGTAGGTGGACTTCGAGCGGTGGCCAGGTATAATTCCTGCAGAAAAAGAGAGCAAGCGACAAAAGCGCCTTGACCGCTTTTGCGATCGAAGCCCACTTTGACAAGAATACCCTTATAAAGTGATCTTGTTCTATACAGGAATTATCAAGGTGCAGAAGCCAGGTCTTTCGAAGAGAGAGTGTTTAAAAGATCAAGCGTTTATATAAATTGAATTGTCAGTATTTGAGAAAGCTCTAGTTGCCAGGGTGGGGTGCCTAGCTTCGTCTGTTGCAGCTAAAATATTTCGAGAGAAATAAAATCCTGGCTGATTTCCAAACCTCGAACATTACATTTCGACCGCGAAGATTACCCTTTTCCACTAAATATGGCAGCAGAGGGATCATCAGCGACTGGTCCTACACCCGGGGAGCGACATGCGATTGGTATCTCTTTTGGTAACTCGAACTGTTCAATTGCTATCGCTGTAGAGGACAAGGCCGAGGTGATCGCAAACGAAGATGGAGGTTCGTAAAGCACTTATCTGTTAGACACAAGGCTCTAGCTAAAGCACCCTTGCAGATCGTTTCATTCCTGCGGTCCTATCGTATGTGGACGGGGAGGAATACTTTGGCCAACAAGCCAAGTCGCAACTTGTACGAAATCCTAAAAACACAGTCGCATACTTCAGAGACTTTTTGGGACAAGAGTAGGCATCCTTCTGATTCTTCCTTAAACTCTGCTAAACAAAGCTATAGGTTCAAATCGATAGATCCTACTCACGCTCATGCCTCCGCCCATCCCCAAGAACACGAATCAAGCGTTGCCTTCACGATCCAAGATAAAGCAGACTCCGAGCCATCTATTGTTCCTGTCTCCGAGGCTGCCACACGGCTATTAAAGCGCCTGGCACAGTCTGCATCTGACTATACAGGGAAAACAGTCAATTCAGCGGTCCTTACCATACCAACAAACTTCAGCGAAAAGCAAAAGGAAGCATTAACGAAAGCCACACAAGATGCTGGCCTCGAGGTTCTTCAGCTCATTCCTGAACCGATCGCAGCTGTTCTTGCATATGATGCAAAGAACGAGCACAATGGGACAGACAAAATCGTTGTAGTTGCAGATCTAGGTGGAACACGCTCAGATGTTGCAGTTGTAGCGTCAAGAAATGGTATTTACACTATTTTGGCCACGGCCCACGATTACGAATTTGCGGGGTTCGCACTTGACAAAGTAGTTGAGGACTTTTTCGCGAAGGAATTCATTAAATGGAACACTACAGATCCTCGAAAGGAGCAAAGACCCTACGCCAAGCTAAAGCTGGAGTCTGAGGCTACAAGGAAGGCCCTCAGTATCGGACAGAATGCTAGCTTCAGCGTGGAATCCTTAGCTGAGGGTGCTGACTTTACCTCAACGATCAACAGATTCCGCTACGAAACCCTCGGTAACAAGGTCTTCGCAGGAATAAACCGTCTGATTGAGGGCGTTGTAAAGAAAGCCGAACTTGATGTTCTAGATATTGACGAAATTATTCTCTCGGGAGGCCTATCTCACACTCCAAAGATCGCAATTGGGTTGGGCCACATCTTCTCCAAAGCTGCAATTCTTGCGCCCTCCACATTACCTACCGCAATCAATCCTGCAGAATTACAAGCAAGAGGTGCAGCATTACAAGCCAACCTGATCCAGGAATATGAGGCCGAGGACATTGAGCAATCGACTCATGCCGCAGTTACGACCGTTAAACATTTGTCAAATGCGATTGGTGTCCTAGCTATCTCTGATGACGAGAAGGTCGGTGTCTTCTCGCCTGTTATCTTGGCTGAGACGGCCGTTCCAGCCCGTCGTATCATTCACATCAATGCACCTGGGAAAGGGGGCGATGCTCTGATCAAAATCGTAGAAGCAGATAGTCACATCAAAGTCTCGCAGGTAGAGCCTGAGCCGAAGGAGAAGGCCGAGGAAGACAGCGATGCCAGCGACTCAGAAGATGAGGGACCAATAGAGCAACGGGACAAGGTTTGGAGAATCGGTACCCTCTTGGCTGAGGCTGCAGTTAAAGACATTAAGAAGGGTAGCAAGGTCGAGGTTATGGTCAACGTGGCTGCGGATCTCAGCATCACAGTTACTGCAAGAGAAGTGGGTGCGAAGGGAGGTGTCAGAGGAAACATCAGTGCGCCTTAAGCACATGCGGGAGAGTTGCTGGAATGGAGCAGAGAAGAATCAATTACCCCTGATTTCACACGACTTATAGCATATGGGTAGATCGTTTGGGCTTTGGGCAATGGGTAATAGAAAAGCCCTATGCATGGAGTTGATTAATGAACTTACCATAGACGTACAAAAGCAAAATTGAATACATTAAGACCAGGGCGAGTGAGGAAGTGGACTTCGTTATTGACTTATCTTGAAGTGGTTATAATATGGAGGATGAAAACACAATACAGGGACAACTTAAAACCAAAGATGTAAGTCAGTGTTATTTCTTTACTGGCACGCATGAAATCATCTATGAGTTAAATGATGATATACCTTATTCACAGACCTGTTCTGAATTTCGGTGTGGACAATAAATAAGAACCAACTGCTGTCTGATCACTACTGTAGTCCTTGCACTTGTACACTATTAATAGCTTGACGGCAGAAACTAATTTTAACTTGTAGATGCAACAGAAAAATATGAGGCGAAGTTATGGCAGTGTCTGTACTTTATTCAGAGGAGAACAGGATGGCGGCATGGTGAATCACATCATTTGCATGCATATGACGACCTCGAAATGATGGAAAAGATCCATGCGAAAATCCAAAGCCATGGGTACGGATAAAGTTTGTATAAGCTTATGGCATCTTGAGTCGTTGCGATTGCGCGATCCAGCCCAGCTTATGTTTTGCCTATGCATTATATTCTTATATCTAGAGTGTCTCTATACCTTAATGCCCTCTGGTTCTCCGATTTGATACGACATGGAGCAAACACGAATTATTTTAAAACATATATGAGAGAAACTGAGAATGCCATATCAGCGATTATTGATGCCATGGAAACGAAACAATATGCAAAGAACAGAAGATCAAGGCACAACATGATCAACTCGACGCTGGTCGTCTCACACAGCGAATCCTCACTCGGAGGGCAGTAGTAGTCAATCCGATTTCTGCATCGTGAGGTTAGAAGCAAAGCACAGCGTCGTCACGTCTTGCCAGGAACCTGATTGAGATCGACCAACTGGATTCGCTACAGATATCACCGCCCCAAGACAACCTTCCAAATGATCGAAAGGTTCCTCTGAACCAAAAGTTTGTTCTGGTAGCTCATCCTGTGTGAGATGCACAGGAAAGGGGAGCGCAGGCTTCGAAGATTTTGTGATGTACCTTCGCGAGGCTTCATGAAGATCGGAGGAATAGTAAATGAAGCTGAGCACGTTTGGGATGGAGACTTTTCTTCCGTAAAGGTGAGTTTAAGCAAAGTATGCAGAATGTTCGAGTAGCTGAGGTTGGCTAGATACACTTTATGCAGCTAAATGGCAGACACCTACAGGAGAATAGTATTGCTACTCAGCATCACGGCGCAGTCTATTGGAGAGCACACCAACACCCCTTCTCGGACACGGGTTGCTTCCTTCCTCACCAGAGTGATCTCATACCTTACTTCAACATCCAATCACTACTTCTGAGAAGGGTCGCTAAGTTTGCGCTTTTTGAGAAACTACTCTATTTTTGTTTTACTCAGGGGCATGAGATGAAGTTAAAAGGGAAGTGGATCTCGCAGCTGACCAGAAATCGGCGTTTTACATTTTCTTGAGCAAGTTTTGCTGCAGTATTGACGCCTCCCCCATATTTTCGAAACTTGGGCCTCGCGAAAGTTTTGCCGCTGTCTGGGCTATATTGAACCTTGGTGTAACATCGAGGAGAATCGAGGTTGGTAGCAATATAGAGCTTTTCTCTACATGCATGATCACTCAAAATTATTCGAATATCATGTTCCGAGTGGGACGAAGTCTACAGTCTTTGATCACAGCATGAATTTTTATGGTTCCCCAGTGTACAACTCTTTATGGCTGTTACTCTACCGAGGATAATTTGACGATAAACTTTGAATCCTGTTTGTCAAAGAGCTGACAAGACCTACTAAAACGGGTTGGAATGTTACCTCACCGGCTAATGATCGGCACAGTGATACTCGATTAAGCTTTTCGATAACCTGATTAGCGCGGTACTTGGAGCGAGTGCTTGGGACAATTTTTTGAGTGGTTTTGATGAGCTAGAACGTGGTCACAATTTGTATTGTGGAGTACCGGCAAGGCAATACTTCTTAGAGCAGCTTAATCCCCATATTTCGAAGCTTTCTAGGCCCTCATTTATTACAAAACATGGGATGCTCATATATTTATTCGATAGAACACTATATTGTCATCGGATCCGATAGTGATGGGTAAATACAAGCCGGAGCGTCAGTAAACCGCACGATTTCGGACAAGGTTCCCCGCCCTTTTATATTGCCTGCATCAAATGAGCCAACCATAATTTTCTCTCCCATTTCTGGGATAGAACCCTTCTCACTACGGGCCAATATTAACTCGCGTTTGTGCCAAGGTTATCTGCCGTTTATAGCCTGGCTGTTTAGATCTACGGCTTTATTTAATTCCTTGGGGGGCGTGCGAAATCTGGGGTAGTATATCGAGGCAACGTCAACTCACGAGTGGTTGCGTGGTTCCGCCTCAACCAGTGATACCTTCACCTGATCATTTCAGCGCTCAACGATGCCTGTGGCAATCGTGACTCTCCTTTTTCTGGTAGACGTTTTATCCGCGTATACAATGAGGGCATTCGGCAAGTTATGCCGTCTGGCCCATCGTATCTTAGGATAATCCGTATCCAAGAGCTGGCAACTGCTGATGACGGCGGGATGCCCTGGAGTGGTATTGAACTCCAAGTGGATGAAGTCATCTTATTCTAATTATGACTCTTGTTTTGGCCATTCCCACGCTTTTCGTCTCTATCTGCTGGCTATAGCGTGAGTGCTTCAAGGGAATAGTAGGTTTGAGGTTGTGTGGAAGCTCTAACCCTATTTTATAATTTTATAAATCCACTATTCATATTCAAGAAAGGATATTGAGAAAAGGCTCTACGGCACTCTCAAATCAGATACTTTCATGTATAGCTAAAGTGCAAAAGTCCATGCCAATGCATGCATTTTGTTTATCACAATCCTCGGCTTGCATATCTCATAGGGTTGAGAGAACTGATATCCGAAATCCATGAAAGCAACTGTCCCCAGACTCTTCGGTTGAAGATCCCATATGAATTCAGTCTGTAAAAGGAAATAAATGAATAATGCCCAATTGTACAAGCTGAATCGATTTATCGTTGCCTTACGTTTCAGATAATGTTATGACATTTGTCCCACCAGTCGGATACCCCATCACATGTGGAAAAACTGACGACCTTCAAAACCCGTCGACTTTTCAGGTACATAGTAATGGTTTTGGCATTTCTGCTATAGCCTCCGATGCCCAACTCATATGATCAGGAACACGACCAGGGTCGGAAGCCACACCCCCATACTCAGGAAAATTATGATTGCGGGGGAGCATCAAGAGAAAATATGCCCAGAGATACTTCTCAATCCTGATCTGTCTTTAGTCCGCGCCAATGGTTACCAAGGTGGTATAACTCTTGCATTATATAATGTGTTTCTAGATGAACTTATACCCCTTCAAGTCAACTGTGTAACTCTAGCTCCATTACACAACCTTGTCTCGAGAATTTTCCGAAAACTTCCAGATGTCATCTGCTCAACTACCTTGGCGACCAGTGATAGTTTAATCCCATCATATCGTGGTGTAGCTTTACCTCCCGTATAGGCAATATTCAGATATCTCGTTAATGGGTTTCTCGACACTGCCGGTACTTGCCTCTAAGAAAAGAGCTCTTAGGCAAGGTCACAAGTACTATGTGGATCTTACCCACAAGGGAAAGGAGCAGCTATCCGCCGTGTGCTGCACCTCTCAGCTCGGATTAAACTAGGCACGGTTATAAGGAGCGTCCTTTCCGTCGTTCCGTCTTCCTGGATTCATTTTTCAACGCGTCTTCGTGATCCGCAATTACTTACGGAAGGATTGGCACTATGCACAAAGCTGTACTTAAAGTCTGTCGGCTCCGCGAGGAGCCTTTCCCTTTCTCATCCACAAATCTACTTTCTGTACACTGATTCCTACCAAAATAACCATGTATCGAAGTGTTCTTCTTGCGACCGCCTTGATCGGTGGTGCCGTCCGTGGCCAACAAGCCGGCACCTTGCAGACCGAGACTCACCCTTCATTGACATGGCAGAGATGCACATCTTCAGGTAGCTGCACAACCGTGAACGGGAAGGTGGTTATCGACTCCAATTGGCGCTGGGTCCACGACAAGACCAGCGGTTCAACCACGAACTGCTACACTGGAAACACATGGAACACCACACTGTGCCCAGACAATACAAAGTGTGCCGCCAATTGCGCTTTGGAAGGTGCTGATTATGCCGCAACATATGGTGCGACTACTTCTGGTAACAGCTTGAAGCTCACATTTGTCACCAAGGGACAATATGCAACCAACATTGGATCGCGTCTGTATCTTATGGACACTGATACCTCCTACCAACAATTCAGCCTCTTGAACAACGAGTTCACTTTTGATGTTGACGTTTCCAATCTTCCCTGTGGCCTTAACGGCGCTCTTTACTTTGTATCTATGGACAAGGATGGTGGAATGGCCAAGTATTCCACTAATAAAGCGGGTGCCAAGTATGGTACAGGGTACTGTGATGCTCAGTGTCCTCGTGACCTGAAGTTCATCAATGGAGCCGTAAGTTTGACGTGTTGAATCCCCCCCCCCCCAAAAGTGTGGGAAAATTGTACTAATTTTCTTCGGTAAGGGCAATGCTGAGGGCTGGAAGCCATCTTCCAACGACGCCAATGCTGGTGTAGGCGGCAAGGGTTCATGCTGTGCCGAGATGGATGTCTGGGAAGCAAACTCGGTTTCAGCAGCATACACTCCGCACTCCTGCCAGCCTGTTTCCCAGACCATCTGCAACGGTGACAACTGCGGAGGCACCTATTCAGCAACCCGTTATGCCGGAACTTGCGATCCCGACGGATGCGACTTCAACTCCTACAGAATGGGAGACACCACTTTCTACGGAAAGGGCCTCACGGTCGACACCAGCAAGGTGTTCACTGTCGTCACGCAATTCATCGGCAATCCGCTCACTGAGATTAAGCGCTTCTACGTCCAGGGTGGAAAAGTCATCCCCAACTCTCAGTCCAAGATCTCTGGTGTTACTGGCAACTCCGTCACCCCAGCTTTCTGCGATGCCGCCAAGGCTGCTTTCGGGGATGTTGATCCATTCAAGACTCATGGAGGCTTCTCATCGATGAGCTCCGCTATGGCCGGTGGTATGACTCTTGTCATGTCTGTCTGGGACGACCATTACGCCAACATGCTCTGGCTCGACTCTACCTATCCAGTCAGCAAGACCAGCGCTGGTGGGCCACGTGGCACTTGCCCAACCACCTCTGGTGTTCCGGCTGATGTTGAGGCTCAATCTCCTGGTGCTTCCGTCACCTACTCCAACATCAAGTTCGGACCCATCAACTCCACCTTTGCCCGATAAACATTCTTTCAGGCATCACGATGTATATGGGGACGTATACAATCTATTATTCAAGGTGATTCTTTCTCTTCCAACGTGTTGGCTACTGGGTACCAACATGTCTTCTCTCGTTGTTGTTATCTTGATACAGCTGGACAAAAATTGCCGAAATGTACATATCAAATGCCAATCAAGATTGTAAATACGTCTATAGCACAGCAGACATTCTTTATGTTGTGAAATGGGGTAAATTCGGATTTGTTTCGAGTCTGAAGGCAAACTTTTCCCTTATAATGTGAAAATGTATTACCTCGCTTATCAAAAGGAGGCACGTCACGTGAAGCCATAATGTCTCTTGAATGTCGTTTCTCTAGGCCACACTTAGTCCTTCTAGAGTGAAAATTATTCATCTGGTTTTCTTATTGCAAGCATGTTAAGTGGATGAAAGAATTAACTTGCGAAGGTTGTTCGCGAAGTTTTAGTCACAGCCATACAGATATTCAGAACCTGTGCCCGACCAAGCAAGGCGGTACATAGCACAAAACGATCCATGCAGAAAATCAAAGAACTTGCCAAAAGTTTAACAGAAAAAGGTATCTAGCCACCCAGTCTCTAGCTATCAGCTTCATAAGCGATAAAAAATGGATTATAGCTTAGCCCAATTTCGTTCGTAACATGATCACCTTTATCACCAAAGTGAAATTTCCATGCTAAATATCTAAGTTGTGCCTTCTTTACCGACAGTGTTTCCGCATCTTCTCACTCATTTCTATATTCTCTTTACCAAACAACCCTTCGAACCGTTTATTAACAACCCTTCAAACCGTTTATTACCACACCACACATTACGTCACGGGAACCCACCAGCAACACTTCGTTCACACGATGGTGCCTCCTCATTTTCGCCCTAAACGACCATTCTACTCTGACTTGCCACCAGATTTCGATTTCAACATCTTGACAAGCTTACCAAAATCCGATGTCTCGAAACTAAGTGTCTTCAATCATGAATTACCAAATCCCAACCAAGATCTCGCACCTCAAGTCCTTCCTTCACCTCCTACGTGCTTCTTTCAATTTGTGGAATTTCCGGACAAGTTGCAGCTCAATGTCGTAAGTTGATTACCTTGATATCCGTTCAGCCCAGGCCACCTCCATCATCACGAAAGCTGATGCTAACCGTGGACAGTGAAGCAAAGTTGTCGAAGCCATACCTCGAGACCGGCATAAAGTTTTGTATTAACCCAGTGAATATGAAGCGATTAAAGAGCGGCGACGAGAAGGTTGGTGTAATGGCAGTCCCCAGGCTGCAAGTTCTCATGCACATCTTCCAGCGACTTTGTTTGTCTGCAGAATGAGTCGACTCGAGACCTTGAAAGTATTTATGACCCTCCACCGACCAGACCTCTTGCCAAACGATCTACTCGCACGGCCCATTTGCATGGATGTAGTCAAAGATATAGCTTGGTTTGAAGAGCAGGAGCTCTGCCAGTCCGGACGTAATAGCATTCTGCTTCGGCACCTAACCCGAATTCACTGCGTCCATCGAACGACTATACATTATTAGAGAAGAAAAGTTTTCGGAAGCACTATTCGTATAAGACGTCATCTCTAAATATCTGGGTGGTTGGATTATGCCAGCTTTCGAAGGTCTTAAAGAACTGATCTTGTGTTGCCAAGGTAAAAGGATAGTCAAAGAAGCGTGCTGGACCTGGGGATACTCCACTTGGAAGGCTGGACGGAAACTGTGTTTGTAACTTTCAACAAGAAACGTAGGCGAAGTTCTGGCTCAGCGCAAGGCCAAGACCACAATTAGCAGTGGAAGCATATATCAGTGCCAAACTTTATTTCATAATGCAAGATAGAGAAACTGCAATGAGTAAAACGCGTAACATCGTTGGCCCTCCCGAGGTTAAAAGTCATCAGTGACGATCAACCAATGCAATACAATGCGACCAAGAGTCCCACGATTTTCTAGAATAATCAGCGAACAGAAAAACAAAGTGCTATAATTGATCCCCATATCCATCTTGACTTTCTGCCCTGCTACGTGAAGGAAAAGGGGCCATCCAGAACACTATTAATAGCCGAAGATTCCTGAGATGTTATGGTTCGGAAGGGATGCTACAGAAACATTCCTGTCCCAACGCTCAAAAACATAATCCCTGAGTTTTGGCTCCTTGGTTACCTTATCTTTACACAATAGAGTTTGCCAAAGGCCATGAAACGGCAAAGCCAATGTTTCAACCTTATCTTGAAAGCTGAGTTCAGGTGCAACAAAGTCTGCACATGCTCTCTTAACTCTTGTGAAGTTCCCTGGCCCATCATGTTTCAGCGCGTCCATCACAAGTGCATGAGTAACCGAATTGTATAGCACTCCAGCATGGGAGACTGGACCGCCAGCAGGCTGACGAGCACATGCGCCTTGAAGGTATATGTTGGAGACTGGTGGGCCCATGGAATTAAGAAGATAAGCTGAAGCACCTGTGCCACCCTGAGGTCTGATTATGCTATCGGTTCCGCTATATATCGTTGTTGTGGAGACATAAGCACTCTTGCCTCCATAAGTCTTGGCGCCATCCTTTCGAAGGGCCTTGATGAAATTACTGTCGTGTTTTTGTTGAATGACTGCTGGAGTACATAGAAGACAGCGGAGTAAATTTGTACCGCACGCGAATCCGGCAGATTTCGTTCCATGGAAACCAGGGCTAATAGCTATAAAATCGGACAGATGGTAGCGGATTGTGTGCCAGTATCGCAGAGCCCACTGTGTTATCACACCACCTTGGGAGAAAGTTATCACAGCAGGCGTCGTTCCTGTCAGAGCGTGCAAGTATTTCAGAGCATATGCCACGTATTCGGCGTTGACTTGAAGATCACCAAGGAGTCGGCCAGGGACATTCAAGTATACGGGGTCTGCAATGGATGAGGATGAGAGTAACTTCCCAATATTAGCGCGGAAGTTGGAGTAGCCGGTAAGGCCAGTGCCTGGCACTAGCAAAACCGGCTGCTTTTGGCCCCATGTGAAATTACGAGGAATATACATTGCACTTCGTAAGAACGATTCCTCAACGGAGAATGAACCTTCGTCTTCAGTGTTGTTGTAGAAAACCTTGCCCAGGGGAACATCAGGATTTGTGTGGTTCGAGCCGTCCTTTGCTGGATCTTGTCCAACGGATAGAGACATATCATATCCTGCTACTAACGTACTCACAGTTTTGTCTGTGATAAACAGCTCAGGACGATCCAGTACAAGTCTTGCGTAGTCGAGATAACCATGCATAGTAATCTCACCGATGTCGTTGCCTAACAGTCGTTTCAGAATTGCATCGAGAATTGTGCGGGTAGCAATAGGTATGTCATTTGGCGTTAGAATGCGATTAATTATTTTCTCTATTTCGAATCAGCATAAAGTCACCGAGACAGCAGCATAATTCAGTGAATAGCATACCATAAACCTTGATCAGAGTCTGAACAATGACTTCTGTGTCTCGATTTGTCCCACCCGCAACTTTTTGAACGGCGTCAATGTTGGCAACTCCTTCAACAAGTTCTCGGATAAGCTCTCTGACATCAAAAGATCCTGGCTGACCTTCCGGAGAAGCAAATCCAAATGGCAATAGAACCAATGGAAGGAAAAGAGTATTCCACCGCATTGTAAATGAATAGAAGAATTAATACGACAGAATTAGGATATTTGCAGGAATTGCAGTTTTCCAAAAATGTCCTTCGCAGAGCATATGGTAGCGGAAAGTGAAGAATAGAACAGAGAGATCGAAAGTGAAGAATTCATAGCAAACATGATGGAAAGAGCAGCGCACTCAACTAGAGCATGGATGGATGTGCTTGCAGTCTGCATTCTGCTCCAGATAACCTGCAAGAGCGATTTGTGCATGAACTCAAGCGTATGCTTTATTATTTACAACGCAGGAGCGGATCTTTCTTTGACGCTTTTCTGCTACACGACCGACGTGCCGTAGATTCTCTGCCCCAATATTCTCAACTTTACCGCCATATTCTTGTCCGCATAATGCTCTTGGATCCGCCCTTCCGTCGTCGAAGAATAAATATTGCCCTCAGGATGCCCGTTGTATTTGTATTGACCTTGCATCTCTTGCACCGCGAATTGTTCGCAATCGCGCCTTATGGAGCTATTCCACCATTTTGGCAGAAGTCCTTTCCTCGATTCTGCGAGGTTGAGGAGCGTTTTAAAGTCAGAAAGGCATTGGGAACGGCTACAACAGGCGTTAGTCGGCTGTAAAGGCAGGTGATCTAGGCCACACTACTTGTTGTTGATACCTAACAGCTTGCCTTTAAATTTCATTTCATCTTCCACTCGTAGGCGGAAGGTATCGACAAGCAAACATTTTACATCGGAGGCGGTTCGATGGTGGAGCGCATCCTCTCCTGTGCTGGACTTGAATGATGCCGCGGTGATTGACAACTTCGGAGGTCTATTTGCGTTGAGATTGTGCACGGCCCATAAGACACCGGCCAAGGGTAGCAGGAGGACAAGTCCAATTCCAAAGACTATGAGTGGAAGCATTTGCAGGATGTTGCACAAAATTGATGTAATGATGAAGAGTTCGCTCCACTCACGCCGAGACAGGATAAAGAGACCCCTGTTGTCTGCAAGCCTGCCCTGACACTTAGACTTATCTGATCTAGGAGGTACAGATTTGTGGGAAATACTTGCACTCTACTAGACTAGTAAAGTTTAGATGAGTTCATCTTGTGAATTAACAAGGTTTAAGAAAATATGGGCTGCTCAACCATCATCGAGAAATTAAATCGTGGGGTAAATCGGCACCACCGGCCGGATGCAATACAGAAGAAGTCATTAGCCTGACATTCTTGAGAAGCAAGAAGGAAGCTATTATTCCAATACAATACAGGAGTTGATGACAATCAGAAGCCATGTGCTGATTTAACTTCTTTGCACGATGCTCTCTTCTGCTCTCTCTTTAAGCTTAAATTAGCCGAAGCCACCCCCTTGATTCTATTATATCAAACCGCAACATCCCGCGTTGCTCTAACGCCGAAGCTGGTAGTTGTTTTACACAATCTCTACTGATTGACCAAGTTTCACAAATCTGAAAGCTTATTTGAGTTCTTGATTCTCACGAGTCGGTTCAGAATCCCAGTTATGGTACGATATGGACAACGGGATGCTGGGCTGTCATGAGCTTCCGATGAATTAATCATCTATTCATTATGCATTAAGGAGAGTGTTCGTAACTTTTATATACAACATATGTCAAATATTACCAATGCAATCGCTATGCACGCTTTTTCCAACTCATATACAGCATTAGATCCTCCTCAGTCTTCATCAATTATCCACACCCTTCCAGCGCTCCAACCATTCAGAGGCAAAGCGCTTAAGAGAATTGCCAAGCTGGGGTGATGGTTCCAGAGGAGCTAGTGGCGACATTGATGCCGATGCAATCTGTGCGGACGAATGCTGGAGCACCGACAGCGTAGATCTGGTAGACGCCCTCAGTCTCAGTTGGGCAGGCATTGAAGCCATTACCGTTGAAGGCCAAGTTTCCAACAGTGTTCTCAGAGGATTGTGGGGTGTAGAGGAATGGAACGCGGACGGAGCCTTCTGGGGCAGCGGCGCTGTGCGCGATGGTGTAACCGAGTTGTCCGTCGCTTGTGACATATGCTTGCTGTCCTCCTGGGACGATGACGTTCAAGCTGAGTCCGCTCTCGGTCAGGGGTTGAGCGACAACAGAGGTGGAGTTTCCGACTATGAGATAGTTAGCTCTTGTTTGATTGCAGAGAGGCGGAGGGGAAACATACGCTGAGAGCAATCGAGGTTTTCGATTACAGGGCAGTAGGTAGCAGTCTCCTTGCCGATCCAGAATCTTTGGCCGTTGGCGACGATAGAGCGCAAGTGAACATTTGGGTTTCCACTGTGGGTGGAAATCAGGCCGAAGGCACTGTTCTCTTGTCTTTGCTCAACAGGAGCAGCGACAGCCAAGCTGGCGACGGTGGCGGCGAGGAAGGTCTTAGCAAACATTTTGAAGGTAGATTGTATTGACTGGAGGTCAGAGAATAAAGCTGTAGATTGCTGAAGTATTATTGGTAGTTAGAGATGCTTGAGAAGATGTGAAAGCTGATGATGAGAAACACTTGGAAGGAAAGCAAGAGATCTTTATACCATCTTCACCTCCTGCCGGTAAACCGATATCTCATGCTTTCAGGAACAAACCTCGTATTCTTGACGTCGAGCCCCTCACGATCATCGGTCAAAAAATCTTACATAAGCCGCTTGTGCCCAAAGCAGGACCAAGACCATACTGATGATGGGAGGTGAAGATCGTTTTCTCGTATTGAAGTCCCTGCGCCACCCAAAAATAAATAAGCGATCCTGTGACGTCGCTATCGACTCCATCTGCCCCGGATTTCAGGGCCTTCCCCTACCCCCTTTGAGATATATTCCGAGCGTTAGTGGAAGGCGGTCAATGCAACTTGGCCACTCTATCCTCGGAGATGCTCCTTTATGTTGAAGAAATGCCGTTTTGAGACTGTTTTCGCATGCTGTACAATGCTTACACGAACCTATGGCAAGATCGTATTCTTCATGTTGTGCATTTTACGATGCATATTCACACGATCTCGGGTATGCCGGCTTCTCCATCACGAAGAGAAGCTTCCTGAATTTTCGTTTGCTCTATAGGCGACGATAGAAAATGCCGGCCCCATACAGCCGCGCTCCCCGTCTCGTATGTTGCACAAGTACCGGTTGCTTTAGCCTCTTCAAATTATGGAACATAAGTGGCGCTGGCAAGGGTTTGTGGTTCGTATTTTGCACATCACATTTCTTGGTGTCATATGATCAAAAACTAGTAGATATATTTGACTTGAAGGACGACTTACCGCTCCTGGTACGAGAAGGGAACTTTGGTAAACTCTGATATGGGATCAAGTGATGTAAGGTAACGTTGTAGGAAAGTCAGCATCTTGCATTTGGCTTCACTGCCCGCAAGAATGGCAAAGTTTGAGGTATTTGTCAATAGTTGCAAAGGATTTGTCAGTTGAGAATTTTCACTATGAATATATCGCCGAAAACTTGCCTCGTCGCTCACAATTAACATTGAAGGCCTTGAAAAGTAGTGATTTGGCATTTCAATTCAAGACACAGCATAGTTTGAATTGTTATTTTCTTCGAGTTTGAGATATATTTGATGTTTTACGTTGATCTCCGTACCGTATCCGCAAATTTCCCTGGGCTAAGCGCGCGTTATATTGGATATGCGGATCCCTCAACGTCTGTCCCCAGCAAAGGCGATCTTGATCTTAAACCTTTACCATTACTTCATTCTGCAATTCAAGTTTCTTGCTCTCATGACTTTCACGTGAAAGAAGGAGCCCGACATTCCATATTTTTCTCGGTCCTATCTCGGGTCACAATCACGCAACTTGATGATCATCTAATCTGGCCACTGGTCATACATCACAGTCTGTCCTCGAGACAGACGGCCGAAGTTCATTCTCACACTCCATCTCACATAGAGCGTTCCCACCATCCTTATTAGACCACCTCCCGTTGCGAAAATGTCTAGGAATAGTCAGCAGCAGCCTTACCGACCTTTCAAAATGCCTCCCATGAAACAATTGACATTAGGAAAATATAACTTACCACTTTTCGCACCTTCCGGGAAGTGGTGGCCAAATAGCGGCGGCTGTACAGTGACACAAACACCACTACTCTCCTCCCTTCCCCTTCCGTGTCCTTCAACACCCTCACTACTGCCATTGATTGTTGCCTCGGCATTGTCACAGAAATCGCCTAACATGAAATCTATTTGCTTATCGAACGCCTTAACGCCAAATTCATATAGTAGTTTTCGCGCACCACGCTGGGAGAGGGCATATGCAATAGAGCAAGATGGGCCGGATGGCACGTGAACAACACGGGTATGAGGTGGATAGAGGGTCCCGTATGCGTCAGGAGTAGCAAAAGGGTGCGGCTTAAGATGCGCAGGTGAGGGAACAGTTGGATCATCGAGGATAAGGATGCGTTTGGTGGGTGTGAAGTTCCGGAAGCTGGACCCGCAATGGCCAACCCAAAGCATGTCCCAGTCATCACCATACGGGCTAAGCTGGGGGTGCGCAGACTGCGGGAGATTTGAGAGCGAAAATGATAACTTTTGGTAAGCTGTCGAAGGGACTTCATCTGGGTTGACTTTGCCAAGATCCACGGGATTGCGAGCAGCTGTGCTGGGAGCGAGGAGTGCTCTAGCAGCCAATGCAAAGGTCTGTAGCTGAGGTTTCAGGCGGACATCCCAATCAGTGTCGTCTTCGAGAATGAGTGCTGAGCCAAGATTTTGCTCAACAATCCTATGTTTATTCAGTGTCAAGAAATTTGATAGAGGAAAGGAGTAAATATACGTTCGAATGGCATTCATATGCCCCCGCCAGGAACCTTTTGCTCCTGTAGAGAGACCGATGCGCTCACCTGGCGGTAAGGCATTCTCGGCAACTTCAGTACCAAGCACACCGTTGATCCAATCTAGTTTGATTTTGCTGAATGCTGCAGCTAAGCTCAGCGCGTCTCTTCGGTCTGTCCTGGATGGGAGGTTGAGTACAAATATCTTTTCGAACTATGAATTGTCAGGTAGGGTAATCAGTTAAGCATAATTTTGAAACTTTTCCTCCATATTAAGCTGTTCATGGGTCTTGTATCCTAAGGAAGCATTTTAAAATAATGAGAACGACAAGTTACTTACCCCAAGAGTGTCGTTTCGAATGTTTCCATGTAGCTTTCCGAAATATAAATCAGTGCCCCGAGAACTCCGGGATGGGCCAGGTTGCATATACCAAATGAATATCCAAAAAAAGATGGCTGCGGTCGAGATCTTAATGGCACATCTTGATCGCCATATCGCGGCTGGGCGGAACGACGACAGGTACAACATTACGATGCTTCATCACAATAAACAAGAAGCAGCATATTGTACACCACATTGCGTAAAAGAGAGGAGGCTCTGTTGGTGTTATAGTAGTTCCAAGCTTCTCGAGCAAGGAAAGATGAAGTGTCATCCGGTCTCGTCACGTGTTATTGGTATTTAGCCTGCTGCTCAGCAGCTCTTGGAGCGTTGGGAATAGAGTACACGCGATATGGATTGCGTAAAGATCAGCTATATCATATAAATCATCTTGGCTAAGGGAAAGAGGTTTGAAAGCTCGTCAATTTAATACATTTATTATGCAGACTGCTTGACAACGACAAAGTTGATATAATGCCGTTGCATCATATTATGTGATTATATGTATTCTTTCCATTGGATATCCACATTTAGTACATTTCAGGCCTTCCCTCTCCCAAAGCCACTCCCGAAGAGAAGATCTATCTTCTTCCTCCGATCCCAAACTATCTCTTCATCATCGCCTACCTTTCGCACCCACACAATTCGGTGCATTGGAATAAACTCTTCGTCCGTCTGCTCACTTTTCCATTTCCCCAATTCAATCTCCTTGACACCAACAAAGCGGTCCTCGTACCCGATCACAAATTCTTCTGCAGAAAGTTTGGGATCCCAGCGGATGCGCGAGATGATATCTTGTGCAGGCCGAAGAGAGGTAGAGTGTGTGTTTTGACGTAATGGAGTATATGAGCTCGCATTCAACCTCTCCTGAGAATATGTTTCAGTGACTGAGCCTTCGTTGGTGCCCTCCTCGACAGCAGGCTTGACAACTGTCGTTCCCCAATCTCGTTCATCGAGAACTAGGTTCATTTCAATCAACTTCTTCTTAGGAACAAGGTCCATGTCCACCCATATATGGCCACTCTCAAGTTCTCGCAATCTTCTGACCTCCCGCTCAAATTCTCTGACGACGGTGATGATCTTACCAGATACTATTTTCTTTTGATCTGGGTCATCCTCTTTAGCGGAAATACCAATAAGATAATAACCCTTAAAACTGGTAGGGTCATCCACATCCTCTTGAATTTTCTCTCGGAATTTGGCAGGCCATACTCGGGCTTCTACGCCCTTGTTTCTCCCTAAGCCTACCATCAACCTCGGAACTTTGCTCTCCAGTGCGCCTATCATATTCCTTACCACCATTCCTCCAACCTCATCTGCATCCCAAATATCAACAGATATTCTTACGAACGCTTTGAAAGTATCCATGAAATCAAGAACCACGGCATCTTTTGCTCGTAGGCACCAGTCCCAATCTCCTTTCGAAAGAATATCTGACGCCAAAGAGAATTCAGTCGTAAATGTATGAGCAGAGAGCCGTGTGCAGGAGGCAGCCACATTTGGACGAATGGTGGGAGTGTGTATGGCTTGAATGAAGACAGGTTCACGCACTGAGCGTGGAGATTTTGTAGTTGTGAAAGGATCGCTGACCATCCGTTTTGCCCAATCAAATTCTGCATAGTATGCAAAGAATGTGCGAACTATACTAGCTGGTGCTATATTAGTATTCGCGGACTTATGCTCTATCAACTTGACAACATGATTGAGCATTAATGAGAGATGAACACCTCCCAGGTAGCCAAATTTCGCAGAATATAGCGCACGCCTCTTGAGGTAAAGAGATAAAAAGCGATGTGCTGTTCGGTATGAGGATAAGTCCCTTATACTACGTACAAGATATGCGCTATCTCTATAGCTGTTGAGAGAGCGGAGTGGCGCGATTGACTGAACCGTTGACAAGACGGAGGGGTCGAAGACAAAGCTTAATAAATCAGGGGTTGGTTCCAATGCATGATATCTAGTTATATCAGTATTCGCGAGCCCTTCACAGGCCAGATAACCTACCTCTCAACGAGTGCAGGGGCCTGACAATACTGCAAGTCAAACTCAATCCCTCGTAAAGCAAACTTAATGATCGGGACTAGAGAGCTTATGGAAGACCGAATACCTGAGACTTCATTACCTTCTTCCTTGGCATGAAGTCTCATCTCCGCGAATTCGAAGAACTTCTGGGGTGTTGTCGATCCAATTACCAGTATGTCAATATCTGAATCATTCAGATAGGTTCCCAGGCACTGACTGCCCATTGGAGCAAAAACAAATTGCCCAACATCGTCTTTGAAGTTAAAAATTTGACGTAACGCTGTGATCGAATCTTCGCGACGCTTCTCATCTTCTGATGTCGGAAGATATGGTTCAAGTAAACTTTCCACATTCGTAGTGTCCTCTATGATTGATATATTTCCAGACCTTAATTCCTTCACCGCAATACTGGTTGCGGTCGCATTTTGTGGAGAGCTCCCAGATTCTTCAATACAAAAGGTCGCGCAAACGCCATAGTGATCGCTGCCACACTGTCCTTCAGCTGTGGGCATCCCGAAATTCCGCAGATTTTGAGGATTAATGCCATCGAATTTCTTGTAGAGCACTCTATCATATCTCTGTGGACGGTGACCAATTGTTGCCTCGGTATATGGAGCCAAGGGATTGCTGAGGCGATCGAATGTGGCACCTTCTTCACCCTCGTATAATTCCTGACCTCCATCCTCAACTAGGTTCTCGACATGATCAAAAATATCTTCCCAAAAATTAGGGTCGATCACACTCTTGATTGACTCCTCAGTGACCTTGGTAATGATGCCCTGCGATAATGCCGCCTCTATAGTGTAGGATGAAGTCGTGAGATTGAAGTCGCCTGCAATAAAGATGTTGCTTTTAATCTTATCCTGAACACGAACAAGGAACTCTGTCAGTACTTCCATCTGACTTTTCTTAGCCACAACTGCTTCATTAGTGAGCGCACTGGTCAAGTGGACATTTGCCACCAATAGCGGTCGTTCAGTGAACACAATCACAAGGGATGACTTATGACGCTCAGGGAATGGAACCGTGAAACAACTGAAGGGGTTTGATGCAAGAGTCACTAAGTTGCGGTCACTCGGTAAGAGAGAGGTATCTGAATGGCTGGAGTAGGGGTATAGCGCTCTAATAACTGGATGGGACAACAAGAGCGGAAGACCTAGTAAAAAAAAGTTAGCCAACCTCTAAATTCAGCGTACTCGCGTGACTACAAGTTATAATGGAGATGTGTTAAAAGAAATGCTTGATCATATGTTAGTGACTTACTTTCATCATTGATCTCTTGAAGACACAATACTCTCACGGACTCTTGAGATGCCGGAGTAGTTGATATTGCATCAATTATAAGAGGAAGGCGAGACATAAAGGAGGGGCCGTTCGGCTCTGCCATGACGTTGTACGTTGATATTGAAACTTTGAAAGACTCTTTTTGATGGTTAAGGTCCTGGGCCGGGGTATTTAAGGTTTCGTTCCAGCCAGTTTGCAAGTCAAAAACAAAGCACGGCCTCCATCCTTGATATGTCGAGGATTGCTTTTCGTCAGGAGAATCTTCATTTTCACTCAATTGTAGACGATCTACTTCTTCCATCTTGCCCGACATCGATCTCCTCAGTACAACCAGTGTCGACTGGTTCCAGCTCATGTTGACTAGCTTTTGAGTCTTTTCAACTAATTTTGCAATCGAATCTGCTGTCAGACTAGATTGTCCAATGGATAAATGAGGTCTGTAAGTTCCATCATAGGTCCCTTCAGTTTCCTTGCATCCCAAGGCAGACACGAATCGTGACCTTAGACGATGCAAGCTTTCCTCCGAATCTGGACCTGGCTTTAAGAAAATTGTAGCGTTCTTGCGATGTTTGAAGACACCCACTTGATCGATATTTATCTTCAGTCCGTCGTCATGTTCATTGTTCCGAAGACAGTCTCTCAAGGATGCAACTGCCTCATGGAGAGCTGTAGGCTCAACGAAGGGATACAAAATGTTGATATGCGGCTCCCACTTCGTGTATGATTTGTCGTATATGCTTCGCAGGGAGTTTACCTCAGGGTGGAGACTCTCTGGAAGCACGAGTGCAAGTGCAGTCTGTGTGGAGGTGAGGCGAAAGTTTATTGACGCCATCTTTCCTATGATAGTGGAAAATATTGAATTGATCGTTACTGTGAGATTATCACAATCCAGTCGATCCCATATATATTTATATACATCGTACTTCCAATATTATAAGAAGCTATTGCTGCTTGTGGATCTGAGTTGTGATTGGCCGAGATGAAGTGGAGGCGCAGCATTTGTCGAGATGATTCACGACCGAAACAATCGATGAGTCAGCTAGGAGCATATTATGTTTAGCTTGAAGACCTCAGCTCCAGTCCATCTGTTCGCGTTTAATGGTTTTATACGGGCTTGGCGATTACCCGTTCGTTCTGTAATACAACCCCGAGTTATCGAGACAAATTCTGTTGATGGTAGCAACCGAAGCTCTTCCACAATTGATTGCGGTAGTACTGAGATAAAGTCTAGCCTGCCTCCAAGGCAAAGCCATCTGCGGTCAATGTAGTTTGAAGCAGAGGGAAGCCTCACTAGAGTGCATGGCTTGCCACTTTCACTTTCCAGCCTGAACATCGTCCTTTGCTGACAATTTAACGGTGCCAGTCCTTTTCACAAGTTCTTTTGATCCTGGTTTCAGTTGGTAGCCCCAGATTTCTGCCTCTTGGTTCTCCAGGTCAATCGTAGAGTTAACATTGCGTAAACGAGCCTCCTCAGGAATATGTCCATCTACCATGCCTTCTTCTTCGATTAGCATAACCCAGGTGCTGAGATCCGCAGTTATAATACTGTCAAAGATTGACTCGCGTCGTGGTTTAAATTGCAACAGGTGTATTGCTTGTCGCCTCAACGCAGGATCCCGACATCGCTGTGCAACAATCTCCAGAACATATATCGACTCGCCTTCGAAGGAAAAGTTAAAATCGAAGCGTTTATCAGTCAACGAGATTTCGCATAGGTGAATCATTTCACGGAATGTCTCAATCTCTTCGTCATAAGAGGTCTCCTCAGAAATAGTGAAGTGGCTCAGAATCATGCATTGAGATAAGTACTGGCAACGAAGTATCAGTGGAGCAATATTCCTTTTATTGGCGAGAGCTTCTTGGTACAGATGATCAAAGGCCGCTGCCCATTGATGCAAAGTTTCGATATGGACTTTCGCTCTTGGGTCTAGTAGTTGAGCCTCGGAAGGTGGAAGTCCTGGCAATTTTGCTCCGGATTGTTTCAAAGCCAATATGATCGATCCACAATGTACCGAGCGGCTTGTAATGTGGCCAAAGCACCTTCGAGCTTCTATGACAGTCTCAAAGCGTACTGGGATATTAGCCAGCTCATCTTTCCAGATGTCTTTAGTTCCTAAATTAGCCAACGAGCAGGAATGATACAGGTTAATGTACTATTACCTTTGAAGCGATTATGATCGTCTAGAGAAAATGGATCACTATGTACCATTGCCTGGACCTCAAGGCGATTAAAGCTTTGAATTATTTCATCGTCGATAGTTTTTTCAATTGCGGATTTGTCAATTGGTCGCTGATTCTCGATCAGTTTGACCGATGTTGCAATATGCCGTGCCGTCGATTCGTGATTGCCATGATATTGCTCAAAACACAGTATAAGAAGCGAGGCCAATAACATATCTCTAAGAGGCTTGTTTTTTGTTATGAGGGCTTTTTGCCAGGTTTTGATGGCTTTGCTGTACTGTTGAAGAGCAAATACATAATGGCTATTTAGTCCTTCAGCATTCTTTCCATGTTTGCACTCCTCGCTCATGTAGAAGTAGCTGCCATTCTTTGATTGCACGATTCTAGACCTTGTCATATCTAGTGCACCAATCGCAGTGACAGCATAACGGAGAGATACATCAGCCTCAGACGCTTGCAGGACGATTTGATTCCACAGGTTATTATGATCATAGAAGCCGCTTAAATGACGACATGTAACCTTAGTAAAGTGTTGAAAATACTGATACTCCAAGTCATCTCGGAAGACAGGCGTAACCGCTGGCTGGCTGAGGTTTGAAGATGGGAGAATGGCTCTTTTGCTTGGACCCTGCGCTGACTTTTCTAGATATCCCTCACATTTGTGACCTAGAGAATTTGGTTTAGCAAGTTTTGTTAATTGATCCGAAGGGAGGACTACCAAATCGAGTGCATCGACCACAAAAGGGCCTACCAAGATTCAGAAATTAGTTTGGCTCTAGATGAACAACACTAAACCGCGTGACTAAGCCGTTACCATGTGCCTGACGCTCCAAGATAGATACATTTGATATGCATGTCTCAAAGAGGAAACGGCCCACGAAAATTGCTACATAATAAATAAAGCCGATATCCCGAGATATTTGACCACTCACCTCACCTCGTCGCATTTTACTCTTCGTTTTTTACAAGTTATGCAACCACCTTTGCTCTTTGGGCCTCCGCGACGCGATTTTAGAGGTAGCAATATGCCATCTCCACCTTGTCGACCCGCAGTTGTCATTGCGGCGATATGAGCGCGCTATAGTCTGTACGCGTGTGAAGGTGTGATTAGAGGGGACTGCTCAAAGCACAATCATCTCTTTGAATAGCTTTATGTCAGCTGGATTGAAGCTAGGAGGTTTTGGACCGGTGGGGCGTCTGGGCAGTGAGGCGTTGACGTGAAAAAGAGGAATGAATTTACAACACTGAGAATGGTACAGAGGTTTGGAAAGGCATTATCACCTATAATTTATTGTCGATTGTAAATTGCATTCCAAATTTGAGTGTCCAAAACGTTTTAGATCCTGTTTATGCTTCACATCACGTGATGTCAGATCCTAAGTATCAGCCTTGGAGTTTCACAGTTACTCCATCTTATTAATCTCGATGTTTTACGGCTAACCATTCATCATGACATTCTCTACAAAAAGCGCAAGTTCAGCTTTCATGGTTTCGACATGATGGTATGCCTCGCTTAGCCAACCACTTTTAAAGGGGCTGAGTAGTGGCTTCCACTAGTCTGATGGTGGTTGCCTATGACTCTTAAAGACCCTCACAAATAGTAGGCTGCAGTCGTCTAAGCAAGAACGAACACTACATTGTCAAAAATCGCAGAATCCAGGAAAAGAAAGAGCCGTCGTGATGGCGAGCACCACTGCCGGGAAAACGCCCAAGACACTCAAATCCATATCACAATCACAGATCCCGCCCCTAGATCCAGCCTCACGATCTGATATTCTTAACGTCTCTCAGATACTAGCAAATGAAGGCCCGCGAGGATCTCACCTCGCCAGAGTGCGGGAAGGAAAGGCCCTCGTTCCTCCTCCTCTGATTTCCTCATCAGAATTCGTTCCCGGGCCTGTGGTAGAGCTGTTGATGAGGAGAAAGAAGGCCAGCGCACTCGGGGTGAAATTCACTGCGCCTGGCGACTTTCGCACTGCGGGGAGAAAGCCGGATGAGATTACCAATATGGAGGGCGCACTCCATACCTTCGTGACGCCTGTTGTCGGGAAGTGTGAGATGGTGGGTGATTATAGGTGGAATGGCGGGCATGGCGTCGCTTTGTTTGGGAGCGATGGGGGAGAAGAGGGGGATTGGAGGACGAAGAGGTTGATGGTAAGGACGTGCGTGTTGAGTGCTAGTATCCAGATGGATTTCGAGGGGCCGAAGGTGATGATGCGGGTTTGTAAATTGGATGGCTCTGAAGTATTGGGACAGAATCTAGGAGATGCATGGGAGATGTTGGATACGGAAAGCAAACAAGTTGAGGAGTTGAGGAGAGAGTATGATGATACACTGAGACGGCATATGGTTTTTCATCTGACAGCGGACGGAAGGCTACCTGCAAGGAATGAGGTACCAAATGCAATGAGGCATGATGAGACACTCAAGTTCCTCGAGGGTGGTATCACGGAGGCGCATGAAATCGCGGATAACGTGGTGGGCAAATACGCTAAGCTACATAACGATCGGATTGTCTCGCTGGAACTTCTCTTCAACACGGCAGTGCACCAAGTGCGAAACGAATTCTCAGCATTAGAAGCTATGTGCTCACAAGGATACGTATACACCTACGATCCAGCATCAATATTTGCAAGGGAAATCGGTGCTGAACTGCTCAACCGCTTGATGTTGGCTGCTCTTAGACACTTGTCTAATAATAACACCCTTTCAAATCTACGCATCTTCGCCATCAATGATTATGCAGACAGGTCGCTGGTTGGTTTGACCCAAAAAGCATTGGAGAAGCAGATTGGTGTTCGGGTAGTCCCAAAGCATGAACTATTTCGAGGACGGGGTGGGCAGTACGATATTGAGAAGTTCAAGGAAGCTGAAGGTGCATTATTGGTTATTCACAACAACTCAGATGGTTTTGGCCAAAATATTGAAACGGAATGGGAGAGTGGAAGCTTGGATGGTGCCATAGGGTCGAATGGCAGTGGTGCAGCAAGCTTGGAGAGGAATCGGCCGGATCTTTTGGACTTTGTTTCGCCGGTCATTCAACCTCACGGAGAAAAAGAAAAAGCTTCTTAGGGAAGATGACTGTCATTGCCATTTTCTTCTTGGATACCCAACTCAACAAACAGGCTGTATACTGCTACTGATTCTATGATAACTGAATAAAGACGCTATCAAGCTATGCTAACCTTTTGATGATGGGCTATGGATTCTGAGTATCACATTAACATTCTACCTCTTGTATGGATCTTTGCAGCGCGTGAATTCTTTCACGGAAATGTATACAATAGATATCCCACTTCTGGATGCAAGCCTTCATGTCGGGTAATGACCCAAGAACTATCAAAATTGGCAAATAGCTACCCTGGTTCCTTGGTTGCGTTCTTGGCACATCAGGCACTTCGGAGAGTCTTACACAATCGTTCAGGAACGTTGATATCTTGCGGTCAGGGCCCACATCTAATAAGGCCGCGTGGTTTATCCGGATGTTGTCATCCGCCTGTACAGAGTATGAAAATCTTGATCGATCATTCCTCCTTCCCTTTACAATGTGCGCGGGTCCTTGGCTCTCTTGGCTGCAGTTATAATGCCTTGTAACACAGTTTATAATGTGAATTCCGCTTCTCTCTGAGGAAGTAACTCAGGATTTTGCTAATTCTTGCTGTGAAATTGGTGTATCAACATGCGTACCTCATTCTTAGTATCCTCAGTGCTTGCTGTTCTAGCACCAGCACTAGCAATTGCAGATTCGCTACACGTATATCCGCGTTCACTGGCGGATGAGCACCCAGGTCAGCTCTCAAAAGTCATAACAAGCAATTCACTCTGCTCAAATGGCGTTATAACGGATGCAAACTCGACCGGCAAATTCGAGGTTGTTAACGGCAGTATGTGCACAATTAAAAGCGCAATTCAAACAATCCATAAGGACTAACATTAAGATAGTTCGGACTTATATCGCTTATCCTAGAGGAAAGAAGTCAAAAAATGCGATTCTTTATTTGTCCGATATCTTTGGTGTTGATCTTATTAACAACCAATTGTGAGTTTCCACTTGAAATTATGAGGTTGGAGCGTCTTGGCTAAGTAATCGACACAGGTTAGCAGACAGTCTCGCACGCGCTGGCTACTTAGTTGCCGTGCCAGACCTGTTCGATGGCGACGCGGTACCCACGGACTTCATGGGAAACCCAACTTTCAATCTGACCGAGTGGCGGATAAGGCATCCACCTGAGGCCATCGACGCTATTGTAACATCCAGCATTAGTGCATTGCGAGGCGAGCAATTTGGGGTTGAAAAGCTAGGAGCCACTGGGTACTGGTAAGTCGCCTTTGTTGTGCCTTCACACCCAAAACCTAATGTAATGTCCCAGCTTCGGCGGTAAATATGTGACTCGCTTCTTGGCACCTGGTAAAGGACTTGACGCAGGCTTCACCGCACACCCAAGTCAAGTCGTCGCTGAGGAGTACCAAGCTGTCACAAAACCACTGAGTATCGCTTTTGGAGGTAAGTCCTCATCCCATGACGGGAAAATATGTTAGCTAAACTACGCGTAGCGCTTGACTCCATCACGCCAGCACAGCGCATCGCAACTGAAGCCATTTTCCAAACAAACAATTTGACCTATCAGACAGCTTTGTACGCAGGGGCTGAGCATGGCTTCGCGGTGAGAACAGATTTATCGATTCCGCAGAAGAAGTTTGCCCAGGAGTCGGCTTATTTCCAGGCTGTGAGATTTTTTGATGCCTGGGTTAAGGTGTAGATAAACTCATAGGCAAACTAATGTGTCGTTCTGGAATAGAATGAAATGAAATTAACTATTGTGCTTGTACATATGCCTTAAATCAAATGAAAAAGGTACGTGGACCAAAAAAATATATGGAATCATATGACAACGTGCAAAATGCTCCCACTTGAGGAGCGAAACGGCTACTGAAATATTGGCAGAGTACGATTCTCCATTGAGCTTGATTCTACCAAAGGCCCGTAAATGCAGCATCCTCTTAAGTGCCCCAAAATACTCCTATGTTCCCGGTTGTGACACAAAACTCCACTCAAATGGTAGGTCCCGAATAACCCATAATGTTTGGTACAGCATAAGGCCAAAACATGACGACTGCGCACACTGGAACGTACCTGTGGCAGACACTGATCAGCATACGTCCGTCAAAGGTAGAAAGGAGAAACCATACATCATTAGAGTGCCGATGGTTCTTTTCGTGGGACCCGACATGTTTGCAGGCTGTTTAGCCGCCTTTGCAGTTGCGTATTGTCTGAACTGCATAGCACCGGCTCTCTGGATCTTCGTGCGAGCCAAGGCGGAGAGGATGGGCGAGCGGGTTAAGGGTGCCATTTCGATCTCTTGTATGAATGAATGTATTGAGGTGGAAAGCGGGGTAAGGGGGATGCAAATCGCGTTCTTCTCAAGTCGGTCAATAAGTCAGCTTTTCGAGGAAGGACAGTCTATGTTGTAGATGTTTGCGGGATGCTGAACGTGATGTCTTTGTTGTGAAGATCAAAGCACAGCTTCTGGGCAGCATGGGGAATGTAGAGTATATGAAGGAGCCCCAGCAGGGTAAGCACCAAGTCGTACCACTGCTGCATGAATCCAGCCCTCATCTCCCGTCTCGAAATAACCGCCGTTCTTTCCGGTGACTGGCTCCCTCCAGCTCCGCCCAGGCTGCTTCCCCCAGGATTGCGGGGTTTCACAAAGCGGGGTAATCTCGTACTATAGGGGTCTAGGTGGCAACGGAAACGGCCTGCAAGGGGCCGGAAGACTAATGCTGGAATGAGGATTGGGGGATACGTTACTCAACGCAAGCAAAATCAATGTTGAGAGGATAAAGCATTTGATTAAAATGATGCCTTTGCTCTCGCTGGGAATGAAGTATATTAATAATTTCGTGATAGCGCTTAAGAATTGCTTAGACGGATGCTCTGTGTAACATCTTTTGTATGATCTTCCCTAAGAATCGTAACCCAATTCTGGACATGATGAGAGGTAATCTTGCGCTGTCCTCCATAATTATTTTATAAGGGACTTCATCTTCGCAATTTGACAGGATACGCTGCAATCTCCTCAACGAGTATGTCTTCGAGGTTTTGGGAATCACCATAGGTTCAAGACTGCAACCCTTTATCCCCGCGACTTAAGATCAACCTATCATCTTACTTTATAACGCACAGCGGCATAAAGTAAAATGCTATAAAGCAGTGAACCTTCCATATGCTTTCAACCTTTACACCTTTCACCCTCGACAGCGTATCCTCTGCCGCTTCTGGCTGTCTTCCACCTTTACCAGTTTCCACTGGTCCAAATTGGAATCTACGACCTCTACAATCTTGAATTCTGATGTCTCAAACGGGACAGATCGAACCTCTAGTCGCTCCTTTTCAAGATTGTATATCTCTCGTGCATAGAACGCTATTGACCTGCCATACTTTGTCGGCTTTCTGAGTCATCAAGGGAGTAAGGAGTGAGATTGCATATAAGAGGCAAAAGGCTCCCAATATCCCCTAAAAACGAGTCCCCATAACTTAAAGGAGGAGGTTGTGACGTTAGTTGGATATTGAAGTTGTGTAACTCGAGTTTGAATGTGTAGCTAATACATAAGTTATATAGCTAGTGGCGTAGAGAAGGAAGCACAACGCTTATCTTTCGGGTTTATGAACTTGTGGGGGGTGGTTTAACATGAAATAGAGTGATGATATGGGTGTGTCTAGCGAGGAGGCAAGAGTCTAATAGCATTCATTCAAAGTTTACAACTCCAGGATCAGTAGGGTTGGCGAGAGTTAAAAAACCCCCCCCATATGATGTTCTAGACAGGAACCTACTGCCAACCAGTCGAGCCAAATTGACCAAGCCATGGAATAGAAGGGCTTGTTAGTATACACAGATGTTGACCCTAGCCTTTAATGTCACAGCAATGTTTGAAACATTTAAACCCTGTAGCTTGATACATTGGTTTCCAATTGATAGCATCGCCGAAGTGAATGGCGAAGTAATTGTGAAGATAGGAGCTAACCTAGCACATATAGGGTATAGGGACAAGCGATATCTTAACATGAATCCTCAAAGGGTATGGGAAGTTCCTTGACAATACTCGTGGCTTTGAGTGGTGAACATGCCAGCTGAGACGACGAAAATCAAGATTTGGAGAAAGAGTAGAACTCGAGCACGAATGTAAATAAATCAAGCCTACTAACAGAAGATTGTGGAGGAAATAATGCTAGGACATGAACACAAGGAGACCATCGAATGACATGATTTGATTGATTTCAAAGCCCTATACAAGGCGGTTTCCCGAATCTGATGTGGCAGTCCTTAGGCTGACATAAAGTGCCAGAGCTTATCTTAGCTAGCTTTAACTGACGCCTGGTTATCCACGTGCTAGAAGCCCATATTGAATGAATGCTCGCAACCCATTTCTACTCGAACAACCCTATTCTCTGACACTCCATTCATCTCCTTCCATTCGCGAATAGCTTGAAGATATATCATGCAACTGGTGACCAAGGCATTGGAACAAGCACTCTGCTCTTCATCGTCTGGATCAGAGGCACGGTTCTATGTACGGTATCTCCCCAGCCTGCAATGCTCCAGCTCTGTTCTCGTCGTACCTTCCTCTCCTCCAGATCCGCAAACTGCCACAGGTGGTGCACGGTGTTTAGGTCGCCGATTTGGACAAACCAAGCTCCAACACCCTCCATGACCTCGCGTCTAGCTTGGAGGCCTCGTCTCCAGTGTGTCTCCCACTCAAGCAGGTTGCCGGGGTGAAGAGTGTAGGAACGAAGTTCGAAGACTCCACCGAGCTTGCGAGGAGATGTTGTAGGCCAGAAGGAGAATTCTTGCATGAGTGAAGTGCGCTTAGCTGTAATGAGGGTCTTGAGTTTGGCGTCAAAAGCAGGGAAGTCAGGGTGGTTTGCAATGTTATTGAGAGAGCTGTGGTATCCGTGGTATCGTTGATACTCCCAGATATGGACTGGTAGTCTCATTAGCATAATCTAAAAACTTGCAAGTTGAGCTACTTACCAAACGTATCGCAATCTCCTACCTCGGTTCTCCAGCTTCCGACTAGGTGCACCTTATTTTCTGGAATGCCTGCCATTCGGGGATACCAGCTCCCGACCAGTTCCACGTATTCATCGACCTTATCTGGCTTGACCTCATGAAACACAATACTGTGGACATATTTGCCTCGTGCCAAAACCTGACTGAAGGACTGCTCGATCTCCTGATCCATCTCCCTACCCTCCTTTGTACCGTAGATTAACGAGCTGAGCTTGCCCGCTTTCTTGCCATCTTCTTCCTCTAGTTCTGCAGAGCTGCGAGGTGAGCCTAGTTTCAGGGGGTCATTTTATAAATGTGCTCGCATTGCTCACAAGCGGAGCAGTGGGAGGCTCAGGTGCTCCTCCACAAGGGAGCGTTATGATGAAAGAAATATACTGACTGTTCTCCTTCTTGGGCTTCTTCTCCTCGGCGAGCTTCTCTCTGAATTCTTTCTTCTTCGTCTCGAAAGCTACCGCGCCTTCTGGAGTAATATCTGACAAAGCTGGTGATCGAAAGAGTGGAATGCTCGTCGCGAACGCCCTTGATGACGTAATTGAAGCGTTGATTGAGCCGGAGCTCTTTGCAAATCGACGAACGAACATGGCTGCTAGCTGAAGCGATACAGAGGGGGTATGAAAGATGTCGCGCGACAGCTCAGCAGAGCTCTGACAAGCTCACTGAAGCTTGATATGACGTAGTCGTGTCGAGTTCTGAAGTGAATGAACTTGAGCAAAAACGCCGTTGATGTATTTTGAGGGGAAGTAAGTCAAGAAAGCAGGAACAGCAGCGCAGACGGATTATTATAGACGATCGTAAGTTTGCAAGACAGTATCAACGGAGTACGCAAGGAAATGCTGGCGATTCAATTGGATGAGGAGGTGCTGTGTGTGGAAGCTTCCCCGCACTCTTGATTGAACTTGCTGCTGCAAGATGTTGAAGCTGTCTTCGGATTGGTCAGGGGTTCCCGTCATGTTTCCTTCTCCAAATACGCTTTGGTCAACCTGCCCATCTTGCACGTGACTATTATTATATAATCCTCATGAGGTTCGGCAAGTTGCGGCTCTGATCTTGGCATTGGCCTCCGGCTTTGATTTTGAACCTCCTTCCGTACCTACGCCTTGATATCTGTACCTAGCATCCCACAATCCGATCAAGTACCCCTCGATCGACTTCTCACACAAACAACACAAGATGTCTCTATTTGGAAAGAAGTTCCCAGCGCCTGTCGGTACGTCAATTGGCCATGAAAACTTCTGCATCGTGGGAAGAGGGACTAACAGGGAGATAGCTAAGCCAATGGCTCCATTCTATATCGCCGGTTCGACCCCAATCTAGAGCATACAACCTTTAACCATGTTGGATGAGGACGCTGATGGTTTGCAGGCCTTGTCATCCTATACGGTGTCAACGCTGCCCAGAACGCGTTGATGAACAGTGAGTAGTGTTGGCTTCAAGCATCGGCGACAGCTTTTCTGATATACAATTTTCAGGCGAGGAATTCAAGAATGATCCCCGAAACCCAAGAGTCAAATCTGGCAAGGCTGCAGCGGCAGACAAGCACTAGATGATAGTCGAAGTGGATGAAGGAGGCATGGCATAGACCGGAGCGAATTTACACGGGGAATGACCATGGCATTGTATCATAAGAGAAGCCATTTCAGCTGGACCTTGAGCCGCCTATCTCTCGCTTTTTGTGCTACGTGAATGATAAAACCTCCTCCTATTAGCCAGAACCCATAGCACACACTCATGCGTCTAGGAGGCAGAGAGCCACGACATAACCTATCTATTTCGTTGTGTAAAAGATCCAATTCAATCAATCATGTATTCGAATGGCATGTACAAACTTATGGGCAAATAGCATTCAAGTTCGAGGCTTATACGGCTTCTGCGCATTCAGCCTGCTTATCACTGTACATCCGTTAAGCAATTCGTTTCTATTTAAAGCTCTCTGTTATTTCCCCGCCTGTCGAAACTAACTCCAAGACTGGCATAAGCTTCTTCCAAAGATTTGGAAAGTAAAAGCTTACTACTAGTAGTAATCCTCATGTGATCTGTACTTGTTCATATGTAGATAGATCATTTTCAATTCTCGTCTTCTCCAAAACCTACACTCGTTGCCCCTGAGTGGAGACATGATGCACTTACAGAAATTAAAAAGATTTTGGCCAGGTGTGAGATTACGTCGCATATTTTATGTTTGGGGTTCTATTCGAAACAGGGAGTTCGGTCATCCAATGTATCACTATAATGCATGAAGTATATTCCTATAAAGTCCACGCCTCCATAGTAGCTTGCTATTCTTCCATACCCGCTGTCTTTCTTTGAGAAGTCTAGTCCTCGTCATCACCAGATCGAAGCCTTACTTATTCTACTTATGCGTGCATATAAAGTCAGACTAGGCAACGACGGCCCAGATACGGATGTCGTGGAGAATTGAGGCGGGTATATAATGGCGTGCATTTCTAACCTACTTTCTACTCAGCGGCATCAAAGATTCAAGAATCCTAATCATCTTCTTTCTTCCCCGTCACAACATCCAAACATCTCCTCGCCCCAACAACAGTCCGCTCCAAAGCCCCCAGCTTCGCCCCAAGACTTAACAAACTCGGATCCGCGCTTCCCTCCACCCTGACTTTCTCCCTGACCCTGACCCTCTCTCCTCTATAAATGAACACCCCGTCCATCTCGTCATGCTCCAGCCTCCTCTGCGCGCCAATCGCAAAAGCAAACCTCTCTCCAAGGTTTAATTCCTTCTCTGCATCCTCTAACACCCGGATCGTAAGGACAAGGCTCGAGTCCGAGAGCGCGAGGTCGAGCGAGAGAGTAGGAGGAAGAGGTGGATCAAATGCATTGGTTGGGAGAGGATTATCATACCACTCAGTTACCGGGGACTCGGGAAGAGGTGTGCCAGGACGCGCAGGCGTATGATTTGGTGTAGGATTTTTCGGTTCTAGGAGAGGCGGGCCTTTGAGTAATGCGAGGGCTTCGAGAATTATGGTATGCAGGAGCCGAAGCTGGGAAGATATAAAAGAGGAGGAGGATCGGTCCCCGGTCCAGCGGGTTATGTCGACACAGTCAAGGGATTGGTTGAGCAAGGTGCGGAGGGCGGACAGCGGAGAGAGGAGGACAGGATCGGCGGAGAGGGACAGAACCAGTGGCGATGGAGTAATGGTCTTCAATCGCAGGTGAAGCGTCTGTATTATATATTAGCCTGTCGTATACCAAGTGAACAGAGTAGGTGAGCTTTCGTACACCCTTCACGATCCTCGTCCCAACTCTCGTGATATGCCCTTTCACACTCTCACTCCGCGGACTGCTTAATACCAGGGTACTGCCTGGATCAATAGGAGCTAGGAGCGCATAGCAGTCCTCTAATCCGCTCTTCAATGATGCTAAAGTGTCTTGTAGCGATTCTAGAAGCCATGCGAGCTCTCGTGCCTTGGATAAGTTAGCTTTCTCTTTATGCTTAGAGCATATAGACGTACAGTAGAAGCATCTTCCTCCTGCTTCAACTTCTCGGGAGGAAGGGGTGGCCACACTGAAGTCGACATTTTGGTTGTTCTATTAGACTTCAGCCTTGCAGCTCCTTGTAGGTTCACATATTACACAATGAGATAGCTTGAGCTTGGGCCAATCAGCCAAGACATTTTCAACCTCGAATCCCTAACTTACTTACGCAACAATCTTAAGCTGCTAACTCCCAGTCTCTTCCCTCATGATCTGACGACATGGCAAAAGAAGCACCCATAAAAGATATCAACTCAGTCACGGCGCAACATACCAAGCTTCCGCGACTACCAGACAGTCAGTTTACCTTTCTCCGATCCCTATACGTCTTCTAATGTTCAGCCCATATACAGGCCAAAAAATCCAGAAACGCCCCCTAATCCACCCACCCATTCCCTCGCCTCATACCGGCTCCTCCACTCCAAAGATCATCTACATCTCCGCTTCGTCGCCCTTCATCGCCACCGTAAAACGTGTGCGGAAGCTCCTCTCGCATATCGAGGCTCGATCTGGTCCGTCGACGCTCTCCTCAAACCTGACGTCGCAAATTCAAGCCGGGATACAACAGAGACGGAAGAAGGGAGAAGAGGTGATCTTGAAAGGGACGGGAAAGGCAATCGAGAAAGTGCTGCAACTTGTTGTGTATTGGCAGGCGCAGCAATATGTGGTGGTGAAGGTTAGGACGGGAAGTGTAGGTGCTGTCGATGACGTTGTTGAACGGGGGGATGAGGCGGACGGAGCGGAAGCTGTGGAGAGCAGGGTGAGGAGAACAAGCTGTTTGGAGGTTGGAATAAGCCTAAGATGAAAATTGACAGAGCGACGGGCATAGAAAAGTGTGAAGGCGCCTCCGACCTCCTCGCTCTTCGGGTGAAAGATCCTGAAACGTACGGGGCGAGCCTTTGAATGGACATATGCTATTTTGCTAGCCAGAGAGGAAACAAGAGCTGCAAAAATATACTGGTGATAGGTGGGGTCGATGGCAACAGACGCCGTAGCGGTTGTTGGATTGCAGCCATTAAGGAACATGGCCCGATTTTTCTATGCACATAGCATAGACAAATAGCCCATCACAATTGTCGAAATGGTTCGCGAACTCGAGCTAACTGAACAAGGAACAATGTACATCTCGAAATTTCATTCTGGATCATTAATACATCAGACAACTATGCGTCTATCGCTGATTCACCCGATCACATCACTATATTCTAGACCCAGACAGCAACTATATAGCTTGCCTCAGCTAGTTTTTTCCAGTGATAGAAGGTCTGATCTCAATGACCCCTAAATAAGAATGATTCATCCCTGGGCTCGATGCATCGACTCTCACCCTCCACCAACTATCGCCCTACATGTCAGCTCAGAAAGCCGGGCGAGCCGTCTCTGGTAATATTCTAAGCTACGGTACTCGATATTGCGCCGTAGAATGATAATTTGAGCCAGCATAACTATGTCTTAGCTCGCATCCATATCCGCTATATGAAAGATAATTACAAAACGGAGACATTGGCTATATTCACGAATGTGCCATTGCAGTTTCATCAACAAGATACCTGCAATGGTTAACTATCATTCAAGGTTATATATATCATATCACGAAGCACATTCCCGCTTTGGTCAGATTATTTGCAGTATTTCAGCAGTATTTCCGGAAACATGGTAGCCCTGAGGGAGACGGTTGATGGATGCAAATACCACATTCATTTGCTATAGTAAAGGGCAATCTTGAGCCCACCACCTACCATATCTGCCCTTGTTGCACTCTCCCTATCAATCTCCATAATTTTACTGAAATAGAAGATCCATGAGCACGCCACCATCGGCCGATTGTCACCGAGCAGTTTATCATCTCTTTCGGTTCCATCTGGCTTCTTTTAAGAAACCTCATATTTATACAGAACAAATACAGCCGTTATTCCGTTATTAAATTCCATCCATTGTTGGAGGTTCCAGGAACACCTCAACAGGCAGAAAAGACGAAGAGGAGACTTTGACTTTTCATGCCTCATCTGATAGAGGTCCTTCTAACTCCAGCAGTCACTTCTGAAGTACTCGCACGGGCTTGCGGGAAACGCTTCCAGCAATGGTCACGGTTATGCCCCAGGATTCCACAGTTAGAGCAAGGGCCATTGAGCCACTTTGGACGAGTTTCTGGATAGCGGTACCAGCATGATATCTCAACATGGCCTTCTTTTCGGCAGTGTTTGCACCAAATATCCTCATCACTGTTTAGTTCCTTGGTTCGTGGACTTCTTCGAATAGTCGCTTGTTTGAGTGGACTCGAAGTCAAAGTTTCATCTATTGGATGACGTCGAGAAGTGGTGGCACTAAATGCTTGAATTTTCGCTGTTATACTTCTGGTTTGCGCTGTTCCATTTGGAGTGCTCAGCTTCTGTACTGTTGTTCCGTTGAGGATATTTGCTGTTGGGGTGCTGAGCTTCTGCAAAACGCCATTTCCCTTCACCGCTGCTGCCGCTTCATTCATAGGCATAGGCTTTTCGTCTGGTTTGCCAAAACAAATCAGCTTTTTACAGTCTACATCGCCGCAATCCATGCAACCATTGGCCATGGGTCTCCCATTTTTCTCGGCCTGAGCACTTGATAGAGAGCTGTTAGGGTTCAGACTTAGTAGGACATCACCTCTAGAGGTGAGTCCAGAACCAGATTCAGAATTGCACAAAATAGCTTCCCAATCGGCAACTCCATCAACCTCCTGCTGTATAGTTGTATTAATAGGAGATACAACTGGTTTCTGGTTCTGGAATCTATCCTCAGTCAAAATGGGCTGCAATCTTCGTTCTCTGTCGGCTTGCGCCGTGATTAAATACCGATCCCAGGCCGCTTGCACTTCTTCTTTCCTACTTTCATTATTGAAGACGGGTTGGTAGAGGCTCGAGGGCTTGTATCCAATTTCTTCGATGATGTTAATTAGCTGACTTTGATTGATTTGAGATGAAATCGATTGACGCTCTTCGTCTCTGCTTGTGCTATTGCTAAGTTGGGATGAGAGATTCTTTTCGCCAATGTGCCCAAAGTGAGACATATTGGCCGGTTGGGGGCCGTCGTGAACAACCCTGAACGGTTCCGGTGACCGGCTGTCCGCTGCTATATTGCACTCTTCGCCAATTCTATTTCCAAAAGCATACTTGATCTTGGCTCTCATATAATCGTCGCATTGTATCCGCGCTTCCGCAATATGTGTGCTCTTCCGCTTAGCCTGAAAGTATTCGGTGTTTTCCAGCTCGGACTCTGTCCACCATTGTTTAGTCTCCGCGTTGTCCAGGTTTGCATGTTGGACGAAACTTCTCACGCAGTCCTCAGTATTGATGAAAAGGACGAACTCAAGATTCAAGGATTCTTGAGGCTCCGAAACGGAGGGAGGATTTTCTTCTACATGGCATAGGTCAGTAAGATCCAAGAAGAAAGCTCAATCAAGATCCATCTTACTCGTGGGAGGAAAGTATTGCTCCCCAGTCTGAGCTTCAGGTTTCAGCAAATCAACTTGATTAGAAGTGCTATCGGCGTCACTGCTACTATTGTCGTCATCGCTATCATCGTTTTCATCCTCGGTGTCTTTATCCCATCTCATTTCTCTACTCATAACGAGTTCGCCCATGCGAAGAGCACGAGCTTTTTTGCTGTTACCAGAATAATGTGGTAATCCAGCACGAGGCTTGAATTTAGAAGCCTGCTTGCGATGCTCTTCTATTTGATTTTGAATGTGGAGAAGACGGCGAGCCTGATTGACCTCTTGAATCTTCAGCTGGAACAGTGTTTCCTTAGTCAAAAGTTTGATGTCTTTTGTTTGCATATGTGTGTAACTACCGATCTAAGTAGTGTCAAAAACGGCTTTTTTCTCCTCTAAAATATTGTGAAAACATACCTCCAACCGTTGTTTTTCAAGATCCTTTATCGAATCTAACAACTTAACATACTGAAGCATGTCATTAATATGTGTCTTCAAGCCAATGGAACTGATGCCAGCGACTTACTTCAACCCAATGTGGAAATATTTTTTTCATTAGTCTTTGATTCTCCATGTCAGGTATGTCTGGTCCCCCTACATCAAAGGTTTTATTCAATGATGCAGACTCCATAATGGAATTCTCTTCAAAGGGTCAGTTAAACTCACTGGGCTCAGAAGATGGAGTCAAGGGTGCACAACGCAGAGTACCTACTGTAGTGAAAACTGCACTGCTCTATCCCAGCTGGTTTTTTTTTTGGTGGTGGGGTGGGGGGTAGTTGATTCAGCCTCTTGTTTGATGGTGAGGTGTTCTTTTATCTATCTGTGGCCAACACCGCCTATCGTTGAACGGCAGTGTTGGTATTCGGGGTTGATTTGTCGCAAAGAAAATCTATTCAAAGTCAGTAGCGGGAATCACTGTCATGTTTGGGCGCCACCAACTTAAAGTAAAGCGATCCACTGAGCAGAATGCCCTCTCACCAAAATATTAGCCTTGTTGTCTCTACAGAAAAGAGGACCGGGAGGCGATGCAGTATCAAGAAATGGACTCTTACATTTACCTGATCAAGCTGGCAAATAGGTCTTCCAAAGTTGCGAAGCTGTGTTTCCAGACCTGTGTTTATTTTTGTAAGAAGACGGGAGAAGATGGAAGAATGGTGGTTCATCTTTGCTTTCTTCTTTGGGAAAGCAGCGCCAGCCGACAACAAGGGAAGGAACGCTCGATCTGCTTCCAAGGCATAGTATCTTCCGCACTTTATCCGTACACATGTCCAAATTCATTCGGCATATCTCCATATCTCCTTAATCAGCTTATCTGCTTAAAATATTCAGTGTTTATAGTAGCTTGTCATAATCGATATCTAGATCTGCAAGAATGATGGAGTACCAGGTAAGAGCAACACAAGAAGCAGTGTATAGATAAATAAAAGATCAATTGAGATTGTAAGCTCAGTTTTGTCCGTATACTCGGACAACCTTCCCTGAATATATCCCGAGAGTTCAGACCACATCTGAGTCATTCCAAATGAAGTTACTAGCATATACTTCCTATCAGGCTTACAAAAAGCGTCATTTTTACTTTACTATCGGTTTCTGTGGATTCAAATTTATGCACGCCTCCCGGAACATGCTTTTCGGAGAAATTATTATCGTCCTACTGACAGCTAGCGTGGATGTGGAGCAATCCGAGTCGTCATCTCTCAGCGAAGATAAAGTCGAGTCCGACGTTGCAGTGATATCCCTAGGAGGATGCCACTCGCTCAAGAGTGCCTCCCGAGTTTCTGGGCCCTGTGTAGCATGATTTTTGATATTTTCAGCGCCCGATTTGATAAAATTGTTTAAAGCCTGGAAATAGCTCGTTCAGCTTGCGTAGAGATCAGTGATAACCCGCCAATCCCATTCCTAGTCTTCGCCGGTGTCTGTCTGTAACTCAGAGACAAACCTTGACTTTTATAATGGCCTATTGTAAGGTTCTGATACTATGGGCCGGCCCGTTCATCATAAATTTCTTTAATATTAGATAGCTCGAATGCACAATATAGTGTGATCTAAGGCTGATTTGGCAAGTATCATAGTCTATACAAACAATATTATTTGAAGAGAAGAACCTGGAAAGAGGGTTATCGTAAATGCGCTCGCACTCGACTATTCTTATCATGTTCCGCACGGATGTATATTCAGCAACTATCTAATTCTTTCAAGCTTGCTCTTAAATTGAGATGGGCCTGACGCTTGCTGGCGTGCTAATCTCCTCCTGTCTCGCCTTTAGCTCATTATAGCGGAAGCAAGGGTAACTTTTAATTATTCAGAACTTGACTCTACCATTCATTTACGAAATTGATTTATGGGCTCACATAATTGATTCATACACAAAGCTCAGGCAACATTGTATTAAATGTGAGTTGATATTAATATTCTGTTCATGTTTGCTGTTGGAGGAAGTTCTTGAGAGATGAGAGAATAGGAACTACAAGCCCCTATGTTAACACGTGACGCGGGATTCATCGGCTTACGAATATCCGTTCGGACAAAACAAAAAGCTTGGATTGACAAGCAAGAGTCATTGTAGTTATACCTTGCACAACCTTCTACACATTCTTTACAGCTACAATGGCTACGACCGCGACCAAATTCCGATGTTTGAATGCACCTCCGTTGCGTCAAGCAACGCGGCATCTCATCTCTGCATCAAGTGCACGACCCTTCGCCACCGAAGCAACAAGTTCAGAACCGGCTCCAAAAAGGCGCCCAACGTACTTCAAAGATGGACTCAATTCAGTTCCTTCATTCTCTGAATTTGTCGGGCTCAAAGAAGAGCCAATAAGCAGTGAAGATGCACTCGAATTACGGACTGCAATGGTCGGCCCAGCTGGCAGAAAGAAGCAGATTACGAGGCTGCCAGAATGGCTGAAGACTCCTATTCCCAGCAATTCCAACTACAAGCAGATCAAGAAAGACTTGCGAGGGTTGAACTTGCACACAGTATGCGAGGAAGCAAAGTGCCCAAATATCTCTGATTGTTGGGGAGGAAGTGACAAAAGTGCCGCGACAGCTACAATTATGTTGATGGGAGATACTTGCACAAGAGGCTGCCGCTTCTGCAGTGTAAAGACCTCGAAGACTCCTCTACCGTTGGATCCTCATGAGCCCGAACATACAGCAGAAGCATTGGCGAGGTGGGGCCTGGGTTACGTAGTTTTGACGAGTGTGGACAGAGATGATCTGGCAGATGGAGGAGCAAGGCACTTTACGGAAACCATTATGAAGATCAAACAGAAGAAGCCCGATATTCTGGTTGAGGCGTTGACAGGAGATTTTGCCGGTGATCTAGAAATGGTGGGAATGGTAGCAAGAAGTGGATTGGACGTGTACGCACACAATATGGAAACTGTCGAGGGCCTAACTCCATTTGTGCGAGACCGGAAGGCAAAATATCGGCGGAGCTTGGAGGTTTTGAGCGCTGCTAAGAAGGCAGTTCCCACACTCATCACCAAAACGAGCATTATGCTTGGTTTAGGTGAGAAGGAGGATGAGCTCTGGCAGACTTTGAAAGGTATGGATTATTTTGCCCCGTTTGCCTTTTCATTGCTGATTTTCTCTTAGATCTTCGTGAAGCGGATGTTGATGTTGTCACCTTTGGTCAATATATGCGCCCAACGAAACGTCACATGAAGGTCGAAGAATATGTCAAGCCCGAGGCCTTCGAGATGTGGCGACAAAGGGCGCTGGATCTTGGCTTCTTATACTGCGCCAGTGGCCCACTGGTGCGAAGTTCGTATAAAGCGGGTGAGTCATTTATCGAAAATGTCCTCAAGAAGAGAAAGGGAAGCGTTACGATATTGGGAGACGAGGTCACAGGGCAGGCCAAAGCTACTGTATGAACAGAATTCTCAAGCACTTCAACATGCGATCAAAGATATGGCGTTCATGGTGGTGCGTAGATCCGGCGTTTCAGAATCAAACGGCTCAACACTAAAGAAGTGTTTATAGATATGGCAATGTAATGATAGGCAGCTTTATACATCATGGTATTTGGTATTTTCTATCCCAAAGATCAGTTTTGTTAGCCGCCTGGTTAATTTCAATAAGGTATGGAACGAGATTCTCTTCATATCGTTGTAATCATGCGTCATTGGAGTTTCGCCTCTATTATTTTGCGAGCCACGAAAGTATTTTGTGCATATTCTCTCATATTGAATCCTCTCGCGCCGTTTCATTTTATGAGAAATCAGAATTTGGCACCAGGATACTCAAATGTTGATATTTCCTACCTTGATTGGTATGCGTAATTAGAACCACTTCCAGGTAGATGTCCGTTCCAATCAAATTAGTTATATATTGGTAGGAGGCGCCCATGCTCGGATATGTTTTGAGCACAGGCGTAGAAGGGAGCCCGCCATTAGGCAATTTTAAGATACCAAAGCATTGCAAATCTTTGCTTTTTATTCAGTTGCAGGTTCTGTTGCGGATCCCACTCCGAACAGACTTGACAAAATTTTGGAGTCATTTACTCTTGAATACCTGAACACCACGTTCAAGAAGGGGGAGATCATGCATGCAGGCATTGTGGCCAAAAGCTTAGTTCTCAATCCTGATCTAATATTTGGCTTGTTAGAGGTTTGGTATTACTACATGAAACGCTCTAGTATCAACCTTAAAAAGCATCCAACCATCCATTCTGTCTAGACAGTTCCGTGTCTTCGCCACTTGCGAGCACATTCTGCCCTGAAAAGTTTTTGTGCTGTTAGTCGTAGTTGCCTAGACACAGTTATCAAATTTGTTTTGGTGCCGTAGTCCGTATAATGCCCGCAAACACCTTGAAGGAATATGCCTCCTTGCCAAATCAGGTAAACGCTGTGACCAATGAACTCCAGAGGGGAAAGGGGTCTAAGCGAGCCCAGCTCTTGGCATACTCAGTGGTATTGAGAGCAGCAGAAGACGATCTATAGAGCCTGGAAATAGCTTGAGATGGCTGAAAAGTTCGGATTAGAAATTAGGAGGTATATTTCCGTAGGAATGGCCGACCTCGATAACACATAGTGTTAAATACATACTACGCAGTTTTTCCCAATCCTCCAGTGCGCCACTGTGGTGGATTTGCGGCTCGTGTTAGCTGTTGGGATCAGCTTATCAGATGGAACCATTCCCCACTGTTGAGAATTATCTGATCAAAAAGATTAGATTAGTCGGATGCACCCCGACTCCACGTTGATCTCATTGGCAGCAAGCTCACCATGATCGACTTCTCTCCAGAAGCTCGTCCGTGAAAATGGAAAACTTTGTGCTTCGGAGGTCGGCTCAAGAATGGAGAGGCCATCTTCTCGTACGGTCATCAAAGTATATAGATAGCTACGGCAAGCCTGCTCTATCCCGGGCGAGGCAGAGTTCTCGTTGACCAGTTCGCAGTTCACCATGGCAAACATCAACCCGGATACAACGCCTGAAGCGCAAGGCGATGACAAAATTGCAGTCATCAACGATACCGACTCTGTTGATGAGCCTCCCAAGCCAACTCGCGCGCCGGCATCAAGTGGTGTTACTCGCATGGAAGCAGTCTACCGCGAAGGACAAGGAAGCAAAACAACTTTATGGCTTGTCGGTATCTCTGTGCTCATTTGCGCTTGGGTCTACTCCCTCGACAGCTCAACAACATCGTATTACAGCATTGACGCATCGTCGTATTATAAGCAACATAGCTCGATCCTGTCAACACTCTCCATCGCAACAAGCATCATCGGTGCTGTGTGCAAGCCGTTCATTGCAAAGATCTCAGAGTAAGTATAGCCTAGGTGGCGCCGCTGTTTTATTACAATACTGCTTATATGGAGGCTACAATATACGAATTGATCAAGAAAATCAATTGCTCAACTCTAGTTCATCCAGTGGATCTATCAAAACTGCGCAAATCACTGACATCTACCAGCATAACTTCTCGACCCTACACATACATACTCGTCCTCGCTTTCTACACCCTAGGATACATCATTTCAGCCGCGGCCCATACCATCTCTGGGTACGTGATAGGCGAAGTCTTCGTCGCCATCGGAAGCGCAGGTCTGGACTTGACCAACGACATCATCGTCGCGGATCTTACTCCCCTAGAGTGGCGCGGTTTCGTCTCCTCTCTCCTCTCAACGCCTTTCATCATCAACACATGGTTCGCGGGTAAGATTGTCAGCGCCGTTCGTGATGCGGGCAATTGGCGTTGGGGTTACGGAATGTTCGCCATCATCATGCCGGTAGCCCTTGCTCCGGCCATAGGGACTCTCATCTACCTTGATCGCAAGGCAAAGAAGGACGGCATCGTTAATATGGCAGCCAGTCGCGCTGCGCGAAGAGCTGCTGGGGTGGAGGAGGGACTTGCTGGGCAGGATGAGCCTGTTGCTATTGCTCCGACACAGCCTTGGGCAGAAGGACTCAAAGCCGGCTTGGAAGAGATTGATGCATTTGGCATGATACTTCTCGGCTTCGGTTGGTCGCTGCTCTTGTTGCTATTCTCTCTAAAGACATACGCTGATGGTGGATGGAAGAATCGGTCGATGATTGCCATGATGGTAGTCGGATTTGTCCTTCTGGTCGCATATGTTGTGTATGAGATGAAATGGGCAAAGGTTCCTAGCGCCCCTCGCCGTCTATTATTCAATAGAACTTTCATCATGGCTATCATCATCGATAGTTTCTATTTTCGTAGGCATTGCTGCAACCTCTCAGTACGAAACATCCACTAACGATCAATCTAGTCGCTGGCAACATGCGTGGACTGTACTGGTCTTCATACGTCCTTATAGCAAAGCCTTGGTCATCCCAAGACTGGGTATACTACAACAACACTCTTACTTTGGCTCTCTGCATCTTCGGCTTAGTAGCCGGTCTCATTCTACGCTGGACGCACCGCTACAAATTCCTCCAAATCTTCGGTCTATTCGTCAAGCTTATCGGGATGGGCATCATGCTCGACGGTAGACGGGCAACCATCAACACCGCACCGATGGTCATTTCCCTAATCATGATCGGATGCGGGGGCGCCTTCTCGGTCGTCGGATCTCGCGTGGCATCTCAAGCATCCGTGCCCCACCAAGACGTCGCGCTCGCCATCTCCCTCCTGGGGCTGTGGTCCAAAGTCGGTGGTTCCATCGGGTCCGCCATCGTAGCCGTAATCTGGGCGGACCAAATGCCCAAGCAGCTCCGCGCCCACCTCCCACCCACCGCCACCGAGAAGGACGTAAAAAGCATCTTCGGCAGCGTCACGAGCGTGCGCACAAAGTATCCCTCAATGAACGACCCGATGCGAATCGGCGCTATAGAGGCTTATCGGAGGAGTCTATATTACTGCATCGCGCCGGCTGTGGGGCTCGCCACGATCCCGCTGATCGCAGCTTGTTTCCAGACCAACTATTGGCTAGGCAAGCAGCAGAATGCGGTGGATAACATTGGCAATGACGGGCTGCCTGTTGAGGAGAAGGAGAGGGAGGTTTTGCCGCCCGCGAAGAACAAAAAGGAGGCTTTCCTACGATTCTGGGCCGGAAAGCAGTAGAGGGGATGATGGAAAGTGGCAAGGATATGCCTTCTGTGTTTCGTGTAGATAGCTTGATGCCCGAGCCAACATCGATGGCTGATTAATCGTGAGAGAGGATTGAGATGCTTGAGTAGATACGAGTCGGGCACAAAGAACAATGTTACTATAAAGACGTACCGGAAAACGTAGTTGTGGAGAATACATGCCATGAAGGACGCAAGGAGGAGGCTGAGCGCACAAAAGGGCGGAATATCACGGATTGAGGCGAATCAGCTAATCCTCCAATAATCTCCTTCCCAGAAATCAAATTTATCAAAGTATGTGGTACATAGAAACCGCCCCTGCAGGTTGTATTCCACCCGTGGAAGTCTAATGCACCAGGAGGTGAATATTGACTCTTAGCCTCGAAGAGAAAAACTCGAATTCGTGACACAAAGCAAATCAAAGAGAAGTCAAACATGTGTGTAAATTTGATCCCATATCCACATAAACGAAAGTAAGATATACGGTTTGAACTCCATCCCATGACCTTTTGACACCAAACGGTGTTAGCGTACCTTTTTCCAGATCTAGTCCCATATGTGCAGTCCCATGGTATATCTCTATCCTAACCCAGACCCCCCTATCCTAAAAGCAAAACCAGAACGCCTCTATACGGAAACATGCCCTTGTACTCATGATGCGCGAATGATGTTCATTTAAGCTCCCTCAGCGGCCTCTGGCTTTGCGGCATCGGCACCAGCTGCTGGGGTCTCAGTGGTCTTAGTCGCATCAGCCGGAGCTCCAGCATCAGCGGGTTTAGCATCAGCGGGTGGAGCATCTGCCGGTTTAGCATCTGCCGGCTTTCCTGGACCGCCTGGGCCTTTTCCTGGGCCTTTTCCTGGGCCACCTGGACCATGTGGACCATGTGGACCCTTTGGACCCTTCTTCCTGGGTCTGCACTTCACCTTTCCGTCAGGGGTCTTCCTGCATCGCCTTCCGCCATGCTTCTTTTTGGGGCCATGCTGTCCAGGAGGTTTGCCGCCGGGGGGGCCACCCGCTGGAGGTCCATCCGCTGGAGGGCCGCCTGCTGGAGGGCCACCTGTTGGAGGCATGACTGCTGCGGAGACGTCTCCGCCTGCGGCTGGAGTGGCACCTAGGAGATGGAGTTAGTATTCTGTTTCACGTATTGGCAAGAGAAGGGAGCTGAAGACTTACCAGGAGCAGCAACATCAGCTGTTCCTGATGGGGCCGGAACAGCAAGAGCAAATTGCGAGCCAGCCAGGGCTGCAAGAGCGATGAGAGTGTATGAGTAACGCATGATGAAGTCCTTTTGCTTCTATCTTCTGGTGATAGGAGATGAGAAATGTAGAAACAGAGAAGACTCAAGAAAAAAGTTGAAAGGAAATTGAGAACTGGATATGAAATGCTGATGAGGTTGTTGATGTGGATGATGATGAGGGAGATGGTGGCTAGGCAGACCGCCTATATACCCTTTGAGTCTGTGCCGATCACTGCTCAACTCTCTCTGGAATCCTCATAAACATCCATCAACATCCTCTCATGCATGTTTCGGAACCCATGTGTGTCTTACCAAAAATCAGGATAAGCAACCCAGTGCCAGAAATACGGGTAAGCACCAGCAGAGAGCGGAAGAAATGTCGATGCAAAGATGGTCACAGGAATGAGGAAGAATAAGATACTAGCATCAGGAAGCACAACCGCTCGCCACCCCGCATGTCACGGGCGGCTATGATCCTCCACTGGTCGCGCCATAGCGTTCCAGCGGAAAAAGTACGTATCTCGAAATACCCGAAACCATAGAGGAGTGAATGGGAATCGGTGCGGCCATGGCTTGGAAGTCAGGGACGCGTCACTCTGAAAATAACAGAAGCATGGCTATCGAGAAGCTTGTTTTGATGATCCAGATGACTTTCCGAGAGCCCCAATTGCAAGTTAGCATCTGTGGTGAAGGAATCTGGAGAAATGGGGCTCTTCACTGCGGCGGAAGCAGGATGGAGGCTTGGCAGACTGCGCGCTCCATTGAAACTGTCGCTAGAAAAATAGCTTACCCCATCACAAAAGCTTGCCTTCCCGCCTCATACACCATGCTCATAAGCCAGTAGAGATGTTTATTGATCCTCTAATCCTGGCGGGCCGTTGTTTAAGAGAAAAATGGGTCCATTACCTCTGAAGCCACAATGTGGGCCTTAAGCGATGTTTCAGGGGGCTGGGGCTTTGAGGCTTGAAAACCAGTAGGAAGCCGTATCTTCCTCATCGCTCCTTCGTATGTGTATTTGGAAAATGAGATATAAAGAAAGCGTTCCGGTTGCCGGGACTTACGGTGACGTGGTCTCAGTGCTATTCTTGTGGAAGTATATATTGCTTATTGTTACACAACAGTCGCCTCAATGGTTACTTTTCTTGCAATTCCACAACGCAGTAATCCTGACATCGTACGTCCCCCTCAGACAGAATGTTGAAGCACAATCTCTGTCGAGGAACTGAAGTAACTGGTCATTCCATCTTGCTTAGTCTAGTTGCTACCATATACTTCACCTTTTCAGCCTGCAATTACTAGGAATGAGCAAGCGTTCCGACATGAAGAGAGAATTAAGTTTAAGTTGAGCAAGGAGATATGCAACTGTGACGTAAATACTATTGTATCATGTTGAAGTCGTAACTGGTGCTAGGTGCCTCAGGTTTGAATTTTGCTCCCAAATCCAACAGTTCTAAATGCGTGGCTTAGGATATCCTTTTCGCGCAACCACCAGCCTCTGAATGGTTGGTTTATAATGATAGATTCTGCTTTGCCATAACCATATCTTGGTAACCACCGTAAAGTTGCACTATTGAAGCCACGCTTCCATCACGTTTCAAGATCTTTCATTCTCTACATCCAAGAATCCTGAACGCCGTGAGACTCGAATCCCAAATCTAGATCTAAAGCTGTCGTGTTCATATACAACTCGAATCATACAGCTACAATCCTTATATACACCTTGAGGCGCTACGCATTACAAAAATCTGGCCTACGAAACTCAAAAATAAACTGTAGTGAGAGTCGTGCATATCAACAAAAGGGAAATATCATTTAGTAGCCCCCGATCTCTTCGCCGACGAGAGTTTCCCGTTCTTCGCCTTCTCTAGGTGTGTTGGCTGCCGCCTGATTTATGTCTTCGAGATATACTAATGCTTTGTTGGCGTAGTGACGGATTGTGGAGTAGAATAGTGCTTACCTCGAGGTCTGATAAACCATGAGACAACGAAAGCTAAGCCAAAACAAGAACCAAGTAAAACAAAGACTGCCTGTGGGAAGGTTCCCACCGTTGATGCATACACTAGGTTGAACATTGCAGGAGCAATGACTCTTGCTAGAGCATGCAATAGCCCCGTGGCACCAAGCAGTTGCCCAACCTTGTCATGGGGTACATGTTTCGTGAGAGCGCTTTGTAATGTCGGGGAACCAATTCCTCCACATGCTGTTAAAATGCCTGCAAGAACAAATAACGGTCCTGTTCTGACAACAGCATATCCGATAAAACCTAGTGTTTCTAGAAAGATTGCAGTGCGAATAATTGACAGGTCGAGGATATCAGAGCCTGAATTGCGCTCCGGGATAGCGAAGCCAGATTCCCGCCTCTGTCTATTAGCACGGCGGGTGCGGAAAATATAGTTGAGGAGTGGGAGGATAATAAGTAAACATGACACTCGAGTGATGTTTACCACAGATATGAAGGCGCTAGTCTGCGCGGTATTCCAGCCAAACTGGTAGCCCATATACAAGATAACAACAGCCGCAGATCCCATTGCTACACCAAAAATGATTGTGTCGACCACGGAGAGCAATACAAGATTCGCACGGAGGTGTTCGGAAGACCCTGGTCCAGTTGGCCAGAGAATTTTAAGCGGTTCAAGAATATTGAGTCGCTTGTATCCCCAAGTTGAAAGATTAACAGCAGAGAGAGCGTTCTCACCATCTGCTGTATACCTCTCCCGCGCTAGAACTTGACGTTTAATAGATAGCGACTCGGGGAGAAGAAAAAGCACGTAGAAAATGAAGAACGTGTAAGTCCCAAGCGCAACGTAGAAGATGACGAGGATATGGCCAAACACTTTGATCAGGAACGCAGCGAACAGAGGCCCAATTGCAATTCCACTAAAGAGACAGGCGTGGAAGTAGCCAAAAGCAACACTTCGTTTCGGCGGCGCTGTGATGTCTGCAGCATATGCGTGTGTGAGAGCCATGTTCACTGTGAATGAACCGGAAAAGCCGTCAAACAATGCTCCTACCAGGAGCCATCTGTAGTGAAGTGTATCCGGATACTTGGCCACAACAATCGTAATAACTTCTGTAATGAACAAACCACTACTCGAGACAATCATGAACTTCTTTCGACCATAGCGATCAGATAGTGCGCCAATCTTTGGCGCAACAATTGCACTCAATATGCCAGGTATGATTGTGAGCCACAGTGTAAACTTTGATACCAATGCCTGTACCTCGGGGATTCGACATTGAGGATTATCTGCAGCGAGGAGGACTGGGGTGAAGATGAATGTGGGATCTGTTTGGCTCTTGTCGAATAGGTACTCGCGACACACGAGAGAGAGTATCAAATTTAGTTTAGGGACGATGATGGTGCCAAATGCGAGCGCGAAGACGGCAAACGCTGGCAGCAGCCAGAAAAGCTAGCATAATTAGCAGCTGGTTATCATTGGCATAATACGCAACAAACCGACGGCCTCCTCCACCATGGAAGGCCGACGAAATCATTCGCGCCATCCCATGTATCCTCGGCGGTCCCATCTGGGCCAGATGCGCTATCGCCATTGCCCAGCAACGGCGTTACTTCACTTTCAGCAGGTTTTGCATTGAATCCAGCATTTCTTCTCAATGAATCTTGCGCGCCCCAAGGCCTGCCATCATAATCTGTGGGTGTAACCGTGTCGGCGTTGTCATCCCGGCAGTTATCCATGGCGATCTTGTGGTGTGCTTATCGAGGTTGATTGTACCACCAAGTCATCCAGATTCCCGACCCCAAGCTTCCGTACTTCAAGACTGGATGTCGCGGACTCGAAGACGAGAAGCAGGATGGGAGACATGAATATATTTAGACAGTCATACATCAAAGCGGCCAAGGTTTGTGCCCGCACACGTTGTTATTATGGGGAATGGGTATGGTTCCCAGATAGGCTGGTAGAATTGGTGCTTTCGAATCAGCATCCTACTTACAGTAATGCGCTGTTTGTGGATCCGCCCTTTTTGGTTTATTAAGCAGCTTGAATATTGCGTCAACCAGGTTATTCCAGCACATCAGTCAACCCCGTGGCATTAGTTCAGAGTTTCATGTCACTGGTGTCCTCACTTATTGGTGCTGTGGTAGGGACTTTCGGGAAACGGGAACTCTAACAGCGTAAAGTCCGGGGGTTGGGGATAAAGCTCGAAGCAGCAAAATAAATGGCTTTTTTTTATTTTTTATAATGGCTTTCTCTATCTGATTGAGGGTGGCTTGTGCAGTCACGGTGCCTCTATCGCATAGTATATCGGAAAGACATCCATTGACCTACGCTGTTGTCATTAACGCTATTAACAATGTCTTTTCAAAAGAAAGGTGGTGACGTCGAACAACATCTCGGGCCCGAAGACTTGGGATTCCCCTCCCTCGCTCCCCTCGCTCCCGTCGCCACATGTGTCTAATCTGGATGCCTTGTTTCAAAGGCATCAGATAATAGATAACCTGTGCTGCTGGTTTTTGCTACTTTCAGGGAGGCCTCCGAGGGCTCCCAACTGTATTATAAGATTCATGCAAGAAGCTCAAAGGGCTAATTCAGAGTCTTGCTAGAAATTACTATAGCTTAAAAGTACAGATGGAGCAGAATCTGGCATTATGTTGTAGGTGCTGGGGACAGACATGCGCCTTGGCATTTTCAATTGCCTCGATAGGTGTGGACCTGCCCCCTGCCCCCCCCCTAAACTTACATTATGACCTATGTAGACACAAGATTCCATCATACATTGTGTGTCTAGACAGCAAGTGTCCGCCCTGAACTCTGTCCGGCAAAGAACTTCTTGCTCTCTGCACATCGCTCACTCGTACATCCAGGACATCTCAGTCCCATCTGCTTGCTGCACGCTATGCCACTATCCAGATGTTCCTTAGCAATATCAGCTAAAGCCTGAATAAAAACGGGAGAGCCATTCAAGCTCTCGGACCTTCTGATCGTGTCTTTGTGACCAGATTCACCAATGACTTCTTCATCGAGCTCATACAATGTCTCAATGTGATCTGACGTGAATGCAACTGGAATCAGGATCAGGTCTGTCTGACCTTTCTTGATATAATTCTCAACCGTGTCACTCGTTTGTGCGCCTAACCACGCACTCGGCCCAACTTGTGACTGCCAGACCAGTCGGTACGGGTTCGAAAAGTTTAGTCTTTGCATAACAGCATAGACTGTAGCTGCCACCTCGGCAGGATATGGGTCACCTGCGTAGGATATTAGTGAGGTGGATAGAAGGTTGAGGTAGAATAAGCATACCTCTGTTTACAACGGACATGGGCAAGCTGTGAGCAGAAAATAACAATACCACATCCTTCCTCTTCTCTTCGGGATATTTCGCAAGCTGGTCCTCGACGTTGAGAGCAATTGCGTTTGAAAGTCCCGGGTGTACCGGCCATCGGTCAATTACGCTCCAACTGATGGTTCCGTCATTAGCTGCACTACCAGGCACCAGGCCACTCGATTTGCCTTCGAGTCTATTCCGCCATTTCCACAGCTCATTTATACTACTTCCGGTGGTTGAGCAGCTATATTGAGGATATTGTGTGAATGCGACAGCTCTCCCTCCTCTACCTTTACCAAATCCGTCTTCGAATAACTTGTGATACATCTCTTCAGTCAATGGATTTGCATATCGGAATGCAACATATGGCTTATGCGGTGCTGTTTCTGGCGACATCTTGTCAAGGAGCTTGCACATCTCAGCGGCTTGATATTCCGACCATTTTCGAATGGGGGATCCACCACCAATGGCAGCATACTGCTTTTGTATTTTGGGTGTACGACGTTTAGAGATAAACTTCCCTAGGTAGTTCTGGTATCGTCCGAGTGGAATCAAGTCGCCGTCTGCCTAATTGGGAATATCAGTAACCAAATGATGTCAAGCGGATAAGTTGCGTACAAATAATCTTTCCAGAAAATCCCCCACTTCGTCTGTTGTCGAAGGCCCGCCCATATTCATAAACACCATAGCTGTAGGGCCCTTTGAACTGGTATTATCTTGAGTCACTGGTGGCACATGGGTCGCGAGAGAGCGCGACTTCTCTGCTCCGCACCGCTGCCATAGTGGCGTTGTTGAAGCATTTACGAGCCTGTGTAATGTTGGCAACGAAGCTCTTTTAGAGAGTCGGGGTATAGGATTTCGAAGAGCCATTGGGAGATGTGTTATCACAAGTGAACACAGGATGGTCTTGATATCATTATCCTTAGTGGTTCGTTTTCAATGGCACAAAGAGATCATTGCGTTTGTAGAGTGCAGAAGATGTACAAGGGTTTATGCCGTCACAGCTCCCGCCAAGTGCCAGCCAATCACATGCCAATGATTATCATCCTGTCATCCATCAATAAAATAATGCCTGTTTCTCTCATTTCATAGAGTTCTAGCAGAATGATAAGAGACTTTTCAAGCCTCAATCTTGATGAGCCTCTCCGTACGCTAAAAAGTTAACCGCTATATTGTCGAAACGTTTGTCTAGTATCAAGAACTTGTCGAGATATAATATGATCGATCAAGTGGGTGGGGGGGGGGGGGGGGGGGGTTTGGCTCGTTCTCTTGAAAATGGATTCAAAACATACCGTATGTCTATAAGAGTAAGTATTTGATTGAGGTACAACAGCATAAAACTTTCCAGTTTGCAAGCACTCAAGAATCATGAAAACCCGACGGAACTGAAGCCACAATTGATGGGAGTTCGACAAGTCTCAACTGCTTTATGGTTCTGTTTGCCACTTTTGCGTGTCTTATTGAGAATGTCTTCACTTAACATAGGCTATGTTTTGCTGGTGGCTGAGGAGCAATGTTCTTACTCATGATTGAGCTAAACAAATATATCCATTGTATTGTGCAACACGCAAACACTGAGGCTCGATGTTGGAAGGACGACGAAATATGACTAGAGGACTCCGTAGTTATAGACATTTTCAGACAAATGTAGAAACCATACTTTCCTTTATACCAGAAATGCATATCATGTTTGCGAAAGATCGTCTTGCACTTAATCTTCCTTAAAACCCAATTCTCGAACTTAACCAGAACGCAACAAAATGACGCTCCAGGCTTGGGGATGCAACAACTTTCTTGACTTTATCAACAAGTATCCAGAAAAGATCGAGCTTTTTTATGGAAAACCTATTCCTAGGACACTATTTGAAAGGGTAGTTATAGAAGGGCTCAACCAGCACCTACAAGTTACACCAGAGCTTGATAACCAAAATGCCGGACTTTACATGTACGCCTACTCCGCTTCTGAACTCTCCTTTGCTTTCCACAACAATTTAACAGGCTATTCAAACGGAACTATTACTTCACATCAGCAATATAGACTTGATGATCTAAATGAATTGATAAATGCATCTCTCGATCACAGTCCAGAGGACCTAACCTGGTAGAAATTTTTCGTGCATTCGACGAACTACTTTTCTTCAGCGCTCTCAGCAACCTTTGCGCTGTGAAATTCATTTATCCGGAACCCACAATTCAAGAAGAAGAGGTGCCCCGTGGACTGTATAGGGCTCATTTTCATCGAGATCAGGAGACGATCCCTTGCAATGTTGCTGGCCAGATCATGGTATACAAGGACACCGAAACAGGACCATCTGAAGCACGACGGAGAAACTATGTAAGTTGCCTGCTTCACGAGATGATTCACGCATTTCTAGATATATATCTATGTAATTGCATAGAGCATTGCGAGGGCACACTCTGCAACCTTCGGAGGCGGCTGTAGTGGGCATAGCAAGGCATTACACGAAATAGCTCTAAGCATTGAGAGATTTGGATGTGTCTTTCTCCAGGAGCTTGGCCCTCCCCACCTATGCCGCTGCACGTCTTTCGAGGATGACTGGATTAGGGAACTCAAAAAGGTGTGCTCGTAATGCCCAACGTTGAACATGTAATGGAAGATTTGGAATTATGCCATAGGAAAGAGGCGCTGAATGCAGTGGTGAAGGCAGAAGCAATATTCTATAGATGGAAAAGAGAGCTGGCAGACTTCAAGAGCAAGAAACGAGGGCACGAGTGAAATCACAGACTAGATCGAAGCATTGTTTTCGACACCTGGTTAGAAAGATTGTAAGTCTGGGCTCACAGCCTAAATTGGAACAAATGGCTGATGGTTAAATAAAGTATATATGATGTCTGATAAGTAGGCTATCATGGATATCATCTGTCTGCTTGAGCAAAAAGCTCTCACAGGTCATCTTAGTGGTATGGGGTTCAATGTGCTGTCAATTATATACTTGCCTATCTTCTTCACTCTATTCTCAACATTGAATGAATAGTAAACATTTTACTGAAAGTGATTTGGGAACCATTCTCAAGCCAAACTTTTTCATGGCTAGGTGAAGAACTCGAACAAAACCCTAGCTATTTTAGAAGGAGCACAAGGATGTTGAGGGGTGATAAAACAAAAGCAGAGCAGGCTGCTTGACTTTAAATCCTTATTTTAGTACCTATATTGGCCCTTTTGTTACCTTGTTTTCGCTCAGAATAGAGAATATAAGAGTGTTCTTTCAAGTTAAATATACAGACATCTGGCTCGATATTAAGCAGAACCATTGCCGAAACTTGTAGACATCCACCCACTTTTCATCTTATCTTCATCTTAGCTACAACAAGTCTATCTGGGCCGAAGACACCAAGTAGATAAGCTGAGCGAGTCAAGAACAGGAAAGACTGCCACTTCCTGTTAGCTCCACATTTTGAAACCAATGTCACGATCTTACGGTTACACCAATATTTCCCCATGTTACAGCATTCCAATTGGGGATATCGACGACCTCATCGTAACCCAAAATCCATGCCGTGATAACGACATGACTTATATCTGCAAGCCAGAGAGCAATAATATAGTTTTTTACAACCTTTGCTTCCGTAGTGGAGTATAAAACCTGTGGTCCTTTCAGCAAGCTGCGCACCGTTGCCGTAAGCATCCAAAGATAACGATCATACCGCAATCCCTACCATGCCTAACAAAAGATAGACATTCCCTAACTGCGGATAGAAGGCAAGTCAGCTTGGTGGCCTTGGATGTAGTTTTAGGCTTGAGGATCTCTCTATCGTACCCCACTCGCCCAACATTGGATTACATCCGAAGTTTTTTTTAAAGTCTCCGTCATTGGCCATTTGAGACCACAGACTTCTAAGTACATCTTGAAAAAGGATGGAGTGGTTCAGAGAGTTGACCTACCTGATATGTAACCATCTGCGAGCCCCTGCTCAGGGCTTTGGTGGTAGAGTAGAGCGTCTGCTCAGAAACAAATCTGATTTCGATTTAGGCACAAAAGCAGCAATTTTTTCCGTGGAATCTCACTTTTCTGGAGACATGATAAATGGCCCTAGGAAGCCGGCCAGTCTCGACGTCAATTAGCATCCTCGAGACTTAGGCTTAGATCTATCTCCTAACTCACAGAGACAACGGCTCAAAGATCGTGAAGATAAGCCGCGGAAATTTAGGAAGAATAGCAGTCATGATTCAATGAATTGGTGGTGTTAACAGAATTGATTTGCTAGCAGTAAAGCTTGACATGTGTTGCACGAGATGTGGTCTCCGTATTATTTAATATTTACTTTTTTGCTCCCCGCCTTATAAACGCAACCGCGTAGGTCGGACTATCAAACTCAAAATTACGTCAATAGCCACCGAACCGGAGCCTGTGAAGGTAGAATAACATTTAACAATGTTCATAAGGATACCATGAGCACCATCGAGCCTCGACTCATATCTTTACTCAACAAAGATGCTCCATACGAGTCTTCTCCATCACTGGAGCTGCCACCCTTGCAAGACCCAAATATATTGAAGGCTTCTGGTCGCCCTTTACTCCTAGAACCCGATGCAAGCAAGCGGGATGAGAAGTTACAGCATGCGAATCTGATCTCGTCCGGAGAGAAAGACAATGCAGATACAAGAGAGTCTCTGAAGCCGAAACGAGCGTTGGGCAATTCCTCCCCGCAGGCATTGCGGAAAATCCTCTCAGATGACAATACAAGCGCATCAGCACAACCTTCAAAAAAGCGCAACATTGTTGAGAGCAGCAAAGATGACTTTGTCCAGCTACCGCAGCCTCCAAAAAAACAAAAGGCAGCGAAGCAGGTCGTGCCCCCTATCATCATCGGCCTTTTTGAGCCGCCTCCGCAAGCCGCGTTGTTCCCTCCGATTGCTTCAAGCTCCTTTCATGATAGCCATGGACGAAATAGCCTGAACACAGTGCCCCCAAATTATATCGAGCGGAAGGATACGCCTATCGTGGAAGACATTGCCAACTCGGCGGGGAAGAGACCTACAAATAATGAGAAGCAGAAGAGGGATGTCAAAGCTCGGAAGAAGTGGACAGAAGAGGAAACAAACAACTTACTACTGGGAGTACATAAACATGGTGTGGGGCGTTGGTCTGATATACTGGATGATCCAAGTTTTAAGTTCAACAAGAGGAGTGGAGTTGATCTGAAGGATAGGTTTCGAACCTGTTGTCCGAATGAACTGTGGACAAGTGCTAAAGGGGCTTCAACTAGTTCCACAAGCGCGCTACCAAAAAGAACGAAGTCGAGCCTCGAGAACATTCTCATTGACGATGATGCGTTGATTAATAAAGGTACCAGTAGTGATAGTATCATGTCTACAAAGTCCCGTAAAAGTCGTGCACAGCGGAAGAAAGTTGAGGATCTTGTCCAGCTTGGAATTGAGGGTCCATTTCGCAAATCACAGCGCCGAGAGAGACGGCCGTTTACGGAAGAGGATGATCGTGAAATAATTGAGGGTTATGATATCTACGGTCCGCAATGGACACGCATACAGCGTGATCCAAGGTTTCATTTACAAAGCCGACAAGCAACCGATCTCAGAGATAGGCTCCGTAACAAGTACCCGGAGAAGTTTCGTTCGGAAGATAGTGCATCGAAAGACCAGCCTTCTACAGACGGAAAAGAAAAGGAAACATCAGTTCATCCCCCATCAGCTCACATGCTTCAGCCTGCCTCGAGCCGGGAGGGTCTCAGAATCCATGAGATGATCACCGAGGATGTCGATACCACGTCAAAGATTCTTCCACTGCAGCCGAGCTTTGGTATGAAAGAAAATTTTACGTTTCCCGACCAGCCAGTAGAGCATGTGGATAACCTTCCTTCATTTGATTGGAATGCAAATGCTCCTTTCACAAGCACGATGCAGGAGATGGAAATTTCGCGTCTCCTGCTTGATGATGAGCCTGAGCCATGGATGGAGAGTAGTTCGAGCAGGGAGAAACAGCAATACACGGACATCAATAGTATTTTGTCCTCGAGTGCAGATGGCGCCTCGACAGCTCCGTACTACACCATGTTGCTCAACGATGAACCAATCAACATCCAAGCCTCCGTGCCTCTTGATTCTGTGGACACCTCATTTGGTTGAGTAGACTTTTGTGAAGAACACGTATTAGTGTTTAAGACATGAGATACATGCGGCGACCTTAAGTTACGGATAGGTTTATGGTTATATAGAAGGTGCGTGAGAAATGGAGTTTTGGGGTATGAAAAGGAATGGGTATACCAAGGGCACGGCACAGGACAGATACAGGCGTTTCGATAGTGATTTTTTGAATAAATGGTCTCAGCTTGCTCAAGGCTGATTTTATCTTACAAAATACCGTTGAAGTCCCAATATATTTCAAGGAGCCGAGTGTTCAATACGAACTTGACCAGATGTTGTATAGATACATAATACCACAGCTTACCAACTCCGACCCATGCCCTTTAATCCATATGCCGATATACCGGGTCCTTTCAATCCTCTTTCTTATCCTCGTCCTTTCTTCTTGGCTCAAAATTCAACTATTCTGTTGTATCAGAAACGTAGCCATCAAACCAGTCAAGACACTTACCGCATTGCCGTTATAGAACTGGTTATCCTCAGGTCTATCCTGGTCACGCAAAGTTCTGACGTTGATATTCGCAGAGGGCGGCGATGTAGTGATGGCCTCGGTGGATTCAGGTTGCGGTGGTGCTGGCGTGGCTCCACCACCAAGAAAACTGCCCAAAACGCCTGTGACCATTCCTACTCCGGAGGATACTAGACCGTATCCTGCTGAGACAGCACTTGATACTAGACCTGTGGCGCCTCCACCTTCTACTACTCGTTAGTGGTCTTGAATGAAAATGCTAAGCATGCCGCTGGTGTAGCGGTTTGAGAAACGTCGCACCGCAGTAACGTGCAAGAAAACCTATGTCCTTACCATATGCTGAAATTGCCCCTTGCACAGGGACAAGAATCAAGGTCGCGCTGGGGGTTAAACCCTGTGTTCGCAAACTCTCCTCTTCCTCTGAGATAGATATGTTTCTGTTGGGTAGCGGCGTCAAGACATGCTTGAAGTTATAGGGCACATCATCAGTCATCTGTTTATCAATCCATGTTCTGACATCTCCTCGAAGCGTCGCCTCAGCCGGAAAACGGGAGCGAATCGTAGAGCCATCAAACAACCGTACTTGCAAAGCACAAACTTTGGAGTCGCTCTTAGCAGACGGAGTAATGCTGCTCGATGGAGCCACAGAATCTCCACTCTGCGCCTCCTGTATAGCTTTTGCCTGAGCCTTCCGTTGCTCCTCTCGGTTTCGCCTCTCTGCTTTGTCGTCTTCTACACGCTTTAGAATGCGGGCTCTTTCGTCCCTAGCTTCCTGTTGTCGCTTCTTTTGCATCAGGGCATACTTTAGATCAGCTGCTCTCTGAGAGCCTTCCGGAACTTCCGCTTCCATGGCTTCTTTTCGAGCTTTGGCCTCTACTCTACGCTTTTCTCTCTCCTTTGCCTCTTGCTCTTTCTTCTGTGCATGTAAACGGGCACCGCGTTCTGCAAGAAGATCCTGAACAGCCCGTGATGACGACTCCTCGGATGGGTGGCTAGTGTCTGAAGCGCCTTGTGACTGTGGCTGTATGGTAGGCGTTGTATTTGAAGGAGCTGTTGCAGCTGGTGCATTTGAAGATGCATTAGCTGCTACACGTGACTGGAAGACGACTTTAAGTCTTTGGAGAAATTCTTCTTTGGAGACTCCCAAGGTTAGATATTCCTTTAACTGGCCTTGTTCCATAACCACCAGAGTGGGAGTGTTTGGCAATGGGAAGATTGCAGCCAAATATGCCGCCTCTTGGGAGCCCGCTGTTAGACGAAGGAGAATAGTGTCCTTTAAAAGCGACGATTGGATCTATGGGTGATCATTAGCAAAGTTAGGGAACTTAAAATCATTGCTTACAGATTCATCTATAAGGAAGTCATTTTCCCATAACCTACTCTCTTCGCCATCATCTTGAGCCAGCCATCAGCAGTTATCCGTATATAGGGAGGGTAGCAGAGAGTACCTGTGACAAAGCAAACGATATATTTTGATTCCTGTACGGCTTTGCTAATACCGCTCTGAAGGTCGCCTTCGTAAAACATCATGAGATTTCTGTAGTTTATCTACAATGTTAGGGAATGTCGAAAGGCCAAAGGATGTGATGTGAAATTGTGCCGTGCCCCCAGGTAGTTGCTCTTGCTGAGCAGGTGAGGCTAGAAGCTCCCGATTGTGGCTGGATCAAAGGTCTTGGCATTCTGGGACGATGTCATAAAAAAAGTGCAGAACTACTGATAGTTTTAATAAGCTATGCCACGTCGAATATCATGAGTTTATCAAGAAGCTTTCTACAACAATTCTGTCGCACAGGTACAGCAAGCTTGAGGAACACAACAAAGGAGTACCGCAGTCAGATTGTACCAAAATGTCAAGTATGTAGGCATATATCACAAACCACGCGACGCTGTAACAGGCAACCTGTAGATGATCCGAATTGGACTTCAATCATAGACAACCCTCCCGATTTGGTCCGGGCAGGTGGAAAGAAACATGGTCCAGGCCTGATAGTCCTAGGTGAATTCCAATGGCTCTCTTGACCCTCAATTATTGACGCAGAACAGCTCTCATACCAATAACTGCGTTCGCCCTTGGGACATGGCAAGTTCAACGATTGGGATGGAAGTCAGAACTGATGGCCAAATTCGAAGATCGGCTCGTCCGAGACCCTCTGCCTTTACCCCCGTATATCGATCCGTCCGCCATAAATGAATTCGACTACAGAAGGGTATATGCGACTGGACATTTACGGCATGATCAGGAAATGCTTATAGGGCCCCGATTACATGATGGAAAGGATGGGTATCTTGTCATCACACCATTGGAGAGGGAGGGCAAAGGGACTACGGTGCTTGTAAACAGAGGTTGGATTCCCAAAGAGTTTAAAGACCACAAGAAGCGGCCGGATGGACTGCCAACTGGGGTGGTTACCGTTGAAGGGCTATTGAGGGAGCCGTGGAAAAAAAATATGTTCACACCTGCGAATAGTCCGAGTACAAAAGAATTCTATTTTCCGGATGTTGAGCAGATGGCGCAGATCACAGGCAGTCAGCCCGTGTGGATTGAGGAGACAATGGGTACATCTTCAGCCCTCTCCCAACAATACAAGCTAATACTATGATACAGAACCTGACCTAATTGTATCTTGGGATAGGGCAGCCAGAGGGATCCCTATTGGAAGAGCAGCAGAAGTCAATCTCAGGAACAATCATGCGCAATATATATTTACATGGTACTTATACACATTCTTTTCGTTAATCATGCTAATATTATTCCTAGGTATGCCCTCGCTGCAGCGACCTCAGTAATGCTTTGGATGGTCATCAAGAAACCACCTCGGGATATATCTCGCCGTGTACGCCATAATAAGGAATGGTCATAAATCATCAAGTCATCACTCTGTAAATATTAATCTTCCTCCGTCTCATCAATTCGCTCCATTCGTTTTACTCCTTTCAGCCTTGGTGGCGGAACCATCCGTAGCTCTTGAAGTAACTCTCGAGGGAGAAACTTCTGTGCCAGTGAAAAGGGTGTGGTGGTGGCATTTGTCTGGCGTTGTCTAAAAGCGTGTATTATTAATTCATAAGCCATGTAAAACAAGAGTAGGAAAGACATACCGCCTCATGAGTGTAATTACATCACTCTCATCAATAGTCTTTCGTCCAGCGTGCTTTGAATATGCGCCCAAGTCCTCACTAACTTGCTCAAAAAACCAATCGGTGGCCTGAATTATTGCATCCAAGGTGTCTTTGCTAATCTTGGCTTTGCTTTTACCACTCGTTCTAGCATACGTTGTTGCAAGCTTTTTAACCACACCCGCGGGCAGAGAGGGATATTGAATCCCGTGTTTCGAGACCTTAATTTTCTTTCTTTTGGCCATTTTATCTTGCATTTCCACAATAGATGTATCCACATCAGGAAGGTCCACATCTTGCACAGCCAAGTCTAGGTCGATATCGCTTCCTGCAGGACTACCATCAGATTCTGATTCTTCGGCATCGTCCATGTCCATAGCTTCTACCTGCTGATCTGTTGTTGCATCTGCCTCTAATACTTCGTTCAACTCGAATCCCGAAAGATCTTCCCCAAATGGGTTATTGATAGACTGGTCTGAAGGATCAGGCTGCACTTGTATATCTGGCACATCTCTTGGAGGAACTGTGAAAACGAAATCATTCTCTGTATCATCTCCTAGAACACCTGGTCGAATATCACTTTCTCTGCCACGTTCGAGGCCTAAATTTCTCAATGTTCCGGTATCCTCCCCGGGCAAGTTTTCACTTAAATCTGGTGCTTCATCATCATCAAAAGCACCACCCATTGCAAAGCTTGAATCAAACACGCCCCGCAGCCCATTGTCATTGAAGTCCCTAAATTGGTCGCTTAATCTGATACTGCCGAAACTTCCTCTAGAAAGTCTTCCTAGCGGCTGCTCGCTAATTGCCCTTCGGGGGAGCTCGATAGAATGGCCTGTATAATCATCATTTTCCAGGCCTGCGGAGCGAGGTGGTAGCAGCAGACTATCATCTTCATCACTGTCCTCATCTAATGCCATTGAAAGCCTAGGTCGTGGCAAGTCAGGCTCATCATCAAGGTCGTCTCTTTCAAATCTTGTCGGTTTCGAGTCGCGGCCATTTTGGGGAGGGGTTGGTACAATCGGCTTTGTCTTTGGAGCTAGAAGTCTACTAAGCGCCCTCAGATCATTTCGTGGAGTTTCTCGTTGCTGTATCCCACTTCTTCGTCTGTCCTTTCCTGGTGTAAGCCCAGCTCTCCGTGCCTCGATCTCTCGTATTGCCGCTCTTCCATGTGGCGTAACTGCGTTTGGTCTCTTAGCAGAGCCTATGCGCTGTCCTGCGCTTGGGGTTCGGCGACTCGATCTTTGGGACGGGGGACCAGCACTGGACGCTCGGCGGGAAGGTGTTGTTGGCTTTGTAATACTTGGAAGCTGTCGTAGTGTATTATATGGCGTCCTCTTCACGGCTGCGGCCACTATTGCTTCGTTCTCATCCGAAATTCGAGGTGTTGTCCCCTCCTGCGCGGGGTCGGCCATGTTGAGTAGGTCTGAATTAAGGGTATTTCTTTTGGCATGTATTTGCGCTAGATGCTGTATTGAATTTAATTGGCACTCTTCAATTCCTCTTGCTCATAAGCCCGGAGTTGAATGCTCTTGTTTATCCTTCTATATGTACTTCATAAAGTCGATGTCTTGTCAAGTCTGTCGCGTCTAAACGCGTCGTTGACTCTTGGCAAGGCTGAAAACCCCTGTCCTAACTGATAACCGATAAGGAGATTTTCTACCATTTTGTGAAGCTCGACTCGAGGCTGAAAACATTATATCTGGAGATTAGAATCGTTGATCTGCGTGATCTCGATATGTCAGACACCGACGAATTCCAAGAGCCAATGCTCGAACAATTGAGTCCTAAGCCTGAACCAGTAAAGTCTTCGAAAAAGAGGAAGCGTGGAGCAGAGGCTGAAGATGCTAAAAAATCCGCGAAGAAGGGGAAAAACAAAAAGTCGAAATCTGCATTTGATGATGACGATTTAGATGTGGAAGGTGGTATGAACAAGGCGTTTTCGACTATGAATAGCCAGCTTCTGGCAGACTACCTTGCCCAGCGGACTAGAAACTATGAAAAGGAACTCAGTTCGATTGAACTAGAAGAAAGATATCTTCCCGGTACGCTTTAGGGTATAATTATGCTGCAGGCTTCCTGGCCAACTAATTATGTTTACAGCTAGCGCAATTCAAGATACTACTACTTTCGATCAACCACGGAATCTGGACAACCTACCTAGCTTTTTGGAGAAGTTTGCCGGAAACTCTACCAAATTGTGGTCAGCTTCTAAGAAGAATGGATCCCCTCATACTATCATTGTGACTGCAGCGGGGCTCAGAGCAGCAGATTTAGCAAGGGTTGTTCGGAAATTCCAGACAAAAGATGCCACTGTTGCAAAGCTATTCGCGAAGCATATTAAGCTTAAAGATTCTATTTCGTTCTTAAAGTCTACCAGAACTGGGATTGCCGTTGGTACTCCAACACGGCTCAAAGATCTTATGGATGAAGGTATGCAAATCTTCTATACAAATTAACATTGAGGAAAGGTATGCTAATGGAGTTCCAGGTGCACTTGCCATTGATAGACTGGAAAGAATTGTTATTGATTCATCACATATTGACGTAAAGAAGAGAGGCATCCTGGAAATGAAAGAAACCCAAATACCCTTAATGACCTGGCTTACTAGGAAGGAGTTCAGAGATAGATACCAAGTTACCAGCGAAGGAATTCAGTTGCTATTCTATTAACACTAACCACCAAATCAAAATTAACAAGAACTCTTTTGCTGCCAATTATTATGCCTCTACAGACTGCTTTGATTCTGCTCAAGATATACTCTACAGAATTGGTGTCACGACGGGAAAACGAGTCCCATGCTCTATTAGGGTCATTCTAAGTTCCCCCAAAATTGCTCATCTAAGCATAAGGAGTGAACATTCTTCCAGACCACTTCTGCAGAGTACTGGTGTAGATTAAAGCTCAAGGCCTCGATCACTCGAATTCTTTCATAATCTCGAGTTACGGCGCCTATTTGCCTTTTGGGGATTGCAATGGCCCAACTTTGAGGGATATGGGCAAGTGCCATTCACACTAGGGTTTTGTCTATTCGGAAGGCAAGGTTATGTTTATTCTCGAACGTCGCACCTCAATTCAAATGTAGAAAGTGCTTTGAAAACATAGTTCTTACTGTATTGGCTTTCAGTTCTTCCCTTGAGCATCATGCACCTTCATCAATATAGCATCATTGCCACAATACCACTCTCATTGATGATTCGTGGGCAGATCACACTCGTTTTCGAAGCAGAAGCCTCGCTCTTTTCATTTCCGAATTTGGATGAAAACTTACAAACTCTCCTCTCCGCGCGGCTTGCACCACTACACATATGCCTCGAAGCGGCACCTCGAATATTAAGATGCTGATTGTTGCCCTCTTGGCCATCTTTGGGTTGATACATGGCACTATTGGACAAGATGGACATCCTGTACCAGGTTAATGATTCTAATTCTGATATATGTAACGTGGGCTCTGATTTACATTGTGCTGCTAGGATGTGCCGTTCTTTGTTGGGAAAATACAAAGTACATTAGCAGATGCCTAGACGATATGTCCTGCTTATGCAATGAAGTTCAATATCAAAATGTATGCAACCAATTCCCGAGCACAGATCCCGATACTGACCAAACAATATAGTCTGTATTTCAATGCTTATACTCTCAGTGTGAGACTATGCACTTTGGCGCCGCAGTACATTACGCAATAACTCAATGTTCGGGCTTTGGTGGTGATATCCTTTTGGCAGTTCGCCCATATCCAAACCATGACTCACTTCGGAGGCGGCGTGAAGCAGAATACTTGGCTGGGTATATCTTCACTCATTAATTGAGACATATAATACAATGGTTCGCCACTAATTAAATTATAGTGACCTTTCAATTCGTCCGTCCGGTAGTCCGTCCGCTAATATATATCCGATACCAGAATATGAAGTAAACCCTGAAGAGATGTCATATGCTCTTGCAAGCATAAATGGCTATAGCTTCGCTACAGGAAGCGTCAACAATGATGTATATCCAACACAGAGCGCAAACTACGCATCACAGAGTGCCGCAAACCCAGTCGACACTCCAACCTCTCCGTCGCCATACTTTCCCCTTCAAACAGGGGATATTCTCAATGCAATGACGCTAGATACAGCGCCTAACGTTCCGCCAACAAGCACACCAGCTGCCGTGTATAATACGGAACCCGCAGCTATATCTGCAGTAGCAACATATCCTGTATACTCGGCAATTTCAGGAACTGAACCAGGTCCGGTTCTATTCACTGGTGAATCTCCTCCCAAAACGGAAGCCGGCCTAGGTCTTCCTCTTGTCGTTACTTTCGCAGCCTTGTTTCTCGTATTTTGATTGATTACACCAGTTCAACGTATCTTCCTGAAGAGAGCACGAATTGTTCGAGCCCTTTTTTAGAGAGACGCCCTGTCACGTGCACGGCTAGAAGGAGCATTTTTTATGCTGCTTCCTTACCCTCGACTTTGTGCAATAGATAGCCAGGCTTAGAGCAACTGTGAAGTAATTGGTACTTTTGTATTTCATTTTTGTAGGATGTTTTGGAAGTTTGAAGGCTACTCATGTGCCCTAGGATTCTGGGCTTAGCACCTAAGATAATTTTAATTAATAAGACTCAAACGCTAGTCTTAAGAGATCATACTGCGTACATCATCGCAGGCACAAATTAACACCCCCTTAATTGTTCCTTTAAGATAATATATGTATTGAAATGTCATAGCAGGAAGCATAAATCTAGACGCTATAATTCAGCATTATGAAGCTCAACCGTCATTCTCTGTGCTCAGCTCCCCATTCACTAGAGAATAACCCCAAGATGATCCTTCTCAGGATATGAAGTTGACCAAAAGTAGTTTTATATCTAATTGCGCATGTTAAATTCGAAGACCTTTCACTCGTTACAGGATAGAGCAGTGTTTACTTATTTCCTTTATCGACCTATATTGGCGCTAAGATAAGCGGGCTTATCGACAAAAAGTTTCTGGACATTGAATGTCCCACCTCGAACAGAAAAAGTCTGCCTGCGTCACACACCAATTTCCTGCGTAAAACTACAAAAGCGACGAACGATGGGCAACTCTAGGAAACCCTCGGATCTCTCGCGGGCCGAGCGAAAGAATAAGAAGAGGCAGCTGGAAGATGCGGTTCCCGATCTACCTGGCGACGAGGACATGCAAGTCGATGACGGAGGCGGGAAGCCGAGCAAGAAGAGGAAAAGGGAGATGTTGGGGGGTGATGATGTGGAGAAGAGGATAAGAACTGAGGTGGTGGAGGGGAAGAAAAGCGCAAGCGGTGGAGAAGCGGTAGAGGATGCTGCAGAGCAGACGGACGAGGCACCGAGGAAATCAAAGAAGGAGCGGAAGGCGGAGAGGAAGGCGAAGGAGGCCGCTGAGGCAAAGGCCGCGAAGGAGAATCCCCCTGCGCGGCCGGAGGAGGAGGAGGAGGAGCAGGACGAGCGTGGAGAGCAAGGGGAGGATATGCCCATCGATGCTGAGAAACCCAAAGCGAGGAAGAATAATCGGAACCGCGAGAAGAAGCGCAAAGCTGCCGCCGAGGGCCCCGGAAAAGAACCGCGGTTCATCGTGTTTATTGGTATGCCCCCCCCTTTCTCCTTTGTATCGGCCCTATGCTTTGCATGCGTGGTTTTGCTGATCTCGGGGGTTGGCGGTGACAGGCAACCTACCCTTCACCGCGACGACCGCCTCCGTGACGCAGCACTTCGCCAAGGTGAGGCCGAGGTCCGTACGGCATATCACGGAGAAGAACGACCCGAGGCGATCGAAGGGCATCGCGTTCCTGGAGTTCGAGGGCTATGATCATATGAAGACGTGCCTGAAGCTCTTTCACCACTCGATGTTTGACGATGGGGTTAGTCCCGCGAGGAGGATCAATGTCGAGCTCACGTAAGTTTTTTTTTAAGTTTTGCTTTGTGCTTTCTTTCTTTCTGTCTACGTGGTGGGTGATTTGGGAGTTGGGATTCTGGGGCTGACTGGAGCAGGGTCGGCGGTGGCGGGAATAGCAAGGAGCGGAAATCGAAGATTGGAGAGAAGAATCAGAGGCTGAATGAGCAGAGGGAGCGGAGGATAGTGGAGGAGCAGAAGGTCAAGAAGGAGAAGAGCGCCGACAAGGCTGGGGTTGCTGAGAGCTCTGTTCATCCTAGTAGAAGGGGGCATATCCCAGGAGCATGAAGATAATGCTGATAACGATGCGCGGCTGACCTACTTACTGATACCAAAGTCAAAATGGACCACGAAATGAAACAAACTGCTTCCCCATAATTGCTGCTTACTTGCAGGGAAATACACGGCACGCAGACTGATGTCATCTATCATTAACGCTCGTTGCATTATCTACAGGAAATAGGATATCTTCAAAGAACAGACCCCATACACTTCCCAGATGAAACTAAGAATTCGCATAAAATCTGTGCTGGAGATGGCTCGGTGGAAGAGAAAACGCCGGTTCTGCTGAAGAAAGACCTGTAAATAGTTTACCGGCCATGTAAGGTAAGACACGACAGAGCGTGTGCTACCCGTCTCTAAACAATCAACTGAAATGGCCGCTTCATCCTCTCCTCCAAGCTCCTAATCGACCGAACGCTGCCTCTATCCTTATCCTTATCATTCTTATCCACTCCATTGTGTCGCTGTCGTTCATAGGATTGTGCACTTCGACTTCTTCTTGCTGGCTATTTGGGGTCTTGGGCTGAGTACGGCTCTGTACGTGGTTAGCAATTGTATCGAAGCAATGACCATAATTAAACAAACCTGATCGCCTCGTCGAAAACACTCTTTAAGTTGCGTTGTGTTAAGGCAGAGCATTCAAGATATTTGTGAGCCCGGATCTCTTTTGCGACAATTAAGGCCTGGTCATAGGAAACGGGCTCCATGCGCTTGGCGCGCAAGCTCTGAAGGGTGTTCTCGTCCTCTCTCAAATCCAGCTTGGTGCCTACAAGAATGATGGGGACATTGGGCGCATGGTGATCGATTTCTGGGAACCACTTTGTGATCATTTAGTAAGCTTCTGTCTAATGTAGGTTTAAGAGAAGAACCAACCTTTGCTCGAACGTTATCAAACGATGGAGGGCTGACAATCGAAAAACAGATGAGGAAGACATCGGTCTGAGGATATGAAAGTGGTCGCAATCGGTCATAATCTTCTTGTCCAGCAGTATCCCATAATCCCAAGCTAATAGGCTTGCCATCAACCATAACACTTGCCGAATAGTTATCGAACCTAGGGTAATCAGCGCATGCAAAATCTGTAGTCCATCTTGACGAACACAGTGGGAATGTATTCTCCTGGGAAGGCGTTGGTCGTGTATGAAATGAGGAGACACGTCTAGGATCAGTGTTAGCTAATATCGGCAGATAGCTCTTAGCATGTAGAAATGGCGTAATATTTACCTTTCCAACAGCACCATCACCGGTCACAACACACTAATCACCAAGAGAAGTCAGCTTCAATCAGATATTCGTGCAGGCTTTGCATCAGAAAGGTCGGACCTTGAGCGATTGCGTTCCTGGGGCCGCCATGTTGTTGACGGATTAGCTTTACTATTGCACGGTGGTCGTATTTGACGAGGCCTAACTTATGAACGAGGTGGTGTGCGATTGCTTGCAGAGGTTTTATCTGCATGGAAAAGTTAAAAGATAGATCCTAATATAACGGAAGCAAGGCCTGCTAGTAGGGATCTAACAGGTACCAGGTACCAAGCATGATGGAAGGCATACCTAGACAATAGGCTCTGTGTCCACGGTTGATGGAAGGAAGGGGAGATCGAGCTTCTGTATCTGCTTATATTATGCGATTCAACGAGGTGGCGGAATTGTGGTTGGTTACGGGGTGCAACTTTGTTGTAGCGGTGGAGCTCCAGCACACCGAGACGCAGAGTTAGATCGATAGCAGAGGGACAGTCAACAAGATGGAATTGCAACTGAGGACTTGGAATTGTTAGCGCACCAAGGTCTCGCAGTCGTACTGTAGTGAATAGGCGGCACTTGTTGCAGATCTGTAACGCCAGTGTGATGTTGCCGAAGGTCTGAGGAAGCTATGAAAGTCGCAGGGGTAGATAGGGGGGGGGGGGGGGGGGGGGGGAGAGGGGATTTGAGGTGAGTGGACGGGACTACGCGATTATTGGGTGGGGTAGGGTTGAGCGCGACAAATGCAAGCCAGTCGCAGTTGTGTACTATGGGGGATTTTAAAAGATTCAAGAGATTCTTGTCAGCGTTGAGATCTGTCAGCACACAGCGGGAACGGGCGTCAAATTGGCGGTTGTGGTTACTGTCTGGTGGTGGTGGTGGTTGGTATATGCTGGGTGGTTTAAATGCAGTTGGCGGCTACTCGTTGGTGGGTGTGGCTGGGCGTTTTGAGGGAGTACAGCACAGTAGGGGGAATTATTACGGAGAGAGAGGGAGAGAGAGAGAGAGGGACTGAGAGGGCAGGGAAGGAAAAAAAAAAAAAGGGAAAAGTCCAATTACTGGTGTTTCGGATCTTTCGAATGCTTGGTCACAAGCTAGACCAGTGCACGATCTCCCTAGGGCACGAGCACGAGCACGAGCATGAGCACAGGCACAGGAGATAGGCACTTCGATTTTTAGTAGTTGGCTAGCTAATAAGATCCATTCTCCCTCTCTCGGTCTTATTCACTTCATGATCGATCACACGTTTCGATTCAATTTGTGTTTCATCTATCACTATCCAACTTTGTTTATACTGTACCAGTGACCCTCAGCCTCTGTACTTGTATGCTGGTTGGAATCTTTAACCTTATTGCTCCGATAAGAAGCAGGCGGCCGCCCTCCGAGTTTGATCTCCATGAAGTATATATACATATCATGAGCTGCAGTCAGCATTTGAGTATTTTGCAAGGCTCAAAAGTTCCCTTACAGCTCACAGACCAAGTTGAGGGATGGAAAGTCTGCCTCCTGTCACACCTGTCACATTTCCTCGCCTCTTCCTCCTAAACATGCTGAGCTGGCAAAGCTTAAATCGCTGATCAAGTCTTACTGATGGCGAAAAGCAAGTGTAAATGATACTGGTTTGAAATGATTTAGGTGCCGCGCACAGGAAACAAGTGTTCCAAGGGCACGGATTATCTGATGATACAGGCTCTCGTATGATTTCGCATGGCATGGTATTCTGAATTGATTGGGTCCCTTATAATAATTGTTGCAGCAGAGAAGGTAGCACTCGGGAACTCGAACTATCTGCAGTTTTCGAGTCCTCAAGGTACTATTTGTCGGCCATAGGTTCATTTTATCGGCCTATGTGGTGCCTTATTTCTGTGTATGGACCATTGCTGTGTTGCTCCTTAAGTGGAGGATAATAGCCCTCTTGGGATGGCGAATATAATCTGTCAGCAATCAAGTGGCAACTGTATGAAACAGAAGCAAGGCCATTCTTCCCGCTCCACATGGATCGTACACAAGATATACCTAGGTATGCAGTTAGGAAGCATTAGAGGACAATTCTAGGAAGAGGTAGTGAGAAATTCTAACATTATATAAGAGCATTCGACCATTATATGAGGGCCGGTCAACTATCACCAAGCGGTGGAACATAAGAACACGTTCGCTCCAGTCTTCCTGTATCTACCACATTTAAATAATATTACAGTCATGAAGTTTGCTAAGAGAGCATATCCACAATGTTGTGACATGGCTCTAGACATGCCACTAGGTGCCTGTAGCGAGAATAGTACGAAGAGCAAAACTTCCAGCATAAAGGACACCAGACATGAAGGATACCATCAACGAGATACCAGGGTGCATGCATAGTCAGAACCACGAACTAATGTCCTAATTGCGATGTAGAGAAACTTTGATTGCAATATCCCCACTAGTACTGCAGCAAAATTGCTGGGTTTGGTGGTCAATTGGTCATCATACGCTCTTTGGGCTCGGTATAGGACGTCATTTAACCTTAGTTCTTGAAGGGAACTGCCTTTGTCACACTGGTTTCGTCACTGACCGAACCACTCACCGTACCATCCTCCATATCGTTTTCTCTCCCGACCGACTTGATGCCATGCTTACCATCATAATTAACATCATCCAACACAACCTCACCACGCTTCCTTGCCGCCAACATAGCTCTCTTGAGCTTTCTTGTCTCTTGCTCAACATCTTTGGTGACCCACCAGGTGACAAGATTTGTAATAATGGCACACCCTAGCATTGCCATGGCAACTGCGAAGGATGTAGAGTATTTTGGGGCATACTTAGATCTGAAGATTTGTGGTCCGACAGCTCCGCCGATTTGACCATATGAGTTGACAAAGCCAATTGCAAAAGCCGATCCAGTGGCTTTTGATGTCGTCTGCACACGCCAGGGCCACATCATCGGATACCATGAGGAGGCGAGAGAAGTAGCAAGAATCGAGGCCGCATACACACCGCCAGTGTTTGGATATGTGTACAGTACAGAGTAGCAGGCAAAAATCACAACCATAAACGATAGAGGGTATAGTGGCCTTGGGAGTCTTGCTGTATCTGCCCATATTCCGAAGATGCCGATGAAAGCGATAGTCAAGATAGCTGTTGGAATATTAAGAAGTTGGCTTTTGGCGACAGTGGTAAATCCCAAATCTGCGATAACGGTCGGAAGGTAGAACTGCAGGCCAGTAATCCCGACCGTGAAGAATGCCCAACATAAAGTGAAGAGCCAAGTTTTGGGGTCCTTCATGACGTTCCCAATTTCACTCCATTTGAAATTTACTTCCTTAGATTGGGGAGCGTTGCTGGGCAGTCGCGCTTGGATAAAAGCCTTCTCATCCTCAGTGAGCCACTTTGCTTGAGGAGGAACTGAAGCCAAATTAGTTAGACCTAGTTTTTGGTAAATTGAACGAGGCCTTACAGTCAGGAAGCAAGAATACGATTCCAATTCCTATAACGATAGTGACGATACCCTCCACAATGAACATCCTAGAATCAAAATCAGGAACTTTTCAGTCTGGTCGCGGCTGCGGTCTTACCATTGCCATCCGGACAGCTTTCCACTTCCCGAGGCGTTATCGAATGCAAAAGCTAAAACACCACTGATCACTGTACTAAAATTACCCAGCATGTAGAAGTAGAGAAGTCTGCGAGCCATTTCATCGGGTCTATACCAATAGCAAAGCTGCAGAATGACGCCTGGGAACATGCCTGCCTCCATCAATCCAAGGAAGAATCGAGCAGTGTAAAGGCCACCGGCCGTCGTTACAGCTGCATGGCAGCATGTGACAATTCCCCAGGAGATCATTATACGTGAAAGCCATTTCGATGGTAAGAATCGCTTGAGACAAAGATTCGATGGTGCTTCCGCTATAATGTATGGAATCTGATGCAGATGTTAGTACTTCGTTAGTAAGATACCATTGGCTCGCCCACATAGTAGACAGTATTAACGAGGTTATAGGCGTCTGCGCTCATATTTAATTGCCTTAGGATGTTCTCGTTGGTTCCTCTGTTCATGATACGAATATTGGAAACCTGTTGACTTGTCAGCATGTCCCTCAGCTGCCAACTTGCCCAGTCCGCACATACGTTGTTAGCATCCAAGTTTTTCATCAAAAACATAAGAGCGCATAGAGGCATGATATGCCAATCAATTCGACGCAGCAATTTCTTCTCTTGCTCGCTTGTCAGGAGTGTTCGTGCTCTCATGCGCTCCGCCTCAAACCCGCTAATACCTGTCAACTCAGCATCCGAAAGAATTCGGCCTCTTTTGGCATAACGAAGAGTCCCTTCTCGAACAGCCAACAGCGTGGTTTGGTTCTCGTTCGGTGCCATCTCGAAACATGAGTTTTGAGCAAAGAACTCCGGGGCTGCTTTCGTTCTCTTATCCGTGCTCAAGGACAAGTCAATTGATCCTGAGAGAGCTGAATTAGAATGTGGACAACTAGATCAATATGCTGAGGAGTATGTGGGTACAGAAAATAAATGAAAAATAATATTGCTGCACTACTTTCATATTTTACTCCTTCGAGCCAGAGATCCGCGTCAACCGTCGCTTTGGGAACAATACCCGGCCAGTTATCAGCAGATATAAGACATATAGATCTTATCCTACATACTTTATTAGAATACCTAGGCATATCAACCAATGCGGTTCCAAGCTTGCAACCATAAACAGTTTCTCGGAGGGATGCCCGGAGCGGAGCGGGAGCATTGTTCAATATTCGTCATTATAGAAGCTATGAGGCCATTCAAGAATGGGGAATCTGAATCACAGAAGCTCTAGCTTTGCTGAAAGGGCGAAGTGAAAAACCTACATGGATGCCATAAAGCTACCTCCAAGGAATCCTTTTGCCCTCAGGGTCTACGAGAACTTAGCAAGCTCTTTTGCCGGCAACCCGGGTATAGCAATACCATGAAGGCGATGCTCTTATTATCATTTATAAAGCGAAAGCGTACTGAGGATTTTGCAGCTTCCCAGAGCTTTGATCTGCACAACGCTGGGACAAGATGATGCAAAATATATGCATGCCAGGTCGTCTGTTATTCGAGAATGGGAGATAAACAAACACTAGCGTAAGCTTTTAACATTGCGGCATGCGGTCCGTAGAGGAGCTTGCAAAAGGTTGGATACTCTTCGCTTAACCCCTGAGTTGCATGACTTCCGCGTGTGTTATTCGTCGGTGTCTTCTACAAAGATGGGGAAGTTCACGCCATATTTTCGTAGATGGCGTGCTATCAACTTTGGCATCTTTTAGTGGCAGATGAGTCTCAAGCAGACGGATGATGGGTAGTTGACAGCGTTGAAGACAAGCTATGACTTCAAGATGACGGTTGACTATGTACTAATTGACTTTCTCCATACACAGATTGCTTGTTTCCTTGCTGGAAATAGTGCCCCAGACTCCGGGTTTAAAGCCACCAAATGCGCCTCATTGCTTATTTCAAGACTACGTGAACTTGATCTGTACCATCTGATAAGTACCCAAGACGTAGTCAATCACATCACAAAATTGTATTTAGTCTACAAAAAATTTTCAGTGAACATCTGCTTCTACTTGACAAGCATGGCTACTCAACTTCTTAATACTCAAACAGATGCTCCTAGAAAACTCCACTACGAGCAAGTTGCAGAGACTCAATATGAGCGTAAGTCACTGCCTCGTCGGAGAAAAGAAGATTATTGAAACACAAGCAAACAGTTGACTGGGCGGATCTCGCAACCCTTGACCTTTCGAATTTCGATGTACCTGGAGGCAAAGAAGAGCTTGCGAACCAGCTTTTCAACGCCATTCGGGAAATCGGTAAGGCCGAATTTCTGAGGATTCAATGAGTTTCATGCCTGATACCTTTTAGGCTTCTTCTACATTGTGAATTTTGGCTTCAGCCAACAAGAAGTAGACCACCAATTCGCCATTGGCAAAGAGTTCTTCCAACTTCCCACAGAAGAGAAGTTGAAGTACCGAGCAGACCTTGAGAATGGCGGCTACAATGGCTACAAGCCCTTAGGCCTCCGGGAGATCGTCCCCGGAAAGTTTGATGTGCGTGAGAATCTCTCCCTTCAACGCGTACAAGTCAAGCGCCAATAACATGTAGAACACCGAAATCTACAACATCCCCAAGTTCATCCCTGAGTTTAATCGTCCACACCCCGAGCTCATCCGAGAGAACTGGCCCGAGATCTCCAAATTCGGAAAACGCATCAACGATGAAGTGGTAAACAAGCTGCTCGTCCTCCTCGCCATCATCCTCGAGCTCCCAGAGCGCTACTTCATCGAGCGCCACCGATACACCGAAAAGTCAGATTGCCATCTCCGATATATGAAATACCATCATCGCTCGCCAGAGGAGAATAAGGAGATAGGGGGCGTGTGGGTGAAAGGCCATACCGATTTTGGCTCCTTGACATTGTTATTCAGGCAGCCTGTGGCGGCGCTGCAAGTGCGCACGCCGCAAGATACGTGGAAGTGGGTGAAGCCATATCCGGGGAGTATCACGGTGAACGTTGCGGACTCGCTATCTTTCCTCACGAACGGGTTCTTGAAGAGCAGCATCCATCGCGTTGTCGCGCCACCGCCTGACCAGGAACATCTGGACCGCATCGGCGTGTTGTATTTTGTCAGGCCGGAAGATGATCTGCCGCTCGTTCCGGTCGAGAGCCCTGTGCTCGAGAGGTTGGGGCTCAAACCGGACGATGGAGAAATCGTTACGGCGGGGGAGTGGGTAAAGGCGAGGGTTAGGGGGAATGTGGGCGGGCAGAAGTATAGGGAGAGCGGTGATCAAGAGGTTATTAAGGGGAGAAAGACAAAATATTATGATTAAGCGGAAATATATCATATTTTTGTCACATGCCTCATGCTCTTCTTCCCCTTGATCGTTCCAGCCCCCCGCCAATTCAGTCCTATTGACCTATTGGTCCTGCCTGCCTTCTCAATATCAAGTGATTAAGCTGGATTGGCCAATGTCGAAGGAGAAACCCAATTAATGTACAACACGACCTACTTTGAAAATTGCCTAGACGAGTCAGGAAACTTCCCACCCACTCAATCTTGCCACCTAGTTACAGATATAAGAAGCTTCCGTATGAAAACACAGATTTTAGAGGATAGATGTATCTTGCTGAAGCTTCCTCTAGTCTCTTGGGAGATAAGGAAATAGATAGAGAATACCGACTGAACTATACTCTATTATACATGTTTTCTTTCAAGAAACCAATAAATTCTTAGCAACCTTCAAGAAAATGTTCAACAATCAAGCCAGGAGTCATTTCGACTCGCTTAACCCCCTAATCGGCCTTAACGGATTTAAGACTTATCTAATGCTACGTAACCCCACTATTTGATAACAGCATACTTGCATTATGATGCAAACACCCCCGAGAGCTTTGTGATCAGTTTCTTTTTCTTAAGAATTGATTCAAGCTGTCACCTATAGCTGGAGCTGAGTTCGAGTTTCTTGATTCCAGGCATATTTTGATCAGCTCGGCGCTCATAATTAGTCTGCGCCATCATGGCGGACTCTACAGATAATGACCGAGCGGTCAGTAACTACACAGAATCAGCGGCTACGACACCAGCGACAGTTACACAGAGTGAAGATACGGAATACATGGATGGGATGGAAGACGACGAACCATTTGAGGTGGATGAGGACGAAGATGAAACACTGTTGGAAGTGCAAGACTTCATTGAACAGATCATAGAGGAACAAAATGAAGATGGGGGTGAATTCGAGGACGAAGGTGATTGAGATAGCTTCCCAGCATAAACTTCAAGCTAATATAGTGTCTGCCAGATCTTGGAGATTTTGAGATTGAATTATCTGGAAACGCAATGGGTGGAACAAGTGAGCCTTACTACATCTTTACCTTAATCCATACAATCTTGCTCATATTTCGAATCGCAGCGGAACAGCAGAGAGCGCTGCTGATGCAGCTGATAAGACACGCGAACATTAGGCAATTATTGCGGACTGCGGATATAGAAGAAGACGACGATGGCATATACCCAAGATTTCGATTAAGGACGAGACCGCGGACCGCTCGCGATCCGTTCCCGGAGATTCCTAGCGAAAAGGGGTCGGAATTGATGGGTTCTGGGGAATTTGGCTCGAATGAGGCGGAGATTACGGAAGATTTAAGCGTCAAGAAGAAGAAGAATTTGGCACTACGGATATTGAACCGAGAGTTAGCGACGGAGAGCTTCACACAACAGAAGCTAAATCACAGGTTACTGGCTCAAGTATGACATTAGCGTACTCTCATGATGTTGTAACTAATGCAGGTACAGGGAATGTTGCCTTCGTCGAATGCGGATATGATAATACATTATAATCAGCCGGTATATTCTGGCCAGTTTTCCGACGATGGCAATTTCTTCTTTTCTGTGAATAAAGATTTCAGGGTACGGATGTACGATACATCTAATCCTTATCACTGGCGATACTACAAGACGGTCGACTTTCCATATGGGCAATGGACCCTCACCGATGCCTCGCTGAGCCCAGATAACAGATATCTAGCATACACATCCATCCGAAGTACGGTGTGTCTCGCGCCGACAGACCCAAATGACCAAGGCGACCCATATATACTTGATCTTGGGGCACAGAACACTGGACAAAACCCATATCGCCAGGCGCACCGAATTGGCAGCAGTTTTGGAATCTGGTCAATCCGGTTTTCTGGCGACGGAAGAAGGCTAGTCGCAGGAGCAACAGAGGGTAAAATTGTCGTCTACGACATCGAGTCACGGGCTGTACTGCACACTTTTGACGGGCATGATGAAGACGTAAATGCTGTCTGTTTCGCTGATAAAACGAGTCCTCATATCGTTTACTCGGGTTCGGATGATAACATATTAAAGGTCTGGGATACACGAAGTATGGGTGGCGATCGTGAAGTAGGAGCCTTTGTTGGACACATCGAAGGTTTGACTTATATCGATAGCAAAGGAGATGGCCGTAAGTGCTAATCGTGCCTCTATATTCTGACAGGCTATGTTCTAATTCTAATTACAATAACAGGGTACATTCTTAGCAACGGGAAAGACCAAAGCATGAAGCTCTGGGATCTACGTATGGTCATGTCGCGATCCGATTTCAAAACCATGACACCAGACCCACGAACCATCAGAAATAGACAAAACCCATTTGACTACCGCTGGGGGGCGTATGATGAGGATGACTGGTACCAGCACCGCAACGACAATTCCATCGTCACATTCCGCGGCCACCGTGTCCTGCGAACTTTGATAAGGTGTCATTTCTCTCCGCCCGGAAGCACGAACTCAAGATACGTCTACTCCGGCAGCGAGGATGGAAAAGTCTACGTGTGGAACATGGACGCCACGCTCGCAGGCACCATCGACGTGCAAGCCGCAACCAGAAACAGCAGGCCACCGCATCGCGGCTACCACATGATGAACGCTTGGAACGAGGACCAAGGGCGCTCAGCTTGGAAAACGTGTGTCCGTGACGCGAGCTGGCATCCCAGCGCGCCGATGATTGTCGCCTCGGCGTGGAACGGGTACGGCATGTCGACGGGGACGTGTACGGTACATTCGTGGAACGACGGCGCAGAGGAAGACGAGGCGGAGCCGAAGATGGGGTACAGGGTTGATCCGAAACTTGTGCCTGACCCGGCGCTGTATGAGGACCAGGATGCGCCGAGAAGAGGACCCAGGGCTAGAATTATTCGCGTATAAAAATAAGAGAGGGAGGGGTGGTGGTGTGTTGGGGAACATGATATGGGTCGTGATATCATATGCATGCTGCTGCTCAATAATGGCGGGGTTTTGACATTTATATGCATAAAGTGCATATTTTATAGCTTTGGAAAGAACATGTAGGAAGGAGTTCGGAGACCAGGACCTCATGAACGGGAGACTAGCGAGAGAGCTTGGGATTAGTATGATGTTATGAATAATTCATATGACGGCTCCCACAGCGGTGGAATTTTTCTCTGCTGGGGAGTGTTCGGATTTCATCTACTACTTCAGGTGACTTGGGAGTATAACGATAGTTGTTAGGTATCGTTCTTCCGTACCAGTGCAATCGTGCTGAATAGGCCAGGATAGCATACGGAGGATATTCCTCACATGGAAATGAATTGGGGGTGCTTCTAGTAGGGTGGATTATTTTCTATTATTGTACTAATGAGGCGATTTCCCAACAACGCCAACCGCACCACGCTTTCTAAATTACATCAACTGCTAAGACAATGCCAGCAACCAACGCCCTATTATTTTATTTCATTTTTCCTTTATCGCGTTCATATCTTCATCTCGCTAAAGATATAAGGGAAGATTACCACGCACGCCTTCCAGAAGATCAGAATGCTCTTCTCGATCGCTAATGGCAACTTCCAGATCCCCAGCAGCCCACCAATCGTCTCCTGAAATACTATCCAGACTGAGAGGAGGGCGACGGCGAAGAAATGATAGAAAAGCACTAATGGTTGTCTAATGATGCCGCCGAGAAGACCGACGGGACCGTCGACGCAGTTCCCGCCTCTTTGGAAATAGCTGAAGCATCCCTTTTGTAAGGCCTTGAGCTGGCGGTCGTCGGCTGCGAAGAGGCTGTAGAGCGCTTGTGCGAGTATGTTGATGATAGATGAAAGACGTTTGCGCTTCCAGTGGAATTCCTTCATGGCTTTCTGTATGGCGGCTGTGTCGCCTAGATCGGGAATCTTCTCAGGCGCAAGAAGGGACGAGAGGAGGACCACGTCGTTAAATGCTACGGTCATGCCGCCTCCCGTTAAGGGATGACGCATATTCATGGCGTCGCCGAGCAATATTACTCCTTTCTCAGTTTGTGTGCTTGGTGGCAGCCAGCTATTTGGCATACTTTTTGGAATCTTGCCATCTGACATGGCGGCTTCGAAACAGGGCTGGATTTGTTTGGGTAGCGATGGAAGAACAACGTTCTTTAGATGTCCGCGCACACCACCGCTAGCGACAGATGCTGTAGGTGTGTTCTCAGGTATATCAATCAAGGCGCGTGTCTCGTGGGTGCCGATTTGGTAGAGAAGAACTGGCTCGCCGTCCCCTAAAACAACGATACCAAAGTTTGGGGCTGGCATGGGGCAATCTATCAGTTCGAGGGCGTAAAATTTGCTTTTGACGATTGGTGACTTGTTTATGTATTGTTTTCGGAACTTAGAGGCATAACCGTCTGAGATGATTGTGAGCTGTCCGAAGTAGAAATCTTTAACTTTTTCTCCTGTAGCCGGATTCGTCGTCCTCGATTCAACTCCCAGCACTTGGGACATATGTGCACTTGTGATTGTATCCGTCACCTCCGTCTCAACGATCGTGATATTGGGATGACTGGCGCAGGCTTCTCGTAGCTTGGTGATAAAGCGTCCATGGTGAAAACTCCTACCCTCAGATCTCCCAGTCTTTCCATTCGTTGATGTATTCGCACCTGCCGCAGCCTGTCCAGCATTCTCAGGGTACAAAATCTCGACTGGCTGCCCGTAGTAGATGACCTCGTAGCCTTTGCAAGGCACCGCATCTATTCCTTCTAAACAATGGGCTAGACCAAGTTTCTCAAGCGCCGAGACACCTCCGGGCTGTAACAGCTCCCCGACTATCCGATCCGGCTGCTTCATCCATCGTTCCAGCAGCAGCACACTCCTGCCTTGTTTTGCGAGCGCCCATGCCGCAGCACACCCGAATATGCCTGCCCCGACTATCACCACGTCCGCCTCGTGGTGTAATCGTCGGCGTTGCTCGTTCAAATCCCGAAAATTGGACGTGGACATTGTTGAGAGGGGTGGGATAGAAATTAATTATTATGTACAGATCCCGTCACAGCAGAGTCGGTATGGTGCTATAACATGCGCAGCGTCTGATTATTAAGTTGAGAATGATATTGTGCCGATGCTGGACATGGTCAATTGGAGAGATTCGCGGGTGAGCTGATGGGACGACGGGCGATCTGTCGAGCGTGGATTGTCGAATGTGAATCGAATGATATTTCACATGGGAAATGCCGAGAGGGCCAAAATGGTTCCTGCAGAAATTAGGTTTCCCCCCCCCCCCCCTTTTTTTTTCTCTCGAAGCAGCGGAAAGTTTGGCTTGGAAAAGGCTTTGGAATGCTGAAGAAGAAGAAGTTGATGTAAAAGCGCTTGTTCAGCGGTAGATGTATCAATATGTAAACATAAATTCAAGCTTATAATATGTATATATAGGATGCTCTGTGTTTCTGTACGTTCTTTATCAATTTTCCAGGGTTCAAACTGCTGTATCATCTTATCGGGGAGAGTTTCCAACGTGTAAATCTGCTAACCTTATAACTTACCACTTTGTAAAATAGTTATTACCTATCAATTCCGCTCGGTGTCTGAATATACAGCACAAACCAAACCTAAAAGCCCGAAAGGGATTTGCAAGACACATCCCATCATCATCAACACATTGCAATAGGCGGCCTCATCACCGCCACGGCCCGCTAAAACGGTGGTATCACCACGTGACCCGCGTATTCGGGTTTTAAGTGGGGCGATTGTGGTCGGCAGAGTGAGAATCCGTTGGTGGATGAGTGGTCTGAGCCTGGTCCAGCCGATTTTTAGAAAGGAGAGCGCGCCGCTCAAATTGCCATCATTAATTAAAAGCCCACCCCGTCCTCCCACAGCATTTCTTTCTTCCTGTGTACAACCTCAATTCACTCACAGGTCCGTCAACATGTCGAACGCGACCGTTCTCGCTGCTCCAGATACCTACTTTGCTATCTACAATGAGCTCTCTAAGTATAATGTACATCTCAATGTTTTCGAGCGCTTGTGGGCCGTGAGTTATCTTATGTCTGCTCTTTTCGCCCATTGCTAACCCGCCATACAGAGCTGGTATGCCTACATGCAAAATGATGTCCTTGCTACTGGAATCATGAGCTTCGTTATGCACGAAGTCGTCTACTTTGGCCGCAGTCTCCCTTGGATTATCATTGGCCAAATTCCATACTTCAACAAGTACAAGATTCAGGGGCAAAAGATGCCAACAGTTGCTGAGCAATGGAACTGCGCGAAACTCGTCCTCATCAGCCACTTCACTGTTGAGCTGCCACAAATCTGGCTTTTCCACCCAATGGCGAAATTTTGCGGAATGGAAACCGGCGTACCTTTCCCACCCTGGACTACAATGGCCTTCCAAATCGCCGTCTTTTTCGTCTTGGAGGATGCATGGCATTACTGGATGCACCGCGCTATGCACTGGGGCCCTCTCTACAAGAACATCCACAAGATTCATCACCAATACTCTGCGCCATTCGGAATGGCCGCTGAATATGCGTCTCCAATTGAAGTCATGGTCCTTGGCTTTGGTACCGTCGGTGTTCCCATCACTTGGGTTATGGTCACTGGCAATCTTCACATCCTCACCATGTATATCTGGATCGTTCTTCGTCTTTTCCAGGCTATTGATGCCCACAGTGGGTATGAATTCCCGTGGAGCTTGCACCATTTCCTACCATTCTGGGCTGGTGCTCAGCATCATGACGTCCACCACGAGCGCTTCATTGGTAATTACGCAAGCAGCTTCAGATGGTGGGATTATATGTTGGATACTGAGTCTGGACCAGAGGCTGCCAAGGCCAGACGTGATCGCAAGGTTGCGAAGGAGACACAGAAGGCGAAGAAGGTTGCGTAAATGGGAGACTGTATAAAAGTAGAAACGAGAAGACAAGTACCAATATATAAGCAGAGAGTGAAGGAATTATGAAATGTGAGCAGAGGATGACACATCAAGAGCGAAGGCATTCCTGGCGTTTGAGCGGATCGGTATGCTTTGGGTTATCATAGAATACATACCACTATAGTGGTTCATAATTAATACAAAATCATAACCTATAAATTTACTTGGATTCACTCCGGCATGCCTTCACGCTACCTTTTTCTTCGGAACACAACAATCCCCTCCCTCCATCGCCACTCTATCAGCTAATTCTTTCCCAACTTGGCTCCCGTCACCCTCAACCTCCCCACACTTTTCAGCCTGCTCATCACAAAAGCGTGCCATAGTTACATCTTTCTCCGACAGGCCAGGCGGCGAATGCGTAGTCCAACGCACGAAAGTTGTATTATAGATCTATCCCCATTAGCCCCAAGTCTCCCAAGCACGCTCCACAATCTGGTATATGCGGACCCTTACACACGCCTCAGACATGCAGAGAAAGAACTTACATTAGACCACTCAGGATGATGTTTCTGCACCGCGCACTCCGCCGCAACGATATTCATGAACTCCTACATCACCTGATCAGCCACTCTCTCAACCCCCACCACTTTTTCTATTCCTTAGAACCATACGATGGGAGGATCGAGGAACGAAATTAGGCTTACCCATGTTTTCTTGAAGGTCTTGAATTTAAAACTCCGCTCTACCCCTTTCCCGCTCTCGATAAGAGCCCATTTCCCGCCGTTGGCCAGGAGGAGCGGCAGGAGGTCTTTGCCCGCTTGGGCAGGGTCGTAGTTTGAGGAGAAGACGGGCTCTGCCGTGGGAAGCGTGCTCATTCTGCGGATCCGGAGGCGCGAGATGTGGTGTGCTGGTTTTGGGGTTACCGTGAAGGCTGTGATATGGCGGAAGAGTGGGGAGGTTCTCATAGGTGTTCTTCGGATGTGATGTTGATGAGTCCAGTGAGCAACAGATGTGAGAAGAGTCAAGAGGCAGCGGGGTATTTTGAGCTAGGTGCTGAGTACGGGGATCGTAGATTAGTAGGTGAGGAGTGGTGAGGTTACACGGAGCGGGGAATTTGAAATATTTTTGTATGCTCCCTTCTGCTTAACATGACATTATTTTCTCTATGACTTGCCTACGGATTACAAAAAATGCTAAGTTATTATATTGCTATCCTGATATATGGTTTAAGTAGCTATAGTATAATTCTATATGCTCAATTTCATATGTTTAAGTATGAGTGGCGCTTCATGAGGCTGAATAAACAGACCCCTGAAATTTTTGATGGTTTCCGCTTCATGTCACTTGATACTACCATAACAGATTAACCATTTCAAGAGATCTTGGATAAAACAAAGCTTAGTGTCTGAGTATATTTGTAAAACAGTTTTTGTATCCGGGTAAGGAATTCATAAATGATATACTTCTGAGATTGAACTTTTATCTAGCCAAAGCTGGCCCACATGACTAAAGTGTAGTTCAGCCCTTGACCAAGCCGCCGGCTAGTTAGTTAACCTTAATCATTCTCGCTTAGCTTCACTATAGAAAATATGCTACAAACACTAGAAGTATAAGCAAAAATAAGGTAAGAAAAGGTCCAAAAAAAAACCTCTCCCACACAGGCTTGAACTGTGAACCTCCCGATTACTCTGTTTATAACAGTCGGACGCTATCGCTTTATTAGGAATCGTCTTCCACTTTAATGGAAAGGAGTGCGTACCGCTAGCCACTAATGAAAGTTAATATCTGTGTTGACATGTGGAAGATTTATTTCGTACATTGCGCCATGGAAGAACTCTGTGATCTGATTTGTCGAATCGATTTTTCAAAATGCTTCATAAGGGTTATCCAGTACCTGGCCAATCATGAATGGTCCTCAAATAATAAAAGACTGGGTCTCGACGTGCTGGTCAAAAATTAGAAGATATCTATGGTTCTAGTTATGCAACACATCAACTTAACTTCACGTAGCCGTAAGAAAGTAAAGGAAGATACAGAGATGCAAGCAATATTTACCGTGTATGAAAACCCGTATTTATAATTTAACTAATTACATATGGTTCTTTGCTCTGTGATATAAAGGTTGTGATTACCATCCACCGTCTAACATTGGCATTAGACATCCATGGGTCACAATGAAAGCTTCAAGCGTAAAACACATAAAATACAGTATCCACTGATAGCATGCACCTGCCATAGAACACCAAAAAGAGGTAGCCAAAGACAAGGACGTTTAATATCCTCTGCTCTGGAAAAACGCCGAGGTGGTGTTTATGTGATCTCTATTGCATATTTGAATTTCACCGCAGTTCAATCAGAACCGAGAGCATTAGACACTATAAAGTTACTGGCATAAATATGCATGACTTCATTTGCCTGCTACTTAGAAGCAGTTCTTGCACTTCAATCTTGTTGCTCTGAATTATCAAAAGAGTCTATAAATCACATGATAGGCAGATCAGGGCGGTGGGCAATCAAATAAAGGTGGGTCCACACTCAAGTGTTTATGAAAACAAACGAAGACATCAAATAGGACTTCATACATGCAAGATCCTTTTTTTGAGCCTGATATTCGTTTCAATTTTGGCTGCAGAAGATTCGGGTCTAGATTCATTCAAATAATCCTATGATATGAAATAAAGACATACAGACCGAACATCACACCGCCGCCGCCCGGACCATGGCAGCCACACCAGCGGATGGCGAGACACTGGATCCCTTGCGGGGTACTTATTCTATTACGAATTGGTACGATTGCTGCAGACCATTGTTCATCGATCTTGTCGGCGATTATGCTGGCAAAGAACTCTTTCTTATTGAAGGGGATTCATTACTTCGAGAGTGTTTCGAAGACTCGCGGATCGATTTCAAGGGTAAACTTCCCTCACAAGCACATCTCTCTTTCTTCTTCCCTCCCTGCTATAAATCCTTGTTTATGCTGTAAAAAACAGCAGTATCATTTCCCTATCTTCTACCTTAATTCAAAGCCTCAACATTACTTATTTAGAAATATATGGTTCAGTACCAAGTTTCCACTTACCACTCCAGTCACCGCTTGCACAGCATCACTCTCACCAGTCCATCTCCCTAACGGCATAGACAAAATCCTCTTCGATTTTGAAACCAAAGACAAAAATTCTAATTGATCTATAGATGGATTCCAACTATTACATGCAGTCTACGTAGTTGAGCGTTTCTTGCAAGACTTGGTAAAACGCCACTGCAACTTTCATATTGCGTTTTTCGATGGTAATTTGCATGTCACTTTCCTTCTTAACCTAGCGTACTAATATGACCAGAAAATGCGGAGCTATGTATCCCTCGCGGCGTGCATCGCCTTCGAAAGTCCCGATACCTACTAGCCCGGACCGTCATCAAACGCCATTTGTCCATCCATTTGGTCTCAGCTAAAACGCATATTCTGGTAGGAAGCTTTCCCTCACTGGAAAGTCCTGAATTTCGAGAATATCTCGATAATAACCCTGTCCACTTTGTCATGGCGCATGATGGTGCCAAAAAGGTTGGTCAAGAGAGTACGGAAAAGAGCAAGAATGATGATGAACTAGCAAAAGTTCTTCTCAGAGGTATGATATGGTGGTTCAACACACACAAGCTCAACGTTGCCCTCATCAATTTTGTAGAATTCAGAGATGCAAAAGTTTTCACCATGATAGTTGAAAGCTTCACTACCAGAAGCAAACTGCGACTGGCGATGACGGCGAAGTTCATTGAAGAAATCAGGACTTGTCGTAGTGAGATGGATCTTACTGAAGATGTTGATGATTACATATTCCCCCCAAATGCCAAGTTCAATCAGTGGACAGATGAGCTTCTTGAATCAACGGATGAGGATAATACAAGTGAGAATTCTTACGTGTCGTTGATGACAGCTATCATCATGATCAATTGTGCACGAGAAAAAGGGTAAGTATAGTTTGCTGCTCTACAACAGTCTGAAATTGGTGGAAAAGCGGTCTAAGATTTACGATATTTATTGACTGAATTTCCGCAGATATGACATTCTTATGATATCTGCCCTTCTACTCCAAAATATCATGTCACGGCACGCTCCGCTTTCTCAACGCCGTTTGCCACTCATTAATTTTAATGAGGAGTTTGAGTAAGTGATCATTCTTCTTGGCTCATCTCATTTCGGCTTCAGTTGATATTCGAAAGCCCGCATTTATTCAGCACTTCTAACATATTGATAGATCAAAAATTGATATATTCTTGGCCGAATTCTCGTGGATTGCCCGACACATCACTGAAAAAGATACATGGGCTGCTGAGCTTGAAGTAAGTATCAATTCATTGGATTCAACAGATAGAATTACGCGTATATACTGACCCCAAAATGTACCAGTCTGTAGATATCGACTGCGATATCATTGATGTGATTGACGGTAGGCTCTTCAGAGTCATTTTACAAACTATTGCGGAGAGCAAAGCCGTCCTCGCCCCGTCAGCACAGAAAGAATGGGAGTCGTACTGCAAGGTCATCAAGACACTTGCCAACGAAGACATATCATTATCCCTATCATCGAAGGTCAAAATTTCAAAACTTATAGACGCCCCCAACGAACTCGAAACGAAGGCAGTAGATCAGGGTGTTCTCCCATTTTCAAGTCGCATATTTGACAAGCATTTGTCCTGCATTCGCGTCGAGACCGACACCTCAATTACAACACAATTAGGGGCTCTGAAATTATATAGAGAGACCACACACTGGCACAATATTGGCAAGTCGCTCAACGTTAAGACTCAAGTAGCTGCGCCAGTGTCAAAGTGGCAGTGAGTTTATTCCCTTGAACTTATCTCTTCGCTTATGTCATTGAAAATCGTGTAACTAATTTTCTACAGCAATCCTCTGCGACTAAATCAATTTTATATGCGTGAGATGACGGCTTATGCGGCAAGTCTTACTGGCTCAAAAGGCAAGGCTTTAGACGCGGAAACCATTACTGTTGGGCCGAAGAGATTGCTTAAGCTGGAGGATGAAAAGCCTGAACGGCCAGAAAAGAACACTGCCAAATCCAAAAAGGATGATGTGAAAGAGGTAAGTCAATGATCAGACTTGAGTGTTTTCCAAGCGGTTCTTTGCTTAAGGTAAAAAGGTGTACTAACTGAACTTCAAGCCTAAGGGCCCTGCGAAGAAAGGAACCAAAAAGGCGGCGGCAGGACTATCTAAGAAGGACCAGATAAAGGCCGACAACACAGAGAAAAGATCTTCGGCAGAGTCCAGCAAGATTTTTGCTGCTTGGGCCGCAGTACGGCAAGATCTTGACGCAACACCAGACAATCAAATTAGGTATTCGAGGACAAGCGCCTATCTGGAGAACCTTGACTCAACAAGGGCTGCTTATCTAGATGGCGAGGTCAACACCTACATCCTTCATTCTCTTATACACTGGTGGAGCACCTACTGTAAAGCAGATAAGAAGAATGACGGCTACCACGTTGTTGCCTTGATATGGGCAACTGTGCGATCTATCTGTACAATAAAGTCGCCTTTGACAAAAGAGATCGTGGGGCATGTTGAAAGAGTCGTCAAATTATTGGGAATTACAGATGCCTTGACTGTACTCTCTCCAATGGGAGCCGACTCCAAACTGTCGTTTGCATTTATATATCCGGCTTCTAATCAAAACTTGAAGATCGGAATGACGCAAGCAGAATTCCAATTAACTCACTGTGGTCCGTACATGGATAGAAATCTTGACGCAAAGCCTGATCCTCGTGTCGGATTCGTTCCAGATGGCTGGCAGCGGGATGTACTTGATCAGTTGGATTCAAATAAGAGTGTTTTCGTGGTTGCACCTACTTCAGCCGGAAAAACGTTTATATCCTTCTACGCCATGGAGCAAGTCTTGCGAGCTGATAACGACGGGGTTCTTGTCTATGTCGCTCCGACAAAGGCACTGGTAAATCAAATCGCCGCGGAAATACAGGGTTTGGTCCATCTCCATCATTTCTTGTCCCAAGTTTGCTAACACAGTGCAGGTCGATTTTCGAAGCGATTCGCCCTTCCCGGCAAAGGCGTCTGGGCAATACACACAAGAGATTATCGAGTCAACAACAGCACCGGATGTCAAATTCTAGTCACTGTCCCACATGTGCTTCAGATAATGCTTTTATCACCATCGAATGCCAAATCATGGGCTCCTAGAGTTCGACGAATTATATTTGATGAAATCCATTCCATTGGTCAAGCCGAAGATGGTGTGGTATGGGAGCAGCTTTTGCTCTTAGCACCATGCCCAATTATTGCCTTGTCAGCTACTGTGGGCAATCCTGAGCAATTTAATGACTGGTTGACCGAGACGCAAAAAGCGTCTGGCTCTGACTTGAAGATGATCAAGCACTCAACAAGATATAGTGATCTGCGAAAATATGTCTACCAACCACCAAGCTCCTTTAAATTTAATGGTCTCGGAAAGTCGCACGGTGCTGGACTCGGCCTTGATGGCCTCGATGGTCTACAGGCTTATCATCCTATTGCATCGCTAGTTGACAAGACAAGAGGGATTCCAGATGACTTAGCATTGGAGCCACGCGACTGTCTATCCCTTTGGAAAGCCATGATTAGATTTCAGTCAGTCGACTACGAAGTTCCCGAGGCATTGGATCCAGAGAAGGCATTACCACCTTGCATTCGGAAGATCGATATATTCAAGTGGGAGAAGGGCCTCAAAATGCTCCTCCTGCAATGGATGAATGACCGCAACTCTCCATTTGAAAAGGTAGTCCAAGAACTATCCCCACCAGAATCCACCGAGACGCTGGATATCACGATACCCAATGGTTCGTCTGCATCTGTCACGACTGACACCGACACTCTTGATTCTTTTGATCTGAAAGCCACAACCCTACCTCTACTCCTCCAGCTACATCGCCGTAGAGCACTTCCAGGGATCCTTTTCAACTATGATCGAAGTATGTGTGAGGATATTGCGTTTACATTGTTGGACCAGTTAGTCGAGGCCGAGGCGAAGTGGAAGCAAGGCCCTAACTGGAAGAAGCTAATGGATGGATACGAGAAATTCCAGTTAGTCAAGGATAAGAAAGCCAAAAAGCCAGTTAAGCCGTCAAAGAAATCGAATGCAGATGACGATGAGGGTGGGTCGAAGACCGATCGCATGCGCGAAGATGCATCTGAAGGGGGATCTTTCTATGATTCATTCGATCCAGAGGCTCCTCAAGAGGACTTTAGTTTCGCAGACCCGAAGAAACTTCCCAAGTCTGAATTAGAAACGCACATTTATCAGCTTCGTCGGAAATGGATCGATGAAAAATTGTTGGCTCTATTAGGACGAGGCATCGGCGTTCACCACGCCGGTATGAATAGAAAATATCGCCAATGCGTTGAGATGCTATTCCGGAAGGGCTTCTTGAGAGTCGTAATTGCCACAGGAACGCTCAGTCTTGGAATAAATATGCCTTGCGCTACGGTGGTATTCAGTGGCGACTCGGTCTTTTTGACCGCGTTGAATTTCCGACAGGCCGCAGGTCGATCTGGACGCCGTGGCTTTGATCTTCTTGGAAACGTTGTTTTCCAGGGTATCTCCCATGAGCGTGTAAGTCGGCTGCTTAGTTCCCGACTGCCAGAACTTACAGGGCATTTTCCAATTACTACAACTCTTGTTCTACGGCTGTTCACTTTGTTGAACGACTCCAAGAACTCACCTTATGCAGAAAAGGCGATCAATGCTCTCCTATCACAGCCAAGACTCTACCTTGGTGGCCAGAGTTTTAGAGAACAAGTTCTGCATCACTTGCGATTCTCCATTGAATACCTTCGTAGAAATGAACTTCTTGGTCCAGGAGGTGAGCCAGTGAACTTTACAAGTTGTGTCTCGCACTTATACTATACCGAGAACTCGAGTTTCGCATTTCATGGTAAGTCTCAACATACCTCTGCGTTCTGTGGTTGCTAACCGTACAAAGCACTGCTGAAGGGGGGCTATTTCCATACCTTGTGCGCCGACATCGACACAAAGGCTGACACGGTGATGGAAAAGCTTATGCTAGTGCTTTGTCATCTTTTTTGTCGCCGACCTTGTAGGAACATCGAGGATGAAAAGGAAGCCGAGCTAATCCATCGTTCGCCGTCCATGGTGTACCTTGAAGAACTACCAAAAGAGGCATCCGATATTCTAGCTGACCACAATAAGAAGACGCTAGATATCTTCGCCACATATGTAAAGACATTTGCACAACAACATATTAAAAAGGAAGATCGGTATCTACCATTGACGAAGATGCCAGTGGGTGCAGATCCTAAGGAGAGTTCTAATGCCATTGGGATGACCGATTTACTATCGAGCCTTCCATCTCCAGATGCTAGATCGCTATTTGTTGCGCTGTCTGGGTCGGGAGATAGCTTCTCTACTATTGAAGATCTCTGCACCTCAACCCGAGATGGTGTATTTCTGGAAGCAGCAGTCGTCCCCCACTTGGAGCTCCATCCAGATGAGACCAGAGGTCCTCTTAATGCTTACCTTTTAGACTTTTTTAAGCATGGGTCTATCAAACCACTAGAGGATGCCAATGGGATCAGGAAAAGCGACGTAAGTGCATATCCATTAGGAGTTTGTAGTCAAACTAACAATGAACAGATATGGTTCGCTCTAAATGACTTTTCCCTTGTCTTGGCTACCATATCAACTAGTTTGGCACAATATTTGGGTCTTGGATATGAGTCTGACTCAGAGATGCTGGAGGTGATGGGAAGTGGTGATGCAGCAGAGAACGATACGGACGAGAAGATTGCGGAGGTCACCATACTAGCCGAAGTCCCATCAAATAAGTTCACGTCTCCACAGCCACCAACAGTCATAAAGAAGAAGAAGCTCGCTGAAGATTGGGACGCGAGCGAAGATGCGTTGGCCGAAGAAGATGCCTATCATAAAAGCCAATCAAGCAAGGGACCAGTGGCAACGGACTCTGAGGAGTTCAACCGATTGATGAACGTTTACAAGGCATTCAAGAAGTTGAAAGCAGATTTCGACGGAAAATTTAAGCTCATCTGGGCTTAAAAGTTTTCATGCTGGTAATGATGATTACGAAGATCACGATATGGCATGTATAGAGCTTTGCAATTCTCTTGGGCGGCATAGAACTTGCATATTAGATGGCAGGAAAATAACAGGATTATTATGTCTATGTTTAACTGTATATATGATCATGCAATCTGGTAATCAAGAGGCATTTATTTTGAGGGGAAATAATCGCATCGCTCACTACTGGTAATGGTATATGTCCACGAATGTCTCGTTCAACGATTCAGGAGGCAAATGAGTGCTTATATTAGCTATGCTGCCACCTAAAGTATAGCACTGTGACTGCAACACCCACCACGGTAGCAACATATCCCCCAATCACAAAACCAAAGAAAGAATCCCCAGTTTTGACTGAATATGTAACCCCAACCGAAGCACTGAATACCAATATAATCAGAGCCAATATCGCTAGAGCCTCTTCATTCAATGTTTCATCGATATGTATCCCCCAGCCCGATACAATTATATCAGGTTCTCTGGATCCTCTGCAGGACAGGAGCTGCTCTTCTAAGCGCTTTGGGAGACATCCAAGCCAGCGACTTGTTCGTGTTAAAGACTTGCATTCCGGATTTTCGAGATAGTGTAGAAATGAGTTCGAGCTTATAGGTGGTAGTGGGAGATCAAGGGGCGAGTAATCGTAGCGTTTTGCGTAGACTTCTGTTTGAGGCGGAATAGATGGCCGCTCCACGATGTCCGCTCGGAATGCATCCTCAACGTTGACCTGTCTGTAGGTAAGAGGAAGCTCGTTCTACTCAACTTCCTATCGGGTGAACGCTATGATATTCAAAACTTACTTTCACAAAGTGAACGCTATTCGCTCGGAAAAAGAGCAATCTCCGTGCCTTAGCGCGAAAGCCGTGAACGGCCAAGTAACATTCTTTGATCTGGCGAAAAGCCTCGCAATCTCGGCGTATATGTGAGACGTCGACTTCGCTCAGTGTCTTGTGAAACCGGCCGGTGTTGATACATAGAGCCAGGTACTTCTTCGGTAGGTCTTTCGAACAAAGAGTGCAATATCTATCTAAATCCGGGCATACATGTGAGCTATTTCCTGTAGGAGCTCCGTATACTTGTGTGTTTAAATTCTTGATATTATTCTGACTAGCCGAATTGCCTAGACTTTGGATCCCGAAGGTGCCAAGATAACTTGAGGATGTTGCCACTGTTGGCTTACCTATCAAGAGAGAAAGCTTCGATATGATATCAACATTCGTTGTTGCGTAGTCTTCGTACAGCATGATGCCACAGTCCTGAGAAGTGTCAGAATAGACGAGATTAAGTCAAAACAAATAGTTCTTACGCAATGCCACCTGATTCTAGTACAGTTATCACTTATTTGAGGCCAATGTTTTGATCTCAACCACCAACTGAAATTGTAGTAGAGCCTGTATGCCGTACTTGCACAGGTCCGGTTAGGTCTCACGACTATCGGCGCACTTGAGGTCGAGTCTTCGCAAACATCGATCATTTTAGAGCTTTCGGACTGACCCTCCTTAACAAGGCACGACTTCTGCAACTCGACAAATGTCGTTCCTTCGTGGTTAGACGCTCGCGTTGATAGACTATGGATATCCTTGCATAATTGCTCAAACGGAGAGCCACTTGTCAGAAAAGCACGAACGTTATTCAGATTTGGCAAAGGGTCACCGATATCCTCTCTATCGCTATCATCGGAGAGATCCGCAAGGTTGCTTTCTAAAGGCCCTTGAGGGACTATGCCTCCCTGATTCAATAGATAGTCCTCTACCCGAAAAGCGGCCTGGGTTTTTTGTTTGTGCAAAGCTTCCCATCGCGTATCAAGATCAATATCCGGAGCACTGGGATCATGATGTGCAACACAAGCATATGATATATTTCTAGCAGATGACCGTACTAATTCGCCAGCTTTATATTCCATGGACTTTGTTGCGTTAGATTTGAGGGCCTTGGCATAGGCCTTGATCACTAAGCGCAGGTCTTCTCGAGTATTTGCATGGCCATGTAGCGCGATAGCTGGAGCATAGAGATCCTTGAGGCTCGGGTGTTCGACCAGAAGACTCTTGAGCTCGGCAGAAGCTATTTCGAACTGTGGTGCTGAAGAAATTGAGACGGCTTGCATGTCCGGCTCCGTCCATATCTGACTTGCCACTGTAGAGTTCTCATCGTCACTGGCATTTTGAACATTTTCTTCCACATCAATAAAGGCATCTGAAATGGGAATCAACACGCCTTTCAATTTCTCTGGACTAGATTCTCCCGTATCTGCTGAATTAGCCGTTACTTCGCCTTTCACGCTACCACGGGCTTCCGCATCGGATCCCCGAATTTGACGCTCCCTGGATTTAAATGATTTTTTGAGCAAAGTCTTCTTTGATTTTGAGTCAGTTTGCTTCCGATCTTCTTTCCTGCTTGGTTGTGCTATACATGCGTCAAACCCCTGTTGTCTCAATGACATAGACCTCACTTACTATTTCCAGATAAGACTGTTGAATGGGATACTCCTGAAAAGCTATGTGATATATGTGTGTCACATGCGTAGCCTACCAACACTGTTCTTTCCGTGATACGATGCCCAGAAGTGCCATACGCAGCACACATATCAATAGAGTGCTTGTAATAGAGGCAACGGCAGACTGAGTACCGCTCAACAGTAATATAACACATATTTGCCTATGGTACTTCTTACTAGACTCTGTAGTCAGAGGGTAGATAGAAGCAAGTTTGGAGAAAGACGCGAGAATATATACCTGCCAAGCCGAGTTGAAAACAATCATGTTCTAGTCTCAGATTCAAAAGGCGACGAGGCTGTCGAGATATGCATGAGTAGTCATGCAATATCAATGGGCCTAGGCCCGGGTAGATATAGTTCAGTGTTGCCACCAATAGAAATGGAATGCGATTATGGCGATCGCATAACAAGAGCCTGTCTTGATCGGTACACCGAAGAATAAGCCTATCAAGCAGCCTTATTTAGAGATTAAAGGATAATATTGATTGTTATCGGGGTTTAAACTTATTTCAACGAACGGAGAAAGCTATCATTGATTGTCCTTGTATATTGACCAAGGATATGGCACGTTGCAATGCACGAAATGTTTAGGCTCCAATGGCCATTAGATCTGGTAGAGTAGCCCACCCTTGATATAGCGTAAGCATTGATATATTTGAACTCAAGATCCAAGATAAGTTGCACGCCTAACTGAGAACTATTAATCCAAAGTTGAAGTTCAGAAATCCTCCAATCTGTACACTTCATAAGAAGGTGTCTCGTAGGGATGTGCACTAAACAACATTCAGTCACTTCTAGAAACGGGAGAAATCATGCATGGTGGTACAGAATACGTACGACTTCAGGGCCTTCACGGCTTCCCTGACAACATCCTCACCAATACACATGGCCTCAACCCTCGCTTCCTGAACCTTCTCAAGCTCGCCTGGTTTACCAATGTGTGGCTGCGCTTTATCGCCAGGGCGAAATTGGCCAGTGCCAAGCGTGGTGAAGCAGCATTCAGTATACAGTCCTCCTGAATAGCGACCAGCGCCAGCAGAGAAGATCGCTCCTTTGCAGGCTTCAAGTGCGGAGGTGGGAACGCGAAAGACAAGCTTGAAGCGAGCGACTGGTACGGAAGACGCCATTTCCAGTGGAAGATAATTGATGTTATTTGAGTTTCAATGACGTGTTTGATAGATTGTGTTTTGTTAATGATCATTTGAATAGCTCGTAATATTTCGGGTCTGATATTTTGAATACACCGCACGTGATATGCAGTGGTACATTAGATTCTAATTTAAATGCCTATCAACTCCATTTACTTTGTATTTGTTCATAAGCAGCTTAAACGAGTACAAAATGACACCGTATGTACACTAAAAAATAGCAAACTGATGAAATATCCATGACACAACTTTGCATATTATGATAACCTTTACTTTAGCACCATTTCGGTCGAGGAAAAAAGCTCACATGAACTCGTACCCACGGGAATTCGGATAAATAATATTTTGGGGTTTGTTTCAAAAGGCTTACTAAACGCCCGATACTCGTTGGTGTTGATATAGAATTAACAGCCACTAGAGTTGTGTAGTTCAACCGCAAATTGAACTGAGTCAAGACATCTTCGCTAACGAGCAATTGAAGCCCAATCTAGGGTTGCCATTAGTAAATGCTCCTAGTGTGGCATGTTTTGCCGACGGACACTTCTGAGGGAATGCTTTCCTTGTTGCTAAGTATATTCCAAAGTGCGGCGGAGGAGAGTGGAGTGGAACAGGCGGGGGTGGGGCAGAGCGGAATTGTGATGTTAATCCAGGACACTAGATTCTTAGCGCACTTCCCTTCACAAACCAGAGACCAAACCTGACGTGTATTGAGGTGTCAAAAATGCTGAGTGCGTTGCTAGAATATACGTAAGAGGGAGCTTCTTAACTTAGGTTATTGACCATCTACTTGTGAGAATCACTGTGTGCCTGGTGAGCGCGTATGAACGCGCCGTGCACTACAGCATTCTTGGAGTGAATGCTTCCCCAACGCAGTAGGTACACGTTATTGGATCAAGGTAGTCCCATGACTGGCAAGGCATGAAAGAATCAAATGCTGACCCGATAACTTGCTGTTGTAGTTGTCATGTGACTTTTTACACCTTGACTACTGTGCTTGGCCTAGCTCGTGATAAATTCTTCGCTGCTCAGTATTACCGGCTTTCGAGTGCATTGTCATGGAGCCCAAGCCATCCCTCAAGGTGGATTGGGATGTACCGCTTTCTGAAGTGAAGACAGTGGATGGCAAGGAAAGTGTCTGGCATCTACTGTACGAGGCCTCAAGACACCAACACAACCAGGACAATCGACAATCCGCTCTCCTCAACCTAAAGTTTATCACGACTAGTTATTCCAATATTAAATCTGATGTTACTTTCTTGGAGGAGATCGCGGACCCATTCTCTGATTGTGCTTGTGCAAACTTCGCACCATTCTCGACCGCTGATTACGAGCACGGAGAGGGTGAAAGGCTGAATTTAAGGCTGACAGAAGCCGGAGAACTGGATGGATGCAATCATTATGTTGCTCTGTCTTATTGTTGGCAACAGCTTGAAACGATAGAAGATCATGGCATTGATCATCATCCACCTGTGGGATACAATATTGAGACGATAAGGGGAGTCCGCATGAATAGGGCACCTCCAATTGTGATACATCGAGCTATAAGATACGCAGCAGCATACGGATTTCGTTTGATCTGGATTGACCAGGAATGTATAGAGCAAGATGACGTAATGGAAAAACAGCAAAGTATCCAGTCAATGCACCTAATATATCGACAAGCCAAGCAGACTGTGGCATTGTTAACCAGTCCGGTACTTAAGCAGCCTCACCTTGACATTTTCGACGCCATAGGATCCACAGATGGCCACAAGGCGGTCGTTACGTCTTGGTGGAAGGAAGAGAACAAAGAGTTATTCGAGTCAATGGACTTCTTCAAAAGAGGTATCGAGCTGACAGAAATCCTTGCCAACGACAGGTGGTTTTCAAGAGCTTGGACCCTCCAAGAAAGTCTAGTTGCAGGCGGTCCACTTCATTTTTTGATCCCATGCCATTCCTCACTTCACAGGCCGAAGTGGCTGGGACCTATACCTCAACAGCTGGTGCTGAGTGAATCATTCATAAACACCTGTCTTGCGAACTCGTTTTTTAACCTCTTGGGAGCACGGGCCGCGCAGAAGTTTAACGGGTATTCCGAGCTCTGCTTCAGAGGCGAGAAAACAAAAAACGTCTTGCTCGACGCAATTCCGGCATACAAAATGTCTCCACAGGTGGCTAAATACCCACAACTAGCACGATTATCTGCCTTAGATGCTTGCAATATGCTTCTCGACCGTGGAATACTGGAGTCTTCTGATTTGATTGCTATTCTTGGCAACCTGTGCCAATATCAAATCCGACTAGACACAAGCAATATCAGTGGGGCTGGCCTGAGCTTCTCGATTTGCGCCCTCGCTCTTTCTCTGCTGAATGGCGATATAAGCCTCTTTCTTGCGTTGGAACACGCTTTGGAGCCTTTCTCATTGGCAGAGGTTAGATGGAAATTTGGACGCGGTATCTCAGTTGCATCACTTTCGGAGGGAAGCAATTTCGCCCATAAGGCAGATATATCAAACTCAATATATTTACCTTCATGGATTTGCAGAATACAGCCAGCTGTTCTGACAGTATCTGGGCCGCTTGTCGCTGGAACGCTGTGGAGTTTCGACGACAAAATCGATTTTGTTGATGAAAGGGAGTTATTTGAAGATCGTTGGAAGTTAGGCCAAACTTATGATTTAATGCTACAGATCTTCTACTCCATCTTGGGTACTATGCAGAAACGAAATCATACAGTGTTAGCAAAAGCAGTTTTCACAGCCGCCTATTTTCGAAGTCTTCCTAGCTATCTTTCGAGCGATTTACGCGCTGTGCTTGAGCCGCTCATTCCTGACACGAAAGCCCTATATAAGCACCAGTCCTCTTCGAATTTTGAATGGTGGTTAGTGAGGAGCGTGATGGAAGAAGGCATTATACATATTGGATCTATGGGTACACCCACATCCGAGTGCTCAAAGCATGAACAGACATTCGTCCTACTGAGGAATTCCAATGTAGATCTGGAAGTCTCGCAGCAACTGTTTGTACCGCGCCGTGTTCTGGCCATGGACGAAGTAAGCTCTGCTGTGCGTCCCTCCCCAGAGTCCATCCTTTCTTGGTGGACCAGCTATTTAGGAGAGAATGATAGCGGGCAGGAGAGCTTAGAGCTTCTGAGCAGCCCCACTAAATTGCATTTGTCCAAAGAGGTCTTGTATTGTGGATCTATGGAGCACTTCTATGAATGCGAAGTCAAGAATTATCTTCTTATGCAAGATCTTAAGCAACATAAGTAGATTAGTATCATAAATATGATATCATCTGATCAAGAATTAGATAAGTTGATAATCACTGCTCATTTTAGTGGTTTAGTGGTATGTTTTCCCTGCTTGCCTGGAATGATAGGCAACGGCTATAGAAGACATACAGCCACTTTCCTATATTTCTAGCTAATGAGATGTGCAGTGGCAAACCGAGGACTCCACCTGTGCTTCTCCTATCAACACCATTAACTGAGTCATTTTGTGGCCAACATCTTGGTAGATATAAAAATGATGCGACGAAAAGGGGTTTCAAGACTTGAATCTATAAGATACCGCATAATTCCTCACTTTAACAGTTATACCGCTCCGTGACTGCATAACACACCATGTTGGGTACTAATAGAAAGAGGAATCAGGACAATTGATTTACCAGCGTCAGTATCTTCATCAAATGCAGGTCTCTTTCCAAAGATTGCTGCGAATATATCCGATCAGAAAAAACTATGCTTCAACTAATGGCGATATTAATTTTTGATCGGCTGGAGTTGCGAAGATACTTAGATATGGTCGGGATGTGAGAAAGCCCCAGCCCCACAATTGGGGCTTGGCGGCATTAAGTCACTGTATTATGGTCATTTTGATGACAGTACGCTACCTTCTGTCATCAATTACTCCTTCTACCATGGGATTACATTTAGAGCTATCTTGTCTCAGTAACCGTGTCTTCTGATAGGGCCACAAGAATGTGGGCAGCATACGGAGACGTTCCTCTCTTTGCGCAGGTTGCCATTGTCCCGATTGGGTTTATCGTGCTGGCTTTTGTTCGACATATCCTTCAGCAGCTTGTTTTTGTCAACAAGAATGAACCACCTCTGGTATTCTCCTGGATCCCTTTCTTTGGGTCGACTGTGGAATATGGTATTGATCCGTACAAATTCTACTTCAAATACCAGAAAATAGTGAGTGTCAAGAAATTCATGGTTGTCCTGCTACGCTCTTGGAGCTGAACGATTACAGCATGGAAACACCTTCTCTTTCATTCTCATAGGAAGGAAGCATACAGTGTGCCTTGGAACCGAAGGAAACAACTTCGTTCTCAACGGTAGTCAAAATGAAATCAGCGCGGCTGACATTTACCGTGGTATCACTGTCCCGGTTTTTGGCAAAGATGTCTGCTACGATTGCTCGCCAGCTAAGTTCATGGAGCAAAAGAAGGCATGTGAAACGATCATTCAATTAAGTTAGACTCGACTTATTAATGCGTCCTAGCTACTGAAATATAGCTTGACCACAGAAAAACTAGAATCTTATGTTCCCATATTTCTCAATGAAATACAGGGTTATATCACTAATGCTGAATCCTTCCAAGGAGAAAAAGGTGTTTTTGATGTTGTCGAGAGCATCGCGGTCATGACTATCTTTACTGCAGCAGCCTCGCTTCAGGGCAAAGAAGTTCGTGACCACTTTCATGGAGAAATGGCAGGTCTCTACCATGATCTTGATAAGAGTTTCATCCCAATCAATTTCTACATTCCAGGTTTGCCACTCCCCGTCAACCGAAGGAGAGATCAGGCTCAGAAGAAAATTGCGTCTATCTACCGAAGTATAATCAAAGCGAGACGAGAGCTCGGGGAAGACAGCAAAGCTAATAATGATATGATATGGAATCTGATGGGCTCAACATATAAAGATGGAAACCCTGTTCCTGATCATGAAATTGCGAATATAATGATTGGGTTACTAATGGCAGGCCAGCATAATTCCTACTCAGTCGCCTCGTGGATTCTATTTCATATAGCCGACAGACTAGATATCCAAGAAGCACTGTTTCAGGAGCAATTAGTGGCCTTTGGCTCGGATCTTGATACTTCGTCGAGTCACAGCATTATAAATAGGCTACCTCTTCACAAAATGGTAGTTCAAGAAACGCTTCGTATACATGATCCAATCCACACCATGATGCGAGCGATCAAAGCGCCATTGACTATTGTATCGCATCATCAGCCAACTTTATTAGACCGTGTATACCGGATTCCAACATCACATATTCTTGTCGCAGCGCCCGGAATCACTGCTCGTTCCGAAGAATTCTTTCCTGATCCTACGAAATGGGATCCCTACCGCTGGGAAACCATTCTTGATGTCTTGTCCAGCTCAGAGAAGGACATGACTGGACAGACGCCTCTTTCTAAAGGTTCAGCATCTTTCTTCCTACCTTTCGGAGCCGGACGACATCGTTGCGTTGGAGAGACATTTTCCTATCTCCAGTTGAGCGTCATGATTGCGTATTTGATACGCAACTTCAAGTTTCGACCTCTTCCTGGAGCCGAGTTTCCCAAGCCTGACTATAGCGCAATGATCACAAGGCCAATCCTTCCCGCTAGACTACGATGGGAGAGGAGGGTCAAAATTTAAGCATGTTGCACTTGCCAAAAGAGCATAAAATCCACTTGACAAGAGACGGTCTCCATTACATGCTTAGCTATAAGAACTTAATGGGAACCAGCTCATTCTAGATGTCGTTTACAGCCTTTACGACAGCTGGATTTCGAACCCGTAGCTTTTCCGATACCATACTATAATTTACATGAAAATTTTGCACCAGGAGGAAATGAGAAGGTTGCGAGCTACCGCATGTGCTCTGTTCGAGGTGTAGGAGAAGGTGGTGGTTGAGACAATACTCAGTAACTTTCTATCTCCCGGAAATGAAGATTGTGGGCGCCTCAACGCGCATGTGGACCAGTCGGTGAATGTACACTACGCTGGATGTGTGCCATGAGGTAAGAAGAGCCCCAATATCATGTTTTGAAATAATACGGTCGCATGTCTGCGAATTGCCTGAGTGACCCGAGTCTTCTGCTACGTTAGAGCATTCGATACTTTCATCTGATGTTCTTTTCTGAATCTCCATAGCTCGTCATCTCAATCTAACCTCAATTTAAAGAATCCTTCCACATCCAGCTTCACAAGAGGGGAATCTCAACGCGCTGATATCGGAAGCCTGACTAAATTAGTGAATGGGTCGGACTGGATTATGTCCTAGTCCCCATCTTGTTGCAGACGCGTCTTCTTTTCCTTCCCACCTTTGCGAATGCCACCTGAGAGCGTGGTCGACTGCTTCCCCGGAAATTTCGGTTTCCTAGAGAGAAAGCGTCGAATATCTGGAATAATTAATAAGACGAAGGATATGCCACGTAGCTCAAAATACCTTGTGATGCAGGCTCCTTCTCATCTTCCGCACGTTCTGTATTGTCAACGGGCCAGATTGGCACGGAATGGGCTGATATAGCAGTAGTTTTCATATCTCTTAGCTCAAGAGCCATTTCCTCCTTAACATAGCAGTACTTCTGTGGTGCGCCAAGGAGCCAGCGTTTGGTTTTCAGCTGCAACAGAGTAATCGGAGTGTCCAGGGCTTCCAGCTTCAGGATCTCATATGCGAACTTGCCGCCGTCCATCTTCCCCTGGTTGAAGTCGGAATTTCGAATAAATCCTCCGTCTACAATCTCCCCAGGGCGCTTTCCGTTGCTGACTTCCGCTATATACTTGATGGCAGATACGGGGCTCGGCTCATATATCCAGAAGCGCGTCACGCGGCTCGGAAGCAAGTACCCGCGAAATTCATGGTTCTTCTTTTGATTGACGATATGATCGAGGTGAGGCTGGGTGATTGAGATGATTATATCCGATTTAATGCCCGACGCCATGACGGAAGAAGATCGAAGCTAACCTTGTCTATGTTTATACAAAAGAGGTTGAAACCGCGTGACGCGCGGTGGACGTGTAGTTGGATTATCTCGGCACGTGCATCTAGGAAGGGCTGTGGCGTATCCTCGACCATTAATTAAGCTTCAACCCTATGGCAACAAATACCCCTTTTAATACTCTCGAGATGTATATTCCCCTGTCGTACGCTTTCGCGTCCCAACTTTAAGAGGCATTCTTCCGCTTTCTGAGACTGGTCAAGCCGGAGAGCGTATTAGTAGCGGTAGCCCAACAGCACTCGTACGAGGCTGGAGCAAGGTACTATAAATAATACAAGCATTGACCTGACGTTACGAAGGTTCCAAATGCGAATGAGCATATGTGCAAGTGGTAGACATTATCGGCATGGTGTATGATCCTTTATACTTGGGCTGGCATCATTACTTCGGTTCACATCTGAGTGAGTAGACCTCGTTTTCTCAGATCTAAAGTGTGGACTTATTTTCAACACACTCAGTGCTTTCACATTTAGTAAACCTTTTTCTCCAAGACGCAAGAATTGATTAACAATTATTGTATTCCTCTATCCTATACTATATAATCCATCCTATCACGTAATCAATCTATCGCTAACATCCAGGGTATCCCGTAAACCCACAACGCCTCGTGCTAAAACACCAACGGTCCCATGCCCATGGGTTGTGTCACCAAATATTAAATGACAAAAGAAAGTTGTGTGATCGTATGTCGTGTATAAAGCTTGCTGCTCCCAGATAGATACGTGCCGTTACTGCATTCCTCCTTCCATAAGAATCTCTCTCAGCGCATCGTGATCAACATCAACCGGCTTCACTTGACTAGGTGCTTTCTCGGTTTTCTTGACAAAACCTGGAACTGGTCCTTTCTGATTAATTCCCGGTGAGCGGCCCATGAACGCCTTAAGAGGGTCTGCGGGTGGATTAGGCGAAGAGACAACTCGTATTTGTGGTGTCTTCGGGGTGTTTGGTGATCTGAGATTGCTGGTAGACTTGGCAGGACTCACTCCCCATCGACCGAAGACCCAGCCTCCTACTTTCTTGCCAATACCTGCTTCACCACCAGAGTTGGCGGAATTTGCGGAATTTGCAGAGTTGATGGATCGCGCATCACTGTTGTAACTTGTGCCCATGCTGGAGCGGAGATATGTTGTGCTATTAGTGCCAAACCTAGAGAGCGTAGGCTGAGCAGTAACCATGGACGAACTGGTCAAAGCATCAATAGAGAGCGTGGATATAGGCGTATTAAGTCGGCTCCGTGGTTGGAATCCCCGCCCGGTAATGGTCAGCTGAGAAGGGCGTGATTTGAGAGTATGAATGTCGATACCAGAAACAGAAAGGATGGATTCGTGCGAAGTTGAGCGTCGTAGGCTCGGCTGAAATTGTGCGGACCATTCTTCGTGGCCATCACCGTGATCGATGTAATTATTCGAGTCGTTAGACATATCTGAAGGGGTTAAGTCATCCTCAAGGGATGGCATACTCGGCGTTTGCAGGTCCTCGATATCTTCAACATCATCATCCTCCTCTTCATGAATAACATGAGGCTGGAGATTGACAGGCTGGACAAAGCTTCGAGTCGAGACCTCGGATCCTCGCTTTCGATGTCGATTGGGAACGAACTGTGGCGACATTGGGTCAACGCTAGAACCTGGAGATGTGGGCCTAGACGAGTCTAGATCAAACCCTTTGTCGAACAGGCCGCTGTGACGATACATGGACTGAGGTGAGCTTGGAACAGACGACGGCGCAAAATCTGACATTTGGCCTGACTGCATCGACCATCGATTAGTAGGGGTAACCGGGGTGGGAATAGTGACTGAGGTTTGCGACAATATTGCACTAGCGGTATCGTGACCCCTTGCTGAAGTTCTAGGGGACATGTTTCTGGGAGGTGTAAATATCGCCGTGTTGATAGGGGTCCGTTTCTTCTTTGGACGTCGGACCTCCTCCTTCTTGGGAGCGTGATAATGGTGATGAATGTGGAGAGCTTGCGAGATGACCTTGGCTTCTGATTCAGGTTCTTTCGGTGCCAATTCAGCCTTAAGTGTTGGTGGACCACTTTCATTGTCTCTATCCAGCACTGGTTGATGCATGAGAAGCTGTTCTCGCAAGGACTGGACCTCGTCGTTCGAGTTCATCAGCATCTCACGTAGTTCCACAATGCCCAATTGAAGGTTCGCATTATCCTGCAATATGTCCTTAACGAAATGCGAGACCACGTTACTGCCATTCCTATTGCCAGTCATGGCCGCCGCGCCCTTTAAACGTCCTGCGGCTGTGTCAAGCTCTCGCTCCACTGCACGTTGTCTCTCCATCCGACCGAGAACCTCAACATGACGCTCTCTTTCCTCCTTCGCTTCACGCTCTATTCTCTCCAGCTGGTCCTGCAAGTCGAGCAAATGCCTCTCTGCTCTTTTCCATCGCTGTATAGCTGATCGTTCCTCTGCAGCTGTTGTTACGATTGTCTTCTGCAAAACTTCCTGCTCCTGCTCCAAAGCAGCCATCTGTGCTTCCAGATCATGAGTTCTGGATGCGAGGCATTCCAATCTGCGTAGTTCCTGATGGGTTGACTGTAGCGTCGCTTCGAGCGCTTTGATATGTGCTTCAGATTCAGTTACAGTGGTGTTAAGACCTTCGAGTTGATCAAGGAGTCCGCGATTCTCCTCGATAGTTTTCGCATTTTTGGCCTCGAGTTCTTTCTTGTCCAGCTCCAGCTTCTCAATTTTGGCGCTCATCTCGACTCGATCGCGCTCCGCATCGACCATGTAGGCTTCATGGCGAACAAGCAGCGCCTGAAGAGAAAATGTTAGCCCTTTGCTCATTTTTAAATCTTCTTCACTTTCGGCAGCCATGGCTCTGAACATGTCTATGGTGAGATACACCAGTCTTTCTCAAGGGTGTGTATGACCAAATGACCCGGTCCCACCCTTGGGGATCACAACATTCCACGTACCTGACCAAGCTGCGCTGCCCTCTGTACGTCCTTCTCAAGATCATCGAGGGCGCTAGAGTTGTGATTCAGATAGGCGCAATCTAATCTGCCACAGCAACAGCGGAGATTTGGGCTGGTTGCCGAGTGTGTCTCTGGAATGCTGTCGAGAAGCGCCTTGAGATCGTCATCTGCCATGGCGGGCACTAAGCTTGTGATACGACGGACGAAATGGCTGTGTCGCGTTGTACTTGTACCATGCTGGCGACTGCAAAAGGGGTGTCACGGATTATTTCACCATTACACAGTGATCAAGAATGGATGGACGGGGTGTTGGTGGTTGGGGATTGTATATTGAAGTGGGCTTGCGATCTTGAGTCGGAGCGGATGCGAGGCAGAAGCCACAAACCTGAACTGGGTCTATTGCCAAGACCCTTGAATCCAGGAACATAAATAGGAAATCACGCGTATGATTGGCTGTGATGACCTCAGAGTGGACGTCACTTTGCTGGCGCGATGAATAACATGTGGCTGGGTGCCCAGGGTAGATATCAATGGGAACACGTCGCGATGAACCATAACACGCTCAAAATATCGTTCATGCAGCAAATGTGTACCTCTGTCACTGGTTTATTCTTGGGACTTCTTGATGAATGAAATCAGAGGGACAGGACTAAATCTTGCTGAAAGACCACTCAAAACGAGACCTATTTGGCCAGGGGTGGGAAAAAAAATATTCACTTGCTCATTTCTAATTTCATCTGCTGTGACCCCACCTCAATCTCGCCTTGAACCCACCGCAGCATTTTCCATTCATACTTACTGCAGTCATAATCATGTGCAACTTGAGCCGCTAAGGCAAAGACATGGGTGGGCCTTTCAGATCTTCACTTCCGCCGGCACAGAAATCTCCAAAATATCCACACCCTTCTGTAACTCACTCTTCGATGGCATCTTCCCTCTTCGCATCAGCTCCGAAGCTTGTGTCATGACCGGGTCCAACTGCATACTGGCGACGGCAACGACTGTCTCGCCCTTGGTGTAATATGCTGCAAATTTGGCTTCCTCGGGTTGGCCTTTGAGAACTAAGTCATCATATCCATGCGGTGTATTGCCGCAATAACGAAGTTGTGCACCAAGCGCAGACCAGAAGATTGGGATAAATGCTTTGGGTTTGGCAGTTGGGTCATTGATATGCGCTGCAACAGCTCGACCAGAATTCTGAGCGACGTTCCAGTGCTCGATTCGAGTAAATGCACCCTCTCCTCCAGGACCATGGTATGGATATGTCGCAATATCACCAATCGCATAGACATCTTTCAGGCCAGCGACGGAAAAGTTCTCGTCAGTCTTGAGTGACCCGTCCTTTTCGAGTGTGACTGCCTGGTTCTCCTTCAGAAAGGTGGTCGCTGGTCCTACTCCAATTCCCAACACTACGAGATCGGCCGGGAGAACGGTACCATCCTTCAACTCAACCGAGCCAACCCTGGACGGATCAGACGTGGATGGCAAAGCTCTCTCCACACCAGCGCTTAATTTGAATTTCACGCCGTTTTTTTCAAGCTGCTTCTGAAAGATCCTTCCAACTACTTTGCCCATTACTCGCTCCAGTGGCGTCTCCTCCATACCAACTACCGTTACATCGTTATCCTTAGCAGTTGCGTTTGCCACTTCCATGCCAATAAACGAACTTCCAATGATGACGATCTTTTTATTCTTGTCCCCGATAGCTCCCACAATTGACTTGACGTGCGGAACGGTTCGCAAGAGGAAGATATTGCCGAGCTCTTTGAAACCAGGTAATGGTAAGTTCTTGGGAGACCCACCAGTAGCCAATACCAGTTTTGTGTAGTTATAAGATGAACCAGCCTTCGTGTCGACTTTCTTGCCAGAGAAGTCAACGCTGGAAACTTCATCATTTACAAAGTCGATTCCTCCATCCTTGAACCAAGCTTCATCTCTTATAGCAATCTTCGATGGGTCATCAATCAAGGCCTTGGACAACTTGGTCCTATCAATTGGCGTATAACCTTCGCTGCCAATTATAGTGATCTTTCCTTTGAACCCATTTTCTCTAAGCGCCTCGACAGTAGCCAGGCCACCGCTTCCACCGCCCACGACAACGACATGTTCTGCTCCAGCTACTCTCGATGCGGCTCCATTGATTCTGAGATTTGGCTTCCGCCGACTACCCTTGATATTTTGCTCTTCACCTGTCACATAGACGGCACCGTCCTTCTCAGCAAGCTTGAAAGAGGGTAAAGCGTCGACGGCCGGGGCGTTTTCAATATCTCCGGTTGACGCATTGAAGCAAGCTATACATTGTTGGTTTTAATTTCCGCGAATGAGCGAGCTAGGGCATTCATACCTCCATGCCAAGGGCAGGTTATTCTGCCATCGCCAGTCAAAACACCCTTAATGAGCGGTGCACCGTAATGTGTACACTTGCTTCCTAACGCAGATATCTTTCCTCCCACATTACATAACAGAACCTTGCCCTCCTCAATACCTGGATCGATTCTTGATTAGTGACCGTACTTAGACTGTATGCTTGCTATGATTCCGATCAAGTAGAAGAGCTTGGTGGAAATCAAGCCTCATAACAAACATCGAAACATATGAAACTCGGGGGACATAGTATCTCGGTTGCGATTTATCATATCTTTGCAGGTTCATGAATGGCAGGTTCCTTACAATGAGGAAAAGCAAGAGGGTCTCACTTTGACACCCCAAGTTATGCTTACAAAGCAGCCTTTACCAGATTCGAAGGCTGATAGAGAGTGTAGGTTAAGCAATTGCGGACAAAGAACTGACCTTACCTTCTACTTCAACCTCCTTCTTCTCACCCGGCTTCAAGTCAAGACTCGAGATGCCTTTAAGCTTGTATTCTTGAGCCATATTTCGTGGTGTTGTTACAAAGGCTCTTTTCGCGCGGGGTATATGTGTAACTGGGCTCAGAAGTCGCGGGACTGCTTTGGACAGCTGCAAAAGCGGACGTGGCGAGTGCATTCACTTCAAGGAACAATGTCAAGAAGCGTGGGATGGGCAGAAAATATCAAGGGAGGATATGAGCTTCTTGATCTATGTGAGAATGAGGTGATGCAGCATGATGAGTTGATTCGTACTATCCCCAGAGTTGGAGCTGTAATATCCTCGATTTGATTGGTTGATTGTCGTCATTGTGCAGGGGGGAGCTTTCAACCCCGCCGTTGCTGTTGAAACGGTCCACTTCCTTAGTGGAAGCTTAACCTGAGTTTGATATCTTTGCTTTGGAAAGCACAAAAGGACGTCATCTTAATGGGAACTGGTAATTACCGCTCATACCTTAACATCTTCTATTACCAGTTCTACGATGAACAGTCCTGGTTTAATTAAAGGGAAAAACTACCCGGTATTGTTTCAAGTCTTAACCCAGATAATGGCTCGCTATATCCATCTACTTGATGAGATGGCCTTCACCCATCCAAGTGATCTTCACTGTAAAGGCCAGATATATATCGCAAAGTGTTTTTATGGCAGATGTAGACTTGGTATTCATACTTAGGCCTCACAAGTATTACTTAGATAGCCACCAATGTCTCCTCTAAGATGTCCTTCAAACTTCCCACAATCTTCGAACTTCTAACTTCCGTCGTGGAGCTCTCCCACTCCTTCTCAAACGCCCTCAGCCGCGCATTCAACTCCGTCGTATTATACGCCTCGAGCTCCGTCTCCAATAAATATTGCACAAAGATCTCCCAACGCGGGATATAATATCCCCCGACCAGGCCGCCCCAGCTCTTCGACGCATAATCGCTGATTTCAGCGTTCGGGCCCCAGAGTGTGATCTGGTTCCTGGCTTGGAACTCGTAGAAATCGGACACGCTTACGTTGCTACTCTGAGCGCGAGCCGCATTTAGCCATGTGCTAAGAGAGAAAGCAGGGTTTGTAAGTAGAACTCTGTCCAGGAGCTGCAGGTGGGAGGTGAGGTTTTGGCCTGCAGAGGAGATAGTGGTGTTGGAGCGCGCGGGCGAAGTGTAAGTTGAGATGAGGGTATTGTAGTAGTCGATGAATGAGTTTTCTAGCACCTGACGGGTTATGTCTGTCATGTCATGTAGGTAGGCTAGGTGGTCCCAGAGTGAGGGATTGATGCGAGCCGCATCGAATGCAGTCGTCCATGCAGAAACGAGCACTACAGGATCGTAATTTGTGGTCGTTCCGCCGTACTGGTAGGTACGCCCCAGAAGTCCAGTGATGTTTGGAGACAGTTGTGCTATGGACCTTGTCACTGCCGTGGCAGAAGTCAAGTTTGTGTTGTTGTAAACTGCAAATCGCATTATCTCCCAAGCAGAATACAGCTGCTCAGGGATGAAGCCAGCTCCTGAGTATCGCTTTGTAACCCAGTTGTGGAAGTAAGATTTTGTCTCTATAGGCGACGCAGACCAGGCTTGGTCAAGTAGGAGATCATAAATAATCTCATTCCCTTCCTGACCTTCCATCGTCAGTCCAAAGCCAACCAACGAACTCGAATCTGCCAAAGCATCAATGGAATTAATCGTAATATTCTCTATCTGGCCGTAGAGTCCCATGCTCCCACCATAATCATGGAGCTGGCACCAAATCCAATTTTTACCGAAATAAGAATTCGTTCGTTGCCACTGCGGATAAGATTCTGAGAACAAGTCTAGAATCAACATGTCATTTTCATTCTCTACTCCGCCTAGATAGGCCTCAATTCGCTCCACGTTCCAAAATTCGCTATTAGCAAAGAACAGCCATCCTTGCATCAACCAGATGGCATTTGGATCGGCTCCTTTCAGACTTTTCCATACGTTGGTTGATACACTGCGTAAATAATCCAGCTCTCCAGATCCAGGAAGGTTCTCGTTGAATTGGTCAAGCGTGTAAATATGCGTGATATCTCCATATGCCTCTGTCTGTTTAGCAACAAAGTTTTTCTGTAACTGTTGAAATGCTGGATCAAAAGGCTCCAGAAAAGTGACCTCTGTATATTCTTTGGGAAAAATATATCCCCATTGGGACCCATTAGCTACCGTAGCATTAGGGAGCACACGTGTGATTGCTCTTGGGACAAAACCCGTGAAGGCCGGAAGTGCAGGAGTCATGCCAAGTGCGAATATTCGTTTGGTAATGTTCTTTTGTAGCTCAAATTGAGAATTGACCCATTCTAAGGGGAGATCACCTCCCCAAGAGCCTTGAATACTAGGCAAATCTGTGTGTTAGTAGATGGCCATATGAAAACGACCGACGAACGACTACAAGGACAGCCGTAAATTATATCACGGATAAATGGCACTTCCCCCCTGACCTAATCTTCTAGAGCGTGCTGCTGCCGTGCACTCCGACGGACTTTGGATAGCTAAACAATTGCCATACTTGTACCTTGTTTCAAAACCTCAGTCTTTAGAGAAAACACGGCTAATTCACTTACTTGCCAAAACGATTCCAAGATTGAAAAGCTGGTCCACTGAAGAAATCAAATATCTCCTCATCAGTCAAACCAAGCTCGCGGTACATATCCAGCAATATTTTCTCATATCCAACCCACGCAAGCGGAAGGTTGACCCCTCTCAACGCCATCCAATCCAGCTCCAGCTCCCAGTCTTCCCATGACCAGAAAGCCGCCGTGTATGAAAACGTTACAGTATTAAAATGATATCTCCACGGCACTATACTAGACCCTGTGATGACAGTAGCTGGACGAGGAAGCAGGTTCGGAGCATGATGCAATTGACTCCCGATGAACCAGAAAACGTCTACATGAACAACATCCGTTAGATATCGATGTAAACCGCTAGACAGTGCTATCGGCGAATTCCCTTGCACAAGAATTTTGCCATCCGCAGTTGATGAGATGCTGTATTCATCGTTCATGGGCTGGTTTTTAGACGAGATGAGGTCCGTGCTGTTACCTAGGAGTCGGAACTCGAACGCGTCAGCGTGCTCTGGAAGTCGTCTTTTTACCAAGTCTTCAATTCCTTTGGTTGAGTAAGACAGAGCAGAACTGAGGACTGAGAAAGTAGCAACCAGCAAGATTGATAGCATCATGTTGGCGGGTCATTGTACAGTGTACAAATGAGTATGTGAGATTGCCAGACGGCAGGTGCCTGTCTTTATATCCGTAAGCAGGGAGATGGATTGTTAGCTCATGCAACGTTGCCGGGTATGACGCTATGATGATATTCACCAGGATGTTTTGGTTGATCGTCACTGGTATGGAAGGGAATCGACCACTCGGCTCTTTCTCCACTGAGAGCCAATCAGCTTGCGGGTTTCATCATCTGCCCCTATCTTGGATGGGCTTAGTAACCGAAACAAAGGTTAAAAGTCTTTATATATAGAGAACTAGAGGGGAATTACTATGGACGGATATATTTTCGAATTTAGTTGACATCGACATTCCTCTCACGACAATATTTCTCGACCTCCTTCTTTAACGTCTCTTTTTGCAAAATCGCTATCTCCATCACCTCCTCACAAGCTTTGCCTAATTTACCCTCATTCGCGTCCCAGACCTCGACCATAGCCTGCAAGACTGCCTGCAGTTGGTTGGGCAACCATGTCACAATAGGAGACCCTCCAGTTGCCACAGGATGACTGGTTTTCTTGAGGATGTATTCACGGGTGAAAGTCCAATGGCGCCACCTGAAATCGCGAACCTGATTCAAGGCTAGGAGATAGAGTGCAGCCGATGATGCTTCTTGAAGCGCATAAGACCTGAGTGATAACTCGGATGACTTCCCCTTGATGTATTCAAGGAAGTCCCTGTGATTGCCTGGACGGTACGCCCGGAAGTCTTGCAGGATACTGGTAAGTGGGGTATCTGGCATAGCGATCTGAAGGAAATTGTCACAGAGTGGGATCTATCTTTATGTTAGTCAATGCTATAGAGTCTGAGTTCGTAGACGGCTCACCATGCTATCATTTGCTCCAGATTCGCCACGAAAGGACATGGGCTTTTCCGAGACGCCTTCATAGACTACACCATGTGGAAACATGCTTTGGCTAGTGATCCCGAATATAAATGTTCTAAACGAAGTGTAATCTCCTGGTTTGGACTTCTGCCACATACCTCGCGACGAGTCAATTTCAGGCGTCTCTTGACAATGGGTAAGGAGAAGGGAACAAACTAACCATCCATGACTTTGTTAACTTTGGTCATTGCTTGGATGACTTTGTTCATGCCACCCTCAAATTTTTCGCGGCTATTGACTTCACATGCATCAAGAGCAGTAATAACTCCATCAACAAGTTGTCCTGAATTACGAACCATATCAACATGGACTAGCACGAAGCCAGCTTCAGATGACTTTGGATCAAGACCATGCTGAAAAGCGCGTATGAGACGAAGGTTGTCGTACTCAAGCCCACCTTTTTCATCAGCAAGTCGGTAGTTAAAGAGCGCATACGAGCCCGCGTACTCCATGAATGGCTGGAACCCAGCGCTGTATTCCATTAGTCAACGTCCAGGTTAATGGTCATGATTATACATACAGCTCAGCACATCTGGAGATTGGTAAGGCAATGATTGATGGAAGAGTCTGACGTGCGAGACCATAAGTCTCACCCTTCATAAATCGTTCATGACATGGCTCTAAAAGATACGCCGACGCTAAAAAGGAGTAATCACGATATAGTGCATTCATAAGAGGAAGATTGTCTTGATATTTGTCAATGGCTGCAGTGAGATCTGGAAGCTCCTTGAGGACAGTTTCACCAAGTGTAAATGTACTCAGGAGACCTGGCTCGCCATCAAGAGTCTTCATTGGCATGCGAGTAAGGATTGACTCAAGCACATCAAACTCCGGAGGGAGTTGGACGATGGGCTCCTGACGGGGTAGAAAGCCTCGCGTTGTAGAGACCATGAAAGCTGGAAGAGTGGTGTCTTCTGGTCGGGTGTCTCGAAGGACATTGAATGATGTAGAAGGGGTGATGGAACCCATGATAATTATTATGCTTAAAAGATCTTGGGGTTGGCGATTTTGAAGCTGGTTGTAGGTTTCTGCAGGAAAGGAACAAAGAGAACAGAGCCAGAGGGAGAAATTTTCAAGTCTTTTATCGTTGTCAAGGCCGGAAACCTTCCGGCCACGGGCATCATAAGACCATACAAGAACCCGACTTGGTCCACTTGCAAATTTGATTGATAAGAGAAACACCAGTGATATCAAAACAAAACTTATCAATCCTCCGGCAATCGCTCAACCTAATGCTATTGCCAACGGTGACCAAGACCACACCGAGACTTGGAAGATGGCACATTCAGCAAAAAGAATAGTCCCTGAACATAGAACTTAGAACATGACGAAAAGGTTATTTGATGTAAAAGGATATCTGCTGGAATTACTTCCTCGCGAACGAAGACTTCTTCATTCTCTTTGGTCATGTTGGTTCAGCAATCAGAAACATGAAGCTATCTAGAGAAATGGCAACGGCCCACATGCTGCATCTGATTGGTAAATTGGCCGGAAGGTTTTCCGGCCACCGGTGGAGAAAAGGGGGAGAACTTGAAAGATAAGATCACATGACTAAAAACTGAGCCGCCCTGCCGAATTGTAAATGCCTGATATTTAGGGCATTAAACAACCCATTTCCTTACCTTTTAGTCTCCAGAGCCAACACCCTAATAGGCACTGAATCCTACAGCCGTCTTCTAACTGTCCTCAGCGCCTCAATATCTGGTATAGCACGGTACTCTAGCATGCTCCCTTCCCATCATCGGCGTTATGAAACGCAGAGGTTTTCCACCAACACGCGCGTCTGATATGCCCTCGTTCAAAGTCGCCTCAAAGTGTACGAAGAGCCATCTTGGCTGATCGAAGTCATCATGACAGGACTTGCGCTTCTTGGGATATGGCGGTATCAGACCGAAAAATCTGCTCAGTCTTGTTGAGAATGACCTTATGCCTTCCCTTCTCCAGCGTCCACACCTGCTGCGGCTGCTCTCGAATGCTGCAAACCTAAGATTTCACGCCATCTTCAGCCTGCCATCCCGTCCATCCTCAAAATAGGGTTGGCTATGGTCTAATTTTTCTTCTTCTTGGGCAGTCCCATTGAAAGCAATCTTATTCCATATTCTGTCGCGCTGCTAGCAGGCTTTGTGCAAAGTTCATAGCCCCAAAGAGCATGCCAAAGGTCCAGTGATTAATGCCAAGGGCTTTGGAGTCGGCTTCTATTCGGGTTTCATGACCTGAACATACTGTACTTGCAGCACCTGGGTATTGCGAACCTAGGATGGAAATCGCAGCAGTGTGCAAATCGTTCGGATTGAGCTGTCAGACAAGGTTATGTAGCAACAAGGATTACCCGAGGACCTTGCATGCTGCATATACTTGCAATACTAAGTGCACTAATAAATTCCCAGATGGTAATCTAGGTACGCTACCTTAGAGTCCAACCAGTTTATGCCACTTTGACTAGGATGTCACCTGTCATTAGCATCCCTTACCAACTGGTGTATAGCTGCTCGGCGCTCATTAAATTGTCCAAACAACTCTGACAAGGAAGCTCGGATATCGCTACATCTCAATACCGGACCTTTCAAGGCCACCGACAGGCATAAGTAATATCTCACTGTGTACTACTGTAGTATTTGTTGCTATTGAATTCTTTTAATAAACATTCTACTCCTTGTCGTGCATTCATATGTTTCTGTGTTTTTGCCAATGGGACAGGCATCATTGGGCAATATCAGAGCGTTAGTGCTCAGCTTGTTCACTTGAGGGTGTACTGGGCCCTTGAAACTCTCAAGAAAACAAGGCCACATCTTTCTTTGGTCTGCTTTGAGTGTCGACCTTGAGATTCTCCAGACAATCGAAAGTTTCTCGTCAGGTGCATCTTGAGCACCGCTTAGGTTAGCCACCACAATGCCGTGGGTACATGAACTTCTTGTAGGTGCTGTATCTCTGATACCAGCTTTATCACAGTACCACACAAATAGTGAGTAGAAAGCTTCTTACTGTTTGCACTTGCTCTTAGCTAAGTTGATATTTGGACTGTCAACTTATGGCTGCCTCACTGCCCCAACTCTTCCCCATTTCCTCGCAAACAATGCACGTCACCATCTTTTGAACCACCTGCTACCATCAAAAGCAAATATTCTGACGAGCTTCTAGCCACTTTCTGCTGGTTATCCATGGGGAAATACTATGCCGGGTGGAGCTCCTCCCAACACTGGCGTGACAAGAAGTTACGACTTTACTGTTTCCAGAGGAATAAAATCATCAGATGGGTTCCAGAAGGACGTTGTCATGGTGAATGACCAATTTCCCTGGCCATTGATTGAAGCCAACTGGGGAGACATGATTGAAGTAACGGTCACCAACAACATTCAGAATTCCTCTGAAGGTCTGTCTCTTCATTGGCATGGCCAGCCTCAGAAACTATCTCCTTGGTATGATGGTGTGCCTGATGTATCGCAATGTCCAATCGCTCTAGGCAAGACGTTCACATACAGTTTTCGTGCTGGGAGCTTCGGGAGCAGTTGGTATCATTCGCATGTCAGTTCTCAGTATACTGATGGTCTGTATGGTCCGTTGGTGATATATAGGTATGCTCCTTGTGCATGTCTACTATTGCGGAAAGAAACTAATTCAAGGGCAGGCCAATTCAACTTCCTTATGATAGCGATCTCGGGCCGATACAATTAGTGAGTATTTTTTGCCGAAAGATGTCCAGATCCTAACCGTTTGATAGTCTGATTATCTGCATCGGTCATATATGGAAGTCCTAAACGGGGCATTCCAGCGGCCGATGGTATTTCCGCACGTAGACAATAATATAATTAATGGCAAAGTATTCTACGACTGTACCGAGAGCGCAGATACCAAGCACGTAGGCGGGTAAAGTCTTCCTAAGTTTAAATTTCAACAGGGAAAGACTCACCAGCTCCAACTCATAAATACTGGTAGTGAAGGTTCACAAAAATTCTCTATCGATGGCCATTTTCTGGCCATCTTTGCGTATGATTATGTCCCTGTCAAGCCATATACAACCACAGTGGTTACGTTAGGTATTGGCCAGCGTGTCGGCGTCTTGGTCAAAGCAACAAAACAATCGCCGATGCTGCTTGGATGAGATCAGATCTAGATCTCCTGTGTTCGAACCTTACCAATACAAATTCGAACGCCCTGGAAGCAATCTACTACCAGAAAGCCAACACTTCAGCTGTCCTAAGTACAACGCCTTACACATGGGAGAGTAATAGCGGCGCTAACGTAAGAATGAAACGTGTTAACATTAATCTCTCACTAAGCTCCTTAACAGGATCCCCTGCCACAAACCGTTCCTTACTATCCGCTAACGCCACTAGCATCTCCCTCGATAACACAGAATGTATTGATCACTGTGGGACTTAATGCCTCTAGCTACGCGCTGTTTTATGTCAATAATTCCACTTTCCGAGCAAATTATAAGTAAGTTCAAACATATTCTTCCCAAGATCTATCTGACACATTGGTAGTGCGTCTTTGCCATTGCTTATCTACGCTGAGAACACATCGTATGAGTATGAAGCTGAATGGAACGTCTACAACTTCGGAAACCACACATCGATCCGGGTAGTATTACAGAATATCTGCCCACGGTTCATCCTATGCACCTCCATGGCCACGGCTTCTGGGTTCTAGCCAGTGGCCACGGAACTTGGAATGGCACGGTGGTGAATCCAAAGAATCCCATGCGACGTGACACTCACTTGATGATGCCCGGCACTCCCGATAATCCTTCGTATCTTGTCTTAGAATGGGGGGCCGATAACCCCGGCGTATGGCCGCTGCATTGCCACACTAGCCTGCACGTCAGCGGTGGAATGCTGATTAATATCTAGGAACGGCCAGATCTTGTGAAGAAGCACCAGATACCGTATGTGATGGAGCAGACTTGTGATCGGGCAGAATATAGTGGGAGCTATATCGTTGATCAGATAGACTCAGGACTGTGAACCAAAGTGATTATATGGATCGGTATTGCATGATGTTACCAGCTCCCCTCAGATATTAGAAAGGTCGTGCTTTAGCTAAGTAATATTGAATATTAATATAGATAAACTGTCCTTTCCCCATTGTTCTTTGCCGTGATTCTCTGGTACTTTACTCATAGGAAAATACGATCGTTAAAGCGCTAAATAATGAATACACAGAAAGTGTGCTGTACAGGAGCCATTTTTGCTAGGCGTGGTTGGGTCCAATTATTCTCAACATCAGAAATCCAACACTGGTTTGGGCGAGAGCTGGTGCTGTGATCCCAAATACTTGATCTATGAAGTTGTACTTGATGAGCGTTGGGATATCGGCTGGAGTGATGGTCCAGAGATGGCGGTATCCTCCTTTGATAGCATATAGCATAGCCACCAGAACACCAGCACAGAAGACAATCTATGGAAGATTGAACCAGGGTGTTGTTTCTCCACAAAACGGGCTTGACTGCTCACGAACGCAGCGAGCATGAAGAAGTCATGAGCTCCAAGGCTGTTAATCTTAAGACGAACATAGAGTCTACCGTCGAGCAAAGTTAAAACGATAGGCATAGGCCCCCATATTACCTCATATCTATTAACCATCAGAATCTGTGAACTCGAGGATTCGATAATACGTACAAATCACGTGCTCGATCATCGTTTGCACAGTATAGCGGGATGTTCTGGTTTATAGGTATCTTGGTCTGAGAGCCGTGAGAAAATTAAATAGTTGCTGCAAAAAGGTTTTAGGGCCGGAACATGAACTCAGAATGAATGTTCGCGCAGATCTTTGGATAATAGATGAATTGTATATTAGCCAACCATTGACAAGAAATGTATGGTAGCAGAGTTGCCTTACGGCAATGCTATAGATAGATCCCTGGTAATGACTATTGATTTAGTATGCCGAGTATAAGCACCTGAAACCTATCAGAGCAACAGAGCCAGGAACCTAAACCAAGTCTGTAGATGCAACTTGCATTAAGGACTACACCCTCCATTTCAGGATAGGGTATGAGATTCCAGAGTCTCTGTACGTTCATAGTGAACTACCCTCCGCCCTTGGGTATGGTAGTAATCCAGCTTAAGCCCTATTTGAATCGGGTCAGCTAGGTAGTGAGACGCATATGCAATCGCTATATTCTGAAAAAAGTGTCCGTCGGATTTTGGTCGAGGAAGCGGAAAATTTGAGCATGAAGAATGAGGGAAAGAAACTATTTATCTGCTGAGAGTGACAAGGATTGTCAGTATCTGTACATTGTCATAAATAGCTTCACTCGCAGAGAGAGAATGGGCCCTTTGCTGATTGTGCCGAGTTGTCTCATTGCTTGTATCCCGCCTAAAAAGGGGGGCCAGGCGATTCTCCTCTTCTAGGCGAGCTTCTGTGTTACAATTTATTCACCATTCTGCAGCTTTCGATATCTCTTATCTCCTTAGACCCAGGCTCTTCTTAGCACTAAGAGAAAAGCGGCCTTGTGACTTTGCCTGAGGAATGAATAAAAGGAAGTCAACAATCATCTGCGTCATAATGTCAAAGACCGAAACGGAAATGCTTCCAGTCTAAGTATTATTGTGCTTTATATTCTTGCTTCAATAGATATGAAATCAGCACCACCTCGCGTAAGTAATGCCAAAGAAGGGAAAGAATCCGAATCTAAAATGTATCATGCATATATGTATTTAAAAAATTTTATTTTACAATGTTCATTCCGCACAGGGACAGTTGATGCGAAAGCAGTTCAGCAAGCATCAAAATCCAATATGATGAATACTTAATCGGCTCGTGATCCTTCAATAACCTGACTTGGTTGTCACAAGGCTATCCTTTTAATGAGAAAATGCTATGCAATTGCAATCAACAGCACATCGTCGCTGCCCGCCTGGCAGGGTTTGGCTGTCGACTTGTCTTGCATTGAGTCTGTGAGCTGCCCGACAATGTATCATGGATAGTGGGGCTCCGAATCTTCAGTTCTGTTAGGTCAGTTACTGCATAAACACATGAGATAAGTTTGGGAGGATCAGAACAACTCGATAGCCGCGTCGGTTGTGATTAGTAACATGAGATGGAGCATGACGCCCGGCCTTTTGTATTCCCGAAACGCTGGGAATTGCCTAACGAAGCCACACTTCTCACCAACCTTCTTTTCTGGTACATTCATAATACGAAGACGAACAATCCTATAGAACTGGATAGAGATGGTGTATCCTCGGTCGCACAATGCCATGAATGAATGGAAATCCTAGAGACTACAGTACGGTGAAGAACCTTGTACTCGAGATCCCCCGCTCTCATGCCGACAAATTGCTTGCATGCCCAGCCCACAGTTCTCGAATGATTTTCAACCAGGTAGGATTTCAGCCTCGAGATTTTCGCCGTTTACATATTACTTTGTATTGTTGCGGTGGCACGAAGGGAGGGGCCATCGCGTTGGCCGCACCAATTGAAATTCTTCCATGGCGAGCAAAAGCTGTGGCTTACCCTCCTTCTGCAACTTCTGCTCTGCGGGATGCAACATTGGGCGATGAGAAAGCCACATAGTGTGTATGATCTGTGTTGGATGGGTGATACAGCAGCATGGGCATAATCCTCCCCCATCGTATCTTCTCCTCTTTAAACAAATGCTTTTCGTAGGGGATCCTTCCATTCATGTCTAAGTCAAGCGCATCAGTAACAGTCTCTCGTTTGCGTGTATGTCTCGTGGCGCATGATGCCTTCATATCGCATGTTAATCTTTATCGGTTGCTTGATTCACCTTGCCGTAGCACATTATGGAGCAATTCCAGAGTCCGTTGAGCTCAGCCCACGTTATTATCTAGGCACTTCCCCAGACTTGCTGAGAAGACAGAGTGGTCTTTGTGCCGCAAACGAGCATTCATGTATGTCTTTCATTTCAACCTTAAAAGCATTCTTTCCTGACATTTCTGCTAGGCCTTGATATAAACGTGACTGCGTGTTGCGCAAACACCAAATTCTGTGTAATCGACAATGACTTCAAGCCCGGATGCTGTGGGCTCGGTTCAAATTGTGGGTTGGCATGCGCAACCTCTGAATATCAATGCCAGACGACGAAGACTGTCAGTGGAAAAGCGACAGCAAGCCCAACATGCTGCCTTCGAGGGTGCAGCGCAGGCAATTTCAGGTGTCCTTCGGCGTTGGGTGGCGGCTGCTGTTCCTACGGATTCGAATGTGGGGTCAGTAGTTGCATCACGACGATTACACCAACATCAACAATTAATGACGCTCTTCTATCGCAAGCTCCAGTCGGCTGTACAACATCCCAGATCAGTTGCGCTAGCTCAATAGGCGGAGGTTGCTGTGGAGTCAGCTCAACTTGCACTGTAGTTGATAATAAAAACTATTGCGCTGCAGGCTCGGCAACAGCAATGAGGACTGGTGCAAATGGCGCACTTTCTAGTGATATCACAGACGCGAAGAAAGGTTCAGGACTCTCTACTGGAGCCAAAGCTGGAATAGGAGGTGGGATCGCTGGGCTAGCCCTGATCATGGCTGGTGGAGTCTTATATTTCTGCGTACGTCAACGACGAAGAAAGCGGCAAAGAGAAGCGCATTCGACTTTGCTTGCAATGTCAGAGACTTCTAATTCTAAGAAGGCTGGCCCAGCAAGCCCTCAACAATCCCCACCTGTCTCTGGACAAGTTACAGACTATTTCGACCCAACAGCAACTGCAGGCCCATATACAGACACACCTCAAGCAAGTTCTCGTAGATATGCCTACCGAGGAGTCCCCGTAACCCCCCAGAACCCAGGAGATATCACTGCTCCTGTTGAGATTGATTCTAAAGACCATTCAAATCTCAATACACCTGGCGCATTCGAACCATTGAAAGAGGAAGTTGCGACAAATATTATCGAATTGCCCTGATAAGGAACCATGGTCCACTCTTATATACAGTATCCCTGTGGAGAAATATGTCAAAAATGAAACCCCTCTTATTATTTAAAATGCAAATCTCCAGAGCCCTGCTACCAACGCCGCCATTCGTCCGTCCAGACTCCGTTCAATGCCTCCATACAAAAGAAATTTTCAGGACACTACACCGCCGAAAGGCGTGCTATCCCTCAAATCTGCGACTAACTCCTCCACACTGGAAAGATATCGACCTAATAAGTATTGTTTCTCCTCCGTTGTCTTCGTAATTTCGCTCTCGCTGTCTGCCCGCTTTCTGCCTGCTGTCTCAGCTCCTCTATTGAAAGCACCTGCCAACTTGCTAGGGCTGCGCTGTATGATAGCAGGAACGGAGTTTGTTGCGTTGGCAGATGGAATCGATGGAGTCTCCGGCATGAGGTAGAAGTAGAGAAATTCGACCAGCTTCAATTTCACCTCGCGACTTGTTTCGCGCGACTTAAACAATGACGTGATGGTGAGAAGACCATCGAGAGCTTCGAAAGTCCGGGTGTTTTGAGGAGTTTCGATGAGAGCACACACCAGAGTGATGATAGTCGCAGATTGAATCGCTGGGCAGTTGACTGGTTCGAGGAGATCGAGAAGATGCTTTCACAAATTAGCTGCGGTTATATAGTTTAATATGTAATTATGCATACATTCATGTACAGTTCCCGTGAGAACAGAGTCCTGGAAGGAGGATGAAGTAATAAAATTCCCTGGATCAGGTCCAATGTTTGAATAATTAACAAATCATTTTGACCGTCGTTTGTCTTTCCAAGCAGGCGATCCAAACAATTCACGAGGCGCATTGCAACATTCCACTCGAATCCATCCTGAAGCTTGAAGAACTCTCTGAATGCTGGGTCGGCGCCGAGATCCTCGAGTACCTTTTTTGGAGGCGGTTCTCGATCAGGTTCAATAACGCTGCGGCGCTTCTCCTCTTTCGATTTCGGCGAAGATGAAAGGCAGATCTGAGCGAGCAGACCTTCAACCTGACGAAGTCCTTTGCGAATCTTGGCCTGGTCGTACGACGAAAGGTTGTCAAAGCTGAGCGAAAGAAGAGCCTCCATGTTGATGTTTGTTTGTTTTTGGGGTATAATTTGAAAGATGAATGGTACGGCAGTTTTCCTTGGGAAAACCGAATGGAAAGGACCGAATAAACTTGAACGAGACGCCAGATAAATGTTAATACAAGGAATATGAAGTGAAGGGGTGATGTGTTTTTTTTTTGTTTGCTTGAGAAGCCAGAATAGAAGGTCTGATATGACTCTCTGACCAGCTGGTGGCTCTTATCGGTTGCTGGGCAACGGATTGGGCTGGAGCTGGTGACTAGAGAGCGGGGAGGCATGTTGGGGATGGATTAGTTAGTTGAGGCTCAATGGCACGATAAAACATCGTGAAACGCATGAAGCAAACTCATGTTACGGGTCCTATATATTTAATATATATTTAACAATATCGCAAATAGTATGTTCGCTTTGAACTTCGCATACAGCTGCTCTACTGTGGCTGACAGCGATGACTGCTATCTTAGCGCGCCATCTGGCATGTGAACTTATCCAGAGCTTTCCAGACGGAAGATTCACATGAATTAGGAGCTGAACATTCTCTTGATTCAGCTATTCTACATCAACCGGAACTGTTCCTTTCCAACATCTGCCACTCCATTAGAACTGCGCTTTGCCGTCTGCTGGCGCTTGCAGATGGCAGCCTATGCGGCCATTTAACCAACATTAGGTTGGACTGGTAGCCTTGTGTGAGGACAACATCCCACCACGGCGTAGCAGCACCTTCTGCCTTGCGGTGGAAAGCCTACCTCGCACCCAACATCAGACGTCCTTGCCCCAAATCAAGCATTAGAAGTGCAACATGTTCCAACGCAACCTATCACATGGCGGGCCTTCCACTATGGATTCCCTTCGCTCGCCCAACGCAATTCCACCTCGAACATCTTCGACCGGACAGCACTCATTAAATAACCCTTTGTCTAAGTCCGTTCTCCGACCTGTCACAGAAGGAGACTGGATCAGCCAGAAAAGGCAGCAGATTCCTAGCTCGTCCAATCCAACAATCCAACCAGGAGCTGCGCTTGATCCTGCGAAGTACGCTTCATCTGACATGGCATTCGAAGGGCAGAGCTCGTGGTCATCCGAGAAGGATACGATTCTGATGGGTCCATTTGACTATCTTTTTACCCATCCAGGAAAGGATATCCGGAAACAGCTCATAGCTGCGTTCAACGAATGGCTGGATATACCAGCGGGGAGCCTGGAAATTATCACAAAGGTGGTGGGGATGCTGCATACGGCTTCCTTACTAGTAGATGATATTGAAGATTCGTCCATACTACGGAGAGGCCTACCGGTTGCACACAGCATCTTCGGCACCGCACAAACCATTAATTCCTCAAACTATGTATACTTCATTGCTCTGCAAGAACTCCAGAAGCTCAGGAACCCAGCAGCCATTACAATATTCACGGAGGAGCTCTTGAACCTACATAGAGGTCAAGGTATGGATCTTTTCTGGAGAGATACTCTGACATGTCCCAGCGAAAATGATTATCTGGAAATGGTGGGTAACAAAACCGGTGGTCTCTTTCGACTAGCAGTCAAGCTCATGCAAGCCGAAAGCAAGAATCCAAAGTAAGTTTCAATCCCCTCTTATATAGAGGGCCTACCGTTCTAACTGGAGTTTGTAGAGATTGTGTGCCCTTGGTAAATCTCATGGGCATAATTTTCCAAATTCGCGACGACTACCAAAACCTGTCATCCGCTGAATATGAACACAACAAAGGAATGTGTGAAGATCTGACTGAGGGCAAATTCTCCTTTCCAATCATCCACTCTATTCGTGCGCGACCAGAGAATCTCACAATAATCAACATCCTGAAGCAGAAGACAGATAATGTGGAGGTGAAAAAATATGCGGTGAAATACATGGAGAGCACTGGCACATTTGAGTACTGCCGTGAGGTACTGGCGACATTGATGGAGAGAGCAAAAAGGATGGTGGAACAGCTTGATGATGGGGAGGTCAAAAAGGGCCAAGGGATACTAAAGTTCTTGGATAAAATGGCAGTCTGAGACTTTGCTGAAAGGTAGCCAAGAATCTCGAAAGATATGGACTAGTTGGCTGCATATGTTTGGCAGCATCGCGTTGGAAATTATATCAAGAATGGTTGAACGACGAAGTCAATGAGACATGCTGGATAGTTCAACGCAAACCGGAGGCCTATTTCGGACTCGCTTACGTTCAGGGGCATGGCACAAAGAAAGTTACTAGCCGTATCGCAGGGACACAGTGTGCCCTTCTATACAGCCCACCAAATCAATAGCATGGCTTCTAAGCTATTGATGATAGAAAGCTTTTCGATTGGAGATCATCTTCATTTAGGTAGATACTGTTCTTTCAAATGGGACTAGCCTGTCCGACTAGATATACCTGCCGCTTATTCATTAACCTCAGCCTCAATGTTAAAAAGGCGTGGCTTATTGGTGGCATCCTCGTAACATGAAAACGTACAGCTTGACTTATTGATTTTCACAACAATTAAGCACATCTCCAGAGAGTAATCATTATGCGATACTGTGCCAGTTAATTGTCTGGCTTTTGATGTAGTGTGCGTGTGGACACAGTATTTTCTGCCCTACTTCTAACGGCCTACAAGGCAGTTCTCGAATATTTCGATCTTACCTTTATAATGAGACTATCGCAGATTTGTTTGATAAATATAATCGTGTCTAATCTCTCGCGAAAATAACCCTAGCGAGAACCATAGCTGTAGTGTGCAGGCTAAGAGCTCTTCAAACAATTACATATCAGCTTAGTCCTCTGAAACTGATCGAAAAGTGCATGGAGAAGACATTGAATGTTCGAAACATGAGTGAAAGGCTGCTCACAACTCGGTTCATGGATATTCTTGCGGCTCGCAACCTTATACAGTTTCACCGAATCAGGTGGATTGGAATTTGGACGGGAACAAATGGAAAAATATTAATTTAGATCCGGAGCCTGATGAAATCAAGAGAAAAACAATGAGCGCGATGGCTGAGATAGCTCTGCAGCCAAAATATACCAGTCATGGCTATTCAGTGTTGATCCTGGCATGATAAAATTTTAGAGGAATTATTGACATTAAATGAAGTCGAGAAGCTAGAAAAGCAGTGTATAGGAAGGTTCATAGATAAGCTCAATGATTTCCTAAAGTATCTAGTAGGTGAGTTAAAATTGCATAGCAGCCCTAGCCTTCTGTCATGAAGTCTTTTGCTGTTGAGAACTAGTGAACGACGGCTAGAGTTTTCAGACAAGTGAAAAAGTCCCTAGACTTTGGGCCAAAACGCTTCATCGTGATATCGCCGATATCATTATACTTTGTAAAGATATCAAGATGAGAGACTCCTTAAAAAGGGTGCGTCGACTACTTTGGCGGGACATTATTTGGCATAGTAACTACAAAAGAAACCGGAAAGCTGTGGCGAGAAGCACAACTTAGAAGAGCTATTTTCAGAAGAAAAAGGGGTGCGAGACCGAGGAACTGCGCAAGCGCCAAAAGCAAAGTCTGGAAAGATTGAATCATGAAGAACTATGAACAGACTTTTGAAGAGGTCATGCGATTAGAGCAAGACGGTGAGTTTACAAAACAAATGTTGTCTGACTGAGCTATCATCTCCTCCATACCAGATTCAGTTATCGTCTAGGATAAATGCTTCCAACACTTTTATAGCCTTCTCAATATAGAGATATAATCCTAACCCTTTCACTCGGTACACTCACGTGATGTCGCTTCTTCTGGATTTTAGCCCCTCTTCTCCTGGGGGAAGCGAAAGTTAGCGTAACGGTGTTTCTCACTAGTTTACTTGGCTATCCGACGAACATCTTGGATCTTTGGAGATATTAGGCGTGTGCTGCTAGGAAAGCCTTCTCCTATTTTCCTCTACCTACGATTATGATATATGAAACGGCAAATATCTCAAATACCATCAAAAAGTCGATAAATATCTGAAATACCACCACTGAATTTGGAGGCTTTCTTATATACCACAAATGATGGTATTTCAGAAAGCCACTAAATAATTGATAGTATTTGAAAAAGCTTTCAACACTCTTAAATTTTTAATGGTATTTCAGAAAGCCACTAAATAATTGATAGTATTTAAGAAAGCTTTCAACACTCGCTGTAAGCACATTGTAAGTACGCTGTAAATAGAATATAAACTTGAAATCAATGTACTTTTATTGTTGTATTCTTAAAATCAATTATATTTTATACGCTTTCTCAGACTTTGTAGAAAATCGTAGAGCTAGATTTGTAGGTTAAATAGAATTTTGATCGAAAATATCGCTGTCGACTTTTGAAAAGTTATCGCTGCTATTACTTGTTTCTAGCTCAATAGCCTGATCAACTTTTTCAATTTGTATGCTTAACTTTTGATCGAAGCGTAATTCCTTTTTTTTGTCGGTACTTAATTGATCCTTTTTTTTCTTTTTACTGTTTTCATTTTTAAATTCCGATTGTAGCTATTCGTAAGCTCGTTTTCGACGTTTATTTGAAACAAGCTAATTTGTACAACAACGGCGATTATAATTCTATTCAAAACAATTTTTACAGCGTGTTTGTTTTTTGCTTTACTAGCTTTTGCGTACGCGTTTTGTTCGAAGTCGGCTAGCTGCTTTGCGTAAAATCGGTAGTTTAATTGAATCGTTACGAAGAAAGTTTTCGATTGAAACTAGTAGTACTGTATAGCAGTAAGTCGACTCGTAAGTCTGCGTAGTGAAATACTAATCAAAAAGCTTAATTGAATCGATTCGCAGAAATTTTGCAACGGCAATTGCGTAAAAACAAAGCAATTGATACTTATTAAAATTTGTATAGTCGCAATACTTTTGATTTAAAACAACTACTTATTTCCGGCTTGATTCAGAATTTTCGACTTGCGCAATATTTTAATTTAAAAAATAAACTCGATATCGACAAAAAGCTTGTATTCGGCTTTTGAATTTAGCTATTAGCACGTTAGCAAAATTATTAAATTTGCTAGTTTCTGAACGCTTTTTGAACTACGTTTTAGTCGCTGCTAAATAAATAGCGTTTAGTAATCGAAAAGAAAACAAACGTCGATAATTACTTTAAACTGAATTCAACGATTCGACGATATTAAAAGTATTATAGCCAAATCGAGAATATTTAAAGTATGTTTTAGTTCAAAGCTTTTTGTCGATATTGCAAAAGTAATCGAAAGCAAACGTACTTAGTTTTTTCAACTTTATTATTTCGGCTTTAAACAACAATAGCGTTTTAGCTTTACATGCTTTTTAAAAAAGTAGCTTTACTTTGTTACCGAATTTTTGCTGTAAGTTATTTGCAATATACTAACAACAGTGAAAATAAATTGCTGCAAAATACTCTTTTACTATAGTTTTCGCTATACCTTTTTCACGATTAGAAATAAAAGTATAGCAACGTTGCAAAGTTACTGGAAAAACAATCTTTAAATAACGTAAAAACTAGTTTTACTAATACTTTTTTTAATAAGTACTAATGCTTAGACTAAAAGCACTACTTTGTCGTTAGCGTCGATTTCACAACAAATCAACAATATTATACAATATCGCGACTTTGTATAAGTTTTATCAAAAGCAAAAAACTAACAAAGCTGTTTTGCAACTAAACGAAAAAAGCTTAAAGCAAAAAAAGCTGCTTAAAATACGTTATTAGCCTGTATTTAAAATACAGCGTAATTGTTTTTATCGATTTCTTTGAACTTTTCGATATAGCTAAGAAATAGCGCAAACGATTCAGTTTTATTACTATACATTTCGTCGAAAACAGCTTGCTTTACACAATACGCTTAAAAGTAAGGAATTTTGTTATAAAATTGCAAGCGTTCAGTTGATTAAATTTGCTTTAAAGTAATTTTAGAATTCTCGATAATCGAAAAACAGTAATAAAGTATTATATACTTTAAACTGTTTATATTCGAAGCTTGAAAGTAACTTGCAAAAAAGCAAATATAAAGTTCTAGATAAGTTATAACAACTCTTTTTTTTTTAGAATTACAAGCTTTAATTTTAAACTTGCAGTTGCGCAGCGTTCGACATACAATATTGAATCGTTTTTTATTTAAATAAGTAGCTTTTTATGATTTAAAAACGTTTGCAACAAAGCTTTTAATAACTAACTTAGCTGAAAAAATATTAGGAAACGTAAAGCTTACTTCGAAAGCTATAATACGATATCAATAAAATTACAATTGAAAAGAATAAAGAAATTTAAAGTTACAATAGTATTAAGGTTTGTAAGTTATGTGTTTTAGTCTTTTGGCGGCAAATAGTAGTACGTTAGATATCTGCTAACAAAATAATAGTATTTCAGATATTCTAGTAGTTACAAGTAATCTTTCTGAAATACTATTATTTTGTTGGCAGATATCTGACGTACCACTGTTTCAAAACGGTGGTACGCCCAGAAAGCCTCCAAATTTAGTGGTGGTATTTGAGATATTTACTGACTTTTCGATGGTATTTCAGATATTTGCCGTATATGAAAATGGAAGGCCCTGGCTCAAAAGTGGAGGAAATAGGTCACGAGATATCCGGCTATTCGGCACGGACTTTGCGTTGGTATCTCCAGGGCAGTGATTGTCCATACATTGAGCTAAATTAACAATTTTTGGTGCCTACGATGGCATGGCCATTTCCAGCGTGGGGAAGTGAGTTCTCAAAGATACATCCATGCGGGCGTTTGCCTCTACCTCTTTAGTTGCAGCATCTTTGACTTTTGATATCCGAGGATGAGGCTCGCGTCCTGAGTTAGGTCCAGAAATAATACCTACCCATGATATATATCAACCTGGAAAAATTCCTACTTTAAAATTTATTTTATCTACGAACTTTTCAATAATGGCTGAAGCGTTGCAAGAAGAAAGCCGTTCCCAATCAGGAGAGACCAAAGCCACTCATAATTCCAACACGATTATCGACTCAGAGAACATTGATGGTCCTGTTGAAAGAGATAAGAATATTCAGACCGCTGATGCTTCAGATGAACCCCAAAGTTCTATAGAGGAGAAGAATTATTCTTCATTTTCATTATGGGAGAAGAGATTTATGGTCTTTGCTGCAACAATGGGGGCTTTCTTTTCACCATTCACAGCCCAGATTTATTTTCCCGCTCTCAATACCATCGCCAAAGATCTCCATGTAAGCAATAGCAAGGTCAATCTAACAATAACCACTTACATGGTGAGACTACTGTTCCTGCGTTATGTTGATTTGGTGCTGATATTATTCAGATTTTACAAGCGATTGCTCCAGCTTTCATCGGAAATTTCAGCGACAATGCAGGACGGCGTCCTGCTTACATTGTCTGTTTCGTCATCTACATAGTTGCAAATGTTGCTTTAGCATTGCAAAACAATTATGTAGCACTTTTAGTCTTACGCATGGTGCAAAGCGCTGGGAGCAGTGGTACAGGTAAGCTTCGCACAATTATTCTATTATCTATCATATTAATCCTCCATCGTAACAGTTGCTCTTGCTAGTGCGACAGTTGCGGACGTTGCAACACCTGCTGAGCGTGGAACATATATGGGGATAACGTTTATTGCTGGACTTCTTGCTCCCGCAATCGGCCCCATACTTGGAGGAATAATCTCACAATATGCTGGCTGGAAATGGATATTCTGGTTTCTAGCCATACTTGCAACTATTTTCTTCATTCCTCTCGTTATATTCATGCCAGAAACAGGACGTAACATTGTTGGAGATGGCAGCATCCCACCACCCAGGATTAATCGATCAGTGGTGAATCACTTTGATGAGAAGAGACGTGCCAAGGCGGGGATCACCCCAGACTACGCAGAGCGCGAGCGGCTTGCGAAGGAGCGACGAATTGGATTCCCCAATCCCCTCGCAACTCTTGTTATTGCTGTGGACAAGGAAGCGGCATGCATCCTCTTCTTTACAGGCATCGTGTACGCTGGATTCTATGCCGTGATTGCTGCTATGCCTTCCCAGCTCAGATCTATTTACGGGTACTCAGATATTGTAATAGGTCTGATGTACCTTCCCATCTCAGGTGGGTGCGCATTTGCGGCCTTCGCACACGGCAAATTGATAGATTGGTCTTACAGTCGTGAGGCTCGCCGCCTGGGCCTCACTGTCAACAAGTCTCGCGGGCAAGATCTTACGAACTTTCCAATTGAAAAAGCGAGGCTGCTAATCACCATCCCAATTCTTCTCATGTGCGTTTCATTTATCATAGGATATGGATGGATATTGCATTTTGAGACGAACGTCGCCGGACCTTGCGTGATGCTGTTCTTCATGGGGTATACCTTTGTGGCAAGCACACAAAGTGTAAGCATTCTAATTGTGGATATATATCCCGAAGCTCCTGGAACTGCTACAGCTGCATTCAACTTGATCAGATGCTTGCTTGGTGCGGGCTCGTCGACTCTCATAATACCCATGCTAGATGCGATGGGATCCGGATGGGCGTACACTTTGATTGGACTGATATACGTGCTTCTAAGTCCCATGCTGTGGATTGGTATGTATCTTCTACATTAGATTTCTTCTCCAGAAGCAGCGTCATCTTCTGGGGAACCCAGATCCTTGACAACAGTACTAACCGTGCGAATAGTCATGAAGTGGGGCCCTGGTTGGAGAAAGCAGCGAATGCAGAAAGAGACGGCCAAGAACAGGGTCAAAACGGGGAAGAAGAAGGAAAATGCAGGCAGTGAGAATGTATAGAGTTCGGTCTACTCCGCATGCTCAGAACTTCTGAAGACTACTCTGAGATATATAAATGTTAAATAGACAACAGGATCCACCTCCAAAGCCAAGCTGGTTTCTTCCCTTTCAAAAAGTATTTCTTTAATGCCATGAGGCGAGAATCCAAAAGTATCACAAAAAAGGAATTACAAGCACAGTACAAAGCTAGCCAAGGGCTATGATCATTGCGGAATACCGCTTCGGGACAAGGGCCGGCTCTCCGCTAAAACTTCGGCAGCACCAAGTCGAGTTGTCACACATACCGAGGTTTAGCCGTCCAACGTCCTTCACTCCTTAGCCAAGCCCTACCCCCTCCAATCCTTTATCTAGCACAACATATACCCACGTCGAGAAGGCATCCGTAGTCGCTTTGGATTTGTGGATGGCCTGCTCTGCTGATCACCGACCTACAGTTACGTTGGTGTGACGGCCTGACCGATTCTGTAAGTGGTACGATTATTTCCTTGGTCTGTATTTCCCTGAGCTCTATTGCGTAGGATAGCACACATTATTCCGTCTGTTCTCCGCTATATTTTATATTCCTTCCTTAGTTCCCTTATCTGTTCAACTCCCTGGTTCCTCAGAGTACCTTAAAGCGTGAAAATAAACAAAGATGACAGCTCAGATTGACGTGGAGGATATACTCTCCAAACTCAACAATGTCGAAAAAGTAGAACTTTTATCAGGTAAGCTTTTGGATTCTTGTATACCTGTGACTGTTCTGATAATCAACGGGTGTCGATTGGTGGCACACCAAAGCATTTCCCAAGCATGGAGTTCCTTCCATTCGAGTCTCAGATGGGCCTAATGGCGTCCGTGGTACAAAGTTCTTCAATGGCATAACAGCGGCTTGTTTTCCCTGCGGCACAGGCCTCGCTGCCACTTGGAACACTGAGTTACTCCGGAAAGCAGGCGTTGTCATGGGACAAGAGAGCAAGGCGAAAGGAGCACACGTTATCCTAGGACCAACCATAAACATCCAGCGTTCGCCCCTTGGCGGCCGAGGCTTCGAGTCCTTTTCCGAAGATCCAGTTCTTTCAGGACTGGGAGCTGCTGCTTTGGTAAATGGGATACAGGAGACCGGCGTTGTAGCTACAATTAAACACTTTTTGTGCAATGACCAGGAAGATGAGCGGAATATGACGAATGCAATTATCACGGAGCGGGCTTTGCGAGAGATTTACGCTCTGGCATTTCAACTCGTGGTCAGAGACTCGAATCCTGGATGTTTCATGTCTTCGTACAACAAAATCAATGGAGTTCATGTAAGTGAGAACCCGAAGATATTGAAGGATATTTTAAGGGGAGAATGGGGATGGCGGGGTTGCGTAATGAGCGATTGGTGGGGCACATACTCAACCACCGGAGCAATAAATGCAGGTCTTGATCTTGAAATGCCAGGCGCAACTAAATGGCGCGGTCAAATATTGCTTCAGGCCGTTAGCGTCAACAAGGTGCCTCAGCATGTTCTTGATGAACGGGCTAGAAATGTATTGAAGCTCGTTAATCGATGTGCTGCGTCGCAGATCCCTGAAAATGCTCCAGAGACAACAGATAATAATACACCGGAAACTGCGGCATTTTTGAGGAAAATTGGAGGTGAATCTATCGTGTTATTGAAAAACGAAAGGAATACTCTTCCATTGAAGAAAGATAAGAAGACTCTGATTCTCGGTCCAAATGCCAAATTTGCAGCATATCATGGAGGAGGATCAGCCTCGCTCGCGGCCTACTATGCCGTCACTCCATTTGACGCTATTAGTGAGCAGTTGAAATCTCCGCCCGAATACACAGTGGGCTGTTACGCTCACAAAGAGCTCCCATTGCTTGGCCATCAGCTCAAAACCGATAAAGGAGAGCCAGGAATTACTTTTCGCGCTTATAATGATCCGCCTTCTGTCAAAGGTCGCGAAATTGCTGACGAAATCATTCTTACAAAGACAGAACTTCTGATGATGGACTACTATTGCGCTAAATTGAAAGATCCACTTTGGTATGCAGATATCGAGGGTTTCTTCACAGCTGAAGAGGATGGCGAGTTTGAACTCGGACTGGGAGTTTATGGTACCGCGAATCTTTATGTTGATGGTGACCTTATCATTGACAATTCGACAAAACAGACCAAAGGAACAATGTTCTTTTCTTGTGGAACCATCGAGGAAAAAGGTATTCTGCCTATCAAGAAAGGTCAGATATACGGCTTCAAGGTCGAGTTCGCTAGTGCTCCGTCGTGTAAGCTCGACCCTGGAAGCAATACGCTTTTCGGTAGCGGTGCTGTCAGGCTAGGTGGCGCGAAGGTCATCAGTCCGGAAGAAGAAATTAAACACGCTGCGGCTTTAGCCAAGGATTCCGATCAAGTAATTATCTGTGCTGGCCTCAATTCCGATTGGGAATCTGAAGGTTATGATCGTCAAGAGTTCGGACTGCCAGGCTATATGGATTCTCTGATTGCCGAAGTCAGCGCTGCAAATCCTTCAACTGTAGTTGTCATACAATCTGGTACTCCTGTCGCCATGCCGTGGCTATCTTCCGTGAATGCGCTTGTTCAAGCATGGTATGGTGGAAATGAAACAGGAAATGCTATTGCAGATATCCTGTTCGGAAATGTGAACCCAAGTGCTAAGCTGCCGCTGAGCTTCCCAAAGAGAATTCAAGACAATCCCGCTTTCCTAAATTACAGAACGGAGAGGGGACGGACACTTTATGGCGAGGATGTCTATGTGGGATATCGCTGGTATGAAATGCTGGAGCTCCCTGTCCTCTTCCCATTCGGGCACGGATTGTCGTACACCAGGTTTTCGTTCTCGGATCTGACAGTCGAAAAGGGTGAAAAGGTTCTCACAACGAGCATAAAAGTAAAGAATGTTGGTGATATTGCAGGAGCAGAAGTGGTACAAGTGTATCTCAGACAGAAAAATCCAAGTGTTAAGAGACCTGTGAAGGAGTTGAAGGGATTCAAAAAAGTTTGGCTGGAGAGCGGGGAGGAGAAAACTGTGGAAATACCGATTGAGATCAAGTATGCCGCCAGTTTCTGGGATGAAATCAGAGAAGCTTGGGTGATCGAGAAGGATACTTTTGAGGTTATTGTGGCAAATAGCAGTGCTGACGATGGGGCATTGAGAAGAAGTTTTGAGGTCGAGGCAACGAGTTGGTGGAATGGGCTATAGATTTGTATTGGATAGATACTGCCTAAAAGCGTTTGATACCCTAAATCCCCATCACCCAGCTAGCCAGAAATGACCCATTATACCAATTTTTGATAATCACATGTTTCAGGAAATGAAATCGAAACCTAAGTGGCGCATTACTCACTTCAGCCCTTTGAAAGCTTCTGAGCGTTCTATATATTGCTTCCAGGATGTCAATGGCTCAGACAATATCTAGAAAATCATAGGAGTTAGCACCTGGTAATTTCTCATTAAATTCGAAGCAGATCACAACTCACAGCAAGACTCTCTTCCAACTCCTCTCCCCCAAAATACCCGAACTGCGCAAAAAGCTGCATCATCTCACTCAAATCCTCAACTGCGACGCTCGCCATACCAAAACCGCGCAGCATAGTTTCCCACTCTCCTGTTTTCATTTGCTCGAAGCGCGTCCCTTGGCCTACCTCAGGGAAGCTTTCCTTAAAACTTTCGATAATCTCAAGAGGAGTGACGTAAGCCGTAGCGGCGTAGATCCTCTCCCCAAGCAGCTCATCCCGGTTAAGAAGGATTGCCTTGACGAACTTTCCCGTGTCTAACTCGGCCGCGAAAAGTGGCAGTCGTGTATCTCCTGGGACGGGGAGGGAGAGCGTCCATGATTTCGTGGAAGCAGAGAACGAGAGGCGCTGGCCGGGGAGATTGTTCATATAGAATCCGGGGTAGAGAAAGGTTGTTGGGATCCCGAGCATGCGGATATAGGATTCAATAGTGGCTTTAGAGTCGAAATGGTGGACCTTTGTTAGGTGGCTGTTGGAGACTAGAGTTTGTTAGTCATGATGTGGAGGGGAAAGCGGAAGGACAGGTATACGGGCTGTGGCGGAAGGAAGGGAGCTGAATATTAGATGCTGAATATTGCATTCCTGATTTAGATCAGATGACGAAACCATAGGGTTGGAGGAGGTGTGCATACTTTTGCCGCATCTGCGACGTTTTTGCCCTGTGCGATTTCGATGTCTTTGCTAAGGGTTGACCAAAAGTCCGTGACTAGATACACGCCATAGACTCCCGAGAGCGCTTTGATGAGAGATGTCTTGTTGCCGAAGCTTGCCTGTTTTAGCCATCAGGTTCATGTACAAGTAGCTACTATGTGACAGGTGAACTGGCTTACGGAGACAACTTCGACCCCTTGTGATACCAGGTCTTGAGCAAGAGGCTTTGCCGCATTTCTTGTAATCGCTCTTACCGAGAACAGGGCTGCGGTTCTTGGGTCGTTGAGAATAGCCTTTACGACTGAGCCGCCTTGGATTCCAATCGCGCCAAACACCCCGATTATCTTCTTTTCAGGCATAATGGAGATATGGTGAGACTCTGAGCTCCAAGATTTTAGAATATGCGGGACTGGTTGATTTTGAATGAGGCTTCCAACTTCGAGTGGATAACTGTCATATGGAAACTATAATTGAGATACATGTATGGGATATATACTTTTCGAACAAGGCATTTCAACCTTCAATCGCCAAGGAATTCTAAGCCTTATTCCTCATAGTCTGGTATTCTTATCTAGTCCGAAAGGCCGCCTCGCCATCTCTCCTTCGTTCTTTTTAGAGGTTGTGAGGCTTTGAGCATATTCTCTGAGTCCTTATCGGTCTTCGGACCACAGTATTGTCCGTACTATAAACGAAAAATAAATTTTTGCCTAAGACACCGCAGAGTGACTTGTTTTTAAGCAAGCACGTGATTCAATTTAGCTGAGATGGTCGATTTGTTGAAAATTTTAGAAATAAATCAAATCTATTTGTAATATATTAGCTAGCTATGTGATTACCTAGTATAAGCATACTTTCTGGTTATTTTTCATCATCCAAGACTCCTTTGTAAGTCTCCGTGGCTAAGCGATGCCCCTTTTCTTGTTTGGTGGTTCAGCCTTTGAGTTCTATACCTGCAGAACAGCCATCGGCCCCCACCGTCAGGCACTTGACATGCACTGAGGTTACTCATATAATATCGTACATGGTTCATATGCAAGAGAACACGAAGATCTCGATCCACTTTTCGAAATGATTAATCACGTGACAATAGCATTACATTGATTCGTACTTCTCCATTGTCTTTCTTCAGGCATCACGCTGTGACTTCTACCATAAGATATTCGCTGATACGGAAATTAGGCACGTCCTCGAATATTAATGCTATGCCCCAATCAATCATGAACATGACACAAAGTCTAGATGTTCAGCCCAGTTCCTACCTACCCACGCCTTACCATGATGCTGCCTAATCTGCTGCCTCATCCGCTTTCATTTCCAAGTCATCTACAATCAAAACACAATTCAATTACTGATAAATATAGCAGAAGGGTCCCGCAGTCGTGCTGACAAGGTTTGAGCTGGGTTGGACTCCCGAGGAAACAGGAGTCACGACGCTGAGTTGCTGAATATCAGTGATCTTCCCAGCAGGACTATTTGGCTGAAACCACGTTGTTCCTCCCTTGTACTGCTGAACGCGGTTGGCAGGGTCTTGGTATTGCCATATCCACCAATGGCGATCGATCTGACCGTGATGCAACCAGAACACAGGCTCAGAAGGCGAAACGTAGACGTCTCCACCAGGGTCACCCCAGATGCTATAGTGACCGCCAGTGTGCAAAGTAAACTTATTGACTTGATCATTTTGCAGTGTGTCTTGGAAGGTGCCTTGGTCTGAGGTTGACTTGATATGATTGGCAATATCGACCGATCTGATATATTGGGTGGTGAAGTAGTCATTGACGTCCCGGCGCAGACATCTAGGGTTATACCCATACCCATCTGCTCTTGGATTTTTGGGTATCTTGAGATTAGTATCCATTGTGGGTGAGAGTGGTCCCAGATTGATCGTCATGCTACAAATGAGTTAGCTTTATTTTGATTAGATTGATCGTAACACATACTTTGCGAATGGTCCGGTGGTCACGCAACCACCACCATTCCCCGGTGGAACAAATTGAACGCCTAGATTGAATCCGGCATGTTGAACCTTCTCACCATTGCCCCCCATACTATGAGCATCGCCATTGAAGATGGGTGAAGTGGTAGGATCAGCATACTTGCCCCAGTTCCAGTACTTTCTGAGTTAGCAATACGAGAAAGGTGGCGATGACCAAACGCTTACAGGTTGATAACCCTTGTATCCACACTCCGTTCGCAGCGCTGTCTCGTAAGCCCAGACATAGAATCTGTGCCAATGAAGGAAGTTCGCCTAAGAAAATTAGATGTTCTTCTTCTTGATACTCTCCTGAGCTCACGGTTCCATGGACATTGGGTGTCATATTCATATGCACCACGACAAAGTCATCAAATCTTGTTTTAGCTCCCGGATATTGTGTAGCGCTCAATTTCGATGGCGAGGCAATGAGACATTTTACAGCAGCGACATAATCATCCCTCTCAGCAGTGGTCAGGTCGCCACTGAGGTTGTCGTCAGTCATAAGTAGCCACTGTTCTTGTCTGTAAGGATTCTTACTATTCTTTTCTAACAGCAAGCTTGTCCTTGGTACATTGAGCGTGACTACTTCCATCCTTCAGTGTGCCATTCAGCACTTTATATGTGTTGTCCAAGGCAATTTGGGCAAGATCATCGTCTGGGCCACGTCTTATCAAGGGTTTCGCAGATGTCAATCCTGCAAGACATAACGACAGCAGCACCGAGACACTGTAATTGACGAGCATTTTAGCACATTCCTCTGCCTGACAGGAATCTCTACAGTCTAGCATCCAGCAAAGACCGAAGGCAAGTTATATATGTGCTGGAATTGCCCCATACTGTTCAGTATTTGCATTATTATTCTTTGTTGTGTGTCATTGCTTTCGGTGATAGAGGTATAGAATTCCAAAGGCTAATAGTCAGCCAATTAATTTTTAATCTGAAAACTGTGAGATGGCCAACCATCCAAAGTGTTTTGCGTCAACGATTTATTCGGGCCTTGGCCACTTGACCATCTTACAAGAAATAGCGGTCGATGTGCCGGGCACTGCTGGTGAGATACAAAAATCAACTCCGGCTCTCCTCCCTCGGCAGTAAGACCTTAGGGCTTACGACGTCTGCTCAATGGCCCCTAATTCAGCCTAAGCTTTATTAGATGCAGCAAAATGCGGGGAGGACTTGGCTCCACTAAAAGTTGGCCCTTTTATGCGGAGACAAATGAAGATCTCGCTACACATGGTTTGTATTGACAATGAGAACAATCGAATTGGTCCAGTGAAGGAAAGTGAGTCTCTCGTGTCATGGTAAAAATGGATGAATAAGATTTCTGGTTGTGTCTTGAACGAAAGAAATTCGTCATCTGTAAGGGCATATAACAAATGATAGCAACTGGGTTAAAGGTTACACCTTGAGAAGTCTATCTGGTATCTGGAACTGAGAGCGTCTTGCGGGTCCTTGGTTAATGTAAAATAAGGAGCTGGGCATCAATTTCTCAAAAGACTTACCTTCTAGATCGCACGAAACGATTCGAAGAAAAAGAGGTAATAAACATCGGCCCGTGGCTTCTTTCTATCCTGTCAGGCAACCCAGTCGGATAACTATCAGCTGATCTCAAATTTCGCGCGTCTGGTGGATGCCAGGAAATCTTAGAGGCTCTTAAGTTGCAGCATACCACAATTGACCTTCCTGATCAAGCTATTGGCAGTATAGAAATGATAATCATGATAAGAGAACCGGCTGTAAAGCCTCGTAATATGGGCCTGTCGGCTTCGCAGCAAGTGATAGGCAAAATCTAAGGTTCGCTTGTAGGAAGAATAAACAATCTCGAGAGAACGGTTTAAATTGATATCCTGGGCTCTCCAAACGCAAATCATCCCTTCGTTGCGCCTGTAAAGGTTGGGATCATAGCTAAACCGCAATTACTTGACACATGCATACACTGGTAAGCACGTAAGGAAGGATGAGTCTATCTATCTAATGCTTCAAAGACTGAGATCTGACATACTCTATTCCTTGCTTAGCATACACACCATGTTATCCGGTTTATGCAATATCTGCCTGTTTTAAGCACCTTTATATGCCGATTTTGAAAATGTTCCTCATCTTCTACAGATATTAATGCAACTCTGTAACGGTTGTGACCTATGTTTATCAGCCGTTCGAGTCGCAAACTCGGAGCGCATGGCTTTAGTCATGACAAATACTCCGATCCTCAACGTGAAAAGCGCAAGCAGCTATCACCTCCTATCAGTTATTTTAGGGCTTCACACTAGTCATTGTAAACATCTCTGATCCTTGATTGAGTTTTGAAGAGAAATTGGCAGCGGACTAGGGCCGTAGTAGCAATGAATTGTGATTGCAAGAGTAAGGCAATGAACCCCCTACCTCATCAGCGACTCATGCTCTTCGCATGCAAGTGCGCTGACTCTATCAGGAATGATATTATGCCTTTAAGGAACGCCACATACATCACAGGTCACCTCGAACATAGCCTGGAAAACAGATAAATCACACTGATCAACTCCCACTCATTCCAGCATATACCTCGCTGCTTGTACTATAAACAGCGCAAAAGGACAAGAAAGGTGACGAAATAAATGGCCTTTTTCTAGTGGATGCATCTGGTCGGCCAATGCCCACTTATGACAACGTCAGAGAAAAGGTCTTAAATTAGATAGGACTGGATAAAGAAGCTGTTCGATTCCTTTCAAGTCAGCACAATTTAGAAGGCCCAACTAGATGTACTATATCATATTCAACAAGAAATGGAAGGGATATATCATGATTGTGAAAAATAACACCACTTGGTGTAAGGTGGATACGAGACTGGAATATGATTCACTGCCGAATCTGCCAGATAGAAAAATCGTCGAGATTGCGGTTGTATGGGAGTCGCAGGTGGTCAAACTCGTTGCATCGAATCATCTCTGGAATCTGGCTCGACCTTGGATAAGTTGGATATCTTCAGGTTCTATTAGTCTCGTGCACTACAATGAACATAAATCGTGCTGCATTTCAAAAAGTCCTCCATCAGAGCAAAGCCCGCCCAGTCACAATGATAAATACATAGCAGGAATCCTCCATGCCCTAGAACCCCACCAATAAACAGCAACATAATAAACACTTAGAGAAGTTTGCTGAGAGTATAACCCCAACTCCATTTCCGCCCTGTCGCCTTGAGCCGAGCGCACTGCGAGGCAGCAGATGAGACAGGTATTAGGTACGTTCGTTTCGACAACCAAGCATAAACATAGAAAGAAGGTTCGATAGCCCTATAAACGATTTCCAACCGCGCCTTCAGATAAAGGTATGTATGTAATAATGAGAATTTTGGGGATAAATCGAAACAGCTCTTTCTAATCCATTGGAAAACCTGAGTCTTTTTTCGCATAAAGAGTAAACGCGCCCGAAGCTGAGTTGTTATGAGCCGCTGAAACGCCTTTGGTATGCTGTAAAACGCCGGAAAGTGATAATGGCACCGTGATAGCACCGTATGGTTATTCTGCTCCAATCTGGCCACCGTCTTCCAAGAACCCGGCTGTGTCGAAAGCGAATTCGTCATTTCCTCCATCTTGATGCAAGAAGGAATCAAAGTCGAAATCTTGTAGGACATCACTGTTGCCCATGTTGGTGTTGAAGTCCAATGTGGAAGGGAACGTGAACTATGATGAGTTAGAGCAGATTCCCAGTAAGAATTTGTATACATACAGGTTCATTATCTTGCATGAAACCATTTTGGAGCTGATCAGGTTGCAATGAAATATTGGTGCCGGTGCTCATAGGAGCTGGAGGTTGACCATTTGTTACTGGTTGCTGAACAGCGCCATTGGGACCACCTGTGAAGCTCTGTTTATGAACTGGGGTGATTGGTGTCGCTGGCGTGGGAGTAGCCGGTTCTTGCGCCGAGTCGGCCGATGGTGTTGCACCAGTAGTTGTACCGCCCTTCTTTGTAGTCCGCTGTCATCAATGTCAACACTTCTACAAAAAAAAATTCCATTAACGCAAAGAGATATACCTTAGCTTTAGCGTCCTTCGAATCAGCCTTCTTCTTTGGATTCGCCTTATTCCCTTGCTGCGGAGTTGGTGGTGCGTTAGCATTCTGTTGCGGCGATGATGGTTGTGTTCGACCATTTGCAACCGCACCAGGAGCAGCAGGAGGTGGCATTGGTCGTTGCTGGGGTGTGCCTTGACCTTGAGGCATGCCAGGCTGAGCCCCACTTTGTCCTGGCATCATTTGTCCGTTCGGTCCTTGCCAGTTACCATTGCCAACTCCTTGTTGCTGCCGCGCTATAGCCAGTTGATTTGGTGTCATATTGCTCTGTCCAGTGAAATTGGGTGGGTGAGAACTCGGGGGCCGCATTCCATTAGCCATACCAGCCATGTTTGAATCCATTCCTGGCTTCACAAAATACTGCGGGTTCATGTTCGGATCCATCTGGCCCATACCGGGCATATTGTTGAATTGCATGTTATTTGGTGAATCACGGGCTTGCTGACCCTCGGGAATAGGAGAGGGAACCCCCCAGCGTTCATGTGCTGGGCTCGCTTCATCTGCTCAGTTGGGTTTGGCGAATTGACTGAGCGTCCTCCTTGAGGGGATGTGCCTTGGAAGTTTTGCCCATTCGGGCCCATTCCGGGAGCACCACCATCACGACCTTGGCCTGGCATTGTCATGCTGTCTTGTTCCTGGCGTGCCATCATAAGCCGTTTTTTATTTTGCTGCTCTAGTAACATGAGCTGCATCTGATAATCTTGCAATGCATGGTTTCCACCACCTGTATTGGGTGGTTGGGCTGGGCCACCTCGCATATTTCCATTTTGTCCCATCTCGCCTGCATTGTAGTAGCCAGCGATAGCGTGTTGATCTTGTCCTCCCTGAGTCATCATAGGGGAACCGGCATTCGGAGGGCCGCCAGCATTGGGCATTCTATTAGGCATTTGACTTGCTTGTTGCTGTACCAATCCTGCTTGGTAGGCTCCTAGTTGTGCTTTTTGTGCATTTGCGCCGCCGCCGGGCATGTTCGGGAACTGCTGAGCTGTCAGATTATTTGACTCGATGCCATTGGCAAGCTGCATATGAGCCGCTTGGATAGCATTGCTGGGGCCAGAATCTCCCACCTGCGGCATTGGTTGTCCCCTTCCATTTGGCATCTGTTGTGGGTTGAAGTTTGCACCGTCAAGGCGTGGCCGTTTCGAGGGTGAAGGGGCATTCTCGGCAGAGCCGGGAGATCCAGCTCGCTGCTGGTGATCACCACTTGAAGGGTCTCGTTGCATTTGTTGCTGCTTTTGTGGCATCATCATTGGTGGTGCTCTACACGTAGTAGCTTAGTAGGTGAATTGGATGCTGCGAGGATACAACTTACTGATTCCTATTATTTTGCATAGCTTTCCGCTGAAGTTCATTCATTCCCATACCATTTTGTTGCTGGTTCTGCCTCATCATATTTAGCTGGTATTGAGCTTGGTTCGGCATCATATTTCCTCCAGTACGCAAGGTGCGTAGCAGATCTTGTTGCTGTTCTTGCTTCATCCGTGACTGTGCCTAATAATAAGTAAGCATTGCGCTATATCAAATCCTGACGAGAAAAAGAATATACCTGTGTATGGTTGACATATTGTAAGACTTGGGAAGACTGGCTCTTTCCACGCTGAGCATTGAACATATCCCAAAAAAGACACCACCATTCATAGAGAAAGCAGCTCTCCGGACACTCTCTAGGCACATCTGCTTGAGGAAGGTCTGCAGGTCGCTGCTTGTCCATGTCATCCTTTGCCTCGGGGTCTTCGCCATCATCTGCGCCGTTCTGTCCAGCGCTATCCTTTATTACTTTGACCGACTCGCTCTGATGTAAAGCCCGCGCGCAGTCAAACATGCCATTTCGAAGGAAATAATCATATATGTAGGTATTCAACTGCGACCGTTGACTGTCAGACATGGGCATGGTCGGTCGAGCCCCCCCGCCAGATGCGCCATTGTTCATCATGGGCATGCCACCACCGACAGGACCACCAAGAGCACTCAAGCTCGCCATGTTAACGTTATTCATTGTAGAGGGTTAGAGCCGTGAATACACGTCCAGTAGCCAAAATGATCGTTTAGGTCCACCTGGTTGACGACAACACCTCTACACGAACGAGCTTAAATCCGCGATGTCGCAATGCAGTGGATCTTTGATCGCAAGCTCGGGTAAATTATCTTCGTGTGAGCCAGCTCAATAGAAGTAGCCAGCAATGCAATATGGTGAGCTCGAAAGGCAAATTGGTAATCGGGGGCTTGTGGCGGGTGTCTCGCAACACTTTTGCGATTAAAAAAATGCAAGGCGCGTAATATCCCGCAAAACAACGGGGTGGGAAAAGCCAAGACGAAGGCTGATATTGTCGTATACCCTCATGCGAGAGCTCAGACTCTGCAATGATTCAGGCCAGAATGATGCTTTCGAGAATTGATTTAGGATCGGATTAGTTGATATGAGCGGAAGTGAGGATGGGGTCGTCTCCCAGGCCAGGTCCCAAGACTGCGCTTTTTCAGGGATGGTTGCGGTATTTCTCAGCACCGACAAAGGCTCCGCTGACAACAATTCTGAAGTCCCAAGTGGGCCAGAAAGGAGATGGGCGCCACCCCGGAATATAACGGATATGAGAGATATCTAACAAAAACGGGTGATAGAAGTTCGAGCTCAATGTTCCTAAACTGAACAACAATTTCGTGAGGAATATCAGAGAACAACAGGAGGCACAAGAAGATGCAAAAAGAGTGTCGTCTTATATCGTCTAGCTGAAAGAGGATAGCTCGACCGCCGCTTTATGTTTTGGTCGTCGCCTGATATACAGATCAGTTACCAGAAAGAGTCTGGTAAGTACCGGTACTTATTTGAACATTGACTGCGCGCTTTGGTGGCAGCGGTGTATTTAAACGACATATATTACCATTTCAACTATAAAGTCTAGATAAGGCATTTTATTCTTACAATACAAGCAGGTGCAAAGTTGTCAAAATCATGTTCCGCTAAAATGGCGAGGCCGCGTGACCAGGTATCTCAATGATCTGATGGTCGTTAGAATTTTACTTGATAATCTTATCTTTCTTCTACTCCGAGCTGTAAATCTCTTAATTCTTGTGCCCAGAACCGTATCTTTCTCAGATATTTTCTTCTTGTCGATTCTCTTCCATTGAGTTATTAGGCTGTTATCACGTGATTATTGATGTTGGATTCAGGGGTAGAGAGACGTGGGCCACTCCAGTCCTGTATGAAAAAGGGGTTAGGGGTTTCATGAAAAGCCTTGATAAAAATCAAGTCTTTGATAGAGAGAGATTTGAAATTAGTCTAGCTATTTCTATCTTCAGTTCGTATACCTTCAAGTCTGGAACACAAGCCTACTGATTCATTCCATCAAATATTTTGCTGCTTTGAATACGGCTATGATGCATGCTTGGTAATAAAAGTTGTACAGGAGTGTTTTTGTAGAAAGATTTAATGTTAATAACCTTTATCTCACTGATCTCATTAATTTAGCAGGTCTGTATGATACATTTAGGGGGTGAGCTTATTGCTGCAGACTTCATAGTATTGCTCTTTCAAGAGCTGGTCTCGTGTCGTTTGAAGCTTCTGAATTTAAGGCATTTCTGAGATAGCGTCAAGCGATCTTGAATGATCGGTAGCATCTTCCTCCAAGCATAGCCTCCAAGCATTTATATTGATAATACTGTCTTATTGCGAAATTTAGCATACAATGGTGGGAAAGCTGTGGTGCAAGGCAGACACAAGATTTGCACTTAACTATAACAGCACGAAATAGTTTCAATACACATTTTAACAAGAAAATCTTAAATTATTCATGTTGTCTCAAGGTCCCTCTATCTGGAATGGCGCATTCTTGAGAACAAGAATGTTAAAACACGCGGAAGGTGGCTAAATACAGCACGTGATATAAGTTCCGGGAGGGAGCCGTCAGCCTTGCAGCAAATCGAAGTTCAAGGATATATCTATGGCCATGGGATAGCACTAACCAAAAAGTGAGACACTAAAAATTATTCTTATAAGCTTCTAGCTATTCGTAGGGTCTGCCCTGCTCTAGTCAACACTACATTGCCATTTCAGAAAATTCCTACCTTCGGTTTGAAATATAAGGTTCAGGTGAAGTGGAACATGTTAGCTCTGGTCTACTTGAGTAGATCCTGGATATGGTGGGAATCGTTTCTGAGCGAAGTAACATATAATTTAGTGACTTCAGGTACGGCTTTGATAAAGAGGTTTTCTTTGGAGTTTTGCAGGTTATGAGGGGAAGGGAAACGATATCCAATAGGCAGTCAGAAGTAAGAGAGCCATGCACCCATTACCAGAACTCCCATAGTCGGAGAATCATTATATCAAAAAAACTAAAAAAAACTCTTCTAGTTTTATCGATGTGATATTCTCAAATAGCATCTCAGCCAGTTACCTGAACGCCACAAACTCCATTGATTCCCTGACCTAGTCATCGTCCATAGGCATCTCATCATCAATGTAACGAATCAAGGATATTCTCATCTCTGTGGAATCATTGCCTCTGAGTACGTCACTCATGAAGTGCGCCTCAACTTGCATCTGAACCATTTCTAGTGCGCCGCGAAGAATCCCGCAGAATATATTTGAGTACCATAACTCGTCCTGCGCTCGTCCATCATCAGGTAGTTCGACAAAATCTGCCAGTGGGTTTTCTTCGAAGATTAAGGAGAACTGCTTGCTGTCGCTTGTCCAATTTGCAATTGTAGGGGTTATGTTTAGAAACATCTTGAAGCCAACCTAATAAGGTCAGTAAATTATCCTGTTGCGACAAACACTCATATACTTTGGCGATCATTTCTGCAGTATCCTTGAAGTTTGAACATCTCTTCGTTGTATTCGACTTTGCAAGATAGTCCTCGATGAGTCGAAGGCCAATATTGTAGCCCATCTTGTCTAGTTGCTTGTTGACCTCCGGATAATCACTCTCGTAGTCCTTACATAGTTGGGCGACCATGGTGCCATATGTAAGCGTCACCAGCTCGGCATTAACCTTGTCGACCCGACTCCTGCCAGGACAAGAAATAAGCACATCTCTATAGAAGTAACAGAATGCTTACTTCCATACGCTGGCATTGTCAGTGAATCTGGATTGTTGAACTGTTCGCAATAGAGCTTACTCTTCCCCCATGCGAGCTGCCTTAGCTGCAGCCATGTCTCAGCGTAGCTCCTTAGCTACCTGTGAATTACAATATTATGTTCTTTTTCCTTGCTGGCATAGATCTTTGTTGTTTAGAGTAAAGAATCACCATATGGATCTGTCCGCTTGGCAAGGCAAGCTTAGGCTGGCAGAATCAATCTCACCGCCCGAACCACCGAAATTTTGAGGGTTTAGGTTAATTGTATTCTCGCGACAACCAGAGTTAGACAACCAGTTCCCGAGATTATACGGCCTTGAAATATCCCACAACTCTTCTACCTATACCAATTATGGCAGGCGAAAAGCGTCCCGCGTCAGGCTCTTTCAGCTCATCCCAAATGGTTGTCAAAAGGCCAAATCAAGGAGCGAGCCAAAGCAAGGCTGTAGCTGTTATTAAAGGATCAGCTGCTAATGGCGCTCTCATCCAAGCTGTATGTATCTCTAAAGGCTCTAGGGGCACTATGCTGAGTAATTTGCAAAGAATTATTACTGATGCGGGTTATTTTAGGTCCCACGGACTACTGGTCTACAGGCACCTGTTATGGAACTCAGCGGTCATTCTGGAGAAGTCTTTTGTGCTAAATTTGAGAATAATGGAAACTATATAGCTTCCGGTTCGATGGATAGATCAATCAGTAAGACCTATGTTTAGTTCTCTTATATTTCAGTGCTAAGATGGAGAATTAGTGCTTTGGAGAACCTATGGTGATTGTGAAAACTATGGCACTTTGACAGGTCACAAGGGCGCGATTCTTGATTTACATTGGTCGCGAGATTCAAGAGTCTTGTTCTCCGCTTCAGCAGATCAGCATCTTGCGAGTTGGGATTTGGAGACAGGGACGAGAATACGAAGACATGTTGGCCATGAAGAAGTAATAAACGCAATGGACATCAGCAAGCGTGGTGAAGAATTGCTTATAAGCGGATCCGATGACGGCTACATTGGGATTTGGGACCCGCGAACTAAGTTGGCTGCCTCTTTTATACCTACAGAATTTCCAGTTACAGCTGTAGCATTGGCCGAGGCCGGGAATGAGCTCTATTCCGGGGGAATAGATAACGATATTAAGGTGTGGGATATGAGGAGCAAGAAAGTTGTATACTCAATGCTAGGTCACACGGATACTATCTCGTCACTTCGAGTCTCGCCTGACTCCCAGTCGTTATTGTCAAATTCAATGGACTCAACTGTGCGAACATGGGACATTCGTCCATTTGCTCCCACTGAGCGGCATATCCGCACCTTCGATGGTGCGCCTGCTGGTTTGGAAAAGAATCTCATCAAAGCCAGTTGGAGCTCTGATGGGAAGAGGATTGCAGCAGGAGCCGGAGATGGAACGGCTGTAGTCTGGAACAGCGAAACAGGGAAGCTCATATACAAGCTGCCAGGACATAAAGGAACTGTTAACTGTGCAGAACTTTCACCATCATCAGATCCTATTAGTAAGTCAATTTGCAAGCCCTGTTGTGCAAAATATTCTAACTAGATGACAGTCTTATCTGGCTCTTCGGATCGCAATTTACTCTTAGGCGAGTTGAAGTGAGACTAGGATACGAACTCTTGGAGCAGATACCCGCGCTAAGAGCACAAACAAAGATGTACGAGGCTGTAGTAAGCGTCAACCGAAGGGAGCGCGACTAAATGGAGTTGTGGCGTTTCTTGTGTAGGCATACCTGCCCTTGATAAGCTGCTCGCTCAACAAGGGTTTCTTAAAAGCGAAGTTATGCCATTTGGACAATACCCGTGAGCCCAGTCTTGGTCGTATCCGATTTTTGGACAAAAACTGGCAGGTAATGACGCAGATTTGGCCAGCGTCGATTGTAAAAATATACATCGTGTACAACACGAATATGCGAGAGAACACTAGGTATAGAAGATAATGGAAATCAGACCTTAGGCATGCCCCTATTGTTTCTAGATATATTCAAAGCGTGCGCAAGAAACTTCTGTAGCCAGTGCTTTGTTCAGCTTCATGCGTTCACCGCATCTGTAGAATTTACGGTGTCACAGCGTCGATTGGGCTCATGTTTGGTGGCTGTTGCTGTTCTCTCAAATCGTTGAAAAGCTACGCGACGCAATACGATTGGCTGGGTGGCAACACACTTGAAACATCGGCTAAGAGTGATGAGGTCTTCCCGCAGCCTCTTCAAACTAAACCTGTCTCTAGATGACCCCCTTGTAAGCTTTCCATCCTTGATCATAATTTCTGGGGGCATAAACTTCCGACCATATCTTGGATTTGTGACTACTATGAGACGACGAACCAGGGGTAAGTGCATGGGCAATGGGCACTGGCCAGGTCTTTCCCTCCCTCACGATCCTACCATCGAGATCCGGGTAGCTTACTGCATCTTCTCCTTCGTTCATGCTACCTTGTTCTCATTCAGCTTTTTCTTTTCTATACACCCTCTTTTGGTTAACACTCGCCAGGCCTGGCATTGTGGGTGAGCAGGCTCTCTCCATCGTTTCACCTCGTTCCCTTTCCTGGCGTTCTTTTGGCTCTTGCTACCATTTTGTTCTCGTTTACCTCCTCCGCCATTCGTTCATCCACCCAGAAAGAGACTGCATTGCACTGGCCTATAGTTCATAATATCTTGGGAAGCTCTTGACCTGTGGAAACTTCGATTCCCTCGAATCAAACCCAGAAGCCGTTACTAGACTTAATAAGCTCAATCTTTATTCGACATAGATGCAGCAATAACAAGAGTGGATCTGGGTCGCGTTGAAGGGCCGCACGCCTGCTCATCACAGCAACAACTGGCGAGACAAATCTGTGCGAATACATATCGTGCACGTCTCCCTCGGTGCGTGTGATTTTTGAATTTTTGGCACTTAGCCAGCGACCATTGCTGGAGGACATATAGCGTAGCACCGATGTCGTCCAGAGAGCAGAACACGGCCAGGCGCCAATCACGACGGCCGGTATCAAGAGTTCAAAATATAAGAACAGGTATACAAGGATTGTTTACTGGGACATCAGTCGTTGGAAGAAGGCATAATGGTTCCGGCCAGACACCAGAGAGTCCTAAAACACCCAGGCCAGTTCCTACATCTCAACCAGTTCTTGGATTGCAAAACTTGCCGACTACAAGACTAGTCATACCTTACCTCAGTCGTTCAGGATTGGATTCGAGATCACATTCGCGGTCTGACTCAAGGTCAGATTTTGATGGATCACCAAGTACCCCACCGCCTCAACCAGTGCACACTCCTGAGACTGCATTCAGTTCTCGGCCGGTCACACCGAGCACATGGCAGCAACTTCAGCGACCAGGTATATCAACTGTTGCTTCACACGCACGACATAGCTCTTCTCGCCGATTTGTCGGCGTAGATCCTGCCGAGCAGCATCTTGCTGCGTTAGCACAAGATGCAAGAAGGAGGAGGCGACGGAAAAACAGAATGGCAGATACCCGAAGGGGAAAATGTGGGCTGAAGATCAAGAACCGGAAAATTCGTTCTAAGCTCCTAAGCTGCTTCGTGTCAGGACTTGTATGTATTCAATGTGTGTTTAAGTTTGAAAGACGCAGACTTATAACTGACAACTAGTTCTTAACACTCATCCTCACTATCTATCTTGCCTTAGCTCTATCGAAACGCAACGAACGCCAGGAGTTCCACGTCATGCTCATCCTCGTCATTCTTCTTACTACCATATTTTTCTGCCATTCTTTGATTCGTCTTTGTATGATGTTGATCCACCCGCCTCAGGAAGATGAAATACCGGAGCTTCCTGAGACTGTCGGGCCTGGTGGATATGCTAACCCGGCCAATCCTATCCGTGTAGCACTGGCTCGTGACGAAGAGGCTGCTGGAATCGAAAGCGAGGCTACGAAATATCCCCCTCCAGCTTATGGTCTTTGGAGAGAGAGTGTGGTATGTTCGTATCCCAATTGAAAGTGGAGATAGTTAACAAGAAGGCTAGCGCGTTGATCCAAACCGTATATTCTGGCAACGAAATGAGACTGCACATTTAGAACGTGAAAATTCTAGAGACAGTGATAGAGCAGAACCCCGCCCAGGAACTGCTAATAGACCCCCATCATATATTTCTGAAGAAGGGGTTGACTATGTTATTGAAGCCCAACCACGTTCGATTGCGCCAACTAGAGATGTCCCGTTGCCAGTCCATCCATCAGAACGGGGCCGGGTTTCGCAAGGAGTTTAATCCCTTGGTGCTTTTGGTTGCGGTAATTAATATTGCAAGTACAATTGGAGGATACGGAAGATGGAGTCTGGAGTTCATGGTGATGCACAAAGTGCTCAGCAGCGATTGTAAGAAAGCACATGGTGGAATGGAGTGCATTGGTCAAATGGACTTGCTATTGGTAGGCGTACTGTTGAATCTTAGGTCGTGTAACAATACCCTAGGCAGGTTGGAATGACTTTGGGGAATACCATGTAGCCGGTTCACTTATCATTAATATGCACACATCAAATTATGGACATCTTCTACAGTAAGGCGTCTAGATGAGAGTTGGTGCACTACTTGAACATGAACAGGAGTAGAAACGTTCAGATAAGACTTTGATGCAAGGCACTCCCCTGCTGAAGATCGCAGTCATCTGCAGGAGAAAAATTGGGTTTATAAAAATAATAAAAAATGGAAAGAAAAAAAAATTGGCGACTAAAGTGGATTGATGGAATAAAGTAGGAGAAACATGTATGTTTTGCTTTTTTCACAACATTCTACTCCCACTTAAGCTCTTCATATTTGTGACTGGTCGTTTTTGGCCTTGGCCAGTTACTGTGGAGTAATAAAGTAATAGTACTGTACAGTAAGTAAAGTAAAGTATCATAGCTGAACAGTAGCCCCAGCAGCCTCTAAGCGCGCTTATTTACTCCCACTCGGGCCCCTTTCCCAAACCTCTGGCATTCGGCTCGGATTCGCCACCACCCCTTGTCCCTTTCCCTACCTCACGTGCTCTGGTTAGACTTTTCGCTAGTAAATCAGCTAAGACAGTGTTGGTGTCGATCCAAGGAAGGAGTTTTCTGGCTTGTTTTGGCTCTCTGCCTTCATTGTCATTATTCATCACAAGCGTCTGAACGGCAGATACAAACCTACGCGTTGACTCGGGAGGTCGAAGGTAGTCGGAAGCTGGTGTGGAAGGAAGTCGGAATTTAAGGTCTACAGGAAGAAAGAAAGAGTAGGTTTATTTCCTCCGCTTCCTATCACCCATACCCCATTGTATACGCGACACCCGTGTCTCCCGGCCTCAACCATTCCAAGGGAAATGTGGTGCAACAGTGAATCCAGCAGACTTCGGCTTTGCGACGGGCACAAAAACACTATCCATCGGCCGACTGCGCGATAACAGTTCATCGCGACACAGCAGCCTCAAGTCACACAAGATTCATGCATCCTCCTGCAGCCCGACGAATGCTGGTCATGCAACACAACCTCTTCTAACCTTCCGCCGGCATAAACAAACGACATTTGGCTTTCGCTGCAAGGAAAACATGCCCGCCACAATTGTCGAGGAGTGGCTGCAATCCGCCGCGCACGGTGAAGAGCCACCCCACAGATGTAGAAAGATCGTCCGGGAATGGGCCACAGAAGATGGCGCATATGTGACATGTTGTGCTGATGATGGAACTGAACAGACACATTTACTAGTAGCTATGTCATCTCTATCACGCCGTGCCTGCTACAAGTGCGGTAATGTTGGCCACTACGCTGAGGTTTGCGCCTCGGCCGAGCGCCTTTGCTACAATTGTAAGTTTAACCTAGATAAAGCTTGGGGTAATAGCTAACGATTAATTCCCAGGCAAACAACCGGGTAAGCTGCTCTTGGTGAACTTCTGAAGCGGACTATTTCTGATCACCTCACAGGCCACGAGTCGAATGGATGCCCATTGCCCAGAACGACTGAAGCAAAGCAGTGCTACCATTGCCAAGGTCTAGGCCACGTTCAAGCTGATTGTCCAACTCTTCGACTCAGCGGAGCAGGAACAAGTGGACGCTGCTACAACTGTGGTCAGCCAGGTCATTTGGCTGTAAGTGTAGGTGCTCTTAAGGGATAAGAGATGCTGATAGGGTTAGCGATCATGCCCAGCTCCAGCAGGCGCAGTGCCAGGTGCCGGCCGCGGTGCTGGTGTTGGACGGGGAGGATTCGGTAGTGGATTTGCTCCTCGTGGTGGTTTTGCCGGCGGACCTCGCCCAGCTACCTGCTACAAGTGCGGAGGACCAAATCACTTTGCTAGAGATTGCCAGGCCCAAGCCATGAAGTGCTATGCTTGTGGAAAACTTGGTCACATCTCTCGGTAAGGCTTAATGCCGATGGTAGTTTGTATCACGCTAACATACCCAGTGATTGCTCTGCGCCAAATGGAGGACCACTTAACACAGCTGGCAAAACCTGTTACCAGTGTGGCGAAGCGGGGCACATATCTCGAGGTACGGAAGTTCATCCCTCGTTACTGGACTAAAGACTGACTCTTGATAGATTGTCCTCAAAAGGCAACTAATGGTGATATTACTGCAGATGCAGTTGATCTTTCTTCCACCGCTCCTGTAGCCGCCCCTATCGCACCAGTTGCCTAAATCATCAAAACATCCCCTTTTTATTAGGCCGCGATGAACTATTAATAGGGATATTGGGAATGATCATCGACAATCTCCTTTCGTATTTGGACATAACTTAATGAACGATCGTTTCTGCATGTTCGGCTCGGTACACAAAATTTTTAGTCGACACCCCTTTGGATTTGCTTTCTCGGCGCTGGTCTTCCCAAATGCATGAACACCTTTTTTTTCACATGCAGCACAAAAGCCTCTTTGCACGAATTTCATTTCCTACCTTACGAACTTGCACCCCGGTAAAATACCCTACACGACGTTGAGGTGCCATAATGCTGCGATTTACAGGTTAGCAAATCGCCCCACGCTTTTTTGATAATGTCTCATTGTAATTAATTACGTGGGCATGATGATGGCGATTTCATCAGTTTAATTGCATGGAGAGGCCGTAGACGGAGAGATGGGGGTAGAGAGACAGATGAACGGGCGAAGAAAGGATAGTTGCGATGGGATGGGATGGTTGAGTTGGGCGAGAGACTGACGATAGCAGCAACCAGAGATATCAATTGATGCTGAGTCCTTTCACCTCAAGTTTCCTGCAACTTAATAGCAATCTCTTTGTTTGATACCTCCACGATTTCCAGTATCCTACTCCTTTTGATCCACTTCTTGCACTGTGCCCATTTCATACGGTGTTGTGCTAATAGTCAAAAAGGAGCTGGTATAACATTCGCCAAGTTACCATCACCCAGTTTCATATCGCAAACAAAGCACCGCTGGACTTTCCGTGACATTGAAACATGGCTCGTTCATTGGCAGGAGCGCCTATAGAAAATTAAGAGTTCACCGATAAACCAACCCGCCGCCATCCTCACGAAACTTCTAGTCTGAGGTAAGAGTCTCCGGTCATGGATTAGTGACCCTTTAGAACCAAACCTAGCTCAAGTGTTTCATACAACAGAAAGGTGTGCATCAAAGAAGTATCCTGACAAGATGTTTGATATTCTCATGCTAGGGCAGGAGGTGTGACTACCCTTCTTGGATGTGGTTCCACTTTTTTTCTTCATCCAGCTCACAAGCAGGTAATTTTGGACATCATTCTCTTCACCCACAACTGCTTTCTTCTTCATACCCCTTCCTAGCATCACTCGTCTCGGCATAAACATCGGTATCACTGTCTCATCCCTTTCCTATGTAACAGCGAACCAATGCATGAGAGCCGCCTACGTCTGTTTGTGATCGGTTCCCAAGCCTTAGTTTTTCTTGCGGTTTGGCTCAGACTGCGTGCGGTAGGTATCTCTAACCATCGGATACTCACGAGATCTTTGTCTGTGCTCACAGTCCTGTATTTCTGCTTGTCGGCAAGTCAATCAGGAGGTCTTGTCTCAATCGGCCATCTAAAGTCCCCATATCGATCTTCGTGAAACTTGGGTCTTGGAGTGTCACTGCCCTTTTATCTTTACCCTTCCGAAATAATTAGCCCGTGAGCCTCTCCCAACGCCTGCAGTCGCAATGGCCTCTACTTATGATGGCGACGAAGACGACGTAAGCTAATTTATACCTTATATGCCTACCGTGCTGACATTCTACAGAATGATATCGTTGATATTGATGACCTACAAGCCCATGGTTTGTCAGTTCCATTATTTTGACCCTGTTGACTAACTAGAAAGGTATTGGTGTTGTCGATATCACTAAGCTCAAGAATAACAATATCTATACCGTTGGTGTAAGTTGCCCATCTTGTCCAAATGCCGTATTGTTCCGTTCTTCTGGCGGCCATTGACTTGATCTGATTAGAGCCTCATTGGCTGTACCACGAAGCGCCTGCTCAGAATCAAGGGGTTCTCGGACACCAAGGTCGAGAAGATAAAGGAAGCTGCCAAGAAGATGATGGTAGTTCCACCCAACTTCGGTAAGCTCTACTAACGTTATAAGCCATCTGCGAGCGGCTTTGTCACCGCTGCCGAACTTGGCGAGAAGCGGAAGCGTTGCATCAGAATCTCGACTGGTAGCAAACAGCTTGATGCTGCCCTGAACGGGTACGAGATCATAATTTGATGATGATAGTAATAGCTGATATTGGGCAGTGGCTTTCAGACAATGAGTGTCAGTGAGGTGTATGGAGAGTTTAGTTAGTGCTCAAATCCAGGGTTCTCAATTTCTCTAACATTATTAGGATGTGGCAAGACTCAGTTGGCGCATACCCTCGCCGTTATTGCACAGCTGCCAAAGGTAGTAACAGAGCTTCGTATTCCTCACGACTATTAACATCATACAGGAAATGGGCGGAGCGGAAGGCAAGGTTGCGTATATCGGTAAGCAGACTCAAGGTAAATCCAGATCCGGTTCTAATATTGTACAGACACTGAAGGTACCTTTCGTCCAGAGAGAATTGCTGAAATTGCTGAGCGTTTTGGAGGTATGACCGGTATATGATCGGTGATATATTTTGCTAAAAATGGCAGTGGATCCTGAGCAAGCTTGTCAAAATATTGTCTATGCCCGAGCTCAGAACAGTGAGGTGAGATGATTTCACAGTTAAGAAAGAGCTAAAATAACGCAAGCAGATGCAAGCAGAGCAACTTGAAACCCTATCTTCCCTTTTCGCATCTAATGATTACCGGCTGCTCATCATCGACAGCATTATGGCTCTCTATCGCACAGACTTTAGTGGACGTGGCGAGCTTTCAGAACGTCAACAAGTCTTAGGGCAGTTCCTCCGTAGAGCTGCGGCTATGGCTGAAGAGTTCAATCTTGTGGTATTTATGGTAAGCAGCTATATTGAATCCGGATATACAATCTTGCATAACAATATATAGACAAACCAAGTCATGTCCGATCCTGGTGCAAGTACTCTCTTTGCTGGCGCGGATGGTCGAAAGCCTGCGGGAGGCCATATCTTGGCTCATGCATCTACTACCAGAGTTTTACTCCGCAAGGGTCGTGGTGAAGAACGAGTCGCTAAAATTGTGGATTCTCCAGGTACATTCTCTAGCCCACGATGAACATACATGCTAACGGGCCCTTAGATTGCCCGGAACGTGAGGCAACCTATATCATTACAACTGGTGGAATCAATGATCCCGACAAGGCATGAGATATCTGCCGTCTTATACAATCTAGGATTGGCTATCTCCTAGCTTTTCTTGACGAGCTATCTTTCAACCTTGTCGTATATCTTGCACATTTGATCATGTAATCACCAAGCCCATCTGCATGTAGAATCACGGTCGGGGTTGGTGAGGAAGGTATATATCTATAGAGCTATATTTGCGGCCTTGCTGGACAGTCATTTTAGCTACATACATGTCATACCTCAAATATGTCTTTTTTGTCCTCATAGTGGATCATCACCGCTCTGTTGACTGTAATATTTTGATGCCACTATGCACAGAAGTCAAAGGCTTGCCACGCTGTTCCCGATCACTTTACACCTACCATTCTTCTTTTTCTATAAGCAAATAGCTAGTAAATGGCCCATCACCATTGGCTAAATCTTGATATCGCCATCTCGATGCACAATTGCGGTCCCAAGCAAAGCTGTGCCATGGAAATTGCGGTTCGAGATCGGTATTAGGAAAAAGAACACCTCTAGGAGCGTTCAGATCAGCTTTTACTATCTGCCCTGTGCTTGTTTTTGCTGTTGACCCTTTGCTGGAAAAGAAGGGGGAGAGAAAAATCTATGTCTACAGTTGCTGAGTATGTGGCCTGGTACGGGTTACCTTGTTGTGGTAAGGATGAGTCACTGCCATGGTCTAGAAAGGAAGGAGGAGGATTTCACAGATGTGATGTGGCAGCTTATACTTGAGATGGAAGCATTGGGTGAGTAATATCTACGGTTTGCAGTAGAATGAAGGCCGCGGTAATTTAGGCTATTTTGATTTTTCTATTGGGATGTGCATAAATGCTATACTTCTATGGCTGGAGACACTCAATGTGCCTGCATAGTCCGCAGCGTTATGTGCTGGCAGCTCGTCTGTAACAGACTTCCGTCGATGTGCACAAGTACCGTGCTGAGTTGGCCCATATAACGCACATAGCCCTGGTGATAGAGCACATTAGCACAAGTTTGAAAATCGGTGGAAGTGTAGCGATGGGACAAATAATGCTTTCAGACAGGTTGAGAAGATTTTGTTATTGCGGTTTTTGTAGGCATTGCTTGTTTCTCCCAACAGGAGTTGACCTGTCGGAAGGACGCAAGCTAACTATGGCCCCGCGGCGTCATCATGAAAGATGTTTGAATTTCCAGAAGTATGGCTGTTTAGGACATACCTTTAATTATGAATTGACGCACACATCTGTGCTTCCACGATGTCCGCAGCTGTCTGATTTTGTCGCATCTCAATGCTCATTGCTCCGGTCTGAACCGTCCCCGCTTCTCCTTCATACTCTCGACCCTCTTCCTATCCTCCTCGAACCTCTTCACCAACTCCCCTTGCTCCTTCTTCCTCCTCTCCCTTGTCTGGAACCTATAGAAATCACCCATATCCTCTCTCTTCTTCCGTTCTTTCTCCTCCAGCTCCTTTCTCTTTTCCTCTGCGTCTTCCCTCCTCGCCGGACCCGTCCTTCCACCCCTCGTCACAGTAATAAATCCATCTTCGTCGGGCTCGTTCCTCGCTCTCTTCGCCAACCTAGCCTTCTGCTCCTCCACCGAGTTCCACAGCGTCATGAATGCATCCACGCGCGCCTGCAGCATCTCCTCATCTGGATATTGTAATCGCTGATGCGACAGATACCGCGCACTCCCCAACGCAGGAAGTTTATCCTCCAGGCCTTCGCCCCAAACCGGCCATACGCTATTGTTCCCCTTCTCCTTCCTCGCAGCTTTGTGCAGCTTCCGTATCGCTTTCAGCGCACCCTCTACGCTCTTCTCGTCCACAAGCACGACGACCGCCGAGCTCCCACTCGCCCGCACCTCTCGATCCCACGTCCTCGGCAACTCTATATCCGCGGCTTCTACCTCATTCTCTCTTTTCCTCTTCTTCCCTTTCTCTTTCTTACTTAGAGCAAGCGGTTCCGGCGTAAGAGATGGCGGTGCAGTCGGCGTGTAGACAGTGGAGGAGAAGGCTATGCTTTCGAATTTCCCCACGCCGAGGAGGTGTGTGAATATGCTTCGGAAGTGATCGGATGTGCTGTCAATAGGTAGGTTGACTATAAAGAGGCTACGAGCATCGGCTTCGGAGGGGATCTTGGGGGCGTGTGGGCGTAGATACAGCGTGTGCTGTGTTTGGGTTGGGAAGGAAGGTGTTGGCGGGATAGAGAGGGGAAGCGTGGTGTATTCACCTATCTGTGACATCTTGGACCTCAATGGCGAGCTGAGGTAAATTTGAAGCAGAGTTTATGAGCGCAATTTCTGGGTGGACATTTTTTTATCATTCTAAGCTTTGCAAATCCGAATTTCTCGGCTGAAATAATTCTTGCCAAGCCTTATCGCTTATCACAATTGAAGTGGGGTTAACCCCTTTATTTCCTCGCTTCTGAAGGGACTTGTTGAAGCTTGGATAATGTCTCAACACTTAGTCATGGTTATAAGGGCATACTTTGATTGGGCAAAGTAATTAATAAAATAACTTAGCAGGCAGATAACTTATCAAAAACCATTCACTCATATGATGCGTTACAAATTTGATAAAATACGAGTTTTATGCCTGGCTCATCATTCGGGTTCACAGATTCTGACTATTTACTCAAGTTGCATTTAGCCTTGATTGTGCACTTATTTCATCACAGCGCCTTAGTTAGGGGCACATCATTATACGCGTGAAGTCTCTTCAATAGTATTAATGCATATTTCGGCTTGTGCTAAGTCATCAATGACTTATGAGATTATGTCTGTTAATTCGCTGTTGTTGGTAGTCTAAGCGGAGGTTGTTCAGGTTTTTTTTATAGGAGAATCGTGTGGCTGTTTGTGCTCGAGTGAGTTATTTGAGTTTTCGTATAAGGAGGTTGTTTCTGCTATGTTTGGGTGAGAGTTTTTCGATTTCTCGTGTAAAAAATTTAGGTATTTGAGCGATAGTTTGGTTTTTCGGCCTGTCTGACGTCGGGGATAAATCGGAATACGATTAATTCATCTGCAATCGGGTTGAGGAGCACAAGGCAAGTCTATGGCAATTGTAGCTTAGGTAAAAGTTTTAATTACGGTCTTAGGAAAAGAGCCCAAGAGATTCAGATGTTATCCTACCTAAGCATAGATCGTTATGTGAATAACAAAGTTGCGAATAGCTTCATAACTCGTGCAAGCGCAACGATGTCCTCAACATTTGACACTTCCTATCATATCGACCGAGATAAAGCCATCGCAAACCTTGCTACGCATGCCATGATATCTTTGGGCTTTTACTGATGCATGATCTCCTATTTAGTCCAGTCAGAAAAAAGACCTTCACTGAGAGCGACAAATACTCACACTCGCGAACTTACTCCTGGCCCGAATCTTAGGACCAAAAAAGACTAGAATCCACGGCACAGCTGTCAAAAGCAAGCTCTGCTTATGGTGTTAGCCATGGAGCATCATTCTGCTGGGCATAGACATCACAACTCACTATTCCTGCCAAAAAACTTGAGGCTCCTGAAAACGTCATTCGTCTAAACATCGCATTTGCTATGAGCGGAAAGACTCCTGCAAGCATATTACGGCCTCGTTCATATCAGCTTTGAAATCAGTAGGCTTAGTCTAAAGGAGCACAACGTACAAAATGACTGTGCGGCTAAAGCAGAGCTAGCGTAGCGATGATATGTGTCTGCTAAATAATTGAAGACCGCAAGATAGATAGAAAATAGGCCCATTGTCGCACACCCAATTGCCATGGTAGGAGCGATCCAGTGTATGGACGGCGCCAGCGTCCACGCAAACCAGAAAAGGCCAATTGGCAAAAGGGCGCTTTGCACACAGCTGAAGTAAAGTCGTCCTTCAGGCGTCGAGGATATCTTGCCATAACGATGGGCTACCTTCTCCTGAAACAAGCTAATGACTGTAGACATGAGGGAGCCAACGCACATTGCTAATATAAATGTAAGTACAAGACGAAGGATTTCTCGCTTGATTTTACCTGCAAAGACTGCTCCATTCTGTTCAAGGGTAAAGTTGTGATTCGTCGTAAAGACTAGTGGTACAATACTAAACGTAAGATATAGAACGGCCCAACTAAATGACGCCCAAAGCGAAAAGAAAAAGACCACGGGCTCTGTGCACAAGAGATCTACATCACGTAAGTTAGAAAGCGATTCTTGACTTTGTCAAGAAGGAAAGGACGGTACTCACGGAACGGCCGATATAAACTGATGCTAAGCATTTTCGCTACCGTCTCTCGCTCTTCATCAGATTTGACCTTCCACCTAATTCTTTGACTCTCACACTTCGAGCTGTTCTCACTAAGTGGCATTTCAAACCCTACTAGTCCAAACTCCTCTCTAGCCTCGTACCATCTGTTCAAAATCACAGCTTTCCGGCTAAGTATAACGCTGCCTCTGGTTTCTTTAAAGAAGGTGATCACCGCAAGTATGCAAGCTCCACAAGTTATGACTTGCACCCAAAACACCCACCGCCAATCAAGATTCTGTGCCAAAAATCCAGAAACCAGCAGACCTAGTCCGGTCCCAAACAACGCCGACCCAGAAAAGAGGGCCATAGGGGTGTTCCTATCTTCTTTGTGATAAATATCACTTATCACCCCTCCAATCGTCGAGCTGAAAGTTGAGCCGCCGACCCCTACAAAAAACCGGGCCACAAGCAGCCCCGGGAAGGACCGTGTGACCGCGCAAGACAACTGAGAGACCCAGAAAAGAATGCCAGTGACAACGAAGACTGGTTTACGGCCATTGAGCTCTGAGAATGGGGCCAGGATCATGGGAGCGACTCCAAAGCCGATGGTGAACATAGTGATGCCGAGGTAGACGGTCGTTTGACTGACGCCCCATTGGGTGCTGATTTGCTCCCATGCGGCGTCGTATGAGCCGGCCGCATAGCAAACAAACATAGATGTAATACAGGAGAGAAATATGATGGTGTTCTTGCGTGAGGCGGACCACGTGAATGGAGAGATGTAGTCGGTGAGGTCTGGAGGTTCTGGCGCTGGTAACCTATCCGGCGACGTAGAAGAGCTCTGACTCGCAAGTGGCAGGGTGGTCTCGAAGGTTAGGTAATGATAGATAATAGACTCCTGGTTGACATCAACTCTTGCTTCAGGATCTTCATCTAGTTGGGCTTCCAAGGCTATTGTTTGTATAGAATGTTTGATTTTGCCATGTCTATCCCCCTTAAAGATCCCCTGAGGCTCATATATAGACATCTCGCAAAAATTTCAGAAAGTTAAGCATCTATACGTCTTGCCACAAACGTCAAGGAATCGAGGTTTCTTATCTAGTATTCAGGTAGTCTAGTGTCACCAAGTAAAAGGGGGATCAAACAGCCAAAGTTGCAGAGAAACGGTGTGATAGCTCCATTAACTGAATCTTAAAATCTAGGGTATGGTACGGTAGCACGGTGGGGCTGATAGAGATTTCAAAGCCTACCAAGCAAATCTAGAAAATGATATACGCCCCCCTTTATGTTGTTCTACGCCCTTTTCTCCCCACAAAAAAAGTCAATCTTAGTCAGCAAGCAACATTGTTAAAAACTCGATTACGAGTAAAAAAATTGGTTTGTAGTATACCAGTATTGCTATAAGTTTATTTGTGTTTTAGAAATAGCATTAGTAGTATATACATACAAAACTACAATATTACTATGAACGAAACTGTAAAGTTGTAAGCACGTGATGTTTTTGACTCGGCACACTTTGTCAGAAATGGGGTTTATCAGGCAAGAGGAATTAATTAGAGGATCTGTGAAAGTATCACGGTGATGGAAATACAGGCTTGTATAAGCGTTACTCATTGATGATGATATCTACAGTTCTGAGCTGTAAATGAAGGGAAGATGTTTCTAGCTCCTTGGCCTACTTACGTAAGCCGATTCTTGACACTCCTCTAAACGTCGTAGTATATCCAATAGTATAGAAAATTATAGTGTTGTAGTTCTATACAACTTTTATAGCGCTATTCCATTTTTAGCATCTTTAGGCCTCATTAACTCTCGTAACGTATCGCTATACGCAGTATCTACGTCTTTTTTTTAGAAAGTTCAATATTTATCAGCTTGCAGCTAAACACGGTACAAAAGTACTTCTAAGTGTTTTTATTCTCTTGAATTGGGTATTATATTGTTTTTTGGCATTCGATCTTTTGCTTTTTTTGCTTTTTAGTAGTATTGGTTTTTTTGCTTTTAAAATTCCTAGTTCGTAAATGAATCTTTTGAATTAATCGATTAGCAATTGCTTTGTAAATGCGTCAGCAGGCTAATTCTTGCCCGCAATATGCTTTATTACTAGTTTATTTTTCTTTACTATATTATTCTTTATGTATTAACAGCGAATGTCGATATGTTTTGTTTTAAAGTGAAATTTAAAGTTGTGAATCATTTTAATCGTTTTTTTATTATTACAGTAAAGCGTAGAAAGTGACTCGGAAAATTTTCGTAAGTTGTTCGATAGTTTTTTAAGCTATGCAGCTTTTTTTAATGCTTCGTTGGCAACTATTAATTCGGCTTCTAAAAAACTTTGCGCTGTTGACTTTTGACGTTGTGATATTTATAACACTGTTTTTTATAGCGTAAAACTATTTAGCTTTAAAAAAAAACTTTATTTTTTTCGGTTCTTTAATTGCATCTGAGTACAGCGTATATTTGTAAAAGTTTAGCGACTTAGTAATAAGTGTTTTAAAGCTATAAGTTATATCGTAGTTCAGTATTCTTCGTAAATATCGCAAAGTTGTTTTACGTATTGCAAGTAAAGCAATAAAAAATTTGTATGTGCTTAGCTAGCTAGCTTACAGCGTAGTTTAAATCGAATTTGGTTTCGTTTAATAAATATATTAGAGATTTTACAATTTGTCGGTAAACTTCGATATTTTTTTTTTCGAGCTTATACAATTCCACTTTATTGTTGTATTTGTCGAGACGTTTTAGTACAGTGCCGGCTAAAATAAATAAATTCGTTAAGTTTGTTTAGTAAAAGTTGAACTTTTCAAAAAATTTTTGTGCATAAATTGTTTAGTGTATTTTAATTGTTTTTTTAAATCGATTCTTTTCGATATTAAAGCTTACAAATAGTTTAGCTTTTTTTAATTTTTGTGCTTTTATTTGTTCTTTATTAACGTTTTGCAGCGTTGCAGTTCGCTTTGCTGTTATAATTAGTATATTATTAACAAATAAAAGAATATAAGTGTTTTTTTTGTAAAATAAATTAAAGTCTGCAGTCGACGCTTAAAGCTTATTAACGTAAAGTATTTTTGAACTTTTAGCAGCTATTTTTTAAACGCTTGCTTTAATTTATATAGCGACTTGACTAATAGTAAACACTTTTTTTTTAAATTAGTATTAAAGTAAAAAAGTTGAAAAAACTCAAGTATTTCTATATAGATTTCTTTTTTTAGTAAAAATTCAAAAATGCCGTGTCGACATTTAGTTGATTTATTTTTAAATCTTTTTTTGCGGCTTTAGCTAGCAATACTTTTAGCGTATTGTATCGCAGTACCGATACGAATATGTCGAAATAGTCGATTTTATATATTTGCTCGTAGCTTTTTACTACAAAGCGTGCTTTTCGTTTTGCTAAATTTTTTTGTAATCGAATTTGTTTTTAAATACTTATTTGCTTTTAATAACTTTTTTTTCGCTTACAAAAAACTTTATATTTTGTATATGTTAATGCTTTTTAACGATTGTAGTTCCGAGCGTATTGCTTTATACTATGCAAAAACGTTTTTTTGCAAAGTATGTTCAACAGTAATAAACTCGAATAAAGCGGCAAAAACACTTACTGTAGCTTTTTTTTTTAGTTGTACAGGTTTTTTTATTGTTACTAACTATACAATAGCGTCAAAAAACACAAGTTTGCGTAATATTTTTTAGTTTTGTTTTGTATAAAACTACACGGCTATTAATAGCTGTATTGCTAAGTAAGCTTGTTTTAGCTTTATTATATAAGCGTGTTTCAGCTTTACTAAATAAGCTTAATTCAGTTTTATTTACAGCGTTCGTTGTGCTTTTTTCGAAGCTAATAGTAAAAAAAAAAGCTTGTCGCTTAGCTTCGTTTGAAACTACTATAGTGTATAAAACTATTTTAGTATTCTTTAGTTTAGTACCGCCCGAAAGTTGCTGTTTAGCTAGTATACTGTTACTTGCAAAAACTTGTGTTTTAAAAAGTTTTTTTTTTCGACTTATTAACTTTTTAGTTAATTTAAAAAAAAAACTTTCAATAAACTTAGCATTTGCCGATATTATTTCTTTTTTTGTTTTTAAATTAAAAAACTTCTATAGCTTGTTGCTTTTTATTTCTATAAATATATAGTTCTTTTGTTTCAGTTTAAAGTCGAATGTTAACGATTAAACTCCGTAAGTTGCTTTTAAGTAAACTTTATAGCTATACACTTTTAGTACTTGTAAGTCAAGTTTTCGACTTTTGTATGCTTAATACAGAATTTCTGTTTCGTATTCTTCGTACAGTAATACTGCAGTAAAAAGCCTGTTTATAAGCTATACAACGTGCTTTGCTACGTAATTTCAGACTTTATTGTCGTGTTGTGCGTAATACAGTAAAAAGCGTATTGTATTGCTTATTTTTCTTATTATTTTTTTACTACGCTATTAAAAAAGTGTTTGAATACTAAAAAAAGCTCGAGCTGTATTTCTAGCTTTTTACAATGCTTTTTAAACATAGCACTAAATTCGCTTGTTTCGTTGTCGTTTTGTACGTATACAACTTTTTTTCTTGATTCTAGTTGTATTTCTTTCAGCAGTTGTTTAAATACTAGTACAGTTTTATTAGTTGACTTGTTTTTTAAAAATACTATCCAGCTATATCGTGTAGCGTTATTAACGACTAAAAAGTAATATTTGTATCCGTAAAAGTTTATAGCTTTAATTCCTGATATGTCCGCGTAGATTCTTTTAGCTTTAACTCGCTAACGATTATTAGTAGTTTTGTTGAATGATTTTTTTATGCAGTCTGCAAAACATTTTTTGTATACTGTTTCTTCTACTACAAGCATATTGCGCTTTGTATTCGATACTTTTTCGGCACAAGTTTCAAGCTTTTCTATATGTTTATAATTAGCGTAGTCTATACGGAAGTGCTATAGTTCTTTTGTTCCAGTCGAAAGTTAAGAAAAGTTGAATTCAGATTTAATTAATAAAACGTTCTCCGTAAGCTAATTTACGTAGTACAGTCTATTAATACACGTTTTTGTAAATGCTACTTTTTTATCGTGCTTTCGGTAAGCCGTCAAAATACGATTTTTTAGCAGTACAAATATGCTTTTGTCGTTCAACACAAAAAGTGATATTAGCTTGCTTTTTAAGTTTGAAGTGTACTATACGTCCGAAAAGTAAAGTGTTTTATAGCTTGTTGTTCGAATATTGACTTGCTTATAGCCTATAGCTTCAATTTCAAAACTATCGGCGATTCGTACTAGCTTCGGCGTTAGCCAGCGTTTAACTAATACGAAATCGTCGATACGATTACAGAAATGCTTTGTAGCGCCGGAGTTTATTGCTTATTCCGGGCTTAGATTAGTTGCGTTGATTTAAAGATTACTGTCACTATTTTTAAGCTTAGCGATATAAGTATATATATATTGCATTTTTTTTACGTTTATTACTATATTTGCCAGCTTTTTGTATTATCACTTTTGCTTTAGTATTGTTCTTTAGCTTTTTAGTATACTTTACATTTAGCTTAGTGTCACGGTCCTCAATATCGCACCAGACGCCCATTGGTTCGCTTACCAGCTCGCCTATGGCGGTCACGTGGTCATGGTCTTTATGTTAGGGATGCCACAGCAACAGCTACACCTTTCCTCCTTAGTTTAGTATTCTCGTAATTGAAGCACCTATTCAGCGCCTTTACAGGCCATAGGATCGTGATCGTGACATTATACTAAACTCAATCAACTTTATTCCTGCGGAGGAACCAAAACTACCTTTTTCTCGAGCGTGCAAAGCTTACGCTTTGCGTATTGCTTTAGCACAACCCGAAAACTTTTACAGTTACTGATTTACCGATAATTAATAATTGATCACTAATACCGCTTATTTGCAACTTACCAGAATAGCACGCTTTTCGAATACTGAGAAGCTTAGCTTCAGCATTTCGACTTGACGATAATTCACTTGACGATGACTTACTCAGAAGAATCTTTATAGTGTTCGGCCAGCTAGATACAGCTTCAGAACTGACTCGATTCTTTAATTGCAGAACTTTAAAAATATAACAGATTTAAGTGTAGAAAGCTTGCTTGCAACCGCAAGCAGGCTAAGCATACAATAGAGAATTAGGAAGCAAGAATTGTGAAATTGAAAAACAAGCAACAATTTAGCTGTTACTATAGCCAACAATAAAGCGGTTATTGTAACCTGGAACGCTTTAGAGCTTCGCTAGCTGCAGCTGAAGTTGCTGCTAAGCTAGTTTATTAAAAAAATCTTGATCTTAACTTTTTAATAAATAGTACTAGTTTCGAAAACTGGAAGATTCAAATTGAAAACAAATTTGAAGTTAATGCCGATTATTTTGCTACAGAGCGAGCTAAAATGGGTTATTTGTATGCCGTACCGATAAAGATGCTTAAAAGCATTTACAGCTCGATACAAATCGAAAACCAAAACAAGTTCGTTTCAGCTCAGAAATATTAGCATTTGTCAAATATTTACACCGACTTTTATAAAGTTCAAAACGCTCGCAACGACTATCGACAGTTACGATAAAAGTTTACAGTTTTTTCCGAATTTTATACTCAGTTTTTGCACTTCGCTAGCATTGCTCAGATTCTAAAACGACTAGAAGCTGATTTGTATAACAAGCTTACAATAAAGCTTCAAACAGCGATTTTTTTATGCTTAATAGCTTCGATACTTGCAAAGCTTTCGCTGATTAATGCTTATTGCTCGATCAAGTTTCAAAAGAATCAAAAAACGTACTGATCGTCTCCAGAAAGCAAAAGCCGCACTGTCTGTAGCTTCAGCAAGCACCAGATCGTTTGGCCAGCTATTCAAAGCTGCAGAAGCAACTATTACTCCGAAAATCGAATTTTTCGACCATACTTTGTTCGCTAATGCGGCTCGCCGACAGGAATATATAATAAAGTGTGTTTTTATTGCAAGACGCTTGGTTATATTTCGAAAATTGCTTTTAACTCTTAAAGTCAGCAGTTACAACAATAAAAAAGTGTCGGAGCAAAACTGAAAAATCGAGAAAAGCCGATTTTAGAACAAACTTTTTTTAAAATAAGCGACGTTGATATTAGTAGCGTTGATTTGAGTTAATTGCTTAAAGACAAAGCTTTACTTTTTTTTGCGTAATTAGTCAAAATAGAATTGCATTTAAACTACAACACTTATTAATACAGAACAAACGGTTTATCGTTTATTGACACGAACTTCGCTATTTGGCTTGCAAGCACTTAAATATTAGTTTACATGCTTTTTAATACTCGGCGTTATACGCGGTTATAATAGCGAAAGTGTACTTTTTTTTTTATTATTTTGTTATTGATTTAACGATAGATCAACATTTTCAGAAAAAGGTGCCGATGCTTGTTACTAAGCTAAAAAATAAAAGCATAATATTAACAGGAAATAAGCGGCTAAAAGCAAAGTTTTTATTAATTGCGAAAACTATCGATTAATATAGCCAGAAAATCGACCTGCTAATTAAGCTTAGAATCGAATTATTACAGCTAAGCAAAAAATTTGATTACAAAGCTTAACCCGGTGCATTAGCTAAATGCTAATCGGCGGATTAGTTAACGAAATTTCTGGAAATCGAGAAAGCTATTGCGGCGGTCGAGCGCTAGCTTATAGCAGAAAATCAACAAAAGCAATACAAAGTTATAAAAAGCGAGTTAAAAAGCCAACGACTTGTAACGAACCGTAAGCATTAGTTATTCAATTTTCGAAGCAAAAACCGACTATCGATATTTGCAGCGTTTCTGCTGTTGAATTTTATACTAGTTTACAGCGAAAAAAAAACGTACTTTTTGCGACTAGTTTGTACAGATCGACGAGATTCTAAAAACGCAGAATTGCTAAGCTCGGTATCGACGAACAACAAGACTGAAGAAACAGAAATAGAGTAGTTACAACGTGTTTTGCCGAAAAAATATCGATTTTACGCTAATGTTTGTTCGAAAATAGCTTTTAATGTGCTACTATTTTATCGGCGTATATTACAAAATTAGCTCGAGGATCCGAACAGCAAAAAAGCTTAAGCTATAGTTATTGCGTCAACAGTTACAGAAGAACTAAAAGAAATTAAACGATTTTTGATCGAAACTTAAACAAAGGATTTATTGCTGCTAGCTAAGCACTTTTCGCTGTTTTTGTGCTATTTGTACAAAGCTTAACGGAAGTTTACGTTCTGTATCGATTTTCGTAAGCTGAACGTTTTACAAAGAAAAACCGCTATTTATTACTGCTATCGAAGAAACGCTAGCTCGGATTTCAAAAGCTAAAATCTTTACTAAGCTAGATATTAAGTAAGCGTTTTTACAGTTCGTATGACTTTGAT